>JAZHEH010000174.1:0-1389353 GCA_036589455.1 Ateles fusciceps | reverse complement strand
AGACACATCTCCCGTTTATTTACACTGAAAAGGGAAATTCTGTTTTCTTGAATGTTATATTTCTATCTTTTTTCATGCTGTATGTTTTACAGGTTCCACAATCTAATTTGGTAATTCTGTATCAGTACATATTTAACCATGGGTTTTCAATTGGCTTCTTTGAATATAAGATTTCAAAGAGTTTTAAAGATACCAGCAGACTTTTATGTGTAATAACTATAATGATAGGATATTTTATAATATTTAATAAAAAAAGAAATAATCTAATCAATTTCCTCAATTGAAATATGTAGATAGTACATATTCCAAATTAAATCTTTAGGCAAAATATGACTAGAGTATATGTGAAGATTATATTCTCTCTATGGTATTCTAAATGTATTTATATTTAGGATCAGAAATGCACACAACTGTTATGTAAATCCAAGGGAAAAAAAAACATTTATTTTCACAATTTTCTACTGAAGTTCAATGATATTTTCTTGATTGTGGAGGAAAGTATCTAACTATATGTACTATAAAGATTCACGAATCTGTAGGAAGTGTAAATTGCATTAATCTTTTTTTTTCTGATTGTCTCCTAAAAGAAAAAAAATGTACTCAAGGTAGCAAATCAAAGAGGATTTCAATTAATTAATTATAATATTATAAGAATTTATTGATTTTTAAAACATTTTTTGAATATCATGAACATTACTGAACTTACCTACAACAGACATCTCAGGAACACTAGCTGTATAGATTTCTTCTGGGAACGTTGGCTCGTTGTCATTGATATCATGAATTTTGATCACAAACTCTGACTCTGGTTCTACTGGCCTCAGAGTTCTTCGGTTAATAGCTTGTGCACGTAGAGTATAAAAGGCCTTTTCCTCCCTATCAATTCGTCTTGTGGCATGAATATCACCTGTTTTTTCATCAATAATGAAAAGTGTACCAGCTCCATCTCCAGATAAGATATATTTGAGTGATCCATCTCCTTTATCTTGGTCTGAATGTAGCTAGGGGAAATAAAAAGAGTATATACATGATAATGTATAAAGGTACATGATGCTGAAAGAATTCAAAGATTTTTCAAGTTTCATCATTGAGCAATGGAGTCAGCTATCCGAGTTCTTGAAATAAGAGTTGAATAAGTTTTATCACACTCATTTATACACTTTAAACCATATGAATAGCCTTTTATATATCAGAATGATTTTTATTCTAAATGGAAAAAAATCTAATAAAATTAAACCAAGCTCCTCTCTTTGCTTTGCTTGGGAAATACTCATTTTCATGGGGAAATACATTCTGTTCCATATATAAAATATCAAGTCTTGATACTTTGCTGTAAACCCTGCTCTTTCATCTCTTTCTGTGAATGAAAATTATTTTATTCTTACATTGTGCAAGAAATTTATCTGCTATAAACCTGTTATTAGCTATTGTATTTCTGTTGATGAATTAGTAATATCTTAAGAACTGTAAGAAAAGCAAAGCTGTAGGAGACATAGCTCTTATTTTAAAAAACAACATATATCATTTTTTGGTTTATATAATAGACAGTGATTACCCCACAAATATTTGTAGTGCTCAGAGCAGACAGATGTCTACATAACACATGTCTCTTTGTTTTCAAGTTATAAATCAAATTAATGAACTATAAAATAAAATATGTTCTAGCCTCCTACCTTGTCAAATTTACCTTCTTAAAAACCTACAAAGACAAATTCTGTGCAGGAACAAGGTAATACAAGGCCTGTGTCTTGCTCCTTTTTCTGCACCTACAACATAACCATACTGGAGCTTTGAGAATCAATTCTTCACATCAAAGAGCTTTGCATGCCTTCCTGTGGACATCTCAGCCCAATGTACACACTATTCTAGTGCAAATGCTAGTCCAAGAGTCCATGTGTCATGAACAAATTCCATCCATGTTGTTTTTCAACAGATGCCCTGAAGGCTAGCCAATAGGCTTAGGAGTACCTGTACTAGTGACTGAATCTAATCTTTGGGCAATTGACTTAAAGAAGAGCCTCTTATAAAACCTAGAAGCAAGCTCCAGAATGTTTGGGGAGGAAATAATGGGCCCCAGTGACCTTAAGAATTCTGGAAATGGACAGGCAGTTGCCAGTTGCCAGATGGGTATACCTCCTGCCCCATATGGAATTCTTACTCTGAAAAATAAAAGCCTGGCCACAGGAAGAACAGATCTTGGCTTTGAAAAATGTAAGAAATGTATGGTTTGTTTTTAAATTGTATCACCCGACCAATAAACATTTTTAAATGCTAGGATCACAGTTTTATTACGTGTGATGATATTATGCTTCAACAAATTTTATGTTGTTATGCATTTGATAAGAAATCTTTTTAAAACAGTAGGCTTTAATTTCTACCAAACATTTATTATAACAGACATTGTTATAGGCAAGATTTATGTTTTAATATTGATATAAAATGTAGAGGTAAATCAGAATAGGCATGCTGATCTACAGCCTAGAGAATTAAGAACTGGAGACAATAATCTTCAATTATGTGCTTAAATTATATATATTTTTTCATATAATTGAAGTTAGACATTTATCTAAATAAGTTTGATTTGTGCTCTTTAGGCTACTTAAACCAACACTCGCTTTCATCTAATTGTGTAGAGTTTTAAACTAATTACTTCCTATTTAAAGAAGACTTTTGTTTATTTAATTAAAAGGTTCTTTTACACTTATGAGAACTTATTTCAATGAACTTGCCCCTAAAACATTTTTATGTCGATACCAAAAATATTTAAAATAAATAAAATGCTATGTGTATGTATCTCTTATGTATTGTATTACTTATTATCACTGGGTCTATAAAAGCAGTCTGCTTTTTGGTTAATGGCTTGTAGTAATTAGCACCTAGCCGTCAACTCTGGATAAAATTACATTTCTGGATAAACTGCTTATTAATACACACATAATAAAGAAAACCCCAGATGGACATATACTTTGGGGAAAAAAGATAAGAAGTCAGATAACAAATAGTTTCTCATTACATCTTTAGCTATTCATAAACAATAAAGTAAGGTTGAGAAACTCAGGAAATAACTCCTTTTAACTAAAAAGCTTTCAGAAGTAACATGTGACTTTTATCCAGGAAACCACTCTTTTAAAAAAAAAGTCACAAGATTGATGCTTTACAGGAACTGAAAATGTACATAGTTGCTGGGAAACTTTCCAATTATATGCATGTGTAACACAGTGGCAATCTTCCAAGTTACAGATTAAAGCACTGCATATTTCTTGTTCTATCTGAGAATCAAAATAATTCAATAAAAATTATTGATGTTATCAATAATTTGATCAGATGATGTTATGGTTTATAGTAGACAGTTATATTTATTGTTTATTCATTCAATAATTTTAATTGAGAAATATTTGTTTATTCTCATAAGAATTATGTACTTCTTAAACCAAGTCAATCATTCCAGTCAGTTTTTGTGGAAGTATCAAACATTTTGTGAAATGGAAATTCACAAGACAGCCCCTAATATAGCCCCGAGGAATGAATGAGGATTTCTTAAGCTTACAATACCTAAATTAGCAAAGAATGAGTAGAGGTTTGAACCTGGGAAATTTTTATATTTTACTAATTTTGCATTTTAGAAAGAACACTGCATAAATATAGAACATAGATTTGGAATGAAGAAAGATCTAAGGCAAGATGGGAATCATTAAAACCCTTTCTCCTATTCTAATAAGTTTGACACGCAAAAAAAGCTGCTAAGATGGTAAGGTTTTAATTTTTATAAAGCTCAGTTTTGGAATATAAATCACAGCAGGATTATTATCTTCACTTATACTACAGAGAGCAAAAATTAAATCTTATAATTGGACCACATACTGTGGGAGTTTCTGTTGGATTAGAAAATTGAACATGGTAGTAGGGAATCAAAGACATGGAGTTTGCAAGTAGACTGTGGTTTTGAGAATCAGAAAATGATAGGATTTCTACCTTCTCCAAGGGAATATAAGAGAAGCAAATTACACCTAAGAATTTATACAGCTTGATCCTAAGAAGCCACAATTATTATACGATTTTCTTGAACCACTAGAGCTTGTACTAATGATAATGTGCATTTAAAAAGTCTTTTCTTTTCTTACAGAGGGAAACAAGTGAGCACTAGCACTAGAATAAAGGGCCAAAAGGACCACATATGAGGGCATGACATTAGCCTATGTTTAATGAAAGATGGTGGACATGGACAAGTAAAGAAACTACAGGAGATATTCACTGTGATAACGGAGGCAGAAGGATGAATTTCCAGATCTCCTGAGACTTGGGGGATTGCTCCCCTTGTAGATGAAACTGATGGGATACAAGAACTAAGTAATAACAGGTCTACTGATGCTGACGATTTCCTAACAGTTACAGAAACAGACGAAAGGACAAAGTTCTTGAGTCATAGTCCCCTGCCTAAGCTTCCCATCTTCTTTTTAAATTTCTCTATATTATTTTAATTATCTCTTACTCTGCATATTTTTTTTTCTTTTCTTTTCTTTTTATTGCATTTAGGTTTTGGGTACATGTGAAGAACAAGCAAGATTGTTGCATAGGTACAGACATAGCAGTGTGATTTGCTGCCTTCCTCCCCATCACCTATATCTGGCATTTCTCCACATACTTTTTCCACTGTTGTTCTGGTTTACCACCTTCCCTCATTCTTTGTGTGTGTATGGCACAATTTTATTTCCTATTCCAATTCATTCACTGAGTAATAATCAAACAAGAGTTTGTCTTTGTAACTGTAGCTTTTTCACGACTCTTCCCTTTTATTTGGATATCAGGTAACAATACTTGGATTCAAAAAACAAACATTTAGCAGAGCAAAATACTTTACATTGCTGAGAAGTTGGGATCAATGGATCACATGCCAAAAATCCTACAGTATCTACTTTGAAAGATATAACTTATATATTGATTTGTCTTATACTATTTTATTGTGTGAGACATTAAGTTTTCTTTCAACATAAAAAAAAATTAGATTATTGTGGTTTTAGTTCCTCAGTAACACCTGTTCTCCGGTGTGAAACATTTGTGTCACACATTTTTAAGAAGAATTTTATGTTAATACTGACCTTTTCTTTCCTTGAGAAAAGCCTATTAAAAATTCACAACCTGCTGTGTTCCTTGTAAATTCACAACCAGATAAAGGACATGGCAAGATACATGACAACTAATGAAAATAGAACAACTGGTACTGCACAGCACATTTAAAAGTCATTTTCCTACTATTTAACTTTTCTATTCAGACTTTTAAATTATAATACATTATTACATGTGCTTATATTGAGTAATTTTAATATTTAAAACCAAATGATACATTTAATTTAAAGAAAAATTTAAACAAATTATGTAGTGAATGCCTGGTCACTTGAAATGTGTCTGGTTTCTGATAATTTTGTAACTTTTCTTATAAAACATCTTATTTGTATAAAATGAAGTTTATAAGTTAAAGGGGTCTTGCAGCCTATCTAGTTTAAAACCATCTTTTTTTAAATTGTGTTTAAAGATGGGGAAAAGAATATCCAATCCATTGTTTATCACCTGGAAATGATAAGATTACACTTCAGTGTAGGGACAATGTTGGTAGAACATTTTCGTTTTCATCTGCTCAGGTCACTATAGCAAACTACAATCATGTGCCACATGAAAACATTTCAGTGACAGACTGCATAGACAACAGTAGTCCTAAAAGTTTATAATACTGTATTTTTACTGTACATTTTCTATGTTTAGATATACGAAGACTTGGCATTATGTTACAATTGCCCACAGTACTCAGTACAATAGCACGCTGCACAGGTTTGTAGCCTAGGAGCAATAGGCCATACCACATAGCCTAGGTATGCAGAAGGCTCTACCATCTAGGATTGTGTAAGTACATTTCTACAGTGTTTGCACAATGACAAAATTGCTTAATGACGCATTTCTCAGAAGGTGTCTTCTTCATTAAGCTATGCATAACTGGACCATAGACTGGGTGGCTTAGAAATAACAGAAATGTACTTCTCACTGTTCTGGAGACCGGGAAGTCCAACATCAAAGTGCCAACAGATTTGGTGTCTGGTGAGGCGCTACTTTCTGGTTCATAGATAATACTTTCTGGCAGTGTCTTCACATGGTAAAAGGGCAAAGGGTCTTCCTAGAGGATCTCTTGCTAGAGCAATTATCCTATTCATGAGGACTCCACCCTCACACCTAAGCACCTCACAAAGGCCCCACCTCCTAATACCATCTCACCTTAGGAGTTAGGATTTCAATATATGAATCTTGGCAGCAAGGGCACAAATATTCAGACCATAGCAAACCTTTAACTCTTAATATCAATTCATTTTTATTAAATTACATTTAATGAAGAAATATTACCAAAAAAATCAATTTACTAAGTACAGGAAATTTAAGTAATTTGTTCCCAAAAGAAGAAGAGATAAAATATTTTACTTATATTTTCACCATTGACTAGAAGAAAAATAAAGAAAAAATTTAAAAGGTGAAAAAACCTTATCTATCAATAGGCACTTAGATTGCTTTTATTGTGAGATTATTTCTCATTCAGAATATTGATACCATTTTAGATATCAGTAATTGTTGGTATTTGGTTTCATTCCAAAAACTGGGAAAACAGAGATAATTAGAATTAAATTTGTAGCACTATATTAGAATTATATTTATAATTGTTAGACTAGTTTTTAGAAAGATGAATTTTGATAAAAGAATCATGAGGACTATAACATTCAGTATCTGCGTCAAACAATTTATGCCTAGTTTTTATGTACATTAACCTGAAAATAACAAAAGTGTTGAATAGATTTTTCAACACACAGTGATAATTTTATGCCTGATTTTCTTTCAAACAGAAAAGGTATTTTATATTTGTTGAAACAAAATGTAGAATGTGGCAAATACACCATGCTCTCTTGGTGGCATCATTAGCATTCTGCTCTAATTGCTCCAGTTAAGAAACATAGTATCAAATGGCAAATAAAGCACTGAATCAAATAACTTTAAATTTGCACCCAACAAAAAGCACAGGTGAAAAATACTCTGGCATCAGAAAGCAGCTGAAAGAATGTTAAAGCCAGCAAACACAATCTGGTCAAAAAGTAGTATTTACTCAGGTTGTTGGGGCTGGAGAAAAATGAGGAGAAAGGGAGAAAACTTTGAACTGGAGTGTGGGAAGATTACAGAGTAATATTGGCAAGACAGTGTAGTTTGCTCCCTCCAGGGCACTGTTTAATATTAATGTACAGAGAAACAAGATCAGTTTTATGAACCTCAATGAAACAATTCTTCCTTCAAAAATGGAAGGCCAGGTGTGGTGGGCTCATGACTGTAATCACAGCACTTTGATAATCACACTACTTTGGGAGGCTGAGGCAGGCAGATCACAGGGTCAAGAGATCGAGACCATCCTAGCCAACATGGTGAAACCCCGTCTCTACTAAAAATACAAAAATTAGCTGGGCGTGGTGATACACGCCTGTAGTCCCAGTTACTCAGGAGGCTGAGGTAGCAGAATCGCTTGAACCCAGAGGCAAACTTTGCAGTGAGCCAAGATCGCACCACTGCACTCCAGCCTGGGTGACAGAGCGAGACTCAGTCTCAAAAAAAAAAAAAAAAAAAAATGGAGAAGACAAATAAAGCTTATCAATGGACTAGATTATAGAAACAACTATAATGGATTATAGAAACAACTATAATAATTTGCGCATATATATGATTTAGATTGACAAGTACATTTCTGAATAATTTCTTTCTGGGACCAGAGGCAAGTATTGAAGATTTAAATGATGGTGGACTCACATGTCTGCATATATTAGTTCTTGGTAAAAAAGTTAAGTGGTTCATTCTCCACATTTGACAAGGTTCCCCCAGAGATTTCCTCCAAGAGGAAAAACGTGCATAGGATCTGGATTAAATAACTAGGGATTCCTCTTCTCATTTAGTCTTCCAAGAGTGCACCCCATTGAAAACTGGCCAGGTGCTTATGGCCACTTTTGACTGAAGTGTCCAATCTGAGGTGGTCCTGGAGATGCAGGACCTTTCTTTGAAGACAACTTGATTTACTCGAGAACCCACAAGAGGTTAGACTTCTTCGTGAGAATGAGATAGAATTCTAGAAGGCATGTCCTGCTGCTATCTCACCTCTTGAAGCATCTCAACCAGGATATATTTATTTGCTAGCATTGGAAAGATATTAGATTACATTGAAGGCATTTATGTAAGTATTTTAGAGACACACTTTCACAGGCATTATCTGCTTCCAAAGGCCAGACGTTTTAAAAATATATTTGCAGGCATTAACTGATTCAAAGGTCAACAATTTAAGTACACAACTTAAGGAACCCTCCTTGTAAGTCCTTAAGTGCTATATAAAATACAAAATAGACACCTTATTTCTCAATTTCTCAAGTATTAACTTATCATTTGTAAAGAGAGTTATTGAGAAAATGATTTACAGAAGGTTCATATTCCTTTAGAAGCCAGAAATCTTCTTATATTTCTGCAAATCACTGAATTATGAAAATTATCTCCTTGTGGTCTGAAAATTATATTGAACTTTTTTCTTTTTTTCTTTCTTTCTTTCTTTTTTTTCTTTTTTTTTTTTTTTTCTGAGATGAAGTCTTGGCTCTGTCACCCAGGTTGGAGTGCAGTGGCCTAATCTCAGCTCACTGCAACTTCCGCCTCCCAGGTTCAAGCGATTCTCCTGTCTCAGCCTCCCGAGTAACTGGGACTACAGGTGTGGGCCACCATATCTGGCTAATTACTGTATTTTTAGTAGAGATGGGGTTTCACCATGTTGGTAAGGCTGGTCTCAGACTCCTGACCTCGTGATCTGCCTACCTCGGCCTCCCAAAGTGCTGGGTTTACAGGCATGAGTCACCACACGTGGCTACATTGAACATTTTCACACCTTATTTTTTCCCACAACTTGGAGACGTCTTCTTAAGCATCATGGATTTACAATATAAGCATATATGTACATAGGTATCTAAGAAGTTGTTAAGTAAATTTACAGTATTTAAAAGCAAGATATTCATTTAAAAGAAAAATTAGTAAAGAATAAAACTTATTTTCTATGAGCTATACAAATAGCTGAGAATCATTCTTTCCTACTTTTCAACAAGAAAGGCATAAAGACAGAAAATTTTAACCGAAAGTGAGGGCTAGGTGTAAATATTCATGAAAGAAGTTTTTTAGGCCTGGCATGTGGCTCACACTTATACTCTCAGTGCTTCGGTAAGCCAAGGTAGGAGGATGTTCTGAGGTCAGGAGATTGAGATCAGTCTGGGCAATGCAGATTTCCTCTCTACATTATTTTTTTTTCTTTTATTTAGCCAAACAGGTGGCATGCCTGTATTCCTAACTACTTGGGAGGTGTAGGCAGAATTGCTCCAGCCCATGTGTGCAAGGTTACAGTGAGGTACGATCCTGCCACTACAGTCTGGGAGACAGAGTGAGAACTCTGTCTCTAAAAAAAAAAAATAAACAATAACTGTTGGTGGGAGTGTAAATTAGTTCAACCATTGTGGAAGACAGTGTGGCGATTCCTCGAGGATCTAGAAATAGAAATTCCATTTGACCCAGCAATCCCATTACCCGGTATATACCCGAAGGATTATAAATCTTCCTATTATAAAGACACGTGCACACGTATGTTTGTTGTGGCACTGTTTACCATAGCAAAGACCTAGAACCAACCCAAATGCCCACCAATGATAGACTGGACAAAGAAAATGTGGCACATATACACCATGGAATACTATGTAGCCATAAAAAATGATGAGTTCATGTCCTTTGTAGACATGGATGAATCTAGAAGCCATCATTCTCAGCAAACTGACACAAAAACAGAAAACCAAATCCCTCATGTTTTCACTCATAGGCGGGTGACAAACAATGAGAACACTTGGGCACAGGGAAGGGAACAATACTCACTGGGCTAGGTAGGGGGATGGAGGGGAGGGGAGAGGAGGGACAGTGGTGGTGGGGAGGATGGGGAGGGATAACATCGGGAGAAATGCCTGATGTAGGTGATGGGGGAGGGGGGAGGTGGATGGAGATAGCAAACCACCATGGCATGAATGTACCTATGCAATAATCCTGCAGGATGCAGGATGTGCACATGTACCCCTACGGCCTCCAGGAGCTATGGTCAAGAGGGGCAAGAGATAAACAATGCTGGATTTTTACATTTATTTGATTTTTTGGGACGCCAACTAAAATGAGTATTTTTTTTTAAGGCTATTAATGGTATCCTTAAAAACAAATTGCATATGTGTGTGTGCGTGTATGTCTACAAAATACACAAACAATGCTAATGCAGTATGAGGGAGTACAAAGTTCCTCTGAAATATAGCCAAAGAACCCTAAATTAAAAAAAAAAAATTCTTATTCTATGTTAACTTTCTGTGTTTTCCCCAATAAAAAGGGAATTGAGAATCAAGATAGACACTCTCACCAGGAAAAGAGATTGCTTGATTGGCTGAGAGATATTCATATCTTCATTTGGGGAATACCTATTCCCCAAACATATCAATGTCATGAGTCTGCGATTTGTCTCCTACCTCATGACATTGATTTACCCACCCTACATATTCGTATTCCTCTGTAAAGATCCTATTGATGCATTATCACCCACGTGAAACATTTTAAAATGCCATTGAAAAGCTGAAGTGACCTCGCTTTCCTTTGTGCACCAATTATACTTTTTATGTGTGTGTATATATGTATAATAGTATGCAAAATTAAATATTTAAATATTTTATGTATGTATGTATATAAGACTATGTATGTGTGTATACATATATAAATTATGTGTGCATACATATACACATATAAACTCTTTTAACACCTGAAACAATTTTTGAACTATTTTTGTAATTTTTTCTGAAACTAAAGATATATTTATTTTGAAAATAAGAACCAAGTTTTCTACTCTTTTGAACTCCAAACATTTCATAACACATAGTACATTTTTCCTTTTATCTATTTTATTTATTTATAAAAGGAAATGGACATCAGAGTCAAATGCCACACAAATAAAATTTAAAAATGAGCAATGATAGGTCGATTTTGGGTTATTTTTTGGAAAGCCTAAAGATTTTGAATGAAGTGAAACGGAGTCAGAAACTCATAATGAAACAAGGGGTCAACAATTACTCTATATTAAAAGTATAAATCTGCACAAAGAAAATTTTAGCCTTCAAACTGAAAAAGACTGTGTTGTAAGATATATAGGAATTCCAGTGAACTATGAAATTGGATCAGTGAAGTAGGATGTATACATGGATTACCAGAGGACAATTTAAAATTTTTAGTGAAGTACTAATAATAGAAATGCTAATCCAAATTTGCCTTTGAAACTGTAAGTTAGGTCACTGTAAACAGCTGTAATTTATCTTAAGTGTAGGATGAGGTAGATAAGCAACAGCAGGTCAGCTTTCCTACGGACATCATGTAGAACAGCTAAATAAATCACAGAAACTCATATTGCCAGGGCCAAATTGCTACATAAACAAGAACTGAACAAACTGAAACCTGAGAGAATTGTACAGATGTGAGCTTATGACTGGCAGCTGCCTTTTCCCTGGGGAATTTGCCAGTTCTTGGCAAGGGGCTTGAAGGTGAGTATCTGTAACTGACCAAGGAAAGGGTACTTCTAGGAGGAAAAATAAAAAGAGTTTAGAGTTTGTGTGATATGGGAGTAAAAATATTGGTAAATTAAAGGTCTTCAAGTACATTGCCAGTCTTCCCCATAAGACTTTGTTGAATACAGTCTGTAGGAGGCTAACGGGGCAGGATTGAAAGCTGCTCAAAGCTGGGATATAATTATCTGTATTTCCAGAGACTTGTGGTTCTTAGGTTCAAATTTTTTTTTAAATAAAAGGTAAAGAGGTGAAAGTTGGAAGTCCTCCAGAGACTGTGGGATTGAACCTGAGGATTTACAGAGACTTTTTTTTTTTTTTTTTTTTACCTAAGGGCATTCAACAATTCTCAGGGCCTCTAGAAGCTAAACATACATGCTTGGTCCCTTGACAAATGGCCACTGCTCAGGAGAAGAGAAAGTAGAAGATACATAGCTCTCCATGTCACGCTGAAGTGGCAAAACACACAGGCAAATTCCTTCTGGTGACTTCTGCCAATTGTTGAAGAAGCATAAAGCAAATAAATGTTAAGAAATTGGTTCATGCAATTTTGGGGGTTGGCAAGTCCAAAATCTACAGGGAAGGACAGCAGACTCAAAATTCACGTGAAGGTTGATGTTCCAATCTAGAATCAGAAATCCACAAGGCCGGCCACCAGATGGGAACCTCAGTAGGCTTTCTATGTTATAGGCTTGAGACAGAATTCCCAGTCCTCCTCCTTGTTTTTTCTTTTTCTTTTTTTTTTTTTTAAGGAAACCTCAATCCTTGCTCTTAAGGGCTTTGACTCACTTAATGGGGTCCAATTGTATTACAGAGAGTAATCTGCTCTATTTGTTTACTGATTATAAATGTCAAGCATATCTAAAAAATACCTTCATAGCAATAATGAGAGTAGTTACTTTGATCAAGTTCATACCACATCTTAGCCAACTTGACATATAAAATTAATAACCAGAGTGATAAGCAAATAAATAATCTAATAAAAAGAAAACTGTCAGGTAAAAAGTAACCCATTCTGGAGTCTTCGTGTTCATTACACATGTTGTGTGGTTAAATATAAAAATTACTATACATGCAAAAAAGCACAATTATGTGATTACTATGCAAGAGTAAAAGTAGAGATAGAGAGAAACCATATTTGAATAACAGATTTAGCAAACAAGGCTGAAAAATAGCTATTTTTAAGATATTTGGAAATATAGAAAAAGATAAAAATAGATAATAATTGAGATAAAATGAATCAAAAGAGCATTCTAAAACTGAAAATACAATATTTGTCATTCATAAATTAACAGAGAGGTTTTACAGAAAATTGGATACAGAAAAACGTAAGATTAATCTTTCGGAAGCCAAAAAAATTCCCAAGTGAGGTCAAATATATAGAATATACACAAACTGAAACACTCAAAAAAATATGAAAATGAAAATGCATAAGGTCATTGAATGCTTGTGAAGCAGAATCAAAAGTTGCAAGCTATGAAACTGCATTTCCAGAAAGAGAGAGAATGAAGTAGAAGTTGTATTCCAAGAAAAAATGGGTAAGAAATTTTTAAAAACTGGCGAAAGATTACAGCCTACAGATTCAGTAAGATGTGAGAACTCCCAAAAGGATAAATGAGAAGAAAACCACAGCTAACCAAGTTATACTCAAAGTTTCAAATGCTCAGGACATAGAGAAAACTATAAAAGGACCTAGGAGAAAGTCACATTAATGTCAAAGCAGCAAACGTCGGTCATACTTGGTTTCTGTAAAAATAACAGAAGCCAATACACAATAGAATGACATATTAAAGCATTGATAAAAAAAAATAACTAGTAGTATAAGATTCTATATTGTATTAAAATAGGATTCAAAGAAAGGTGAAATAAGTATATTTTGGGGGCTGGGCATGGTGGTTCACGTCTGTAATCCCAGCACTTTGGGAATCCGAGGTGGGAGGATCAGGTCAGGAGTTTGAGACCAACCTGGCCAATAGGGTGAAACCCTGTCTCTAATAAAAATACAAAAATTAGCCGGGCATGGTGGTGGAAGCCTGTAGTCCCAGCTCCTTGGGAGGCTGAGGCAGGAGAATCACTTGAACTTGGGAGTCAGACGTTGCAGTGAGCCAAGATTGCGCCACTGCACTCCAGCCCAGGTGACAAAGCAAGACTCTGTCTCAAAAAAAAAAAAAGCATATTTTTAGACAAAAACCAGGGAATTTACCCCAACAGGCATTCAGTCAAAGAAATACTAAAGTGATATTTTCAGGCCTAAGGAAAATGATCCCAGACAAAATGACCGAAGGGAATGAAGAATATCAGAACAGTAACTATGCGGTAAATATAAATAATTGCTGAATATGCAAAACAATAATAGTCATGCCTTTGGATATAGAAATGAAGTACATGAAAATAATACACAGAAGAAAAGGAGGCAAATATTTAAAGTATTCTAACCAGTTTGTGAAAATATGTTGAATTGTACAGTTTGATATGCACATTTTTCTATATTATTCTTTTTCAATACAAAGTTAACATCTTTCATGTCTTTCTACTTTCCATTTGACCCCACCACCTTCACCCGCCATCAACTTCCAGGCTTATACATATGGCTATAAATCTCAAAAAAAAAAAATGTACGCCACCAAAATGGAATATAAAAAAATACATACAATTAGAAAACAAAACAAGGAAATGCCAGGATTCCATAAATGTCAATATTTTTCCTAATTTATATCAGATCTTTTTGACTTTAAGAAACAAAATTAATATGAACTGTAATTCATTCAATTGAAGTTTTCTCTGTCTTTTTATCCCTTTCCTTAGATCCTTGCACAATCTCCATTTTGAGGCTGGTGTGCATCTTTTTCATTCATATTTTATATTTTTACAATTTGGATGAGAATACTTCTAAACAGAATGCATCTTTTCCATCCTCCCCATAAATCAGTCCTTCTCATTTTACTAAGCTGCGTGATTATCAAGCCAATTGTTCAAAATACAAATCTAGGAGTCATTGAGTTTCCTCCAACTTTACTCATTTATTCCATACGAAAATCCGTTCTGGCTTCTAAACGTATCTCCAATTGTTTCTCACTGTCTCTGCCGTTCCCGTTCCAACACTAATCATTCATCATCTAAGTTCTGATTTAGTCCCTATGCTTCTTTTCCATCATTCTATGACTACTCTCTACCCAGTAGTGAGAATGATGATTTTTAAACACAAAACTATGCATGACTATCAATGGCTTCCCATCACATTGGAACACAATCTAAACCCCTTATCCTAATTTACAACATCCATATGATGTAAGCTCCTGCCTGTCACTTTGGCCTCATTCTTCTCCCTTCCTTAGCTTTGTAAACCTAAACTGGCCTTTCTGTTTCTTAAATATGCTACGTTTATTTCTACCTCAGCCTTTCGTATTTGCTATTCCACTGAATGAGATTCACTCCCTCACTTACATTTTTACAGGCTACTCAGTATTCCTCTTTAGTACCTTTTTATTTTATTATTCTCTCTTGTTTCACTTGCTCTGTCATATTCTTTTCAATTTGTAACAGATACTTTATATATTCTGATTTAACAATTGGCTAATATATTACTACAAATATCTTGTTCAAGTTGGAGATACTTAACTTTGGTAACAGTTCATTTTGTACTAGAGAAATGTTTAATTTTAACATAGTCAAATTAATCAAGCATTCTTTTTATGGTTACTCCTCTTTTATCTTATTCAAAAATTATTTTTCTAAGCCAGTGTCATAAATATGGTCTCATAGTCTCTTCACTTTTATATTTTTAAAGCTTTTCTTTTGACATTATATTCAGTTTTACCATGCGGATGTGTGTGTGAACATGTGTGTGGTGTGAGGAACAGATCTGCTTTTAAATAAGAATTTACTACAGATTATCCTGAAGTCATAGACTTTTAATTCCAATTTTTTAATTTAAATATGTTTGGTATGCTTACCATCTGTTTTAGAGCCTTCTGTCTGTTTCATGTATCTATTGACACCAGTATTACACAAATAACATACTCTTAGTTTCTTAAGTTTTACAGCTATTACTGATATCTATCCAAATAAACATACTTCTTTATCCATCTTTTAGAAAAGTCAGCATAGGGTTCTTGGTCTTTGTGATGTGGATTTTTATTTATTTATTTTTCATTTTCTTGTTTTGTTTTGGAGAGAGAGTCTCACTCTGTCACCCAGGCTGGAGTGCAGTGGCATGATCTCAGCTCACTGCAAGCTCAGCCTCTTGGGTTCAAGTGATTCTCCTGTTCCAGCCTTCTGAGTAGCTGGGACTAAAGGCATGCACCACAACACCTGGCTAATTTTTTGCATTTTTAGTAGAGATGGGGTTTCACTGTGTTAGCCCATCTAGTAGGATGGTCTCCATCTACTCACCTCATGATCCTCCCGCCTAGGCCTCACAGAGTGCTGGGATTACAGTTGTGAGCCACCATGCCCGGCCTATTTGTCATTTTTAACATGGATTTTTCTACATAGATTTTTAACATCAGTATGTTATTGTCTGTTAAAAACAAAGCAAAACAATAGACAACAACAAAATATTCTTTTAAAATATTTGATTGGGATTGTAATGAGTTTACTTTAAACATATAAGTTGCTTCTTAGTCTCAAGTATACATATATCTTCATTTATTTAGGACTTCTTAATGCCTTTCACTATAATTTTACATTTTTGTTTTGATATGCAGCTGACTTTTGCCATATGAATTTGTGGAACTCTGTTAGCTTTCTAGAGATTTTGTGCTATTGTGAGTGAGATTTTTTAATGTATTCTTTTTATGAGTGTAGTCACTTCTAGTGTGCAAAACTGTTATGCATTCTAGTAAAATGAAGAAAATTCATTATATATGCATATCAACATCAATATAATAAATTATAATCAATATAATAAGTTTTTCCTTAAATACCTTTGTATAATTTTCTTGTGAGTTTTTCTTATAACCTGATAGAGTTCACTACAGTATGTCGTTAGTAATTTTTGTCTAATATCATATTGTTAATCTTCTTTTTCTGTTGTTTGATTGATACATCATTTTCCATTCATTTATTTCAAACTTTGTCAATGTAGATTTCCTTGTTAATATAGGCAATGATAGATAGGTAGACTCTATAATACACAGAATTGATATTGGTTCTATTTCTCCATTCCACAAAGATTAATCTTCCTTTAAGTTCAGTATTTTTGTTACCACTATTATTTCCTTCTTTCCTCACAACTACTAATTGTCTAAATTCTTATTTTTCTGTACTCCCTTTTTTTTTTCAACTGAATCACAAATTCTTCCTTTTGTGATCATAACTTCTTAAATTTCCTCTCAACCTTCTGAGGATCAATGGGTTTTATTTTGTTGGAGGTAAATCTCTCAGAGCCTTCTGACAGGTTCCAAAAGGGACTGTTTGTGATTCAAACTTTGTTTAGAGCTGTCATCCTGTAATATTTCTTCACCTGGATTTTTGGCTGCTCCAATCTCCCATGTCTTCCTCTTTTTTCATTTATTCTTTGATTTTAATGTGACAACAAAATACTGGATGTATATGGACTCTCTTGTTGGGCAAAACAGACAGACTGAAAGTTTTTTTTTTTTTGAGAATATTAAACCTATCATTTCATTAACTTCTTAATATTGCTATTAGGAAATCTGCAGTCATTCTGATCTCTGATCTTTGTATAAGATTCATGGATTTAATTTCTTTCAGAAGTTTGCAGACGTTTTTCTTTGTCCAGATTCCTGAAACTTTACGGTATTGTTCCTTTGTCTAAATTTATCAAATGTGCAGAATGCTCATCAGGCCCTTTCCGTCTGTGGTCTCATGCCATTCTCTTCTGGGACAGTCTATAAATTTTTCATTGTCCCTCTGCTCTGATTTTCTTGTTCAGTCATTTTGGAACTCCTATTTATTAGATATTTATCCTCCTGGCTTTTCCCTTTAATTTAATTGTCCCTTGGCTCCTATTTTCCATTCTTTGTCTTCTTGCTTCTGAGGGGGATGTCCTAATGTTATTCTCCAAGCCCTCTATTGAAATTTTTATGATCAGTACTATATTTTTGATTTTCAAAGATTTTTTTTCTATGTGAATTCATGTTTTGTATTATATATGTAACATATAATATTTTTCACAGGTGGCTACAATAATACCTTTCACCTTATATCTTCTTTTAATAACTTGCCATTCGATAATCAAGAGGAAAAATTCTATACTTCTCCCATTAAATCCCCATCAAGATGTGGAATCTAATTCCTCTCCCCTTGAATACTTCATAAAGGGCAGAATGTAAGTAGCTAAGGTGATGCTGCATCATTTTTGAGGTTGGGTGGGACAAGGTGAAGAAAGATGCCTCTGCCTTATGTACTTGAACCTTTGCACTGCCACCCCTTGAGTTACGATGGACACTATCCAGTTGTCTGGCTGCTACCAGACTTTGAGGAGCTCCCACTGGGCTGCGCAGAAACTACATGGGAAAACCACTGTACCACATAAGGACACAGTGAGAATGAGAACAGGAGTGAAGAGCAAGACACACACACACACACACACACACACACACACACACACACACACACACACAGCGAGGATAGAGAGAGAGAGAGATGGACATTCAGTCAGCCCTCAGGAACTCTAGCTCCTCACCTAACATTTGACTGCAACTTTGTAAGTAACTCTTAGTAAAGAAACACCCAGCCAAATCCTTCCCAAGGTCCGGAAACCGTGGAATCATGGCAGATAAAATTATTGCTATTGTGCTAAATTATTAAATTTTGCAATGTTGGGAAGAAATGGCAAACCGGAAATATAATTTATTTCATGAGTATTTCATATATATAATTACATTGCATAATATCTGACATACATGTGAAATTTGGTACTTCCTTTGAGATTTTATTTTCTCTCCATATTCCCTAAGTTTTCAAGTTGCTAAAGTTGCTATTTCTCCCTGTTCGTGTGTGTGTGTGTGTGTGTGTGTGTGTGTGTGTGTAGTGCACACAAATGTGTGATTTTTAGTGATGGTTTACCTCAAATGTCTTGGTTGATAATTTAGTCATATATCATATGATCCAAATATTTTTTATTTTTTATTTTATTTTTGATCCAAATATTTTTTATCAGAAAAATTTAGAAACTCTGTCATTTTCTTCTAATACTCAATATTGCTGTTGGAAAGTCTAGTCAAAACTGATTTTCATTTAATTATGGTAAAAAAAAAAAAGACGAAGACTATTCTGAGAATATGTAAAAGATCTTGTCCTTTTGGTTTTAAAAATCTCATAATGATAACTCTAGAAATTGTACTTTTCCATTTATGTGGTAATGTACCATGAAGTACCTTTAGTCTGACCATTACTGTTTTGGAAACATTATTGTCCAATATTATTTCTTTAAAAAATATTATGGCTGGGTGCAGTGGCTCATGCCTGTAGTACTCTGGGAGGCGGAGGCAGTTGGATCAGGAGGTCAAGAGTTCAAGCTCAGACTGGCCAACATGGTGAACTCCATCTCTACTAAAAAATACAAAACTTAGCTGGGCATGGTGGCTCGTGCCTGTAATCCCAGCTACTTGGGAGGCCGAGGTAGGAGAATTGCTTGAACTTGGGACCTGGGAGGTGGAGATTGCAGTGAGCTGAGATCACACCACTGCACTCCAGCCTGGGCTACAGAGTGAGACTCCATCTCAAAAAAAAAAAAAATTATATAAGTTAATATTTTATCTTTGCATTTTCTAATCTTTATTTGCTTCTTGCTCTCTCTTTACATTTTATATTAGAGATTTATTAGACCTCAATTTATCACTATTTTTCCCAGAACCCCGTTTAACATTTTCTTTCTTTATTTTTGAAATATAATTTTTGCTTGCTTCAAATAACTCTTTTTTATAAGAATGCATTGTACTTTTTCCAGTCCCTTGGAAGATATGATTTAATTTTTCTAATATTCTTTACTCTTCTCTGACTTATTTCTTAGTCCCCAAGAGAGTGATGCTCTATTTATTAAATGAGGTTCTTTTTTTGTGCTACTGGGTTTCCTAAAGTTTCAGTGACATTTTATTATTCTTTTGTAATTTTGCAAAAGCTTCATTAGAGGTTTACATGACTTTTCTCTTTCCTTACAAGTCTGACCATTCGATGAATACAAAGACCCCAAGCTATCCAAATAGGACTGTCAAGCAGTTTCCAAGCAGTAGTATGGTAGCAGCTGACAGGCTGGTCTGTCACACTTCCATAGATGTGACCACTAAAGACACAATGAGCTCAAACAGATGTAGACATTCATTACTCTGTCAGCAGAGTAGGCAGCACAAGTTTCATGCTAGTATCAGTTTCTCTTGGCCTCTCGTCCATGGAGGTGATGTGGCACCACAACTTACGGATCCTACAGTGGGTCAGTATCACAGCTGAGAGACACTGAGCCCAGGAAACCGCCAAGAGAACCTGTGGCTTTATCTATTTACCTGGAATATATGCAAGCTTCATCAGGAATGCCAGCAAGAGATTATCATCTATCCTCAAGTATCAGTTCAGAGTGAGCTATTTTACTATTCTGAAATGTAAAGTAATCTAAGTGAATTAGCTTTCAATCTCTAGAAGTGAACAAAATTAGAAATCTATAAACAATTATCTTATTGCAAGGTTAGCACATGTCTATTGGGATTGGAGAACTCTACTGCAAACTGCAAATGAAAAAACATGGAGACAGTGAGCTGCCATCTGTACAATACTGCAAAGACATTAGGCTGGACACTAGGTAGGATATCCAATTTGGAAATCACAATCACTTCTAGGAAGATACCTTATTGGACATTTTGCTTATGTTATTGGCAGAGGTGGGTGTAAGGGAAGAGGAGAAGCCAATCAATATAGATCACTGTTGAGAAGAGAGTTAAAACAAAAATAGTGCAAATTAAAGGTAAAATTTAAACTCACTTCAGTCTTAGCTTTCTTCTACATTACTAATCATCAGTGTTTATGTCTGCTCTTGTGATTAGCACAGCCATTATGGAAACCCAATCCATTTTTCATTTATAATTGTTGTTGATTTCATGGATCATCAGGTTGTTCCTTGTGCTTCTAATCTACACTTAATTCATTTTTTATTTAGCTAAGAAAGCAAATAAGAGTGAGCAGGTGGCCACGTGCAGTGGCTCATGTCTGTGATCCCAACACTTTGGAGGTCAAGGCAGGAGGATCACAAGGTCAGGAGATCGAGAGCATCCTGGCCAATATTGTGAAACCCCATCTCCACAAAAATACAAAAAAATTAGATGGGCGTGGTGGCACACGCCTGTAATCCCAGCTATTCGAGAGGCTGAGGCAGGAGAATTGCTTGAACCTGGGAGGCAGAGGTTGCAGTGAGCCAAGATCCCACCACTGCACTCCAGCCTGGATGAAAGGGCAAGAGTTCATCTCAAAAAAAAAAAAAAAAAAAGATTGACTAGGCTACCATGTTGAAGGAAACTTCACTTTAAAAAAAAATGTAGTTTTACAGAGTCAAAATGAATTTTCATCTTTAATTGCTTTAAAAACAACTGTGTTTTGATTTATATTAAATAAAATGTAATTCTGAAGATTGTTTTTATATTTTCTGTAGAATTTCCAAATTTCAAAAAATTTTTAAATGTTATATGATTAGCTCTGCAAGCCTTCTTTAATAGTATTTAATTAAAATCAAAAGTTTTAAATACATATGTGTGTGTATATATATATATATATAACATACATATATAATATATATATTTTTTTTAGAGATGGGATTTCTCCATGTTGGTCAGGCTGGTCTCAAACTCCTGACCTCAGGTGATCCGCCCACCTCGGCCTCCCAAAGTGTTGGGATTATAGGCGTGAGCCACTGCACCATCCTTCCTAAATAAAACCTTAAAAGTCTTACTACCACTAAAAATTAAACAAAATTTTTTGGTTAAACTAACCATTAAGTAGTAATTGTTTGGATGACGCTTAAAAACTTAATGACTAGAGAACTGTAAGTAACAAATGTAAAATAATTACACAATTTAAGAAAATATTTAATATAGCTCTGTTAAAAATCAGCCCACCCATTTTGTATGTCTGTGCTAATTATTACACATTCAGTTGGTTTCTAGAGGTGTTCCAAAAAGTATTTCTATACATATTCCCACTTACTTCAAATTTTTTAAACAAAATAAAATTTAATCTGAAGATGTTTTCATATTTTTCTTTTAAAAAGTATAAAAAAGAAAACACATTGGAAGGCATTCTTTTCAACTTGCCTAGTCAAACTCATTGATGTGCTTCAAGTCTATAAAAAATGTTGGTGTATATGTGTAGTGGTCATGTGGGGTGGAATGATGATGAATGGCTTTCTGTTAGTACTATTAGTATATTCTGTAACTTTAAACAGAGATAAAATAGAATTATTAACATCAGTTTATTAAATTAATTACTTACTATAATTTAGATGATCTCTATTACTGATACATTCTAGATAATTTTTTAATTTGAAATTTTCTTGTTTTTTATATTAGTGGTAATTTACTTTTGTTGCCAACCAAAAAAGGTGTGATTTTTTCCTTTCTACTATTTTAATGTCTTTAATTTATATAATCATTCTTATTTCCCATTACGTAATTTTCAACTTACATCCATTTCATTTTTAGTAAAAGAGAACCGATCGCTGACTGACAAAAAGAACTCAACATATTTTCATATAATTTCATGCTTAATT
This sequence comes from Ateles fusciceps, assembly GCA_036589455.1. Lineage (NCBI taxonomy): Eukaryota > Metazoa > Chordata > Mammalia > Primates > Atelidae > Ateles > Ateles fusciceps. The sequence goes on along the minus strand of JAZHEH010000174.1, from coordinate 1,366,970 downwards.
TCATTTGTGATCCCCAGACCCTTTCACATAACAATAAAGATAACACCATTAAAATTCCACAATTTAATCTCATTTTTTAGCTAAGTTGTTTACTTGCATCCTTCAGTCTTGTCAAGGGAAAGGATAATGAGACGAATTCACAGTGCTTATTTCTAGTCGGTTTACAAAACAAAAAAGTAATAAAAGCCTGAGGTTACCAGTAAGTATCTCTGCCTAATATAAGAATAAATAACTACTTTAGCTTCTGCCGCAACTGATTGTATTATGATGTTCCAATAACACCCTCCCTGCTGAATCTAACAATTACTTAAAAATTAGTATAGTCACTAAACAAAATAAGATGAATGGAATGGATTGAAGAGGCAACTAATGATGCATAGCAGTTTTCTCAAGCAAGAACTAAATTTAATTGTTTTTAATCCCTTTGAGAAAGCATTACAACAGTTATATATTTGGCTTAAAACTTTTAATCACCCCCCACATTCAAATTTTCAGAAACAAGAGGCAAAATATAAAAATAAAATAGTTTTGTCTATTAGAACTGTAAGTAATATTAAGTAAAATAAACAGAAAAAAGGGGAAAAACATAACATATATTTTTAGAATCTAGAAAAATAAGTTATCCACGGATCACTTAAGTGTCAGAAGTCTTAAATCTTATATAGGACTTTCTGTAAATAATATTGAGAATTATTTGTGTTTTAGGGCAAACTTTCTGTAATGGAGGCTGTTTAATGGTATGTTAGTGTATTTTATAATTTTAGAATATTTTGTTACATAGAAACTACATTTTTGTTTAATAGCTCATTATTATAAACCAGGACATTCACAATTTCAAATATTTCCCCCACACTATAATTTGGGTTTAGCAAGCAATAACACTACGGCAAGGGGATAACAAGAAATTGAGTAATGGTAATTGTTCAAATAGAATTTTTTAAAAAAATTTTAATTAGTCTATATTTAAAATACATTTATTTATTTAATAATCAAAATGTATTTTAAGTAAGTAAAAATAATTTTAGATGGCCATACTTTATGTAGAATACTGTATCCAATTTCTAAATGATGTAAGTATATACTTGAACATATAATAAAATACATGATAAGGAAATGAATCAAATCAAGAAAAAAAAATCAGCCAAGAAATGAAGCTATCCACATAAAAGTCAAAAGAGAAAAAAGAAACATAGATAAACGTTTTTAAATATGGTAAGATACATCTATAGCATTACAATTTATATCAGTTGGTTCAAGCAATGCTTACTAAGCTGTACACTGTGTTAGAATCAGAACGCACAATCATGAAGTCTTAGTGTTTGCTTTGCTGTGGCTTGCCAGTATAAACTTTAATATATATTAGTTATTAAAATACTCCATTTCAACATCCAGATTATTCTCTAGTTAAATTAGTTCAGTCTCATTAAGCATTCCTCTTTTATTTTTAATTATTTTTGAGATTTTAGAAATCTCATCTCTTAAAAGCAATTGCTTGGGGTGATGTCATGGGGGAGGGAGTCTGTCTAGTTTGAATTATTTGTTTTAACCTGTCTTTCTAGAAGGATAATTCTGCTCATAAAGTAGACATTGGATCCCTTATTTTGTTTTATTATTGTACACAAATAAATATGCTGTTAGGAAATAGGTATTACAGGAATTATATTTGTTTGTTTAGTAGAAATAAATGGCTAAATAAAATAGGCTATTAATATTTTACTCCTTGGGCAAATCATTCCATAAAACTGTTTTAGTCAAGTTGTATCAGACAGCCAATTTTAGCAATAAATAAGCCTTTGTTAAAATTTATTACTTGGTTCTGACATTGTTTGGCCACAAATATCTGTAAACAAATGTATATCTAGGCACCTAAGAGAACCATTCACAATAAATTATCTTTTTTACTCAACTGAATGCATAGCTATAATATGCACAGATTTATCTTAGATCAATATCCAATCAACAACACTTCCTTCAAACATTTCACTGTTGAACTGATTCACACTGCAGGACTTCATGTTGAGAAACCATATATGGGAAGAGAAAACTGAAAGTGTTTTTGGTCAACTGAAAACATGGGAAAAAGAGAAAAACAGGTCTGTTCTGCTACTGTGAAACTGTGGTTAAAATATTACCACAACTGATCAGTCTTTGCAGGATAATGAGACAGGTGACAATAGTAATTCATAAATTTTAAATTACAGGACTGACTGCAAAATTATGCTTTGAAAGAAAAGCCCAAGTTTCATAACAAATAAATGTTAAAGTCTAGTTCAAAATTACTATCAAAAAATGAGAAATGAGCATTTTCATTTGGAATCACTGAACTAATTAAAATGTTAAATACCCGTATCAGTTTCTCTATGAGCCAGATTGCAGTTGCTATATAGCTTTTGACCAGAACACAAATGAAATGTGTGGTCATATTGTCAGTGTTTTAAAGTGTGACTTTGTATTATTTAACTTTCACATCACTGCTCTTAAATAACTTATCAGTTTTCATTATTTTATCTCCGAATTTGTGAGCACCTATTTGTGTCTTGCCTTTAACTTTTTAACCTAACATGTTGGCTGATTTCCCTTCAGTTATCCACAATCCCAGATGCTCAACTTAAAGCCAGATTTCTTCTTTTTTGCTCTCCAGATTAAGTTTAAATAAGATGATAATATTTCCTTTGGAAATACTTGCAATCGTGTGTGTGTGTGTTTCGATGTTCCACACATTTCCTCTGGCTTGCATGCTTCCTGCATATCAAACAGATCTGTAGGAAAACATGTTGGGAAAGAAGCCCAATCACCAACCCACCGACATGGTACATGGCCACCATGTAATTACAACTTCCACTGCGACTCAGGCTTCTTACTATTTCCTTTAGATTTTTCATTTCATTTATATAATTAAAACTGCATTGAATTAAATATGCTTTTTGATAGAAACTATTGTGTTTTTTCATTGAGGTGTGCCCTAAGTTTGAATAATGCTGGGCATTTGAATAAAACTTGATAGATTTTAAAGGATTTGCATATTTATTATCTAATTTTGATTCTCAAATTACAGCTTGTATAAATAGATGCTATTATTTTATTTAAAACTATAAAAACTGAGACTGTAGGAGATTAGGTCATATTTTCAAGGAATCTTGGCTGCTAATCCATGCTGGAGTTGAAACTCCAGGGTTTTTTTTATCTCTAAATGGTTGTCAGTGTATTTTTAGACCAAAGTAACTTCAGCCTTTAAAATTAATTCCGATAGATGGATGTGTTCAATCAGAATCCTGTCCACAAAAATAAAATAAAGTTGTTCCTCTGTGATGTTTTATATATATGTACTAATATGCTTCTACACTATAGTGAAACAATCCAAGTTTCCTGATTATATAGTACTAGATTTGAATTCTAGATGTGTAATTTACTAGCTAAATTGATAGATATTACAGTCAACTTCCCTAAGCTTCAGTTTCCTGTTGGTAAAGTAGAAATGACATCCTTGTCTTGCAATAGTGTTAAGTACATTAAAAGTTCAGTATTTAATGTGCCTAGCAATAGCTGGCACACACTATGCTCTCAATAAGTGGTAACTAAGATAACTAGTATTATCTTAATTATTTTATATTTTAAAGTATTGCATATATTTTATTTTTAAAAACAAAGTGCCAATATTATATCAACATATGTGTAGTAAAAATGAATGGAACAGAATATGCATGGGGTTTAAAAGGAGTAATCTCTGGAGGGTTAACATAAATTTCATATCCTATACTAGTCACTTCAAATATATGTATTTGGTATTAATTTGAGTTTATTTTACAATCGACAAATACAATTTAAAAAATATATGAGAAAGTTGTGAGAATAAACTTCAGCGGAAAGAGGCAAAAGACAGCACTATATCAGTTTCTAAAAATGTTACAGTTAAATTACACTGAATTTAAGAGTAATTTGCCTGGCAATTAGCTCATAGGGAGCCATCGTTTGTGACCCTACTGCATTTTTCAGTTCCCCTTTCCCTCTCTTTAGTAATCTACAAGGCATATACCAACTTATAGCAATCCTCTCTCCCTCATAATTAGATTAAAACAAAAGAATTAGAACAAAAGCTATAAAGTGTCTGAAAAATACCTACATTTTAAGATTAAATGGAGATTATTTGGAACAATGGAATATTAAAGCAAAATAAAACCACCGCATAAGACAATTGACAGTAAGATCAGTTCATAAGGAAATCCTGAAAAACTCAAGCTTGGAGCAACAAAACATAATTTTGAAAAGAAACCACAGGACACAAACCACAGTAATTAATTAAAGATTGGGGTTCAGATTATTAAGGGAGGCCAGGCTCACATTTCTCTTCACACTGTGAACCATGCACAGAAACTTAAAAACAAACCAAAAACCGTATGTGACCAAGCCTTTAGTCAAATTTAATTGGAATCTTTCTGGGTGGGCCCAATAAATGATTTGTTGTCCTTGTTTTTAATTTGGTGGATGCATACAATGAAATACTGTGCAACAGTTAGATATAGTAATATAGATGTAGAAGTTACGATATTACAAATCTTTAAAATATATATTGTTAAGAAAAATGAGAAACAATGAAACTACATTCATGTAAATTTAAAAATTCACTTCTAAAACTATAATTTTTATGTTGCCATATTTAAATTATACACCCATAGTTTAAAACATTTCTCTTAAAAATGTTTAAACAGAGACTTAAATATGTCAAGAAATATTATCTCTCCCTCCTATATTTATTAGTGTATTTGTCCTTCTTTTATTTTTAGTTTATCAGCAGTGTTGATATAGAATTACAGAGTCTAATGGTGTCTCAAATTTAATTTCACTCAACCATTCTGTTTTCAGTTTTGATCAAACTGGAAACCAAAGAAATTAAATAATTTTCATATAATTATTCTGTTATTTAGTGAGAGAGCATGGAATTCAACTTGTCTTGTGATATAACCTACAGAAAAAAATACCTACAAGACTATTTGGCTGTATTCTATCTTATTATTTCACTATAAGCCACTTAAAAACTTGATTTTCTATTTATTCTACAACAATTTCTGTAGTTAATATCATATATGATATAGAAAGACAAAAATGATTTCCCTGTAAGTTAAACAGAGAGAGAACATCCATTCTCACTCTTTCAACTTAACACTAGAGACCCTAACCACTGCAATTTGTGAATAGAAATACTATCACAGGTGTACCAATTGGAGATAGAGAAAATTATCTTTAAAAAAAAAACGTTTGAAACACTTACAAACTTATAGAAAGGTGAAACTAACATATAAAGAACTTATTTGTTCCTCCACCATTTGACAGTAAGTTGTCAACTTGATGAATCATCATTCCTGAGTAATTCAGTTGGCATAACCTACAAAAGGATATTTTTACACAATCTCAAATCCTCTATGAAAATTACTAATGTAATATTAATTTATTATTATAACCTAATACTCAGATTCCATTTAAATTTCACCAGTTGTTCCAATAATATCCTGTGTAGTACAAGTAACTATCTCAAATGATGTGCTACATTTAGTTGTCTTGACTTTTGGCATCTTTGAGGCTGGAAGAGTATCAGTCCTTCCTCAACGTGAAGATTTAGGTGACTGTAGTAATTACAGAGGAGTTGCATTGTAGTATATACCTCAATTTAGGTTCGATATTTCCTCATGTTCACATTTAGGTTAGGCATTTAGAGCAGGATTATCATAGAAACTGTGCTATGTTCTTTCTGTATCCTGTTGACAGGTGCATTTCCACCTATCCTTTTACTGACAGTGACATTCAATTTGGTTAACTAATTAAGTCTTTTCCAACAGAAAGATTTATATTTTCCCTTCGTAATTAATACACTTCTTATAGAAGCTTTAAAATAACTGTGTAAAAATCCCACTCTTCATAACATTTTCTAATCAATTAATAAATTATATCTGTATAGACTAATGGTTTTCTATCTTCTTCAATGGGTTGTAATCCATCACCAATATTTTATTTTGATATTCAAATCATATTAAGCTGTTTCTGAATACTTTAGACAAGCTCTGCTTATTCTTTGAGAACTTATTTGCTTTTTGGCCCAAGATAGGTTGAATTTATCTTGTACATACAGTGGACCACCTGTGAAATCATCTATATCTCAAAAGATCTCTGGTTCCTCTAAGTCAAATATGATATTTAGAAACAAATATCTCTGTAATATGTGTACCCATTGTTATTGGGATATTGCTTTCCTTAGACCCTCCTCATTGGACACAATGAAGAAATATTTGTACACATACATGCTATATGTAGATATATTTCTTTTTGCTGCTGTTATTTAACAGTTAAACTTACATGTAGATTAATAATTATGTGGGTAAGTTTAAAGTTGAACTAAGATTCTGTCTTAGACAACCAGCTATCACTAGGCTTGGTAGGTTTGTCACCACCGTTGATGAATTTTCCCACTATTGTGCCACACGAAAATAGATAGTACCAAAATGTTGCTTTACTTGGATCTACTTTTTTGAAGGAAAGCACAGAATAGTAATTGACATATACAAACATTACTAGTGATGTCATTCGTCCTTCTTACAGGGTCTACATGGTGTGTTTTCAGTTCAGTGAAGGTTGAATAATTAATCTTTAGAAAGGAATAACCTCTATAATGAAGTCAAGAAGATTTTTCCTCTTTATAATGATAGATGTCAGATGCCGGCATGGCGTTCTTGGGTTCCATGCTGCTGGTAGAGCTGAGGCCTCTGCTCCATACAGGGGTTGTGAAAAGCCAGTGAGTCCCCATGGCCCCTCCAGGATATTTTTATATAATCTGTATAAATATGTTTAAAACATGAGTTCACACCAGTATTTCTAACTGCAACTCAATAGGACAAAAGTGATTCTAGTTTGCTTCCTTTTCTTATTTGCAACTTTCTTCTATTAGAGAAAGAATTCATGCTACAATGATCCTTAATATATTCACTTATTTGATCAATCCTCCTGGATATAACAAATCTCCCATGTCTGCCACCTCTCTCAGGATACTTCATCTTGTAATACCTGCCCAGGCTCTGAAACCTCATGCTGGAACCTCCTACCCACGGATGCCTTCCTCAATCTGCTCTCATCTGACCCTCACACTGGGCCACTCCATTGAGTGTCTTCCCATGATACCCTTTTCTGCCTCTGAATGCCCATACCACTCCAACTCCCTGTAGAGTAACTTTCCTGACCTCTCCTGATGCCCCACATCAGCTCCCATCTCTAAGAATGCCTCCTTACCCTGATTTAGTTCTGAAACCTCATGCTGTGCTATACGGGCCTTTTCAACCTAGAAAGTGGATGTGTTCATCTTCTTCAATAGGTTTAGAACTGAATTGTTTAGGAAAAAAGAGAAGAAAAGGGTAAGAGGAAAGAAAGAGGTGCAAAATTGTCTTTATTCAGAAAAAATGATTATGTATGTGGACAATTCTAAGAAATCTATATTTTAAAAAACTTCTGTAGTTGCTAAATAAATTAAGGTCACAGTACGCAGCGTCAAAATAAATACAAAATATATTTCTACGTACTAACATCACATTCTTGGAAACTGAACTCTAACATACCATGCCTTTTACAATAGCATAGAGAACATAAAACACTGATGAAAATGTAACAGGATAATATGTAAAATCTCTACACTAAAATCTGTAAAAAATGTTGAAAGGAATGAAAGAAGTGCTGAATCGATGGAAAGATATAACATGTTCATAGATAAGAAGAAGACTCAATGTTAAGATTTGTTATGGACTGGATATTTTTGACCCCCACCAAATTTAAATGTTAAAGCCCTAATTCCCAGCATAACTGGATTTGAAGATGGAGCCTCTAAGGAAGTAACTGAGGTTAAATGAGGTCCTAAGAGTGGGACCCTGATCCGATAGGTTAGTATCTTTATAACAAGACACAGAGAACTCTGTCTCTCTGTCTCTTTTTCGCTCTGTCTTTCTCTCTCTCATACACCCACAAACAAACACACATACCCCTTGGAAAGGACATGGAGGACATAGCAAGAATGCAGCCATCTGCAAGTCAGAAAGAAAGCACTCATCAAAAAGCAATCATGGTGCACCTTGATCTGGAACTATTAGCCTCCAGAACAATGAGATAATAAATTTCTCATTTAAGTGACTCAATCTATGAGATTTTGTTACGGCAGCCCAAGCAGATTAATACAAAGTATTAGTTCTGTCCAACTTGGTTTACAGATCCAATAAGATTTAAATAATATCCTAGTTTTTTTTTTTTTTTTTTTTGAGACAGAGTTTTGCCCTGTTTCCCAGGCTGGCATGCAGTGCAATGATCTCAGCTCACTGCAATCTCGGTCTTGAGTTCAAGCCATTCTCTTGCCTCAGCCTCCTGAGTAGCTAGGATTGCAGGCATACACCGTCATGCCTAATTTTGTATTTTAAGTAGAGACTGGGTTTTGCCATGTTGGCCAGGCTGATCTGGAACTCCTGACCTCAGGTGATCCACCTGTCTCGGCCTCCCAGGGTGCTGGGATTACAGGAGTCAGCCACTGTGCCCAGCCATTAGCATGTTTTAAATATATTTTTGGTGAAGGTAAAATTTATGTGAAAATGCAAAATATATAGAATTATTTAAAAAATACTTGGAGAAAAAAATACAGTTGGTGCACTTACTTTTGAAGCTACAGTAATCAAGATAATGTGTTATTGGCCTAGCTATATATATAGAACAATAAAACAGAATTGATCATTCATAATTAGACCCCAAAGTATATGGTCAGTCGACCTTTGTCCAAGGTATGAGAATATTTCAGTGAAGACAGGAAAATTGTTTTCACAAATTATGCTAAACAATTGGTTCTCTGTATGGAAAACAAAAAAAAAAATCACCTATTTATATATTATTATACTATACACAAAAAAATCTTTAAGTTCTAATGAAAATCTAAAACTATGTATTTTTTAGATGCTAACACAGAAAAATAACCTTATGATCTTAAGGTAATAGAGGATTTGTTAGACAGGACCCAAAAAGCACTACCCATAGAAATAATAGTAAAATGGACTGCAGCAAAATCAAAACTTTTCCACAACATAAAGAAAATGAATGAGCAAGTCGGAAACTGGGGGGTAAAATAATTTACAATGCCTACATATTTGGTAAATATCTTATATCCAGAATATATAAACTTTTATAACACAATTAGAAAATCCCAACCACCCAATAAAATATTTGGGCAAATTTCAAAAACATACTGCATAAACTGATATATACAAATAGCCATTAAGTCATTTTATTAAGCCATATGAAGGATGCTCAACATCCTTAGTCATCAGGGAAATGGAAATAAAAACTACATTACATTGTTATTATATACCTTTTAGAATAACTCATTTAAAGACTCTCACAATACCAGTGTTATCCAGGACATCTACTAATAGGAGTTCTCATATACTAATTGTGATAGTGTAAAGTTTTACATACATACAACTGAGAAAGTCAGAATGTTCTCATTAAGTTAACACATACCTAGGCCATGACCCAGAATTCCATTTCTACACACTTGGAGAAAAAAAGGAAACCAATGTACACAAAAGGACTCAAAATGCACATCAACAGGAAATGGAATACACAAACTATGATATACTAATAGTTTGGAATAACACTTAGAAATAAACAGAAATGAACCACTGACTAATACAATAGCATACAAGATTCCCCAAAAATAAACCAAGAAAAGAAGCTACATACTTCAGAGTATATGCTCTAACAGTCAATTTAAATAAAATTTCAAATAAAAGAATATTAATTCCTGTTGACAGAAATCAGAAAGATGGTTACCTATTGAAATAGCAAATGGACGGGAAAGAGACAGAGGGAAATTTCAGGGTAATGGAAATGATTTGTATTTTCACATAATTGTAAATGTATATGTATTTGTCAAAACTCATCAAACTACACTCTATGTCATTGTACTTTGCTATATGTAAATTATACTTCAAAAATGTAAAAAGGTAATTCTCATAAAGGCATTTAGAGAGAAAATTTAAATAAGCAAATAAGTAGTATATCTTCTTCCTATAACTATGTATGTATTTTTTCTTTCTTTCCTTTTATTTTGTCAGCAGTGTTGATATAAAAATACAGACTTCAATGGTGTCTCAAATTTAATCTCACCCAACAGTTCAATTTTCAATCATGATCAAAACAGGAAAGCAAGAAATTCAATGATTTTTCCCTAATTTTATAAAGAGTTAGCAGCAAAGGGTGGAATTCAACAGGTTTCATGATCTACTCTCCAGAAAAATATCCACAAGACTGTTTGCCTGAACTATCTATTTTTGCTTTGAGTTTTTAGTATAAGAAGCTTAAGAGAGTCTTGTTATAATAATAAACAAAAACATAGAATAGAAACCAGAGAGAAAATGTTAATGTGTTGGAAATATGACCTCCATAAAGAAATACTGGGCATGAAGAACATATTCTTAACTCACATAAAAAATAAAATTATTTAAAATTAAAGAATTTTAAGCAGGCAGGACAATTAAAAAATATCAAAGAAATAAAATAGACATTTCTCCAGAGAAGACATCCAAATGACCAATAAGTACATAAAAAGATACTCAATATCCCCAGTCATTAGGAAAATGCAAATCAAACCATGATAAAGTATCACTTCATACCCATAATGATAGTTATTATCAACAACAACAAACAGAAAACAAGGGTTGTCAAGAATGTGGTGAAATTGGAACCCCTGTGCATTGCTGGTGACAATATAGAATAGTTCAACCACTGTGGAAGACAATGTGATACTCCCATAAAAATTAAATATAGATCCAGTAATTAGGATCCATATTTACCTAATTACCATAGGATCCAGTAATTCCACTTTCGGGTATATACACAAGAGAATTCAAAGCAGAAATTTGAACACGTGTTTGTATAGCACTGCTCATAGCAACATTATTCACTATAGCCAAAAGGTGGAAACAATTCAAATGTTCATCAACAGATGACTGGATACACAAAATATGGCATGTATACACAAAAGAATATGATTCAGACTAAAAGAAAGGATTTCTTGACTGGGTGCATTGGCTCATGCCTGTAATCCCAGCACTTTGGAGGCTGAGGCTGGTGGATCACAAGGTTAGGAGTTCAAGACCAGTCTGGCCAAGATGGTGAAACCCTGTCTCTACTAAAAATACAAAAATTAGCCAGGCGTGGTGGTGGACGCCTGTAATCCCAGCTACTCAGGAGGCTGGGGCAGAAAATTGCTTGTACCCGGGAAGCAGAGGTTGTAGTGAGCTGAGATGGTGCCACTGCACTCCAGCCTGGGTATCAGAGCAAGACTCCATCTCAAAAAAAACAAACAAAAAGGATTCCTGAGACATGCTACAATATAAATAAAATATAATTCCACCTATACAAATTACCTAGAATAAGCAAATTTATAGAGATAGAAAATAGCATAGTGGCTACTATGGGTGAGGGAGATAGAGTAAAGGTGAGTTATTTTTTAATTTGTACAGTTTCCATTTGAGATGAAATAAAATAAAAATATTCTAGACAGTAGTGATGTTTGTGCAATGCTGTTAATAAACTGTACACTTAAACATGGTTAAAACAGTAAATATGCTGTGGTTGTGTATATTTTCACAATAATAAAATAAAAACATTAAAGAAGTGTTAGTAGTATATTGATTTAATAAACTTGATTTGGAATGCCTTTTTCTACATATGCTAAATGCTACATATGTATAAATATAAAAAACTCATTAAAATATTTTGAAAATGATTTTCATAAATAATGAGTTTTCCTTGGAATCAGTAATGCAATTTTGAAAATAATCTGTACAAATTTATGCATTTAAAAATTACTCCATACATTTTCTTAATTAAAATAAACTACAAACATTTCAAATATATACTCTTTATTCAAATCTTTAATCCTTATTGGGGATATTTGCTGCCATCAGTGTGAATGTTTGTGTGAGCAAGTGTGTGTTTTCTATGAGATTTGTTTCTGTCCGAAATTGTTCCAATTTTCTGTTAAATTGGGAATCTACCTCACAGAGATATTAATTTGTAGAAACTTTTGCCTATGATTTTAACACTGATAAAGTATTTCTATTCACTTTGTTTTACCTGAAACAATAAGCTGAAGATAAATTAAGAAATAAAAAGTCAAACAATAAGACAAAAATATTCATCTAGTTTGTGCATAGATATAGTACCCGCAGTTTTGCCTTCACAGAACATTACTACGATCATAGGAAATCCCTTTCAGTGATTGCCAGCGGTTCAGAGAGATGCCTAGCTCCATTAGGGTCTGATAGAAGTGAAAGGGAAAGGGCCTGGCCATTTCAATTCAAAGAAAAAAATTAGGGTATGATATTTAAGCTTTAGAGACCCCAGAAGATGGGTGGAGGCTGTAGAGATTGCATCACTGCACAACTGCTCACTTTGCCAAATCCTATCCACAGATGTTTACACCAAGGTCATTCCTGAATATACATTCTGATAGGCTGCATCCCGCAACACACAAAATATACACTGCTTTTTCCTCACTGTAATACACACACACGCGCACACACACACACACACACACACACACACACACAGAGGAGTAAAATGGCCTCTGCATTCTATCTAATCAGACAGTTGAAACCGTCTCTATAATATACACAAAATATCTGCTTCTAATAGTTTTGTACTTCACAATTTTTATCTAATTTGCTTTGGAAGCTTTCATATTTTACCTCATAGACATAAGCTCTTTTTGTGAATGATTTGAAATCATCATTGTTTTTTCCAAAAAGAAAAAAAAAATGCTCCAGCTAGACTCACCTCAGTGTGTAGTGTGAATGTACTACAACCTCTAGTTTTGAAGTAAGTCCTGATGGCTTATTACCTATTTTAATAAAGACTTTTTCCTGATGATGCGTTTTAAAATTTGATCTGGAAAAAGTAGAGGAAGGGTGTCCACTAACCTGTTCTTTCATTTAGAGGTTTCAAATTCTTTGCAATGGAATTTTCTGTCAGTGAAGAGCCAATTTAAGAGTTTTACAGAGAACCAATATTTTCATGGAATTGTTCACAACCAGCATCTCAGTAGTCTGTGGACTGTATACATGGAGTAAATACATTAATAATTCATATGCTTCAGTGAACTTTAAGTTCTATTCATGATGAAAAGATTATAGAGATAAATGGCAAAACATTTATAAGAAGTTGGAAAAATGTAAGAAAGAAAGCAGAATGTAAGAAATAATAGCAACAACTTCAATTAAGCTAAGAAACGACTCATTAATGCTAAAAGCCACGGGGTTCAACAGTAAGAAAATGCCTCAGAGAAAGGAATAACTGAGGAGTTATGTGACAAGAAAATAAATTAATTTGAGTCAGATGCCAGGAAAGCATTATTACCCAGTTTCGAGTCAAGGTCAATATAAGAACAACAAAACAATTCAGAAGAAATTTTATATTGGCCCTGAGAGCTCAAGTTAAGACATTGACTAGAATAGAGCAGCAGGAAGGCAAGACGTAGAGATTTACTGAGCGTTTCTGATATGCTAGATAGAAAACCTACGTAAGGTAGTCCATATACTATTACATTCAATTCTATAATAGCAATAGTTCTACGAAAAAAAATGTTATGTGTCAATGAGCTGGCAAATCTTTAACAACTAGCTCTCTGGGAGCAGGAGTCCTGATTTGCAGTGTTTGCTGGTTTCTGTGGTATAAATACTGCACCATACTCAATTTAAAACTACCCCCATGATCTCAGTTGGGCACGTAAAAATTCTCAAAAATTAACAATGGGCTCTTGCGAGTAAGCATGAGCCAGCTCCAGCACAACACACCACCGCTCTATGAAAACAATGTTACAAATAAAAAAATCGACATAAGGGTGGGCTCAAATTTATGTAAAATTTTTCTGGTTTAAAATCCATATTTTTACTAATCTAGCATTCAAGAAACAAACAAACAAAAAAACCCAAAATTTGTTGTCTGGATTTCTTTTGTGAAGTCAATATGATCTTGGAGCTCTGCCTGAAGAAGAAATCAAAATGAACTTGGAACTTACAAAGACCTTGGAAACCCAAGAAGCAGAGCTAGAGGAGTGAAGTCAGCCATTTTCTGGGAATTTAGAATGACACCCTTGAACCATGCCTTTCAACTTCCAGGTAAAAACATAGCGGGCGGGTGCGGTGGCTCACGCCTGTAATCCTAGCACTTTGTGAGGCCGAGGCGGGTGGATCATGAGGTCAGGAGATCGAGACCATCCTGGCTAACACAGTGAAACCCGGTCTCTACTGAAAATACAAAAAGTTAGCCAGGTGTGGTGGTGTGTGCCTGTAGTCCCAGCTACTCCAGAGGCTGAGGCAGGAGAATTCCTTGAACCCAGGAGGCGGAAGTTGCAGTGAGCCGAGATCGAGCCACTGCACTCCAGCCTGGATGACAGAGCAAGACTCTGTCTCAAAAAAATTTTTTAAAAAGCTGATAAATTTAGTTTGACAAAACAATTAATATTAAAATTAAATGCCCAGCCCTAAAATTCAACACTATCGTAGAAAAAAGGGTTGATTGGCTGATGGCAGGGGCATAGTGGATCAGTTCTGGCACAAAAATAGCAAGGTAAAATGAATCGAAGGGTAGAATTGTATTTTCAGGAAGCTATGTGTGTATGAGACAAAAAGAGGACAGAAATTCTACAGTGTAAACTGTCTTAGAGCAACCAATTTCAGCTGACAATGAAGAAGCAAGCAAGCACACATAAATCTTGTGTCTTGCTCACACCACATTCACATATACAGAGAATTCCTAATTCTTGCCTCCATTTCATATATTATTTGTATAAAACTGGGACAGAAAAACCTTACTTTATTCAATCATAAGGACCTGGTCAGAATCTATATAATTGTATTAGAAGAAGAAAAGAAGAGCAAAGGACAGAACAAAAAAAAAAGATGTAAACAAAAAATAAAAAATAAAGATCACCAGAAAATTATGATGAAATAGATATAAATTGTTTTTTAAAAGTAACAAGAAAATGTGCTTTTATGTAACAAGCCTCCAAACATTAGTATGAGTTCATAGAAGATAAGGCAATAAAATAAAAGATAAATATATAAAAACTCCAGAGCTTCTGTACAGGAGAAGAAACAATCATTAGAGTGAACTGGCAACCAACACAATGGGAAAAAATTTTTGGAATCTACCCATCTGACAAAGGGCTAATATCCAGAATCTACAAAGAACTGAAACAGATTTACAAGAAAAAAACAAACCTATCCGAAAGTGGGTGAAGGATATGAACAGACACTTTTCAAAAGAAGACATATATGAGGCCAACTAACATATGAAAAAATGCTCATCATCACACTGATTATTAGAGAAATGCAAATCAAAACCACATTGAGATACCACCTCACACCAGTTAGAATGGCGATCATTAAAAAATCTGGAGACAACAGATGCTGGAGAGGATGTGGAGAAAAAGCAACACTTTTACACTGTTGGTGGGAGTGTAAACTAGTTCAACGATTGTGGAAGACAGTGTGGCGCTTCCTCAAGGACCTAGAAACAGAAATTCCATTTGACCCAGCAATCCCATTACTGGCTATATACCCAAGGGATTATAAATCATTCTACTATAAAGACACATGCACACGTGTTCATTGCGGCACTCTTTACAATAGCAAAGACCTGGAACCAACTCAAATGCCCACTGACAATAGAATAGACAAGGAAAATGTGGCACATATACACCATGGAATACTATGCAGCCACAAAAAATGATGAGTTCGTGTCCTTTGTAGGGACATGGATGAATCTGGAAACTATCATTGTCAGCAAACTGACACAAGAACAGAAAATCAAACACCATATGTTCTCACTAATAGGCAGGTGTTGAACAATGAGAACACATGGACACAGGGGAGGGAAGCATCACACACTGGTGTCTGTTGAGGGGGACAAGGGAGGGACAGCGAGGGGGGGGGGAGGTCAGGGAGGGATAACATGGGGAGAAATGCCAGATGTAGGTGACAGGGAGATGGAGGCAGCAAACCACACTGCCATGTGTGTACCTATGCAACAATCCTGCATGACCTGCACACATACCCCAGAACCTAAAGTACAATTAAAAAAATTTTTTTTTAAATAAATAAATAAGTAAACAAATAAATAAATAAACAGAGCTCAGGAAAAAATGTGAAGAGTTAAAAATTAGTGACAAAAATAAACACATACTTGTAAACAAAAAGACAATAGAAACTATTGTCAACATCGTAAATGAAAGAGAATACAAGAACCAGAAAATCAAACAAAGATAATTAGAAAAAGAGAGTAAAGAGATTTAGAGAAAATAATGAAAGAACGAAGGGAGTTATTTCCAAGAGTATCAGAATAATGAGGGAAGAAAGTTTAAAGACAAAAGCAAATAAATAATTTGACTTTAGTAAAAATACTCCAATAATCTGTTTATGAATATATACTCAAATGGTTAAAATACAATACACATTGGGGCAATATAGTTGCAACTCATATCAAAACTCTTAGAGACTATTGTTTTCTGACATACTAGAGAAGTTTATTTGGAAAATAATTATGTTAAAATCAATTTAAAATTCTGGAAAGAATATACAAAATAGTTCAGTAAAAGTAATAAAGACAAGATGTCAGAAGACAATCTAAGGGCTAGTAAAATCCTTGAGTAGTAAGTAAAACAACAGATCACAACCCTGCTTTTTCTATGAGAATAAATTCTTTATGGGAAAATTCGCTTTTCAGCTTTGTTGCTGTCCTGGGGTCAGAGGTACACAATTCAAGGACAAAGATGTAGACCTAGTGTACAAAGACTTAAACAGTTAAAACCAGCTGCTCATCCTATGTAGAGGGAGAGATAATTGGCTTATGAGCAAAGCCAGAGGAAGACAGAAAATAATGTACAAGAAACTAAAGGTAAAGAAAAATCAACTGATTCTGTAAAGCCAAGGCCACAAGCTGGCCCTCGCCAATATTCTGAGCCAGATTTAAAATATGTAAGTAAACCAGACGAGACTAAGATAAAAACCTGAAAGCAGTCAGACAAAAACAGACAAATTATGATCAACAGACAGGCAGATTGCGAGCTGATTTATCAGCAACAACAATCCATTAATATTCCAGGAGATAGAGAAAATTTAACTGAAGTAACTGTCATCCTTAAATTCTATAACCACAAAAATTAACGTTTTAACAGAAGGGCAAAAATATCTTCAGATACACAATGCTAAGAGACATCAACTTTAGCATATACACTAAACATAATGATTTCATAACAAAGACAAATGATCTACAATTGAATATGAGATAGAAAAAGAAGGTGAAGAAAACTAAAATACATGAATAGATCTAAACAAACAAGGAACACAAAGGACAATTGTGATGTAATACAGGTCAGAGATGACCAGTGATAATGAGCAGTGCTAATGAGTTCTGTGGTACTTTTATAATCCAGCATCCAGAAAACATTATGGATTGAAACTAGATTTTTGTAACTAATGGTGCATAGTATGATTTGTTGGTCAAACCATAAAAGAGTTACTCAACAAGTAGTAACTAAATTTGCAATAGCTAAAATAAATTAATAAACTGGTAGAGTGAAAAATGAAATGATTAAAAAAACTTTAAGAGGAGAAGTGTTTAAAATGTCTAGGTTTGATTTTGGATAATTTTTATTGTTTTATCTTGAAGTTCCCTACTCTTTTCTTCTGCAATATTTCAACCTATAAATAATCATACCTTCTGTAACTTTCATCACACTCATTTTAGGTTTTAACTCTAGAAGTTTGATTTGTATATTTGTATATATTCATGTCTTTACTTAATTTTTATCAACTTAAATACAGTTATAACCATTTTGATATTCTTGTTAGCTAATTATAATACATATTTAATTTCTGGGTTGATTTTAATTGATTTATCTCTTTGTCATGATTATTTTTCCCATTTCTTTGCATGACTCATAATGTATCTACAGGATAAACATTAAGAATTTATTTTGGAATTCCGAGTATTTTTGAATTTCTGTAAAGAGCCTTGTACTTTATTTTGGGACTGTTTGTACTTTGATTCTTTCTTTTGTAAGACTATTATTTCTTTTATGTAGAATTGGAGCAATAGCTCTTGGGTTAATTGTTCCCTAACACGGAATCAAGATTTTCATGTGTAATCAATCCCCATAGACCTTGAGGTTTCCATGTCTGCTGATGAGAACAAGCACTGTTCTCATCACTGTGTGAGGATGGAGCACTGTTTTCTCTAATCCCTGTAAGTGGTTCTTTCTCCAGCCTCAGTGAATTTTCACATTTTGAATAATTGAGGGAAACACTATGAACATCCACAGAGTTCTCTCTTTGCGCCTTTCTCATCTCTGCTTCTCTGTCCTGTGAGCAACAGCCATCTCACAGTTTTTCCAGACTCTGAGTCAACAACTTATCATCAGCATCAGCCTCAGCCTGCATTCTTCCATGCACTTGTGTCTCAAGGCAGAATTCTAAGGAAAACATAGTTTTTAATTTCATTTAATATTCTGTAATTTAGGGATCATAACCCTTGTTAACAAAAAGGGAGAAAAGGAAATATTTTCACATGATGCACGAAGTGATAAAATATAACAAAAACTATAAGTTAAAGATGTATATGGAGTCCTCATTTTGCACAGTTCTTTTATGAATACAGCTCAATTATCACAGTTTAAAAAATGCCATTCACCCAACAACACAGTTCAATTTTCGATTATCATAGTATATTAACTTGAGTAATTGCATGCTAGCCTTGCAATCCACAAGCCACTACATAAATAATAGTGATCATGATTAGTGACCAAATATGTCACGTTTTTCAAGATCCTTCAGTAATTGATCATTAGTCAGTTCATTCACAGATACTCAAATGTGTAGTTGCATTCCCTGGTTGGTTCTCAGTGGTAAACTCCCATGACATTTTACAAAAATGGATAATTGGAAGATGATATTGGCCAACAGTGATGAAAGTGCAGCAAACAAAATATGACATTCTTGAAAGTAAAATAAGAATCAAACACAAGTGCAGCATGGGACTATTGACACAGTGTCACCACTTGAGATCTGATGCCACTCCAGATCTGATGTCAACTGAACAGTGAACAGGACACTGACATATTGAAGAATGTGGATGTAAAGAAAAGAATGAAATGTCACAGAGGAAGTAACACCAGCACAAAATATCCTATTGAAGGAACTTCAGAGATGTTTTACAACAAACTCAGAAAGGGGTTTGACAATTTGCCAAGGCAAAAAACAGATGCTTACTCTGTAACATGTTTCGTGATGAGAAGGCAAGCACTACTTAAACTATGCTTAAGTTTTGTTTTTGTCTTGAGACAGGGTTTCCATTTGTTGCCCAGACTAGAATGCAGCTCAAGCGATCCTCCCACCTCAGTCTCCCAAGTGGACTACAGGTACACACCAATACCACTAGATATTTCTCCCCTCCCCCTCGCCTCCCCTTTCCTTCCCTTTTCCCTTCCTCCTCCTCCTCCTCTTCCTCCTCTCCTCCCCTTCCCCTCCCTTCCTTCCTTCCTTCCCTCCCTCCCTCCCTCCCTCCTTCCTTCCTTCCTTCCTCCCTCCCTTCCTTCCTTCCTCTATTCCTTTCTCCCTTCCTTTCCTTTCTTTATCTCTTTTGTAGAGACGACGTCTCACAACATTGCCGGGGTGGTCTTGAACTCCTGGGCTCATGCAATCCTTCTCTCTTGACTTCCCAAAATGTTGGGATTACAGGCATAAAACACTACGCTCAGCCAAGTTTTTTTTTTTTAAATAAAGAAACAAAACACTTTAATTCTCAATGTTTCTAGTGTGTCAGATTACAGCTTACTCAATAATAGTTGCTTACTATGTTTCTTTCATTTTCTATACATTTATGACAAATAGTGGAAGAGTTTTAGAGCTTTGACTAAAAAATTTAAGGCAGTAAACACTTGTGATTTTCTCAATTAATTGTTAAGATAGATCACTTTGTATGGGCTTCAGTGTGCAAAAGTAATTTTATGGTCTCACACTGCCATACAAAAAGAGGACTTTCTTTTTTTTTTTTTTTTTTAAGACTCTCTCTGTGGCCCAGGCTGAAGTGCAGTGGTGCGATCTCAGCTCACTGCAACCTCTGCCTCCCCGGTTCAAGCAATTCTCCTGCCTCAGCCTCCTGAGTAGCTGGGATTACAGGTGTGTGCCACCACACCTGGCTAATTTTCTGTATTTTTAGTAGAGACAGGGTTTCGCCATGTTGGTCAGGCTGGTCTCGAGCTCCTGACCTCATGATCCACCCACCTTGGCTTCCCAAAATACTGGGATTATAGGCGTGAGCCACCACACCTGGCCAAGAGGACTTTCTGTAGTAGGACTGGTGAAGAAACCAGTAGGAAGGGATAAACAAACTTTTTGTTGTTGTTGTTAAGAGGCAGATACTAAATATTTTAGACTTTGAAGGCCACATATAATATCATCTTTTTCTTTTCTTTTTTAACCCAGTCTAATAAGATGCAAAAATCATTCTTTGATCAAGGGCTAAGATATTGCCTTCCAGATCTAGCCCACTAGTCATAATTCACAAACTTCTGCACTAAGATAACAAAATAAGAGTTAGAGTTAACGGGCAAGTAATAATAATATTTTTAAAAATTTATTTCTTTCAAAAGATGATAGAAAAAGAGAACAAAAGTAGATGGTACAAATAGTAAGATTATAGATTCAAACCCAACCCATGAATGATACTTCAAATGTAAATACTGCAAATACCTCAACATGTTATTTAGCAATGAAGTTGATCACCATTACAAAAGTCTGTTTTCAGGTAAATTTTTCATGGTCACTCAAACAGATCTGAACAAGGAGGTAAATTTCACATTCCAAATGTCTCCTGGCCCTGCACTGGCACCGTGGCTCACGCCTGTAATCCCAGCGCTTTGGGAGACTGTGGTGAGTGGATCACCTGAGGACAGGAGCTCCAGATCAGCCTGGGCAACATGGAGAAACCCCCTCTCTACTAAAAATACAAAAATTAGCCAGGCATGGTGGTGTGCACCTGTGATCTCAGCTAGGCATGAGAGGCTGAGGCATGAGAATTGCTTGAACTCAGGAGGCAGAGGTTGCAATGAGCTGAGGTCATGCCACTGCATTCCAGCCTGGGCAACAAGAAAAAATAAAAAAAAAAGAAAAAAGTCTCCTGCATCCTCAGTCTGTAATTTTAGAGTAGTTTATTGTTTCCATCTTTTTATGAATTATGTTAAAATATATTACCTAAAAATCAACACCTAAAGTTTAGTGAACACTTGGCTCTATTATATTGCTTTAAAATGTTTTTTTTTTAATATAAGTTTTTTGAAAGCCAGAATTAGATATTGCTAGTCATAGTATTTCCTCAGCATTGAACACATTTTAGGTTCTAAAATAAACATTTGTATTGAATGATTGAATAAATATAAATGAAAAAACATATGTTCACTTAAACATAAGAAGTGCTTGCTTTATTTTTTGCAACATTCTTTCCAGTGATGGAAATACTCCTTTCCAATAATATTTCCATGTGCTTTTATATTCTGAATATTTAAAGACCTGTGCAAGTTTTATACTGTGTTTAGATATCTTAATGTTTAGCAATTATTCTGTTGTTAATTCTATCATGCATTTTATAAATAGCACTTCTATAAACTCTTTTCTTTCTCTTTGGGGTTAATAACTTTTAAAATATTCAAAATGCTATTATTGGCTCAAAGATATAAAAACTTACTGTTCATTACCTATTTATTGTCTCAAATATTGACTCCTGATTACTTGAATTAACCCACAGAGCTATCATTCATGCATATCTGTTTCTTACAAACCTGCCAATAACATTTTTGCTTATTTTTATAATTTTAATTATTTTTAGGACATTTATTTTTCTCACGTGGAAAGAGAATTTGACTCTTCTATGTGATAATCTGTCATCTGCATTTCCTCAATTATATCAGCTATAAACCAAAATTAAATTTCCATGTTGCTAGTTCCAATAGCAGTTAAGGTGAGGATGACTTTTTCATTACTGAGTTGTTCATGATGTGTATTACATTGATATCTCATAACACTTTATATCATATTTTAGATTTCTTTTATTATATTAACTTTTTTTTTAACTTACAGTCATATGCTTTAGAAGATTATGATATAACTTGACTTAAATTCTGGTAGGTTAAACCTCCTTACCATCTTTTTATTTGGAAAATGTCTTCTTCTTGAAATATCTTATTCCATCACTGGGCCAGAAAATACAAGATGAGACTGAGGCACCTTGTAGTGCCCAAAATATGAAAGTAAGAAAGTGCTCAAAATCCAGAATGTTAGGGCAGAGCTCCCAATAGCCAAAACTGGGTCAATCTGCATGACAAAGTCAGTCAGATAGTATTAGATTATAACCCAAAGTAAAAAGTAAATATCCAGGTATAAATATGAACATAAATAAATCATGAAATAAAAGAACAGGGGGAGAAGAGACAAATATCCCACAGAATAATTTCAGGTAATTTTGTAAATCTACCCTTCAAGAAGTTAGAGAATAACGGCAGTCCCTCAAGTGTGGACAATGCTTAGTGACTAGCTTCTAAAAGGACAGTATGGAAAGCAGCATTCCAGTAGAGACCTTACCTAGGTTTCAAGGTTAACGTGATCATTGATAAGCAATATTGAAAACGTATGCCCATGCCATGATATGATGTGCTGAGAATGGCATTTTAACTTCTGTAGTCTTTCTCCCAAAGCCCATAACCACAGTCTGTCCATTATATAAAATGTTTTTAAAATCCCAAACTGAGAGACATTCTACAAAACATTCAAGTACACCTCAACAATGTCAAAGTTATCAAAACAAGCAAAAGATGTGAAGCTTCCACAGCATCCAAGAACATAAGGATACATGATGGCTAAATGCAATGTGGTTTTCTGGTGGAATTCTAGAAGTGAAAAACGTTCATTGGGGAAGAAACATGAAAATCTGAATAACCTGCGGAATTTATTTCATAACAATATATACTTATCGATGCATTATTTGTGACAAAAGCATTAAAGTAACTGAAAATGATCACAGGTGGGTAAACTGGGTGGTGGGATATGCGGGACTTTCATACCATCCTGTAACTTTTCTACAAGGCTAAAAGTATCATAAACTAAAATAGTTCATTAATATGTTTTTCAAAGTTTTTAATTACATAGATTTTCCATCACTCTTTATTACAACAATATTCATCTCATTTCCTTGTCTGCATACATGTAAGAAAATATGACAAAAAAAATAAATTTTGGCAGGAAATAATAGATAAACCAACTGATCTGTTAATGTTTCTCTTTCAATACATATAGGAAATTCTTAAGAATATAGAAGTTGTAAGTCAAGCATCATAATGAGGGACTGTGTTAGAGGAACTTCTGGGAGCCATATATATATACACATATATATATATATATATACACACATATATATATATATATATATATATATATATATTTCTTGATTACACTAACACACTGTTCCCTGGCAGATGCTGCTGCATATATTTGCCCCTTTCTAACAAAATTTTCTAAAGTTTGCTTGCATGTACTTTCTCCAATTTTTCTCGCTGCATTCCCTTTTAAATCCACTGCAGAAAGAATTCTGGATCCACCACATTACTGACATTACAATCATCAAGTACAACTATAATCTCACTGCAACTAAAGTTAACAGTTCAAACCTCTCATCATTCTTGACTTAGTAGCAGTTTTGACAAGGTTGACACATTCTCTTCTCTGTACATTTTCTTTGTCTTGTAAGACACTACTCAGGTTTTCCTGCAGCTCAGGAAATATTGATTCTCAGTTTCATTCATTGTTTTATCTTCTCTCTCCCGACACCCTCCTCTTCCATACACCTGTCTTAATGAGGGCTTGCTCCTGAAAATGGACTTACTTGTTCTCTCACAACACTCACATTTTTACATATTATCTAGTCCCGTGACATTAAATACCATAGAGAAGCTGATTCCTGGTAAGAGGTCCCCAATTTAGAATTTAAAACTTGATATATCTCACCATATTCAAAGCTGAAAGCTGTTTTTTTTTTTTTTCCCCTAAAGCACTATCACTCCAAATAAAAGCAGATTTATAGTTTCCAGTTTCTCAGGCCAAAATCTTTGGCTTAGGAGTCATCCCTAGCAGCACTCCCTAAAACTCCTTGTATAATACTCCAGAAATTTCTATTGTTTCAACTTTAAAGCCAGAATATAGAGTGAAAATTCTATTTTTTAACTTTCATTTTAAGTTCAGGAGTACATATGCAGGTTTGTTATATAGGTAAACCCGGGTCATGGGGGTTAGTTATACAGATTATTATACAGATTATATGTAATTTTTGAGTTTTGTAAAATTATTCATTTTTTATACAAGATATTCCCCTGTAAAATGTCTTTCCTTTAGCTATTCTTATTTGATTTAGATGGCAAACTTATATTAGCCACATAAAATCAGATTGGCAGTATCAACATGTTTTCCATTCTCTTAATTTGTGTGAGATGGAATTATTGCTTTCATGAATGGTAGATAGAATTTACTAAAGGTATGCTATGATACCACAGTTTTGTTGTAGAAAAAAATGAGCTACTGATTTGTTACACAGATTATTTCATCACCCAGGTGTTAAGCCTAGTATCTATTAATTAAAACATAATTCATACAGGATCAGTTTTCTGCTAAAAATTCTACAGTATCTTCCCATGTAACTTAGAGTAAAAGTTAGAATTTATACAAGACCCTACATACTACTTTTCTCTTCCTACCGTAAGAAATGACCACAAACCTAGTGAATTAAAACAACACAAATTAATTTTCTCATAGCTCTAAATGTCAGAAATTGAAAACCAAGGTGATGATAGGATGGCATTCCTTCTGGGAGCTTCAAAGGAGACACTGTTTCCTTGCCTTTTCCAGCTGTCTGCATTCTGTGGCTTGTGTCCCCTTCCTTTATATCCAAAGTGCATCATTTCAACCTGTAGTTCCATTGTCACTTCTCTTTTTTCTAACATTGACTCTCTTGCTTCACTCTTAGAGAGACCCATGAGTTATACTGGGATCACCCATGTAATCCAGGATACTTGCTTCACATCAAGATTCTTAATTTGATCACATTTGCAGAGACCCTTCTGACATATGAAGTGACATGTTCACAGTTGTGACTATTAGGGAGTGGCCATCCTTGGGGCCATTATTCTGTCTACCACACACTATGAATTCTGGGCACCACCCCGCCACCCCATAAACTCTTTTCCCTGTTCTCCTACCCCTTTCCTCTTGCTTTCTTTGCTTCAGCTACACTCGACTCCTTGCCTTCCTCAAATATTCACCAGAACCTCCCCATTTAGAGCATTTGTAGTAACTCTCTTCCTGAAAATACTATCCCCTTGATAACTGCCTAACTCATTCACTTCCTTCCAGCCCTTTGCTCAAATATTACCTTCTCAGTGAGGAAGCATTGATCACCACGAACTGTTCTGCCCTATTCCCAACATTCCTTACCTTGTTACATCTCTTCTTTTCTGATTGAACTTATCATTTCTAACAACTATAAGAATAATATATTTCTTACGTTTATTTTGAATTTTCTGCATTTCCCACTAAAAATGCAAGCTTCCTGAGGGCAGGATGGTTGTTTTCCATGCAGCGATGTGACCAAGTGACCTAGAAACTGCCCAGAAAATATTTGGTGCTCCACATCTGTTATGAATTTGTGAATGAAGGAATCCACAGGAAAACAAAAGACATCTTGAAGAAATTACTGAAAAAACACTTGAAAAACTTTAATACATGGTTATAAGCATCAAGAAGAAATGTTGAAGTAACCTAAACTTGAACTGTTTACTAAATTCTAGAACAGAGAACCCAGGATGAAACACTTAAAAAATGTGTTTATTTCATTATCTGCTTGGATTTATTTTTGGAAACACAAAAAATAAATGTTTTGATTAAAAAAAACTTCATTACAAAGATGAAAGATTACCGATATTTAGAAAAATGTGAATAAAAATGATATTTTTTTAAATTCTAAAAATAAGTTAAGATGTTGACATGAAATAACAGAAACGCACTCACAGCTGGTGGAAGTTGCATTGATTATAACTTAGGAAGGTACTATGACAATTTCTGAAAAGATTAAAGTTAGGTACATGCTATAGAACAGCAAATTTACTTCAGAATATATACTAATGTACCTGAGTATCAGGATGCATGTACAGAAATTAGTACATCATTAGTAACAGTCAAAACTAGGGGAAGAGGCCACTTCACATACCCAGTGATAATGTGCATAACATATTTATTGATATGTGACCCATATTAATAGGATTGAACTAAATTCAAATAGATTTATGTAGAAAGATACACTACACAACAGTATTTGGCAAAAGAAGAAAGACAAAAGATTATCTGAACTATGATTACACATAAATTTCAAAAACAGTGAAAATTGTTGTATTATTTAGACCTATGTTGATATTCAAACTGTAAAGAAAAATGGACATTACTATCACAAAATAAAGCTTACTGGCACCTCTCAGAAGGAGAAATAATATTACTATTAATATACACAGAGAAGGATTCTTGGGGGCTAGAAATTTTCCATTTCCTGGACTGGGTAATGGACATTCCATTTGATTTGTATTTATTTGTTAAAGTATATATATAAATATATATATATATATGTATGTATGTGTGTGTGTGTTTGATGTAAATTGAAACATGCATTACGTTTAAAATTTTAAAACATAAAGATCAATTAATAAAGAGAGATTGTGGATAAAAAAAATACTACCATATCAATAGAAAGTCTGGCAAAGGATCTGAACACATTTTCAAAATGCAAAATGCTTTATACACATAGATGCTCATGCTCACTTAATATGAACAATAAACTGTCACTCGTAAACCTTTTCATTTATAAGATAAAATAAAATGGTCATGGTGGTACAGTGATTTGCTACAGCTGTGGAAAAATAGTTACTTTCATAGATTGTCATTGGTTTAAGTTGAAACGACCTCAATGGAGAGCAATATACAATCCCTATCAAAGTTGAAAACTTTTCAAGACTGTGCTTTAGCATTTCTACTTGTAGTCACATTTCCTAAAGATATAACACTGTGTCAAAGAACACCTGTCATATTGCTATGTTACCAATTTTTTGTGAAAGCTAAATGTCCTTTAAAAATGATTAAACAATTACAGTGCACCGATTAAAAAGACTATTATTTCTCTACTCAAAAAGAGAAAGAGGTCTTTATGTACTGCAATGCAATGAGTCTCCAGGATGTATTTTTAAGTTAAAAAAAAAAGTGGATGATATTAACATCTCACATCTCATAAAGTACACTGTCATGTTTCTAAAAACAAGATAACACGTCTTTATATGTTTCTCTTAGAATATGTAACAAAAAAATTGGAAAAATATGTTTTTTTAAAGAAGAAAACTAGGGATGTCTGAGAATCATGATGAACATCTTAGTTTTAACTGTATACCTTTTCTGTATAAAGTGCACGCATCATCAGTTCTAAATATAACAAATAACAAACACATAATGGCTATAAAAATTAATTGGATTTTTCTGTGAAATACTTGAAATATCTCTATTACATATGCAATCTTAGTTTTGTACTTCACTAGAAAAAATCTGCTAATTTATTAATCAGTACACTACTTAAACAAAAATATAACTGTTTTTGATGTGATTATATATTAACAAATTTAAGAATATTCTTTATAATGGTGCAATGAGGTATAATGTTGATTCTAATCCTGGAGTCATATCTTCAGTGTTAGAAGCCCATCTTTACAATGATCTGAATTCATACCATTAGTAAACTTAGACAATGAGGACACATTTTTTTTTCTTACTTGTAAATGAAAGATAATTGAAACTAGCTCTTGAGGTTGTTGAAATCCTAAAATAATACAATAAACTTTAAGACTACATCAAGTTTCAAAATATCATATATCTCATTTAATTGTACCCCCAAAATTTTATGTGACAGTATTTTTTTTTTTTTTTTTGAGATGGAATCTCTCTCTGTAGCCCAGGCTGCAGTGCAGGGGCACGATCTTGGCTCACTGCAAACTCCTCCTCCGGGGTTCAAGCAATTCTCTGCCTCAACCTCCCAAGTAGCTGGGATTACAGGTGTCTACCACCATACCTGGCTAATTTTTTGTGTGTGTTTTTAGTAGAGATGAAGTTTCACCATCTGGGCCAGGCTGGTCTTGAACTCCTGACCTCATGATCCACCTGCCTCGGCCTCCCAGAATGCTGGGATTACAGGTGTGAGCCACTGTGCCTGTCCTATGTGATAGTATTTATACCACTATTTTGCTTCCAGAGAATGTTAAGTACTGGTGATGAGAAGGATCTTTTTAAAAACTGGCGATCTAAATTAGCATGCATTTTTGTTTGCTGATTATGTATAATGGTGACTGTGAGCTTAATATAGATATTTTTAATTACAATTTCTAACAAAAAGAGTGAGCTCACCTGATGTTCACATTCACATCCTTTCTTACTATCCACATCGTAATATATCTTACCTGTCTTGTTGTCTAGTTGTTCATCATTTCAAATATATCTTTGTTTGTTTGTTCATTTGTTTTGATACAAGGTCTCACTCTGTCATCCCGGCTGGAGTTTAGTGGGATGATCATCACTCACTGCAGCCTCGAACTCCCAGGCTCAGGTGATCTTTTCACCTCAGCCTTTCTGGTAGCTGGGACTAAAAGCACATGCCACCATGCTTAGCTATTTTTTTGTTTTTTGAGTAGAGCCGGGATTTTGCCATGTAGCCCAGGATGATCTTGAACTCCCAGGCTCAAAAATCTGTTCGCTTCAGTCTCCCCAAGTGCTGGGATTACAGTTGTGAGCTACTGCGCCCGGCCCACTTAATTTTTAGTCTTAATAACACGGCTCTGAAAACCTAGCATGTAGCCTTCTTCCAGACTAACTAAAGGCATCTCATTCTCATTTGACCAGATTATTACAACAACTCTCTCCTGGATCCACACTGATCTCTAAATTGCTACATCTGTCCCTGTGATGAGTTTGTATCACTCAACAAGATCAGTCATCAATTCTTGGAACGTTTTGCTTCTTTGGCCTCTAGAAGGGTCACAGTCTCCTTCCCTCCCCCAACAGACAAAAATACTTTTCTTGGATGTTCTCTACATCTAGGAATAAACATAATCAAAGGTCATTTCCTAGATATTTGATTTTTTCTCTTTATTGCGTCCCTTCAGAAGCTCAATTATCCCAGGGGCAGAAGCCTAGTCCACTCATGATTCACCAGGAAAATCACACACACATAAACTAGATTTGGTGCTAAGCCTGTGATGCAGACTTGTAAATAGTGTCAGAGGAGTGTCAAAGAAAATTGAAGATGCTCAGTCGTCTTGGGCTTTTTTGGGGGTGGTATTTGAAAATGAACCACTGAATGCTGAGAAATCGATGACGTAAGTCAAACTAAACTGAAGCCAAATATAAAATGTTCCTTTAAAAAATTTGATATAGTAGTATATATTCTTACAGCTCAATTTCTTACTTGATAATATACCTCTAATCCTGGGATTTAACATTTTAATTTAAAGTTCTACATTTAATAGCTGTATGTAATCTATAAATGCATAGTATATTTTTAAACATGAAGTTAGAGAATTTTGCTAAAGGGGGAAATTTACATTAAATTCCCTTGCCTACTGTGGATCAGAGCTCTAAGGAGAGAAACAAAGGTTTTAAGTTATAGTTCAACAAAATTCTTGCTCCCTTCTCAATTTTAGTCCACCTATCTGAAAATTTACATGCTTTTCTTTATTTTAACTCCTTTTTTCTTTTTTTTCTTTTTTTTTTTTTTTTGAGACGCAGTTTAGTCTCTTGTTGCCGAGGCTGGAGTGGAGCAATGGCCAATCTCAGCTCACTGCAACCTCCGCCTCCCGAGTTCAAGCAAGTTTCCTGCTACAGCCTCCAGTGTAGCTGGAATTACAGTCATGCACCATGATGCCTGGCTAATTTTTTTGTGTTTTTAGTAGAAACGAGGTTTCACCATGTTGTCAGGCTGGTCTCGAAATCCTGACTTCTGATGACCCACCCGCCTCGGCCTCCCAAAGTGCTGGGATTATAGGCGAGAGCCATGGCATCCAGTCTATGTTAACTCTTAATTAAAATTATCAGGAGTAATGGAACATAGTTCAGTGATTAGTGACATAATAATAATGATAATAATAAAACAATAAGTTGCCTTATATTCTTTAATAAAATTGATGTAAAAATTCAGCTATTCGAAGTGGATATTCAAGAACTTACTTTAGGAAATGTACTAGAGTGCTCCCTCCTATTCATGCTTTCATATGAAACAAGTGAGAATATGAATATATGAACATATGCCAAGTATGAGACACTGATGAGCAAACACAATAACATACTTCCCTCTCTTTCATTTTCTTTACAGAAAAGAGCATTATTCTTCAATACAATGGGTACAAAATTTAATTGAACATATATAATATATTGTCACCAAGAAAGAAAATGAGGGAGCTCTCTAGACATTCATAATATCATATTAAAAAAACCCCATGCTTCATTGCTAGTACACATGTACTTGTTATTGATAAATTATATTGAGATACCTCTGCAGAGCAAAATTTATGTGAGATTTAATAGAGTTTTCATTTACAGAGATTTCTCTTGAGCTTTTACTAAAAATCACTGACTCAATGTTCATGTAATCTTCATTCTTGATTATATATTTTTAAAATTCTGTATTTGAAAAATCATTGGCCAAATTATAGATATAAATGTTTTATTTTAATTGGAATATTTTGATTGAATCAAGTTTTTCAAATTTATGATGGAGAATTTTGAGTGGGAAATTTATGCATTCAGGATTTTCCTGAATACTTTGTTAAAATATTATAGTGAGATTTGAAGATGTATTTTCCCTACATAACTGCTAGCTAAAATATTACTGTATTGAGAGACACATACGTTGTATGCATTTTGAGAATTAAAAACAAAGAGGTAGTCTGCTCTGAAAACATTATCATGGTTTTCTGCAAGGCATGCCTCTATTTGTAAATGTCTTATTACCTCTTACTTGAAGTCCCTACAGATTTTAATACAGATTTACATTGTGTGTGTGTGTGGTCTTTACATATAAACAGAAATAATGTCTGTGTTCATGCAAATGTCCACTCACAGGAAGATATTTATAATCATTTAATCCAAACGAGTCTCTGTCAGTGTCTATCACATCAACCTGATTAATGTTTTCCAGGACTTTTTCTAAGTAAAATTTCCTAATGCATTTATCTTTTCGTGTCCTATCCATTATATGGTTGAAATGGACATGGTTCAAATAAAAAAATAACTGTGTCCCAATATCCCTATGTGTCCCTACCCCTAATTAACCACTAAAAGCAGGTTTATATTTAGTAAACAGTTAGATGTTTCTTATGTAGGTCATTTTGGTTATGTTTGGATATTAAAAAAAAAAAATCACCATGGAATGTTTAGCCGCAAGAATAGTCTCATTTCAGTTATCAAATACAGTGTTATCTACATATTGAACTCTCATATAATGTAAAGATTTTCTACTTGTGCACTTGAGATTTATTTCACCCTAGGAAGTTTGCAGTAGTAAAGGTCAGAACTGCTTCTTCTCTTAGTTCCAGCTACTCCTTCTCCTGCTGTGGCCAGGTTTGACATGATTCTGTCCCTATTATCAAGAGTTAAAGGGACACAGTCTAATATGGTGGACACAGTTGCTATTTCTGGGCTTTACTGATATTTAAATTTGACTTAGTCTCTCATGGATCACTTTTTACAGTTTCAGAGAGATCCTCTAGAAATTCTCAATTATCATTTATTTATGAGGTATTTCACATCAAATATACATTCCCAAGGAATAAACAGATCAATAAAACAATAAAAGCATGCTCTTTGAGTCTTCAATCTTAACATTTAGTAACATTGATTCATACAGCAAAAACCCCCCAGACTGTTTTATTTTCTCTGTATTTACAACTACTGTAGAAATAGAACATGAGAATATTTGTCGACTGTCGTTTTGTTCTTGGTTTGGGGGAATCTGTGCTATATCTGAGACAAAAGAGTCCCATAACTTGCTGTTATTCTTATGTATTATTTGCTGTCTTTCCAGGCCGACACTTTGTGAGCAGAGAGCTTATATTTTCACCACTGAGTGTATAATACCAGAGTGGTACCTAGAAGGTCCTCTACATATTTACTTGTAAAGTGGGTGTTTGGAGCCTACAAGTCTATAGAGAAGGATGACCACGAGGCTGGAGACAAATGTGTGCTTTAAGACCAGACATAAACAGGAGGTCAGGTCTTGTTAGAAGTCTACACTGTGAGAAACAAACAGTAATGGTAACACTGAAGGGAAGAATATAATTGAGAGCATATTTAGAAGTAGTGAGAACATATTTAGAAGTAAGAACCCATGAAAAATAAAATTAGATTGAGTTATTTAGGAAAAGGCAAGAGAGGTTTTACTATACTGACTCAGAATCACATTTATGGTTGTCCCTTTATGTTATTACTTTTTTTTTTTTTTGGTGTTTTGAGATTTTTCTCAATGTTAATTTTGATTAAAATCTGTTTTTAACATACTTTTTTACCACTTGAGACTAATTATCATATAAAATATAGAGAAAATTTGTGCAGTAAATATAAAGTTAATAATTTGCTTAGAACTGCATATTTGTTACAACTAAAAGTAAATTCAAGGCTTTACAGTTTAATATCATTATTTATTTTAGATTTGAAGATACAGAAGCTGAGGAATTTGAAATGATCTTCTCAAGGCAACTGGATTGAGCAATAGAAAATTGATTAGAAACTACCTGTGTAAACATATTAAACTAATAAAAAATGGAGTTTATAATCACAATGTTCCTTGAATTTAAATTTGGGAATTGAAAACTATGTATAGAAGGTTTCACTACGGAGGTAACAGGTTTCAAAAATAGATTCCTTGACATTCAACATGTGAAGCTCTTGCCTTGGAAGATAAAGACAGGGAGTGTGTATATAGGAAATATCTATATATTCCAGTACAATCCAGTATATAGGAAGATTCTTAAAGGTCAGTGTTATGATTAGCTCATGGAAAAAGAAAGGAAAAAAAGATCTTACACTAAATATATTTTTGTTTAGAATGTATTTAACAGAATGATTTACAGTAAAATGCTTCTTGCTGTGGAGAGCTCAACAAAGACATGTTTTGAATTCATTATGGTTGACTTTGTCTCTTACAAAACAAAAGGAGTTGCAGCAGTGACAATTAGCCAGTGGGCTTAATTCCTCTCCTTTTCCTCTTTCTCTCCCCCCTCTTAATTTTTTTTTTTTTTATCTAAATGAGTTTTTAAATACACATATACTTTACATTTGTAATATTATTAGAAATGAGCACAATACTAATAGAAATGATTTAGTACTTATATATAGTATGCATATTATATATTAATGTATTAGTGTATATGATACACTGTAATCATGCTCTTTGATTTCATGGATAAGAAAATGAAGACCAAGAGAAGTTAACCAAGGGGCGAGAAACAGTGGCAGAAACAATGTCACATCCTAGGTTTTCTGATCGACAGCTGTATGTTTTCTTAAGCTCCCCTCTGCTTTAACCCAATGAGAGTGAGTAGTAATGGGTTTTTCTTTTTGCTTTTCTTTTTTTTTTTTTTTTTTTTTTTGAGATGGAGTCTCAGTCTGTTGCCCAGGCTGGAGTGCAGTGGCACAGTCTTGTTTCACTGCAACCTCCGCTCCCAGGTTCAAGTGATTCTCCTGCCTCAGCCTCCTGAAGAGCTGGGATTACAGGTGCATGCCACCTCACCCAGCTAATTTTTGCTATTATTATTACTATATTTGAGATAGAGTCTCATTCTGTTACCCAGACTGGAATGCAGTGGCACGATCTCAACTTACTGCAACCTCCGCCTCCTGGGTTGAAGCGATTCTCCTGCCTTAGCCTCCCAAGATTTAAACACATAGCAGTAAAGGGTTTCTATCTGAGAAATTATAGGCATCAGTTCTTCCTGGGATCTGGTTATCTAATTGTTTGGGTATTTAAAAAAATGTTTCTCCGTCTCCACACAGGTGCTTTCTAGTCTTGTCCTTATCAAACCAGTTTAAGTCTCTCCATTGCTAGTGGGAGCATACTTTGTGAGCTCCCAAAATATTCCCCCACTACAGGTGGTATCTGTCACCATCTTTCCATATGTCTAGTAATTGAAACACATAGTACTCCAACATCTAAACCAACCTAGAGGCATTGAAACACTTAACACCATATCACATGCCTACTTTAAAGGATGTAAAAACTGGAAGAATAATTTCTGAAAGAAAATATGACTATGTGATAAATCCCTTATTAATAATGATGGAGAGAATATGTGGGGGGATTTTAAGTTTTTTATACTTCATAAGGAAAACATCTTAGCCTCAACTTACATTTATTATAATGTTTGTTTATTAATATATCCTATGTTAAAAATTGCCTTTTGGCATACCCTCATCTGTGTGTTTATCTCCTAAATAAGATTTTAATTGTATAAGTAATTAATGTAATACAAATAATACAGTAATTAATACAATACTATAGTGTAGACAAAAAGGTTAAAGCATCTATTTCACAGATTATGACGTGAATAAGCCACAGAAACCACAAAATTGATTTGAAATGTGAGCTAAAAATCAGACATTTTGGCCATTAAAAATGTAGACTCAGAGAAGAGTGAGAGTTACAGCACCTAAATCATTTCTGTTACTCTAGCACTTTAGCACAGTTTAGACGGAAAAGAACTGATGAACACATTCAAAAATTCCTTACATCCATCCTCAACAAAGAGTTTTCTAATTTGTTTTTATGAAGCAGAGTAGGAAACATAAAATTTGTGTGGTATATCAACATGCGTATATCTTAACTTTACCAATTTAATTGTCTTCAGTGATTAAAAATTCTAGACTAGTTTTCTCTGCCAAAGAACCGAATGGCACCAGATGGCATTGAGAATTCAATTTAATATCACTCAGGTTAATTCAATGAGCTAAATAGTTACTAAGCTCTACTCTAAGAGCTTAATAGTCTCTTACTACTCTAAGAGATAGGAAGTACAGTTCTTGATTTCAAGGTGGTGTCATTTTATGATAAAAAATAAAAATTAAATAAGAAGTAGCTTGACTATAATGAGAGTATATAATATAATGATAATTCAATTTACTAACATTTATTAAATCATTATAAAGACTAGATGAAGGAAAATAGATACAAACAGGCTAACTGCTATGTTCAGGAAGAACCAAAGAAAAACTATTTACTTTATAGTTTCTATGACCCAGATTTCAGTTACTGTATTTTTATGCAGTTAGTTTCATAAACTAAAAGTTGTCTATGAGAGCAACCTTCACTCTCTATTCCCAGGCTTTCAATCAATGAGATCTGTGATAAGCCTGCTACTTTGTGCTTTCTGGTAAGATTCCTAGGTTACTGTTTCTTTTCCTTTTCTTTCTAGTCAATATGATATTTAACCTTTAATATCATCTTTCTCATTTCACCAGGTATTTCAAAAGGTCTGAAATGACTGCAATATAATAAAACATATCAGTGTATAACAATCAATGAAAATGTCTCAAAAATAGGGTTTATAGAAGGAAAAACCTTTCATATGATTTTAATTATTTGAATGAAGGTATCATAGGTAAGGGTAGTGCAAAAGTTTCCAATACAGTAACCTATACATCATAATCTTATAGTGGATTTATGTTAGTGCACTTAATTTCCTTTTATTCCTTTGATATATTCTCACAAATTATCTATAAAAATTATAATATTGACTATTAAATGAATTTCTTCTTAAGCTCTCAAGTCAACTAAGGCATTATCTAACTACAATTAGATTCAGATAGTGTCAAGAAAGAAAATTTGAACTTAATGCAACCTAGTGTATGAAAGCATTCATTATTAATTTTATGTTAAGATTCTCATTTCATTCCCAACCACCACTAATTTTCCTCACTAACTTTATGATTCTATAAGATGAAAACTCTTCTCTGTCCACCTCATGTTGCAATAACTAAACTATTTTTACCTGCTTGTCTTCCTATTTGGTTTTCTTTATACAAATGCACCCATAGTGTGACCTAAGAAAAATAAATAACATTCAAATCTGGAATACATTTTCTCATAATAAGAAACATTTTTTGTCCTTGAATCATATTTTTATGACATTTGCCTTCTCAGTCTGTAGAAGATTAAACAACTTTGAAATGTTTTCGCTTCCTCACTGAACTCAATAGCAATGTGAAATATACGTATACACATATGCATTGTCATTTAAATGACTGTATTTACACACAACTTTCTCACTATCATTACTTTCTAACCATAAATTCTAAAACCGCAGTTTTGAGTACCTCTTCAATCCATAAGTTATTGGGCAGAATTAATTCTAATAAATAAATTTATGCATTGATCATGTTATATTCATTCCATAGTTTTTATCAAATTAGAATTTGTATTCCATAAACAAAAATACTTCAGGGAGACTTAGAGAATCATATTTATAAAATTGATGGTTTGATGACCTTCCAATTTCTGTCAGTAAAACATATAAAGAGGAAATGTAAATATGTGATTTTAACATAGACTTACCTTGCCTACGTATTGATAATCAGATCCCGTATATTCTTCCAGTAAGAAAAATTGATTCCACATCCAACCACGTTTTTGACGATGCAGAATTTTGCCATCACTCCTTGGTACACGTGAACTTAAAATTCTTTGCTGTGGTACAGGAGTCCTTCTGAACATTATTTCTGGAGAACAGAAATGTGGCAGGCATACCCAGAGTAGAAACAGTAGCAAAAATTGATATATTGTCATAGTTAACTTCTTGACAAATCCCAACGTAGATGAAGAGAAGTTGTCCTATTTCACTCGGTTGATTTTACTGTGTTTCAACTGGTTTCCAACATTTCATCAATGTTTTATACATGCTTCCCAAGGCTACAAACAAACAAACAAAAGATGTCAGTTGACAACATTATTGCTTTTCATTTTAAATTTAAAATGACAATGGTTTAATAACAACCAAAACATTCATTTTCTTTATTTTTCATACAATAACGAATAGTTTTGAGAAATATTACTTGTCTAGCAATACGTCTACAATTTATGAAAAGATAATTGTAAATGTTTATTTCCACCAAATTCAAAAGAAAGGACATTATTAGACTTTCTTTTTTCTTTGGGCACTTTTAACAGTTTTTAGGAATTACATTCCTATATACACTGGAGATACAGTTCATTCTGTATATCAATTTTTTCAGAGTAATTTAACATGAATTAAAATTTTGAAAATACAACTGTGATTTAAATAACCTCCAGGAATCATGCCTTCTATTGTGCGATATTGTATTTTAATGTTTTTAAACAGTGGCATAGTTTCTTCAAATTTAATCCTAAACAGAAGCAAAAGTAAAGGCAAAAACAAAACCAAACAAACAAATGAGAAAACCAGAAATGCCTTCTTTTAAAGATCTTTCCTCTCTTCCCTGTTAGGTTGGACTTTGGAACACCTAGAGTGTCCTAAGTAGAAAATAATCACCACTACAGTGAATCAATTTGTAATATAATTAAATCTAGCAGATAGTCTGCTTCTAACTACCTCTATGGCCTGGTCTAGAGCTCCATTACACCCCAGGCTGACTATGGCAATAGCCTACTGACTGCTCTTTACACCCTCCCTGCCACTATTTTCTGAACAAAATTTCCTTAGAAATTTATTAAAATTTAAGTCAGATCATGTCATTTCTCTGCACAAAACACTCCAGTGGTTTCTTATACCACTTCGATAAAAATCAAAATCTGTCCAAGGATGCGGCACTCAATGTCATGACTGCTGGCCACCGCTCTGACCATGTTTCACTTTAACCCTCCACCACATCCTCCTAAACTGACTCTTTTCCAGCCACTGGGTCCTTCTTGCCTCACCCTGTAATACATTTTACATGCTCCTTTCCTTAACCAGCAGCTTTCTACTTGAAAATCATGCCTAGAATGATTTTTCTGTAGATATTCACCTAGCTAAATCCTCTGTTTCCTTCAGGCCTTTCTTTCAAACCACCCCTGACATTTCATATATTCCAGTATACTACATATATTTTATATATTCATTTATTTTGTACATTTTCTGTCTTCCTGCTACAAATCCATGTAGGAAATCCCATCTTACTCTTTTTTCATTACTGTATTCACAGTGCCTTGAAAAGAATCTTGGGCATAATAAATAAGCAGTTTAAATGTATGAATAAATGAATGAATGAATTGCAAGTGAATGCAAATATCTGACCACCATTACCTGCTATATGTTTTTATGCCCAAGCGTTTATGTATGGAAATACATATTTTTGAATTATAGTAACTTTTATATTCATTTGTATTGTGTTAATATACTTATTTTGCTTTATTTTTTGTATGTGTAGATTGTCTTTTGTTTCCTAATATACATGGATTTTATTTCAGGACATTATAAAGTATTTACTATAATCAAGACATGATAAAGTATTTGTCATAAAAAGTGATTTGAGAACCAAAAGGATTGCACGTCTCTAACATGGCAATGCATTATAAGTACTCCTGCATTTACATTTATGCTTACATCCACAGTAATTTGTTAGCAATCTCTTTACTTTTTGTTTCATTATTAAGAAACTTAAAAATTAATACAAATTTGTCAAAGAAATAAGATTAACAGTGAAGCTGTATCTCTCTTGAGTGTATTAAATGACACTGGAGCCTTCCAAAATGCTTGAAGACGTACAGCATGATAGATGTAAATTGTATTGCAATATGACATGTAATACTCTACTTGGAGTTTAGAAATTATCTGATGCATTACATCACAAAGCACTGAAACTCAGACTGATTGGATTCTAAGTAATAGGAACATTTACCAAAATAGTGGCTTTTAGATGTATTAGGATGTGCTGGATGGTATTCTCCAGAAACGTACACTATTCCCAAAAGGCAGGTGAGAGTTTGTGTAAATGAAGGTTTCTGCTTTCTTCTACAAAAGCTTTAAAACTTACTGAAAAAACAGTCATTCTGATTTAATCTCTTTTTTCATTCTAAAAAATTGGCAGCAATTCTACTATGTATTGGTGATCATTTTCAACACAACACTTTCCTAGTGTTAAAAGCTTTTGCACCAATGTTTTGGAAAAGAGTAGGTGGGGACTATAGCTATAAAAGTTGTTATTGAATAATTGGAATCCCACATAATTCATGAGATCATTTCCTTTGTTATTGTTCTAGTTTCAATTATTTAATGATAAATGTCCTGAAAAATCCAGAATAAAATGCATTGGTTAACACGGATGTAAGACAATTTAAACATACTTAAACCACATTTTACATAAAGACTACAGTATTTGACAAAAACTTTTCAAACAATGACACAATTAAATTTAAAAAGAAAATTATATGAAACAAATCTAATATTTAATTTGTCTGTAGTTAGTTCTCCCTAGGCATGTTCTAAGTAACTAGAAGTCTACATAGTAGACATTTCAAAACACTGTGAATGTATTATAAATACAAATAATCATCCTTCCAGTAACCTAACTCAAATTACAGAATATCTTTGGCATTTCCATCTAACCAAGTGTACCATTTACATGGTCAGTCAATACATTGCACTGCTACTTTTTTTCTCCCTCATGGCTCTCAGCTGTTTTTTTTTTCTTGTCAGTGTGCCACCACGCTGTTTTAAATGATCATCATTTCATGCAAACAGCATACAATAACTACTAACAGCCGTTTTCCTTAACCTCAATCTTTCTTATTTAAAATATATCCTACAGGGAGATAGCTAAATTAATTTTCTCAAACCCACTTCTCCAAGGCTCAAATCAATTAAAATTTTGAACATGTCTACCACTGGGAAGATTAACATCAAAACTTTATATTTCATGTCAATATCTGGAACCAGATAATTTTTAAAACATCATTTTGTAATATTTCCAGTTGTTTTCATTTCAACCCTGGTATGTAACTTCTTATGTGGATAAACTATTTCACCACTAATATACAATTATGAATAATATCCATGTGATTAGAAATGTATTGAATTTTCCTCACTAGTAAAAAGTGGTATATATAGATGTATCAGTATGTTTCTTTAATTAACTGATCTATTTATAAAAGAGCCTTTCCAACTGTGTTGGACTATTTATGATAAGAAATAAAAGCTAAATTTTAGAATATAAAAAATACTACATAAGGTGGCAGTTGTGCTTGCTAGAAATTATTAACAGAATTATAATTAAAAGGAATCAGGTGGGTTGAAACTACCGTTAAACTACCTCTCTAAATAAAAACGCTAAAATTAATGGAATTCTATAATTTCAATTCCAGTTTATTTTCACAAAATATTTTCAAAACTACATTTCCTTATTTTAATATCAAAAATAATTTAATATGAATATCACATGAACTTTAAGAATTATTAAAACCTCCTTTAGCATTCTGCAATCCCATATTTCCTGTAGGCCAGTGCTTCTCAAATTTTAATGTACGTTCAGAACTCCTGAGTCACTTGTTAAATATCTATGTTCTCACTCAGCAGGTCTGGTGTGGGGAATAAGATTCAACATTTCTAACATGTTCACCTATAATGCCAATGCAGGTGGACCACATGGTTTGACTGGCAAAGCTGTAGACCTCCCTCAAACCTAATATCATCCTTAGAATGTTTTTCTAACTTTTTCCTATTTAGTGCTTCAGCCCGCAGATGCATGAGGCGAAAATAAGCTATACGGTGACTGCAGGCAGAAGATCAGCACATTATTGCTAAATACTCTAAGTCATTTTCCATATTTTTTTTTTAACCAGAAGAGTTTGTTTGCTTCAAGCTACAGTATATACAATAGCAATTTTTCTCCTAATCATGCTGTAAACTATGTTTTTCTTTATATGTGCATTTGAAAGCATTTGTCCCACTGGGTCTCATTCCATTTTTACAATTACAGGACTTTCATTATTCTTCTGAAATACTTATCACAAATATTATTTTCTCTATAACATGGTAATTTTACTATATAGGCAGTGAAGAACAGCAGATCACACAATGTAATATAAAGGGTATTTTGGCACATCTCAATTACTAATTAAGTCTCCACACATCACAGCTGATCAGTTAAGCTACAATCTATTCTTGACTAATAAAAGGAATTAGTCCTTCTTCAGTCAATTTATTATGTTGATTAGGATCCTAATATACCGGCCTTAAAAAAAAAATTTATAAGAGTAATAGAAAATGCTAAAGATTATTGAGACAAAAGTCCCTATAGATGCACAACTTTAATCCTTTTAAAGTTTCATACACTGAATACAGTCTAATAACATTTCAACATTAAGAAATAAGAGAACATTTTTCAGATGTGTTTATACAATTAAAATGAGTCAGTGCATACTAAATACTTTCTTATCATTCAGCTGATACCATTTTATGCATCTAGTGTAAAGCACCATGTGAGATAATTGAATCAAAGCATTACACTAAGGACTCAAATAATATGGGTCCATATACTTGATCATATTATCCAAGAGTTCACTACACATTACCTACTGTGCTCCATTGTCGTAGAAAATGTATAATTCTACATTGAATATTTATCACTCTATTTTAAGTATTCTGCATATGTATTTCTCTTTAGACTGTAAGTTTGAGGCAGGGTTTTATGTCTTCCATACAAAGCTATAAATATAGAGAATAATACCAAGTGTTAAATATTTTTGAATTAGATTGAATATCATAATTCTTTGTAAAACATTTCAATAAGAAAGAAACTTGATTCATTTTTCTTAAAAAAGAAAGTCAAGGACTATTTTAGGCCTATATCTTATTTGTATTTAACATGACAGAACTCATATAAGACATTAACCAAAAAGGCAATCAACACATCACTGTTGAATGAAATATACAACACAAAGGTCTGGTAGCCTTAGCTAAGTTATTAAACATTGCGAGAATTGTCATCAATGCAGAAAGAATCCCAAGAAGCTCTGGTCCTTGCTATTCTTTTCAGATTAAAATTCCCCTTCAAGCAAAACCGTTTGAAATTAGTTTTATTCTCCAGGAATGTGACCTGCACACAAACTGGTAATACACCTCTCCAGCTATATACTACGTGCTAACATCTTTCTGTGACAATTTGCAAAACCAGATATAACCCATATAAATTTGGGGTCAGTGGGTAGATAAAACATATGGCAGGGATAAAGAGAAGGATTGTTGAATGAGGGGCATAACTTCATGTGGTCATTATCGCTAAGATTCCCGCTAATAGGCTGAAGAATAGCATTGAAGAGTTCTTGCTACTCTCTGAGAAACCTTTTAAACTCAGCAGCAAATTTGACAGTCCCAGATGTAACTTGATCCACAAGCAAGTTAGCAGTGCTAATATAGATGTGACATTGCACCTGCTGCTTCCTGGAAGTCTCATTTTACTGTAGCTAGGATTTATTTCATTATGTGGAGAGTGGTAGCAAGAATGCTCTCAGGGTAACTAAAAGATGTTCGGATAAAAGC
The DNA here is from genome assembly GCA_036589455.1 of Ateles fusciceps. Lineage (NCBI taxonomy): Eukaryota > Metazoa > Chordata > Mammalia > Primates > Atelidae > Ateles > Ateles fusciceps. Next base: position 1,324,234 of record JAZHEH010000174.1, on the reverse strand, counting down.
CATCTGGTACCCAGTTTCCCTTGATCCAGGACTTGAACTGCTTCTGTAAAACAATGAGTGAAGAGATAGGAAGAGAGAGTTTGGGAGATTATTAGGATTTACTACCCAAGATGGCTTATCCTTCTTCACTGAATTCATTATTATTAGGACATCAAGAAAAATAGCCATAGCTGGGAGAAAGAATCCATTAAAGATTATTTTTCTTCTCAAGTTACTTCTAAGAAGACCATTTATGCATGTACTGATGAATAGTGTTTAAACTAAATTACTATGCACTTTAGCGTGTTCGACTATGAGAATGTGTAGAATATGCATCAGACGGGGATAAACTGTACTGCAAAATGTGTTTCTGCTGTTATACCTGAAAGTGCAAAAATACACGTGACACTCATTTGTGAAAAGCAATCAAAAGTACAAACATATGGAGTCATAAGACCGGCCATTAAAAATCTAATTAAAAGCATAAATATAGATCTTTACACAAAGATAAGCACAGTAATCAAAAGACGAATCTTCGTGGCACATATTTGTGAGATGGTCAGGCTTAAGAAAAAAAAGCAAGAAAAAACTTATCAGTGCTAATTCTTTACTCTAATTATACTTTAATATTTGCACAATACTAAAAACCCACTTTCAGATGGCCTGTCTTATCACTATGTGTAGTACCATTCTATAAAAAAAGGATTATCTCCTATATTATGTATCTGTAGCTCAAATATAAAATTGGAATAATGTTCTATTAGTTAAATTTCATTTTCCCGAGGGCAGAAAGGGACCAGATTGTAATTTATTCTTTATTTTTTAAAATGCTTTCCTCAATTCTAATTTGTACTTACATCATAGTTTTCAACTGACCTAAAAAGACAATGCAAGACTTATTCCTCATTTTTTAATATCTATTTTTTGATTTTTAAAGGGATCAATGCCAAAATATAGAATATAGAATCTGAAACTTGTTATTGGTTGTGTAAATACATCAATTACTGAGCTATAATATAGTGAACACCTCAACAATCCACTTATTGAAGAAATCACTGTATTTTTTTTCCTCATATCTCAACAGAGTATGTTTAGAATTTTCTTTCTATAAATAGGGTCATTGAGGCTGAGAATTATTCCTTCATCAATGTTTACGGAGCTCTATCTCTGTGCCATGAATTCTGCTGTGTGGAAGATGTAAAATGTAAATAAAATTGAAATGGTTCTCACATCTAAGAATTAACTATGGGAATCCATCAAAAGAGCATCTAACCCAAACATGTGTGTTCTGAGAAATCTTTCTGGAGGAAACGACATCCTAGCTGGCACAAAGGAAAGAGCAGAGTGTCAGTGTGTGTGTCTGTGTGTTTGTGTACGCGCATGCAGATACACATGTCTGCAAACAATGACAGGAGTTAAAATGAGTTGTGGCATCATAATAGAGAGAAATTGTGTTTCATGAGTTGACATAATGGGTCATGAGTATGTAATGCATTATGAATAAAGAAAAGAATGTGCAGGAAGGGCACGGTGACTCAGAACTGTAATCCCAGCACTTTCAGAGGCCAAAGCAGGTGGATCACAAGGTCAGGAGTTTAAGATCCACCTGGCCAATATGGTGAAATCCCATCTCTACTAAAAATACAAAACTTTTCTAGGCATGGCGGCAGGCACCAGTAGTCCCAGCTATTCAGAAGGCTGAGGCTTGAACCTGGGAGGCAGTGGTAACAGTGAGCTGAGATTGGCCACTGCAGTCCAGCCTGGGCAACAGAGCAAAACTCTGTCTCAAGAAAGAAAAAGGTCAGGGGAAAAAGGAAACATATGCATTAAAGAAATAAAATAATTATTTTTGTATGACACTCATAAGGTGACTAAGTTCAAAACTAGATTTAGGTCTAGGCCTGATACAATGTGGAGTTCAAAGCAGCTAAACCTTCAGCCACAATTTTCTCTACTGTAGCAATGGTTGGGTTATGACTTTGATGGGCCCTAGGCCGTTTGTATTTGTGGACTTTTTTTTTTCTTGAAAAGAAATATATACATATATATATTTTTATAACTGTAATTAAGCAAAGACCCATATATTAATAAATATATGTTACAGCATTTTCTTTCATCTGAAAGTTCAATTTTTTTTTAAAGAAATTAAATCATTTTCATGGGCCCCTAAAAGTATCATGGGCACTCAGCTTGGTGTCTACCAAGCTTAAAGGAAAAGTCAACCCTGTCCTTAGCAGCAAACATATCATCATGGACTTTTGTACCCAGCTTCAGAAATCAAAATTTTCTCCCATTGGTTAAAATGACAGGCAAGGAAACAGTTTTAAAAGTAATGCTATGTAATTTGCTCAGTCTCAAACAGTTAGCATCATAACCAAAAATATAACGTGGGTCACCAGATTCCCTTTGCACTGTTCTGAAATCTCCTACATAATTTAGTAATGAATAGATGTTACTATGATTAAAATTTACATGCTAATGCCCTTACCCAGGAGACATCCCAGCTAGCTTCCACTTTGCTGAACATAAATAAGGTGGATCCACTGGGAGTGGGAAGCATATAAACTACAGACTATGAAAGTACTTGGACACACAAAGTAAGGGTCCAAGAAAAGAATATTGGTTCAAAACGCTTAAAAATGTGTGGTATATCTAAATTCCAGATTGCTTTGATTTCAAACATATCATTGATATGTTGAATTTTAAGTATAAATTTGCTATTCAAAAGAATAAAGATTTAATAGTTTCTTTTCTTTTCTTTTTTAAGAATTGTGCTGGTGGAAAAAAAAGCTTGAATGGGTTAAAGTTGTAAACTAGTTGATAACAAGATATTTTAAAAATTACCTTTAAAAGTGTAGAAATATTAAGTAGTTTCTTTTTCCACCCTCACTAAATTCACACCCTGACCCTAACCCTGCCATTATCATCCTCTGCTACTGCTCTTGCTATTCCAACTAAATTACACTTTGCAGTTTTTCATGCAGTAGGTTTTATGACCACCCACTTTAACAAATTTTGGTTTTTGTATATGCATGGCTGACTTTTTTTGTAATGCATACACTAATGGTGAAATCATTACTTTTAATTGCTTTTAACCATTAGAAAGTATTAGAGATTGTAAGTCTGATTCAGTGAATAACTGGTGCACAAATCCAGTATAATACTAAACTAATCACTACAACAAAAATTCACATTTATTAAAGGCAGTGAAATTCGTAAGCTTTCAGACATTACAAGAGATTATGCATTGGTCCTTACATCAATTATATACTTGATCTATATTCAGTCACAATTACTGTGGGAACCAGAGGGATTCATCATTTCAGTAAGTATTTAGTGGGCTAAGATCACTGCCAGAAACAAAGCAGTACATTTACATTCTGGACCATTAAACCACAAGCTGTAAAGTGCCATTCATTCAGTTTAATTGCAAAATCCTATGTCAAGCAGAGTGCTGCTCAGTATCTCCTGTCTTCCTTGGATAGCTGGTATACTTTCTGTGTATACCCCTCTGTATGATATTTCCCGAATTTCTGCATGGTGATACTTACTACATGATGTTACAGCACTTTTTACCTATTTCCCCAATTAGACATTCCACAACGTGGGAAAAGTATCATTGTATTGCTTTGCATGTGTGTTTATGTGTTTGTGTGTTCCCTTAATGACCTTTAATGGACTGCGTTAGTGAAATAAAACATTTCTTTTTGAGTTTATTTTAACTTACTCTCCTGTCTCCTACCCCAGTCTAGGAATATGCAGCAGTAGATGCTAGATATAAGGATATGGGAAAGAGATTAAGGAAAAAGGAGTTTATTTAGATTGAGTTTTCTCACTTTCTGACTCCCCTAACTCAGCTATGGAATGAAAATATGAAGTCACAAGGAAAGAACATGTGTGTCAAGGTCTCATTTTCTAGAATAGTTACTTCCTGAATATATTCACTATTTATCCCCGGTTTCTTTTCTAAAATGTGTATTCACCCTTTTCAAGATAACCCATTGATCATTTTAATAACTTATCTTGGGATTACAGTGGCTTCATCTGACAATGAAACTCTTAAAAACTAGGAGATTTCAATTTTTTAAATAAAAGGAATCAGACAGCCACTAGGGTAGATATAAAACATTTGTGATATATCAAGAGGAACAAAGAACACAGCATGGTAAGGAAGTACAAGTCTCTGTATAACTAGAGGTGTCAGTTTCCGCCTTCATCAGCTTTAGTTGTTAAGACCATTCAATTCAATCTGCACATTTTCTCTTTGGAGTCTAACGCCATCCAAACAGGCACTATATATGTAGAGTATAAAGAATAAAAAACACTTGCCAACACATTTTATGAAGGTATCATTATTCTGACATCAAAGTGAGAAAACATTATTACAAGAGGAGAAAATCAAAAACAAAACAAAATTAAAAAACAACTTTTGTGAAGATAGATACACAAATATTCACCAAAATATTAGCAAGTGGCATCAATATGTAAAACATATAATACATCATGACATTACCTTAGTATAATGTTGGCTCAACATTCAAATACCAATTGTTGTTGTAATCGTCATATCAGCAGATTTTTTTAAACTATGACAATTTCAGTAGATGAACAAACATTTGACAAAATTTGACATTCTTCATGATAAAAATTCTCCACAAATTAGGACCGAAACTAACTTCCTCAAGTCTCATATAGAGGACTCACATAATCCTACAGCTAGCACTCTTGATGGAAAAAAAAAAAAAACCCTAAAGTTTCCCACTATATATTCAGGAACAAAGTGTAGAAAAGATATCTACTTTTACCATTTGTATTCAACTTTAAACTGGCTGTCCTAGCCAGAGCAGTGAGGACAATAAAAAAAGAAATGGAAATCATACACATTGAAAAGAAAAAAATAAAACTGCCTCCATTTGCAAATGGCATGATCCTGAGCATAGAACATCCCAGAGAAGTTAAAAGCCACCAATCTAATCAATGAGTCCAGCAAGTTGACAGGAATACATAATCAAACAAAACAAGTTTTACATACAAATAATAATTTTATATTGAAACAAAAATAAAAATTAAAAGTGTCTGGCATGTGGCTTTCTCCTGTATTCCAAACATTTTGGGAGGCAGAGGCAGGAGGACTACCTGAGGCCAGGAGTTCAAGACCAGCCTGTGCAACATAGTGAGAACCCATCTCTACAGAAAAATTTTAAAATGAGCCAGGTATAGTGGCACATGCTTGTAGTAGCTACTCTGGAGACTGAGGTGGGAGGATGGCTTGAGCCCAGGTTCCAAGCTGTAGTGAGCTATAATCATGTAATTGCCCTCCAGCCTGAGTGATGAAGCAAGATTCTGACTTCAAAAATACAATACAGTAAAAAACCATTTATCATTGTGCAAAACAATTAGGTAGAAATTAAACAAAATATATGCAAGATCACTCTGTCGAAACCTTTGTGTCTTGTAATCGGTAAAGATTTATTTGAGACAATACCTAAATCATGATCCATAAAAGAAAACACTGACAAACTGCATTTGATGAAAGTTAAAAGCAAAAGTCTCTTCAAAGACAGCATTAATAAAATAAAAGACAAGTTAGAAACTTTGAGAAAATAACTGAAAGTGTGTCTCTGATAAAGCCTTTTTTCATACTACATAAAGAATTGCCAAATCTCCATAAACGAAAACAAATAACCCAACTGAAAATGGGCAAAAAAGTTGAACAGACATCTTTAGCAAAGAAAATATACAGATGGCAAAGAAAATATATGGATGGAAAATAAGCACATAAAGAGTTGCTCCACATCATTCATCCGTATGGAACAAAAATTTGAAAACTAAGACCATAATGCATACCACTACATTAAATTAAAATAGCTAAAATAAAATTTTAAGAAGACATTACCAAGTTTTGAAAAGGATATAGAGCAGAGACATAGTACGGGTCCATGGCCTGTTAGGAACCAGGCCACACAGCAAGAGGTGAGCAGCCTGTGAGCAAGCATTATCACCTGAGCTCCGCCTCCTGTCAGATCCAATCAGCGGTGGTGGGCAGGGGGTAGGGGGCTTAGCTTCTCATAGGAGCAGGAACCCTACTGTGAAATGCACATGCAAAGGATCTAATTTGCACACTCCTCATGAGAATCTAATGCCTGATTGCCTCACGATCTGGGGTAGAACAGTCATTCTGAAACAATTCCCCCGACACCTCCTCCCATCCATAGAAAAACTGTCTTCCACAAAGTGGGTCGTTGGTACCAAAAATGTTGGGGACCACTGATATAGAGTAACTGTAACTTCTATACCTTGCTGGTGAGAATGCAAAATATCATAACCACTTTAGAAAACAAATCTGTGGTTCTTAAAATGTTACATATGTACTAATCATTTGGTACAAAATTCCTCCCCCTGCGTACTTATTGAGGAAAAGTAAGAAAATGTTCACATAAAAGTTTATACAAATGATGATATCTCCTTTATTTATGATCATCAATTGGGAACAACCCAAATGTCTTCAAATGGGTGAAGGGGTAAACAAACTTCAGTGCATTGATACAATGACATACTACTTATTAATAAAATGGAATAAACAATTGCTACGTGGATGAATCTCAAATGCATTATGCTAAATAGAATAAGCCAGCTTCAGAATCATATACAATGTAATTTTATTTATATGGCATTATTGCAAAAGCAAAAGTATAGGGATACAAGAGAGATGGGTGATGGCTAATGTCTAGTCACCACAAAGTGACAGGAGGTAATTCCTTGGGGAGATGGAAATGTTCTCCATCTTGACTACATTGGTAGTTATAAAACTGTAGGCATTTATCAAAATTCATAGAACTTTAGCCTAGAAAGGATGAATTTTACTATCTGTAAATTTCACCTCCCTGCAAATGGCCAAAAGTTACATGAAATGATGCTCAACATCATTAAACAGGGAAATGCAAATCAAAATCACAATAAGCTATCATCTAACACCTGTTAAGATGGCTATTACAGGCCTGGCACAGTGGCTCACATATGCAATCCCAGCACTTTGGGAGGCTGAGGCAGGCAGATCACAAGGTCAAAAGTTCGAGACCAGCCTGGCCAACAAGGTGGAACCTTGTCTCTACGAAAAATAGAAAAACTAGCCAGTTGTGATGGCGTGTGCCTGTAACCCAGCTTCTAGAGAGGCTGACACAGGAGAATCACTTGAACATGGGAGGAGGAGGTTGCAGTGAGCTGAGATCACGCCACTGCACTCCAGCCTGGATGACAGAATGAGACTGTCCCACACACACACAAAAAAAAAAATCGTTGGCTTTTATATAAAAGGATGAATGCAATTTATAAAAAAAGATATTTATCTTCCTTGTTATTTTCCTTATCAAATATTATTTTAATAATTGAAAGCTTTTAAGGGTATGTAATTTTATGAATTACACAGAAATATACAGCATTCAGAAAAAAAGCATTCATTTAAAAATGTTATTTAGATCAATGGTTCCTTTATTCTACTCTGAGACATTGGCATTTCAAAGAAAAAGATGCCCTAAATTGAATGCTCCATTTTGTTTCCTGTTATTCTTTGATCCTAGCTAGTTATCGGTTGTCAAAACAACAGAGTAAATCTAACACCTCATGGCATGCCAAATATATATTTTTCAATCTCTATAACCTCATCAGAACTTTATTTCCTCAGCTTGGCCCGGACACTCTCAGCTTCAGCAAACAGGGAGTCGGTGCAATAGTGCATAAAATATGAGGGCTCTGAAAGCCTGGGCCTGCTTAGGGGAGTGTGTAATTTAATAAAGTGTTCATTGATGTCAGCACACGGGCTCATCAGACTCATGTTGATGCCGATGCCTGCAGCACAGAGACTCCTAGTCCTAATTAGATGACTGAAGTAAGATTACATTTTCCCTTGGAGACAAGCACAAGGGTGGGAGAGTTATTCTCCAAGGGATTTAGATTTACAAGCGTCTGATGGAACAAAACAAAAATAGGGAAAGGCACCCTTTAGGGAAAGCCAAAGAGAGAAATGAACTTAACATAGTTGCATTATTTATGAGAAGGAAAGTTAAAAACACACCATCAGGTGTCTATTGTTCCTATTTTATTCACACAGAAAGTCTGACATAAATTATAAATAAGGAAAAATATTTTATGACTTATATGCTAAGCTTTCTAACAATCCCTTATAAATCCCAGAGAAATTTTAGCAATATGACTTAGAATTTTAAGTATTATATTATACACTTTATTGTCTAGGGCTATCCGTTAGTGTTTTATGACTTTTAAAATTTTATCTGAAAAAGTCAAATTAATGATTTCTCAAAAAAAATTAAATGATGTATTAATCATTTATTTTATCTCAGATCAGACAATGAAAGTTTTGTCATACTGAAGAAAAAGCAAATATGTGCCATTTTATATGTATTTCATTAATATTTTAAATATTTTATCTCCTAGCCTAATATAAAAGTGAAAGATTATCTGGCAATTAAAAAATATTAACTAACTATGGCTATGTAGATAATTGTGTATTTTAAAGCAGGACCTCTATTTTTTGTTTAATTTGACAGCATCAACCTAGACATCTTGAGCTATCTGAACAATGTTCAAATCCTCACTCTTTGCTACTGAAATATCCTTGGCTAGAAATATTAAGCTTCGGAGAAAAAACACTAGTGTATGTAAGATAATAGTTCATATTTTTAAACAGCAGTATAGCCATATTCTTATGAAAAAAAATATTGCTAACAGAATTATATCATTTTAAACCACTGGTAATGAGAAAGAATATGGAACAGTAATGGGTTCTGCTGGCAAACCAAGCCATCCTCTGTGACTATTCTTACTCTGTTTGTCAACACATGTGGTGTTCCTCAGTGGCTTGATTTATTTACATTCTGAAATTTTTAACAAAAGGTTTCAAACTATAAAGTAGTAGTAAAAATTACATCGTCCTAATATTTCAGTGGAAAGATATTTAAAATTTTTTAATCACCTCATCGCTTAATTAATTTGTTCAATGAACAATTATTTAATACTTCACATGAACCAGATACTTTGCTATTTAATGAGGATATAATGGCACAAGAGCATTGGTTTAAGCAAAGCTTAAATTTCAATATGGTGAAATAGATGTATTAGCAATATAAAATGAAGAAGCTGCATTCTCAAAGTTATTAACATTTGTACATTGAAAAATTTCCCATAACATATTATGCATAGCTGCACCCTGATTAACTTAACATTATTCTTTGAGCTGGAAGCTTTGGATATAAGACTCCAAGGGTGTGGATAGAATAAAGGTATGATTACATAGTCCTGAGTTTCAAATTGTATTTTCTTCAGTGTATTTGCAGAATTAACGCTTGAAAATCAGCAGCTGTTGAATTTCTAAAGCTTTACTCAAAACTTCAGTATAGAGAAAACTAAGAATAAAATGTAGGAGAATTCCCACCCCACTGGGAATGAGGAAAGGATTATGGATTCTGAACAATGGCTCTCAGGGAAAGAACAGAATGCCTGTCATCCAAGAGGGTCAGGCTATAGGGTACTGGTTGGTTTTCCCCTTCCATGCCTCTAGTCAACATCCTTGAGGCTTGGTAGAACAATGGTGGGTTGGCGGGGAGTTAGAAGCACAGACTGGATCGTAAATAAGAAATGGCTGATGAAACTGTCTAGGTAAATGAGTTGGAGGACAACCTCACAGAGCCTCACAGAATCCAGTATGTGCTAAAAATGTGATTCGTGAAACAGAACAAAAATTCGGAAGGGAGAGAAAAAAAGACAAGAAAGCTTCGACCACAGACTTCAGCAGGAGATTATGACAGGACACTATAAGAATATGTTAAGACAATCACACTGCATCAGATGCCAGCAAAACTGTGGTACTATCAAAATAATCATGCCTTAAAATATTACAGTGTAAGTGTATAAAAGGACTATCTACTCTACAGCAGAGACCAACAGGAATCCAGGAGATTGTGTGCCACCACTGCCAGGCTGTGCAAGCTTTCCTACAATGTTTTGATTTCTGCTCTTTCTTCTTAGCTCTCTCTCTAGTACACATTTTCCAGCCTGACTCCAGTCATCCTCACACCTGCTGATGGTTTCCTAACTCCCTGCTCGCTGGCTTCGCATCGATGACTAGGCACCATCAGAATGACTAATGGTGCTGCTCGCTGCCTGTTGGATGTTCATCGAAATCTTCCCCTACCATTCACAGAACTCACGCTACAGCATCTGGTCACCATTACAATGTGCAAGCCAAGGTCCAGAGTAGGAAAGCAGGGGGGGAAACACAGTAAAAATCACTCCCTCGCATATGGTAAGGAGACCTTGGGTCCAGAAATGTTCCATATTATTACTCACACATAAGAGGTATTTAGCTAGTTGATCATTGTTTGGAGGGCCTAATTTTATCCTGAGATGGTTCTGCAAAATAAACTTTCTTATATTGCCAATTATTACATGTCAACTGCTTAGCAATGTACTTTCACAAATGCTAAATGAATTTTTTAAATATTGTGAAGTAGATTTCTAATGACATAAGTGGGAAAATGAGGCAGAGAGTCCTAAACATACATGTGTTGGACTATAGAAAATAACATTAAATAGCTTCTTAAATATAAACTTCATTTTTATTCTTAATTTCAATAAACAGTCGTTTTAGAGTACATTCAAAAATTGTATTGACTAGAATCATCTTTATTTTTGCTTCCATTATGCTAATTGTATTTGATTAAGTTTAGAGAGATTTAAATATTAATGTGTTTTTTTCATATTATAAATATGAATGTTTGGCCTGTATTTCAAAATACACATGAATAAAACATTAGGGTTCCTCTGAATGGCAATGTTAAACTGCTCTACCAAATGGAATTATGATTATAATATAGAGATTATCTATTGATTTAATTTATTTCTGGCGAAATCTTCATACTAACATCAATAAATATTTCCTGGCATTATTCTCATCCTCAGGATTTTATTTTTCTCAGTTCAAATCCTCAAGAAGATTTCAAGTACCTTGTACCTATGTGCATTGAGAGGACAGGGAAGACAGTTTGGAGATATGAAAAAGTTAGAAAAATGTAAACAGCTTAGAGCTGGAGAAAGTACGGAAGCTGCACCTTTAATTGATGTCCTCCTAAGACTGTAACAATTGCTCCTGTGCAGTCACTGAATGCTGCAAGGTACAATATGTAGTGAGGCTCAGCAATCAGTATTTAGAAAAAGAAAACAGAAAAAGAACAATATCCCTCTTTAGGACCATCATTTGCTGGGTAGCTGTTACAGGCCAAACACATTTCTGCACAGCTTAAACATTGTTTCTCATACTATATGATTTGTTGCTCAGGGGAAAGGACTATTTATTGCTTACCTTTTCATGCCCAGGATTTAGCATAGATCCTTGTAGAGATAGTTGCTCTATAAGTTCCTAGGAAGTAATATGTTGTTATTCTTCCCTCACAGGGCGGCCATGACTAGGTCATATTAAGGATTAATCCCTTTAATTGATACACCAAACAAGGCTGATAAATTCAGCAATGTGATTAACATAATATGCTTCTAACTGGTGACACTGGGATTTTTAAAAGTCTTGGCCTGATGTAGGGGCTCATGCCTGTGACAGCAACAATTAGGGAGGTGGGAGAATGGCTTGAGACCAAGAGTTTGAGACCAGCCTGGACCACACAGGGAAATTCCGTTTCTATAAAAAATTAAATTCAAATTGAAAAAAGAAAAGTCTTTCTCTTTGCCTTTATTATGTTGTCTTCAAAAAATAAACTGTTCATAACTTATAAAATATCAAAAACACAGTTATAAGGAGAGAATAAAATAGGATTATTAGAAAAATTATTAAACAAGTATTGTCTCCTAGTTTTCAGAGCAGATTTTCATTAACAATGAACTTTTAAGAGGATCCCCACAGCAGTGGTACCTTTCTCCTGGTATGCAAACCCTATGTAATCCCCATCTTCTTGCATGTGCACTGATCTAGTGACTTGCTATTAACCAAAAGAATACAGCAAAGGTGAAGAGGTATATTCCCATGATTCAGTTACAAAAGACGGTAACCTACATCTTGCTAGAAGACTCTCTATTGCCTTCTCAGAGTGCATGCCTTGATGTACATGCCGCCATGTTGAAGAGGATCACGGGGCCAAGAACTGACTGTGGCTAAAGGCCAATAGCCATCGAGAAACTGAAAACCTCATTCTAACAACTCATAAGAAACTGGAACCTGCCAACAACCATCCACTGAGCAAACCCTCAGATGAAACCTTAATTGCAACCTGCAAGAAACCTTAAAGCAGTGGATCCAGCTAAGCCTGCCTGCATTGCTGACCTACAGAATTTGTGAGATAAGGGAGGTATGTTGTTTTAAACAGCTAAATTTTGTGATAGTATGTTACACATTAATAGATAACTAATACAATATCAAACAAATTAATAAGAAGTAAATATGATATATATCTTACTCTTTTAGTAAGAATTAAATACTGTACTTTTTAGAAAAAGGTATCAGTTGCTTATGGTCATATATCTGTGAAGGGACAAAGTGTCTTAGTGGCCCAATGGAAGTAAGAACAGTTTCCTGAACGACAATAAATGCCATAATCAGTGTGGTTTCAATTGCAATGTGATATCCCAAAAAGGAAATTTCATAAAGTTTTACAATTTTTTTTTTGGTGAAAACTTTATTGCTTATTACCTTATCTCACAGATATACTTCTTTTTTGCATATTTATGACTGTGAATATAGAAAATGTATTTCAACCGATAGCACAGTTGAGTTAAAAATGGTTTACTCACTTAATTTCACAAAATAATGGAGCTTATACAATTGAGAAACCTCAATAATTGATCAATGTGTTAATGATATAAATTATTTAATGCTTTTTTTATTTCTTTATTATTGGGGATAAAAGCTACACAAACACACTGGCCATTAGAAAGTCAGAGGTCAACCAATGAAATGTACAGTTCTCAGGTTTATACACATATTTTTATAGCAAAAATAACTTTTTGAAAAGTTATTTGTTTCTTTTGTTCACATTTACTGCTGTGCTCCTATTTAATCAATACAGTAAGATTAACAGATATGAATGGAACTTTTGAAATGTAAGGTAGTTTTTCAATCCATCATAAAATGTTTGTGGTAATCAGAGCCCCTGATGAAATATTACTATTGTACTTTCAACTATTTTAAAGATGATTAGACTTCTTATCAAGATTGTGCAGTATGCTACTTGCAACACATAAGGACACAGCTCGCCAAGAGATGTAATCCACATCGACTGCTTTGGAAACAAACTACTAAGTAACTGATTTGAGTGTCGTTGTCATTATCTAGACTAAATCTAGAGTACTTCCACATGGAAAAAAAATGTTAAAGAATGCAATATAATGATTTTCATTCCATTCCTACTGAAAGTATCTCTTTCTTGAAAGAAAAAAAATGGATAACTGCAGTGCAAATCAGCCAAAGAGAATATGTGGAGAGTGTCTAAAGTATCAGCAATGCCTGTAGCTATTTCATGTTTTGTTCAACTGTAGTTGTGGTGAGTAAAAATCCCTTTAAAAAACTCAGGAAAAACAATGCATATGTATTCTCTGCTGTTAATATATCTATGAGCAAGTATAAATAATACACGGTTAGACAAGGCTCATTTTCACAGTTTTACAGCTTTCCTAGATAAAAAGGAAGATTAAGTCATCTTTATTTTCTTATGCATTTTCTTTCTTTCCTGTGTGATAGTTTTCAAATTTTCGTTAATTGTTTTCACTGTATTTTTCTCTCTAGTGTTTGGCTTGCAAGCATCCTCTTTGCTGGAAAAAAAAAAAAGGAAATGACAGCTTTTATTTACCATAAACATGAAAGAATGTCCTTGGAAGTATTTGGGGCAGCTGGAGAGGACTTTCAGGAAGTACAAATGGGGACAATGTTGCTACATAGGACACTGTGGCAATTGTCTCAAACTTTAAATACATTTTGGGGCACATGAATTATTGGTCACTAAAGAATTAGTTTATCATGAACATACATTCTGTAGTACAGATGAAATATTTTCACTAGTTTTTTTTGAACTGGGTATTTATTGCTCCCTTACCCCACTAAAAACACCTTCTATGTCTCTATGTATTTATTCAATATTCTATGTTCTATGTATTTACTCTATAAATAAATTTTGAATGGGAAAAGGACAAATTCAACTTTGAATCTGAAGAATTACCTAGAGAGATACCCAAACATCAAAACTAACAGTTCATTTTGTGCATTAAAAATATGCATTCCAGAACAGTACAACTAAATTCAAAACAGACAGATAAAGAACATAGTCTGATAATAATTTTGATAAGGGTACTTTGTGGTTCTATTGTATGGTCACTGTTGTTATATATCTATAATGCAATCACAGTGGATCCAAAATGTTAAAAAATAATTACTCTCTATTGATAGGAGAAACTCAGTACATTCTAAGGATAGGCTATATTCTTTCAATGAACATTTATGGAGTAGAAAAATGCAAACAAGTATGGATAAAGTTATGCTTGAATAATCGAATCTGGCATTAAGCAGCATGCAATATATCCCTTAATTACTCCTAAAACCATACATAGAAACATATCTCCAGAGCTAGCACCCTTTCAGTGTCAGCCATGCTATCTCATGATCCAATGTTACAGAATTTGGAAAACACTAATTGGGTGTAGATCTCACTGTAATTGATGACGTGCATATTAAATAATGGCAGGCTGATAAATTAAGTATTTGAGGAAATGACTAGCATGACATTGAAGAAGCCAAGAAAATGGGTCAGGGATGAATCTCTCCATTTTTTTTTTTTTCTCTCTCACTGCCTTTTACAACTTCTCATTGTTGGGGCCACCACTTGATGAAGTTAGAATTTAGTTTTGGTTTCCAGACAAAGTAAACATCGAACCAGTTACAATTATTAGCGTCCTTGTGCCTGCAATACTTATCTTTGCCAATTAGATTAAAATTTGATATTTGGGGGTATTTTCTATGTACCCATGTAAACTGGGGCATAGTACAAGAATCATGTTTATCTCGCCTTTACTTCCTCCTTTTGCCATCTAATTATTCTGTGAAAATCCAAGGTGGCAGGGCTTATTTTTTTGTGTCCTTCCCCCCTGCACTCCTATTGGTCAAAGCAGTAGCAGATGACGATGTGCATTTTTTTTGGAGAGGGAGTCTTGCTGTGTAGCTCAGGCTGGAGTGCGGTGGCGCGATCTCGGCTCACTGCAACCTCCGCCTCCCGGGTTCAAGTGATTCTCCTACCTCAGCCTCCTGAGTAGCTGGAATTACACACGCGCGCAACCATGCCTGGCTATTTTGTTTGGTATTTTCGCAGAGACGGGGTTTCACCGTGTTTGCCAGGATGGTCTTGATCTCCTGACCTCGTGATCGGCCCGCCTTGGCCTCCTAAAGTGCTGTGATTACAGGTGTGGGCCACCACGCGGCGGCCTAGGCTCTGGTTTTACCCATTGTGCCATCTTCAGCTTCAGGAGTCAAGCACCGGGAGTATCTACATATTCTGGTGTCTCTGGTGAGTGTGGTCACCTCCCCAACACATAAACACCTACTCTCAACCATGCTTTCTTCTCAACTTGTCCATGTTACCCACAATCCATGATAACGTTGTTTCTGCCTATTTCTCTAAATGCCTTTCTCACTGATTTCTCTTGATCAATCCTCTTCTGGCACAATAGCCTCCATGCATTTTTACCAATACACCAAGCTCCTTTCTGCATCAGAATTTTTGCACTTGCTGTTCCTCTTGCATGGAAATCTCTTTTGAGATTTCATTTTTCACATATTTTAAATATTTAATATTTCTGTACACATTTCTCAAGTCTCAAATATCACCTCTTTGGCACTAAAAACTGACCTTCAAAGACATTCTTGTTTACTTTATCTTGTTTATTTTATTCATGTTATCACAATGTGATGTTATTTTTAAAAAGTATTTAACTATAAATCATCTGTCATTGAAATCCGTTCTATACAAGTACAGGAAATTAGTTTTGACTGTTCCCTTGGGAGCCACACTGCACAGAACAGTGCTGAGCATATTGTAGGTATGGAACAAATGGAATAAAACAGATAATAAGTGGATAACTTCAGTTCTAAGACTATAGAGCTTCCCTAGAAACTCCTTTATCTTTCATGGATGGTTTCTGCTCTCTGAAACCTGAACTTTTGGTGAATAAGTTCCCAAATAATATCAAAAGAGCTCTCTAACCTTCACTTAATTTCTAGGTTCCATTGGATTCTCACTGCCATGCTTACTTATTAGACTGGCCCTCTTCATATAAATTAAGTCATGTATGCAATTTAACAAAGTGACCAAAGCTGAGCACATCATATATTTTGGAAATTCTGCTTCAAGGCACGAGGAGGTCCTTATTGTGTTCAATCTTAGTAGGTGTTCATTTCCCAAATTCCTTGGCAATTAGAAGTCATGAGCCTGACCATGGTGTTTTAGTGTTTTTCTTTATCCCTTCTCATTGCCAAGGTGTTAGCATGTCTTGTGTTTTAATTACCCCACATGATATAAATTACAGCCATATGTTATGAAATGTTGACTGTAATTATTTTCTTTATGTTCTTTCAAAAAAATGTAATATTCCATTGCATTACATGAATTTAGTTCTTTCTGCAAGTTAAAAAAAAAAAAGAAAGAGGAGGGTCTACATTAAGTAATTTTTAGGAAGAGGTGTCCAGCCTTGGTAAACAAAGGAAATTTCCGTTTTCTCATTTTTCTGTTGCAAAGACAAAGTAATAGTTAAATGTTCATTAATTAAGGAACTACCTGAATAATTTTTGTGTTTCCCAAGGCTGACAAGAACCAAGAATTTGTTTTTTAAGCAACAAATTTGGATTATGAGTAACACTGTATTTATAAAGATTTTTTTACATTGTAGGAAAGAACACTGAACATAGGATCTATACATGGGGGTAGGTTTAGGTTAAAAGGTAAAAAAAGGAATGAAGGCATAAAATATATAGAAAAATGAATGGTAGAAATAAATGACAGCATTGATAAATGTGAATGAAGCTCATACAAAGAAAAGGCTATTACTAGATTGCAATTATATTTTGCAAAATGTGCACATACCTCATGCTTTCTATATTAAAAAAAAAAATTCTACAATCAATTGTTCTCTTTCTGTGAGTACTTGGACATGGAGCAAAAAAAAAACTTAGTCTCCAGAATAAACATTCTCTGGCACTCAGATACTTTCATTGATTCCAGATAAGCAGGAGTATCATATTCATATTTCTATTAGACCACTGTACTAAGGCCAAAGTCTTGTGTTTATCAATTTGTATGTCAGCTAAGTTCACTCTATGGCATGACCATAAATTATACTGGTCCTCAGAGGGCATACACTACTTTTCCTCTAACAGTTATCTTATCCATATATCTTTTTTTTAAAAAAGATTCAAGGACATTTAAGCAAGAAGTAATTTTAGAAAAGCAGAAATCTCTCATTGTTATAATTCCATTGAATTCAACACCTCATCTTTTGAAAACACACTTTTCTTCAGTCAAAAATCTGCATCAGTTATTATGAAAAGGAATGGTGGTAAATCCAGCCCCTGAAAGTGCATCAAGTTATATTCAAAATGAGTTCATTTCAGAGTTTATCAAGAGAGACACTCTTGGTGTTTAGGGCTAAACAATTCTTTGCTGGGGAGGTGAATCTTGTGCATTGTAGGAGGTTTAGCTGCAGCCGCAGCCTCTGTCTACGCAATGCCAGTAGCAATGCATCCTCCTGCTTTTGCCCTGATCATAGCAGACAAAAACATGTCTCCACATATTGCCAAATACTATCTGGAGGCAAGGGAGAAAAATTACCCTAAATTGAAAACCACGAAATTGTAATATTGCCTAGAATACTTTTATATTGGAATCAATAATTTAAGAATCGAAAGCAAACTTTAAACAAAATGTACAAGTTTAAAGAAAAAAGTAAGACGGAAAGTAGGAACGGGCTAAAGTCTGAAGTAGGCGTTAAGCATTTGTTTGTTAATTAACTTGTAACCAAACTTACAATGTAAGCCAAGTATTTATAGGATACTGTTGTGTTTTCTCAATTCTAAGCTATTTTTGTAAAAGCTTAAAGCTCAAAACTAGCTAATGAAATCCAAATTAGTAATTGTATAAATGCAAAAAATTAGTCTTCAGAGAGGTAAATTATTTCTTCAAGGGTTCTTACTAGCATAGGTGATCCAAAAACCCTAATTGTCAGTCTTTAGTCTCACACAAAATTCCCTAAAACATTCTGTATGCTCTCAAATATACACATAGGCTCTCTTCCACAATGCACTGAAACTCGGGAAAAGATCAACAAGCTCATTTAGACTAAAATGTGTCCTTGATTGACAAGGCTTAGTAAGTTCCATTTTGCAATAATTGACAAGGAGACTAGCTAGAAAAACTGGCACATGAGGTATGAGAGAGAAGGTAGAGGGCAGAGTGCTTAGGTTCCGTGGAGCTCAAAAAATCAATTTCTGTAAGCAATAGCAGACAAAATACATAATTTTTAGAGATTTTACCTTAAAAGTCTGTCTACCTTAATTTTCAGTTTGATTTTCATTGGAATGATAACTCAACATTCTTTGTGAAATAATGTCTCCAATTTTGTGTATGGGGCAAGTTGTGAAAAGAAACATCATTTGTGGAATTGTTAGCAACTTAGCAATCTTTGGTTACATCTTTTTCAATACTTACGACACTTTCCCATATCAAAAAAGAAACAGCTGCTACCCATTTACATTATGGAAATTCTAATTTCTGATTTTTAATTTGCTGAAAATTAATAAAATTTGCTAATAAAATTAGTTGACTATTTGAAAAAGAATTGCCTCCCCGTAGCCTATGAATGCCAACACAAATCCTAAATGACTCTTAAGAGCACATGTAAAAGTGATAATATTTTTTAAAAGCTCTAAGAAAATACCATTTAATATTTCTTAGATCTTAGGATAAAAACACAACAAAAGAAATAGAAATATCTGACCACTAATTAATGGAAGATGTAATAAAGGAATAATCAAACAGCGGTTTCTTAACTCTTCATTTGTTCCTCTTTAGGATTACATATCCATAGTGCTTTGTGATGTGCCTCCCAGGCCATCCTTGTAGAAGAGGTAACACCCCAGCTCCCCACCTGACTCACTTGGATTACTTTGTCATTATCAATATACCTGTAAACCCAATTGGTCACTTTGTGGAGGGTTGTTTATAAAGCCATACAGTTTTAGAATTGCAAGGAATCTCGGCAATGAGTCTGCTGTCCACGCTTTTTTACACATACCGGTGTCAAATGTTATGTGATTTTATCTGTATCATGTGCAGTTGCTAAAAGGGTAGATTACACTTCTCAATTCATGAGTGTTCAATCTCAATGTGTGTTTGGTTAGGTGTTCATTCTTTGGTTTTTAGAGTTTTTTCACCGTTAAATGTAAAATATGAGATAGTTCATCATCTGTTTGTTCAGAAACCCAGCTCAAAGAATGGGCCATTATTATTAGCACAATTATGAATAAAACTGATGTAAAATCATTTAACATGGAAGTGATTGCAAAATTTCTGAGTCTCTGGAAACTACACTCTCATGAATATGACTGAAGGATAACTTGTTATGAAGCAAAAGTTGAAATCATTTGAAGAGACAGTGCTGCTGAAGTGTCAGTTCTGTAGAGGTGATTGCTGAGTGTTTCATTGCCATTTGTTCTTTAAATCCTTTCAATTAACAAGATATTTACTTAATAATTTACATAGCACTCTTAAAACTCATGCGGTTATTCTGCTGCCTTCCACAGATATTAAGTGGATCAGCATTAAACCTTTTTCTTTTCTGTCCTTTGTATTTTTGTTTAAGTTCTAAATTTGTATCTTCTATTTTTTTTAAACTCTGCCTCCTTAATTTTATTTGACATAGAGACTTCAAGCAAGTACTGGTTCTATCTAACTGATTGAACAAATAGTCCAGTAATTGGCACTGGTCACTTTAAATAATCATAAAGAAAGAAAAAGTTATATTGCGTAACTGTCTAAATAATGTTTGAACTCTCCACAACAGTTTAATTAAATGTTTCTTCATAATCATATAGGAACATTTCCTTTTCTTTAATTTGACTTCCTGGTCTTTGTAGAGCTTATTTTATACTGGAATTAAATGATATATTAAGAAGCACCTAGAGGCACTGCATATTATTTAATTTTGAATTATTTACAAACTGTAAAGGCCTCTATGTCAAACATCTGATTTTAATAATTATTTTTAACTGTCTTAGTGTGTTCATTCTATAGGATTGTTGAATAATATACTAAAATAATCAATCATAAAATAACCCAAAACATAACACTCCTTTCTTCTCTCCTATTTTTTTACTTTTGAAATGGGAATGTGTATCCTGTACCAATCCCACCACTGTATGTTGGAAGTACATAACATGTTTGATTTCACACATGCATAGTTGGAGAGCAATCTGCTTCAGGATGAATGGTACCTTGAGTCTCATCTATATCTGATTTAGATGATAGTTAGATGAGACACTGGACTTAGATTTTAAGTTGATGGTGGAACCAGTTAAGATTTTCAAGGCTATTGGATAAAATAAATGTATTCTGCCTGCAAGAAGGACATGAATTTTGGAGGGCCAGATGCAAAAGGCTGAATATTTATAAATATTAATTGCCTGAATATTTATGTTCCTAAAAAATCTGTATGTCGGAATCCTAACCCCCAAAATAATGATATTACAAGAATGAGCCTAGGAGATGATTAGGTCATGATGGGGATTAGTACTCATAAAAGTAACCCCAGAACTTAGCTAACTCCCACTACTATGTGAGGTCACAAGGAGGAGGAGCCCTCTCTGTACCAGAAAATGGGCCTCACCATATACTGACTCTGCTTGCCTTGATTATGGAGTTTCCAGGCTTCAGAACTGTGAGAAATAAATTTCTGATGTTTATAAGCTGCCCACTTTATGGTAGGTTGTCATTGCAACCAGAAGGGATCAAGAAAGTCATCATTGAGGTTTGTTCACAAAAAGAGATAGTGTATAGATTTTTTTCTCCAAAAATCTACCTTAAATTATCTCTTTTTAGCTCTACCTTACTAACTTCAGATAATAAAGCTTTTATCTCCTCTCACATGTTAATAGGCATTTTTTTTATTAAACACATCAACAGTTTTTCTAAAGTTAACTTATTTTCAGGCATTCTTT
The DNA here is from genome assembly GCA_036589455.1 of Ateles fusciceps. Classification (NCBI taxonomy): domain Eukaryota; kingdom Metazoa; phylum Chordata; class Mammalia; order Primates; family Atelidae; genus Ateles; species Ateles fusciceps. The sequence goes on along the minus strand of JAZHEH010000174.1, from coordinate 1,302,987 downwards.
CGTCTGACAGCTCAAAATGCAGTAATTATTTACATCTATTACAGTTTGACAAAACAATATACAGTAAAAGAAGATTGCACATCTTTCTAAGATGTATATAGGCTTCCTCAATCATTACATCTCCAAATAGGCTGAGAAAAAAATTATTAAAAAGCAAAGTTATTCATTTTTGTCTAAAATGAATGAGGCTTAATTGTTAGCAAATTAAGATAAGACCTTGAATGAGGTATATAAAATGTGATTGGGCCCTTTTTCTCTTCAAAATCTGGTTATTGAATAAAGAGAGATCTCTAAATGTGAAAATAACACCTTAACTCTGTGTTTGATTTAAAATCACACAAGTTCAACTACTTTTCCACATATATACTAAGGACAGTAGATACACTTGTTAAAGTTGTACTTTTCTGACCTTTACATATTGTTTAGAATTGCTTTAGGTAGTCAACTTTGAATATGCCAGTTGTATATTACCACAGTTATAGGGGAGAACAGATTTTTTTCATCCTTTTCTCATTGCCACTGTTTTGCAAGTGGTGCCCGTACCAGTCTGTATTCATATTAGACATAAAGTATGTTGACAGAAGAGGCACAAACAAAACATACAAATCCCATAAAGCAGCAATCAATTTAGCTGACTGACTAGCTCTGGACAGCTTGTTTCAACTTTTGAAGGTTTATGGAAAACTATTTTTAGTTCTATTTTATCGTCAAGGTGTAACTGCCAGAATAATATACAAGATGCTTGGACCTATCAGCTTTTGACTTAATATTTTGAGATTGAAACTGGGGATATGTCTGCCAACATGCAGCAAATATGGGTAGGCCTGATGTAGTTTAATTCAGGAGGGAGCCTCCATCAGCTGTCTCCTCAAGGACATCAGAACTGCTAGGTCATGAGAGTCCTTAGCATGTCTGTAAAAGCCCTCCCTCTGCCTCTCACCTATAGTGTCGATGAGTGTCAGAAAAGCAGTGTGGACAAGGAGACCCAAAGAAGAAACCTAGTCTCCCTGAGATCTCTGGGAGTGGCCACTATCTAGAAACCCCACAGAATCCCCCCTATCCATTTATTTATTCATGCATTTGACCAAGGCACATCTACTAAGAGGACACAGAGCTAAACAAATTAAGTAGCCTTCTCAGCCTCAAAAAGCTTACTACTATTTTAGTGGAAAAATTCAGACAGCAAATACAATAAATAAGAAACACAACAGAACAAAACACGCAAACTCACTGTTTGCAAGAAGCTCAATTTCCTTGAGAGGATATCAACAATAACCACATGGAAAAAGTAAAATAGATAGTATATTGCATGTAATAAGTGTTCAGAAAACATCAAAACAGGAAAAAGGCATAGAGAATGTGGAGAGATTTCTATTTTAAATTAGAAAGTCAGGGGAAACCTTCCTGACAGAGTCATTTTGACTAAAGAATTGAAGGAAGAGAAAAAGCCTAGTTTATCTCTCTCTCCCCTGAGAGAGATAGATATATTTATGTGTGTGTGTATACACACATATAATCCATTTATATGCATACATATCCATTTATATGCATTATATACATGATATTCATGTGTGCATATAACACACACACACAGATATAATAATCTTTCATGCATAAGACACAGCAACATGTAAAGGCCCCACCCAATGCAGAGACATGACAGAATGTTATATGACCAGCCTAAAATCAGGATGACTGGAATGGTGTGAGTCCTCAGAGAAATAAAGAAGACAAGGTTAGAGAGGAAATCCAGATCCAACTCCATTGGTTTCTTGCCAGCTCTTGGAATGTCTTTGGCTTTTACACCAAGTGAGACATTTACACAGAAGACTAACATGATCTCATTTACTTGGATTGAGAGAGATTGAGGTACAGTAAACACAGAAACAAGGAGAGCTGCTTGAAGGCTACTCAATTCAGTTACAACGAAGACTTCAGAAAATGTCAGCACAAACTCAAACTCACAAGTCACAGCTGACCTTTGACAAAACATATTAATTTGATGTGCGAATGATTGTTGACAAAAATATTTCAGCTTCTAAATGTTACGGGAAAGAGTATGCATGATGAATCCAGAATATATTTGATCACAATTCACAAGGAGGGAGAAGAAAGGGCCTGGGGGAAGAAGGGACATTTTCCTGGCTAGCCACAGCAAATTCATTAGCTCTGTTGATATTGCAGGATCAGTTTTAGCAGGCTGCAGAATTTGGAATGCATTAGCATGGATGAAAATTTGTAGATCAGATGCGTACCTTATTCAGTTCACTGTAGTTTTCTGACTGGAGAATAGATTACCATTCTAAAGCCCAGCCAGTTTTGACAGTGATAAACATGAGGCAATTAAAATCTACTAATAGAAATTTTTGAATACAGACTCCACCTCCTCTTCAGGTCCCCAGGACTTAACAAAATCCTGAGACAGATGAAGTGTTTATTGGTGGTGGGTAGCAGGGAGGCTCTCAAAATTCAAGAGACAACAAGCATTGCTTCATGTATTTTCATCACAAAGAAATAAAAGTATAGGTAGTTAGGGGAAGAAAACAACCCTCTAATGTCAGGTTTATACGTTACTAACATTTTTTTTTTTTTTTTTTTTTTGAGACAGAGTCTTGCTCTGTTGCCCAGGCTGGAGTGCAGTGGCATGATCTGAGCTCACTGCAACCTCCACCTCCAGCGTTCCAGCGATTCTCCTGCTTCAGCCTCCCAAGTAGCTGGGACTACAGGCACGCACCACCACACCTGGTTAATTTTTGTGTTTTTTCAGTACAGATAAGGTTTCACCACATTGGCCAGGCTGGTCTCAACTCCTGACCTCATGATCTACCTGCCTCAGCCTCCCAAAGTGCTGGGATTACAGGTGTGAGCCACCGTGCCCGGCTTTACTCCCATATTTTAAAAAATAAAATCTTTACTTAGTATCATTCCATTTTGTAAGTTTAAAAAGTTAGAAATCATTTAGTTTAATGCTTTTATTTCCAAGAGGAGAATTCTGAAACCACATAACCTTATGTGACCAGCATATCTGACCTTAGTGGTAGCACTTTCTCGGACATATAAAACTGTGAGATAGCTTCAAAAAGTGTTGTTCTGATAATGCCAATTGTAGGGAAAAGGGGAAAAATGGTATGCCTCTGCTGGAAATGAGAATGACTTCACCTTTCCTTTGTGTCACACAGGAAGATGTGACTGGGAACTAGAGCTCCTGGATCAGAGCAGCCTCACAGCCCTCATTCTGCAGCCAATTCCAGGCCAGCAGTCCTGCAGATGCAGGGAAGCTCATCAGACACACTCCTGGTGGGTTTACTAGTTTTATTTAACAGTCCTGAACAGCTGGAGAGCACAACGCTAATGACCACTTGAGCATGAAAGTGTCTGATGATTGCATATAAAATATGACATGCAATGAGGTAAAAGGGTCATAACAATATACCACAGAACAAATGTACAGTGCCAGGCCAAAATGTGTAAATCGCATAACAAATTTTAAGAGAGAACTGTCATTGAAATGTGCCTTCTCAGAGTGGACTATTTCTTTCCAATCAGAAATAATTTAAACAATCAGAGAAATTCTCTCTTTTCAATCACCTCAGACATATGTAATTGGAAAATGATGCAATGTTAGGAATAGAGAAATAAGAAAATCCCCAAAAGGGAGATTTCCAGATCCAGCAGGAGATTTTCAATGGCATTTAAGCATCATGTGAACGAAAATATTTATGAATTGAAGCAACACTAAGTTCTGAATACCTCTTACCTTGCAGAAAAGGAAAGCTGTCAGAAACAAAGCAAGAAGAAGGCAGTGCTGAATTCCAAGCGCAATTGCAGGGTGAGCTGTTTTTAAATAACAGCATATGTGTTTTTAGGGATTTGCCTCACAGCATGTGTCTTTTTTTTTCACATAACTGTCAACTATACCAGTGATGAAAATGAAAAATGTATCACTCAAAACTTTTTTTTTGTTTTCTGAACTGTACCTTATCTAGTGAGAAATGAGAGTTCTCTCTCTTTCCCTAAAAAATACATTCCTGTAATATTTCTACACTATCAAAGTATAACAGTAGATTGAAGGAAACACAGAACATGGCCAGATTCCCACACAGCAACTGCTCTTTGCCTTTTTTGTTTTTTGAGAGCTCAGAAGGGGCTCTGAGGTGTAGTAGAGAAAAAGACTGTGTCATCAAGGAGCGGTATCCTGTTGTGAGGAGAAACAACTTGTAAACCAGTAACACTCCCTTTCTCTGCACTGTTTCCTCCATAGCCCTTATTACAAATAAGCCATACGAAATGTTTTTGTTATTCACATTTTATTGTCTGATGCCACCCATGAAAGTAAACTCTATGAGGTCATAGTTTTTAGCCTATTTTATAGATGGATTTTTCCTCAATGCCTCAATCAATATTTAAATAAATCAAGAGAATAATTATCAAATATTCCTGTTAATGCTACAAATTATGGGCAAACAACATATGCAAAGAGATAGGAAAATTTAATCCCCTCTGAGACATGTAAAGAGAGTTATGATGAGGTGACATGCTGGGTTTGGTGATCTCTTGGTCCTAGAACGTTTCTATGTCAGAATATGAAATTGCATGGCTAAACTCTAAATCACCTTATTTTGTGTCTTGTCTCATTAACCATCCCCAAAGTATTTCTTAAAGTAATTTTGTAGTAGTTTCATTTCTGAGATTCCAGGTTCAGAATAAAATTTAGAACCAATTCTTCTAAGTGCCAGTGTTTGATGAAAGCAAACTAAAATCAAGAGGTTGTAAGGAGCTATGTTGAAGGTCCCTTGACTGGTGAAAAAGGCACAACTGGAATCCATATGCTGAAACGGTCTTTCTTTCTATCATTACTTCTTTCAGCCATGTGCCCACATGTTCTCACACAAAGAACTGCATTACCTCAAAGAAATACAATAGAGCTGGAAAATGCTAACAGGAAGACAACTAAACCATCATTAAAGAAAAGATGTAGCTTTGTAAAGAAAGACCTTAAAGATTAGAATCTTCAGTCTGGAAACTCTGACATCTATTAAATCATGAAGAAGGTGGATAGTGTAAAAGCCAAGCTATCCACAAACTTCAATTATACTAGGTCTTAGGGCACCCTTTGAAGTTTAAAAGAGATAAATATAGGAAAATAATGGGAAGTGCCATACTACTTTATTTATTAGGTAGAGTGCTCATGGAGGTAACACAGGCTGAAAATATAATAGGTTCATAAAAGGTTTAGATAAAAAAACATGCAATAAATCAATTTCAGACTATTAAAGGGAATTGGCCCAATATACTGTTACTATCCCTTTATCTTTGTCAAAGTACAGAACTCTCCTTGCTCTTTAGTTATATTGGAAGTGCCTGAGCTTCAACATTGCTGCACTAATGTTAAAAAACCAGGTGCCTTACTAATATGAACTCAATAGCAAAAGGAGATGTGGTGCGATACTCTACACTTAAGGCCAAGGTAAAATTTCCAAATGACCATTATAGCACCATGATTAGCTATAATAAACTCTCTCTGAATACACATTTTTCTCAAGTGTGTGCATTACCTTGCATACACTTTAAATTTAGAAGCAAGATCTGACTGAGTTCTCTCTGTGTATAGATATATATATTCACAAATTTACAAACATCAAAATGTACCAAAGGCTATTTCCCTTCTAGAGGTGCACTTTGGATTTTGGTACACGGTTTTAGGTTTTGGTATATGGCATCACTTTGAAAAGTCTTAGGCTCTTGGTGTTAGGGATTTATAACGTTCTCTTACATCACAAAATTCATTACTCTTTTTGTTTTCTTTTGAGACAGAGTCTCACTCTGTCGCCCAGGCTGGAGTGCAGTGGTGTGATCTCTGCTCATTGCAACCTCTGCCTCCTGGGTTCAAGCGATTCTCCTGCCTCAGCCTCCTGAGCAGCTGGGACTACAGGCGTGTGCCACCACACCCAGCTATTTATTATTATTATTATTTTTAGTAGAGACAGAGTTTCACCATATTGGCCAGGCTGGTCTTGAACTCCTGACCTCTGGTGATCTGTCCTTTTTGGCCTCCCAAAGTGCTAGGATTATAGGCGTAAGCCACAGTGCTGGCCAAAATTCATTACATTTTTAAGTATTAATCTTTTCTGTAGAATAAAATACTTTAATTATATATGTCTCTCATTTAGTAATTATGATCTGAAAAATGTTTACCAACCTTTAAGAGAGAATTTCAGATTTATCTTGGGCCCGTATGTTGAATCATGTTCTCTTATCATGATTCTTGCTGCTACCTTAACATGAATAATTTGTAGAATAATGTTGCTGGAACACATGTAAATTAGGCATAAGAGCTTATCATATAAACATTTGTGCTTATAATACTTACAAAGTCATCACCAAAAATAAAAATAACTGTAAACACAAATCACAAAACCAATGGCCATTCAAATTTATGTTGATTTAGTGGATCAGATTCTTTTGGTTCCCAAAACATTGCGGTTGGTGACTATGTAAATATGACACTGGGAGCTAACATGGAGAATTTTAGAGATTGGTAGGCTTGAAATAAACTCTTGATTCATTTTTCTCTATATGGCAAAATTTTTACGTAATTCATATAATTCATATTTACATAATTTGAAGCTTATTTGGTAAAAACTGATAAAATAGTATGTCTTTCTCTGTTCCTTTTTCAGAAACCTCAAGGAGGCATGAAGGGGACAATAATCACAATGGAAAAGTGGGTCCTGAAATAACACGAAAGTAATTTGACAAAAGAGAGTCACCCACCTTCAGCATGATTATATTCATTACATTCATAGTATCACGTGAAAACCCACAATTTTCAGAAGTCACACAACTTGAATCAGGTTTGAAAAACACTATTTTATATCATAACTTCTATGTAGATTTCTAATAGTAAATTTCTATTAAAACACATATCTAGCTGGGTTTATTGGCGTATGCCTATAATCCCAGATACTCAGGAGGCTGAGGCATGAATTGCTTAAATCTGGGAGGCAGAGGTTGCAGTGAGCTGAGATCATGGCACTGCACTTCAGCCTGGGCAACAGAGTGAAACTCTGTCTTAAAAAAATAAAAAATAAATATATATATATATATATATATATATATGTAATACCTTTTATGTTTAAAGCCACATGAAGAAAAAAATTGCTGCTGAATATTTTTCCGGTAATAGCTATTCAGGTTGCTAAAACTCAGTAAGGAGTGTGTGTGTGTGTGTGTGTGTGTAGTAGGGTGTGTGTGGTGTGGATGGTATGTGTGGTGTGATGTGTATCTGTGTGAGGTGTGTATTTATGTGTGTAGTAGGGTGTGTGTGGTGTGTCTGTGTGTATAGTGTGTGTGCTGTGATGTGTATCTGCGTGTGTGAGGTGTGTGTGTGTGTAGTAGTGTGTGTATGTGGTGTGCTATTTTATGTATGGAGACAATGAGTGGTCAGCTTACATTATAAAGATGAATTTGGAGTTCAGACTCTTTCATCTTTCTCCTGCACAACAGATTTTATAATGATCGGCAAGTTTTTAAAAGTTAATTAGTTTTTATTGAAAATAATCCATACTCATTAAAAAAACTTCTAAAAAAAATTGTACACAGTGAAAAACAATCCTCTAAATGCAGACATGCAAATCTCTTACCCTTCTACCTAGAAGCAACCATTGGGACTATTTTCCTGTATATACTTAAAAATATTCTATGCACATTAAATAACATCACCATACGCCTTATTTGCCCCACTGGGAACATCTAAAAAAGTAAACTATTATATAATGCTAAAAGAATGACATGAAGTTCACTGAGAAATTTACGGCTACTTTTAAGTTAGTTTTAGTGACATTTTCTTACACGTAATACTAATCTTCTCCCTACTGTGAATATATTTTGATAACTTGATTTTACATATTAATAAAATAGTGTTTAAAATATGACACATTTGGTGTACTCTTAAATGCTTAAATCCTTCTTAATTTTAGGGCAATTTTCTCTCATTGAAAAAGAAAAAAAATAAGTCACCAACAACTAGAAATTTTATTAAAAATATATAGTGTGGAATAAGAGATCACATATTTTTTCTTCTCAGGAATACAGACATATATATTTAAATATGCAGTAGTGGATAAGAATGGAGGGGGTAGGGACCATATTATAAGATTTTATTCTGGTTCTCTTGCTTACTAGCTTTGTGATTTGTGAAAGTCATCTAAACTTCGTTGTGCCTCAGTTTCCTCATTTGTAAAATGGAGATTATAATATCATCTGCCTCCTTCAACCTGATGATGAAAGGAAATCTAGAGGCAAATCACTCTGCACCTTGTATAGTATGTAGAAAGTGCTCAATAAATGATAGCTGTCATTCTAAAAGATATTATCAATATTTAATGATTTGCTTTAACACATTTTAATAGCAGAAAAAACATCTACCTATAATTAGCATTAGTGGAAGCACAATCATAGCTTTAAATATATGAACAGTATGTATTGCACAGCACACACGCACATCACACATACACACTAATATAGTATATGTATTATCTCAGTTACTTGTTAAAAAATAAACGCATTAAGTTGTTACTGTCCAAGTTTTTATTTTATAGTGAAGAAAACTTTGATTACGCTTATGGCATCATGGTAATAACACAGGAATGGGAATTTTAAGTGTAAGCTCTACATCATATTTTGCTGATGACCAGCTACAAGATTAAGAGCAAATTGTTTTTCCAGGAAAAATACAACAACAACAACAACATAGAGTTTGAAATAGTTAATGCCCCCACTAGTGTAACTGGGTGTCCCAGGTTCTCGGACTCCCCTGCCCAAGGAATGGGAGAAGAAGCCCTGGAGGTGTGGTGGGCTCGTTCAAGTAAATATTGGACCCAAAGAGTTTTGCAGAAAGTGATTTATTAGGCAAAAGAGAGAGAGAAGGAGAGAGAGAGAGAGACAGAGAGAGAAGTTGAGGGAGGGGAGAGAGAGAGAGAGACAGAGAGAGAGCTCCTACCCTGTCGTGGGAGAGCATCCAGCGATGGAGTACGCACAGGTAAAGGGCAGGGGGACTTTTAATCTGGGAGTTACTCCAGCCCCACTCCGGTTCTCCCATGAGAGGAACGCCCCTGAGAGCAGTGCCTTCAAACTTCCGCTGGAGTGACTGATCTCTGACTTTGATATCAGATTGGCTGCCTGGCCCACAGTCCTCCCAGTTTGAAGGAACTTTGATATCGGATTGGCTGCCCAGCCCACAGTCCTCCCAGAGCTTTTGGAGGGCTTTCTAAACAAAGGAAGCTCACCTGGCCAGCCTACCTCGCCTGCGCAGGCGGAAGTTAGACAAAGAACTGTAGTGCCCAGATGGCGACATGAATGAAGGCAGGTTCGGCATGTCACTGGGAAGTTCTTGCCTTTGAAACCACACTCCTTGTGGACCCGGGGAAGAGAACTTAACGCAGTCCATCACTGGCTACGCAGATGAGCGTAAACTGAGGTAGGATTTAAACAAAACCATCTTGCACATCAAAGACACTAACTCCTCAGTGTGACGGTCAGTACTTTTAACGGCTACAAAACACCAGAGCAACAATGGCAAGCATAGACTAGAGACAATTATATTTTCATCAGTGGGAGAAGATGCTATACAGCAATACAACTGAAACCATGAGCAACTAGATACTAGTGGAGATAAACTGCGGATACCAAATGGTAATTCAATATGCATATGAATTTGAGAGCAAATATGAGAAAATTGCTAGGAGTACAGAACAGGCAGAATCATATGCACACTATTTGTTTAATTCCATTTCCACCCACAGGTTGGCTTACCTGAAATAAAAGCTTCTTGTTAACTTTGAAAGCATTTGGGTGTATATTAACACCAACAGCCATCCATACAAAATGCCAAGAACAGAGGTTGATATTTTTTTACCCTATTTGTCTCTTTAAGCTTTTTTTAAGTCAAGTTTTTAAATAATACCTCTTTTATAAACATTTTCATTATGTCTGAACCCGTTAAGCTTGTATCAAGTTTCTTCAAAAATGTATTTTCTTAGCATAAACCCAGGTCGGTGTCTTAGTAACCAACTAAACTTCCATATTCATTCCTTTCTTTGCTCACAGAAATACAAATTCTGGAACACTTGTTTCCCCCTCGACCCCCAATCCCTGGCTCGTGCACACACGCACGCACACGCACACACACACACACACACACACACACACACACACACACACATTCTATATATTCTCCAAGCCAAGGTCAGGTAAAAATTCCATGCCCTCCATTACCTCAGTTTTCTTACTTATACTGATGATTCCTAGTACTTTATTAGTTTCTTAGAGTCATTTTGGTGCTTAATTATATGCCGCCAAGTACTTTTATGAATTATATTATTTCTCAAAGATATAATGTGTCTCTTAGTTTTTCCATTATATTCATCTCACTAAGGCAAAGTTCTGTACAGAATATGTGTTTAAAACAATAAATGGCTATAAAGCAAGAATCAATTTAACAACAATCAAACAATTTGTATATCACAAAATGAGTAATGTCCCTTTCAATAAGCCTACTTTAAGGAATAAATACTTGCCATTTTCAATGTATTTAGGAAACTTTCTCTTTAAAACTGACTTTAGAATCAGTTTATAAGCTTGGACATAAAAACATCTCAGTATTTTCTAGTTACAATTGTGAATTTACTCAAACCACCCAGCAAGAATTTAAAAATATATTTCACCATAGCATAACTTCAAAATTTCTGATGCAGTAGGTCTTAGGATGAGGCCAGTTGTATATATAAAGTGAAAAGGATAACAAAGAAATAAACAGAAAGCAAACTCATCAGGTGAAGAAAAAAGTGCTTTAACGTTTCTCCTCTTAAAAAGAAAACTGCTTTAGCTTAAAGAAGAAATTGATATGGTTTGGCTCTGTGTCCCCACCCAAATCTTATCTCAAATTGTAATCCTCAGGTGTTGAGGGAAGGGCCTGGTGGGAGGTGATTGGATTGGGGGGGCAGTTTCTCCCATGTTGTTCTCATGATGGTGTGTGAGTCTCACGATGGTCTTATAAGGGGCTCTTCCCCTCTTTGCTTCCCTCACAGGCTCTCTTGTATGCTGCCATGTAAGACGTGCCTGCTTCCTCTTCTGCCATAATTGTAAGATTACTGAGGCCTCCCCAGCCATGCAGAACTGTAAGTCAATTAAATCACTTTTCTTTATAAAATACCCTGTCATGGGCAGTTCTTTATAGCAGTGTGAGAATGGACTAATACAGGAATATTTTCCAGTGGAAAGAAAAATACCTTTTGTGTCTCTCATGGTCATTTGATCTTACAATTACTCAATGATAGTATACTTGTCTGTCAAATGCAAACCATAATACATGTTCTACTTATGTGATGCATAAGTTTCCTCACCAACCATTTGCTACTATGTGGAAGATACTAGGCTATGAGTTGGGGATGGTTTTAAGAAAGTAAAAATATACAAAAGGAATAGGGCATACAAAAAATAACTCAGGGCAGATAATGATCCACAGTAAAGAAAGGTATAAATTAAGAGATATGAGTTTTCCAAAGCTAGAGAGCCCTAGTGCCTGGAGAACTCAGGGAATGTTTTAAGGAGGCTATGCACGGGGGTTCACACCTGTAATCCCAGCACTTTGGAAGGCTGAGGCAGGGAGATTACTTAAGGCCAGGAGCTAGAAACCAGCCTGGCCAACATGGGGAAACCCCATCTCTACTAAAAATACAAAAAATAGCCGAGCATGGTGGCATCTGCCTGTAGTCCCAGCTACCTGAGAGACTGAGGCATGAGAATTGCTTGAACCCGGGAGATGGAGGTTGCAGTGAGAAGAGCTTGCACCGCAGCCCTCCAGCCCTGGTGACAAAGTGAGACCCTGTCGCAAAAAGAAAGAAAAGAAAAGAAAAGAAAAGGAAGGAGGAAGGGAGGGAAGGAAGGAAGGGAGGGAGAGAGGGAGGGAGGGAGGGAGGGAAAGGGAAGAGAAAGAAAGGAAGGACAGGAAGAAAGAAGAAAAGAACGAAAGAAAGAAAAAGAAAGAAAGAGAAGGAAAGAAAGAATATCTTAAGGAAAAAGTTACATTTGAAAATGACTTAAGTGTGAGTTTTAGCAGCCAGGGCCTGAGGGGCAGACTGACCAATAGAAACAAAATTAGAGAGATTAAAATAGTAACAATAAAATAAATAAACAGAACTCCTAGAAATAAAAAGTAGTCTATCTGTCAATATTATGAGGCAAATTACAAGAGAGGTGGAGAACCTACAATGAAGAAAGTATTAAAACAGATTAAAAAATTTGGCCATTACCCAGTAAGCATTAATACATGCTGATAATTTTTTTTTTTTTTTTGAGACGGAGTCTCCCTCTGTCACCCAGGCTGCAGTGCAATGGCATGGTCTCTGCTCACTGCAACCTCCACCTCCTAGGTTCAAGCAATTCTCCTGCCTCAGACTCCCAAGTAGCTGGGACTACAGGTGCATGCCACCACACTGGGCTAACTTTTTTATTTTTAGTAGAGATGGGTTTTTGCCATGTTGGCCAAGCTGGTCTCGAACTCCTGACCTAGTGATCTGCCTGCCTCGGCCTCCCAAGGGTGTAGGGATTACAGGCATGAGCCACTGCGACTGGTCCATGCTGATAATATTTACTAGGCATCTGTAATTGCAAAAAAAAAAAAAAAAAAAAACCTCTGCTAAGTCCTAAGTATAGTTTCATTTAATCCTTTCAGAACAGTTAGGAGGCATCAACATTACTGTTCCATCTTCTAGACAAGGGAACTGAGTTTTAGCTAGATTGAATACTTTGGCCAAATTTTCAAACTCCTTCATTGGTGGACGTGGTAAAACTCTTGGTAGATGTGCCTTAACTCTGGAGTGAGAGCAGTTTACCACCATGCAGTACTGCCTCTGGAAATGGGATCGTAACCAGGGTAAATACTGAGCTAGTGAGTGACACTAAGTGTCACTGCCTTAAGGACTCACGTTAATCTCATCCCTGAAGGAACCCTAACACTGTATGCCATCACCTTTAAATCTTATAATAGCCTGTATTTGTAGTGTTCTGTGAAATTTTCACAGTATATTTTAATTCCTGACCCCTGGAAAACACCAGAAGTCATCTAAGGGCAGGAGGTCTGAATATGGCTTATTTTTTTTATCATATCTTATTGCCTAAAATGTTGCCTTCTTCATAATGAAAAATCAGTACATATTACTGAATGGATAATTGTGGGAATAAAAATCAATTAAGAAAAACAAATTTTAGGAAGAATTAGAGGGGGAAGAGATACAGGCGTGAAGATCAGCTAGGTCTTTGGATGTGCAGACAGCCATGCCTCCTGGCTCATCAGCTTCATCTTTTAATACCCACTGAAAGAGTACTCACCTTTCAAGTCCCTCTTCAGCTTCCCTGTGTTTAAATGACCATGTTCCTTCCTCCACATGTTCCTGAAAATCCATTAGTATCCTAAAGCAGAACACTAAATAACTGACAATGTATTTACTTTTAAACGTGACTCTCTCCTACTATATTTCCATTTCATTGAGAAAGGGGACAAAAAAAAATCTCATCTACATCCATTTCTCAAGCTCCTAGCCCACTTTACGATATATATACATAGAATTCTAAAATGTTGTTGACTGGTGAAAGAAAGATGTAATTTGAACCTATTCTGTAGTGTGGAGTTGGAATCAAAAGGAAAGGATTATTTTTAAAATATAGATAGTCATTTAAAAATACTAATTAGTCATTTGTCAAATAATTATATTTGAGAGGAAAAAAGTTGAGATTTATAGAAAATACATTTTTTTGCCTTAAGTTAGTGAAAAATGAAAAGCAGTTCAAAAACGGTCCCAGGGTGATGGCTGACTATGAAAATCTCCCTTATGACCAGGCACGGTGGCTCATGCATGTAATCCCAGCTGTTTGAGAGGCCGAGGCAGGTGAATCACGAGGTTGGGAGTTCGAGACCAGCCTGACCAACATTGTGAAATCCCGTCTCTACTAAAAATACAAAAATTAGCCGGGCGTGGTGGCACATGCCTGTAATCCCAGCTACTCAGGAGGCTGAGGTAGGAAAATCACTTGAACCTGGGGGAGGCGGAAGTTGCATTGAGCCGAGATCATGCCACTGCACTCCAGCCTGGCAGATAGAGTGAGACTCCATCTCAAAACCAAACAAACAAAACTCCCTTATCACTTGAGGATAATTATCTTGTATAAACAAGTATACTATATTTCATATTTTAGATAAAAATTGAGAAGGAAGTAGATATTTCTAGCCAAAATTATTTTGGGTTGTTTCTTGGTTTTTACTTACTTTGAGAGGTGCTTTCATATGCTTCTTTCTAAATTTATGATCCATTTACTATTTATTCTGTAAAAAAAAAGCCTTTGCCCTAAAATATAGCACTAAATATGACTATGACATCATCAAAAGGTTGCTTGCAAATTTTAAACATTTCTATACTCATATAAATCATTTCAATTTCTGTCTCCCCTTTGGTGTTGAAATAAATGCTTTATATATTCATTTGAAATAATACCTAGTGTGCAGCATTGCAGAGGAAAAAACTCCATCAGTCTTTTGAGAATAAAAGCAAATCAATAGTAATATCTCTCAGAATAGAAGCACTTTTGTTGACAGAAGGAGCATGGTTTAATGGGAAGCAATGTAATCTTTGTTTTCAGTCAGACTAGTGGACTGTGCATGAGAAATAACATGCTCTGACCACTTGTTCCACATTAAAGACAGTATGGCAGGTTCAAAATAGAGAAAAGAATTTGCCTAATAGCAATGGACAAGTCCTAGCTTTAACACATAACATAGAGATCATTGTTATAAGATTTGTATTCAATTTTATACATTTGTCTTTCATTCCCATTGAGGTCTATTCTGTTAATTAAAGCAAATCATCCCAGTGCCCCAATGATAGGCAATACAGGACCTATTCACATAGTGTCCTGTAATTCATATTCTGTCCTGTAATTCACGTTGTGTCCTGTAATTGTGGTTAAGCTATTCCATGTCCAACCTCATAATTGAAGTTTTACTCAGGTTTTGATGATGATGATAATGATGATGAGGAGGAGGAGGACAATGTTGATACTTTAGGATGTAACATAAATGTATCCAGATTGACTGATAAAGATATATCACTATAGATAGAGTTATCCAGATAGAAATAAAGTATGGGAAAATTTTGTGCTCATATATTCCTATGAGATATATACAAAGAAAATTTACTTTGATCAATATTCATTTTTACCTTCAGATAATACAGTAAATGAAATAATGAGGAGTAAGATCACATAAGCAATGACTGTTCTAGACTTTTTTATTTTCATCTTCTAGAAAATAATTGTAATATTTTCCTTTTAAGTATAGGTACATCCTAGTAAAATTACAACAGTAATTATAGGTCTTACTCCTCTGTAAGTATGTTACTACATTATAAAAGACCTAGTCCCGGGGCGGGCACATTCCCAAGGTCAAGAGATAGAGACCATCCTGGTCAACATGGTGAAACCCCATCTCTACTAAAAACACACACAAAAAATTAGCTGGGCGTGGTGGCGTGCACCTGTAGTCCCAGCTACTCGGGAGGCTGAGGCAGGAGAATTGCTTGAACCCGGGAGGCAGAGGTTGCAGTGAGCTGAGATTGTGCCACTGCACTCCAGCCTGGCAACAGAGTGAGACTCTGTCTCAAAAAAAAAAAACAAACAAACCTACTCAAAGAGGCTTGATATTTGGTGAATACATATATTATAAATTGTTTTAGAATTTATAAAAAAGTTTTAGAATTTATAAAGTATAATATGTATAATAATATAATACATAATGTATAATATATAAATATAAATTGTTTTAGAATTTATAAAAAGAAGTAAACAAAATTTTCTCTTTGAACTTCCAATGAACCCACTGAAAAAAATGCAATCAATGACCAGGGTTTGCTGCTGTTAGTTCTTGGCTTTTCTTGGAAGTAGCATATTTACATTTAAGTTTTACAAAATGCAAAAATAACAATAATTTAGCCCCGGGTTTCTTTGTGTTGCCCACCAGAGGATTCTGAAAAAAAATTTTCCTTGAGAAGGTTAAACCTATGAGGAGTCATTAGAGTTTACTTGTAGCTGCACAGTAATATATTTTAGTTTAAAAATGATATCTTGCCTCAAAAATATTGATTACAAGATTTTATGTCGATTTTGTAAAACAATATTTGCTATAATTCATGTCAATATGTAAACATTAAATGGCATTTATTTATACGTGATTCATTTTCAATGTCATTTTATAATCTTTAATGTAAATTCACATCTGTTTCAATGCTTCCAAGTGCAATGTTCACTTGGAAAAACATCTAAAGCCAGAAAACATTCTGTAATACAGAATGATAATTCTAAACATGACCACAAGGTGGCACTAAACACCAAAATATGTTATTTTCCCCTCTGGACAAGTGAATAGAATTTTACCAGAAATATTAGCAGCAATTTACCCTATAAATGGGTCAATACTTCAAAAACATAAATTCATCTCAACCTTCTGATCATGTTGTGAATCCTAGTTTATATTGGATTTAAACTTCAGGCATTCAAAACAACACATCAAATGGTTGAAAACCTTTAAAGAATTTGAAGGATTTTAAAAACAAATGGTTATTTCAGTAGTCTGCATAATTAATTATCCAATAACTATTTCTTGGGTTTAAAAAATTAATTTCTCCTCTAATTTTGCACGATTTTATTCTCACTTTACTTCCAGCTAAATGAAAGCAAAATAGATGCAAGTTTACAAACTGTCTCTAGAATGATTAAAGAATGAAAATTAAAGAGAAAGTATGTCCAAGTTTTTAGCCCTTGTAAAGTCTAATTCTAAAAGTATATACATTTAGATGATCCATTATGCTAAATTTAAAATGTCTGTAATATTAATAGAATATTTTAAATTAGCCATCCTGATGAATAAGCCATGAGGTTAAATTATTCTGTCAAATACTATAGTGAAGTTGTGAAAAAAAAAAAGAATGCATGAAATGGTCACAGCATTTAATGCAGATGATAAAAAAAAAAACCGTGACTTTGATTAAACAGGTAATACATGATTAAATAGATAATGAATGTAAATATATAACTATGGCCAATATGAACATTATCTTTACTGTGCCAGCTAAGTTTAGGAGTCTCTATTACAGTTTACCTCATCTTTACAAGTTAGTGGATAAGATGGAGTGCTAAGTATGTCCTTCCAGTATGTGAATGTATAAATAATATATTAATTATCCCCGAGCTATAAATAAAACTGAAAAGAAAAAAACTGTGATATAATTCTGGATTTTTAAAATAAAGCTTTTTAAAGAATTTATGAACCCATATAAATGTATATTTTATGACCTCAAAGTTTTCATTTGTTTATGTAATCCATAGAAACCATTCCAGATGCTTTTTAAATTAACATATAAATAGAGCCACAAAAAGGAAAAAAAAAAACGGAAACAGTGGTTTCAAACTGATCTTCATATCACCTTGAATGTGAAGAATGAAAAGAATGAATGATCTAAATAAAACCTGTTAAATTTTTCACATTTTGCAGCAGGTTCTCTGTCTTCATCAGACAGTTTCAGGGACCTCGTCTAGGAAACCGGTAGTCCACTGACCTTTCAGCTTGTAATATAGATTGCAGAATTATTCTTGAGATTTATAGGTATCAAAACTTTAATGGGATAATTTCTGTAATGCACTGCCTCTGTTCATCATTCTTTTTCTAATTCTCATTACTCTGACCTCAAGAAGGAGAATCTGTGAAAGGAAACATTACTGCAGTGTATTCAGAAATGGCTCATGTTTCAGCTGAATGAGTTTATGTCGCTCATGGACCTCACAACAGTTTGTCTCACTCCTTCTGATGTTTTCTTCCTCCTCTCTGTCTGTTTTGGATCTTTCCTATCATTTTCAAAGTGCATATCCATCAATTCCCTAGTTCATGCAGTGCCTCCCTGAGAATGCAATGTAAGTTTTCAGGTTACATTCAAGTCTTTAGATAACTGACATTTTCACAATCATTAGAGAATGAATACATTTACAAAAGTTATATATTGAGACCTCTCCAATTATAATCATAGACTTATGAGCCCTTTCCAATTATAATAATAGATCAACTGTGTCCTTGGAAATGGTATGGTTCAAACTCCCATTTCTCCAAAAATAAAATTCAGAATGAAGAATTTATTATGTTGTCAGTAGAATTAATAAGAGAATCAGACTTAAAACATCAAGAATTTCTCACTTCAAGTACAAAATTATTACATAACACAAGTTAAAATATTTAAGTATTTTAAAGTTGTAGCCAAAATGATATTAAATGCTGTCGTAAAAATACAACACACTTAATATTAATGAAAAAGCATAGCTCACATGAATTAACATCTAATAATAATACCAATGACAGTAATAGGTAGCACTAGAACACCTGTGTATTAGGTATTGTTGTTAGACTTTATAGTAGTTGCTTATTATAAACATGACAATTGCACTATGATGTAAGTATAATTATTAACCCCATTTTACAGATAAAAAAACTACAAGTGACATTAAATATTCAATATATGGTGAGTGGCACAGCCAGGATTTAAATGCAGACAGTCTGGTGCCACGATCCATGCTTTTATCCATCAAAGGACCTTGTGAGAGCACTTAGGTTAGGGTCATTACATTTTCTAATAAAGGAAGTCTCAGTGCTTCTAGAATGTAGGTTTATCACTGTGTAGTCTCCTATTAAGCATGACCTTCATCTGATGTCCTCACAAAAACAGACTATTATATAGAAGAGTCTTTTTCACAGAGTGACCAAGTTTAAAACTCAGTGGCTTCTATGCAGTTCTTATTTTCATTACTTTAGAAGTGAGAAAGCTCCTGTTCATAAAATTTTTCTGTATGCCAAACTCCTGTGACACATAATATACCTATATAACAAACCTGCACATGTACCCCTGAACCTAAAATAAAAGTTATAGAAAGAAAGAAAACAAAAAAAAAATAGCAATAGAAATTTGGGTTACATTTGGCCTCCTGTTACATAATTTTTTCTGTAGGCTTCTTGATGGAGATGGGTATATTAGTCTCAAATTTGGGCCCTTGCTTAATCCCATAGAGTTGCCTGTGTTTGTAAGATGATAATTGGCTGCCGCAAATTTGAAGAGCACCACAGATCACCAACCAGAAGGCTGCTCCTAACGGAAGCACCAAATCAAAATCCATTCTCAGGACATGGCTGAAGAAATCTTAGGCTATACAAAAATGTATCTCAAACCAAACTGCTAACTCTGATATTTTCTTTAATGATGTGGTATGGCTATAAATACAAAAATGCAGCTTTAAAAATATAGATAAAGTTAGATCCTTGTATTAGTCACTTTAAAAGCACCTAGTAATCTTTCTTGTAGTTCCCAAAGCTGGAATATAACAAGTCATGTGATTATTCATTCAATGGCTCACAATAGCAGAGGCTTTTGTTGGTTTCTTTCTCTCTCTTTCTCTCTCTCTCCCCCAAGTTTGTATTTCTGGATGCTTGCACAGTGTCTGGCTTATGGTAGGCACTTAAAGAATACTTGGCAAATGAAGGGATGAAAGAACGGATGAATGAATGAAATTCTAGTGAGGGGTTTCTTCGGCAGTATATCTAATGGAAGTTGAAAACTTAAGACTGTGTTAGGAGGAGGAATATATGATTGCCCAATCATGTTCTACTATCTAATTTTACTATTTCATAAAAATTGAAACATGTAGAACATAACTACTGACATTTCTATTGTAAATTATATGATATTTAATTGTGACTATCTCACATTAGAACCAGACTCTTCTTAAGGACAAAATTTGTACTAAATTCATCCTTATATCTCCAGGTGTGACAGAAGGAAATGCCTCACAGTAACTTCCCCCCAAAATGAGTAAAATTAATTAGGGGCTAAAGAAAAACTGAGCAAATTATTGTATAGATACCAGAATACCAGTTAAATTGATAATGGAAACTGCAAAATAAAAAGTGTAACACATGTAAAAGAGTAAATAGCAACATATGATAGCCTAAAATCAAAAGACAGTTATTTAATGATTGTGAATTTTGAATTCATAGTACTGAACTCCTAATTAATTTCAAAGATTTCAAATTTCCATGAGGGGTGTTTCTGGGAACTGCAATTCCTATGCAAAGTTTCATTTTGCTTCAATGAAGGACAAGGCTCTCCTCATCCACACGTTTTTCTTCTTAGACCTACCTAGAAACAGGCTTGATCTAGCCTCTACCTATAAAGCAAAGTGATTAATTTCTTTGCTCTGAAGTCAAGATCATGGTTGCCATTTGTCTACATTCACATCTCCACTGGGCCGGATTTCAGATTCTTACTCTATCATGATGGCTAATCTAACTCCAAGGGGCGGGGGTGGGAATCATTAGTAAAGAAAATATTTTTTTCAACTTAGACTTTAGGATTTAAAATCTTAGATTTCATTTCATTCCTGTCATTTTTTTAAGTATTGATAGCAGTACTTACACTTTTCTCAAGTCAGTGAAGGTTTATAAATTAATTTTTAAAATATTATGTAGAGCTATCTAGTATTAACTGCTGAAAATTAGGACGTATATTTTAAAAGACAGTACCTAGAAGAGAAGAAAATCTCAGAAAAAGTAGAGTTCTCCTTTATCATTTTCAACTGCATATATCCAGTGGGGTGTGGGGAATCACTTCTTTAGTGTAGAAATTCTGTAGAAAACTTCTACTCTTCACTCAGCAGTTAAAAAAAAAAAGGAAAAAGAGACAAAGTGACAGTGCCTCTAAGTCTATGCCTGTGCTTAGGATTCATTTTTTAACTAATCTCTAAAAGAATAACTAAAGTCTTGGTTGAGGGGGTAGATAAATAAAGATTTTCTGTAAGTTCCTACTCATGGGGAAATATTCAAATTTAGGAAGCTAAATGCAGACAGAATAAATCTGCATGTTGCTGGTTTTCACTCTTCAGGGACTACATATTGAAAAATCACTCTGGTGACAAAATATGGTTCAAGACTGCAGAGCAGGAATAACCCCCAACGTATAATGCTTTAAGAAGAAGTCAAAAGAGAAAAGAAAAAATACGATAGATGGCTAAGCTAACAGTCATTGGATATTCAGTTTCTTATTTGATGTAATAAGTTGACATATCTTTACTCCAATAGCTTCTTTTCTTCAGGTCATCACTAAAGCAAATCAATACCACATTGTTGGTTTTGAAAGTACATAATTCATGTTTTTGATCTTCTTAGCAATAGATTTAAACCACTTGAGTTAAAGGTATAAAAATTTTAATGTTTTGGTTTATTTCAGGAAAATATTTTAAATAAAATAATTGATAAATACACTTTGTAGGTTGAAGATTTACATGGGAATACAAAACTCATCAAATTCCTCAGGTAGTTCAAATATTTTCAATTCTACCAAAAAATAAGCCTATTAATTTAAAATTTACCTTTAGAAGTCAAATTATTTGGAAACATTATGGTGCCTCATTTATATTTGATATTTGCTTCAATAATTATGAAAATATTCATAAATTCAGAAATCCCAGAATTTACAATGGATTCAAGGAAGTTATTTGACTTAATTTTATTGAGAGTGGAGCTATATTTTTAGGAAAGGAGAAACAGTTACATTTTAAAAGCTTACATTAATATTATGTACAAAATTTACTCCAAATATTCCAATTACTGGGACAAATGTATTGGTTGCCTTTGATCTATCCAGATTTCAACTTTAATTCATGTATTTACACATATTACATTAACCATGGAGAGAATTCCCAGAATAACTCAAGGTAGAACATTTACTGTATTCAGTTTATTGATTATTTCATTTTGTCACACATGATGCCTACCTTGATTATTGTTACAGTTTCTGTTTCCCAAATTTCCAACTGGAAACAAAAGCAATGGTAGTTCTTTACCCCACAATCTCTAGAATAGACATTTGCTCATTATATATCGGTTTTTACTTTTAGATTACATACTGGTAATATTTGTTTCTTGCAGCAAAGAAGAATCAACATGTCTAGTGAAATAGTGCTTTCTAGAAACATGTAATTTATGTTTATTTTAAACATCAGGGCTCTGTCAAACCATTTCAATCTCCTCTCTTACTGTAAATCAATAAAGATTCCTAATCAATAACTCATGCATTGAGCATAATAATTTATGTCTATACATTCTACATTCTGATAATTTGGAGAAGTCATTTCAATAATAAATGCCGAATTCCCATACTTGGCTTGCTAGTGCAGTAAACTACACTGGTGCCAATTTCAACTCCTTAGAAGCCTCACAGTTACAAAATTTCTAAGAGTTGCTTTCATTTAAAAGAATAGATTCTAGCCAACTGAACTGTCATACACTTTGTGCTATAATGCAACGGATAATGTAATAAATGTAATATATAATGTGGCAGATGATACAATACTGGCCATAAAAATCACAAGATTTACAGAAATGTAACTTTACAATAGGGTAATATTTTTTAAAAGCACATGGGAAATGTATTCGAAGAGTTTTATAATGGTTTTAAATGAGGAAGGAGAGAAAAGGAAAAAGAGAGAGAGATGGAAATAGACACAGATTTACAGAAAGAGAGATGGGGTGGAAGAGAGAGAGAGAGTGACCTGCTAAATTTATGGGGATCAGCAGGGCTCTGAACTGTTTAGACATGTCATTTAATGCTGATTTCCTATTGTGAAGCAATATTATATCTTATAGTCTATTGTTTAATTCTGTCCTGAAGCTTGAAGTGTCATTTAACTTTAATTTATATCACTGCATCATATAAAGTATGTTGAATCAAGACTGCTTTCTTGAACAAAAAAGATTGAAAATTGAAATCACGTGATTTGGTAAAGTGCTTATAATGTTTCTGACAAACTCTCTAAGGATATGAATCCCTTTACTGAAAGGGATTTTTGTATGAAGGCATTTCAACCTCCCACAGGCAGGCATTATTTTGAAGGAAGGGTACATTTTATTTCCTAAAATGATGTAAAATGTGATTTTATTTTATTCCTTTTTACTCAATTTGCAGCTTTCCCTTTCTTTAGGTCCAACTCCACTATGGTTAATGTTTAACAAATGTCCCTTAGTCATATAGCGTATAGGGCGTCACATACATTGCAAGAAAGAAATAGGAAAAAAAATAAAGAAACTGATGAAAATAAAGTACTTTCATTCTTAAAAAAATCAAGTTACTTTTTTGTGAGAAGTTTCATTGATAATAGAGTTAAGCAAAAGTTGTATTAAAATTTTTTAAATCTGTCAGATTATTTCCACTTATCATTGTTAATATTTCATTAAGAATAATACATTCCCAGAAATCCGCAAATTTAATGTGATGGGTCTTATTTTTTGACAATATGTGTCTAGAGTTAGTTCAACTGAGTGGTGACAAAAAGGTATGAGAAAAGCAAAATGGCCTTATACGCTTTAGGTGCCCTTCTACTCAAGAAAGACAGGACAACTGGATTGCAAAAGGGCTCAAGGGCTCATACCACAATGTCAAGTGAGGTGAGACTGCTCTACAGTCAGAAAAAAGAGGGCAGAGGCGACCCAGAACTGATACTGTTATCTTAGAAAACAGGCATTGCTTGGTAATTGTTTGAAATTGTCTCTTGTTCTTATGCATGAGAAAAAATCTGTAATTTTGAAGGTTGACCTTATTGGGGTAAATGCAGAAAATCATATGAATGCTCTGTGAATATCATCCAAAGGTTTTCACTAGAAAAAAAAGAGGCAGATTTTTAAAAATTTAGGACTTGTATTTTCTCTGTGTATTTCAGATTATTTAATTATGGCAAAACAATAACTTTTTGTGAAACCATTGGTCTGTGTAAGTGTCAAGAAAAAAAATAGATTTGTCTGTGTTAACTTTCAGTTTTTCAAATATGTGTCTCTAGTGTCATTCCAAGTACTATTCTTTTTACTGCTTAAAATATCATAATAGGGACCATATATTGTACTTAGTATAATGCTTAATCAATTTCACCATTGGTCAGTATAAGTCTAAGAAAGATGAGAAAATTTTTCTTGCTATTTGGTTTTTAATTTCAATCTATTCCAGACATAACTGTTAAATAGAAAAAGGTTAGTAAATTGCCTCCTTTGAAATTCTCTCCCAGATAATATGTTGGGTTAATCAAAAGTAGAGTTTTCCAACATAGATCTGAAATTTGGAGCATAAAACTACTGATAATTGGCATAAATATTTTTTATGTTTTTCTATTTATAGTTTCAGTATTTTACAAGTACTTCTAATATGACAACAGTAATAGAATGTAATTTGCATAGTAGAAATAAGAATATATTGTGGCTAATGCTTTTAATGCCCAAGGCCTCCACTAGAGGTAGTAGGGTTTACATCACTGATTTATATTAATTGCTTACTATGAAACACTATTACTGATAATAACACTTAACAAAAATATGGTTCACTTTGCTGCTGAATCAGCATCATCAGCGCCAATACTGTTCCTGTACTGCAGCCTAGTGGAATGATTTGGTATAAAAATGACATATTCCAGTAAGACGTGTTATCACTTGCTGCAAAGTAGGTTAAGAAACACAGGAAATCAGTCAAAAGCACAGAAATCCCCCAGACAGTATATACTTTGCCTCAGTTATTTGCTTATGTAGAAAATTAAGTAAAGGTCAAGAAATTCACCCTATATTTTATACAGGATTCATGTATTTTGGAATTAACCTTTGCAGTTTCAAATAGTCTATTTTTCAACAAGAAAAAAAATACCTCTCTCAGGTAAACTAACTTTGTAAATAATGTGTCAAATATTACTCTAAATTAAAATCAATTTTTTTCCTTTTTTTTTCTTTTTTAAAGAAAAACCCAGTGTGAGTAAAAATCTAACAATGAAAAATTGATTACCAGTATGGTACTGTGCTTATCAATAAACAGTTTCCATAAACATCAAGGAACATCACCTAAGGCATTAATCAGGTACCAAACAATTTAACCATTGACTTCACACATACCCATATATAGGTGGATGCTCATAGAGTTTACATTCTCTTTTCCCATTTCCCAGAGATTCTGGTTTTGTTTGTTTGCCTTTCTTCCCCAAACCTTTAAGTGTATGGAATTCTGTTCTTTGACTGGAGTCAGGGAAGGCATATGAATTCACCAGGGAAGTCAATTTGTTAGCATCAAGTATTTGAAACCCAAGAAGTATCTGATTTAATGAAAGCAGACATTGACTCATACTTTAATAACACAGCCAAAAAAAAAAAAAAGTGAAAGAAGCATTTCTTTATATTTTTATCATCAGAATGGGTTTGTATCTGATGTATCCCTAAGGCACAGATCCACACTGTTTATATTTGTGGACTCTCCAGTTGCTTCACCACATCCCTCCCCAAATAAACCATTACTTCCTTATGCATTGCACATTGAATACATATGTGCCACATTTAGTACCCTGGGGGGAGCGGGGGTCAGATTTTCTATGCAACTTAGCATTTATCTATGTTTCTAGGACATAACCTCTTCCTTTCTTCTTCATCACTTTAACTAAAAATGAACATACGGCTCTGTCAATGACATAATGTTTTCATGAAAGTTCTACTAATTAAAAATCCTCACCATACCAGACCTAAAAAATGAGCACACTCTTGCCAAGTGTTATTCACCACAGAGAAGCTCTTGTAGCTACGTTTTAAAGGAGACAGAGAGGGGGATGGTGTGGAGGGAGAAAGTCTAACATATGCATTGAAGTATAACAGTTGTCAACATCAGAAGGACAGATTATTTTTAATATAGATCCTTAAAGAAAAAAAAAGAGGAGAAAAAATAATGTATCTCCAAAGAGCTGAGAAGTAATGGATATGCAGTTTTGGATAATAGAAGCTTTTACTGGAACGAAGCACCACAATTATAGGAAACAGATCCGTTTTTTCAAAGCAAAAGATGATAGGTCATTTTTAAAAGAATGTTTGTCTTTGTACCTGTAGACTCCCCTTTTTTATTAATAAGAAGATAGTAGGTTTTTATTGTAGTGGCATAAAAACAATTTGACTACTGCTTTTGCCCATAGTTACAGTGCTATCAATAGTTACTTGTTGGGGACATGCATTTATACTTGCAATATGCTGCATTAATTTAACACCACATAAAATATGGATTTTATTGCAGCAGAAACAATAAATGCTGCAACTGCTGACTACATGCATTTACTCTCCCTCTCTTACCTCTCCCCCCCGCCATACTTTTGACTCAGATATACAATTGAAAATAAGAATTCTGCCTATTCCGTTTCTGATGAATGCCAATCTATTGTATTTATGTAGATGCTTAGTGACCATTGACAGTTTCAAGGAATCTGTCTTCTGCCTGTCATTTCTCTTTACATTGAATGTGCAATGAACTATGACTGTGAATAAGTGCAGAGTGAATCCATTCACATGGAATGCAAAGTAATGTTAGATGTTAGAGTTCACAGCAACAACGTTATCTCTTCAACTGATTTTTAAAATAAAGATGAACAAGTCTGAGCATGACAAATTACACTTTGTAACATATTTTTTAGCATTTGTTCCAAGTGAGTGAATTCAAAAACTCTAATATGATGACCCACTGTTGAGCGTCATATATAATTTATCCAGCTTTACATTGCCTATATAGATATTCGAGCAGTTGTTTCTAGAATTAAATATAGAGAGTTGCATGCTTATTTATTTAGGTACTAAAGATAATTATTTTGAAATAATTGCTAAACACAACTTAAAAACAAACATTTCTCTCCTCTCTTTCCCCTCTACCCCCCAAGTGGAAGAAAATAAAAGACCTTAAGGGAGTTAAAAGAAAAGAGGGGAAGTCTTCCTACCTTTTTCATCGGCTTCTGGATAATGGAAGTTGGTTCCAGCCAAAATAAGCCCGGAGAAATTGTCACTATGTCCCCTTTTTGTTTGTTTTCGGCTGTTATTTTCTAGCACTGATTCTACTTCAATCTAACTCAACCTCTTTCTCAGCATCACTTTTAACTCTGGACAGCAGGGAACCGAAGAAAACGGGGGCGAGCTCTCTCTCTCTCTGATTGGCTTTCATTCAGTGCTTCTGATTAAGGGGAAAGGAAAAAAAAAAAGGAAAGGAGGAAAAAAGCTCTTCCTCACACGGAGAGAAAGGTTCTGCTGATAGAGCTGCAGCACTCGCCATGGGAAGGTTAGAGACTGGGGAAGTGCTGGCTTCTGCGAGCACACAGCGATTTGCAAGTGAATGCGAGGGGAGGGCGCATCCGAGAGGAGGGCTTTGCTTGAAAGGCATCCCCTCCCCCGCAGGGCAGAAAGACTCTCTGTTTCAAGGCTAAGGTAATCAGCCCAATCTAATCCGCCTGTGTCCGTAACACAATCTCAGGAACAGGACTGCTTCTTGCATTTTTTTTTTTAAACAGATAGTTCTTCTGGCATGTATATTCCTGCACCATCCTTCCACCAGACTACCGAAATCCAAGTATGATCGGAGCGCCAAGTCAAATTGCAACAAGAGCTGATATGCTACGAGAGTGATTTCTTTCTTTTTTTTTTTTTTGTGGTGGTTTTAAATGGTTATGTATTTTTTTGCTTTCAGGGAACTTTGTCGGCTTGATTTTCCAAATCCCTTCTCTTTTTGCTTATTGTCATAGGAGTGCATACCTCGCTCCTCCTTTTGGAATGTCCGCGAGCCAGTCTTCTCTGCCTTATCTTTGCATTTTCATACTTTATAGATACAATATTTTATTTAAAATGTAAATATGTAATTACTGTTATTAAAATATTTAGACTTTGAACTTGACACAGTCTCTTTTTTTTATTTTTAACGGTTTTTTTCCCCCTCATAAATATGAGTTTCATACCCGAAAGAGTGTGTGGACAGATGTAAAAACATTTGAATTGTTCTATCTACTTATCAAACATCTAACTGTCTCCCCATTTATCTCTCTCCACATCAAACTGCAATCAACCAAAACATTACCAAAGGATGTCAGTATAGCTCCACAAAGTAATTAACATATTTGCATTTTTCTGGCTACAGGTAGATTATTTTTAAAGTGCCATCCGTAAATAAATTACATACATATACATACACATAAATACATATACGTATTTGTCAATTATAATTTTAAAGCTAGAGGAGAAATTATAAAGATCATTTTTTCCAGTTATGATTTTTTTTTTTTTTAAGCAGATAATAATGCCCAGAATGTTAAATGGTCACAGGACTAACTGGAGGCGGGGTTAAAACTGTAATACCACACTCTTCTTCTGGTTTAGTATTGTTTCTGGTATGCCATACTGCCTTCTGGGTACCTATTTGATCATTATAACAGTCAGCAGGTCCCTTATATAATAAGCATAATGAAAAAGGAAGGAAACTCAAGGGGAGGGGTGGGAAGAAGGGAGAGAGGGATCCTAAATTAGATTCCATTTTTGGAATTAAAACTTTTTAGTCTTAATGTATCACAGTGTTATTATATAATGAATGTTACCAATTGGTCTTACATTTGAAAATACCAAAGACTTCCACTGAGCTAAACAGCTAAATGATATTTACAGCAGCAATGGACTTTTGAAACTCTTAATTTTACAGATAATAGCATTAAGATCAGGAAAATTCTGTGGTCCCTGTAAAGTCTGGCAATAACAGAGCTAGAATTCTGAATTATCACTGTATCAACTGCCCATAGTTTTTTTTATGTTTTGTTTGTTTTATTTTCAGCAGGGTGCCTTAATTTCAGTCAAGTGAAAATAAGTATTCAATTTTTTTCCTGTGATATATATATATATTTGTATGTATTTGTGTTAACCTGGTGTATGTGTGTATTCAATATAATCCTGTTATTGACATGCTAAAATTAGCTGTCAAGAGAAATTTATAATATTTAATTAAATGCAGCAGGTTAGGTGCACACACACAGGGTTCTCTTATTAGATTAACTATTTTTTTATGTTTGTTTAGTGCTAATTTCAAAATATATGGCTACATAATGTGTGGGATTTGGGAGGTACATTTAAATGGGTTGAGAAAATAATCAAAGGCTAAGATCTGAGGTAAATTGCTATTTTATTATTTAGAATACATGTTGCAATGATGTATTCCCAAAATAACATTTTATGAATTATATAGAAGTTTATGCTTCTCTTATATAAGTTTTTGAGTTGGTATGATTATTCTGCCCCTATCTCAGTCATCAGAAACTCAGGTTCCTTCTGTCCTGATGCTCAATGGTTTTAAGGAATTGAACTCATTTGTATGATCACCCCACGTCTACCTTCTAGAAAAAGGAATAAAATGAACAAGGGAAAGTTGCTCCCTTCCCTTGAAAAATGTGACCCTGAGGATGAACATGTCACTTCAATGATCTCATTGGATGGAATTTAGACACTTGGCCACACATCGTTGCTAGGGAGGCTGGAGATGTGGTATTTACTCTCACTATTTGCCCAGATAGAGTCACTGGGGCTATCAGGAAGGTGACAGAATTGGGTACAAAGAGCTGGATTGTCTATCACATCCATGTATTATAGACTAGTATATTTTGTATAATGCACTTTTTTTGGAGAAAAGCAAATTTTTATTCTAGTTTAAAATTAAAATCGTGTCGTAATGCTAGTGAAAGATATCTATACAAAATAATTGTAATACGTTTTGAAGTATGAAACAACTGTATGGTTAGTTATTACATTTTTTCTGTTTTTTGATCAGGTAATATAATTAACAAATAATAGGCAAAGCATCCATCTATTCCAAAGTTCAGGGGATATAGTTATAGATATGAGAGAATGAAAAAGAAAACATTTGAACAATACATGCATTAAACCCATTCACATTTTTCTTAATGCTCATCTTGTAAAATGAAGACTCTATATCTGAGATCATATGCCATCCTATCGAATATATGCCCTAGTAATTAAAATTAAAATTAAGAATAAACAGAACATTGGCTAAAATGTAAAACTTCTGACAATGGGTTTTGTTTTATTAAACAATATTATTTTTCATTTTCTTTATTTCACAATGTAAATGAGTTAACTTGGGATCCTGAAACTTTTTCTATTTCTTTTTAATTTTCCCTCCAATTCTTACGTGAAATAGCCTTGTGAATTAGATAGGATTTTCCTGTAGTTACCAATATCAGGAAATTGTTAGCACATGGGAAGTGAAATGAATAAACAAAATGTAAAAGGGACAGTAAGTTCTCAATGAAGTGAATGGGTCAGCACCTCACAAAAGTGTCCTTCAATGTGAGTAGAGGCCACGTATCAACTATAAGCCAATAGAAGTTGATGAAAACTTTTGCAAATATATTTCTATACACAACTTTTAAAACTAAATAGGAAATTGCACAGAAGATACCTTACTACAATCAGAAAACACTAAGAAAATTTCAAAGCATTCTATTATTAA
This sequence comes from Ateles fusciceps, assembly GCA_036589455.1. Classification (NCBI taxonomy): domain Eukaryota; kingdom Metazoa; phylum Chordata; class Mammalia; order Primates; family Atelidae; genus Ateles; species Ateles fusciceps. The sequence goes on along the minus strand of JAZHEH010000174.1, from coordinate 1,272,520 downwards.
CAATTTGACTCTATGAAGGCTGATCTCTTCATTGCAAATGTGAAAGATCCAATTTGAGTAAAATCAATTAAATAAAACAAACTTCCATTTTATACGAAAGTATTACATGCCTAGAAGTTGTCATGCTATAATTAAACAATAAGCTTAACTGCATAAGATGTCACTTGCTGAACAGCTACATGCTTATTTTAAAACTCTAGCTTCTTAGCCACCCTTTCCTTGGTTTCCTTGAGTGTTATGAAAGATAATATCAATTTCCATTTTCTGTTAGGAAGTTACTGAAACCTAGTCCTCTCACTAAGTCTATGAAACAAAAGCAAAGAGTGTCCACACTGCTTCATTCTCCATAAATATGTTGGCAGAAAAATAATTTGTCATAGTTTGTTTGATGACATTTTTGCTAAACTCCTTTGAGTCTGCCTTACAGGACTGTACATGCTTGGAAAATTTAAAATCACATTTTCCTTACAGCTAGTGTTTGGGGTAGGAATGGAGGGTGATTCATATTCAGTTTTTCAGATGCCCTCATCTTCTTTAATTGGAAACAGAGTTGGCTGGGCCCGGTGGCTCACACCTAATCCCACTTTGGGAGGCCAGGGAGGCAGATCACCTCGGGTCAGGAGTTCGAGAGCAGTCTGACCAACATGGAGTAATCCTGTCTCTACTAAAAATACAAAAGATACCAGGGCATGATGGGGCATACATACAATCCCAACTACTCAGGAAGCTGAGGCAGGAGAATCATTTGAACCCAGGAGGCAGAGGTTGTGGCCAGCTGAGATTGAGCCATTGCACTCCAGCCTGGGAAACAAGAGTGAAGAAAGGAAAGAAAGAAAGAAAGAGGAAGGAAAGAAAGAAAGAAAGAAAAGGAGGGAGGGAGGAGAGAGAAGGAAAGGAAGGAAGGAAGGGAGAAGAGAGAGAGAGAAAGAAAGAGAAAGAAAGAGAAAGGGAGAGAAGAGAAAGAGAAGGAAAGAAAAAACATGAAAGAAAGAGAAAGAAAGAAAGAGAGTTAAATAAGAAGAAAGGCAAGATGCAATGTATTCACTTTGCTACCATGGATAGCAACTGAGAATGCATGATTTTGCAGTTACCATTATCTGGGGCAGTATTGGGAGTTTTGTGAACCAAGACAATGAATGTGTGATTCTGGGAGCTAGAAGCACCTTTGTCTTCATCTATTTCTTCTGTTTCGACTTAGGTTGTTAACCACACATCATTCAAAACTAAACTGTTACTATTTGTCTAAAACAGTTAGAGTGGTTTCTGTTATCTACGACTGAACTGTGACTGATACTTTTCTACTTAATCATATCTCAACATTTCTTATGTCCTGTAACTTGAGGGTGGAAAAAGGGAGAATGAATCCTGGGAAACAAATGAAGTGTCAGATAGTTAGTGTTTTTAAAAATGTAATCATTCTGACAAACAATCATAGTTAATTAAAGAACATGTGATCTTAAATTTATTTTTGTCCTCATGCCCCCTCCGTTCTCTAAGTCACTATGCTCTGTGTGCTTTTGGTGTAAAGGCTACTGCTTGCTTTCTTGACTTTTTGGAGAATGCAGAGAACTGTACCCCAAAGCGTGGTGCTTTAGTATACTGAGCATGTTTCAATGAAAAGAAATTAGAAGGTCTTAGAAACTGCCTCAGAACCAAAGACTTCTTAACCTTCTCTTGTTTTTCCCCCTCGAGGGTTCTCTCTGAAACTTCCTTTATCTAACTGAGGAAAGCTTCTTCCATAAGAAATGCAATTGTCTTAAGATCCCTTCCCTAGGAATCTCATCAAATGTCCAAGAAAGATGAACCACCCCACCAGAGAAAAGACTGAAAGTTGTTGCTATGCCCAGACAGAATTTTCCTCTGTTTTTCTGAGAGCCTCTCAGAAAGATTACCTGGGACACTTTATCTGCGTAAAGTACAACCTTTGATAACAGTGAAGTTCTGCCTCTTGCTTTTCCACTTCTTCTCCCAGAACTCAGAGGAGCTTTGTCCCAGTCCATTGTCTGTTCTCTGGGCTCATTCATTTCCCCTGAAAGTCATTTGCTACCCCTCACAAATGCCTTCATCTCTCATTTCTTTCTCCCCTATGCTATTTAAGCCTCAACCATCTGGACCTTCTTTGAGTCTCATATTTATATGGCTCCTGTGCTTATGCAAGTTAATAAATTTTTATGTCTTTCTCCTGTTTAACTGTCCATTGCTAGTTCATTGCAGCAGACTCAAACCTTCAGAAGGGGAAGAAAAATTTTCTTTACTCCTATAATTTCTTAGATAAAACCTGAATCACAATGCATGATCTCTTTCCTATTTTTAATGTTAAAAAATTTTAATTACATGTGAAAAAATTTACAAGTAAATTGAATGCTATTTTCATAGGAAAACTGATAAAAAGTAGATTGAATAATTCTTACATTTATTGAAAATTTATTACTCAAAATGACTACTTCAATCCATACCTAAATAAGGTCAGTGGGCTAGTTTAAATTTTGAAACATTGGCGAAGTGAAAATAATCAGGGATGAATTATACATTATTTGGTTGTGATATAACTTTATGCCTGAGGAAGTGAATTTTATTAAAATCTTTGATATAAAAAATAGTGACAAATAAATCATAACCTAGTGTATTTGTAATTGCATTTAGTGAACATAGATGCAGTCTTTTATTTTTATACTTTATTTAGGCTGTAATTTTAATGAAGAAACTAGGCTTTAGTGCTAAAAGTAGTGTTTTAATCAATATTCTCATTCTGAAAAGCCATTCTAAGAATTTTTAGCAGCTTCTTAATAAAAGGCAATATTTTTAAATAAATAAAATATGTATTATAAAACACCAGACAAACCATAATTATAATTTTTATTTCTTCACTCTTAAAATATTATTTCATTACTTCTATGCTTTTTCTTCTCTTATTATTTGTTAAGAACTATTAATTGTATGAGATTTTTACCTACATGTACACCAACGAATCACCTTACCAGTTTCGTGGATGCTGACAGAAGTTAGGAAACTTCTAAGTAAGAGACAAAGGGCACAGGAAGCAGCATGACTATCATATTTGTGACAGTTTTCTTTCCCCCCCAGTATCCCATAGGGGCCATAGCTGAGATGGGCTCAAGTAGAAACTGCATATAGAATGGGTCTGCATATTAGCTGAGGGACCACAGCTAGGGAAACTCAGCATTTTGCTATAATGGTTTGTGAGCAATTCTGTCTGAATTTTTTTCCCTAGGAAGTCCTTGTCTCTATTTTATTATGCTGTCAACTAAAAAAAAAAAAAAAAAAGACTCCAGAGGAAATTATCTTTAAATGTGTTTGGTTTACTCAGGATTAAGTTATAAAGATTACAATCCAGAATGCATGGACTAGCAAGCCCCTGGTACAGTAAGTGAGGGTGAAGGAAGGGTGAAGGGGGCTTTTTAATAAAAGAGATTTATGTAAGCTGCTTAGAAACAGAGTTCATTGGTTCTAGAGGTTCATACCCAGAGATGTCAGTTCATATATTGAAATGCTGTTGGTAACTGGGCAAGTCTCCTTCCCAGAACATCTTATTCTGAATTATTGCAGTCCTAGAATAGTGCTAAGCTTAGCAAAGCAGGAGATACATGACGAGTTTCTTGTGAGGGTTGTTTTAGAAAGTCCTTGTAAATAGTTCTTTTTTTTTACTTTTAAGTTCAGTGGTACAAGTGTAGGTGTGTTACCTAGGTAAACTTGTGTCATGGGGGTTTGTTGTACAGATTATTTCATCATCCCGATATTAAACCTAGTATCCATTAGTTGTTTTTCCTGATCATCCTTCTTCCTTCCTTCTGCCACCAAAAAGCCCCAGTGTGTATTATTCCTCTCTATGTGCCCATGTGTTCTCATTGTTTAGCTCCCACTTATAAGTGAGAACATGCAGTCTTTGGTTTTCTGTCCCTGCGTTAGTTTTCTAAGGATGATGGTCTCCAGCTCCATCCATATCCCTGCAAAGGACATAATCTCATTCTTTTTCTGGCTTCATAGTATTCCACAGTGTATATGTACCATATATTCTCTCAGACATGTAAGCATACACCTCCTCTCCTTTGGGTCCTACTGGCTCTGTTTTGTCTGGGTCTGACAAAGAGATTTTATCTTGGTATCTGCAACATTTACAGTACAATATGCAAATCTTTTATCTGTCCTAACGGCAGCACTATATTATCCAAGACTGTTCTTATGTCAATGTCCTTAAGACAGTTCAGAAAAAAAAAAGGATGTAGTATAGAAACATATGGAAAATTGTCTCACAGGATCCCACTTCATTTTATGCAATGTGTGTTCTAGATTCCTTATAAGAAAGTATATCTCCTTCTCCTCTTCTGACTGAATGTCATACACCTAGACCACGAAGGGTTTATATTTGACCATTCCTCCAGCCAGAAATTGATCCTGACATGGGCTTAACATTAAAAAGGCCACTAATTCTCTCAAAATACCACAACCACACTGATCACCACAGCAATGTATGGCTAGACAGGCTATAGGTTCCATAAGGCAATGGGAGGCTGAGGGTGAGAATATTAGATAAGAAATTCAGATTTCAAAATATCCTTCAGTCAGCCTATCAAATAGAGTAGGAAGAATGTTTAATGAAACTATCATCATTCTCATATTTAGCTCTCAATTCACTTTCACTCAGGACAAAGGTACAAAGTAGATTCATTTATTTTTATAATCTTACATCAACTACAAAACAATGACGAAATTAAGATTTTGTTCCCTACACAGTAATCTGTTTTTTTGGTTTTTGTTGTTTTTTGATGGAGTCTCGCTCTGACGTCCAGGCTGGAATGCAGTGGCATGATCTCGACTCACCACTTCTGCCTCCCAAGTTCAAGCGATTCTCCTGCCTCAGCCTCCCCGAGTAGCTGGGGTTACAGTTGCAAGCTACCACGCCCAGCTAATTTTTTTTGTATTTTTAGTAGAGATGGGGTTTCACCATGTTGGCCAGACTGGTCTCGAACTCCTGATCTCAAGTGATCTGCCCGCCTCGACCTCCCAAAGTACTGGGATTACATGTGTGAGCCACTGCGCCTGGCCAATCTATGCTCTTTAAGCTACTTAATTTATTGTTCTTCCCATTTTGTCATTAAAATGGTGAGAGAGAGGGTGAGATGAAATTTTAGTTTTCAAAGTTCTATTCTTTAATCACTTTTCACCCTTCCTAACCTTACCTCTCTCCTTTCCTCTTGTCTAAATGTCTTTGACAACCCTTTTACTTTTAACTTGAAGCTCAGGCAGAAAGAAATATCCCACCAAGAATATGTAAGCTCTGTGGAATACCGCTCATCTTCTCGCTCTAGGCAGTCAATCTCCAACTCTGTCATTCACAGTCAGTTGTTAATCTTGCCTCAATGTGTCTGCTTGGAAGCTCACCTATACTCAGCATGTGGCCACCCCAATCCTTAGGAAAATTCAAAAGAACATGAATATTCTACCTCCAGAATCAATTTTATGACCTGGAACAATGGTTCTAGAAATGTAGTTCAGGAAAAAAGCATTAGCCTCACCTGGAAGTTGGATCACTCTCGCAGTTTCTGATTTAGTAGGTCTGAGACTTTTCATTCATACTGTGAGAGTGATCAACATTCTGTGCTTTCAAAAGTCTCAAGATGATTCTGGGAACAAAAATTTGAGAACCCTTGCCCTACAATGATTGCTTCAATTTAGAAAAGAAAGCACCTCTGAATTAAAACTCACGGTTCATATATGAGAGATCTGTTTATGCGATCACTTATTTTTACACATATATATCATATGCAGAATCACTGCAAAGCATTATGCTATTTATGAGATTTTGGAGGACAGCTTTAATCACGGTCCTGGCTAAATAAGGATTGAACCATGTGTTGAGAGAGACAAATGAAGACAAGTGATACACAAAAGTAAATGAAAGGAAAGAAAGGAAAGAAGGAATTTGCCGTGTATGATGAATGTAGATATAGTTACTCCGAGGTTTCAAAACAGAGTATTACAGCTCTGATGAATGTCAGCCACTTTGGTTTTCATTTCAGCAGTCAGCATCCTGGGGGAAGGATGGCAGTGAAAACTCCTGGGTTGTGATGTACCATCCTAGCAGTATGTTGATAATACAGAGTCCTGTAGGAGTTGCCAGGAGAACAGACCAGAAGGAGGAGGGGCTCTTTACTCCTTTCTAATAATCTCCAATTGATGAGGGTAGCTTGCTTTGCATACAAATATCTGCCCTTTCCCGAGTCCCTCTTGTAACAATACCTCCCCTGTGTAATCCTTAGTGTGACATTACAGAAGAAAAAGAAGAGGGAATTAAGACAAGGAGAGGAAACAGAAGAAGGAAAAGAAGTTTTATAAAGTCAGATTCTAAAACTAAAGGAAACTAAAAATGTCTTCTTCCTTATTGACAGGTTTAGCATCAGAAACGTGCATCTTGTATAGTTGTATAGGGCCTCGTGCTCCAAAAGGCCCTTTCTTGTTTTAATGCACTGATACTGCATTCTAGAATTTCCTAAATTTTTTAACAAAGGGCTCCACGTTTTCATTTTGCACTGGGACACATCATTTTGTAGCCTATCTGCTTATTCACTGGCTGATAATGTCAATGCAGTAGGATGGCCCCATGGACCAAAAACGCTCTTCACAGGTGAATGTTTGCACAGTAATCAATGTTGACATTTAACACACAAACAACATTGATAAACCCGTTTGTCATTAGTAAACAAGGACAATAAAGTGTACTTGACTTCTATTAAGCTGGGCTTGACTCTTTGAATCATTTGATCTCTTGTGTCAAGGCGGTGGCCTAAGGTTTCATGAAATCAGCAGGTAAAATTTTGTTCTTTTATGTATTCAGCTATTTATCCTCCAGCTATTTATTAAAGAGCTGGAGAATATTCAGCTATTTATTCTCCAGCTATTTATTGAATATGTCAGATATTCTGCTTAGCACTGGGGGATATAATGGAAATCAGTATCTTATTCAGTTCTCACCCTCACAAAGCTCATACTTAAGCAAAAGAAAATAATCATTTAATTGCATAAATGATTATATAATTGTACATCGTTCTATGTGCCCTAAAGGAAGGCACTTGATTCTTTCACAGCTTATGAAGGTCTTGACCTAAATGGGAACAACACAGAGGGAGAAGCTGAAAAGACGGTCAGAGAAGTTTCTTTGATTAAATGAGGCCTAGGGTAAAAGAGGAAACATAGTAGAATGTCATTTACCTCACTGACTTTTAGAAGAAATCATTTTGTGTATTGCCTGGTAACACTTGAATCCTACCCTCCTAACACCTAATTGGCCAAGAGATTTCATTGGTGCAAATATCTGTAACCACTACATGATAGATAACCAAATTATTAGATATATCATGCATATACATACTCTTCTAGTTGTCCTAGAAGATCTTACTCAACCTGTAACACATTAGAAAAGAACATAACAAGGCCGGGCACAGCGGCTCATGCCTGTAATCCCAACACTTTGGGAGGCTGAGATGGGTGGATCACGAGGTTCGGAGTTCGAGACCAGCCTGGCCAACATAGTGAAACCCCATCTCTACTAAAAAATACAAAAATTAGCCGGGGGTGGTGGCACAGGCCAGTAATCCCAGCTACTCAGGAGACTGAGGCAGGAGAATTGCTTGAACCTGGAAGGCAGACGTTGCAGTGAGCCGAGATCGCGCCATTGCACTCCAGCCTGGGTGACAGTGAGACTCAGCCTCAAGAAAAAAGAAAAGAAGAAAAGCGCATAACAGACCTCAATTATTACAATGCACCAAGGGTTATAGCTACAGAGCCCCTGTGAAAGTACTTTAATCTTTGCCAGCTTTTTGTTCAATTTTTAGCACTAGCAAAATGAAATAAAAACAAAACAATTATTGAACTATATATGTTTGTTATTTGGTATCAAACCGTCTTTCAGAAAAACCATAGGGAAAAAAAAATCTGTGTTTAAACAGTTCATTTATACAAGGAATTATGCCATTGTTTCTTTAATTTTTAGCAGGCTTATTCTTTTTTTAATACCATGGTCTCTGCATCAAAATACTCTGGCTGAAAAGTCACCAAGATTAATCAAGTATTTGGATTTTTTTAACATAATTTGATTCAGCTCACAGTTAAACTGAGATGCAAAATAAATATTCTGATTTAGAAGGATTTTATTTTTAGATAAAAGTTTATCTTAAATAAATTTCATTACTTAATTGATACAGTAACTATTATATACAAGATAACAAGCTAAGTATAGTTGCTTAACATTTTTCATTTCTTATCCTAACTCAATTAAAACAAATGAATTAACGTCTTTACAAAAATTACCCAATCAAAAGCAAAATGCGGGTGATTTGTCAAAATCAATAGCAATTCAATTGCTGCCTTGTATAAAATACTAAATTAAAAACTAAGAGCAGGCTGGGCGTGGTGACTCACGCCTGTAATCCCAGCACTTTGGGAGGCCAAGGTGGGCGGATCATGATGTCAGGAGATTGAGACCATCCTGGCTAACATGGTGAAACCCCGCCTCTACTAAAAATACAAAAAAATTAGCTGGGCATGGTAGTGCACACCTGTAGTCCCAGCTACTCAGGAGGCTGAGGCAGGAGAATTGCTTGAACCCAGGAGGTGGAGATTGCAGTGAGCTGAGATCGTGCCACTGCACTACAGCCTGGGCGACAGTGTGAGACTCTGTCTCAAAAAAAAAAAAAAAATTAAGAGCAAAATGTGCATTTAATCAATTTCATTTTTGTTAGTTGTCATCATTGTAGTGTAGTAAAATTTTCTTTCTCCAAACTAAAAAGAAAATGACCAATATTTAAGAAAAGCAAGAGAACAGCATCATTTAACAAAATGACCAAGTGATAAACAGAATTCGAAACAGTGGGATAAATTTAAGATTCAAAACTGTCAGTGACTTTTAATCTTAATGCTATTATAAAATAACCTAATAACCATAAAACTTATAAACGTATTTGTACAGACATGATAGAGCATTATAACTATTAAAGCATGTTAAATATTATTACTATTATTACCTTTTTTTTCCTCAAAAAAATAAAATTCCCTTCTGCATCTCCACCTTGAGCTGAACTTTCCTGCTCACATCTCCCTTTCTAGGCCTTTTAGATATATTTGCTATTTTTTGAATAAGTTCATGACCACTCTGATATTAATCCATTTGGCTCATTCCATCTTGCACTAGGGTTGAGGAGAGATTAGCAAACAGAGATGACCTGAATTCCAGGGGTAAGCTGCAGCGCCCTAGAAAACAGTGGGAAGGAACTGAGTTTGAATTGGAGGACCAGGATAAAGAGGTCTCTGAATTTGGGCTCATCACTGGAAACTTCAAATCCTGGCTTGGCACAGATGGTTGTCACCATAATCAGGGACTACTTTCTTCCTAAAACTAGAATGGAGAATAAAGTAGACTACCAAAACAGGAGTTTATGGTCCTGTAACCAACCATTTGATCCTAAAGCCCCACATATATTTTTCTTCATCTTTTTTTTTTTTTTTTTTTTCTGAGATTGAGTTTCACTCTTCAGGCTGGAGTACAGTGGTGCGATGTCAGCTCACTGCAACCTCTGCCTTCCGGGTTCAAGCGATTCTCCTGCCTCAGCCTCCCAAGTAGCTGGGATTACAGGCATGTGCGACCACACCAGGCTAATACTGTATTTTTAGTAGAGACTGGGTTTCTCCATGTGGTCAGGCTGGTCTGGAACTCCTGACCTCAGGTGATCCGCCGCCCACCTAGGCCTCCCAAAGTGCTGGGATGGAGTTTCGCTCTGGTCGCCTAGGCTGGAGTGCAGTGATGCCATCTCAGCTCACTGCAAACTCCGTCTTCTGGTTTCAAGTGATTCTCCTGAGTCAGCCTCCCATGTAACTGGGATTACAGGCATGCGCCACCACATCCAGCTAATTTTTATATTTTTAGTAGGGACAGGGTTTCACCATGTTGGCCAGGCTGGTCTTGAACTCCTGACCTTATGATCTGCCCACCTCGGCCTCCCAAAGAGCTGAGATTACATGCGTGAGCCACGGTGCCTGGCCCCCACATACATTCTTAAATGCTTCTATCTTTGTATCTAAAATCCACCTAATCTTTTAATTAACTTTTATTTTTTTCTCTAAATTATCTTCAACAAGAAAATTATACATGAATAATTGACAAATAAAGACATTGACAAAGTAAAGAGAAGACAAACACAGATCAGAAAGTGGGAATGTTTCTTGTTTCAGTAGTGTTGATACAGCAATATGAATCATACATCATATGTGGATGTTTTTAAATTTAGTACAATATATAGTCACACATAAACAGCTATGTGGTATCATGAAGGGAAGTGAATTGCAGGTAATTATTACTAGAGCTTTGAAAATCTCTATAATGATGATCACCTTTTATCCTTTGTGTTCACCTTCATACTTACAGTCTATAGTGCAGGCAAGATTGCTTGTGCCTCTTTGAAGCTGATCAATAGAAAAAAATATGTTTATGTGATATGCCTCAAAAATATAGTGTTGAGCCAAAAGTTAAATAACAATCAGGTTAAATTTAAGGCAATACAGAAGGGAATGCATTCAGATAATTATTTGAATGAGTGTTAACACTTTTCAGTTGAAGGCATTGATGTACAATGTTCTTTGTAGGAAATGTTTGCATTTTATAACCGCTTTTCCCCATACATACTTCGAAATATTTGTCAAGAGGTTAATCTAGTTTAAAGCTAATATACAATTGTGTTTTCTGATTTTTTTTTTTTTAGAGGTGAGGGTCTGGCTATATTGCCCAAGCTGGTCTTGAACCCCTGGCTGCAAGCAGTCCTCCCACCTCAGCCTCCCAAAATGCTGGAATTACAGGTGTGAGCCACCATGCCTGGTCAGTTTTCCCTTTTTATAAAAAATGTAAATTTCCTCCGACTCTAAACTTTCAGTACAATATTTGTTTTTCTTTTCTTTACTTAATCTATCCTTCCTTGTGTGAATATGGAAGATGTGGTTTGCAGACAGTTTGCTATACTAAGAAACATATAATGTAAATTATTTTACTACACCTGTTTTAATTCTGTTCTTATATCAAATAAAAGCAAAAATTTCTTGAGTACTATTTACTGTTTACAATATTGAATCTACTATCCCTGATCACAAATATGTTTTAGCACTTAAATACACCTGACATTTCTTCACTGCTCAAATATTTCTTTAATGCCTCCTAGATCTCAAGTACTAGTACAGGCCTTGAGTATGCATCAGTAAACACAATATACAAAGATCCTGTTCTTGAGAAAATTGCTTTTGACTAAGGAGAGACAGCAAGCAAAGAAGCATGTAATACAACAGATGGTGATCTGAGCTATAGGTAAAAATGAAGCAGGGGCAGGTAGGCAGAATAGTGGCCCCCCAAGATATCCACATCCTAATCCCTGAAACCTGTGAATATAGTAAGTTACATAGCAAAAGTGATGTTACAGATTTAAGTGAAAAATCTTGGCCGGGTGTGGTGGCTCACACCTGTAATACCAGCACTTTGAGAGGCCGAGGCTGGAGGATCACGAGGTCAGGAGTTCGAGATCAGCTTGGTCAACATGGTGAAACCCCATCTCTACTAAAAATACAAAAATTAGCCGAGTGTGGTGGCCCATGCCTGTAGTCCCAGCTACTCGGGAGGCTGAGGCAGGAGAATCGCTGAAACCTGGGACGCAGAGGTTGCAGTGAACCGAGATCATGCCACTGCACTCCAACCTGGGCAACAGAATGAGACTCCATCTCAAAAAAAAAAAAAAAAACTTGAGATCCAATGAGTTTTTGTTGTTGTTGTTGTTTTGCTTTGCATAATTCTTGAAGACCCAATATAATCACAGAAGTCTTTAAAGCAAAGAATGTTTCTCAGCTCAGAACATAAAGACAGAAGAAGAGAACCAGAGTGACAATAGCATAAGAAGGACTTTCAGCACACTGCTGCTGACTTTTCAATGGAGGAGTCAAGAACTGTGGCCAGTCTCTAAAAGCTGCAAAATTTAAGAGAACACATTCTCCCTTAGAGTCCACAGAAAGGGATGCAGTCTTTGGTGATACTTGATTTTAGCCCGGTGAACCACACTCCCATCCCATGTAGGACTTCTGGCCCACAAAGCGGCAGACAATAAATCTGTGTTATTGAAGCTACCAAATCTGAGGTATTTTGTACAGCAGCAATAGGAAACGCATACAGGAGATCAGGAGAGACTGGTAGGTATATGCCATTTTGTATAGCATGGTCAGGGAAGGAGTCCTTGACAAGGTGATGCTTGAGCAGAACTAAATGGAATGACAAAGTCAGCCATCTGCATACACATAGGAAGCAACACATGGGCAGAGGAAGCAGCAAGTGAAAATGTCCTGAGATAGAAATATGCTTAGTTGTTTGAGAAATAGCAAGGACTATTAACATAATGACTGAAGATCAGTAAATCAATGACAGAGAGTCAGGCAATGAGATGAGTACCGGCATCAAGAAGACAGACTTTCTGGGGCCTGGTGTGTCCTGGCAGTTTATTCTGTTTGAGATGGGAAGCTCCTGGAGGTCTGGGGGAGAGGAAACACATCACTTGAGAAAGAACATTTTGGTTACCCAGTGGAGATCAGACTGTAGGAAAGGCAGGAGTGAGAGAGAGCAATCTAGAAGATCAACCAAGAGTTTTGTCCAAATAGAAGATGGCATTTGGATGAGTTGATCAGAAATAGATAGATGTAAGAAGATTTACTTATGGATTAGACATTTGTGTTAGAGGAAAAAAGGGGAGAATAATTCCAACTGCAAAATGGAGTTACTGTACTAGATCCCAGCTAAGGATGGAATTAGTCTGGGGAAAACCAAAATATTTACAAATGTTTCTTTTATGACTTTAAAACATTTCTTATTTTTTCATACTGCACATATGTTGAATTTATCTTTTACCTTACTTTCAACAGTGCATATGACTGTTTCATTAATTCATGTATTACACAATACCACTTTAGAAGAGGCCATCCATATTTTCATGCTTAAATAACCACTGCTGTGCTGCTCACTCAGAAGTTTGTATCTTAAGAGTTTTCTGCCTGTCTTCCTAAGCACTTTGCAAACTATACATTTTTCACTTGAGTACTTTCTAGTCAATGTTTTTTTAGCTAAAACCTAATTTGAAAATTTAAATAAGAATGATACTTGAAGTTATATGCAAATTCACTGAGATGAGAAAGTTCTGCGCTTGGATTCTTCTTAGCAATGGTAGTTGTTCCTAGGTAATGTTATGCGGGAATGAGCAATTTTGGCTTGTTAGATGGTAGGTTTTGAACATTAAGCATAACTACTATAATTTGAATTATTTTAAAATGTCAGCATTATATATTAGAAATATACCATACTAGGATTGAGGCTTAAGTTTGTACATTTAATATTACATTAAAGAATAAGTAAGAATAAAATCAAAGATAATTTAAATTTAAACAAAATATTTACTACAGCAATTGCCACTTTGATGAAAAGTAAATCTAAATAATAAACTATCTCCCAACTATATGAAGTCACCATACATAAATACAAAATGTTTAATTGTATATAAAATAATAATTAGTTTAACACAACTGAAATGATTATGTCTCATATTTTATTATAGCAAAATAGAATTTTCAAACATTTTCTGATAAACTCCCATTAAATCACTGACTGTAAAAATGATTTTAATATAATTATTTTGATTATGTATTTTATATATTATTACCAAATATCACAAGTATTATCAAGGGTTTATGAATTCTCCTTTTTTAAATTATTTTTTAGTTTTATAAATTCTTAAAGAACAAATAATATTCTTTGTCAGGACATGTTAGCTTTCTACAGGCTAATTTATGTTTTCATATGATTCATTGTGTTAATCCTAACTTTTGGTGATATCATGAATCCATATCTAGGTAAATTTTTTGTAAGCATATTGTGTGGAGAATGTCACATAGATTAAAAACAAAGAATGTTTTTAAAATATAAAATAGTTAATAAGTATTAGTATCAGCCAAATTATGACCTAATTGAATTAATAGTATAAGATATACTTACTAATTGTCTATGCATAAAATTATAATTTATTCCAGAAATATAGGTCATTCTATTTCACAAAAATATGGATATTTTACAAAATTTAGATATTTTTAATAGAGAGTATTAAATTAGGATCTTGTTCATGTATTTAAATCATCTAAAAATCTGATGCAGAATAGCCTTTTTTAGTCTAATTTTTAAAAATGTTAATGTGTGATATGATCAGTAGCCAAGCAAAGGAGACTGGAGTGTTATCTGTGTTAAGATCATCATTGATCAACAAAATTTTTTCTTTTCCTAGTACAAAAAATTTAGAGGTGTCAAGATAAAATTGTGCAGTTTTGCTTTCCAAATATTTAGTTAACATAATAATTTAGTTCTGTATAAGTCTTGTTTTTCCTCAACAAAAGAAATCAAAGAATTTTACAGTGTGAAAGTATTCCTATTTCTCCACATCCTCTCCAGCATCTGTTGTCTCCTAATTTTTTAATGATCGCCATTCTAACTGGTGTGAGATGGCATCTCAATGTGGTTTTGATTTGCATTTCTCTAACGACCAGTGATGATGAGCTGTTTTTCACGTTTGTTGGCTACATAAATGTCTTATTTTTGAGAAGTATCTTTTTGTATCCTTTGCCCACTTTTTGATGGGGTTATTTGTTTTTTTCTTGCATATTGGTTTACATTCTTTGTAGAGTCTGGGTATTAGCCCTTTGTCTGATGGGTAGACTGCAAATTTTTTCCCCATTTTGTTGGTTGCTGGTTCACCCTATGTTAATTTCTCTAGCTGTGCAGAAACACTTAAGTTTAATTAGATCCCATTTTGTCTATTTTGGCTTTTGCTGCCATTGCTTTGATGTTTTAGTCATGCCTTGGCTATGCCTATGTCCTGAATGGTATTGCCTAGGTTTTCTTCTAGGGTTTTTATGGTGTTAGGACTTATGTTTAAATCTTTAATTCATCTGGAGTTAATTTTTATATAATTTGTAAGGAAGGGTCCCAGTTTCAGCTTTCTGGATATGGCTAGCCAGTTTCCCAACACCATTTATTAAATAGGGAATCCTTTTTCCATTGCTTGTTTTTGTCACGTTTGTCAAAGATCAGATGGTTGTAGATGTATGGCGTTACTTGTGAGGATTCTGTTCTGTTCCATTGGTCTACATCTCTGTTTTGGTACCAGTTCCGTACTCTTTTGATTACTGTAGCATTATAATGTTGTTTGAAGTCAGGTAGCATGATGCCTCCAGCTTTGTTTTTTTTTTTTGGCTTAGGATTGTCTTAACTATTCGGGCTTTCTTTTGGTTCCAGATAAAGTTTAAGGTGCTGTTTTTTTCTTTTTCAATTTTGTGAAGCAAGTTAATGGTAGCTTGATGGGTATAGCATTGAATCTCTAAATCACTTTGGGCAGTATGGCCATTTTCACGATATTGATTCTTCCTAACCATGAGCATGGAATGTTTTTCCATTTTTTTGTGTCCTTTCTTATTTCCTTGAGCAGTGATTTGCAGTTCTCCTTGAAGAGGTCCTTCACATCCCTTGTTAATTGTATTCCTAGGTATTTTATTCTCTTTGTAGCAATTGTGAATGGGAGTTCACTCATGATTTGGCTATTTGTCTGTTATTGCTGTATCAGAATGCTTGTGATTTTTGCACATTGATTTTGTATCCTGAGACTTTGCTGAAGTTGCTAATCAGCTTAAGGAGATTTTGGGCTGAGACGATGGAGTTTCTAAATATGCAATCATGTTGTCTGCAAATAGAGACAATTTGACTTCCTCTTTTCCTAATTGAATACCCTTTATTTCTTTTTCTTGCCTGATTGCCCTGACCAGAACTTCCAATACTATGTTGACTAGGAGTGTTGAGAGAGGGCATCCTTGTCTTGTGCCTTTTCAAAGGGAATGCTCCCAGTTCTTACCCATTCAGTATGATTTTGGCTGTGGGTTTGTTGTAAATAGCTTTTATTGTTTTGAGATATGTTCCATTGATACCTAGTTTATCAAGAGTTTTTAGCATAAAGGGCTGTTGAACTTTGTCAAAGGCCTCCTTTGCATCTATTCAGATAATCATGTGGTTTTTGTCCAAGTTATGCACATGTACCCCAGAACTTAAAGCATAATAAAAAAATAAAAAATATGATACACCCTGCGTAATAAAAAAATAAAATAAAGTAAGATAAAATATAAATAAATAAATACAAACTAAAAAAAAATTATACCTTAGGTTTCGTTGGAACCTTGAAAATAAACTTCTACAAAATAATTGAGAGTTGAGTAAACTGAGACAGAAAAATATTAATTCTTGATCCATACAAAATGCCAATTTCAACAAAATTGGGATCCCTGTCAAACAACTGCATGCATAAACATTAATCTATTCTTGTTCATGCTGTCCCAGGATGAGAAGCACACTGAATCCCCTATCTTTTGGGGTCTAAAGTACTTTCTAACTGCAATTGTGTTGTGTGTTTCAAGGAAAGGATTAGCTTTTTGTAAACACCTTTGTATAGAGTCCTTTGGGTGATACTCATTAATATGCTCTGTAGATATTGCAGTTCTTTATTTCTCTTTTTCCTTTACTTTTTTTTAGTGAAAGACTAGTGATCTATTTTTACATTTCCATTTACACTCTCTTACCCCATTCCCCAAATGTAAGAAAATAAATATTCCCATTTTCAGAACTACTTTCCAAGGGTAAGGTACAAATCTATGGCTGATGGATGGAATTAAGAGTACAATGGAAATAAACCAGTGACCTTAGCTATTTTGTTTTGATTTACTGTGACCTCACCAACTTGAGAAACCAGTTTTTATGTACAATGTAGAATTATTGTGACTTTGCTGGCTGTAACTTATTTGACAAAGGTTAAGGCACATGGGTCAACGTAGCCTAGAAGGAAGCTTTCATCACAATAATTTTTCTCTAAATTAGAGTTCTAAAATATTATTTTTTGTCCAGAATATGTTTCAATTCCCAAAAGAAATTTTTATCTCCTTATCTGCAAAAAGCACAGTAGAGCTCAGAATAATAAGTCCATTAAGGAGCTAAAATAATGCAGAGTTTTAGTTTAAGGTAATATATATATTAAGAACAAACATACAACAACAACAAAAGCAAATGAGGACTTCAGGAGGCCAGTAGCCTTTATGTTTCATCTGTAAACTGACAGGCAGCAGAGCATTTTTGATTTCAGTTCCTTTCCTTTCATGGCTTTCCTAAGAAACCATTTACAAGCTTTCCTCTCTCTCACCCAAATCTAAGTTCTGGAAGTTTCTAACATGTGGTACTGAGTAATGTTAGGAGGTATGCTGAAGGCCTATGGGAGATTATTAGCCCAAGATTTAAAGGCTCGGGATGTTTGTTTTTGTTTGTTTTGCCTATGTTTCCACTTTTTAAAAAATTGCAAAGGCATATGCACATATACGTTTATTTGCTTTACAATAGCAAAGACTTGGAACCAACCCAAATGCCCATCAATGATAGAATGGATAAAGAAAATGTGGCATATATACACCATGGAATACTATGCAGCCATAAAGAAAAAGATGAGGTCATGTCCTTTGCAGGGACATGGATGAAGCGAGAAACCATCACTCTCAACAAACTAACAGGAACAGAAAACCAAACACTGCATGTTCTCACTCATAAGTGGGTGTTGAACAATGAGAACACATGGACACAGAGAGGGGGAACATCACACACTGGGGCCTGGTGGGGGCTAGGGGAGGCTAAGAAGGGAATAGCAGGTGGTGGGGGGATTGGGGAGGGATAGCATTAGGAGAAATGCCTAATGTAGATGACGGGGTGGTGGATGCAGCAAACCACCATGGTACATGTATACCTATGTAACAAACCTGCATGTTCTGCATATGTACCCCAGAACTTAAAGTATAATAATGATAAAAAATCCACATGAAGTTAACAATTAAGGAGACTTACGCAAAACTCCTATTCAGTGCCCTGTTTTTTGTTTTTTTTCTGAGGCAAAGTCTTGCTGTGTCACCCAGGTAGAGTGCAGTGGTGTGATCTTGCCTCACTGTAGGCTCTACCTCTAGGGTTTTGAATCTCCTGCTTCAGCCTCCCAGGTAGCTGAGATTACAGGCATGAGCCACTACACCCAGCTAATTTTTGTATTTTTAGTAGAGACAGGGTTTTGCCATATTAGCCAGGGTGGTCTCAAACTCTGACCTCACGTGTTCTGCCTGCTTCGGCCTCCCAAGGTGCTGGGATTACAGGCGTGAATCACCCCACCCATCTCAGTGTCATATTCTTACAGCAGAACTATATTCAAGCATAGAGTTATTACCAGACATTTTGTCTGCTCAATATTATTATCAGTATAAAAGTACTTTTGTAGTTCTGAAGGGTTAATATTAATAAACATCTTAAAATAATTTGTTTCCAATAAAATTCCCACACAGGCAGTTTGAATAATGCTCCATATGCATGCCTTCAGGAAGAATTTCTTCTAAGATCATTTTTTCCAAATATTGTTTCAATTATAGAACATTACATGACAAAATTCAGCTATAAATTAAACACCATCTGACAATATCTTTTATTTTTTCCTCACATTTACATTTTCATTACTGGTCAATTGTAAATGTAAAACTGCCAGATAATCACTCACTCTATCAATGACATTTTTAGGAGAATGAAAGAGAATATATAAAATAACACAGTATGTATAAAATGTTATGTAATATAGAGCTGTGTTTTGCTGCTTTAAAAATACCAGCTTTGTTATCTGTGACTATATCGACAAAACTACTTAAATTTCTTTTTTAAATGAAGTCAACTTGTTTTCAAAATGCTAAATAGTATTTTTGATGGCTTTTGGAAAAAAATCCATTGATTTTTTTTAGCCCTGAATTAAGCAAATTTTGATTTAATTTAGACACTGGGCCTAGTCAGAGAAACAGGCATGGCTTCATTTAGAAAGGTATATTCCAAATGAAATGTTCATAGGTGTCTTTGGTGCTTCATTGATAGTGCTTAAACTGAGACATATTTATTTCAGAGGAAATACATGAATTTCAGTCTATTTGCTGAACTAAAATGGCAGAGTCCTGTATGTTATTCACTTTCCTCCTCTCATCTTGGTGAAAATGCAGGTGATGTAATGGTGGTTATTAGAATTTATCTTGTTGATGGGAAAACAGATAAGATATTTTGTCATATTTTACATTAGAGCATGTGTGCAGTAGTTCTCGTATTAGCATTATTGTGTTGCTATGCAGTGGCTGAGTGACATTGTGTGAGTGACTCAAACTCTTTCCATCTCCATTTTCTCACCTGTAAAATGGAAGGAAAAATAATTCTGTTTCTTTCAGTATTACTTTCAGTAGATACCATTCACAGTTAAATATTCCAATAAACAAAAAATGGATTTGAAAATTTTAAGGTTTTCTTGGAATGAACTAAGTAATCTTCCTAAATAATACAAAACAGTGTTGCTTTTTCATCATGTGCTTGCTAATCTGGCCCATTTTTTCTGAAAATCTATGGGTTCAATGGAATGTGGTAAAATTTTTCTATTATTTTGGCTTACTTAAAAATATCATCATTTTTGGCCAAGTTTGGTGGCTCATGCCTGTAATTCCAGCATTTTGGGAGGCAAGGCGGGCAAATCACTTGAGGCCAGAAGTTTGAGGCCAGCCTGGCCAACATGCTGAAACTCTGTCTCTACTAAAAATACAAACATTAGCCAGGCACGGTAGTGCACACCTGTAGCCCCAGCTACTCAGGAGGCTGAGACACGACGTTCCCTAAACTGGGAGGTGGAGGTTATAGTAAGCCAAGATCGTGCCTCTGCACTCCAGCTTGGGTGACAGAGCAAGACTGTCTCAAACAAACAAACAAAAAAAATTATTTTTATTTCAAAAAGCCTTGAAAACAAAAAGTAGCATATTATCTTTGAAAAGACTCACACATAGATTTTTTTTATTTCTGAATTTTTAAAATAACTGAATATTAGCTACCAGTGAATCAAATGTTGCTTTAATCTATAGAAAATGAGTTATTATTAGCTCTAAAAATAATTTTAGATTTGTTTCATATTCTGAAGGACATGTAGATCTATTTGAAATATTAAGTATTCCTTTTCAATAAAATCAATTATTTAATCAAAAGATAACCATAAAACTTCAAGTTATCATGTGGAAAAGCCTTGAAATACATAAAATGAAATTATTTTGATTAATAGATACTATATACTTATGTACTTCCTTGAAAACCAATTTGTGTGTATATTTATTTATGTATTAAATTTATGATTGCATATTAATATGACCACATGTAATTTTTTAATAGTTTGTAGTTTTTTTGCTTTTACGAAACAAATTAATTTGGTTGGATGATTATTGTTATAAGAGAACTTACAGAAGCTTCCCATATAGTGGTTCAACTGGGACCTAGTATTAAAAAAGATGAGCTTTAGCTAAATTGTTCTGCATTAAAAAAAAAAAAGTGGGCCGGGCGCTCACACCTGTAATCCCAGCACTTTGGGAGACCCAGGCGGGCAGATCACGAGGTCAGGAGTTCAAAGCCAGCCTAACCAATATGGTGAAACCCTGTCTCTACTAAAAATACAAAAATTAGCTGGGCGTGGTGCCATGCATCTGTAGTCTCAGCTACCCTGGAGGCTGAGGCAGAAGAATCACTTGAACCCAGGCAGCGGAGGTTGCAGTGAGCCAAGATGACACCATTGCATTCCAGCCAGGGTGACAGAGCAAGACTTTGTCTCAAAAAAAAAGAAGAAAAAAAAAAAAAGTGGAGGTAGAGGCCCATGTAAATCTCTCTGGAGGAAGGCTGCCTAGACTGAGCTTGTCTGAAGTAGATGTCAAATGGGATTTTGGATGAGGATTGCTCTCATGAAGTAAGAGAACTCTACCTTCAGTACGTTTAACAACACATTACATCAACCCTGCTCAGTGATATAGTTTGGATGCTTTTCCTCTCCAAATCTCATGTTAAAATGTGATCCCTAGTGTTGAAGGTGGGGTCTGGTAGAAGGTGTTTGGGTTATCTGCGGAAGTCCCTCCTAAATGGCTTGGTACCTTTCCCATGATAATAAGTGAATTCTCACTCCACTTGTTCACATGAGAACTGGTTGTTTAAAAAAGCCTGGAATGTCCTCCTCTCTTTCTTGCTCCCCCTTCTCACCATGTGACATGCCTGCTCCCACTTCACCTTCCTCCATGATGGTAAGCTCCCTCAGAACTCACCTGAAGCAGATGCCAGGATCACGCTTGTACAGTCTGCAGACTGTGAGCCAAAATAAACCTCTTTCTGCATAAACTATCCAGTTTCAGACTTTCTTTATAGCAATGCAAAATGGACTAATACACTCAATAATGTCATGTAGAGTAGGGTTTGTATTTAGAAGACACTAAGATGTATGCTATAGTGTTGTTTTTAAGGCAGAAACATAAGTTTTTGAGAGTAAAGATAATCATATCTAGTTCTCAACCTGTGAGTGTATGTGTGAGCATTTGTGTGGGTGTGTGTTCCCATATAGTTCAAAATCAGAGTACTTTTATAAGAACTAAAATAACTTATGAACTCTAGTCTTTTACATATACAGTCAGCACTCCATATCTGTGAGTTCTGTACTATGGATCACCAACCCTGGATTAAAAACATTCATAAAAATATCAACAAAGTTTAAAAAAGCAAGACTTGAATTTACTGCCTGCAGAGTACTACATTGAATTCACATGAATGAAATGATGTAGGCATGTCATAAGAATAATAAGTAATTTAGAGATTATTTAAAATACAGAGGTGTGTGTAGGTTGTATTCAAATACTATGTTATTTTATTTAAGAGACTCAAGTATCCCCAGATTTTGGTATTCATGGGAGTTCTGGAAAAATTCCCCCACAGATACTAAGAGACAACTGTATGAATCAAAATTAAAATAAACTCATAAATAAACTCATAATTCACAGAAATATTTATTAAATTACTTTTTATCTTCTTTTTATGAACTGTCCTCAGTAGCTTCTCTTATATGCTCTCATTACCCTGTCAACCCAACTCTACCCAAAAATATCTCCCAAATCTTTTAGCTTAGTGTACTAATAATGTATTTTTCTTTTTTTTCCCTTATTCATGTGTAAACTGCATATGTTTGTCTTTTCATCTTAAGTTGGGCTATTCCAAGTTCAAGAAAAGTATCCATGTATCTATCTACAGTAGTGATTAGCAGTTTTAGGCACGCATATAGCCTGAGAAAGAATCAAATCATGCTCTTGATTTTCCTTTGATCACTTCAGCAGCAAATAAGTATCTCAGAGTCTAATGGAGCAGAAAAATAAGATATTCTTCAATACCACACATTGTGGCCATTTCAGCATTCAGCTTTTTACCTGTTCATGCTTAGCAACCTGCTCATTTTTTGAGTTGATTTTTTAATGAAAGGTCCATGAACTGTTAGGAAGAATAAGGCAATGGATAAAAGATTGGATCTTACAGTCAAAATTCCAGACTCCAAATATTGGCTTTGCTATCAACTAGCTGTGGAAGTCTCTCTGCAACTCATTTTTCTACTCTGTAAGATGGGAAAAAAATAGTTCCTAATTCATAGCTAGATTTTGAGAATTAAATGACTTAATTTATACACAGGAACAAAGTAGTTAATTGATATAAAAAGGAAGAATGTAACTCCATTTTCACCACACACAAAACATGTAAATTACCTGCATTACAGAACTAAGGATTAAGGACTCAGCAGATGCGTAATGAGATTTAAATAATTATAATATCTCTTATTTTCTTCTATTTTTAATAATAGTAACATTTAATTTTTATTTTTTCAAGTGTAAATTTAGCTATATATAGTTCATAGAACAATTGCAAAAGGGAAAATGACATTTTAATACATGATTTCCCACCTACAGCATCATGGGGCATGCCTCAATAACTTAACAGAGGAAAATAATATTTATCATCATCCTTCTTTTTTCTCCTTAGAAAAACAGAGGGACTATGAGTTTAGAGGAAGTAAAAAAATAAAAACAAAATCTAAGAAGACAAATAAATCCAGCCAATTTTTTCATGTTCAGTTACAAGATACATTTTTTCCCCCCTTGGGATTAAAAAGAAAATACAAGAAAAAAGTTTCTACATTTAACAACTTCAAATTAAAACTTGTTCTAATTCTGTCAATTATTCCTAACATATGTTTTAGCAATTAAAAATGCGTTGATTGGGTGTGGTGGCTCACGTCTGTAATCCCACACCTTGGGAGGCTGAACCGGCGGATCATGAGGTCAGGAATTTGAGACCAGCCTGGTCAATATGCTGAAACCTCATCTCTACTAAAAAATACAAAAATTAGCTGGGCATCGCATCATGCCTTTGTAGTCCCGGCTACTCAGGAGGCTGAAGCAGGAAAATCGCTGGAACCTGGGAGGCAGAGGTTGCAGTGAGCCGAGATGGCACCACTGCACTCCAGCCTGGGTAACAGAGCAAGACTTAGTCTCAAAAAACAAAGTGCATTGATCAAAACCTACTGTTTTTCCTTGAATTTTTTATTTACTTATATTCTGAATTTATTTAAACCTCTGTGTTTGGTTAGAATTCATAGATTTAAATATGCATGAACTCAAAAAATGTAATTTCATTATCCTATTACAATCATCACAAATATGTCCATTAAAAAAATCTGTTCTTTTTCTTTCCATAATCCCCAAGATATGGCCTCCAAATTTTTCCTGTTTTGTTTTCACCTAAAAAAGATTAGAAGATGGCTTCTGTGAAGAGAAAAATATGGGAAAATACAGGAGGATATGATGACAACTAAATCAGATGAATATTTTTAACTTCTTATCTAAATCATAGGCTGAATTTAATATGGTGCTTGTACAAATTATTTCACAGTTTTCAGATGCTGGGAAAGTCAGTGTCTAGAGCGGGAATGTATAGTGTATAAGCGTATTTATTATGGTAAGCTAAATAAAGTACCATCCTATTTATCTTTGATCATAATCTAATTATTGCAATTGCTTAAAGTATTGACAGTTTTAAAAGTTTCTATAATAATTATTTTTTGGAAAAAAAAAGGCTTGGTTTTAATTTTTCCCCAAGGAAAAGTTTCTAAATTTTCCAATGCTAACTCTTCTGTTTAGTAGAAGACAGGCATTTCATCCAGATAGTTGAGGCAAAGCACAAAGCTGATAAAGCCTATTATCATTTCAAATTAAACTTGAAGTTTTAGAAATTCGATTTCTCACCAGCCTACTCATTTCACATTGAATTTTTTAGCCACACTGGTGTGCTCAATTTGATACCTTTTGCATGTCTTAAATTATCTGTGCAACCTTCATTATGGGTATCAATGATGTGCAGGTTAAACATCTTTAATTTGAAAATCTGAAATCCAAAATGCTTCAAAATCTGAAAGTTTTGAGCACTGATATAGCACCACAAGTGGAAAATTCCACACCTGATCTCATGTGACAGGTTACAATCAAAACACAAATGTGCAACATACGGTTTATTCAGCGTCCCCAAGAGAAAATTAAAAATACCTTCAGGCTACGTGTATAAGTTGTCTATGAAACACAAATAGTTTTGTGTTTAGGCTTGGGTCGCATCCTCAAAATATCTCATTATGTATGTGTAAATATTCCAAACTTCAAAAAAATTAAAAATTTAAAACATTTTTGGTTCTAAGCATTTTGGATAAAGTATACACGACTTGTATCATATAGGATTAATATTCCAGAAGTGTTAAATTTTTGTTATTGAAGGTATTGCAATAAACAGAAATACACAGATTGAATTCACATTTAGTATCCAGGGTACACTGGGAAAAATATAATAGAATTACTGCTAAATTAGCAAAAAATTTGAAAACAAAATACGTTTGCAATATTAAAATATTATCCCAGAGAAAAAATAATGACATTGATAGAACAACTTATGAGCTATAAAACATGCTCAATATGTTTTCTAGACGGAGAAACTGAGACCAGAATATTTAGAAAATGTGTCAAAGTCACATGGCCAAGCATTATGTCAGAACTGAAACTTACTTCTATTGGAGTAGAGAATTTAAGCTCTTTCATTTCCACTATGAACTGTTTAAAAAATAGCCTTAAACTTTGTACTTATCTTGAAGAAGTTTGCTTTCAAGTTGAGATGGCATGAGTAATATATATGACTCAAAAAGTGAGAAAGCCAAGTCAGTATGAAAAGTAGTGCTAAATCATGTTTTAAATATCAGTGAGTGTTAGCAGTTGTTGAAGAATTCTTTATTTGGAAGATAGAAATTGAATTTGATCTTAAAGAGATAATAATTTGGATAGATTAGTATGCATGCTTGAGCAAATATCACTTGTACTTATTGAGAATAATTAAAGGGTATATAATGCCTCATTGAAATGTAGTTGAAAGAAATTTCATTTTTACTAAAAATGTGTGTGTGTGTGTGTGTGTGTGTGTGTGGAGGAGTGCGAATGTTTGTGTATATAAGCGTGCATATCTGTAAACATATAAATGTGAGTATAATTTGTATACAAAATTAAATGAATTTAAAATAAATCTACAAATTTGGAGACAAACCACAATCAAATTATGATTGTTATTTATATCATCAAAATATTTGTTAACATTTTTAATAAAATGTCAGTAGGAAGGTGTGGTTTAATAGTGGCAACATAGTTCAGTATCAGCTGGTATCAGAGAAATCTGCTCATAGAGAGAAATAATAATCTCTGGACAAAATGTAACATCAATGTATTATCCTCAACTATTTGAAGAAAAAACTTAGAAAGTCACTTGAATAAAAGCACTGGAAGGAAAAACAAAACATAAAATTTTGAGTAAATGCAACCATTAAGTGAAATACATTCTGGTAATGTTTTAACCTGATTGAAATGCCATGTCAATGAGGCCTAAGTTGGTTCGAAGTCAAGCAGAAAGATGCCACCCTGTTAATTTAGGTTATTGAATGACAGAGTTCTGGGATGCCAGAGTCACTGGAAATTGATGAAGAAAATCCTGAAAAGAAGGAACCCACCCATAGGAGACAATTCTAAAACTTGCATACAAGTCACTTTAAATCCTTCAGTGAACTCTGACCTGCAGTTAAACACTGTCTGGTGATGGTTACACTAAAAGCCCAGACGTCACGACTACAAAATATATTTATGTAACAAAATGATACTTGTGCCCCCAAAATCTATAAAAATAAAACTTTTAAAAAAGGAGACAAAATATCCCATCAGAAAGTAATGATCGGAAGGCTAAAAGAGCTGAGCTGTGAGAGAGAAAGAGTATGAAGCGTGACATGGGTTTGCTGGACACCCACTCAAATTTCATTGTGAATTGTAGTTCCTATAATCCCCATTTGTCGCAGGAGATATCTAGTGGGTGGTAATCATCTAATATGGGAATGTTTGGAATTTCCTAGAGACTTGTTGAATGGCTTTGACTAAAATCCTGATAATAATATGGACAATGAATTCTAGGCTCAGGTGGTCTCAGATGTACATGAACTTATTGGGAACTGGAATAAAGGTGACTCCTGCTATGCTTTAGCAAAAAGACTAGCAGCATATTGCCTCTGCTCTAGAGATCTGTGGAACTTTGAACTTAAGAGATGTAATTTAGGGTATCTGGTGGAAGAAATTTCTAGGCGGCAAAGCATTCATCAGTAATGCTTAAAACTCTTGGAAACTCGTGGACACGGGGAGGGGAGCATCACACACTGGGATCTGTCTGGAGGAAATAGGGGAGGGACAGCGTGGGGTGGGGAGTTGGGGAGAGATAGCATGGGGAAAAATGCCAGATATAGGTGATGGGGAGGAAGGCAGCAAATCACACTGCCATGTGTGTACCTATGAAACAATTTTGCATGTTCTTCCCATGTACCCCAAAACCTAAAAAGCAATAAAAAAATTAATTAAAAAAAAAAAACTCTTGGAAACTTTTGCAGCCTGATGATGTGATAGAAAAGAAAAGAAAACAAAACAAAACATTTTCTGGGGAGAAATTCAAGCCTGCTGCAAAAATTTGCGTAAGAGAAGCCGAATGTCAATCACCAAGACAATGGGGAAAATGTCTCCAGGGCATGTCAGAGACCTTCATGGCAGCCCCTCCCATCATAGGGCTGGAGGTCTAGCAGGGAAAAATGTTTTTATGGCCTGGCCCAGGGCTCCTTTGCTCTATGCAGCCTCAGGACATAGTGCCCTGCATCCCAGCTGCTTCAGCTGCAGTCATGGCTAAAAGGGCCAACAGACATCTCAAGTTGTTGCTTCAGAGGGTGAAAGCCCCACACTTTGGCAGCATTCACGTGGTGTTGGGCTTGTGAGTTCACAGAAGTCAAGAAATGAGGTTTGGGAACCTCTGCCTAGATTTCAGAGGATGTACAAAAATACTTGGATATCCAGGCAGAAATCTGCTGCAGGGGTGGAGTCCTCATGGAGAAACTCTACTAGGGCAGTGAGGAAGGAAAATGTAGAGTTAGAACCCCTCACAGAGTCCCCACTGGGACACTGCCTAGTGGAGCTGTGAGAATAAGGGCCACTGTCCTTTAGACTCCAGCAGTGTAGATCAACCAGCAGCTTGCACCATGCACCTGGAAAAGCCACAGGCACTCAGTGCCAGCTGTGAAAGCAGCCAGGAGTGGGCTCTGTCATGCAAAGCTACAAGATCTGTCCAAAGGGGGAGCACACCTATTGCATCAGCATGCCCTGGATGTGAGACATGGAGTCAAAGGAGATCATTTTTGAACTTTAAGGTTTAATGAGTGGTCTATTGGATTTCAAACTTAACCTGGGGCCTGTAGCCCCTTTGTTTTAGCCAATCGTTCCCCTTTGGAACGGGTGTATCTACCCAATTCCTGTACCCCCATTGTATCTAAGAAGTAACTAACTTACTTTTACAGGCTCATAGGGGGAAGGGACTTGCCTTGTTCAGATGAAACCTTGGACTTGGACTTTTGGGTTAATGCTAGAATGATTTAAGACTTTGGGATACTGTTGGGAAGGCATGATTGTGTCTTCAAATGTCAGAACATGAAACTTGGGAGGGGCCGGGGCAGAATAATATGGTTTGGCTGTGTCCTCACCCAAATTTCATCTTTCATTGTAGTTCCCATAATTTCTACCTACTGTATGAGGGACCTGGTGGGAAGTAATTGAATCATGAGGGCAGTTACCCCCATGCTGCTATTGTTATCATAGTAAGTGAGTTTTATAAGGGGTTTTTCCCCCTTTTGCTTGGCACTTCTCCTTCCTGCCTCCCTATGAGGAAGGATGTGTTTGCTTGTTTGCTTCCCCTTCCACCACGATTGAGTCAATTAAACCTGAGTTGTGAGTCAATTAAACCTATTTCCTTTACAAATTACCCAGTCTCAGATATGTTTTTATTAGCAGCTTAAAATGGGCTAATACAAAGCTTTATTCTCGAAATATTAGAAGGGTGTTGGCAAATATTTAGTTTATTATTGAGGACCTAAAATATCCACACCTTAAAATTTTTACTACATTACAGGATTAAAAGAGTTTCCCTGGATAAAAAAGCATGACATTAAACTTTATTCAACATTACAATTATAGTCAATAATTTAATCTCATATTAGAACAAAGATAAACATTCCTGAAGAAGATGACAGAATTCAGTCTCTTCAATGTAGCTTATGAACTGTCCAGTTTATAATAAAAATGTAACCAAAGTGATATGGTTTCTATCTGTGTCTTCACCCAAATATCACATGAAATTGTAATCTCCTGTGTTGGGGATTACAGGTAGGACCTGGTGAGAGGTGATTGGATCATAGGGATGGGTTTTCCCCTTGGTATTGTTTTCATCATAGCGAGTGAGTTCTCATGAGATCTGGTTATTTAAAAGTGTGTGGCCCTTTCTTTTTTCCTACTGCTTCCACCATGTAAGATGCTTACTCCTGCTTTGCCTTCCACCCTGAGTTAAAAACTCCCTCGCAACCCCAGAAGCAAATGTTGCTATGCTTCTTGTACAACCTGCAGAACCATGAGCCAATAAAACCTCTTTTCTTATAAATTACACACCTCAGGTATTTCTTTATCACAATGCAAGAATAAATTAATACAGAAAATTGGTACCAAGGAGTGGGGCATTGCTATAGATAGATGAAAATGTAGAACTAGCTTTGGTCCTGCTTAATGAGCAAAGGCTGGAATAATTTGGAGGCCTAAGAAGACAGAAAGATGATGGAAAATTTGGAACATTCTAGAGACTGCTTAAATTGTGACCTAAATGCTTATTGCTATGTGGACAATGAAGTTTAGGCTGAGGAGGTCACATATTGAAATGAGAAACCTATTGGAATCTGGAGTAAATGTGCTTTAGCAAATAACTTGGAGGCATTCTACCAATGTCCTAAGGATCTGTGGAACTTTTGAACTAGAGAGTGATGACTTAGGGTATTAGCTGGAAGAAATTCCTAAGCAGCAAAGTGTTCAAGATGTGGCATGGCTGACGCTAACAACCTACACTCATATGTGTAAGCAAGGAAATGATCTGAAACTGGAACTTATATTTAAAGGAGAAACAGAGCATACAAGTTTTGAAAATTTACAGCCTGGTCATATGGTAGAAAACAAAAGCCCATTTTCAGGGAAGAAATTCAAGATGGCTGCAGAAATTTGCATAACTAAAAAGAAGGCAAATGCTGATAGCAAATACAATAGGAAAAAAGCCTTAAAGGCATTTCAGAGATCTTTGTGGCAGATCCTCCAATCACAGGCTTGGAGTTGTAAGAGGATGGAATCGTTTCCTTGGCCAGGTCCAGAGCCCCACTGCCTTGCACAGCCTCAGGGAACTTCTCTCCACATCCTGGCTGCTCCAGCTGTAGCTCACAGGGTCCAGGTACAGCGTGGGTCACTGCTTCAGAGTGCACAAACCATAATAATCCTTGATAGCTTCCATGTGTTGTTAAGCATGCAAGTGAACAGAATTCAAGAGTTGAAGTTTGGGAGCCTTTGCCTAGATTTCAGAAAATGTATGAAAAAGACTGGATATCCAGGCATAAGCTTGCTGCAGGGGTGAAGCCCTCATGGAGAACCTCTACTAGGGCAATGTGGAGGGCAAATGTGGGGTTGGAGCCTCCCACAAAGAGTCTCCACTGTCAGTTCTTGAAAGCAACCATGGGAACTGAACCCTGCAAAGCCACAGAGGTAGGACCTCTCAAGACATTGGTAGCCCATTTCTTGCCTCAGTGTGCCACAGATGTGAGACGTGGAGGCCAAAAAGATTAATTTGGAGCTTTAAGATTTTTCATGACTGCCCTGCTGGGTTTCAGACTTGTATAGATCCTGTAATCTCTTCTTTCGACCAATTCCTCCATTTTGCAGTGTGAATATATACTCAATGCATATATCCCCATTGTGTCATGGAAGTGACTAACCTGTTTCTTATTTTACAGGCTTATAGGTGGAAAGGACTTGCCTTGTCTCAGATGAGACTTTGAACTTTGGATCTTTTCTTTAATGTTGGAATAAGTTACAACTTTGAGGGACTGTTGGGAAGGCATGAGTGGATTTTGCAATGTTAGAAGAACATAAGATTTGGGAGAGGCCAAGAGCAGAATGCTATGCTATGATGAGATGAGATGAGATGAGATGAGATGAGATGAGATGAGATGAGATGAGATGAGATGATATAGATCTGTGTTCTTGCCCAAATCTCATGTTGAATTGTAATCTCCAGTATTCTAGGTGGGTCCTGGTGTGAGGTGATTGGATCATGAGGGCAAGTTTCCACTTGGTGCTGTCCTCATTATAGTGAGAGAGTTCTCATGATATGTGCTCTTTTAAAAGTGTGTAGCATCTTCCTCTTCTCTCTCTCTTCCCCCTGCTCTGGCTATGTAAGATTGTTGGTTTCTCCTTCTCTTCCTGCCATAATTGTAGTTTTCTGAGGCCACCCCAGAAGCAGAAGCTGTTATACTTCCTGCACAGACCGCAGAAAAGTGAGCCAATTAAATCTCCTTTCTTTGTAAATTACCTAATCTCAAATATTTCTTTATAGAACTGAGAGAATAAACTAATACACAAAGTAACAAATATGTAATCGAAAGTCAAAAGAAAAAGCAGTCAATATTAATTGAAATTTAGATAATATGGATGTTAGAATTAAAAGACAAGAACTTTAAAATATATGGTAAGCAATATCCTAAAATAGTCCACCAAGATTTACTGTCCTAATCCTAGGGATTATAATGTGAAGGGATATCATAACAATAACTATGGTCCCAACATTGCAAAAGAAATTTAGCACCTATAATGAAGATCTGTAGTTGTGGAGATTAATTTTAAGTATCAGATTGGAAGGTGTTTCTGGATAATAGTAACATTTAAATTAGTTAAATTTGAGTAAGCAGATTGCCAACCATAATGTGAGTGGGCCTAATTGAGTCAATTGAAGGCTTGAATTAAACAAAAAACAGACCTCCCCAAGAAAGAGGAAATTATCCAGTATGCTGTCTTCAGACTTTATCTGTACCATCAGGTTTCCTGTGTGCTAACCCCATTGGCCTTCAGATTGTGAAGGCACCATAGGTTTTCCTAGGTCTTCAGTTTGGCCTTCAGATTGGAAATGCATCATCATTTCTGCTGGGTCTGAAGCTTGCCAGCCCATAATGCAGATTTGAGCTCACCAGCCTCCATAATCATGTGACCCAATTCCTTATAACATACCCTTCATAGGCATGCAATCCTATTAATTCCCATTTTTGGGATAACCTTGATTAATACACTAATAAATTGATTTTGATTTAATCAAAAGAGAGTTTAGTCAAGTGTACCTAATCTAAGCAAACTGGCCTTTTAGAAGTGGATAGTCTTCCTGGACGGTAACAGAGTGATTTGTAGCATAAAATAGATTTTACAAGTTTTCAAGATAGAAGGGCTACATGTAAAAGGCTAGAAAGGAATATCCATGATCTGAGAAGAATGTCTAGAAGTTAAAAATATCACAGTCCAAGAGATAGAAAGACAATGAGTATTTCAATCCTACAACTAGAAATAAAGTAATTCTGCTAAAACCAAAAATGAACTTGGAAAGGATTTCTTTCCCATGGCATATGGACAAAATCCCAGTGCACTGACACCTTAATTTTAGCCTTGTGAGATCTTAAGCAATCAGTAGAGTGTACTATCAAATGGGTGTCATTTTAATTAGCTAAGCTTGTAGTTATTTTTTATCAAAAAATAATACAAAGCAAATATTATAAATGTATCCAAGGATTCACAAAAAAAACAAGGCCTTAATAAACAGAGTATCTCAGAAGAGGAGAAACTATTCCCATGAAACCAATAAAAATGTAAAAGTGAAAATAGTACCTGAAGTTAAAAAAAATGCATGTGCTTAACAGCAGACTGATGATGGCGAAAGCGAGAATATGAACTTGAAGAAAAATAGAATTTGAAATAAAAATAAAATCAAACTGAAAATAAAAAAACAGAACATCAATGAGTTGTGAGAACTATTAGCTAGACTAACACATATCTGATTGCAGTACAATGAGTACAGACAGAGAATGAGAAATATAAAAATGAAAAAAAATCACAGAAAGTCTGGTAAATTTGGTGAAAACATGTTATTAGATATCCAAGAAGCTAAGCAAAACTTACGTAGGCTGATAAAGGTACATTTGAACAAACTGCTAAATACCAAAATTAAGGAAAATTTTGGAACTGGAAAAAGAAAAATAACATTTTAAAGATTCACTATTAAAACAATATAGTATTGGCCTAAGGTTTGTAAACATAATCAATGAAGCAGAAGCTAGAGACTAGAAATAGCCCACATTTATACAGAAAATTGACTTTCAAAAGTATCAAGGTAGTTCAGGATTAAAGGAATGTTTTTTCAACCAATGATGCTGAGTCAGCTGGCTAAATGTTGAAAAAGATGATACTCAAGCTTGCTTAATTATACAGCTAACAATTAATTTAATGTAGATGACAAAACTAAATAAAAAATGTTAGAAGTATAAAATTACTAAAAGAAAATGTGGGAAGGAATCTTTGTGACATTAGGATAGAAAAATATTTCTAAGATAAGACAACAGCAACAATTAAAACAACAACAACAACAACTATGGAACATAAAATGAGAAAAAATAATAAGTTTTGTTTCATCGAAATAAAAATGTCCAGATTTCTAGTTTTAGTTCCAATAGGTAACTTAGCTGAACTCATCACACCTGTATTTTTATTAGGAAATAAATTACCAAGCTGGAAATAAACAACTTTTCTTAGACTCATTAAAGAACTAAGGTTGCAGAGCAAAGCATCTACTTAGGTATTTGGAAAGACAGGTGAGATAATTTTGATGACTTATTGAAGTTAGAATATAGACTATCTTGAGTGAGAAACTACAGGGTGTTATGTTCTTTGTGAATCTCTACAAGCTGGTGGGCTTTACCTCCAGAAACTCTACCAGATTCTCAATGATTCCCTTATGTTTCTGGCAGGGAAAGATGAATCATTCTGAAATATACTCAGAGTATTCTCTGTAAATGAGACCTACTCTCCAGGGTAAGAATATTTTACTGTATTCTTATTCTAATGAGGGAAGAGCATTCCTTCCAATCCATCCTCCATCCACCCTATTTCACATAAAGAGAGAAAAAAAAAATTTGTGAAAATGAAAGTCACAACCCAGAGACAGAAGCTCACTCCAAGACTAAGATTTAATTATAAATTATAAAATATCTTCCCATATTCTACCCATGACCACCATAACATCGAGGCACTAGCACAATAACAGTGAATTGCAGCTAAAGGGACTGCAAGAGGCATGTTCTTTGAGGAAGAGTGATGAGGAAAGTTTAATGTTGAGACAAAAACAAGAATACTAGAGGAGTTTGAAGTTTCTAGCACCTACAACTATAGCAAAATTAAACACATTCAGCTCCTAGCCAGAATATCACCAATTTTCACACTTAAAGACCAATTTAAACTCAGTTTCTAGTACCCAATAAGGCATATCTCACTTTCAACAAATTCAAACTCATGCCAAAATGTGAGAAAAAATTACCCTCTGAAGAGACAAAATAAACATAAGAAGTAGACTTAGATAACACACAGATATTTGAGTTATCAGATAGGAAATATTAAAGTAACTGTAATTTATCATTAAAGGCTGTGTTGAAAATAGTATAAAACATTCAATAGATGGATATATCAGGAGATAGATAGAGACTAAAAATAATCAGAGGACATTCCAGAAATTACAAGCACTGTAACAGAAATAAAGAATGTTGTTGATGAACTTAGCTGTAGAGTACACATGATCAAAGACAGATTTCAGGGAGCTTGTGGATAAGTCAAGAAAAAATTTTCAAACTGAAATGGAAAAAGAAGAAATGAAAACAAACAGAATGAAAGAGAACATCCAAGAAATGTGAAACAATTTTAAAAGGTAAAATATGTAATTTTTTTTTTTTTTTTTTTTGAGACAGGGTCTTGCTCTGTTGCCCAGACTGGAGTGCAATGGCATGTGATCATAGCTCACTGGAGCCTCAACCTCCCAGGCTCAAGTGATCCTTCTACCTCAGCCTCCCAGGTAGCTGGGAATACAAGTGTGCACCACACATCCAGCTAATACAAGTGTGCACCACACACCACACACTCATGGAGTTTCACCCTGTTGCCCAAGCT
The DNA here is from genome assembly GCA_036589455.1 of Ateles fusciceps. Lineage (NCBI taxonomy): Eukaryota > Metazoa > Chordata > Mammalia > Primates > Atelidae > Ateles > Ateles fusciceps. The sequence goes on along the minus strand of JAZHEH010000174.1, from coordinate 1,237,807 downwards.
GGTCTCAAACTCCTGAGTTCTACAATCCACCTACCTTGGCTTCCCAAGGTGCTGGGATTACAGGTGTGAGCCACGTGTAAAATTTAAATACATGTTAAATGGGAAAAAAAAAGAGAGTGGAGCAGAATAATTATTTAAATTAATAATGGGCAAAATCCTGTTAAAACTGACAGACACCAAAGTACAGAAGGTCTGTATAGCTTAGTAAGGTCAGAGAATACTAAGCAAAATAAATACAATAAAAATACACATACTTTTGTAATATTTAAACTGCAGAAAACCAATAACAAGGAGAAAGTCTTGAAAGCCTTGGGAAAACAAAACCTTACCTGAAGAGGAACAACGATAAGAATTACAATGGGCTTCTCATCAGAAACTACAAAGACAAGAATGGAGTGGACTGGTTTTTAAACTGTAAAAACAAAGCAAAACGCAAAACCAAAAAATATATATGCAGGATTTCACATTATATAGATCCCAAAAATGTGAAGGGGAGGGGACAGAGCAAGATGGCAAATAAAAGCCTCCATCTATGGTCCACTCTCCATAGGAACACCAAATTTAACAATTATTCACATACACAAACACACAAAACACTTTCATATGAACCAAAAAACAGGTGACCAATCACATAAAGTGTTAACTTTATATCACTAAAAGAGGTGCTGAAGGGGTAGAAAAGACATTCTTAAATTGCCAACATCGCCTCTTACTCTGGCCCCCTCTCTCACTCAGGCCCCCAGCAGCAGCTGTGTGACTGAGAGAGAGGATCTGTGTGATTGAAGGAAAGAGAGCACAGAGATTGTGGGACTTTGTATTAAACTTGGCACCGTCTTATCACAATAGAAAGCAAATCAGACTGAATTCAACCAATGTTGGACCACAGAGAGACCACTTAGTCCAGCCCTACCAGAGGAGAGTAGCTTATCTCAGGGGTTAAAATGTAAGTTTTGACAAACTTCATCACTGCACACTAAAGTGCTCTGGAGTTCTAAAGGAACTTGAATGGTAGTTTAGGCCACAATGACTGCAACTTCTAGGCAGGTCCTAGTGCCATGGTGGGATGAGAGCAAGTGGACTTGGGCAGCATATGAGCTAGTGTGACACCAGCTGGGGCAGCTGTGGGAGTGCTTGCATTACTGTTCACTTATCCTAGACAGTGCAGCTCACAGCAACAAAAGTAACTCCTTTCTTTTGCTCAAGGTGAGGAGAGGAGAGGGAAGATTAAGAGGACTTTATCTTACATCTTGGATATCAGCTCAGCCACAGAATGAGAGGACACCAGCCAGAGTCATAGGTCTCCATTTCAGGACATAGGTCCTGGATGACACTTCCAAACACACCCTGGGTCAGAAGGAAACCTGTTCCCTTGAAGTAAATAATCTAATCCTGGAAAGATTCATCACCTGCAGACTGACGAGTCCATGGGCACTGAATGACAAGAAATGATAACCAGGTAATATGTTGTGGATCTTGGGTGAGACTCTGAGGTGTGCTGGTTTCTGATGAGACTCAACCCATTCCAAGCCTTGTTGAATATAGTGAGAGACTCCCTCTGCTTGAGAAAAGCGGAGGGAAAGGCAAAGCAGACTTTGTCTTGCACCTTACGTACCCGCTCACCCACAGAAAAGTAGAGTATCCAGCAGACTCTTGAGGTACCTGATTCCAGTCCTTGGCTCCTTAATGGTATTTTCCTTAATAACCAGTGGTTCAATGAAGGAAATTAGAAAACTTCTTGAAACAAATGATAATGAAAACACAACATACCAAAACCTATGGGATACAACTAAAGCTGTACTAAGAGGGAATTTCATACCTATAAGCATTAATGTCAGAAAATAAGAAAAACTTCCAATAAATAGCCTAACAATGTCTTTTTAAAAACTAGAAAAGCAAGGGCACATTGAATTTAAAATTAATAGGAGATAAGAAATAATACATCAGAACAGACATAAATAAAATTAGCATTAATATTATAGTATTAATATTATGGTGTAGTATTAATATATTATATAATTAATATATTATACCATAATATTATGGTATTAATATTATGGTATATGGTATATACTATTATAGTATTATTAATAATATTATAGTATTAATATTATTATAGTATTAATATTATGGAGTAGAAAGTAATATTAATATTTAATTAATATTAATATTACTTTCTACTCCATAATATTAATACTATAATAATATTAATACTAATATTAATACTATAATAATATTAATACTCCATAATACTATAGTATTAATATTATTATAGTATTAATATTATGGAGTAGAAAGTAATATTAATATTTAATTAATATTAATATTACTTTCTACTCACATCTTGAGCAGAAAGACTAAAAGATATACTTATTTTTAAAAATGACAAAAGTTTTCAAAACATCATCAGTGTAATAAAATATGAGTAATAACAACAACAATTTTTAAAAGCGAGGTTGAACTTGAAGTGCAGAGTTTTTATTAGTTGTTTCTTTGTTTGCTTATGCAATAAGTATTAAGTTTTCATCGATTTAAAATAATGGGTTGCAAGATATTATTCACAAAACTCATGGTAACCTCAAATAAAAAAGACATACACAAGGTATACAAAAAATGAAAAGCAAGAAAATTAAACATATCACCAGAGAAAATTACCTTCATTAAAAGGAAGATCAAAAAGAAGGAAAGACAGAAAAGAAGATGACAAAAAACAAGGAAAGAAATAATAAAATGGCAGGAGTAAGAGGAGTAAGTTCATATTTTTCAATAATAACATTGAATGTAAGTAAACTACATGCTTCAATCAAAAGATGTACAGTAGCTGTTTGAACAGAAAAACACCAGGCCCAACCATCTGTGGCCTATAAGAAACACAATTCACCTATAGTCTAAAAGACACACAGAGTCTAAAGATAAAGAGATGAAAAAAGATATTCCATAGAAGTGAAAACCAGAAAATAGCAGAAATAGCTATACTTACATTAGATGAAATAAATTTTAAGACAAAGACTGTAAGAAGAGGAAAAGAAGGTTATTATTAATGATAACAGAATCAACTCACTAAGAGGATGTAACAATAGTAAATTTAAATGCATCTAACACTGGAGCACCCAGAGATTTAAAGCAAATATTATTAGAGCTAATGAGAGAGATAGACCCCAATATGATAAGACCTGGAGACTTCAACATTTAACTTTCAGCATTGGATGGATCATCATAATATTAATATTATAATATTATTATAGCATTATATTATAGTTAAAAGAGATTGAATTGGCTCATGGTTCCAAAGGCTATCAGGAATCATGGCTGGGGAGGCCGTAGGAAACTTTCAATCATGGCATTAAGGAAAGCAGGTATGTCTTACATTATTAGAGAAAGAGTAAGGGCAAAGGCGGAGGTGCTACACAATTTTAAACAACCAAATCTCATGAGAACTCACTCAATATCACAAGAACAACAAGGGAGAAATCTGCCTCCATGATCCAATCACTACCCACTAGGCCTCTCCTCCTACATTGGAGATTACAATTTGACATAAGATTTGGGTGAAAACGCAAACCCAAATCATATCCCTACCCAAAGTAATTGACATATTCAATGGAATTCCTTGCAAAATACCAAAGACATTCTTCACAGAAATAGAAAAATAATTTCTAAAATTCTTATGGAACCACAAAAGACCCAAAATAGTCAAAGCTATCCTGAACAAAAAGAAAAAAACCTGGAGGAATCATATTACCTTTATTCAAATTATACTACTGAGCTATAGTAACCAAAACAGCATGGTACTGTAATAAAAACAGGTACATAGAAAAATAGAACAGGATTGAGAACCCAGTAACAAATCTACACCTCTACAGTAAAGCCATTTTCAACAATCACATACATGGGCAAAAAAAGTTACTTCAATAAATGGTGCTGGGAAAACTAAATAGCAGTATGCAGGAGAATAAAACTAAACCCCTGTCTCTCACCTTATACAAAAAGCAAATCAAAATAGATTAAAGACTTAAAAATAAGACCTCAAACTCTAAAACTACTACAAATAAATCCTGGCTTAACTCTCTAGGAAGCAGATGGGCAAAAATTTATTTAGTAATACCCCACAAACACAGGCAACCAAAGCAGGAATGCACAAATGTGATCTCAAGTTAAAAATCTGCTATACAACCAAGAAAACAATCAACAAAGCAAAGAGACAACCCACAGAATGAGAGAAAATATTTGCAATCTACTCATCTGACAAGGAATTAATAACCAGAATATAAAAGGAGCTCAAGCATCTCTTTAGAAAAATTCCAATGATCTGATTAAAAGGTGGGCAAGAAATCTGAGTCAAAAGAAGACATACGGGTTCCAAACCGGCATATGAAGAAGTGCTCAGTATCACTGATGATCAGAGAAGTGGAAATCAAAACTACAGTGAGATATTATCTCACCCTAGTTAAACAGCTTTTATCCAAAAGTCAGTCAATAGCAAATGCTGGTGATGGTGTGGAGAAAAGGGAACCCTTGTACACTGTTAGTGGGAACCTAAGTTAGCATAACCACTGTGGAGAACAGTTTGGAGCTTCCTCAAAAAAATGAAAAATAGAGCTATCGTATGATCCAGTAACCCTACTGCTGGATATATACCTAGAAGAAAAGGAAATCAGTGTACTGAAGTGATATCTGCACTCCCATTTTTGTTACAATTCTGTTCTCTATAGCCAAGATTTGGAAGCAAACTTAGAGTCCCTAAACAGATGAATGGAAGAAAATGTGGTACTTATACACAATGAAGTACTATTCAGCCGTAAAAACTAATTAGATTCAGTCATTTGCAACAACATCTGTGGAACTAGAGGTCCTTTTGTTAAGTGAAATAAACCAGGCATAGAAAGAAAAACATTGCGTGTTTTCAGTTATTTGTGGAATCTAACAATCAAAACAATTAAACTCAGAGAGATAGAGAGTAGAATAATGGTTACCAGAGGCTGGGAAGTATAGTGGAGAATTGGGTGGGAGGTGAGGATGGTTAATGGGTACAACAAAATAGAAAGAACGAATAAGACCTAATATTTGATAGGAAACAGGGTGACTGTAGTCAAGAATAATTTAATTGTACATTTAAAAATAACTAAAAAGATATAATTGGGTTGTCAGTAACACAAAGGATAAATGCTTTAGGGGATGGATAGCCGATTGTTCATGATATGATTATCATGCATTGCATACCTGTAACAAAATATCTCATGTACCCCATAAATATATATACCTATCATGTATCTACAAGAAGTAAACATAATTAAATAAAGGACATATAGCACAATCATAAAGAAATTAGATGGGCTGGGAGCAGTAGCTCACAACTGTAATCTTAACACTTTGGGAGGCTGAGGTATGAGGATCACTTGAGGCTAGGATTTGGAGGCTGTGATTGCACCACTGCAATCCAGACTGCAGCAGGGTGAGACCCCATCTATTTAAAAAATGTGGGTTCAAGGAAATAGGGAAAAAGGGCCAAGAGCATAGTCAATTCTGATTCAGAAAGAATTGCTGAAAGAATATAGATTTCTGTGCAGAAAAAATATAAAGCTTGGAGTAAAGAGATGTGGCTTTCAGACCTCAACCTGCTACTAACTAATTGTAATCTTGTAAAAATCATTTCTTCTCTCTGGGCCTTCATAACACAAAGAACTTGACCTGGATGATTGTTATAATTTTCATATTTTGTTTGATAATTAGCTATTCTATATAGTAAAGTGATAAATATTATACTCTAAAAAATATCTTTATGTGTATATTTTTTAGTTTGGCCTTATTTCCCTCTAATTATGTAACAGCAGTACTTGAATTGTGAAGTTTTTTTTCTAAAAATGTATAGATCCTATAATTTACATTGAGAAATTTAAGGTATAAAGCTATATAGGTATAAAGGGTAAGATGTTCTGAGTTTCCCATTCACAAGACTACTGGTTGCTGTATTCCAGGGAAAGAGATGTCAAGTTACATACAATAGGATAAAGAAGGATTAAAAATGAAGTATAGAACTGAGGTGGGTGAAAGGACAGAAGGTTTGTAATGACAACCACAATTTGTAGGTTGCAATGCAATCTTCACATTAGTAAGTACTTACCTGGGTGATACGGTTATGTCCCTCCGACAAAGAACTCCTTATGGAGGGCAGATGGCATGCCATTTTCTGGGTGTCACGACCTAAGAATGTCTGTTTTACTCAGTTTATTTTATATAAACATTTCTCCTTCTATTGAAATATTACGCTATACGCTGCAGAAAGCAGAAGGGATGATGATGCAGCATAAAAATTTGAAACAGTAATAAGAAGCCTTGGCAGCAGGTGCACTTGGCTAAAGAATGAAGAAGGCACAGTGTGACACAGACAGCAGGAGATGAGGAAAGGCACAGACATTTTACAGGGATAAAAAGTTGGTAACAAGTAAATTTGAGAAGGAAACACAACAATATGATTCTGGATTGGGTGCTGAGAACAGAAGTAGTATTTATGTGGAATAGAAAGTTAAGTGCTTAGAAAGCAAAGCACAGCAAAAGATAGAAGAGACAGAGTTAGCATGCCACTATAATTAAGCAGTCAGAGAAATCTTCATAACTACTTGTAGACTAATGCAGAGATCTGTGAATTATGATCCACAGGGCAAATCTGGCTGACAACCTGAATGACTAATAATCCAAACAGAGTCAGAAAAACAATGAAAATCCAAATAAGAATATGTCACAGAAGCTACGCATTGCCGCAAAGCCTTAAATGTTTACTATCTGGCCTTTAACTGCAAAAATCATTTTCCCACTAGGGTAGTCAGTTAGCAAATATTTAATTAATCAACTCATTTCTTTGACTCACTTTCTTTGACTCATTAATGGATATGTTTAATGCTTACCTTTTGACAGACATAGTTTGCTATATGCTGGAGCATTGCTGAGAAAGGTAACCACCTAAAACACTGTACTCCTTAGTACAGTGAATGCTGAGTAGAAATCAGTGTCTACTCAGATGCCTTTCCCATTTTTAAATCAGACTATTAGAAATTTTCTAAAGAGATGTTTGAGCTCCTTGTATATTCTGGTTATTAATTCCTTTGTCAGAGGAGTAGTTTGCAAATACTTTCTCTAATTCTGTGGGTTGTCTTTTCACTTTGTTGATTGTTTTCTTGTTTGTGTACTCCTGTTGGTAAAGGAATAGTAAAATCAACAAATCTTTAGAAAGTAAGTAATTACAAAAATGACAAGCTCTGAAAAAGAAGCATATGTTTTCTAACGGGGAGCAATATATCAGTGAATTTTCCCTAACCTGGGAAAGTAGTGATGGCTTTCATGAGAGAGTGGTCAAGAAACAGGGCTGCCAGATAAATATGAGTTAGTCAGGGTGAAGAGGGAAGGAAGGATAGTCTAGAGAGTGGGAATAGCACATGAAGCATTTGAAGAAAAAAGGCCAGTCTGTTTGAAACACAGAGAATAAGGCAGTACCTTGTGGGCTATGAGTAGCTGATAATATTTTTTGTCTACCTAGCTCATGGGTGGAGCTAACCTTATCCTGACTTTTGGTCTTTAGCCAAAAGATAAACAGGAGACAGGAGACCCAGGTTAGCAGTCCAGTGGTTGGCTTAGAGAGATGTAAACTTAAGTTATGTTGTGACCATCTTGTCTCCTTGAGACATTTACCAGATTGATGTATCAGGGAACATACTTTCTCTTCCTCTTGAAATTCAAGCTATAAAGGCAGGTAAGTTTGGAAATGCCAATGGGCATCTTAAATTTATATTCAGGTGTCTACCTGAGAACAATGCCAATATAAAGAGAGGAAGAGAAACAAGAAGAAGGAGGAGGGGGAGGAGAAGGAGAAGGAGTAGAAGAAGGAGAAGAAGAGGAAGAGGAAGGAGGAGGCAGAAGAGGGTGAAAGAAGGAGGAGGAAGAGGAGGAGGATGGGAGAAAGACAAGGAGGACGGAGGAAGAAGAGGAGGATAGAGGGAGGTGGGAGGGGGAGGAGGAGAGAAGGGGGTAGGATAAGAGGGGAGGAGGATGGAAGAAGAGGGGAGGGGGAGGAGAAGCAGGAAGAAGAAGAAGAAAGAGAGAGAAAGGGAGAGAGAGAACCTGAGTCAAATTCTGAGGTTATAAATAGGATACCTATTCAACCATGATAAAATATTATATAATTGAGTATTTATTGACTTGATGAATCAATAATTTAGTTGCTTATTAAATCTTTTGAGTTTTTTTTTTTTTTACTAATAGTTAAAAGAGTCTTTAAGAGTTCTGGATTTTATAAACTCAGAGACTGGGTAATTTATCCTATGTTCCCTAAAGCGGTTTTCCTAAATTTCTCATTTTGAGGAAAAGAGGAAAAAAATAAAAGAAAGCAGAAATTCATGTGAATTTTTTGTTTCAGAACGCTATTGTTTTATCTTTCCTGGAAGAAAAGAAGGAAATATACTTCGGTGTACTTGTTCATTCAGCATATATTTATGAAGCACCTATTGTGAACCTGATATTTATTTTGATGCTAAGCATATAAAAGAAAACAAAAGAATTCTTTGCCTTCATGGAACACCTGCTTTAGTAAACCTAAGTTTAAATATAGGCACGCCTTGTTTTATTGTGTTTCCCCAGTATAGTGATGTAAGTCTGTGGCAACCTTTGTCAAGTAAATCTATTGGTGCCATTTTTCCATCAGCAGGCATTTTTTCATGTCCCTGTGTCACATTTCAATCCTTCTTGCCAAAGAATGGCAAACTTGATAAATGTCCGATGTGCTCTCACTGCTTCACTCCACCAACAGGCTGTTTTTCATCTTTTCCTCCCTCTCCTTGGGCCTCCCTATCCCCTGGGACAAAATATTTAAATTAAGCCAGTTAATAACCCTACAATGGCCTCCAAATGTTGAAATGAAAGGAAGAGTCACACATCTCTCACTTTCAATCGAAACTAGAAATGACTCAGCTTAGTGAAGAGGCATGTTGAAAGCTGAGATGGCCTGAAAGATAGGCATCATGTGCCAACCATTTAGCCAAGTTGTGAACACAAAACAAATGTTGTTGAAGGAAATTGAAAGCGCTGCTCCAGTGAACACACAAACGGTAAGAAAACCAAACAGCCTTATTGCTGGTATGGAGAAAGTTTTAGTAATCTGGGTAGAGATCAACCAGCCACAACATTTCTTTCAGTCAAAGCCTAATCCAGAGCAAGGACTTAACTCTCTCAATTTTATGCAAGCTGACCGCGGTAAGAAAGCTCCAGAAGAAAAGTTTGACTCTAGTAGAAGTTGGCTCATGAGGCTTAAGGAAATAAGTTACCTCCATAATATAGCAGTGCAAAGTGAAACAGCAAGTGCTTTTGTAGTAACCACAGTAAGTTATCCAGATCATCTGGTTAAGATAAATGATGATGGTGGCTACACTACACAACAGGTTTTCAGTGTATATAAAACAGTCTTCTATTGGAAGATGATGCCATCTAACACTTCAATAGTAGAGAGGAAAAGTAAATGCCTGGCTTCAGAGCTTTAAACAAGGATGACACTTTTGTTAGGAGATAACACAGTTGGTGACTGTATTAGTTCTTGCATCACTATAAAGACCTACTGAGACTGTGTAATTTATAAAGAAAATAGGTTTAATTGACTCATGGTTCTGCAGGCTGTACAGGAAGCAAGTGACTTCTGGGGGAGGCCTCAGGAAAGTTGCAATCATGGCTGAAGGCAAAAAGGAAGCAGGTACTCCTTACATACTCCTTACATGACTGGCATGGAAGAAGATGGGGGAGAGGTGTTACACACTTTTAAACAACCAGATTCCCTGAGCTCTCTATGACAAGAACAGCACCAAAGGGATGATGCTAACCATTCATAAAGGACACATCCCCATAATCGAATCACCTCCCACTCAAGGCCCACCTCCAACATTTGGGATTATAATGAAACATGAGATTTGGGTGGGGACACAGATCCAAACCATATTAGTGACTCCCAGTTGAAGCCAATGCTTATTTTTCATTTGATAATGTTAAAGCCTTTAGGAATTATGTTAAATGTACTTTGGTTGTTATCTATAAATGGGACAGCAATGTCTGTATGACAGCACATTTGTTTACATAATGGTTTACTAAATATTTTGGGCCCACTGTTGAGACCTACTGATAAGAATAAAATGTTTATTTTAAAATGTTACTGCTCACTGACAACTTACCTAGTCATCCAAGAGATCTGATGGAAATGTATAAGGAAATTAACGTTGTTTTTGTGCTTGCTAACACAACATCTATTCTGTAGCCCATGGATCAAGGAGTAATTTTAACTCTTAAACCTCATTATTTAAGAAATAAAAGTTTAAGGATATGGTTTCCATAGACAGTAATTTTCTTGGATCTGGACAAAGTAAATGGAAAATCTTCTGGGGAGAATTAACCATTCTAGATGTCATTAAGAACATTTGTGATTAATGGGAAGAAGTAAAAAAATAAACAGAAATCGGGATTTGAAAAAATTTGGTTCCACAACTCGTAAATGACTTTGACAAGTTCAAGATTCCAGTGGAGGAAGTAACTGCAGATGTGGTATAAACAGCAAGAGAACTGGAATTAGAAGTAAAGCCTTAAGATGTGACTGAATTGTTGCAATCTCATGGTAAAATGTGAACAAATGAGGTGTTGCTTCCTATGGATGAGAAAAGAAAGTGGTTACTTGAGATGGAATATATTTGGGTAAAGATGCCATGAAAATTGTTCAAATGACAACAAAGCATTTTGAATATTACATAAACCTAGTTGATGAAGCAATGGAAAGGTTTGTGAAGATTGACATTCAATTTGAAAAAAGTTCTACTACAGGTGGAATGTTGTCAAACAGCACCACATTCCACAGAAAATCTTTCATTAAAGGAGGTCTATTGCAAACTTTATTGTTGTCTTATTTTAAGAAATTACCCCAGTCACCACAACCTTCAGCCACTACCACCCTGGTCAGCAGTCATCAACATCAGGTCAAGACACTCCACTTGCAAAAGATTATGACTCACTGAAGGCTCAGATGATTGGTAGCATATTTTTGCAGTAAAAGACTTAAAAATTTGGATATGAGTTTTGTTTTTTAGACATAATGATATTACACACTGAACAGACTACAGTATAACATAAACTTGGAAATAAAAAAAAATTCTATCACTTGCTTTTAGCTGTGATCTGGAAGCAAATACATAATATCTTGAAGACATGCCTGTATTGAGAATATCTTATTTAAAATGTAAAATAAATTAGTGATAATACAGTATGATTTTTCATGAATTGGATAAGAAAAACATTGTGATTTATTAACATCACTTTCATAATTAAATTTTGATTTCTCTGATTAGGTCTTAGGAGAAAATGAGTCAACACATGTAGGCTCTGGCTTCTGAAAGTGACCAATTTTTGTTTTTTTGAGGCAGAGTCTCTCTCTTGTTGCCCAGACTGGGGTGCAGGGCCCAATCTCTGGCTCACTGCAAACTCGTCTCTCAGGTTCAAGCAATTCTCCTGACTCAGCCTCCTGAATAGTTGGGATTCAGGTGCCCACCACCACACCCGGCTCATTTTTGTACTTTTAGTAGAGATGGGGTTTCTACATGTTGTCCAGGCTGGTCTTGAACTCCTGACCTCAGGCCTCTCAGAGTTCTGGGATTAAAGGCATAAGCCACCGTGCCCGACTGAAATGACAACCTTTTCAAGACGTAAGTACTGAGTACTGAGGGATTGTTTTGATCTATCAAAAACTTGAGCTTCTGCAATTTGTATCATGTTGTAAGTACTAAATGTATTGCTCTGATTCCTTTTGGACAAAATATAAATGGGACTGGTCTATCTGAAGCATTGGTTCTGGAGTAGCCAGTAGACAATATGTCATCAGAGATCTCTCCCCAGAAAAAATTCCTGACCTAATTTGATAAGGCAAAAGTAGACAGTTTGTGTTCCTTATATCATTATTCATAAACATGTTTGTAATATACAGTTTGTGGTATATATTAAGGCACAGTCCACACAAGTGCACCAGAGTCCAGATTCAGGCCACTGGAACTAGAATGAAGGTCCAGAAGCGAAAGAAACCTAGATTAAAGCGATTTTTGTGAGTTTGACTTGACTGTAGTTTGTGATTTGATCATATGCGGCAAACATAAAGAAAGGGTCATTCTTTGCTTTCTGATCAATTTCATAGGGTAGGTATCAAAGTAAAATTTCTGTGTGTGCTTTTCTTGAAAAGCGATTTTTAACTAGTGGAATATGGATTTCAAGATGTGAATTAAGTTTGGAACACTAAAATTACCATAATCACTTTGATTTGCCTGGCCCTGTGTTTATTCTCTACCCCAACTCCCACCTCCAATCCATTGTAAGCTCTTAGAAGTAAGGGACTTGATTTGTTTAATAAACTATATCAAATTCTTAGAACCACACTTAGTACCTTTTAGGTAAAAGATGCATTTAAACCATTAAATGGAAGAATGAATAAGACACCTAATTAAAGAAATTACCACATTTAGAAAAATAACATTCAACATTCAAGAAATCCATGTCTAGAGACCTTATTCTAGAAATATTTTGTGCATAATTGCAGCATTTAAACTAGCAAATAATTGAAACAAATAATCTTTTTATACTTTTATTTTTAATATTTGTGGGTATGTATATGTTTTTATGGGGTACATGAGCTATTTTGATACAGGCGTGCAATGAGTAATAATCACATCATAAAAAATCAGCATGTATCCTTTCAAGGATTTATCCTTCGTGCTACAAAAAATCTGCTTATACCCTTTTCGTTATTTTAAAATAAACAATTACTTTGTTATTGACTATAGTCACCTTGTGGTGCTGTCAATACTAGTCTTATTTATTCTTTCTATTTTTTTTTTTTTTTACCCATTAACAATCCCTACTCCCACTTTCACCCACCTACTACCCTTCCCAGCCTCTGCTAACTGTTTTTCTCTTATTAACTTCATGAGTTCAATTGTTTTGCTTTTTAGATACTACAAATCAGTGAGAACATGTAGTTTGTTTTTTTCTGTTCCTGGCTTATTTTAATTAGCATAATGACCTCCAGTTCTGTTTATGTGGTTATAAATGACCAAATCCCATTTTTTAATGGCTGGATAGTGCTTCATTGTGTATAAGTACCACATTTTTTTCCATCCATTCATTTGATGATGGACACTCAGGTTGCTGTGAAATCTTGGCTATCATTAACAGGGCTAGAATAAACATGACAGTGCAGATATCTCTTCAATATACTGATATTTTCTCGGTATATACCCAGCAGTGGAGTTACTGGATCATTTGGTAGCTCTATTTTTAGTTTTTTTGAGGAATCTCTAAACTGTTCTCTATGATGGTTGTACTATGAAAATTTACATTCCCACTAACAGTGTAAGAAGGTTCCCTTTTCTCCCCCATCCTCACCAGCATTTTCTATTGCTTAACTTTTGGATAAAAACTATTTTAATTGAAGTGAAATGATCTCACTGTATAAGTTTTGATTTCCATTTCTCTGATGATCAATGACACTGAGTACCTCTTCATATGCCTGTTTGGAATCTGTATGTCTTCTTTTGAGAAATGCCTATGAAGACCCCTTGTCTATTTTTGAAAATCAGATCACTAGAATTTTCCTAAAGAGACGTTTGAGCTCCATATACTCTGGTTATAAATCGCTTGTCAGATGGGTAGTTTGCAAATATTTTCTCTCATTCTGTGGGTTGTCTCTTCACTTGGTTGATTGCTTCCTTTGTTGTAACTTTCTAACTTGGTGTGATGTCATTTGTTCATTTGTGCTTTGGTTGATTGTGCTTGTGGTATGTTATTCAAGAAATTTTTACACACACCAATGTGCTGGAGGAATTCCTTAATACTTTTTGTAGTAGTTTCACAGTTTGAAATCTTAGATTTAAGTCTTTAATCAGTTTTGATAATTTTAAATAAGGCAAGTGATAGAGATCTAGTTTAATTCTTCTGCATGTTACTATTTAGTTTTCCCAGCATCCTTTATTGAAGTAACTGTTTTTTCCCCCAATGTATGTTCTTGGCACCTTTATGAAAAATGAGTTCAACGTAGGTGTGTGGATTTATTTGTCCATTCTCTTTTCTGTTCCAATGGTCTGTGTGTCTGTTTCCATGCCAGTACCATGCTGTTTTTGTTACTATAGCTCTGTGGTATTATTTGAAGAAAGATAATCTGATTCATCCAGTTTTTATCTTTTGGCTCAGGATAGCTTTTGTTATCCTGGTCTTTTGTCATTCCATATACATTTTAGGATTGCTTTATCTATTTCTGTGAAGAATGTCATTGGTATTTTGATAGGGATTGCATTGAATCTGCAGAATGCTTTGGGTGCTGTGCACATTTTAACAATATTGTTCTTCTAATTCATGAACATGAAATATCTTTCCATTTTTTGGTGTCCTCTCCAATTTATTTCATTAGTGTTTTATAGTTTTTGTTGTAGAGATCATTCACTTCTTTGATTATGTAATTTCTAGGTATGTAATTTTATCTGTAGCTATTTTTTATGGTATTACTTTATTGATTTCTTTTTCAGATTGTTCAGTGTTGGCATTTAGAAATGCTACTGATTTTTGTATGTTGATTTTGTATCCTGCAACTTTACTTAATGTGTAAGTTATAATAGTTTCCTGATAGTCTTTAGATTTTTCTAAATATATGATTATATCATCTGCTAACAAGGATAGTTTTTCTTCCTTTCCAATTTGGATGCTATTTATTTCTTTCCTCTTGTCTAATTGCTCTAGCTAAAACTTCCAGTACTATTTGAATAACAGTGGTGAAACTGGGAATCCTTGTTGTGTTTCAGATGTAAGAAAAAAGACTTGAGTTTTTCCTCATTTATTATGATACTAGCTGTGGGTCTGTCATATATGACCTTTATTATGTTGAAAAATATTTCTTCTATACCCATTTTATTTATGGTTTTTATCATGAAGTGATGTTGAACTTTTTCTATCTCTTTATTTTCAGTCTATGTGTGTCTTGATATGTGAAGTGTGTTTCTTACAGGCAACAGATCATTAAGTTTTTTTTAATTCCTTCAGCCCGTGTATGTCTTTTGATTTGAGAGTTTGGTCCATTTACGTTCAACATTATTATTGATAAGTAAAGACTTACTCTTTCTGATTGTTTTGCGGTTTTCTCTTCCTTCTTCTCTTCTTTTTAATGAAGATGATTTTACCTGGCAGTAGGCTTTGATTTGCTGTTTATCAGCTTTGTGTATTCATTGCATATTTTCTGATTTGAGGTAACCGTTAGGTTTCCAAATTTCTTAACCTCTTATTTTAAACCGATGAGAAGTTAATACTGATTACATAACAAACAAAAACACAAAATAAAACTAATGAAAACTCCACACTTTGTCTTTCAGTTTTTAAACTTTTTGTTGTTTTTCTTTATGTCTTATTGTACTGTCTATATCTTAAGCAGTTCCTGTAATTATTTTTTTGATTGGTTCATCATTTAGTCTTTCTACTTTAGTTAAGAGAAGTTTACATACCAAAATTATGATGTTACATCATTCTGTTTCTGCATACTCTTATTATTAGCAGTGAGCTTTAAATCTTCAAGTCATTTTTTTTTTGTTCTCCATTAATGTCTTTTTCTTTCTGATGGAAGTACTTCCTTTACCATTTCTTGTGGGACAGGTCTGGTGTTGATGAAATTATTCAACTATTGTTTCGGAAGATCTTTACTTCTCCTTCATGCATAGTGAATACATTCATTGGATATACTACTGTAGGGTAAAAGTTTTTTCCTTCAAAACTTAGAATACGTTGTGATATCCTCTTCTGGCCTGTAAGACTTCCACTAAAAAGTCTGCTGCTAGACGTATTGGAGATCCATTATACGTAGTCTTGCTCTGTCCCCCAGGCCGGAGTGCAGTGATGTGATCTCAGCTCACTGCAATTTCCACTTCCCGGGTTAAGCGATTCTCCTGCCTCAACCTCCTGAATAGCTAGGATTACAGGCGTGTGCCAATATGCCCAGCCCAGCTAATTTTTGTATTTTTAGTAGAGATGGGCTGTCTCTACTAAAGAGACCATGTTGGCCAGGCTGGTCTTTAACTCCTGACCTGTGATCCGCCTGCCCACCTTGGCCTCCCAAAGTGCTGAGATTACAGGTGTGAGCCATAATGCCCGGCTTCTTGCTGCTTTTAGAATCCTTAATTTATCCTTGACATTTGAGAATTTGATTATTCAATCCCTGTGGTAATCTTCTTTGGGTTAAATCTGCTTGGTGTCCTATAACTTTTTTGTAATTAAATGTTGATATATTTCTCTTAATTTGGGAAATTCTATGATATTACACTTTGAATAAACTTTCCACTCCTATATTTTTCTCTACTTCTTCTTGAAGGCCAATAACTCTCAGATTTTCCCTTTTCAGTGTATTTACTATATCTTGTAGGTGTGCTTCATTGTTTTTCTTTTTTTTTTTTGTCTCCTCTGAATGTGCATTTTCAAATAGGCTGTTTCAAGCTAATTCTTTCTTCCACTTGATCAATTCTGCAAGTGCACTGGAGGAATGAGTTAACTTTGAGAGTCAGTTCTGTTATGAAAACCTGTGTGCCACGTGCAAAAGGAGCCCAGCATCCAGCAGGAGCTACTGGCAGTGGCTCACTGATCTTTCCATTTACTGCACATGAGCTGGAGTAGGGTTTTGCTCAATGATGGAGTATTAACGTAGAGTGTGGATCCCAGGAGATGATAATGGTCATGCTAAGTTTAAAACAATTCTGTTTCATTGCATGGCTTTGCAAAGCAGTATAAATAACCAGATGCTGAGTATTATATACAAAGCCTAAAAAGAAATTTGAACATATGAGGCCGTTTATGTAAAAAGCAAGTAACTCATGTTCTTGACATTTCTTTCAAAATGCCACTTGCTAGCACAACATTGACTGTTGAGTGCCTTTTCTCTAGAATTTGTATTCTTTCCCCCACACTGGGAATCATCAGAGTAACCTTTTTACTCTGTTTCTTAGCTCTCGCCCTACCTCCTTCTGCTCCTTACTGTCTGTCTCTTTTCATTTGTGAATTTGATTGGCTCATAGGGAAGAACATAGAGTCAGTGCCCTCCAAAGTTTAACTAAAAAGCCTGAAATTTCATGTATTTAAAAAGCACACATAATGTATATAACTTATATGTATGACCTATATTAAGTTAAAAGTGTAGTGTTTAAGTGTGACATGAGCCTTGAGCACTGCAAATGATATCACATTGGGAAAATGCCATTTTTCTTTCCACTCTACTTCACTGCTAGTGAGGAATGACCAATTAAAAATAGGGATCAATAAATATGTTGCCTTGATAATCTAGGTTAAAGAATATGTTTGCATATAGATTCTTAGCTTTATTAGCTCAGCTGAACTTTATCTTTTCCCTTGACACCCCTGCTGATTTCCAACATATGTGTGTGTAATCACTAGTGTGTGACCTTCTACTGTTTGCCACTTAAATATCTGTTCCTTTGCCTTTTGCCAGCTGTACTAAGCAATGTTCTCAGGTATATTTTTGATCCTGTCAGCAATTTCAGCATCAGAAAAAACATAGCTATGGGTATCTCAAAAAATTCTCCCTTCTTTTCTCATTGAGTTCTCCATCTCAATCTTGAATATAATTTATTACAAGTCTAATAAATGATCTTACTATTGTTAATACATTAAAAATTTTCTTCAGTTTAAATTCAGCATCCAAAATATATATCCTCAATGGGGATATATTCATGCAAAGAAGGGGGAGAAATAAACTGCACAATAAATATTTGAGACAAAATGCTTAGGATAGTCACTTGATAACTTCTTTGATGTTTTTCTCATATTTCCCCACTTGCCCAAGAAAACATAATCTGAACTAGTTATAATATGAAGAGAATGTCAATATTGATGGGAGTTTTTTGCTCTCACCGGGAAAGAAAGAAAAATCAGAAGCTCTTAAGCTGTAGATTTAGTCTTCTGGGAGGTTAATTTCCTTTGGAAGTTGTATTAACTCCTTATTACCACATGGGCATTATGCACTCTTAGTTTGCTACTGTTGTCTTTATAAATAGCCCTCTAGTAGTCCTAAATAGTAACTAAAGCTTTGTAATATGCCTAAATGGTTAAAGTATAAAAAAGAGTAATTTACATATGTGAAGACTGTAGCTTGACAAATTACAATGATCACTTCTTTTCTTTCAGATTTGAACATTTTCCCCCACAACTACATTTTCCTCTTCTTTGAACAGGATAAATTTCAACTGGCAGGGCCACTAATAGTCTCAGTTTTACTATCTAATGATAACTGTATTCAGATGCAATGGTCTTTGACAAATTGAATTCTAATGTTTAATGTATGCAGATCCTCTTTGTTCTGAATGTGGAAAGATGGAATTCCCTGCTTTAAGCTGACAGCAGTAGTTTGCAAAGTAGTACTGATTGTGATTTTAAGAATATCTTGTGATTTATGATCTACTTCTGTACGACAGAAGAGGATTTAAAGCTTGGGACACATATCTGAATCTCACTATTTGATGTTTCTGCAACAATAATATTAAACTTTCCCCATTGACTCAATATGGGTTTCATAGAATATGAGTGTTTTAGCATGAATTAGAGTGTTTCCTCAATTTGAGAACTCAATTCTTTTAAATTTAAAATTTTATAATTATTTTTGCTAAAATATTACTATTCTCATTCTTAAGTCTTATAAATTCTTGTTACATTTAACTTAGAGCTCTCAATTTTCAGAAATTTAAACACACACATGCATTGTGCTGCACACACTAACACACATACAAAACTAACAACCTCATGATTTACAATGGGGCTATGTTTCCATACACACATTGCTGGTTGGAAATATTATAAGTTGAAAATGCATAAAATATATCTAATGAATTGAACATCATAGCTTAGCTTAGCCTACCTTATACATGCTCAGAACACTTATATTAACTATAGATGGGCAAAGCCTATTTTAACACAAAGCCTATTTTACAACAAAGTTTTGAATATCTTATATAATTTATTGAATACTGAACTGAAAATGAAAAACAGAATGGTTATAACAGAATGAAAAGATAACCTGCAGAAAGAAAGAAAATATTTTCAAAATTGTTCATTTGACAAGGAGTTAATATTCAGAATATACATGAAACTCAAACAGCTCAACAACAAAGAAAAACATTGAATAAAATTGGCAAATTAGCCAAATAGATATCTCTCAAAAGAAGACATACAAATGGCCAAGAGGCATATGAAAAAATGTTCAACATTGCTAATCATTGGGGAAATGCAAATTAAAACCACAATGAGATATATAATCTCCCTCCAGAAAGGGGAACTCTTATACACTGTGGTGGGAATGGAAATTAGTATAGCCATTATAGAAAACAATATTGGCTAGGAGTGATGGTGCATGCCTGTAATCCCCCGCACTTTGAGAGAAAAAGACAGGTGGGTCACCTAAGGTCAGGAGTTTGAGACCAGCCTGGCCAACATGGCAAAACCCCCATCTCTAATAAAATACAAAAAATTAACCAGGCATGGTGGTGCATGACTACAGCTACTCAGGAGGCTGAGGCAGGAGAACCCCTTGAACCCAGGAGGCAGAGGTTGCAGCTAACCGAGATCCTGACACTGCAGTCCAGCCTGGGCAACGAGAGTGAAACTCTGTCTCAAAAAAGAAAAGAAAAGAAAAATGAAAATAGTATGCAGGTTTCTTAGAAAACTAAAGGTAGAACTACCACATGATCCAGCAATTCCACATAAGGTATATATCTAAAAGAAAAGAAATCGGGGGACAGTGGGGGGTGGGGAGTTGGGGGAGAGATAGCATGGGGAGAAATGCCAGATATAGGTGATGGGGAGGAAGGCAGCAAATCACACTGCCATGTGTGTACCTATGCAACAATCTTACATGTTCTTCACATATACCCCAAAACCTAAAATGCAATTTAAAAAAACAGAAAAAAAAGAAAGAAAAATCAGTATGTTGAGGAGATGACTGCACTCCCACTTTTATTGTAGTACTGTTCACAACAACCAAGATATGAAATTAACCTAAATATCCCTCAACAGATGAATGGATAAAGAAAATGCGGACTATGTACTGCATGAAATGCTAATCAGCAGCAAAGAAAGAATAAAATCCTATCATTCACAGAAATATGAATGAGCTCAGAGGACTTTATGTTAAGTGAAATAACCCAGCCCAAAAGAGATAAATACCACATATTCTCACTTATATGTGGAAGCTAAAATAGTTGATTTATAGAAATAGAAAGTAGAATCGTGGTTACTAGATGCTGGAAAGGAAAGTGGGGAGGAAGGACAGTACAAAGTTGGTTAACAGATAACAAATTACAGCTAGATAATAGGAATCAGCTCTTGTGCTTTAAGCAATGTAGGTGACTATAAATAAAAATTTATTTTATATTTTCAGGCCAGGCATGGTGGCCCCTGCCTGTAATTCCAGCACTTTGGGAGGCCAAGACAAGTGGGTCACCTGAGGTCAGGAATTCAAGACCAGTCTGGCCAACATGGAAAACCCCATCTCTAGTGAAAATGCAAAAAACACCCAGGTGTGGTTACACGTCCCTGTAATCCCAGCTACTCGAGAGGCTGAGTGGGAAAATTGTTTGAACTTGGGAGGTGGAGGTTATAATGAGTCACGATCACACCTCTGCATTCCAACCTGGGCAACAGGGCTAGACCCTGTCTAAAAAACAAAAACAATAACAACGTGTTTTATATTTTCAAATAACTAAAAGAGTGAATTTTGAATGATTCCAACACAAATAAATAATAAGTGTTTGAAGTGATGAATATGCTAATCACCCTGATTAGATCATTACACATTGTATACATGTACCAAATATTACACTGTACCCCATAAATATATGCAATTCCTTTATGTTAATTAAAAGTAATTTTAAAAAGCAAAAAAAAAAAACCCTTAGAATGGTTGAATAGGTACTTGAAGTATGGTTTTGTTTTTATAAATTCAAAAAATTGTTGACTCATCATTAGTCAGAGACCATCTTATGTACTGTACACATATATCTTTAATATTTTCCTGCTTCTGTTTTATAATATTATTTTGCCAATACTATGTTTTCTTGACATCATTCATTTTTGAAGATTAAAATTATATTTCAATAAAATGAATGATGTGTCACTGTCTAATTTTAATGTGTAAGTAAATTTTCTTTTACGGCCTATTTGTCCATGTGTTTAAGAGTATGTGACTGGGTTTCATTCTAGATGTAAATTCATTTTCCCTCTTGCATCTGTTTGTGTTTTACACTCTGTCTAGAAGTTTTGGCAATGACTTCAACCAACCACAGTTTCTATCAATCCAAAAGCAGCATGGGGACTTTGTCCCCTGGGTGACAGTACATATTTGTAGATCTAGCCACCAACCCACCGTGGTGGTTTGTCTCAGTCCCAACCTCTCCCAGGTCCTCCAGATAATTCATAGTCTCAGGGAGTGATGAGCTGGCAGCAGCTTTTTCCATTCTCTTCCCAGCAAGTGGTTCTCACCCCAGATGCCTGTTTTAGAGTACAGAGCCTTGTTTTGTTTTTGTGCTTTAAATGGAATTATTTACTTTTATTACAGAGAGAGCTTTGCTTCTGATCTCTGTTGCCTGCTGGCTGGAGGTCAACAAGCTTGAAACCTTAGACCCATGCTCTAATGTTTGTTTGAGTTTTGAATATGGATTATTGAAATGGTTACCTTATAGTTGAACAAAAAAAGTTCTAATCTCAGGTTATTAATTGAAACTATCATGATGTATGTGTGTATGTATGTGTATGTATTTAGGTTTGGGAATTATACTCAAATTATGATCTTAGAGCATCATCTTTATTGAAAGTCAAGTGCATTGCTATTATCCAGTGAAATTTATTGTGTTGTTCAAATTCTATCACTGTAGCTATTAATAAAGCTGCTTTTGAAATAATCAGAAAACACTAAACTAAGCTCTGTATCTAAGAAAAACTTTGTATGCTGTAGTATTTTTACAGAACAGTGTGTGCTTTTCTCTGTTAACTTTATCTTGAATAACCTAATAACATTAGCTATAGATTTAGTCTACAAATGATAATCCTAGAAATTCAGTAAACAATCATGTTGGCTATTGTTATAAAAGTTCCTTAATAATAAGGTTCATAGAAAGTGATCATTCCCTTGGCAAACTGCTACACAGAGAACTAAATATTGTCTCCAAAAATCCAGATTCACAATCTAAACAAGAAAATGAAAACAAAAATAAAGCCTTTTTTAATATGTTCAATTATGTTCATCTTACATATTTAGGTTTTTTCAGTTGAGTGATCATTAATTTGCTGGAATAAAATTTTCTGTTCAGGGTTAAATAGACTAAAATTATTTAAACCATGAATAAATAAAAATAAAACATTACATTTGGACTTTGTAAATAGAACATTATGTATATTTTACTACCGGAAGGAAACATCTCTATTTTAACCTATTTTATTTATAGATAATGACATGATCATGGTTTATATTTAAGTTATTGTATATATATTTGAAATAACATAAATAAGGAAATTGTATCTATTGTTTTTGAAGATACATTCATTAGTATTAAGTAAGTATTTCATGAGTATAGGGTAAAATATTCTCTCCTGATTAATATTATCATATATTAAACTGGTGACATTATTCAGATAATTGTTTTATATATTTTCTCAGCTAGAAATTAGCAGTAATTGAAGCACAAGTCTTATGAATGATTATATTTTTAATAAACATTATAAATGACATGATCCAAGAAAAATTTTAAAATCATTTATGTATGATATAGTGCTCTTATATATGTTTCTTCCTAAGAAAAGTGGATATTTATTTAGAGATTTTGAGACTTCTGAAATACTTGTCTTCGATTATATCAAGAAAGCTCAGATAGCTTTTTTTGCCAAAACTTATGCATGCCTCTTCATCCAGAATTAATTAAATTTAAAATTGTCTCCCTATTTTTTTTTATTTCTGCTTAGGCTTTTAAATGAGTTATTAAATCTTCCTAGTTAGATAGAAGGCACGTAGTGCTTTAATCCTTCTGTGCTTAAAATAGTATCTAATAGGGTCTCTTGTAATACTGACTGAAAGGTACAAATTAGTAATCTTTGTCCTCTGTATCTAATTTCTACAATAAGTTATAAATATGCTCTTCAAATTGAGAATTATAAGATAATCAGCTAACCAGTAATCAATACTGAGACTCATAAGATAATCAGATAACCAGTAATCTGTAACTTTAGCCATATTACATACATCTATAGCTATAATATATATGTGTGTGTATTTATATATAAAAAGATTTTTAGATGTATGGGCATTTAAGAAATATTTTAATTCTACCAATAAAAAGTTTAAATGTTTTCTTTTCCAAGATTATAAAATGTAATACAAATATCACTATATCAAGACAAAATATACATATTGACATTACAATTAAACTATTACCTATGTTTTCATACATAAGTACATACATATTTGTATCTGAATTCTTACAGAGGACAAATTAAACAAGTGTAATTTATAGCTAAAATGTTTCAGAAAAGAAAAACATTGTGAGTTTTGTTCTAACATGAAAAACAGAGAAATAGACTCAAAAGAGTGGGGCATCATTAAAACAAATTATAAGGAATTGCTATGATTTAAATGTGTCCTCTTAATTTTATGTGTTGGAAACAATTTCCAATGCAATAGTGTTGGGGATGGGGACTTTGAAAGGTATTTGGGTCATTAAGGTTCTGCCTTCAGGAAAGGATTAATGCTGTTATACAAAGGCTTGCAGGAGTGAGCTCTTATGCTCGTCTCCCATTTGAGATGCAGCTTTCAGGGCACCATCTTGGATATGGAGACCAGGCCATTGTAAACCTTCCAGTGTCTTGATCTTGGACTTTTTAGCCTCTGAAAATATGAATAAATAAATTTCTGTCCTTAAAAATGACCCAGTCTGTGGTATTTTGTTACAACAACCCAACATGGACGAAACAGAAATCAGTGCAATGAAATAGATATGCTAATATCACATAGAAAGCAACACAAATTAATGAAAGAAAGAGAACTATTTAAAAGTAGTATTTATTACATTGAAAATTTGTACTATAAATGTTATATTAAGCCTTATCCAGTATGTTAGTCAGTTCAGGCTGCAATAACAACTGCCATAGACTGCATATCTTTAAGCTACAAACATTTATTTCTCACAATTCTGGAGGCTGGGAAGTCCAAGATTAAGGTGCTGGTTCAGTTCTTGGCAAGAGCCAATTCCTAATTTTCAGAAGGAGAACTTCTTGCTATATACTGATATGACACAAAGAGAAATCATCTTGTTCTGATAGGCGTGCCAATCCCATCATAAGCACGCCTCATGACCTAATTATCTGACAAAGCTCACACCTCCAAATACCATCACACTGGGAATCAGGGCTTCAGGATATAAATTTTGGAGAGACACAAACATTCAGTCCATAGTATAGCACTCAGCATCAAACAAATAAGTACATAAGTGCATAAATGAACACTATTCAAAAAGTTGAACATAGCCAATGAAATAAAATATAATGTTCTACCTTCTATTAAAAATAAACTCACTGGGCATGAGTTTGTTTATTTTTAATAGAAGGTGGAACATTGTATTTTGTTTAATAGAAGACAGAACAAACAAACTTACTGTAGTTCACACCAGTAATCCCAGCACTTTGGGAGGCCGAGGTGGGTGAATCACATGAGGTCAGAAGATGAAGGCCAACCTGGCCAACATGGTGAAACCCTGTCTGTCTACTAAAAATACAATAATTAGCTGGGCATGGTGGTGGGCACCTGTAATCCCAGCTACTTGTGAATCTGAGGCAGGAGAATTGCTTGAACAGGAGGTGGAGGTTGCAGTAAGCCGAGATCGCACCATTGCACTCCAGCCTGGACAACAAGAGCGAAACTCAGTCTCAAAAAATAAAGAAAATAAATAAATACATAAATAAACAAACTCTTAAACAGAACATTAACAAAAAGCGAAATCAGTGGATATTTGTTGGATATGACAACCTATGAAGGAAATATAACTAGAACCAATATCATCAAAGTTAACATATACACATTAGGAAAAATTCTGCCAGAAAATATAAAGAACATAGAGTTAAAATACAAATATTCTTGATTACCATCACCTAAAGAAAAGTTTATGGAGTTTGTCAATTTCCAGAAGAGGAATCAAAGATGTTCAACACAGCAGTAGTCAAAGTACGACTTGTAAAAACAAAATATTTCTTTTATGATAGGGGCATTTGAAAATAACTTATAATTTTAAAATAAGATACATCATAAAGAAGGTGTAGGGTAACATTGGAGTATTTAATAGTAGTGTAGTAGCCCACATTTATTAAGCATCCGATATGTGATTCGTGTTTTTCTAGAACTTCAGTTATATGCATCAGCAATTCATCTTCAAAACATCCTGATGAAGTAGGCACTATTATTATTCCCACTTTACTTAGGAGTAAATTGAGGCACATAAAAATTCAAAACTTGTTTTTATAATGAGTACAGTGAAAGAACAAATGTTCATTATCAAGGTACCTGTTTCTAGAGGACATGCCTTTAAACACAATGCAGTGCTTGTAATGTATAATAATAATATTTACCACTTACAAACAATACATGTTTGCTAGGGATTATGGTAATCATTTATATGTAGTATTTCAGGTAATCTCTAGAGGAAAGTTTATTTTCTTCTTAGACTAGAGAAGGAAACCAAAACCCAAATACTTTAAGTAAATGTCCAAAGTTGAAAGAGCTGCTAAACATAGCAACTGTCTGTGAAACAGCAAAACCTTACACACTCATGCCCTTTCCATTTTGGGATATTGTTTTCAATCTTTCACTAAAGCAAAATGAGGGTACAGTAACCCTTTCATATCTGTGGATTCTGTATCCCTGGATTCAACCAATGGCAGATCAAAAGTATTTAAATAAAGAAACAATAAAAAATAACAATACAACAATAAAAATAATACAAATAAAAATGAGTATTTACAAAATATTTACATTGTATTAGGTATTACAAGTAGCCTAGGGGTGACTTAAAGTATATAGGAGGGTGTGCGGAGGTTGTGCACAAATATTACCTCTTTCTAGATAAATGACTTGAGCATCCTTGGATTTTGGTATTGGTGGGAAGTCCTGGAAACAATGCCCAATGAATACTGAGAAACTACTGCATGCCTAATTGAAAAAAAAAGTCTTTAAGATTATGTTATTTTGCTTGTATGAAACTCAACTAAAAATGGTAAAAAATGGAAACAAAATCTTATGTTCATGAATTTACTTGGCAACCATGATTGCAAAACATAAAATAATTCAAATGTCTAACCATACAGAAATATCAAATTCACATAGTGACTGAAGCATAGCTATCGGAAATCAAGTGTTCAATGAGGATATAATGAAATGTATATTTATTCATTTTCTCTCCATATATATGCTTAAAGAGACAATAATTGAGGGAAGAATACAAGAACTATTAGCAGTGGTTAATGTAATATTTTACCATGTAATATATTTTTTTCTTTGAGGCTTCTCAATTTTTTTAAGTTTTCTGGTCTAGACTAATTTATTTTGCATATGTGACCCAGGGGACAAGAAGAATGAGAATCGTAATAGGAGTATACCAGAAAGGAAAGATAAACAGTTAAATAAGTAATACAGTGTTTTTGAAAAAGGTTTATTTTCTATCCTATAATGGACATCTCAAGACAATTGGGTAGTCCATTGAGTCTCTAAATTAGAACACAGTTGGATGTTTCTGACAGTGTTCAGATTTTGTTTTCATCCTCTGAGATACTGAGATTCACCAGGGAAACCTAGCATTCCAAATGTGTTAGAAAATACATAATGTGTCAACACATTGTGACATGGGAGTGATACTAGTAAAAGCTGTTTGAGTCTATTAATAACACAAAACCAGTTCATTCTAATAGTACAAAAATATGAGTAAATTTCAGGTTTCCGTCCTTCTTTCTTTTTTTCTTATTTGCTTCTGTATTATTAATTTATAAATTAAGAAAAATGATATATTTTTTTAAAAGATGTATGATGCTTTGTGTGGAAATGTCTTCTCCCTTTGAAGCTGGTTATTTAACATTATATATTGAACTATTTTAGCCATACATTGTTTTTTACTCATTTACATGACTTCTTATTTTCTCTCTCCATTGCATCATCTCTGATGCTAACATTCAAATGGCAAAGGAAAGAATACTTTGTGAAGTTCATGAAAAGCACAAGTTTGGTTCATAAAATTTATTTGCTGACTAATTTGCTGTTTTTTGATTACACCTTTTCCCAAAGTGACAGAGAAAAGAGAGAACGGGATCAATAATAGATAAGTGAATATGACCTTACCAACATGTGTCCTCAATTGGAAAATGTTTACAGGTGCAATGAATCAGTCAGCATCTTACCTCATTCATAGGTGCAATGACTGACCTGTCTCTCCCAACTTCACCTCCATTACCTATGAGGACGAGTTGCTCTGAAGATGCGCTTAATGGTTCAGTTCCTCTGAAGATCTGCATTATATTAGTTGTTACTAGTCATCTTTATTGTTTGTTATTGCTTAGGCCTAAAGCACCTTTAGTAATAACAAAATAAGATTTGTTTAGAAGCATCAAATATATCTCTTTTTTTTTTCTACTGACAGATCTCTGAAGGATCTAATTTTGGCTAATATATTGAATCACTTCCATTTTGTCAATAGTCATTTTGGAGAGATGACATTGAAACCTACCTAGATGTATACTGATTATTGCAGTTTCTACAGAATTGTGTGTAACTAATGTGATGTATGACAAGGTGACCCAGTGATAGTGATGGTAGTGATAACAAGGGGACTTGAAATCCCAGCACAATTGTCACCCCAATTTAGTGAGAAAAAGAGAAGCTCTGAAGGATTTTTTTTCTCCCTTGAGTAGCTTGTTTTTCTTAGTTTGCTCCTTCATTATTATCATAACTTGAAATTAACTTATTTCCTCAGTCTAATCTTTAATATGCTAAGATATGTCAAATGTGTCCAATTGCATTGAACGATTTGAATACATTCTATTTTAATCTTATTGACTATATTGATCTCATTCTACTCCTCAAACAACACAGCCAAAAATATGCAATCCATTTCAGCAAATGAAACCTCTGGGTGAAGGTTAATTACAAGGCTTCTAAATGCAACAACTGAAAAGAGACAATGATCAATTGAAAATAGACCCTAATAGAGTATGTATGTGCATTTATCCTTTCACCATAAGGGTTGGAATTATAAGCCACAGATGCCAGTTCCCAGTTACTCATGCCAGCTGGGGGGTACATTTGCCCCCACTCTTTCCCATTGGATTTGAAAACTGCTCAATTATCCTTGTATTCCAAGGGCTGTGCTTGCAGCAGGGCTCTGAGATCTAAATTCTTTCACAGATACAGAGATGGGTTCAGTTTATGTGTCTAAAGAGAGAATTTTTTCATGCACATACATATTTGACTTTCATATGTAGTAAGAAAAAGAAACATTTACGTCTATCAAGTTAAAAAGAATGCAGTGAGTCTGGTGTGTTTGTGTGTGTGTGTGTGTGTGTGTGTGTTATAGGGAAGGAGGTTGGGGAGAGAGGAGCAACCTGGCACTTTTTCAGGGACAATCTAGCTATTTGCTATTCCACAGTTGCTTCTGGAGTCTGCGGTGGCAGCTGGTAGTGCTTCTCTGATGGCCATGCTTCCAGGAAACAGCAGAACTAAGACTTAACCTAAAACAATAAATGCAATGCCATTAACAAATTACTGCCCCTTACTCCCTTTCTACCGAGTTCTTTACAGAAAACATCTGTCTTCTCAGTCTCCTTTTTGCATGCATAAAGTCAGTTCTAAAGTTCACAGCTTCTTGAGCATTTTTCTATTCTCTATTTTAAAATGTTTTTTTCTCACAATCATCTGACAACCTTTCAGTAGCAGAGGTTGTGCATACTATTTAGTTTTACTTTGCCTATCAGGAATATTCTGTTTACATACTAGGCAGTGAAGAACATGCATGACCAATGAGATAAAAAAATTACTAGGGTGATAATATAAAGTAAGATAATCTTTTCAGAAAAATTTTGTTTAATAATCTCTCCCACTTCCTAGAGCCCATTCTACAATTTCCTGGCTTGTACTGGGATAATTTATCTCATTTTAGTTTCATAATATTACTCTGTTTTCTTTTCTGTGCACTTTTTCTGTTACGAGAATCATGACTTCCACTTGTCCTCCAGACATCAATTATTTACAATTAATTAAATTAATTTTAAGACTGATGGATCACCACTGCTTCCCCCTCTCCTTTCATCTTTTCTTTTTTTTTTTTTTTGAGACGGAGTCTAGCTCTGTTGCCAGGCTGGAGTGCAGTGGCGGGATCTCAGCTCACTGCAACCTCCGCCTCCCGTGTTCAAGTGATCCTCCAGCTTCAGCCTCCCAAGTATCTGGGACTACAGGTGCGTGCCACCATGCCCAGCTGATTTTTGTATTTTTAGTAGTGTGGAGGTTTCATCATGTTGGCCAGGATGATCTCCATCTCTTGACCTCGTGATCCGCCCACTTTGGCCTCCCAAAGTGCTGAGACTACAGGTGTAAGCGACCACGCTGGGTGCCTTTTCTCTTTTGTCTTGAAATCCATATCGTTAATTCAAACATATTTTTATCAAGAGTTTTTCACTGAGAGTTTTTTTCAAATAGATACATAAAGATGTATCCTTTTAATGTTTGTTGTTGCTCAAAAATGCCTTTCTTTTGCCTAACATGTGTGGTATTTTGCTTGGAGATGTGATAGTTGAATTGTAGTCTCCACTTCGCAATAGTCTGTAGATGTTCTTCCATTGTCTTCCACTTCCATTGTTGCAGATGAGCGGTCCAATATTTTGTTTTGGTTTTAATTCTTGTTCCTGTGTAATCAGTTGTTATTGCACGGAAGCCTTTTTTTTTTAAATTTAAATCATGGAAGAAAGGATTTTACCAAGATATTGCCTCTCTAACTCTGTTCATTTCCCAGTAAAAACTGAACATGTAGTATGTATAAGAGAAATGTTCAGGATGTATGAACAGACATTTGTTGAGTGTATGCTAATACAAAGTACTGTGATAGATTACAGACACCCACTTCCCTTGCTCATTAAGTTTGGAGTACAACATGGAAAGTTTGCAGGTAAACATTTAATTACGACAAGGCATACTAAATTGGAGGTGTTTAGGAATTAGACAGAGTTCTCTCTGTAGAAGTAAATAAATGATTTGTTTTCATGGATTTTACAGTCATCTGGGTTTTTCAACAAAACAGATTCCTCTCTCCATTGACCTGAACTGCCTTCCCTGCCAGTGTCTGGGTCTTTGATTAGTAAAAGAGAGACACAGGATGCAATTCTCCTATTTTTTTATCCTTGTTCTCTTTGTCAGTTGAACAGCTAGTTGGGCATTTATTGCTGAAGCACACAGAAGGCAATTTCAGCTGAAGGTGAGCCTATGTTCATGTAAACTTCCAATCCAGATTAAATATTAGGGTTTGTCCCAGCTCTCATAAGCAGCTAGAGCTATCAGGTTTAGGGGTGGAGAAAACTCAAGAGATTCTTTTAGGCAGAGGAAAGAACATATGTAAAAGGCTGGAAGCAAGAAGTCCACGGGAAGAACGAGATCATGAAGTACCTAGAACCTTATTACAATATGGCCCTGAGTACAACTGGATGGCTCTGAATGAAAATAGATTCATGATGTGAACTGACCTGAATCAGTGTAGGAGGCTCTCCAGACAGGAGGGATGCTGTACTAATGCAATAGATACATGATAAACTTGGAAAAAATGTGATCCTTATTTTCTTGAAATGCTTTTCATTTAACCAAAACAATAGCAAACAGGAAACCCAATAAATACAATAGAGCTACTTTATTTTTTGGAATAAAGAGAAATATTCTCTTTTATTTTTGCCTTTGAATCTTGGCTAGCATAAAACATATTAGCCTTTTTCTTTGTTTTGTTTTTTTAGATGGAGTCTCGCTTTGACGCCCAGGCTGGAGTGCAGTGGTTCGATTTTGGCTCACTACAACCTCTGCCTCCTGGATTCGAGCAAATTCTCCTGTCTCAGCCTCCTGAGTAGCTGGGACTACAGGCCCGAGCAACCATGCCTGACTAATTTTTGTATTTTTAGTAGAGATGGGGTTTCACCACATTGCCCAGGCCTGTCTCAAACTCCTTCCGTTAGCTGATCTGCCCGCCTCCACCTACCAAAGTGCTGGGATTATAGGCGTGAGCCACCACGCCCAGACATTAGCCTTTGTTTAAGATTTAATTGCTTTTTCCGCTTTTGTATGAATCTCTTTTGAAAGCAGTCTCTGAGTGTGGGGAGGTTCCCTGGGACTTGCAAGGCATCTGCTGTAGTCATAACTGAGAAGATTGCCTTAAAAAAGAAAATAATCCATGAAAACATTGGCCTGACCAAAGTGGACAAAAATCCCTGTCAAGATAGGATAACAACTCTGTTTATTGATCCACTTGAAGAAAGTTGGCTAGGAAGATGGGCAGAATCAGAATGCATTTTATTTGAGGATTTGCAAAATTTGAAAAAGCTGATATTTTCAGGTTATTTTGGAATTATCACTTAGAATAATAATTGAAATGTTTAAGTTCAAATATTTTAAATATAAATTAATATTAGATTGTGTAATTTAAAAATATACAGCTGCTCCACAGGGAGGTTTCAGTGTTCTCTTTTCTGCACTGAGACCACTGTCATTAGCTATTACAACATATCTTTTTGTTTGTTTTTGAAACTGATTCACTTTCTCTTCCAGGCTGGGGTGCAGTGGTGCCATCTCTGCTCACTGCAACCTCTGCGTGCCTCCCGGGTTCTAGTAGGTTCAGCCTCCTGAGTAGCTGTAATCACAGGAGCCCGACATCACGTCTGGCTAATTTGTTTTTGTTTGTTTGTATTCTTAGTAGAGATGGGTTTTCACCATGTACCATATCGCCCAGGCTGGTCTCAAACTCCTGACCTCAAGTGATCTGCCTGCCTCAGCCTTCCAAAGTGCTGGGATTACAGGCCTGAGCCACTGCGTCCGGCCCTCTTGGAGATCAGAAAGTATATTCAACCTGTACAGAGTTTGTGTGCATATGCATATGTGTGAAGCACATGTCTTGCTGAGTTAAGTTGCAATCTTCTTCAATACATAATTTTTCAACACACAATTTTAGTATGCTCTTTTACTTTTAACATGGAATCTTGAAAATAATAGCTGCTACTTTAATGATTGATTGGTTAACTGTTTGGCATATCTTTTAGTTTCAGTAATCATCTAACATGTTTTGTTGTTTTTTACTGGAATGATTTTCCTTAATTTTAAAAGAATATACGCAGTTTAAAAAAATTTTTAAAAAGGTAATTATTTCAGAATTGCTAAAAAATAATGTCAAAGTTCTTTTCCTGAAGCACACAAAACTCCCTATGGGCAAACATATTCAACAGTTTAATTCTTATAGATGTTGTCTTAATCCCTCTTGACTTAATTTTAGGTCTTACTTATTTTTTGATACTTTCTTTTATATAATATATAATTAGATGGAATATAATTTTCATGATTTCTCCTTAAATTGTAAATTTCCACTTTTAAAATGTTATTTGATTTTTAATTGACAAATAATAATTGTACATATTTATGGGATGCAATGAGATGTTTTAATGCATTTGTATATTCTAGAATGATGAAATCATGCTAATTAACATATCCATTATCTCACATGCTTATGATTTCTTTGTGGTTACAACATTTAAAACCTAGTCTTTTAGCTTTTGAAATATACAATATATTATTATTATTAATCATGATCACCATGTTGTACAATAGATCACTTGAACATATTTCTCCTGTCTCATTGAAACTTGATAACCAACATCACTTCTTTCCCCCTGCATCCTCCAACACTGCTTTCCCTCGTTCCTAACCTCACCCACTCCCTTGTGTCCACAGCCTTTGGTAACAACCATTGCATTCTCTTCTAACAAGATATTAATAATTTCTTTTGACTTCAAACTATGTAAGATGAGAATATATGTTGCACAGATTCTCTTTACCTTTCCTTTTCCACCTTTGACCTTCAAATTTCCATGAGCTATATCCTCAATTTTAACATTTTTCTAAACCTTTTTGCACTCCAATCAGAACTATACATTCTCCCTGTACAGAGAATGCTTTCCTCACAATCTGTGCAGGCTAACTCTTAACCTTTATTGTTTTCATTTGTGTTATTCCATGTCCCCAGTTCAATTATTTTCCTGTAATAACCATGTTTTCTCCAAATATGTTTGATTTTTTTTAATTGTCTTTGGTTTTGGTGTCAGTAGTGCTATCCTCTTGATTAGTTTGGAAGCCTTTCTTCCTCTTGTGATTTCTCAAAATGCGTGAATAAAATTTGCAATTTTTTTCTCTAAATGTTTGAAGGAATTCACCAGCAAAGTCTTCTGTATAAAACTACATATCTTTTCTTTATAAGAAACTGTTGTATTATAAATTTGGTTTTTTAATTGGTATGGGAACACTCTGATTTTCCCTTGCTTAGTGTCAAATTGGATAATTTATATAGTCAATGGAACACAATGATTTCTTCTATATTTCAAACTTGCTAGCATTATATTGCTGCATAATATTTCCTTTTTAAATTTGTGTAGGATTTATGAAGATGTCCTCTCTTTCATTTTTGACATTTTTAATTTATATTTTTCTTTTTTGCCTTTGTCAGTGAACCAAAAGATTTATTCATTTTATTAGTAGTTTTGAACAATTAGCTTACCACTTAATTAATTTTATTTATGTTTTTCATTTCATTTCATTTATGTTATTTTTTTGATACAGAGTCTCATTTGGTCATTCAGACTGGAGTGCATTGGCATGATTCAGCTCACTGCAGAGACCTCCTCCCGGGATCAAGTGATCCTCTCACCTCAGCCTCCCAGGTAGCTGAGCCTATAGGCACGTGCCACCACACCTGTCTAATTTTTGTATTTTTTATAGAGACAGAGTTTCACTATGTTGCCTAGGCTAGTCTCAAGTTCCTGGGCTCAAAGGATACTCTTTACTCTTACCTGGACCTCTCAAACTGCTGGGATTACAGGTGTGAGCCACTGCACCCAGCCTCATTTACATTTTGTACTTATCATTTCTTTTCTTCTACTTATTTTGGGTTTAATTGGAGTTTTGATGAATTTTTTCTTGTGCATGTCGATAGGCAAATAATTCTCTGAGCTTTTGCTTATCAGAAGTATTATCAGTTAAAAGTTATTTTTTTGTGATATAGAATTCTAGGGTTTTTTTGGCTTTTTACACTTTAAAGATAATATCTCATTATTTTCTGCACTTTTGACTTGCTTCTGTTAAAAATGAATAGAATACATTATTATTTATGATGAAAATGAAGTTATCATTAATAAAGTTGTTGCCCTATATTTAACGTGGCTGGTATATTGGTTGCCTTTTCTTTTTTCTGTGCAGTTGGTGTCCTATATGCAAACTATTACTGATCTAAGAATCATTTAAAAAATATATTTACTCTTAGCATTAGTCAAACTTTTGGATATGTAGGTTTATGTTTTTCAAAACATTGTGAAATTTTTAGCCAATGTTTTTTTCAAAGAGTTTTCTGTATAATTCTACTTCTGTGAATACAGTTACACTTATTATGTTTGATGTTAAAAATGAGAAACTGTTCATTGTTTATGAACATAGTATTTTTTATTAGTCTTTATATTTGGTAATTTCTATTAATCTGTCTTCAAGTTTGCTTACTTCTTTTGCAATCTCCAAAATTTTGTTACGTTAATCTAGTAAATATTTTATGTTCTATCTTTTAAACTTTAATTTTGTAATTTCATTTTGTTCATTTATATTGATGATTCTACTGCTTTGCCCAGACTGCCCTTCTCTTTAATCATCATGTCAATCATTTTGTTCATATAATTGAACATATTCACAATAGCTTTCTAAAGTCTTTGACTGCCAATTCCAACATCTAGATTATTTCATAGTCAATTAAAAAAAATAAGATTACTATTTTCTATTCATTCATATTCTTACACATTTTTAAAAATTATATCTATTACAGCCATTTTTGATGTCATTCTGGAAGATCTTGAGTTGTTTTGACAAAGACTTAAATTACTGATGAGTTATTTTGTTTTGCCAAGCTTGCTTTCATAATTTGTTTAAAAATGCTCTTCCTGTTTTGCCCGTATCATGAGGATCTGGTCTTTACTGTATAGAGAGTCGTGTTTATTTCTAAGGCTTAGTTTTACTGAAGGGAATTTTTTCTTGGCCAGGATTCACATTTCCCCAGCACCCTCTGACTCTGGTATCTCTGTTGAGCTTGCAGCCCCAGTACCATTCCCTCTATGTTAGCCTAATAACTCACCCCATAAAACCACAGATTAGCTTTAGGCAAAAACTTATAGAAATGTTCCTGTAAACACCTGGTGTCCACCTCTGTAGATCTTCATCCTCTCTTTCTTATTCAGTGTTCTGCCTTAAAAATTTTCTACCATTTCATTGCTCTGAGCTCTGAGCTGTGAGTCTTCATATCAGCAAGAACTCTATGCTCTGCTTTTTCTCTTCTTTCCTGGGTTTATTCTGGAAAGTGCTCCCAAGCAGAAATATGGAGGAGACATGAACTTCAATTTAAATATATATTTACTGTCAAAGATCACATTCCTCTTATTAATTACCTAAAAAACACTTTCCTTAATTATTCTGAGTAAGGCTGGCATTAATTACTCCATCACTGCTAGAAGTGGAATTTGAGCTTTTATTAGATACTTTAGTTAATATCAAATTTGAGTATTTGTTTCACCTCACCCTAATAACGGAAATAGGAGTACAAAGGTAAATGGAACTTCAGATTAAGTGGATTTCTTGTGTGCATTTTAATTTTAAATATTTGCCCTTAAAATCTGACAGTGCTATAAGATATCCAAAGACATTTCCTGGGTCTTTGCTTTATTGTTAGATTTTTCCAAATCTAATGTATACAGCTGGGCACGGTGGCTTATGCCTGTGATCCCAGCCCTTTTGGAGGCTGAGGGCAGGTGTTCAAGACCAGCCTGAGTGGCATAGTGAGACTCTATCTCTATAAAAAATTATAAATAAAATAACAACAACAACAAGTATAAATATAGTAGATCTGTCATATTTTACATACAATAGAACTTAATTAAACATATTATGTCTTTCATTGTAATATCCCTATTTCAATCTACTTCTCTCTGTCTGTACTAACACTATCATACTTCTTGCTGGCTTTACATATGACTTTTTCTTGATTGCAATTTTCTTTTCACTCAAGCTGCCTTTTTCATCTAAGCTTCTTTGTCTGTAATGAATTCCTCACGTTATACTTATTGTGACTTTTTAAAATGTGTAATTATGCCATGTCCCCATTAGAAAATATCCAGTAATGACCTACTCTTTGTAAGATAACATTCTAAGTCCTTGTCTGGCACTAGAAATTATTATGGAATAATGTTTCTTTATATATGGAACTCATATCTCATCATTCCTCTGTTTCCTGTCTCTTCTCATGCTATGAAATAGGCATAATTGATTATTGACAGTGTTCCTTAAGACTACATTCTTCCCTTAAATATTTATCCTATATTACTTTATCTTAGTAGTACTATATTGCTTTAAATGCTTGTTTATTTACATTTCTTCGCTTATTGCATTTTAAGCTATTTGTGGACAAAGATAGCACATTGGCATGGTTATTTGGTCAGTACATTTTGAACAAATAGATAAAATCTATTGGATCATCAACTAATATTATTTAAATATTGTTGGATGCATTAAGAAGGCAAACTGAATGAACAAAATGTGCAGATTTAAAAATAATCTTCATTTTTCAGATCATTAATAGTGTATAAACACCTTTAAAAATTTAAGGGATAAAACAGGAAGTAATTAACTGTTAAGGACTGAGTAAAATAGTTTAATAAAATAATTAGAAATGACACTACCAGCATCCTGTTGAACTGCATAATGGAAATACAAAAAAGTCTGCTCCCATAGTGCAATATATTTCTTAGTGTATCTTATCTTTCAGCTATAGAAGGCATGAGGGAGAGAATATAGAGAGAACCTATGAATATTGTTGTTTAATACACAGAATTGAGGAAAGATTAATACACAGAACTGAGAGACTGGCAAATTACTAATTTTTACTTGAAGATAAACACATTTTATGATAAAAATAATAAAATTTCAGTTGGATGTAAACAATATGTATTATAGTGTTTTTACTAAGTGAATCAGATAACATACCAATGTATAAATGTACTTATAAAATTCTTCTTTAAAATGAACTTTTTGATGAGTAGACATGAACTACAGATAATTTGGGGTGGCAATTTACAAGTCCTGCTTTCAGAAGGGACACAAGACATATTATTCAATTTGAGATCCAGGAAGTGTAGATGCTGATGAAACCAATAAAATGACCTTCAATCAACACTCTCTTTGTTTTACTCCCTGATATTGTCAAAAATGTTGTGAGCAATAAAAGAGAATGATCACACAGATAGATAAGAAATAGTAAGATCTTAAAATAAATAACCATATGCTCTAGTTTCTGAGAAAGGAAGTAGAGTTTCCAGATAGAATGGAGAAAATCTTTAAGGATGTAGGCCAGGACAGAAAGAAAGAAAGAAACAAGTATGAGGATATAAAAGCAAGCTTTTAGGAAGTTTGATAAAAATAACATTGTGGCATAATGAAGAAGAGAGAAAAATATGCATTATTATATAATGTCAAATTTTCTTTTCAACCTCTCCTCATGCAGTTTAACCAACAGTACTATCTTATACTTCATTATAAAATAGAGACATATCAGTTAATTCTGGTGGTAATGTCTCATATCTTATCATCAAAAAAGTCTATCATCTATCCATCTATCTTCTATCTCTCTATATCTACGAAAACATTTAAAATGCTGATGAGTTACTGATTTATTTGAATATAGCTACATTGTTCTGAAGAATGAGTCTTAATATTGGTGGAGAGTTTATTGATTTTCTCATAAATTCCACCAGCTACTGCCAATAGCCAATATATGTTGATTCTTATAAAAATAAAAGACATACTTTTGAAGATATCTAGCATATAAATTGAGAGATCTTAAAAACTGTAGAGAACATGGAATAAGAGTTGATATTCTAAGTAGGGTCCTCCACAAAAGACAAGTTGCATATGGTATATCTATGAAATTTTTTTCAGTAGCCATGAGAGCTTGAACTTTGGAATTATTTTATTTTTCTGAACAATGGATTTGCAATACTAGTGTGTGAGAATAAACAATGTAATAAATGAAACTATTAGCAGTTGACCAAAACCTTCAACTGAACCTGGTCAATCCTTCTCTCATTGTCCATAGCACAGTAACGCTCATAAAGATGTAAAAATCAGGCATGGGTAACAGTAAGATGCTGGATATGACCATGCATGGTCTGCATGGCAGAGAAGTTTAGGCAGTATTTCATTAAAGAACATGAATTTCAGAGTGCCAGAAAGATTGTCTTTGGCGATATTAACATCACCATGGTTCAGGAACGGAGAATAGTGAAAAGAATGCTAGAAAATTAAGGTCCCATATCTTCGGGAAACAAGAAAAACAAAAATGACTTCAAAAGACTGAGTACTGAAAGGAACAATCTAATAGTATTAGCCTCAAATATGGCTTTAATATTATTTTTTATCAATGCTTTTGTTTAATAAGTGTTATATTTTATTCCAGGGCAAAAAACTGAATAACATCACAGCACCTAGAGATGGGTTCTTTCATGACTTACATGTCTCCAGGTAGAACAACTTGGTACAATGAATAAAAGTTACAAGGCAAACATCAGCTCTAAAGATTCCACATTTTAAACACTGGTTTAGTTTAGAAAAAAATGAGCCACAAGTCACTGAATGTTCAGGCAAATTCTGCATGGCCATCTGTCAAGAATTTTGTAGAGAAGATGACTTACTTCATAGGAAGTTTTTCCCCCCACTTTGGCATTTTGCTCTAGTAATAGAAATAGCAGGAAAACAACATATAGTCATCAAGTAAACTCTCTCTTCAACCCACCACTTCTCTTTTCTTTTTTGCCATCCTTCCTTCCCTGTCTTTCATCAAGTGCCAGACACTGTGCTAGCCACAGTGAATGAAGAGTTAAAAATACCTTCAGTGATATTAGGTATTATAATTCCAATGTATGGACAGGAACTCAGAAAGTGGATATGCATCTTCAAATAATTGTGTTCATAAGATCATACAAACACAAAGGAGAGCAGAATCAAACATGGCTTTACAGAAGACAAAATGCTAGAACTGACTGTACAAGAAGAGGATTTTGATGGCTTGAGAAAGGGAAAGCAGATTTTAAGGACTAAGAAAAGCATGTGTGTAGACCCGGACAGACGAAAGAGCAGACACCAGGAAACGGCCATGTTACTTCGATGGGGCATATTCTGGGTGGCGAAGAACAGCCACTGCGGTTGAGAGGAAGGGATGAAGCGAGGTGGGGTCTATAAGCAGGATCTTGGTCATGAAGGTCCTTGCAATTCTACTTGCAGCCAGAGTCCTTGATTTGTCTCTTTTTTTATTTTGTTTGTTTCCTGCTTATGTCTCTTAAAATGCAAATGTAGGCCTTTTTTTTGTTGTTGTTGTTGAGATAAAGTCTTGCTCTGTCACCAAGGTTGGAGTGCAGTGGCACAGTCTCGGCTCATGGCAACCTCTGCTTCCTGGATTCAAGAGATTCTCCTGCCTCAGCCTCCTGCATAGCTGGGATTACAGGTGCCTGCCACTACACCCGGCTAATTTTTGTATTTTTAGTAGAGATGGGATTTCACTATGTTGACCAGACTGGTCTCTAACTCCTGACCTCATGATCTGCCCGCCTTGGCTTCCCAGTGTGCTGGGATTATAGGGGTGAGCCACTGCACCTGGCCCACGTTTTTACAGTAACGGTAGGGTCCACCTAGCTCTTATGCCAGTATTCTTCCTAAATTCCATCTGTACCTACTCTCTCTCAACTTTTGTCCCCTCTACCCCTGTCTGTTTTTTGTAAATCTATGTATTCTCTTTTGCCCCAGAGCCTTGTTTACTGTTTCCTTTATTTGGGACAGTCATCTAATCCAACACATCTCCATGCCTCCCTGCCTCCATTTTCTTCACACTTAGCTGGGAAATCCACATGAACTTTGACTTTACATTTGATCACAAAGCCTTTGGCTGACCCCAAAGCATTGCTGGGTCCTCTGGTTCCTTCCACGTGTCATTGCTTGTTAAATTTAAGTCATTCATTATTGACTGTAAGCTTCATAAGATGGGGAGTTCCATATCCTCTTCACTTCTGAGACATAGTAATGAGTGGAGGTATGAATGGATGGGTAGCTGAATGAAAATGTACATGAATGCTGTGGAGTATAGACTCTTTTTTTGCTGGTGGTTACAGTTCAATGGATCAAATGGGGAAGTAACTAAATCCAATGTGTTTTAGAAAATTATCTTAGTTGAACGAGGGAAACTTGGAAAGAGATAAGAGGAGAAGTATTACGTTGTAAAATGAATTAGGAGAATATTTTTAGTCGTTTAAAATTAAAGAAGACATTATGGATCAACAGCAGAGGTCATGAAGTAAAAGAAATAGATTACAGAAATATTTAGAAGGTGAACAATAATTAAGTGGATGCATAAGGTGAGAAAAACATGGAGGTGGAGGTGGCAGTGGTGGTGAAGATGGCATGATTCTGGCTCAGGGAGATGCTGTTGTTTTTCATTAGAACAGGTACTGAGATAAGGATAGCAGGTCTTGGGATGAGGCAATTGCTCCAGTTTTAAACAGAACTAAACTATTCATGTAGAGAGAAAATTGGCTTTATGATACATTAATTATTCTATTCTTAGGTTTGAGCAGGAACCCTAATTATGGAATCAGTACATATAAGTTAATTTTTAAGTAATAAAAATGAATAAACAGCAGGAAAATATACACTGTTAAGATAATAGGGTAGAACAGTAACTTGGGGAACTTCAACCTAAAAAGATGGCCAAAAGTGTATATATGTGTATACATGTGTATGTGTGTGTGTGCATGTGTGAGAGACAGTAAATTATAGGACAATGAGGACAGATTTTTTATGTGGAAGTCAAGGGAAAATAAATTTTTTCTAGAGGAAGTAATCAAAAATATCATATGTGGCAGGGGGGTCAAATAAAATAGAGACAGGAAAGTATTGGTTAGATTTCATCACACACAGGTTATTGCTACCTATTGTTAGAGAGGTTTCAGTCAAGTGGTAGGGCCAGCAACTAGATCATAAGGGCTGAGGAGTGACTAGGAGGAAAAAGTTAATAAAAGGATAGACATTGCCGTGGAGAAATGTAACTGTTAGGAAAGAGCAGGAAAGTACTACGAGCATTCAAGCTAGTGGAAAGGTATTTGTTAAAATGGTGTTAGCCTCAATTGCAGTGATATTTCAGAGTAGGAATACTTGTTTTGCATAATGAAACAGTATCTCTTAGATAATTCTTTTACCTACGCAAAACAACGTGCTCACTCTAAAAATAGTTTATCTTGCTAATATTTGTAGCATCCAGATTTTTGTTTTAGTGTGAGTGTATCAGAGTTTGTACCTTAATATTTTAATCTGAAAGTTAAGGTTATAAAAATGCTTGAATAGGTACTTTAAAGTGTTTTGTGACTCTGAATGACTCTTTAAATCTAAAATAGCTCTATTACTCTTACAGCAACAACTGGATTGGGGTACTGAATAGGTATCCATATCTATGGGAGCCTACTTTAAAGTTCTGCCCACCATAAGGAGACAAAATCTCTGTCCTCCTACCTCAGAAGACAATTTGTCATTTGCAGTCACTTCTCTTAAGACTGCAGTCTAATTTTTAAACACTCCTTTCTTCAACCTTCATCTAGTTACAATGTCACTCTATGTATTAAGTCATAAAATATTTCATGTTGGAAATTTGTCAAGGAAGGAAAAAAAGCAATATGCACATAGTTATTCCCTGGGGTATATTCTCTAATAGCTAAAGTGTCTTACAATAAGGAAATTAAGTAAATTATGGTGCATTAACGTGGGAGCGTATTATGCTGCCTTTAAAACAATGATGAAAATATTTATGACATATAAATATGGTGATTTAAATTTCTATTAAAAAGTGGACTATACAGTGATTTGGTTATTACTATTTCAACCATAAAATAAATACATCCCTACTGGCAATATTTTCAGGAGAATATGTAAACATGAAAATAGCTAAAAGTATGTTTTTTGATTTATAGAATATTTTAATTTTCTCAGGGTTCACTTTAACCTTTTTTAATAAGAAGAGGCTATGACATAGGCACTGTTGCTATTCTCTCAATTTATCCAACTGCATATAAGACAGATAGTAAAAAAATAAATGTCAGAAATTAAATCTGTGACACCTGTAATAAAAAGGTTGCTTGGATTTTGTAAATGACATTACAAAGTAACATTTGAATGTTATTATCTTTATAGTACGTTTACCAATGAGTCAAATACATTAAATATCTTCATGTAAATTGGATATATAAGCCTCTCTCTCTAGGATTTCATGAGTGACTTTAGAAATTCTTATGTAACCACAGAAAATCCAGAGTCTTTTTGGTTTTCTTGAAGATGACATTATGCTCTTTGGTGAAAGCAATACTTGGGCAAAAAGTTCCAGCTTCACAGATGGCTATTAGACTTGAGTTGTCCTGAGACAGCGTCCTTAAGTTGATCTGTGTTATTCTATGTTTCTCGAAACTTGAAAGCTTTTAATACCTCAACAAAAGCTTGAACACACACAATTAAAAACAAAGCACAGGCCTGGTGTGGTGGCTCACACCTGTAATCCTAGCACTTTTGGAGGTCAAGGTGGGTGGATTACAGGGTCAAGAGACTGAAATCATCCTGGCCAACATGGTGAAACCCCGTCTCAACTAAAAATACAAAAATTAGCTGGGGGTGGTGGCATGCGCCTGTAGTCCCAGCTACTCGGGAGGTTGAGGCAGGAGAACACTTGAACCTGGGAAGTGGAGGTTGCAGTGAGCTGAGAACGCGCCAGTGCACTCCAGCCTGAGTGACAGAGCAAGACTCAGTCTCAAAAAACAAAAACAAAACAAAACAAAAGACAAGCAAAAACAAAGCACAGTTGCTTCCTTTGATCCATATAGAACTGAATGTCATGGATTTTTGTTGTTGTTGCTTGCTTTGGGGAATTTATTGTTTAGTTAATGGTCCTCTAATTTGGCATCAGGCTAAGCCCTATAGTAAAGTGAAGGAGGTCTAAACTGTTTTTGGTGCCTTTTCTTGAAACAACTCTGTACCATGGTGACACTAACATGGCCTTTTTACTCTAATATCTTTCTTCACAGTTCTGCTTGGTCTAATTTCATGGTACTGAGAAAAACAGATCTTGTGGGCCTGATAAATGTTTTTCAATTTAGTAAAAGACATCTACCCTACTCCCAGTCACAGAGACTAGGCTAATCTTTGGATGGATGAGTTAACATTTTTGACTAAAAGAATTTGAAGTAAAGGTCAATATTAGTGAGATAGCCTAATGTTATTGAAAAGAAGCCCAGTAGTTATTTACACATCATTTTTTTCTTGGTTGATTATCTATTTCTCACTAAGCTTCTCTGATACAAGTTACTTAAGGAATAATATGATCTCAGTTTTCTGATTCTCCTCTAGAATATAAATTTATATGAGGTCACAGAATTATACTATTTTTGAAGTTAGAAGATACTAAGATGTTGCTTACCTCAATCTTCTCATTTTACAAATGAAGAAGTCATAGTTGCAGAGATAAAATATCTTCTCTAAAAAGCTATAGATTCAGACATATGAAGAATGGTATTTTTGGCTCTCAGATCAATTACTTCTCTTAATCATTCTTTCTTAAATGTTATTCCATTTTGACAATATCCCCATCATCATTTTGCAATGTG
This sequence comes from Ateles fusciceps, assembly GCA_036589455.1. Classification (NCBI taxonomy): domain Eukaryota; kingdom Metazoa; phylum Chordata; class Mammalia; order Primates; family Atelidae; genus Ateles; species Ateles fusciceps. Next base: position 1,193,689 of record JAZHEH010000174.1, on the reverse strand, counting down.
AATAGTTTTACATGGCAGACACTTATGGTTATATTTAAAAGAAAGCACAAATTCATATGTTTCACATATACGTGCATTATGTTGTAGCTTCTACAGCTTTCTACAGCATATTTTTAAAATTCTTTCTTGTCCCATAATTAGCTCATATGGTCATATAAGATTGATGGTTTGATTTTGTAAGTAGGTATAAAATTTTAAACATATACAATGGTTCTAAAAAAGTTGTACCTTTTTTTCCTTCAAAATTGTTCTTTATAGTGATATGTGATCAGGAAGGCAAAAATCTCAATTTTCTAAACAGTGTACATGCACAAGAGGTCACAGTTAAGGTTACCTTGGGAGTTCTAATTCTGAATTTCCTGACTTTTGTGGGTTTAAATTATAACTTTAATGTTCCATTAATGCAGAGGGTTTTTTTTACACTGAACTGTTTTATGTCTTTTATTCTGTACTAATGGACATTGTGTTGATTTCTATGAATATCAAGAAAAGCTCAGTATTCTGGTAAACTCTTTTTAGTTCACATTTTATTTTATAAGTCCTTTTATTTGAAATTGACTAAAACAATTTAAAGCTGTTTCTATCAAAAACTTTTTTAATTTATAGAGAAAGACCGTACAATATTGTTCTTTGTATTTAACATTAAGAAGTGCCTTCTAAAAATTGAAAATTGTATGATTTTTTGTATTGTTCTAGTAGCTTTAGAATACCACTAAATCATTAGGCCATTATTGTTTTCATTTAAATTTAAAAGTGTTACATTGCTCATCACAAAACAAATAAACAGAAAACAAAACAAAACAAAAAACCCTGCAGTTAGGCGTGATTTTCTATCACATTTATGCCCATAGTGCAGCTTTTCAATTTGGGGATAATTGGGAGGCTGAAGCAGGAGGATCACTTGAGCCTCATCCAGTGAGCCAAGATTTCAGTGAGCCGAGATCCTGCAATTGCACTCTATCCTAGGTGACAGAGAGAGAGACCCTGTTTCAAAAAATACATACGAATTTATTGATAAAAGAATCACGTTTTTATATTTTTTACATAATCAATTAGAGTTCTCAGTTCATTGTTCAATTAATATTTATTGAGTTAAATAGAATTCTCAACTTCTAATGCTTACTGTGTTTCTCTCTATTCTCTATACCAAAATATGCCTCTTTTTAAGTTGGGAGGTGGCACATGCCTATTTCACATTAACTTAGTGATAGTTCTAGAACTGAGCATTATCCCAGAGCAATAAAGAGAAGAATTGGTAATTATTTATAAACCTATAATATGAGCTTAGTGAAAGCTTACTGGAAGCAAGGACTGTTTGTAATTATAATGTAATGCTATTTGAAATTGGTTCTCTAGATTTTAAATGGTGCATTTACTATTTTACTAACATGTTGACCTCTTTATAATATGACAAATCTAAGACATTTTTCATATACATTTTAAATATAAATTCTTACTCTTAAAATGCAAATAGTCTCTGGAAATATAAAGTATATGAGTTTTTGAGGAATTAGAATTAATAGCAACAGATAGACTATTTGAAATGATTGATGATGTTTTGTGCAAAACAAACAAAGGAGAAAATCCAAACGGTTAAGTTACTAATAATGCTCAAATACTTCCAATGAACCAAATACGGATGATTCTTAATTTGCCGTGGTTTTTAATTCTCACACCAACACTGAAGGGCTATTCTTATTTTCAGATGTGAAAATTACTATTCAGATAAGTGAAATGTCTCGGCAGAGGTAAAAGGAAGACTCCAAGATGTGGTAGGAGCTAAAACTAAAACTCATACCCTATAAACAATTTGGAAACTTTTTTGGGGAGCCATTTTCTATTAAATTTGAATATTGGTATAGTCTTCAATCCACAATTCTATTCTTAGGTTATATAAAAAGACATATATACTAATATTCATCAAAATCCATGCATAAAAATGTTCACTGCCTTAATTGTAATATTAAAAACTTAACAGAAACATGATGCTGCTCTAAAGAAAGCAGACAAATGATTTTATGCCGTAGAATTCCATTTCTATACATTTAAAACAGATAAAACTTAGTTGTGCTTTTAAGGTAGCGTAGTGATTATTTTGGAAGAGGTCTTGATGGGAAGGAATGTTTCTGGGACGCAAATGATTTTTTGCTCCTTGATTTGAGTTTTGAGTACACAAATGTGGTCAGGGTATAAAATCCATTGAACAGTATATTCATGGTGTGTATAATTTCCTTTGTTATGTAAATCTTTAGTACAATTTCAGTTAATCAAAACAATGCTAACATGAGAGTAAAATATATTTTGGAGTCATATAGATTTAGGTCCAAATGCGTCTCTGGTATTTAAGCAACTTTTGAATTTCAGGTGGGGAAGTGAAACTGGAACAGCCATGTTATAATTTTTTTTTAAGATTAAACTCGTGAATGAACTCCTTAAGGCAAAAAAAAAATAGATATTTAGATAAAACTATTAAGTTTTTGTTTGTTCATTTTTATTGAAAAGTTGAAATGCATAGGAAGCACAGTTGGAAATCAAATCTATGTTCGATTCTAAACCCACAGTTTTTCTTTTTTTTTTTTTTTTTTTTTGAGATAAAGTCTCACTCCGTCACCAGGCGCCAGGCTGGAGTGCGGTGGCGTGACCTCGGCTCACTGCAACCTCTGCCTCCCAGGTTCAAGCAATTCTCCTGCCTCAGCCTCCTGTGTAGCTGGGACTACAGGCGTGCGCCACCATGCCCAGCTAATTTTTTTGTATTTTTAGTAGAGACAGGGTTTCACCATGTTGGCCAGGATGGTCTCGATCTCCTGACCTCATGATCCACCTGCCTTGGCCTCCCAAAGTGCTGGGATTACAGGCGTGAGCCACCGTGCCCCACCAGTTTTTCTTTAAATCTTACTGCATCTCTCCTGCTGTGATCTTTCTCTTAAGGAAGAATTATGTCTTATAGCAATAAGGAAAAATTATTACAGACCATTATATTAAGAAGCATGATTAGAAAAAAATTCAACTCTCACTAATCATTTATAGCCTAAATCTTTCTTAAAAAATTCAGAATGAAGGAGAAAATATTTCAAGTTTTAATTTGCTTGAACTCTTAATGGCCTCAAAACAACTAGTCATGCTGGTACCAGATGTTCTAAACAGCAATTTTGACTTACCAGTTGATATTTATTTCATGAAACTTCAGGATCTGATGACTTGCAACTTAACTAAGGAAAAGAAAAGAAAAAACCAAGAGAGACAGAAAGAAACAGATAAAGTTCTTCATAGATCTCTTTCTAACTGTGTCATGCTGTCATTGAACTACCAGGTAATGCTGGAATAACAGCTTGTATATTTCTTTGCCTTCAGACAGAACAAAAAACTATCCACATTTTTTTTAGGATACTCTTTCTTATATGTGAAAAACTCCATAATTTCTTGTTTGACTCACCATGTCTCTTGCAGGTGGCTTTTGAATCACCCCCAACTTCTTTACCAACTGATTCATTGAAATCAAATAAAAATGTGGGGTTCATTTAAGCTAGGATGCACGTTATTTGCCTCTCCTCCTTCTATGAAAGTATAACTAAACTCCCTTGGCATTTCTTGGATGAATTAAGACACACAAATTTGACTTTATGGCAATGTTAGCAGTCAGGACAGGAGACACACCTGGAGCCAGACATGAGATCTGCCCACTAGTTCTGAAGGAATGAATGCAGATATAGACATTGATTTGGCAAGATGGTACATTGGGGATGAGAATTTTTCGCACATGGCTCATTACAATGCCTAGTACCAGGGAGGCTAAAATGAGGTATCAGAATTACAACCAGTTTGTAAAATTGCTACCTTCGATAATAAATGACTATTCTGTTATAAAGGTGAGCATTTGATATTTAGGATGTATATCCATAAGAAACAGAGACCTAATCCCTTACTCTGTGATTCCACTCAATGCAGAATTTCTCTTCAAGTGATGCCTTAAAATTGAGGGAAAGATCAAAATTAATGAACAACAAAAAAAGCACAAGCAGAGTTAAATGAATATCAACAATTGTGGAGAAACAGGTGCGTAGAAAGAGGTATTGTGGCATTGGACCCAGGTCTGATAATCAGTACAGGAATATTGGAGAAATAAAGATTTAGGCTCTTTTTTCTTTTTTGAGATGGAGTCTCGCTCTGTCACCCAGGCGGCAGTACAGTGGCGCCATCTTGGCTCACTGCAACCCCTGCCTCTTGGGTTTAAGCAATTCTCCTGCCTCTGTCTCCCGAGTAGCTTGGATTACTGGGTTTTTTTGTTTTTGTTTTTGTTTTGTATTTTTAGTAGAGATGGGGTTCACCATGTTGGCCAGGCTGATCTTGAACTCCTGACCTCAACTGATTCACCCACCTCAGCCTCCCAAAGCGCTGGGATTACAGGTGTGAGCCACCACGCCCAGTCAGGTTCTTTGTAGAATCATGCTTGGAGTAAGAATATTGTAGGCAACAACAAATGTTCCTGGGCTTTTGCAACAGCAAGTTAGCATGCTTGTAAACTGTTTTGTTATTGTTTTCTGGAAACATAGGCAGGGCTGCTTCTTTGGAAAGCTCAGATATTTGGAATCTAAGGCAATAGAGTCAGGCATGTGAGGTTCGGTTCACATGATGTGCCTAAAACATTTATTAAACCATAACTGTATTCATTTTTGGAACTTTTTTTTTTTTCCAGAAAAGGCAAATTTTATAGTAAGAGAAGAAATTAGTGGTTACCAGTGCTGCGCATGGAAATTGGCAATGATTGTAAATGGGCCTGCAGGGTATTTTCTGAATGAGTGGAAGTGTTCTACAGCTGAACTATGGTAATTGTTGGACAACTCTGCAAATTACTAAAATTTATTAACTTATATACAATTAAATAGGTTTTTATGGTATGTGGATGATGCCTTTATAAAACTGTCTAAAATACCTTCGGTATTTAGAGTTCTCTAATTAACTGGCTTCCCACCCACTGCTTTTTCTTATATCTTTTACATTAGTTGTTCTTTCACTTTGTGTGATCCCTTGTAGTTAATAAAATCCCTTAAGAAAGAAAATCCCAAATAAGCTCACATTCCTTGACATCAGTAAAAATACCATTTTTTTTCTTTTCAAGGAAAGCAGAATAGAGAGAAGGATTAAATCAGTGTCACTTGTCTTAAGCAAGATACAAAAGGTCTCTGGGCTCTTATCAAAATATAAGCCTCTGTTCTGTAATAAGAGTAAGACTATGTCATGCCTGCAAATCTTTTTTATAATCCTCCTTTATATTAAAGTCATACTAGCCTTTTAAATGTATACCTCCATAAAAGTATAGAAAGACACTACCTTTTGTGCCTTGTTGGTATGAGAGAATTGGGTTGGAATGCTACCATAGACTAACATTGAAAGAAGTTAGAAAAGATGATAGAATGGCACTCCCTGTTCCTCATCCTCATCCTGCAGAACTTACTTGAAAATAGTTCCATAATATGTCCTTCTAAAACTCAGCAGTAGCCCAGAGACAAATTCCTTTGTCCCATCCCCTTTTCTTTCAAGTAAGCAAGACAAACTTTTTGGATGAAGACTGATGATTGGATAAGTCTATCTTCAGACAGAGGGCTTGAAACACGAAGGGTGGCATCTGTCCATTTCCTGGCCTTGAACTTGATAATACATGAAGCCAATGGGAAAAAGATGTGAATTTTTATCTCTAAGAGTTCTGTAGTTCTCATTTTATCAAGAATAAGGAGATTTAAATTATGCTCAAAAAATACTTTTCAAGAAGAGCTATATAAATGAAACATTGACTGAACAATTGCATGTTTGCAAAGATTTCCATATAACCTTTACTTAGGAGAACAATCTGAGCAGGTATAAAATATGTAAAATATAATTTTTATTCTATATACCCAATAAAGTATAAAAGAATGTGTTTGACATTCCAGCTTTTTATGTATTTTGAGGTTTGCTACAGGGCTTTAAAAATCATAATATTGTCAGAATAATTCGTAGTTTTTTCTAAACTTATTCCCATTTTTCAGTGTACACCTACTGGTCTTTATCACAGGAAAGTGTTATTTCATGAAAGCTTTCTTCTTTGCTTCTGCTTTTCCCTTATTTCCTACTTTTTTCTTTATTAATACTAGTTTTCAAAAGGCCGCCTCTCTATTTTCTGTCCTCTATTGTGTTATCTTTTGGATTTAACCTTAGAAATCTCTTTGACCTTTTCATCTGTATTCTGGGAAGGCTTTTTCTTGCTCCCTCTTTCCCACATCTGAAACCACATTTTTAAGAATGTAAATCCTGCATTTATCTTCTCTAATGTATTTTCTGTGTGTGTATTTTTTAGGTTTCTTGTAAACATTTCTTAAATCCCTAATTTTCTTTCATCTCAAATTATTTTACATGTATTATAATTTGTTGGCTGATGATATAGTTTGAGTATTTGTCCCCACCCAAATCTCACGTTTAATTTTAATTCTCAGCCCTGAAGGTGGAGCCTGGTGGGAGGTGTTTGGATCATGGGGGTGGGGCCCTTATGTCTTGGTGCTGTCTTCATGACTGTGAGTTCTCATGAGGTATGGTCATTTAAAAATGAGGTACACCTTTCCACCTTCCCACCCATCACTCTCTCTCTCTGTGTTTCCACCTTGTGATGTGCCTGCTTCCTCTTCATCTTCCAGCATGATCCTACACTTCCCGAGGTCTCCCTAAAACCAAGCAGACCCTAGCACCACCAGGCTTCCTGTAAAACCTGCAGAATTGTGAGCCAATTAAGCCTCTTTTCTTTATAAGTTATCCAGTCTCAGGTATTTCTTTAAAGCGATGCAAGAATGACCTAACATAGCTCCTTATATTCTTTTGCCAGGTTTTCTTTTCCTTTCTTTATATTCTGGTAAAGACACATGACATCAAATCTACAGTCACAACCATTTTTAAGTTCACAGTATTATGCATATTCTTACTGTTTTGAAGCAGCTCTCCAAATCATTTTTATCTTGCAAATCTGAAACTTTATGCCCATTAAACAATTCTCCTCTTTTTATTCCCTCTAGCCCTTGGTAGCCTGTTTCTATGAATTTGACTACTTTAGAGTCCTTATATAAATAGAACTTCACAGTATTTATTTTTTTGTGTATGTGTGTGACTGGTTGATTTCACTTAGCATAATATCTTCAAGGTGCATCCATTTTGTATTATGTGACAAAATTTTCTTTCTCTTTAAGATGAACAAATATTCCATTGTACGGGCATAGAATACTTTATCTATTCATCAGTCAGTGGACATTTGGGTTGCTTCAGCCTCTTGGCAATTGTGAACAGTGCTGCTACGAACATGCATTTACAAATATCTCTTTGAGACCCTGCTTCTAATTCTTTTGGATATTTACTCAGAAGTGAGATTATTAGATAATGTGACAGTTCTAGCTTTTCTAAGGAATTTCCACCATACTATTTTCCATGTTAGTTGCACGATTTTACAATCCCATTAAAAGTGCACATGGTTCCAAATTTTTATCTTAACCAACACATATTTCCTTTTATTTTCCTTTGTGTGTGTGTGTGTGTGTGTGTGTGTGTATGTGTTTAATAGTAGCCATCCTCATGGGTGTAAGGTGATATATCATTGTCATTTTCATTTGTATTTCTCTGATCAGTGACATTGTGCATCTTTTCATGTGCTTCTTGGCCATTGTGTATTATCTTGAAGAAATGTCTATTTAAATCCTTTATCCATGTTTAATTGGATTATCTAATTTTTTGTTGTTAAGCTGTAAAAGGTTTTCATATATTCTGAACTCACCCATTATCAGCAATATAATTTACAATATTTTGTCTCATACCATGGGTTGCTTTTCCAGTCTGTTGATTATGTCCTTTCATTTACAAAAGTGTTCAAGTTTTATGTACTCCCATTTGCCTATTTTTGTTTTTGTTGACTCTGCTTTTGGTGTCATATCCAAAAAAATATTGCCAAGTTTGATTTTCCTCTATACTTTCTTTAGGAGTTTTAGAGTTTCAAGTCTTAGATTTAATTCTTTAATCCAGTTTAATTTTTGTATGGTGTAAGATAAGGGTCCACCTTCATTCTTTTCCATACGAATATACAGCTTTGTCAACAGCAATCGTTGTCCTTTCCCCATTGTGTGGTTTTGCACTTGTTGAAGGTCATTTGACCGTATATGCGAGGGTTTATTTCTGGGTACTTTATTCTTTTCCACTGATCTGTTTGTCTATCTTTATGATGTGTACCACATTGTTTTGATTACCTTAGTGTTGTAGTACGTTCTGAAATTAGGAAGCATGAGTCCACTTTGGTTTTTTTTCAAATTTGATTTGGCTATTCAGGGTCCCTTTTGATTCTATATAAATTTTCCTGTATCTCAAAAAAAGGTTGTTGAGATTTTGATAAGGAGTGTGAGGCCATATATTCACATACTCTCCTGAGTTATTAAATACTTTCCTTCCATTTTTTTTCTATATTTTATTGAAGATCTTATAAACTGAGTTTTCACAATCATGTTCACTCATTTGTTTACTTTTCAGATTCTACGGTTTTTACCTCATTTTTCATCTTTAAGCAAAATGACACCTAAACATGCTGTATGTTTGTCACTAGAAATGATGTGTGAGTGGACACTGACTTTGTTTTACATTAATTTGGATAAAAGTAAACTAATGTGTTAAGATTAATAGCTAAAATAAGTTTGGATAAACTTATAAACCAGAATGCAGTTTACAGGAGTTATTCATCTAGACCATATCTTCTCTTCTCAAGCGACACTTTCCTCTTCAACTACATTTTGTAATACTATGAAGTACACATAAAGCCACAACTTCAAACATGCTGCCATCTGTAGACTTTAACTGACAGTATACAGTTACCATTGAGGCATCCACCTTCTTGAGAGGGAGGGCTATATCTCGGAGGAAGTAAAAACATTCTTCTGTCTTAGGAGAAAGATGACCGAGCATTGTTCTGATTATTTTGAATACCAAGTTTCTGAGTCAGAAGGGAGTTTCCTTTTTGTCACATTGTGCTTTTGTTGAATGACTGGCAATCTTCAGGATGCAACATGTATTTTTTTCTTATTTCTATTTCATTAGCATTAACATTAGCACATATTTCAATGCTTGACATTGTACATTTTGCATATTTATGTGATTTTTAGTCCAGTTTTGTAGCTCTGTGGAAATTTTAACCAAGAAAACCTGGAACTTAATCAGGGACAGTTGCAAACTTCCATTTAAAGTGGTAGTTTTAAAACATATATATAATAAGAATATTTAAAAATGAGTAACAAATTATTTCTTTAGAGATTAGTCTATATTCTGATACAGAATGACCCAACAACTCTTAGTATCAGAAAGTCCACATTCTATTTCTTTCAAAGATACATTTTAAGGAGATTTTTCTTGACTTAATTTGAAAACATTATATCCAATTGAATTTTTATGTTCTTTTGAAGATTGAAATCTGTATGATTCAACCAATTCCATCTAGATCTAGATTGGTACATGATTTCCATTTTTAGAAAAATGTCATTTTTTTAATCTCCATATGGCAAACATCTTTCTAGATTCATTATCTTTCTGATTCTGCCTACATGCACTCTGGCATAGCTAATTTTCTCCTTAAAAAAATTCCTACAAGTTGCTCTTCAATCCCTTTAAGTTCCTCTTTATTATATCAGTACCAAAACAAGCTCAGTGTGATCTGCTACACTTCTCAGCAAAATAGGTCTCTAGGTCTTGGGACTCACTTGGTTGAACTACACCAATGTGAACATACTATGGTCACATTATTACATATCTAATGACCTGGTCCACAGTCAACTGCTTCATCAATGCTATTAAAAAATGCTGGCTACTCAAATAGTTTATAAAAGATTTAGTCTTGTCTGCTATATTCTCATACCTCATCTTTTTATTTTACTTTTCTGTAAAAAGATTAAAATTAATTTTAAGTCCAGTTTCAGATTGTCTTTTACACAATTGTCTGTTCATGAAGACATGTAAAGACAGAAATGTTAGGTCCCAAATATAGGTAATTACATTTCTCCAAATTCATTCACATTCATTACATTGTTTATCTAAAATCACATGTAAATTATTGAAAAACTAACCAAGGAAAAAATATAACACTTTGCTAGAATCTTTGTCTGCATTTTTTATTGATAAATGCTTCTCAATAAAGTTTCATTAAAACTAGTTTAAAATGCTAAAATGTTTCACAACAGTTTTGATGGTTTTACACAATTTTAAAGCCATATAGTGTATAATAGAAATATAACATGAGTGTACTATGACTTCAATGAGTTTATCATTTAATCAAAACAGAAAATAATTTTATTAAAATATGAGGAAAATATGTATTGGAAGAAAAGTATTGGAACAGACAATGGTAAAAGATAATTATTTATATATTTTTGTTTTAAAATACAAATTAGTCATTAATAACATTGACTACAGGTAAACAATTTGAGATGAAAATACTATCTATTAACTCAAAAATTTCCATTGTGATTTAAAAGTAATTCAACTATTATCTGCTCCTATGTATTTACCGTAACTAAATTAACTTATAGTGAAGTTCTCTTGAAGCATCAGGGTTAAATGATGTGTTCAAAAATATTTTTATACTATTATAATTTTCTGTTCATTTTATATAAGACATGTATATTTTAGCCCAAAATTAATATTTATAATTTAATGATAGCAAAGGGTTTGAAGAAATAAAATAAGGTTACAAGGTTAGTGAATTTAAACACATGCTTTGATTTAGTAGTTTAGGGAATGATTTCGAAATCCACATTTTAGTAAGCGTCTCAGGGAATTCCAATGCAGGCAGTCAAAAACTTCACTTTTTCAAGTTCAGATCTGGTAATTCACAAAAATAAAATGTTAACAATGGGTATAGATGTGAGACCATTTGCCTGATTATTGTTTAGTATTTCCACATTACTGCTCAGCACTGGATCTGGATATTTTTGTGGCACATTCATAAAACATTTCTAGAATGGAGACATGACTCTTTTAAACTTTCTTCTTTGCCTCTAATTCTTATGTCTTTTATTAACACTTTTATGCTTACTGTCCCCTTTTCTTTTTCTCCAACCCTACTGGCATTACTTCATTTCAAGTGTAATGAAACTCACTGTCTCTTCCCTGAACTATTGCATTAAACTTCAATAGACTTCTCACCTCCTGTTCCATTTCAGATGACAAAATATTGCTAGATTTATATTTTCAAAGACATAAAAATTATGTTATATTTTACATAAAATCTTTTTAAATGGCTTCATTATATACCAAATGAAATTACCTTAATTTTAATGTAAGGCCCAGAATTATGTGTTCCCAAGATGACTTTTCTCATCTTGTATAATCTTTTTTTTTTTTTTTTTTTTTTTTTGCTACATACTGTCTGCTTTATTTTGCTTCCAACTACAAGCGAATTAAATTGTTCACTGTACACTACTTGAGTTACTCCACTTGTCTATTTTACGTGCATGGAAGCCTGAGGTCAAATCATTTTCTACTTTACACAGCTGGAAGCAAATCTTCTAAAACCACATAATAACTTCTGTTCTTTTCCCATTAACCTCATATTTAGTATTGTGTTATATAATGACTTACATATGAATATAATTTTCATTTCTAGAGTTTACATTCTAAGAGTGTGGAGTCTATTTCAACCTTATACACCATCAGAAACTATTCAAAGCTCTACAGATTAGCCATTAAGATTTAACAACAAAAAACCTTGTTTTCCTATTTCAGCTTTTACTTCTTTTGAATCGATGCCCACAGTGATCACATATTATTTTGCAGCAATAGAAAGTACAGAAATGCATTCATTGACTTTAATATTTAATAGACGCTTGTATAGAACTTACTTTTGCTAGACACACTTTAAATCATTCAAGATACTGCATGTATTTCATGGGGAGTTCTTAATGTTATTTTCATAAATATATATAGTTAAAACAAGAAAATACAAAACAAATTATGTTACCAATTTATTTTACCTATTTGAAGCTTTAATTTTTAAAAAATACAGTTTATATTACTCAGCATAACCTTTAAATATCACCACTAATTTTCATTGATTATATGAAAATTTTTAAGCTAGTATAGAAGTGTTACTGATATAAGCACAATTATTAGGTATAATTATTGACCAAGAAACATTCTAGAAACAGCTTCGATTGTGTCCATAAATTGAGGTATGTGTCATAATAAAATCTATTTGAATCAATTTGATGATCAAACTGAATATATCCACTTATGCATGTCATTTTAAAACTTTCATGATAATATTTTAAATATAAGATGACTACATGTTACAATATGTTTTATTAAAAGCAATATTTACTATGTTAATATAATATAGTAAAGACCATAATGGTAAAATGAGCTTCATGCTTAAAACAGAAATCTTCTGTGATACCAATTATAGATAACAAATGGGAATTCCAATCTACTGTAGAAAGTAACATTTAAACTAATAATTTACAATTAAAAGTGAATATATTATAGATGATTTTAGAGATGAACTACTGGGATTTATATATGCCCTTCAAGTAGCTCCTTTGATAAGGAATAATTGTATAATATTGTGTTTACTGCTAATTCAAAATCACTATGAATATAACTTTTTCATTTAGAAATTCCCTTTAGTATAAGAACTAATATGTTATGGGAGTATTTACAAATCATGAACATTTATGACATTTGATTTGCAAATAGATTCCCAGTTTGAACTAAAATTAGGCTGCTTTATCTATGGAGGATCATAATTGTGAATTATCTTTCTATTTGTTCTACGAATACTCTTTTTTTTTAAAAAAATGTTTTTGATGTTTACACAGAACTGGCATAGATATAAATTAGAAAAGAAAAGAAGTTTATGGCTACAAATTTCAAACCAAATATTCCAAGAATAAGCTATTAGGAAACATAGATGGCTAAAAATTTGGATAGGATGGAGCAGGGGAAGCAATAAAGAAATGTGTAACATATTAAAATAATTTGTCTTTTGGAATTATTTTATCTTACAAAATTTGTTTTAAAAAATTTTCTTCACAGTGTAAATCTGACTTCATTATGTTCTATTAAGCTATTTAACACTTATGTATAGATATCATTTAAGCAATTGATATTATGAAATAGTTTGGGAATTCCCTTTAAAGAAATTTTTCAATGTCCTAGTAAAAATATATACATATATTGAACTATACATTACTATGGGCAGTATGGTCATTTCATGATATTGATTCTTCTTATCCATGAGCATGGAATTTTTTTCCATTTGTTTGTATCCTCTCTTATTTCCTTGAACAGTGGTTTGTAGTTCTCCTAGAAGACGTCCTTCACATCCCTTGTGAGTTGTATTCCTAGGTATTTTATTCTCTTTCTAGCAATTGTGAAAGGGAGTTCACTCATGATTGATTTTCTGTTTATTATTGGTTTATAGGAATGCTTGTGATTTTTACACATTGATTTTGTAGCCTGAGACTTTGCGAAGTTGCTTATCAGCTTAAGAAGATTTTGGGTGCGAAGTTGCTTATCAGCTTAAGAAGATTTTGGGCTGAGACTATGGGGTTTTCTAAATATATAATAATGCCATCTGCAGAGACAATTTGACTTCCTCTCTTCCTATTTGAATACTCTTTATTTCTTTCTCTGGCCTGATTGCTCTGACCAGAACTTCCAATATTATGTTGAATAGGAATGAAGAGAGAAGGCATCCCTGTCTTATGCCAGCTTTCAAAGGGAATGCTTTCAGCTTTTGCCCATTCAGTATGATATTGGCTGTGGGTTTGTCATAAATAGCTCTTATTATTTTGAGATATGTTTCAATACCTATTTTATTGAGTGTTTTTAGTATGAAGGGGTGTTGAATTTTATTGAAGGCCTTTTCTGCATCTATTGGGATAATCATGTGGTTTTTGTCACTGGTTCTGTATATGTGATGGATTACGTTTATTGATTTGTGTATGTTGAACCAGCCTTGCATACCAGGGATGAAGCTGACTTGATAGTGGTGGATAAGCTTTTTGATGTGCTGCTGGATTTGGTTTGCCAGTGTTTGATTGAGGATTTTTGCATCAATGTTCATCAGGGACATTGGCCTGAAATTTACTTTTTTCTTGTGTTTCTGCCAGGTTTTGGTATCAGGATGATGTTGGTATCATAAAAAGAAAGAGGGAGGAGTCCCTCTTTTCTATTGTTTGGAATAGTTTCAGAAAAAAAATATACCAGCTCCTTTTGTACCTCTGGTAGAATTTGGCTGTGAATCAGTCTGGTCCTGGGCTTTTTTTGGTTGGTAGGTTATTAACAACTGCCTCAATTTCAGCACTGATTATTGGTCTATTCAGGTATTCGACTTCTTCCTGGTTTAGTCTTTGGAGGGTTATGTGTCCACGAATTTATCAGTTGCTTCTAGATTTTCAAGTTTATTTGTGTAAAGGTGTTTATAGTATCATCTGAGGGTAGTTTATATTCTTGAGATTGGTGATGATGTCCCCTTTATCATTTTTTATTGTGTCTATTTGATTCTTCTCACTTTTCTTTTTTATTAGTCTGGCTAGCAGTCTATCTATTTTGTTAATCTTTTAAAAAAACCAGCTCCTGGATTAATTAATTTTTTGAACGGTTTTTTTGTGTTTCTATCTCCTTCAGTTCTGCTGTGATCTTAGTTATTTCTTGTCTTCTGCTAGCTTTTGAATTTGTTTGCTCCTGCTTCTCTAGTTCTTTTAACTGTGATGTTAGGGTGTCAATTTTAGATCTTTCTTGCTTTGTCCTGTGGGCATTTAGGGCTATAAATTTTCCTCTTAAACACTGCTGTAGCTGTATCCCAGACATTCTGGTACATTGTGTCTTTTTTCTCACTGGTTTCAAATAACTTATTTATTTTTGCCTTAATTTATTATTTACCCGGTAGTCATCCAGGAGCAGGGTGTTCACCTTCCATTTAGTTGTGTGGTTTTAAGTAAGTTTCTTAATCCTGGGCTCTAATTTGATTGCACGGGGGTCTGAGAGACTGTTATGATTTCCATTCTTTTGCATTTTCTGAGGAATGTTTTACTTCCAATTATGTGGTCAGTTTTAGAATAAGTGTGATGTGGTGCTGAGAAGAATGTAAGTTCTGTTGATTTGGGGTGGAGACGTCTGTAGATGTCTATTAAGTACACTTGATCCAGAGCTGAGTTCAAGTCCTGGATATCCTTGTTAATTTTCTGTCTTGTTGATCTGTCTAATATTGACAGTGGGGTGTTAAAGTCTCCCACTATTATTGTGTGGGAAGCCAAGTCTCTTTGTAGGTCTCTAAGAACTTGCTTTATAAATCTGGATGCTCCTCTATTGGGTGCATATGTATTTAGGATAGTTAGCTCTTCTTGATGCATTAATCTCTTGATATTATATAATGCCTTTCTCTGTCTTTTTTGATCTTTGTTGGTTTAAAGTCTGTTTTATCAGAGACTAGGATTGCAACCCTTGCCGTTTTTTGCTTTCTATTTGCTTGGTAAATGTGTCTCCATCTCTTTGTTTGAGCCTATGTGTGTCTTTGTACGTGAATTGGGTCTCCTGAATACGGCACACTGATGAGTCTTGACATTTTTTGCCAGTCTTGATCCAATTTGCCAGTCTGTGTCTTTTAATTGGGACATTTAGCCTGTTTACATTTAAGGTTATTATTGTTATGTGTGAATTTGATCCTGTCATTATGATGCTATTTGGTTATTTTGTCAATTAGTTGATGCAGTTTTTTGGTAGTGTCAATAGCTTTTACAATTTTGTATTTTTTTGCAGTGGCTGGTACTGTTTTTTCCTTTCCATATTTAGCGTTTCCTCCAGGAGTTCTTGTAGGGGGAGGCTTGCAGATGACAAAATCTCTCAACATTTGCAAAATCTTTATTTGTCAGTAAAGGATTTTATTTCTCCTTCATTTATGAAGCTTTGTTTGACTGGATATGAAATTTTGGGTTGAAAATTCTTTTCTTTAAGAATGTTGAATATTGGCCCCAACTCTATTCTCACTTGTAGGGTTTCTGCTGAGAGACCCACTGTTAGTCTGATGGGTTTCCCTTTGTGGGTAACCCAACCTTTCTTTCTGGTTGCCCTTAACATTTTTTCCTTTATTTTAACCTTGGTGAATCTGATGATTATGTGTCTTGAGATTTCTCTTATTGAGGAATATCTTTGTGGTTTTCTCTGTATTTTTTGAATTTGAATGTTGATCTGTCTTGCTAGGCTGGGAAAGTTCTCCTGGACAATACCCTGAAGAATGTTTCCAACTTGGTTTCAATCTCACATCATTTTCAGGTACACGAATCAAATATAAGTTTAGTCTCTTCATGAAGTCCCACATTTCTTGGAGACTTTGTTCCTTTTTAGTTTTTTTTCTCTAGTCTTATCTTCATGCTTTATTTCATTAAACTGATCTTCAACCTCTGATATCCTTTCTTCCACTTGATTGATTTGGCTACTGATGTGTGTATGCTTCATGAAGTTCTCATGCTGCCTTCTTCACACAATCAGAAAATACTTTTTGAAATGTTATATGGAACCAAAAAAGAGTCATAAAGCCAAGACAATTTCTAAGCCAAAAAAACAAAGCTGGAGGCATCACACTATCTGACTTCAAACTATACTACAAGGCTAAAGTAACCAAAACAGCATGGTGCTGGTACCAAAACAGATATATAGAACATTGGAACAGAACAGAAATAATGCCTCACATCTACAACCATCTGATCTTTGACAACCCTGATAAAAACAAGCAATGGGGAAAGAATTCCCTGTTTAATAAATGGTGTTGGAAAAATTGGTTAGCCATATGCAGAAAACTGCAACTGAACCCCTTTCCCATAGTTTATACCAAAATTAACTCAAGGTGGACTAAAGACTTAAAAGTAAGACCTAAAACCATAAAAACCCTAGAATAAAATGTAGGCAGTACCATTCAGGACATATGCATGGGCAGTGACTTCATGACTAAAACACCAAAAGCAAGGACAACAAAAGCCAAAATTGACAAATGGGATCTAATTAAACTAAAGAGCTTCTGCACAGCAAAAGAAACTAAAGAAACTATCATCAGAGTGAACAGGCAACCTGCAGAATGGGAGAAAATTTTTGAAATCTATCCATTTGACAAAGGGCTAATATCCAGAATCTATAAGAAACTTAACAAATTTACAAGAAAAAAAAAACAATCCATCAAAAAGTGGGCAAAGTATATTAACAGACACTTCTCAAAAGAAGACATTTATGCAGCCAACAAACATGAAAAAATTCATCATGACTTGTTATTTGAGAAATGCAAATCAAAACCACAATGACATACCATTTCATGCCAATTAGAATGGTGATCATTAAAAATTCAAGAAACAACAGAAGCTGAAGAGGTTGTGAAGAAATAGGAAGGCTTTTACAGTGTTGGTGGGAATGTAAATTAATTCAACCATTGTGGAAGACAGTGTGGCGATTCCTCGAGGATCTAGACACAGAAATTCCATTTGATCCAGCAATCCCATTACTGGGTATATACCCAAAGGACTATAAATCATTCTACTATAAAGACACATGAACACTTATGTTTATTGCAGCAGTATTCAAAATAGCAAGACTTAGAACCAACACAAATGCCCATCAGTGATGGACTGGATAGACTGGCACATGTACACCATGGAATATTAAGCAGCCATAAAAAAATGAGTTCATGTCCTTTGCAGGGGCATGGATGAACCTGGAAACCATCATTCTCAGCAAACTAACACAGGAACAGAAAACCAAACACTGCATGTTCTCTTTCAGAACTGGGAGCTGAAAAATGAGAACACATGGACACAGGGAGGGGACCATCACATACACTGGGGCTTGTCAGGGGCTGCAGGGATAGGGGAAGGATAGCATTAGGAGAAATACTTAATGTTGATGATGGGTTTATGGTGCAGCAAACCACCATGGCACATGTATACCTATGCAACAAACCTGCACGTTCTGCACATGTACCACATAAATTAAAATATAATAAAAATAAAATAAACACACACACACACACACACACACACACAGGGACGCATATACATATTTCTTACATGCATATATTTTATAGTAGTGAAGTCTAGGTTTTTAGTGTATCCATTACCTGAATAGTGAACATTGTACCCAATAGGTAATTTTTTAACCCTCACTCCCTTCCTACCCTACCACCTTTTGAAGTCTCCAATGTGTATTATTCTACTCTTTATGTTCCTGTGTACCCATTTTTTAGCTCCCACTTATAAATGAGTATTTGAATTTTTCTGTTTCTGAATTATTTCAGTTGTAATAGCCTCTAGTTGCAAAAGACATGACTTCATTCTTTTTTGTATATATACACACACACTCCATGGAATATATGTGTACATGTGTGTACTTTCATACATATATATGTATACACACACACACCCTGGAATATGTATGTATTTGTGTGTGTGTATGCCTCTAGTGATGAACACTTAAGTTTATTCCATAAACTTAAATAGTGTAAATAGTGCTGCAATAAACATATGAATGCAGATATCTTTTTGATGCAGTGATTTCTCCCATTTTGGGTAGATAATCAGTATTCATATTGCTAGATCAAATGGTAATTCTATTTTTAATTCCTGGAGAAACTTCCATACTATTTTTCATAAAGGTATACTAAGTGTGTAAGCAGTCCCACTGAGGTCTTTTTTTTTTTTTTTTTAACTTTTTAGTAGTAGCCATTCTGCCTGATGTAAAATATTATCTCATTTTGGTTTTAATTTGATGATCAGTGATGTTGAGCAATTTTCATGTTTGTGGCCACTTGTATGTCTTTTTTTGAAAAACGTCTGCTCATGTCCTTTGTCCACTTTTTATTAGGGGTATTTGTTTTTTCCTCATTATGCTGCTTGAGTTCCTTATAGATTCTGGATATTTGTCTTTTGTCAGAGGCATAGTTTTCAAATAATTTTTCTATTCTATATGCCTGTTTACTCTGTTGATTGTTTCTTTTGCTGTGCCAAAGCTTTTCGTTTGAATCATGTCCCAGTTGTCTACTTTTGTTTTTGTTGCATTTGCTCTTGAGGAGTTGGTTATAAATTATTTGCCTAAGCCAATGTCCAGAAGAGATTTTATTGGATTTTCTTCTAGAATTTGTATAACTACAGGTCTCATATTTAGGTATTTAATCCATATTGAGTTAATTTTTGTATCTGTTAAGAGGTATGGGACTAGTTTAATTCTTCTGCATAGGGCTGTGCAATTTGTCAAGCACTTTTTAATGAATGAGTTCTTTTTTTTTTCCTCTAGTGTATATTTTTGTTAGCTTTGTCAAAAATCAGATGGTTTTAGATATGTGACTCTATTTCTCAGATCTCTATTCTGTTCCACTGATCTATGTGTCTGTTTTTATACCAGCAGCATGCTGTTTTGATTACTGTCTGTAGTCTAACGGCATAAGTCAAAGTCAGGTAATGTGATGCCTCCAGCTTTGTTCGTTTTGCTTAGAATTGCTTTGGCTATACAGGCTCTTTTTTATTCCATATGAATTTTAGGATGTTTTGATAATTGTCTAAAAAACAACATTGGCAATTTCATAGAGATTATGTTGAATCTATAGATTGCTTTGCACAGTGTGATGGTTAATACTGAGTGTCAACTTGATGGGATTGAAGGACACAAAGTATTGATCCTGGGTGTGTCTGTGAGAGTATTGCCAAAGTAGATTAACATCTGAGTTAGTGGGCTGGAAAAGGCAGATCCACCCTTAATCTGGGTGGGCACAATCTAATCAGCTTCCAGCATGGCTAGAATATAAGCAGGCAGAAAAAATGTGGAAAGAGAGACTGGTCTAGCCTCCCAGCCTATATCTTTCTCCTGTGCTGGATGCTTCCTTTGAACACTGGACTCCAAGTTCTTCAGTTTTCAAACTCAGACTGGCTCTCCTTGATCCTTAGCCTGTGGACAGCCTACTGTGGGACCTTGTGATGGTGTGAGTTAATACTTAATATACTCCATATATATATATATATTCCATTCATTCCAACATATATTCCAATATCTATCTATCTATCTATCTATCTATCTATCTATCTATCTATCTATTCCATTAGTTCCATCCCTCTAGAGAATCCTGACTAATACAGGTAGTATAATCATTCTAATGATATTGGTTCTTTTTTTTTTTTCTGTTTTTTTTTTTGAGATGGAATCTTGCTCTGTTGCCTAGGCTGGAGTCTTTCTATCCATTAGCTTAGGATGTTTTTCCATTTGTTTGTGTTATCTGTGATTTCTGTAGTTCTCTTTATAAAAATCTTTCACCACCTTGGTTAAATATATTCAGAAATATTTTCTGTGGCTATTGGAAATTGAATTGCCTTCTTGATTTGGTCCTGGGCTAGATCATTATTGGTCTATGGAAATGCTACTGATTTCTGTATATTAATATTGTATCTTGAAACATTACTAAATTCATTTATCAACTCTATGAGTTTTGGTGAAGTCATTAGGGTTTTCTAAATATAAGATCATCTAATCAGTCAATAGTGATAACTTCCTTTTTGAATTTGGGTGCTTTTTCTATTTCTGATTGCTCTGGTGATAACTTCTATTACTATATTGAATAAGAGTAGTAAATGTGGACATTGTTGTTTTGCTTTAGTTCTTAGAATGTTTTCAACATTTTCTTATTGAGTATGATGTTGGTTATGGGTTTCTTATATATTTCTTTTATTATATATTTCTTTTATTATATTGAGGTTTGTTCCATCTATGCCTAGTTTGTTGAGGAGTTTTATTATAAACATATGCTAAATATTATCCAATGCCTTTTCTATGTCTACTGAGATGATCGTATGGTTTTTGTCTTTAGTTATCTTTATGTGATGTTTACATTTATTGATTTGCATATCTTGAGTCATACCTGCATCCCTGGGATAAATCCTACCTAATTATGGAATGTTATGATGTTTGTTTTTGTGGTTGTTGTTGGCTTCAATTTGCTAGCATTTTGTTTAGGGGTTTTGCATCTATGTTCATACTGGATATTGACCTATGGCTTTTCTTTCTCACTTTCTTTCTCTCTCTCTTTCTTTCTTTCTTTCTTCTTTCTTTTTTTCTTTCTTTCTCTCTCTCTCTCTCTTTCTTCCTCTCTCTCTCTTTCTTCTTTCTTCCTCATTTGGTTTTAGTATCAGTGTTATACTAGATTATAGAGTGAATTAGGGAGAATTTTTTCCTCCTTGATTTGTTAGAATATTTTCAAGAGGATTGGTATTAGTTTTTCATTTTATGTTTGTTAGAATTGAGCTGTGGAATCCATCTTGTACTGGACATTTTGTGGTTGTTGTTTTTGGGAGTTTTTTTTTTATTATTACTGATTAAATCTTGCTACTCATTATGAATCTGTTCAGAAGTTTTATTTCTTCCAGGGTCTATCTCAGGAGGTTGTATTTTTTTCTAGAATTTTACTTATTTCCTCTAGGTTTCTTATTTTGAGCATAAGTTATTTATAATAGTTTCTGATGATATAATGTGTTTCTATGGTATCTGTTGTATTGTCTCTTTTTTGACTTTTGATTGTGTTTATTTGGATTTTCTTTCTTCTTTTTTTGGTTACTCTAGTTTGCAATGATCAGTTTTGTAAGTCATTGTTGAAGAAGAAACTTTTTGTTTTGTTGATTATTCGTATTGTTCTTTGTCTTTACTAAATTTAGTTCTTTCCTAATCATTAATTGTTTTCTTCTGCTAACTTTGGGTTTAGTTTGTTCTTTATTTTCTTTTTCTAGTTTCCTAAGGTGCAATGTTAATTGTTAGTTTGCAATCTTTTTACTTTCTTCGATGTAGGCATTTAATGCTATAAAATTTTCTCTTAGCACTGCTTTTGCTATATTACACAGGTTTTGGTATGTTGTGTTTTTATTTTTGTTTGAAAATTTTACATTTTTGTCTTAATTTCTTCGTTGATGAAGTGATTATCCAGGAGCATACTGTTAAATTTTCATTTATTTGTGTAGTTCCTGAAGTTCTTTTTTGCATTAGTTTCTAGTTTTATTCAACTCTGGTCTGAGAAGATACTTGTTAAATTTTCATTGAAAACTAATTTTCAGACTCTTTTAGTGGCCCAAAACATGGTCTATTTTAAAGAATGTTCCATGTGCTAATGAAAGGAGTTTATATTATGTATTTGGGAGAATGTTCAGTAAATATCTTTTAAGTCCATTTGGTCAAACGTCTAATTAAGTTAAATGTTTTTAAATTTCCTGTCACAATTATTAGTCAAGTGCTGTGAGTGGGGTGTTGAAGTCATCCATTATTACTGTTTGCTGTCTTTCTCTTTAGGTCTAGTAATATTTGTTTTGTGAATTTGGGTGCAGTGATATTGGGTTTATATATATTTAGGATTGTTTTATTCTCTTCCAGAATTTATTCCATTGCCATTTTATAATGATCTTTTTCTGTCTTTTACTACTATTTTTTATTTAAAATATACTTTTATTTGATTTAAGTGTAGCTACACCTGCTTACATTTGGTTTCAGTTTGCATGAAATATCTTTTCACATCCCTTTATTTTCAGTCTATATCTGTCTTTATAAGGGTAGTTTCTTGTAGCTAGCATATAGTCAGATCATATGTTTTAAACATTTCTGCCAATCTGTTTCATTTAAGTGGATCATTTAATCCATTTACATTCCAATGTAATATAATATTTGAGCCTTTTTTCCTGTTGCATTGTTGTTTCAAGTTTTTTGTGAATTCTTTCTTTATTATTCTTTTTATTTTTGTATTTTGATGAGATTCTGTTGTGTTGACATTTGATTCCTTTCTTTTCTTTCTTTGTGTGATTGTTTCATAAGAATTCTGGATTTTATATTTCCAAGTGTTTTTGGGAATATCGACCTTTTGTTTCCATGTAAAAGTACTCTGAACAGTTCCTGTAGGACCACTCTAGTGTTGACAGATTCCTTTGTTGTTTGCTTGTCTGGGAAATACTTCATTTCTCCTTTATTTATGAAGCTTATACTAGCAGGATTTGAAATTAAGCATATACAAGTTTCAATAACCAAATTGATCAAGCAGAAGAAAGGATATCAGAGATTGAAGATCAACTCAATGAAATAAAACAAGAAGGCAAGTTTAGAGAAAAAGGAGTGAAAAGAAATGGACAAGGCCTCTGAGAAATGTGGGATTATGTGAAAAGACCAAATCTATGTTTGATCAGTGTACCCGAATGTGACTGGGAGAATAAATCCAAGGGTCTTGAATGAATATCAAGACACTTTAGGATATTATCCAGGAGAACTTCCACAACCTAGCAAGGCAGGCCAACATTCAGATTCAGGAAATATGGAGAACACTACAAAGATATTCCTCAAGAAGAGCAACCCCAAGGCACATAATCATGAGATTCAGAGTTGAAATGAAGAAAAAAATGTGATGAACAGCCAAAGAGAAAGGTCAGGTTACCCACAAAGGGAAGCCAATCAGACTTACAGCAAATCTCTCAGCAGAAACCTCTACAAGCCAGAAGAGATTGGGGGCCAATATTCAACATTCTTAAAGAAAAGAATTTTCAACCCAGAATTTCATATCCAGCCAAAATAAGCTTCATAAGTAAAGAAGAAATAAAATCCTTATGGACAAGCAATGGCTGAGACATTTCATCACCACCAGACCTGCCTGACAAGAGCTCCTGAAGGAAGCACTAAACACCGAAAGGAACAACCAGTACCAGCCACTGAAAAAACAAACCAAATTTTGAAGACCATCAACACAATGAAGAAACTCCATCAACAAACGGGAAAAACAACCAACTAGCATAAAAATGGCAGGATCAAATTCACACATAACAATACTAACTTTAAATGTAAATGGACTAAATGGCCCAATCAAAAGACACAAACTAGAAAACTGGATAAAGAGTCAAGACCCACCAGTGTGCTGTATTCAGGAGACCCATCTCACGTGCAAAGGCACACATAGGCTCAAAATAAAGGGATGGAGGAAGATTTACCAAGCAATTGGAGAGTAAAAAAAAAGCAGAGGTTGCAATTCTAGTCTCTGATAAAAGGGAATTTAAACCAACAAAGATTAAAAGAGAAAAAGAAGGGCACTACATAATGTTAAAGGGATCAATACAACAAGAAGACCTAACTATCCTAAATATATATGCGCCCATCACAGGAGCACCCAGATGTATAATGCAAGTTCTTAATAACCTGCAAAGAGACTTAGACTCCCATACAATAATAGTGGGAGACTTTAACACTCCACTGTCAATATTAGACATATCAACAAGACAGAAAATTAACAAAGATATCCAGAACATTTTTTTTTTTTGAGACAGAGTCTTGCTCTGTCGCCAGGCTGGAGTGTAGTGGCGCAATCTCTGCTCACTGCAACCTCCACCTCCTGGGTTCAAGATATTCTCCAGTCTCAGCCTCCCAAGTAGCTGGGACCACAGGCATATGCCACCATGCCCAGCTAATTTTTGTATTTTTAGTAGAGACGGGGTTTCACCATGGCCAGGATGGTCTCGATCACTTGACTTTGTGATCTGCCTGCCTCGGCCTCCCAAAGTGCTGGGATTACAGGGGTGAGCCACCACACCCGGTGATATCCAGAACTTGAACTCATATCTGGACCAAGTGGACCTAATAAACATCTACAGAACTCTCCATCCCAAATCCACAGAATATACATTCTTCTCAGCACCACATCACACTTACTCTAAAATTGACCACATAATTGGAAGTAAATCACTCCTCAGCAAATGCAAAAGAACGTAAAACTTAACAAATAGTCTCTCAAATCACAGTGCAATCAAATTAGAACCCAGGATTAAGAAACTGACTAAAAACTGCACAACTACATGGAAACTGAAAAACCTGCTCTAGAATGACTACTGGATAAATAATAAAATGAAGTCAGAAATAAAGATGTTCTTTGAAATATACGAGAACAAAGACACAATGTACCAGAATATGTGGGACATATTTAAAGCAGTGTCTAGATGGAAATTTTTAGCACTAAATGACCACATGCGGAGTGAGGAAAAATCTAAAATTGACACCCTATCATCACAATTAAAAGAACTAGAGGAGCAAGATCAAACAAGTTCAAAAGCTAGCAGAATACAAGATCAGAGCAGAACTAAGATCAGAGCAGAACTGAAGGAGATACAGACACAAAAATCCCCGCAAAAATTCAATGAATCCAGGAGATGGTATTTTGAAAAGATCAACAAAATAGATAGACCACTAGCCAGATTAATAAAAAAGAAAAGAGAGAATAATTGAATAGATGCAATAAAAATGATAAAGAGGATATCACCACCAATTCCACAGAAATACAAACTAACATCAGCAATTACTATAAACACCTCTATGCACATAAACCAGTAAATCTAGAAGGAATGGATAAATTCCTGGACACTTACGCTCTACCAAGTCTAAACCAGAAAGAAGTTGATTTCCTGAATAGACCAATAACAAGGTCTGTAGTTGACACAGCATTTAATAGCCTACCAACCAAAAAAGTCCAGGTCCAGATGGGTTCACAGCCAAATTCTACCAGACGTACAAAGAGATGCTGGTACCATTCCTTCTGAAACTATTCCAAACAAAACAAAAAGAGGGACTCTTCCCTAACTTATTTTATGAGATCAGCATTATCCTGATACCAAAACCTGGTAGAGACACAACTGAAAAAGAAAATTTCAGGCCAATATCCATGATGAACATTGATGCAAAAATCTTCAATAAAATACTGGCAAACCAAATCCAACAGCACATCAGAAAGCTTATCTATAGCAATCAAATTGGCTTCATCATGAGGATGCAAGGCTGGTTCAACACCTACAAATCTGTAAACATAATTCATCACATAAACAGAACCAAAGACAAAAATCACATAATTATCTCAATAGATGCAGAGAAGGCTTTTGACAAAATTCAACAGTGCTTTATGCTAAAAACTCTCAATAAACTGAGTATCAATGGAACATATCTCAAAATAATAAAAGCTATTTATGACAAACCCACAGCCAAAATCATATTGAATGGGCAAAGACTGGAAGCATTCCCTTTGAAAACTGACATAAGACAAGGATGCCCTCTCTCACCACTCCTAGTCAACATAGTATTGGAAGGTCTCGACAGAACAATCAGGCAAGAAAAAGAAATAAAGTGTATTCAAATAGGAAGAGAGGAAGTCAAATTGTCTCTGTTTGCAGACAACATGATTGTATATTTAGAAGACCCCATTGTCTCAGCCCAAAATCTCCTTAAGATAATAAGGAACTTCACAAAGTCTCAGGATACAAAATCAATTTGCAAAAATCACAATTCCTATACACCAATAACAGACAAAGAGAGAGCCAAATCACAAGCGAACTCCCATTCACAATGGCTACAAAGAGAATAAAATACCTAGGAATACAACTAACAAGGGATGTGAAGGACCTCTTCAAGGAGAACTACAAATCACTGCTCAAGGAAATAAGAGAGGACACAAACAGATCGAGAAACATTCCATGATCATGGTTAAGAAGAATCAATATTGTGAAAATGGCCAAACTGCTAAAAGTAATTTATAGATTCAATGCTATTCCCATCAAGGAACCATTGACCTTCTTCACAGAACTGGAAAAATTCCCCTTAAACTTCATATGGAACCAAAAAAGAGCCCACATAGCCAAAACAATCCTAAGCAAAATAATAATAATAAACAAATAAAATAAAATAAAAAACAAAGCTGGAGGCATCATACTACCTGACTTCATACTATACTAGAAGGCTACAGTAATCAAAACAGCATGGTACTGGTACCAAAACAGAGATATAGACCAATGAAACAGGACAGAGGTCTTGGAATTGATGCCACACATCTACAACCATCTGATCTTTGACAAACATGACAAAAACAAGCAATGGGGAAAGGATTTCCTATTAAATAAATGGTGTTAGGGAAAACTGGCTAGCCATATGCAGAAAGCTGAAACTACCCTTTCCTTACACCTTATACAAAAATTAACTTGAGATGGATTAAATATTTAAACCTAAGACCTAAAACCATAAAAACCTTAGAAGAAAACCTAGGGAATACCATTCAGGACATAGGCATAGGCAAGGACTTCATGACTAAAACACCAAAAGCAATGGCAACGAAAGCCAAAATAGACAAATGGGATCTAATTAAACTAAAGAGCTTTTGAATAGCAAAAGAACCTATCATTGGAGTGAACTGGCAATCAACAGAATGGGAAAAAGTTTTTGCAATCTACCCATCTGACAAAGGGCTAATTCCAGAATCTATAAAGAACATAAACAAATTTACAGGAAAAAAACAAAGAAGCCCATCAAAAAGTGGGCAAAGGATATGAACAGACACTTTTCAAAAGAAGACATTTATGCAGCCAACAAACGTATGAATAAAAGCTCATCATCACTCATCATTGGAGAAATGCAAATCAAAACCACATTGAAATACAATCTCATGCCAGTTAGAATGGCGATCTTTAAAAAATCTAGAGACAGTGGATGCTGGAGAGGATGTGGAGAAATAAGAATGCTTTTACACAGTTTATGGGAGTGTAAATTAGTTCAACCATTGTGGAAGATAGTGTGGCAATTCATCTAGGATCTAGATCTAGAAATACCATTATAAATTGGTCTACTATAAAGACACATACACATGTATGTGCATTGCGGCACTATTTACAATACCAAAGAATTGGAACCACCCAAATGCCCATCAATGATAGACTGGATAAGGAAAATGTGACACATATACACCATAGAGTACTATGCAGCCATAAAAATTGATGAGTTCATGTCCTTTGCAGGAACATGGATGAAGTTGGAAACCATCATTCTCAGCAAAATGACTCAAGCACAGAAAACCGAACACTGCATGTTCTCACTCATAAGTGGGTGTTGAACAATGAGAACACATGGACACAGAGAAGGGAACACCACACACCAGGGCCTGTTGGGGGTGGGGAAGCTAGGGAGGGATGGCAGTGGGTGGGGGGGATTGGGGAGGGATAACATTAGGAGAAATACCTAATGTAGATGACAGGGGGATGGATACAGAAAAAAACATGGAATGCATATACCTATGTAACAATTCCTCACAATCTGCACATGTACCTTAGAACTTAAAGTATAATGAAAAAAAAAAAAAGAAAGAAATTCTTCACTGGCAGGTCTCTTGCTGTTGTTGTTCTCTTAGAATTTTTAAAGTGCCATCTCATTCTCCTCTGGCCTGTAAAGTTTTTGCTGAAATGTCTACAATTTGTCATAAGGAGTTTCTGTTGCAGGTGACTATTTGCTTTCCTCTTGCTCATTTTAAAATTCTTCCATTCACTTTGAGTTTAGACATTCTCAATGTAATCTACTGGAGGAAGTTCTTTTTGCAATGTATTTTCCTGGGAAGTATTGGACCTCCTGTATCTAGATATGTGACTCTCTTGCTAGATTTGGAAAGTTTTCATTAATTAATTCTTTAAGTAGGCTTTTTAAGTTCTTTTATAACTGTTCCCCCTCAGGAATACCAATAATTCACAAGTTGGGTCATTTTATGTAGTCCCAAGTATCTGAAATGCTTTGTTCATTCTTTTTATCTTATTTTTGTCTCACTGGAGTATTTTGAAAGACCTGTCTTCAAGTTCTGAGATTCCTTCTTCTGCTCGTTCTAGTCTGTTATTGAAACTTTCAAATGCATTTTGCATTTCTTTCAATGAATTTTTTTACTTCTGGAATTTATAGTTGGTTTTAATTTTAAGATATCTATCTCATATAAGTAAACAAATTTCTTATTATAGCCTGAATTGATATTTTGATTTCCTTGTGTAGGTTTTCAGATTTCTCTTGGATCTCACTGAACTTCTTTAAACTCAATATTTTCAATTTATTATCTGGCATCTTGATAAATTTTCTTTGATTGGAATTTCTAGCTGCACAATGGTGGCACTTTTTTTTTTTTTTTTTTTTGGCTTTTTTATGTTTAGTG
The DNA here is from genome assembly GCA_036589455.1 of Ateles fusciceps. Classification (NCBI taxonomy): domain Eukaryota; kingdom Metazoa; phylum Chordata; class Mammalia; order Primates; family Atelidae; genus Ateles; species Ateles fusciceps. The sequence continues at coordinate 1,164,675 of JAZHEH010000174.1, read as the reverse complement.
TGTCTTTATATTGAAATATGTTCACCTGGGGTAACAGTCACTTGTTTGGATTTTTTGAAATTGCCTTTGTAGGGGGAGAATTGCTTCCTGAAGATACATGTATGCTGTTGACTGAGTAGGGTGCTTTGGCTTTGATTTTGGGTGCCTGCAGTAGTGTGATCTTTGTATGACTTTTTCAGCAATACACAGGGTCAGTGACATCTGTGATTTTTTTGATGATTTAGGGTACAATTATTAGTTGAGGTTGTGGTGAAGTTTTTGGAGGTGTTATTCAAGTGGTTTTTAGGTTTAGGGTACAGTTATTAGTTGAGGTTGTGGTGATGATTTTGGGGTGTTATTCAAGTTATTCTTGAATAAGTTAGAATAACTTGAATAATTTATTCTAACTTGAATAACTTGAATAAGCCAGTCCTCATGCCCCAGTGGTGATAGCAGTGGGGTGAATGTGTGTATTTTTGGGCTCCAGAGTAGCATACATTGGCTCTGGTGTTCGTGGGTCCTGGAGGACTGATTCTTGGACCTTCAAGTGGCTTGCTTAGAAGCTAGTAGTGAAAGCAGTGAGCCAAACTTGTGGGCAGCATGGGTTGTGTGGGTGATTGCACTAACAGTGGTGGAGCAACCCACTGGGACCCAAGCCATCCCAGGCGGTGGTCCAGGTAGCTTCAATGGATTGGAAAGGCTGCTCCAAGGTTTCACAGCCACCTATAGAAGCATGGTGGGTATTGTCCAAAATGTGCTTAGGGGAGCTTGATTTCCCTTATTTCTCTCCCAGCTGGGTTGTGGCTACAGCTGTATCATCTTAAACTTGGTTTGAGAGTGGGGCACAACCCAGTGTTAAATTATCAAAATGATGCCAGCTGTGAGCCTGTGGCCAGAAAAAGCAGCATGGCCTGCTTATGTATGCCCCTTATGCAAACAGCATGGGCAGAAGCTGTAAGGAGTATGAACCACTCAAATCTCAATCTCACATGAGCCCATAGAAGGACAGTGGGTATTGTCCAAGGTATGTATAGAAGAGTGTGGTTTCCTTGTCCCACATCAGCCAGATGGTGGCTGTAGAGTGTGGTTGCCTTGTCTCTATCTCACAGAAGCCCATAGCAGAACAGTGGATACTGTTTTAGTATGTGCAGAGAACTTGGTTTCCTTACCTCACCTGGATGATGGCTGCAGCTATGTCAACTCAAATTCAGCCTGTGGGGGCACAACCCAGCATTAAACTCCAAAAAATGGCACCTTGGGCCTATGACCAGGGATGGTGGGTTCCCCTCCAAGGCAAGCAGCATGAACAAGAAGCTGAGGGGGAGTATGGTCCACTCATGTCTCAATCTCAACAGCAGCCCACAGCAAGCCAGTAGGGACTCTCCCAGGGGTGCACGGGAGCACCTCTCGTTCCTCTTCCTAGTTGGAACAGTGCAGTGGCAGTGGCTGTGTTTGTAGATCCTTGGTATCTAGGCTATCAACATGGTGTCCAGCTGCTCTAGGCTCAGATGCCTGTAAGATTCTGTGTGGGTTTCCTTTCTGGAGCAACCTCTCTGTGCACTTTTTGGGCAGCTTCATATGTCAGACCCAAGGCCCTAGTTGACCAAGGGTTTCTCTTGTAGTCAACATCATAAAAACCAAGCTCTGAGGGTTTCTTTGTGTTTCCTCATGCCCTGGAGCCTTTTCTGGCTCTCAGTTCCTGGCTAGGCAAGCTGCCTCAAACCTTCTCCTTTTTTTTTTTTGTCATTTCAATGGGATTCATTGTTATATATCATCATGATGATATATATCATGATGATATATAAAGATGCAAAACTAGAAATGCTTCTGAAGGTGAGGTGTATTGATGGAGAAGAATTGAGGCACCAGTGCTCATTCCTCAGTACTCTGATCTTTAAAAATAAGGCAGCAAATCATTTCTTCCTTGATGACTGTCTTTGCTTCAGATAGATAAAATGTGGTGCCTTAATCATACCTTTAGGAAAGACATCCCAGGGACATTCTTACAGCTATCTTAATGGAGAAAGATTGAAAACTGAAAAAGATCAAGAAACAAAGTCAGAGAAGTAAGATCACATCAGGTGAGGTACATGGTAATGGGGTAAGTCCATCCCTCAACACTCACACCGGGAACATGAAGCTAATACTTGAGAGCTGCCTGCAGTAATAAAAATTCACATATGAGGACTATGTGACAGCTACCGTTTTAAATGATTTATTTATACCAAAACTCTTTAATCCTCGCAAAAATGCCGTGAAGTGGGAACTACTATTATTTTTCCATTACAGATGAGGAAATTACAATGCAGAGAGATTGAGTAATTGCTCAACACCACTGAGCTATGTACGTTTTGGGAGGAGAAATCAACCCACCTAGGAAGAGACCAACCCAGACCATGAAGAAGCTACTCAGATGGTCTGGCATCTTTGATTTATTTACTCTGTATTTTTTGTATGAGTTGGACTGTGTTCCTTAAAAAAGATATGTTGACGTCCTAACCTCCAGGACCTCAAAATGTGACCCTGTTTGGAAATAGGGTTGTTGCCGACATAATTAACAAACTTAAGATGGAATCATGCTGGAGTACAGTGGGCCCTTAATCTAGTATGACTGATGTCCTTATAAAAAAGAGGAAAGAGAGACAAAGGAGAATGTCACATGAGGACACAGAGAGTCACAGGGAGAAGATTGTCATGTGACAACAATGGATGCAAAGATTGGAGTCATGCATCTACAAGCTAAGGAAAGCAATGAGGTCTGATAACCATCAGAAGCTAGGATAGAAGGATGGCACAGCCACTTCCCAGAGTCCTCCAGAAGGAACTAAACTCTACTAGCAGCCTGATTTTGGACATATAGTGTCAAGAATAAATTTTCTCTAAAGCTCCCAGTTTGTGGTTTATGTTACAGCAGGCTGAGGACGCAAGTGCTCTTTTTAAATATTCTCTTTTTAGGAATTTTGTTGTTCTTATTTTAAATTATATCTTAATCCTTACCTTCATTCAATGTAACTAGCTGAGTGTATACTATACCCAAGGGAAACTTGGAAAATTGAAACAAATAGCATAAGGTTGTAAAAGACAGAGTATTGATAGGAAATATCAAGTATTTTATGAGGGTGTCAATTTTATGAACTACATGTTTGTGTCTCTTCGACACCAACATTCATATGTTAAACCTCTACTCCCCAATAAGGTTATATTAGGAGATGGGATATTTAGGAGGTAATAAGGTTTAAAGGAAGTCATGAGAAGAGGAAAAAAACCCAGAGCTTGCTCTGTCTGCTGTATGAGAATACGGGGAAAAGATGGCCTGCAAATTAGAAAGAATGCCCTCACCAGACATTGATCTGCCAGTACTTCGACATTAGACTTCCTAAATTTCAGAACTACTAGAAATGAAAACTTGTTGTTTAAACCACCCTGTCCAAGGAATTCTGATATAGCAGCCTGAACTATGAGCATAAGAAGACAGACGTGCACAGTACTGATATTTGAAATAGGTTGGTATTGAGTAATAGAATAGAAAATGTGAACTTCATTTTGCCTTGGAGTGCCACTGAAAGTTTTTGGCTAAAGGTATAATGTGACAAGAAGTGTGTTTCAGGGAGAGCCATCTAACTGCAAAGACTTACATCTTATGGAGTAGAAATAACCAGAAGCAGCATGAATAATTTGGAGCCTGTAGTCTAGGAAAGACATCTGAAGACTTCATCTAGTATTTGAGACGAAGCTTTGAAAGGGATCCTGCGGGGAGGGAAATTAAAGAATATAATTCATAATTACATATTATAAAAACAGAAAAAAGAGAATTAAGAATATAATTCATAATTACATATTATAAAAACAGAAAAAAGAGACAATTCCATGTTTCAAATGTGGGTGGCTAGAACTGTAGTTGTGATATTACAGAGACAGCTGCTGATGAGAGGGTACGTTTTATTTTTCAATTAATTTTGGCCTTATTAAGTGTTCATTAGTGATGATATAAGTAGATAATGCTATCTTAAAGGTGGCTAGAAATGCACAATGTAGTTTTGAAAAGAAACAGAAATAAGAACAGCTAATATCATGAGACTTACTGTGCAGTGTGGGCGAGGTAATGCTAACGGACACTTTTTTTTACTAATCCTTAAATAATTTTCTGAACTGCATCTGCTGTTGTACACATTTAACAGATGAGGATAAATGAGGCAGAGGAAGCTAAAACAATGTATAAATGCTGCACTATTTGTTGCTGGGAATCACAGATTGGAATCCAGCTTGTCACACTTCAGAGTTATTCACATTTTGAAAATGAGAGTTAAATGAGATATTTAGATGAAATTCATGGAATTTAAATTAAAAAGTCAGAATGTCCAGCATTATTGTGTTCAGCATATATGAAGTGATGTATTCCAAAGGGATTACTTTCCACCTCTTCAAAGAGAATAAAATCTTCCCTACCTAGCCCTGAGTGTTTTTGCTTTTAAACTAGAGGTTTTTATAGTTTAAATGACCCTCAAGTGGCTCTAGCATTCATTTTATGAACACTGACTTTATAGATACATATCTTGAACTATTATTTATATTAAGCCACTGCATAAAAAGTGTGCTTACATAATATTTATTTTTTTATATTACAGGACTAGTTATAAAAACTGAACCTCTCTGTAGCTCTATTCTAAATTTAATAAATGTACACATAAGGCACAAGTCATTTAAAAGTCGGTTATTTTTTCCAGGATACTTTATATATAACAGTTTTAGTAAAAAAATAAATGAAACAGTAACAGTATTGTGCCCAAAGGGACATACTGTTACATGCATGTTACATTTCCCCAGAGATTCGGACTGGATAGATTACCTTTTCTATTTCCCCTGCTTAACCAGCTTTGACATGAGTGTGGTAGACTCTTACATTTCTATATTTAGCCTAAAGCTGAGTGAATTTCACTGAAGTGTGAAGTAATTTTAAATATGTTTTGTATAAAAATGTGCTCAATTTTAAAGCACTTTGACATCATGGGGAATAAAAATTGCTCAAAACGGAAATCAGTATGGTTAAATGTACTGACCATGTGCGCTTTTTGAAATATGAAATTATGCTATTATTTTTGGCTCATGTTGGAAGCAACATTATTTTCTATTATAACCACTGCTAAATATTTTTTATAGAAAAAAGTATTGGGCATAGTAATGCATAATAGTTTTAAAAAGTTTCACCACTGTAACATTAATAGGTTATACAGAAATATAACCATGTAATTGTTAAATAAATGCTTTTTGACATTCCAGGTTTTGCAGAAAGCTCTGGTGTTCTTTAGGGTTTACTCACAGTAAACTGACCTGATTGCTCTGCAAGGCTTAGTCTACCATAAGTATTTCCTTACTTTTTTAGCTATCCACTGCGCCAAAGAAATTAATCAGGCAATACAAGTAAGACATGTTCATTAGATAAAGGAAATTATATCTTGAACAATAAACATTTAATAATCAATGGAAATAATCTACTTCACTTGTGATTTGATTCTTCAGTAACAACCAATACACTGCAGGACAATATGGTGAAATCTTATTAAATATGTTCCTCTTGATAGTATTCATTATGTTCCCATTGACAGCAGCCGTTTAGTTGTTTTTATATTCCATAGAAATATTTTAACTTAGCGTATCTTCTTTTAACTCACTGTTAAATATATTACTAGACAATGTGTTCAATGAATGAAGATATGAGTGTGAAGTATTACTTAAAGCATGCTTTCTATTTGTATTAACTCTAATATGGCCTTTATTTTCTCTAAAATAAAAAGTACTGAAAGAGTAAAATAATTCAAATGACTGGTGTTATCTCTATGGTTCTTAAAGCATCTCCTCTTTATAGAACTAAACTCTTAGATTGAATATGACTTTCTTGATAAGCATATAAATGTTTGAATTTTACATATATATCCCTTTTTACTCTTCTGCATCTGTTTCCATATTGTTTTAAAAGGTGGATATGTGTTATGACCAATCTAGTGTATATGTCATTTCTAAAAGATAAATCATCAAGCTTCAAAAGTAATGTGCTCAATATTTGCTTTTAAATTGAAGATCAGCCACACCTATAATTCTAGCACTTTGGGAGGCTGAGGTAGGAGAATTGTTTAAGACCATGAGCTGGAAACCAATGTGAGAAACATAAAAAGATACTTTCTCTACAAAACAAAAATTATTTTCGTTAATTAATTAAGATGAACAAATGCCACTCAATAGTGTAGAAATGAAGCAGTTCCCAACAGAGACCTCGAACTACGCGATTAAATGTAAAGGAAAGTTACTGGATATTCTATCTAAAACATTGCTTAAAATTAGAAATGGAATTTCATTTCCATACCATTTTTATTAAAACAGAAAATAAGGAGTAGAATGAAGAACACCATTTCCATCTTAGAGGTCAAGTCTGTAGCCAAGCGAAGTTGCTTTGTGTGTGTGTTTGTGTGTGTATGTGTGAGATGGAGTCTCGCTCTGTCTCCCAGACTGGAGTGAGTGTAGTGGCATGATCTCGGCTCATTTCAACCTCTACCTTTTGGGTTCCAGTGATTCTCCTGCTTCAGCCTCCTGAGTAGCAGAGACTACAGGTATGCGTAGTACATGCCTGGCTAAGTTTTTGTATTTTTAGTAGAGATGGAGTTTCACCATGCTGGCCGTGATGGTCTTGAACGCCTGACCTCGTGATCCATCCACCTGGCCTCCCAAAGTGCTGGGATTAGAGATGTGAGCCACCGCACCTGGCCATGAAGTTGCTTTTTAATAAAGTAACATAAGCCTAATAAAATTTTAAAATGCTGGACAGTTGCTGTATATTTGTTTGTGATACCTATAGCTTCATACTGTATTGTGATAAAAGAATGTGCCTAATGTCGGTGAAGGGGGGTTGGAGGCAGCAAACCACCATGGCATGTGTGTACCTATGTAACAATCCTGCAAGATCTGCACATGTACCCTAGAATTTAAAATATAATAAAGAAAAAAGAATGTGCTTTAATAACATGAAACTGATGACCTTAATAGCGCTATTAATTCTGTTTTGAGAAATATGTAAATATGAAAAATCTAACTATCTTGGATAGAACAAGTGGTGCATGTAATCCTAGTTCTGACTTTTTGGAGTTTCAACATATTTGAGAATTATGTGTTATACAATTGAAGAGAAGACAATCAAATAACTATATGTTTATGAATATTAGTCCATTTATAAAAGTTTATTAAAATGAACTGATGTAGTTATATATCATATAGTTATATGATGTGTGTATATATATACATATATATAATTTTCTCATTTATAAAAATGGACTGATATTTATAATTATAAAACCGTATGACCGTATGTCTATAAATATCATTTTTGTAATTGGACTGATACTCTGATAACAGGTAAACCAGAAAATGTTTTACACTGAGACCAGCTTATTCTAGAAATGGACTGTTAAGGAAGGCCTATATGCTGGCTCTGACTAAGCATTTTGGGATCAAATTTCTGGAGTCAGGTGGAAAGGAGAGAATCTTAACCATAATTCTCTTGATCATGTCCAGAAAGCAGGTATTTTGTACAAATTGACTAGCGGATACAAAGATCTAATCATTTATGGGACAAAGAATAGGGATTTGGAATGTCTTAATCTGGTCCTAACTAATACAGTTATACTAATTGTATATTAGTATACCATTAGAATGTCTTAATCTGGTCCTAACTAATATAGTTATACTAACATAGTTATATTGTGTATCTTCATTTCAATAATCAAACAGGTTATTTTTAGCAGTAGAAGAGATCTGAGTTACTGGCAGCAAATCCGTATGCATCTGCAGCAACTTCAGCCCTTGCCTCCTGGAAAGACAGAATTCTACTGAGGGGCATAAAGTGGAAAAAGAGACCTAGACACGTTTCAGAGCTGGAGGGGAAGATTATTTAAAAGTCTTTAGAACAGGAAAAAGGAAAAAGGAACAAACCCTTGGAAGAGATCCATGTGGGCACCTGAACATCAGAGAGAAAAGACAACCACCTTTAATCTTGACCCTGGGACTTTATAGGCTTGTCTCTTTCTCATGATTCTTCCCTTAGGGTGGGCGTTCCACGTGTGTGGTGCCCTCCTTACTCTTGGGAACTGAGCACACTCAGTGTGTGTAGGAAGTTATATGCAAGTCCATCTGAGGCTATCTTCTTTTCTTCTGATGGAGTGTACCTAGAAGATCACACTTGACCATTTCTGTCTCTTTATTTGCATCCCAGGAAGTTTCTTCTCCCTAGGGTCTGCCTCTAATTAACACTTTAATGTTAACAGATGTGGACCATCATGAAATGGCCTCACCATGGCACTTGTTGCCAATTTATCACTTTTAGGGAGAAAATGCTATAATTGCTGGACCATCACTGGACATTTCTACTGGGTGGGCAGGGGGGTGGTGGTGGGGGGTTGGGGGGAAGCCCTCTCCTGCCCGACTCATGCTTAACTACCTGTAACAGTTATGACAATAACTGCATTGCACATAGAAACCTCAGGTTGCATTTTGTTATTCTTAAGATTTCTCTCCCCCTCAAGGTTTTCATTTTCCTTGTGACAAGTAAACATGTTGTAGATTTTTAAAATCTGAAATAAGAAAATTTGAATTAATTGGAGTCTTTTGGATGATTTAATCCAAATAATAAAATTTCATAGGTGAGTAAAGTAACAAAAAGAGGAAAAGAAAAAATTTTTCTACAATTACTGAGGGAGTTAGAAATAGAATTCATGTTTCCTAGTTTTTTAACAAAAACACACCCACTCTTCTTTTTTTTTTTTTTTTTGCTCTATGTTGGTGTTTGATTGGCAAGTATTAAAAATATATCTGCTATTCTACTGTGTTAGGTAGGATACACTTATTAATAATATCAAGCAAGTAATTTCACAGTGTCGAAATGATAAATCATCTTGTAGGTATCATTCCAACTCACTTTCATAAAGAAAAGTAACAAGAAATTTTAACTAGGCAAAGCTACTAAGCAGCTAGCACAACTACTCAGCATTGGAAATCTGGTATATACCAATGTGTGGTTTATATTTTTTTGAGGTCTAGATCAAGATGAAGATTAAACATCAAAAGATTATAAATTGAAAATTCGACTTATTTTTTAAAATAAATCCCTTAGGTTGAGGTTGGAGGCTATTATTTATCAACTGAGATATTTTACAAGCAAGCTTGTATGTAAGATGAAAAGCACATTTTACAGGTATCTAAGTAGCAACAGAAGAACAGAAAAGTGTGAGTATAAATGAAAGGCAAACATTTCCATTGTAGTCATTAAATTCATTAATAAATATTATTAATATTAATAAATATTCATTATTAGCTCATAATATTTGTATTATTTAAGAAAATTAAAACTCTGGTTCAATTTGTCAGGCATTTAGAGGTTGACCCATTACTTAAATCATGAGATATTAGATAGAGTCACTTAGTTGAAACACAAATTTCATAGTGCCAAAAAGTCCAGACTTCAAATATTTTCAAATATTTTGTAATAATAGATATTTCAAGTAATATATATTTTAAATAATATTTAATTTGAAAATATTATTGCATTTCTCTAATGACCAGTGATGATGAGCTTTTTTTCATATGCTTGTTGGCTGCATAAATGTCTTCTTCTGAAGTGTCTGTTCATATCCTTTGCCCACTTTTTGATGGGGTTCTTTGGTTTTTTCCTTGTAAATTTATTTAAGTTCTTTATAGATTCTGGATATTAGCTCTTTATGAGATGGGTAGCTTACAAAATTTTTCCCATTCTGCTGGTTACCGGTTCACTCTAATGATAGTTTCTTTTGCTGTGCAGAAGCTCTTTAGTTTAATTAGATTCCATTTGTCTATTTTGGCTTTTGTTGCCATTGCTTTTGGTGTTTTAGTCATTAAGTCCTTGCCTATGCCTATGTCCTGAATGGTATTGCCTAGGTTTTCTTCTAGGATTTTTATGGTGTTAGGTCTTAGGTTTAAATCTTTAATCTAGAGAAATGCAAATCAAAACCACATTGAAATACCATCTCACTCCAGTTAGAATGGCAATCATTAAAAAATCTGTAGACAACAGATGCTGGAGAGGATGTGGAGAAACAGGAACACTTTTACACTGTTGGTGGGAGTATAAGTTAGTTCAACCATTGTGGAAGACAGTTTGGTGATTCTTCAAGGATCTAAAAACAGAAATACCATTTGACCCAGCAATCCCATTACTGGATATATACCCAAAGTATTACAAATCATTCTATTTTAAAGACACATGCACACGTATGTTCATTGTGGCACTGTTTACAATAGCAAAGAATTGGAACAAACCCAAATGCCCATCAGTGATAGACTGGATAAAGAAAATGTGCCACACATACACCATGTAATGCTATGCAGCCACAAAAAATGATGAGTTCATGTCCTTTGCAGGGATATGGATGAACCTGGAAAACATCATTTTCAGCAAACTGACACAAAAACAGAAAACCAAACACCATATGTTCTCACTCATTAGTGGGTGTTGAACAATGAGAACACATGGACACAGGAAGGGGAACATCACACACTGGGGTCTGCTAGGAGTTGGGGGGCTAGAGGAGGGGTAGCAGGGGGTGGGAGGATTGGGAAGGAATAACATTAGCAGAAATACTTAATGTAGACGCAGGGCTATGGGTGCAGCAAACCGCCATGGCATGTGTACGCCTATGTAACAATCCTGCATGATCTGCACATGTACCCCAGAACTTAAAGTATAATAAAGTAAATAAATAAGAAAATACTATTGCAAGAGGAATAAGGGACAATTGCAACAGGGGGGGAATACTCTGAACCTAAGATCTGTATGTATCTCAAAGGTTAAGCAGAAAGCAGTTTTTCATTTATAAAGAAGAGCAAATAAGGCTAGAAAGAACCAGATAAGGGGAAGTTCTTGAGGGAGAGTGGTGTGATTGTACAGTCAATCAGAAAATGTTTTACCCTGAGGCCAGATCATTCTAGAGAGGGGTCATTAAGGAAGGGCTAAATGCTAGCTCTGACTAAGCACTTCAGGATCAATGTTCAGGAGCCAAGGGAAAGGAGAGAAAACCATAATTTGATCATATCCAGAAAGCAGCTATTTTGTACATATTGATGAGTGGATATGAAGAGTTCATCTCACCATTTAGGGTACTAAGAACAGACATTAGAAATGTCTTAATCTGGTCCTAACAAAGGTAAGCAAGAAGAACATGATTGAGTGTTTTTTAAGTCATATGGGAAGCATGGTTACTTGTGGTAAGCTGTTTCCTGGAACACAGAATAATTAAAGGTTTCTTTAAAAATTAATGCATTTTATTTTAATTTATTAAATGAATTCATTTATTTTTAATGAAAAATTGTTTATATTCTCATGTATAACATGTTATGTATATATGTGTATATAGTGAAATGATTCAATTGAGTGAATTAACATATTCATTACCTCACATATGTGTCTTTTTTTACGGTGAGAACACACAGTTTACTCTGTACGAGATTTTCAAAAATACAGTGCATTGTTATTAACTGTAGTCACCATGTTGTACAATAGATCACTTGAACTTAATCCTTTTATTTAATTGAAATTTTATTTTCTAAAACAGCATCTCCACAATACTCCAGCCACTGGTAACTAGAGGATCTCTTAAACATCTTTGTTCTCCAGGAGAACATTGTCAATCAAATTTACTTGTAAAAATTAATATCATATAAAATACATTTTAATTCAACTTATAAATTGATTAATTTCTCTGTTCTAGCATCCAAGGCATAATAGATACAGAAAGAGACAAAGTCATTTACTTGCAAGTTTAGTATGAAGGAAAGACAAAAAGTAATTTATAAATTTGATGACATTTACAAAGTTAAAATAAGAAATTATGACAGAACATAACAAAGGAAACTTAGGAATGAGCACACCTAATGTTTTAGTTACATGGAAGAAACTGTAGGGAACAGGAGTGAATAAAGAATTTCAGACAGATAAAACAACATCCTTAAAGCTTGAGAGTTTAGAGGAATCATGAGCTATTCAAACATTGGAATGTACAATGGCAGAAGGGGGGTGGGTGGAAAAAGAAAATAGATAATAGAGAATAGTGACCAGTGAAGTAAGAGAGATAGAAAAGTCAGATAATCAAAGGCTTCGAATCCTTCAGCATGTAATTGTTGAATGAATACAATGGGAGTACATTAAGATTCCGACCACATTAAGCTTACACAGCAAAGAATATATTTAAAAAAGAAAAAAAAAAGATTGAGGGTAAAAAAAAAAGAGTAAGATATTTCAGAAATGCAGCTGTACAGAACTAATAGGATGTGTGTATATTTAAACATTTATCCCTTGGTGTCAATGAGGCAATGCTTCCAGGACTCTCATGGATACAAAAATTTGGAGATGCTCGAGCCCCTGCAATGAAGTGTATTAGTATTTGCGTATCACCTATGCACATCCTCTTGGATACTTTAAGTTATCTTTAGACTACTTATAATACCTAATATAATTTAAATGCTATGTAATGCAATTTAAATGGTATGCAAATAGTTGTTAGTATTGTTTAGAGAATTATGACAAGGAAAAAATGTCTGTACATGTTCAATTACAGATTTAAGTTTTTAAAAAAATATTTAAAAATATTTTTGATACACAGTTAGTTGAATCCACAGACGTGGACTGAAACCCACGCTGAATATGGAGGTTGAAGTGTCCCGAGATCTGTGGTCAGTGCGGAAGCAGTGGCCAAAGAGAGCCAATGTGTGGTTCCAATCTGAATCCAGAGGCCTGAGAACCAGGAGAGCTGGTGGTGTTAAAAGTCAGCAGTCTCAAGACTCAAGGAAAGCCAATGTTTTGGTCTGAGTCTGAAAATCATAAAAGACCAATATGCCAGCTCAAACAGTCAAGCAGGAGGAGTTCCCTCTTATTCAGCATTTTTGTTTCCTTAAGTTTTTAATTGATTGGATGAGGCGCACCCACATTATAAAGGGCAATCTGCTTTCTTTAGTCTATTGATTCAAATGTTAATCTCATTCAGAAATACTTTCATAGACACACCCAAAATAAAATTTAATCAAATGTCTAGACACCCTGTGGCCCAGGCAAGTTCATACATAAAATTAACCATCATACCAAGCAAATGATAACAGTGGTTTGGACTAAGTTGTCATTAGCTGTAAAATTGGTGAAAGTGGACAAATGGTATTAAAGTCATTGAGATGAGGTAGAGAAAAGCATTCATAAAGAACACAGAGTCCAGGCGTAGTGACTTACACCTGTAATCCCAGCATGTTGGAGGTTAAGGTGGGCAGATCACCTGAGGTCAGGAGTTCGAGACCAGCCTGAACAGCATGGTGAAATCCCATATCTATTAAAATACAAAATTAGCTGGGCATAGTGGTGCATGCCTGTAATTCCAGCTACTCTGGAGGCTGAGGCAGGAGAATTGCGTGAACCTGGGAGGCGGAAGTTGTGGTGAGCCAGGATCTCGCCATTACACTCCAACCTGGGCAACAAGAGCGAAACTCCATCTTAAAAAAAAAAAAAAGAATACAGAGTGAGCTATAAATAAATTCATGACAGAGATCTAAGAACTTTGAATACTGACGAAGTTTTCAGACTGTTGAAAAGAGAAGGAGAAATTGTAACAATGATTGACATAGAGGAGAAAATCAAGGCAAGCATCAGTGGTATAATGTCAAGTGCGATTGTTTAAAGGGTACAGTGGTTAATGGTATCCAATGACAGTGATGGTCAGCAAAGTAAGGACTCAGATATATTCTATGTGTTAACAACAAGGAGTCATTGAAGATCTTATTAAGATGAATATTGGCGGAGTGATGGAGCCAGACGCTAGATTGAAGTATGTGGAACTGTGAATACAATTTGATAAATAAACGAAAAACAAGCAACAACAACAAAAACAGAGAGACTACGAACAAGTGTTCATAAAGTTCAGCAGTGAAGGAACAACGGGAAAATAGGCTTCATGTTCAGAGGGCCATGGGACAACAGGGACAGTGAGATGCAACACTTAAGGAAAGGGATGCTGGTTTTGACTACACTGAACTTTTCAAAGACATGCAGATATCATTTACCTGCACTGCAAATGAAACCAAGTAGAATTGAAGTATATAAAATTATAAATGCTTCAAGAAAGTTAGTGTGCATAAATTGCCTACCCAATTTTATATACTGAAATTTTTCATTGCTAGGTTTCAAACACAGAATGTAAAGTTTACTCCATAAGTAGAAAAAAAAGTCATAATTCTGTCACGTCTCATCCTCTGTCATGTCATTGCTGGTGTTCTGTACTGCAATCACATGACCTTCATTTAGTTTCTATAGCTCAGCAAACTCCTTCCTGCTATAGGTAATTTTACCAAGATGTTTCTTCTTTCTGAAATAGTTTCAAGAACTCCATCATGTCTCTATTATTCACCCTCTTTCATCTACTTATTGCCTACTACTTTTCAGATCTCAGATCAATCATCATTTACTTCAAGAAGATTTTTCTGACCTCCTTGCACAACTTACTCTAATAGACACTATCACCTCACTAACTCCCTTTTCTCTTGAAGATTTATTAGTATTTTAAAAAATATTTACTTAGTGCTTCTTTAATTAAAGTCTACTCAGCCCACTAGAACATACATTTATTAGAATATAGTCAAGGTTGTTTTTTTCTCCTTTCCTTGTTGCCTTACAGCACCCACAAGCCCCTCACAAAAACAAACAAACAAAAGCGAGATGCTCAGTCAGTACCTATGAAATGAAGAAATATACAAAACCAAGCTGAATATGTTAAGCTAAAATTTTGAAATATATATGATAAGCAAACTAACATAATCCGTAACAGACTTGACATGTAGTTAAAATCAATACTGCATTTGAAAGAGGAAGATTGTTTTTCTACAATGAGACATAAACTCTTATATCTTTGTCATTGTATCAAATTAAATTTATAATTAATTGTTATTTGGGGAATAAAAGCATACAAAAGCTTTTTGTCCTTATGAGTTTTTCTAAAACATTTTAGAGATATTGAAGCTTTGTTTTTGAGGAAAGCTGAAACAATCACAAAAGTTATATGACATATCACCTACCATACTTAATAATTTGTGTTTAAGAACTTTTGAGTCATCTAACATAAGTTGTAGCACTGAGAATTATATAGTAAAAATATTTCACTCAATGTGGAGCCAATGAATAATATATTTATATATTTTCCTGATACAAAGAGAAAATGTGTGATTATAGAACCATAGACTAATACATTTTCATGGAAACTTATGCCATCAGTTAAATTCAAAAGCCAGAAACCCATCTACACCATCTTAGGTAGATATTCATGTGTTGTCTTCTGTAATAATCCTTAATGTGTTGGACAGAAACCAAGTCTTTGGTAAAATCTCTAATTGTCTAAAACATCTTCCTTATATTGATCCACCATTTCTCTCTTTGTAATTCATAGTTTTTTATTCCAAATCACCTTCCAGAACAGCATAACAAATTTATAACATTTCTTTCATGATCCCTCAAATGTTTAAAGACCTGTGATTCCTCTTTTGGTGGTAAATATCCTTGCTCCATTGAAATCACTGTTTTCAAGTTGCGTATACCAACAGCAGTCTTGTCATGCCTGTTTTACATTGCACTCGATAATTTTATGTAGGGTAATTTTATATTTTTCCCATTTTTATCATCTTACCATTTTTTTTAACCACATTAGCTATCTCTCACAGCTTTATTTATTCTACAAATATTCTAGGTAAATCCTCTCCATTTATAGCAAAACATTAAAAAGAACAAACCAACTAAGATAACGACAAGAGTTCTAAGAATTGTTGATAGATAGATACCTCTGCCATATTCACGAATTTGTCATGTAATATTATCTGAAACTGTTCCTTTATAAAAAACTTAAACATGTTGAATAACATTTGATAAATATATGCATAGCTGAGATTTTGAGAAAAATATAGAAAAGGAAGATACAGTTGAAAAGTAGAATAAAAAGCAGAAGCTAACAACTATTTTGCTACTTTGAAGGGTGACCAAATGTTCGGTTATCTTATCAGTCAAGTGGTTTTTGTTTTAAAGTTAGCGTACCAACAGAAGTCAAAGACTGAGTCTTGTATAAGGTGAGGAGTTTGTATCTTTAAAAAAGCAGCCCTACAGGCCAGGCACAGTGCCTCACGCCTGTAATCCCAGCACTTTGGGAGGCTGAGGAGGGCAGATCACCTGAGGTCGGGAGTTCGAGACCAGCCTGACCAAAATGGAGAAACCCCGTCTCTACTAAAAATACAAAATTAGCTGGGCGTGTTGGCGCATGCCTCTAATCTCAGCTACTCTGGAGGCTGAGGCAGGAGAACCGCTTGAACCCGGGAGGCAGAGTATGCAGTGAGCTGAAATCATGCCATTGCACATTAGCCTGGGCAACAGGAGCCAAACTCCATCTCAAAAAAAAAAAAAAAAAAAAAAAGCAAAGGAAGCAGAAAATACTTTTACCTGACAATTAACAAGTTTTCCTTGATACCTGCCTAGGTTTGAATTAACATTATTTGCATCTTTTTGAAAACCAAGACAGATAAGTCACCATTAAATAGCTCTAAACTGTTAACAAAACTTGTGTGCCTGAAAAAATAAAATTCAAAATGTCTCTTTCTTGAGGAAAATTAATATGCTAAAAAACTTTATGCTATTTTGAATAATAACATTACACTGAACAGGAGCTTGCATTTCAAAATAACAAGAAATATTTTAAGAAAAATATATGCGTTGATGGAAATAACAAACAGCTGAACTGGACTGGCAAAATGGTCAGATAGCAGACAGACTATAAAACAGTATTTCAAGAACATGAGAAGATTACAAGTTACTATATTAAAATGAGAATTTTAAAAAACGTAGATTTTAGAAATTTAGAAAAGTATTTATTAGAATAAAAAACTCCAGGTATGGGTGAAATAAAAGTGTTTACTCAGCCGAAAAGAGCATTTGTAACCTGATTATTGGCATTACTTAAATTATCTCAAATTAAGATCAAAGAAATAAAGAGATGGACAGTATGAGAACAATTAGTAGATATGAATATTTTGAGAATGTCTAACGTGTATCTCATTGTACTTCTATTGAAAGAGGATATCAGAGAATGCTGAACGAAGGCAAAAAGAAGTTTTGAAAACAAAACAAAACAAAAATTAAGGAGAAAACTTATAAAAGAATGAAACAATTTTACTGACACAGATGCTCTACAGCAATAATAGAAGCCAACAAAAAACTAAATAATTTATTCAAAGTGCTGAAAGAAATGCTGTCAACCTAGAATTCAAAAATCCACTGAACTATAATTTATAATGAAGAAAAGAAGTTTTTAGACTTTTAAAAAGAATGTGTACTTCCAACCCACAACTCTAAAAGAAATAAATTTCTAACACTGAATTTTACGAAGAATAAAGTTAAACCGTGAGGAAGGAAATTTGTTCCAAGAAGGAGAGAAGGTACAATGAAAATAACTAAAATGTTTGGAAATAAAAATTGTTGTCATATAAAAAATAGTCATGAGGCATTCAGGGAGGAGGTAAGAAAAAAAGAAAATGGTTCTAAAATACTAAACAATATTTACATGTAGAATGGGAGTGAGTAATCTGAGGGAAAATTCTTTCAAGGTGTGTATCTTGTCTCGAGGAGGAGTTGGTGATTGGGTAACTCAGGTGAGTTTACTTAAAACATTTGATACAAAAATAAAAACAGGTATTTAACTTCCAAACACCAGATTTTAGGGGAAAGTAATTTTTTTGAAAGGATAGCGAAAACAAGAAAAAAGAAAGAAAATTGCAGTGGTAAAGCAATATATTCTATGTGATGCTGTAGAAAAATAGAAGGCAGTATTTGTGTGGAATTATTGGTAAATTATAAATAACAATTTTTTTTCTTGATTATACTACAGTTTACAAAGCAATCTCATATGTATTTTCTCATTTAATTATTATAAAACTTTGATTTTATGAAATAACTTGTTTGCTTATGTTTTAACATTGAGTTATTTTTTTCCATTTTAAATTTATTTTTGTAATTGATTTCTAAAATCAAAGGAACTAGAGAAAAATATTCAGATCCATGTCTTCTGCTTCTAGATTAAGCATGTTTTCCACTGCAACTGAGTTTATTCTCAGTTATTCAAACAATTGTGAAAATGTGGACCATGATGTAATCTACTTTATAAAATTCATATAAAATATGCTTTCAGATTTTATGCTCACATCAAGTTACATTATGTTCTTGTCATTCTCCAGATAGTCTTTTAGAATAAGATGCAAATTTAAATGTAGACTACAGTTGTTTCTGTAAGCGCTGTCTTACCGTGATTAATGTCTCTTTATTAGGTAGTAGTGACATTAATTTAATATTCTGTTTCAGAATTTGGACAAAAGTCAGCGTCAGATTTACTATTCTGTATTTTTAGAATCTGTACTTTTCTTATCCCGTATTTAAGTAAGAAAACATTTCATATCTCACATCTTGTAAAATTCATGTTTTTTTAAAAAATTATAATTAATGGTGACTAAGAGTATATATTAAGATCTTGTGAAACTATGTAGAGACTTATAAAGTTACTGACAGTCATTAGGTGTTTTCTTGTATTTTATTCTTCAGTTTTCAGTTTGCTGCTGATTATCCTCTGAAGTTCAGAAGAAATAAAAATGAAAATGCTCCTTATCTTTTCCTTTTTCATCCTTGTACATTTGACCCCAAACATTGGAATTATTCTTTTGGTCATCTTTTTCTTTGACTACATATTAAAACCAACAGACATTCCTAGGACAAAACAAAGCACAATTACCGGTTACCCTTGGATTTTTTCACTCTACTTCTTTCAAATCTCTCTCTTTTCCTTTTCTCTCTCTAACTTTATTTCACACTTTAGTTTCTGCCTTGATTCTGTATATAATGGTCTGACCTTTGTACATTTTATTTTAAGAAATCAATTTATTGTGAAGATTCCTTTGCATCCACTAACAGAAAAGATTTTAAAATTTGTCTGCAAATCAGTTATAATAAAAGAAATGGTCATTTAATGCATTGTATGCAAACCAGAAAGATTTAATTTTTAAAATGTTCTAAAAAAATGTTCTAAAAGTTGGACATATATTCAAAGATATGGTATAACAGTCTCTGGTGTGATACTGCTTAGGGTTAATTTTGGCTTCTACTTATCTATTACTAGCTTTATGATTTTAAAATTCACTTAAATATTTTGCACATCTAATTTACTGGTAAAATGGAAATAATAACTTTATCATAAAATTGTGGTAAAATTTGAATCATAAATGTTTTTGAAATTATAACTCTTTATATATATATATGATAATTAAACACATGACTTAACAGATGCCCCATTAACATTTTTCTAAT
Organism: Ateles fusciceps; assembly: GCA_036589455.1. NCBI lineage: Eukaryota > Metazoa > Chordata > Mammalia > Primates > Atelidae > Ateles > Ateles fusciceps. The sequence continues at coordinate 1,145,261 of JAZHEH010000174.1, read as the reverse complement.
TTCTGAAATAATATAAATAACAATGTATTAGTAATTATCATATTCCAAGCAGGCAGTGTCCTTTGTGTTTTATGTGCACTAGGTAATTTTATCTTCACGCGGACTCTGTGATCTGATATTTGTAATATTATTATAGTTTATAGAGGAGGAAACTAGAAACATACTAATGACATGTATTATAATAGGCTAGGTTTTGCTGTGTTACCAGATAACTCCTTGATTATATATAACCTAATACTCAAACAAATTCTTTACCCTTCAAACCACCTGTCCCTCATCGCCTACATGTACAATGAGGCTCTACTCTACGTGGTTACTAAGGGATCCTGGCCAATAGAAGCTCCACTGTCTGGCAGCTTCAGGTTCTGGAACAAATGGCCAGCTCAGACTCCATAGTACTAGAGAACATGCTGACATTTATATCATGAATCTTCTGCTAGAAATTGCTGAAAGGTTAGATGAGCACCACTATCTCTGCCCCAAGTAAGAAGAAGTAGAATTTGGACCCTAGATTTCTGACTCAAGTCCCCTTACCTAAGCTGTTGTATTCACTCCTAAGAAAATTTTGCCAATGTAGTGTGTGTGTGTGTGTGTGTGTGTGTGTGTGTGTACATTTGTACTTGTGTGTGTGTGTGTGTGTGTGTATCTCAGAGGCTGCTAATTGTGGCCAAATGTATATTCACTCTTCTTCCTGAGTACACAATAGGAGTCTAAAGTTTCAGCAATAAAATAAAACAACTGACATGTGCCACTTCTGGGTCAAAACTTATATTAGGCAGAGGTGCTCCTCATGCTTTCTTTTTTTCTGGACCCTGGATGAACAACACGATGAAGTACTTGAGCAGAACAGAGGAACAGAAGCTCTTGTGTTCCTGGGTGGGGACACCACATGGAGAACAGACACCTGGACATTAGGAACGTCCAGTTTGGACTCTTGTTTTGAGAACTTCTATTCGAACATTCATTTTTATTTGAGCCATTTTAAATTTGCATCTATCTGACCCACATTCTTTTGCACAGTATTGTTGAATCATTTTAAATTATTGGTATTTGAATATTTGTGACATAAAAAATGAAAATGGTACATTGTTTAACCTAAGAATACTTCATATCTTTGAAATAAATGTATTTTTATTTTTTAATTAAAATGTGATATTTATTTTCTGCATTTAGAGAACATATGCTCTGCTGAAGTCATGGTTATATTGACTATATAGGGTGTTTCTTCCTTTGTTAAAATCAACTCCAAGAGTGCATTTCCTCATTCTTTCAAAATTTTCTATATTTTTAAATCAATAGCTATTTCTTCCTTTCTCATGAGACTAGTTCAGAACAGCAGCTCCTCTCAGAGCTTCTCTCATTTATAAATTCAAACCAAGGCAGTATTAAACCATGATTCCCTCCACACTGTCTAGCTTGTAAAGCTACAATCTTTTACCAGTTTGCTTCACCTTTTTCCCAATTTTTTTTTTACCATCCATGTATCTATTCTTCAGTTCATAAATTATTTTTCCATCCAAGTAGATGTTTTCTTGATATATACAATTACATATTTTCTTATTATTGTTATTAGATATAGTTCTTTTGAATAAGATTCATCTTAATACACTGTGAAGTAATGATTTCCACCCTACACAATTTTGGCATTATCTATGTGACATTTATCTCTTGTGTTAAAATCTCATGCTAACTTCATCACTCCTGATCTTTCAGTCATTATTAACAACTAGAGACATATACCCTGCTATTATTTTCCTTGTAAGTTATTAGCAAGTTTTCATTTTATTTTAAGAAAGTATCTTTCAATGCCACCTCTGTTGTCTTCAGTTCAGGCCAGTTGTGCAATTTTACTGGGTATGTTTTTTCTCCCTTTCATCTTCCTTTTAAAGCTTGCATGATTAGAATATAGATTGCCATTTCAAAAAGGTAAGATTATCTTTATTTCACAGAATTAGAGTAATTGCTGTAGGCCCACGTTTGCGAATTCGCTGTTGGACCAAGTTTGCAAAACTGTTATTTGGCATAATAGGTACAGCCAGCTATTCCTCTCCTTACTTCTGTCATGTTTTCCAAATCAGATCATTAACTGAAAGAAAAGTCGAAAACTCAACCTGTCTTCTGGGTTTTCAGTCTCATTTCTACATTAAATAAAATGATTGTCTTTCCAAGTCAAAAATATAACCTCTTAGATAAAATTGCATTTGGTTCCTCTTAAACAAATACTTCTAAAAAATTTTTGTTCAAAATGCCATTGGCTATGACCTCTTCTATTATTTTTCTGTCATTGTTCTTCATAGGAATATGGTACAGGCATTAGCCAGTAGAAAGCATCTCTAATTCAATTCATTATGTGAAATTTTTTCCTTGTTTATTAAGCTTCCGTTAAATTACATAAAATGAAAATTCCCAGAAATTTGTTCCACAAAACCAGCTGGCCAGTAAGAGGATCTTACCAAAGGGAGACATCTAGTTGTTCTTCACAGATTGCACACATAGCCATGATTACTCTTAATCAACCATATCAGTGGGAGAACATTCTCAATATGGCTGAAAAAAACTAGCTCTTGAAGCATATTTTCTGAAATTAACTTGCCAAACTAAACCATTTTTCCCTCTATGAAGTCAATTTTCATGTCCATCCACACCATCTGTTCCTAGTGAAAATGGAAAATTAGTTTCATGTTGACCTGGCATCAGTTTGTTCCATTATCTCCAACTGGTTCATTTAAAAAGTCTTGGGTTTCCTCTACCAGAATATATCATCAGTATCTTATTTCTTAATCCAAAATAAATATAATTGCTAAATTTTCCCTGTGCTTCACCATGTCATTTCTCTCTTGAACATTTTAGGAGATCAACTTACTCAATTTTAAGTTCTTATTTAATATTTGTTCTACTGGTGACATTACTTACCTTGTTCCCTGCTGTATGGGGACTATGGGCTCAGGTCCCACTAAGGCACACTTTGTGAAAGCCCAACACATTCTTTTTAGGTTAGAATTAAGTTACAATGTGGGTGTACAGCTTTATTTTTAAAATAATTTAAAACAATTTGTATTTGAAAGTGGTTTTTACTTTCTCTCATGAAGTTAATTTAGCAAAGCTGACCAGATCATAATAAAATATCTAACATTTGTGAATGAATTACATTAATTTAATTTTTTTCAGCTGCATCTGATCTCTAGAGTTGAATTTTTGGATAACCAGTCATACTTGAATGGGAATATTTGTAACTCAAATATGATATAAACATGCGTATTTCTATGAATATACAGAAAACCCATGATTGTGCAGAATGAATATTAAGACTTTAATGAGAATTCTTGATAAATTGCTTTTAATGGTTTCTCAAAAATACATTTAAAATAATTTATTTTGGAAGAATGCGCTTGCATTACTCGTTAAACCTCAAGGAATGTTAAATACATAGAAATTTACAGATAATTTCTAAATGGCATCAGAACAAATGATGAAAGATATATAATCAAGTAGATATTGTAATATCTTGAAAGGTGAAATAATTATCACTTATGCAAAAAATAAGGAGAGGGATGGGAGGTCACACTCTATCCATTTGTTAGGATGAGATTCCTACTGATAGGAGATGTTTAGTCAGCAAAGAGTGCCTAAGTAGTCAATCTTCATGCATGCCTAAAAAATTGTCATCATAGCTACTAGAATAAAAGGTATGTCCAAAAAATGAGCAGAGCTTAATGTCAAGAAGCCTAGACCAACTCTCAGAATATCCAGGCATATAGTCTCTCAAGTGCATAGAAATGTGTTCACCATGGGAGTGGGAAAGTCACCAAGGCTCTGTCTATTAGAGATGGGGGACAGGTGAGTTACAAGTCAAGAGTCTGTGTTTTAAGAGAAACATTACTTAAATTGTGATAAGAGCTGGGAGTGAAAAAATTAGAGAGTTTTATTTGCTACTTCAAGAACAATTCAAGAAATGAGAATATTTGTTCTAAGTCATTACACCTGTAATGATTGATTCCTGGATGCATTCTGAGTCTTATGGGATAATTTTTTTTTTTCTATCCTGCCTAGCCTATTACAAATGTCCATAGTCCCTTGATTTTCATGATATCATTCTCTAATCACAAAAGTAGTATAAACTAATTTACAAAACTTAAAACAACTCAGAAACTTATAAGTGTGTTCTTTTATTTTCAAGTAAAAGCTATTTCTAGAAATAAAATTCACAGAAATCATCCCCTTAATGATATATTTACTCACACCCTCTCTTGCTTTCTGCTTATTCCTCACCAGCATATCATTGCCACTTGATATGGTTTATCTGTGTCCCCACCCAAATCTCATCTTGAATAGTAGCTCCCACAATATTCATGTATAGTAGGAGGAACCTGGTGGAAGGTAATTGAATCATGGGGGCAGGTCTCTCCCATGCTATTTTTATCATAGTGAATAAGTCTCTTGAGATCTGATGGTTTTATAAACGAGAGTTTCCCTGCACAAGTTCTCTTCTACTGTCTGCTGCCATGTGAGATGTGCCTTTCACCTCCTGCCATGATTGTGAGGCCTCCCTAGCCACGTGGAACTGTGAGTCCATTAAACCTCTTTCTTTTGTAAATTGCCCAGTCTTAGGTATGTCTTTATCAGCAGCTTAAAAATGGACTAATACATCACTCTATAGGGTTCTTTATATTTGTCTGTTTTGACAAGAATGTAACTTTTTCTTCAAAAAGTATGTTGCTGGAAGAACATGTCAGTCTTCTATTAATTTTGCTTTCTTCTTTTTGGGATAATTTATTTTATAGATTATTGAAGAAATAGATTATCGAAGAAAAAATAGAAACTTTAAATATCAATGTGCAACATATGTATTTTATTGACTACATTTTACATGCTACAAACCACGTTACATTTTTATTGTAGATGTGTCACTACAGATACGACTTTTATTTCTATGATGAGTTAATGGTTTTGGATAATATTATGACATGATTAAATATGTCAAAAGTCAAATGTTGTCTTTCCCAAAATGAAGCAATGTACATAAGAAAAATATCAAGTAGGTCTACTTCTGGTAATTTACTAGGAGAAGTGACAACGTCTTTGCTGCCTTGAATCCCAAGGCATGCTGGCGCATCTGAGATTCCATCCCAATCCAAGTTAAAAGTTGACCATGATAGAAACCAATAATACTGCATCATGGCAGACTGAAGTTAATCTCTATAATTAAAAATAAGGTGTATTTGTTTCCTATTGCTGCTATGATAAATTGCTACAACTGTAGTGGTCTAAAACAAAAACTATTCTCTTACCATTGTGAAAGTCAGAACTCTAAAATCAAGGTGTTAGCAGGGCCTGGCTCCTTCTGAAAATTTTAGGGGAGAATCCACTTCCCTGTGTGTTCCAGCTTCTAAAGGCCATCTGCATTTCTTGGCTCATGGTCACTTTCTCCACCTGCAAAGTGTATTACTTCAGCTTTTGCTTTCGTCATCACATCTCTGTGTAATCTCTGAACCTAACTCTCTACCTCTCTCTTACAAGGACCTTGTAATTGCATTGGCCTCATCTAGATAATGCAGCATAATTTTCTTACCTCAAAATGCTTAATTCTTAATCACATCTACAAAAATCCCTTTTGGATATAAAGTCACATACTCACAGGTTTCACTGATTGAGATATGGAACTCTTTGAGGGTATTTGTTTATCTTACCACAATGTGGAATATGCAATTTTATCACTAGGCCTTTTAAAATACAAGTTAATTATGTAAAATGGAATTAAACTCCAACAAAAAAATTCACGACCTCAACCTAAAACAACATAAACAAAACTTTTTGCATTTCCAGCATTCTGAATTATTCTCTGCCTTTGACATAGATCAAAAAATAGGATAAATCACAATAACGGAAGCAATATATATTACAAACTTATGAAGTTCTGCTGTTGTAAAGATAAAATAATTCTTTTAAAAATAAATCTTTGGAAGAAATAAGAATATAATAACACTGAAATTGTTCACCAAATGTAAAAAATGTTGAAAAAATAATTTGATTCAGGTCACTTTAATCAGAAAAATTTTATTATCTTTCAATCACAGACAAAAGTAGTACTCATAAATTAGCCGAAAATCTGCCCCTATGAGACCTCATGTAGAGATATAAAAAGTGACTTAGAAGATATTTAAGTGTTAGAATCAATAAAACTGATTCATCTACGGGACTATTAGGACATTCTAAATGTTAGAATAAATAAAATGTATTTATCTATAAGAATTTGCCATAGGGAAAAATAGGAATAAAGGAAATTTCTGGACAGTGTGATTAACCAGGATAAGGCATTTGAGATGAGAAGCAGTTTACCAGACAAAAATTTCTATTTTCTGGGTTGATGTTGGTTTAATTACCTATTGACCCTCCAGACTGGTACATTTCTGTAGTAATCATGAGTGATTTCCATTCAGCATCCTGCCTTTCCTTCTTAGAGCTATCAACCTTCCTTCAGAGGATGGAAAACCTAAAACAGTTTTTTAAAAATTCTTCATTTCTACCATTCTGATACAAAGTGGACACCTCTAACTAGATGCACTTGTACAACATTTGAAATTTGGAAGTAGGTTGGAAGGGAAGAATGTCTCCTAAATGTTTGGGATCCACTCTCCCTCCCGCCCCCTCCACCTGCCCATCAAGCATAGTTGTAAGGACATAGGGTTTTCCTTCAGCAATCCAGTCCCCTAGCTTTCTCTTGTCATGACCTTGGGGTGTGTGTGGGAGCAGGATCCAGATATGCGAATCGCAGCTACAGCTGAGTGTTCTTAACAATTGAGTTGCCCCTCCAGTCCTTCCGAAAATTTTAAATAATCTGACCACTGTGTTGAATCCCTTTCTGCTAAAAGTAGCTATAATGGTTTCCATTTCTTATAACTGATCCCTAACTGACAAAGTTTGGATGGCAGTTTGCTCGTTAAGTCTGGATTTCAGATCAATATCTTCATTCTATTACTTTACTGGGTGTATTCACGAATGTTACATATAACTTCATATACAATTAAATAATTAAAAGTGAAGATAGGAACAGAGTCATGACACGAATGAGAAGAATCACCATTATGCACCTTAGTCCCTAATGTGTGCTTTTTTTCTTTTTTCTATTCCGTGAACCTCTCAACCTAGACTCTTCCATTTTAAAGAGAATAAAGCTTTTCCTCTGAGCTCTCTCCATCACATGCCCAGTCACTGTGTCATTGGTTTGTGTTGACCCAGTGGTACTTCTCCACCTGGTGAATAGCAGACCTGTAATACTGAGGGCGCTTCTATGAGACATGGTGTTTTCCAGTGGGCTGACACGGCCATCTGCCACAGTCTTTTTGCCCGGGACTTTGGAACCAAGATTGAAGGGGCTGTTTCAAGTATTCAACCTGATAAATACCATTTGATTTGCTGACTTTAGGATTGAATATAAGTATTTGGAAATCATTAACATATAAGATAGACATGACATCGAAGGAGGACATCCAGGAAGTGTTGCCTGAATAAAAACATTGAAGGCATAATGTTTTTTCAATTCCATAAGAAGACACAAAAGAGAAGCCAGCCAGAGAAGCTGGGAATGAGGAAGTACAATATCAAGTCTTATAGAAGATTTCAAATCTTTGAAACATTTTCCTTTCTGCTATAATAAATTTCCTGTTCATCGTCCTTGTGTGTTTTCCAATTTTCACGATCTCTGACAGTGTCACCCCACTTCTAGCTTTTTTTCCTATGGTGGGGCCAATGGTAAACCACTTCAAATAAACATACTCTAAAATTGTGCAATTATGCCCTTATTTATTGCTTACAATCCTTTCTCATTAAATACTAACAGATATTGTATTTCTCTTTTCCCGATTTTAGGAAGTAGAGGAATAATGTGGAAACATAAAATCAAGCTCGTCCAGTTCTCTACAAATTCATACTACCTAATGTCATATGTCCACTGAGTAGTTCTTGATAACCCTTGTGCTAGGATTATAACACAGATTATTTTTTATTATACAAACACATATATACACACGTGCACTCACACACACACACACACACACACACACACATCTTTATTCTTTCTCTACCTATAAGAATAATCTATTCATTCTTTCCAAGGTAATACTTCTGTTATTTATCATATTTTTTTACATTTTATTCTAGATTCATTTATTCATTTATTCTAAATTTTTATAAACACTATAAGCCAGGCAGTGAGTCACGGACTAGAATATAATAATTCAATGAATATAAAGTCTCTGGTAGCAGTTTCCCTAGAACTTACAGACAGTACAAAATAATGAAAAGCCTGATTAGAGAGATTGTCAGGATCCTGGGTATTTTTGGTGAGGTTGTCAGAGAAGACCTCTTTGATAAGAAATCATTTATGCAGATACCTGAAGGAAAACTGTCTTTCTGCAGCTGTTCTTTTAAGTTGGTTTGTATCAACTTTTAATATATTTAAGACACACATCTATTTCTCATGTTGTGTTACAAGTATTCTTCCCAGGTTCACATCTCTTCCTTTTAACTTGACTTATAATATGTTGGCCATATATTAACCTTCCAGCTATATAGCCTAATTGTCAAACTTTCTCTTATACTTCTAAGATTTGGGTAATGGTTAAAATGTAATTTTCCAATCAATGATGAAAAACATTAATATTTTATTTAGTACTTTTCCTGTTTATTTTTATGCTTAGAGCTTGTATCCACTGGGATTTATTTTGTCTTAATGAATGAAATACTGACGCAAATGTATATGATAGATGATTGATAGATAGTAGATAGACCTTCAATTGTTTCTATAGAATTCTTTGCATAATCAAACTTTTCCATACTAACATGAGATATCATCTTATGTAAACCAAATCTCTACATATGAGTCTATTCTGGCCTTCCTGATTTGTTCTGTCATATCATAGGTTTATTATTACTAATTGTCATAGGTTTATTATTACTAATTGTCAATTTAAATAACATTTTAATATGATATACTATTTTAGTAAAATATTATCAATGCAGTGAAAATATAAAACAATGTAAGTATAAAAGAATACAATATATATCTATGCAAGCCTTAAATCAGAGCAAGGCACTAAAAAGTTGCATTAATCTATGGGTATTGGAAGACATGACAGATTATTGTTTTTGTAATTTCTAGTTCCTTAGTAGAGTTCTCATGACCTTTGAAGGTATAATAAGGTCCAGTGAACACAGTGTGAACAATTTGCTGCATATTCTTTCAAATAACATTTATGTATAAAACTTTTGTTCTGTTTCAGTAAGACACTTTAGCATATGCTGGTTAAATTCTGTCTTCTTGTTACAGCCCAAATCTGTTTTCATTCAGGTTGGTTGCTTTATGCCTCCAAGCTAAAAAAAGGATATTTAAAATCTTGAGAGAAATGATTCACACTCTCTTTGGCAGCTAAAGTTACAATCTTTGCCTTTTGCTCACTCTTTGGAATTTGATGAACTAAAAGATTAAGACAGCCATACCACATGTATAAACCAAATGCTTTTAGTTCTTGCACTGACAACACAATTGCTTGTGACTTCTCAGAGAAAAGTCACTCATTACTGTTGTTAAAACTGTTTTCTTAAAGTGATGGAAACCTGTCTTAAGAATCCTTTTTTTATTTTGTTTTTTAGGAGATGCAGAACAGGATTTTTTCTATTGATGCAAATAAAAAAGGTCGATTCACAGTGACTGATATAAAACTGAAAGCATGCAAAACTTGCAACCTGGTTTCCCGGAGTAACTCCCTGATGGGATCCATAAACATGTTAAAGTTTGGTCCAGGAATGTTCATTGTGAGTCAAGGAGACATTGTGACATATTTCTATAGATCTAAGAGAAATCTATCCAAAAAGGAGGTAAAATAGAGGTGCTTTGGTTTTCATTACATAAACATTTTTAAATTTTACTGAATACTCACTTTGAAAATAATACTGTAAACATCCCTATGGAGAAAACAGAATTAGAAATAAGAATGGGGCTGCAATTTAGTACATTGGTACTTTAACTCACAAAGTTTAAGTGTATTAGCTCATTGAATAATTATGGAATCTCTATCGTGTGTAAACATGTTGTCCATTACAACAAGGAAATCTCTGAAATTTACATTTGTTTCCAAAATTTGTTGCACGGAATGAGAGAAAAAACTAGAAATATAAATCAGCATTTGTTGAATTCTGGACCTCTGCTTCGTCAAAATTGTGTTGTAAAATAATATAATTATGGTCTCTGGCAACAGAATTAGAATTCTAATAATGTAACTGGCAGCCTGATTGAGCTTGGACAAGATATTTAGCCACTTTGAGCTGATAGGATTTGCTTTATCATGCTTTTATTGGGCAGTATATGTAAGCATGAATAAAATAACTTGGGGACATAAATATAAATTTAGCTATTTTTGTTATCATTGTGACATTCTCGTTCTCCATAGTGTTACTGTTCTTTCAAGGAAGACACCATTCATGTCTTTAGAAATCTCACAATTTAGGATCTAAATAAATTTTCTAATAACCACATATAAGGAAAGATACAATGAAATGATAAAAAAAAAGGTGAACCCTAAAGATAGGAGAAGAGACTCTACAGAGAGCAGGAAAGAGAAAGATCAGTTCTAATCTGACCATGGGTCAGAAAACTCTTTAAGAAAGAAATGGTTTTGAATAGAACATTCCAAGATAGAAAAAGGAAAAATCAGCAGGTCATAATGAGAATGAGACGGAGGGGAATCTAGGTGCAGAGGAAAACTACGGTATTTAAATAACAGTTCTAAAAATGTTAGAGAAATGTGTTTTGAGTGGAGTGTATAAAAATTGCCCTGGTATTTGTAAAATAATTAGTGAAAGAGTAGCTTGGAGATATTAACTGGGGAAGTCTAAGAGAAACCTATCTGCCCATCTAGGCTGTGGCAGACTAGAGATATTATCATTACTATTACATGCTAGATGAAGTACAATTTGGCATGAAGACTCATTTCCAAAGTTGATTGCTTTGAGATTTATATTTTGTGATTTTAATGCTTATTTGTTGCCAAATATATGACAGTAGCTAATATTAACGTGCAAAACAGCACCCCTTAATTAACAATACTGTCCTAGACATATGCCACATATTATGTGTCTATTAACACAAATTATCTTCTTTATGTGCCTATGGATGCTGTCGACAAGTATTATGTAAAAGGCATTTTTTTCAATTCATTCACATTTTTGATAAAATTATGCAGCCAAAAAACCTATAATATGGAACCCTTTTAAAAATGCACAATATTACCTTCAATAATTCAATGGTTCTTTATTCTAGCTCAACTATCCCTCTTACTACTCTTACTAGCTACACGACCTGGCACTTGTTACACAGACTCCAGGAGGTTTTGTTTCAATATTTTTAAACAAATACTAGACTAACTGACAATCCATGGTTGTTTGTGGCGAAATCCTTGTATGTCTGCAGTTACATAAAATAAACTGACTGGAAAGAGTCTCAGAAACTAGTTTATACAAATCAGGGAAATTGAGAGAGAGACAATACACAGGAATTTAAATTTTTTTTAAATTGATGAATCTACATTTTAGCTTCGTGGAATATGTCTGTCAGGCTGTAGTCTTAATTTTTTCTGCATAGGACAGCTAATCACAATTTTCAATAACTTTCTTCCAGTTTAAAAACAATCTACAACTCACAAATACTTCACTGTTTATGAGAAAATTTTTAAAGAAGAGTTTGACGTTTTTTGCCAACTGTGTGCTTCCTTCTCGTTCTCTCATGTAACATATTATCACAGCAGATTTCCCCCAACTTTAGCACACATAGAAATTATCGAGGACCTCGGCAAGTATGGAGATTCTGATTTAGTAGGCAGGGCAGGGGCTGAGATTTTATATTTCTAACAAGCTTTTAGGGGATGCCATTGTGGCTTCCTGGGGACCACATGCCAGGTAGGAAGGTGCTGAAAGTCTTTTCAAGATTTCCCTCCTTAAATCCTATTCTCTCGGTGGGCTTTGTAGCCTTCTTAGTGTTTTCTGCCAGTCAAGTCTTCTGAAACAATAATCAAGATCCATGTGGTCCTGTTGCTTGGGACCAAAAGCCTAGAACCATCCCATCTCTTACATCCCATTTCTAATCCTGTTAGAACTACCTTGAAAAATTTTTGGAATGTGACCATTTCTACCTTTCTGCAAACAGTACTTCCAACCACTGGTACTATATTTGTCTAAGTCCTATTCATTTCCTCCTAGTTGATTATAAAAGCTTCCTTATTACTTCCATGAGCATAGTCTTGCCCCTGCAAACTCTTTCTATTGTTAGTATTGGATCTTAGGTGATACTTTTAAAACCTAAGTCAGATCATGTCACTCTCTTGTTCAAAACCATCACAGAACCCATTTTGCTTAGAATGAAGGTCATTTGCTTTACAATGTTCTACAAGGTCATACATACGGTTCCGTACCTCTGTAGATTTATTTTCTGCCATGCTCTTACTTGCTCTAGCCACACTGACCTCTTTGGGGGCTTCTTGAACATACCTGACATGCACTCCTTCTTATTCACATAGCTATATTCTTCACTTTTCTTAAATATTTGTTCAGATATCACTTTCTAAATAAGGTCAATTATGACCACTCAATTTAAAATTGTAACTTATCTTCTGGTCCAAGTTCTGATTCTCTCTTCTACCTATCTTGTTTAACATAGTATTAAGTATGTCACTTCCCAACTTCTAAAACATGACGTAATTTACTTATTGAGCATGTTTGTTGATTTTTCAAAATTCTGTCTAGCCCCAGTAAAATGTAAACTTCTTGAGGGAAGAGATTTTGTCTGTTTTCTTTATTGTTGCCCTTGCTGATTTAATCCAAACAATTCAACAGTGCCTGGCATATTGCAGATACTCACAAAATATATGATAAATAAAATGATTAAAAGCTGAACTGAGAACCTGAGTAGGAGAAATTTTCTTGACATCATTGAGGAAGATGTTAAATAGAAAGTTGTAAAAGAATTGAGAGGTGAGAAATTGAGATAGTCTATAATTAGAAACAGTATGCATGGAAGAGAAATAATATATAGAAATCAGAGTAAAATATTTTCATTATTTTTTAAAAAGAAATGAGATATGTGAACATATTTATGAATTGTGGGAAACAACCATGAGATATGAAAATGGCAACTGTTGAAGCCAGTGTTTCAGAAGACATTTGAGAAAATCACAAGCTCCAGTCAAGAGCTTGCCCTCAAAAGGAGCAAAACATGGGTTTTCCTTTGGGAATAGAATGGGTAGGAAGAAAGGAATATTTATAGATTAAAAGTCTGCACTTGCAAAAAATCCACTTCCATTTATCTCAATGTTGTTAATTAATGAAGACTTATGATCGGGATTATGAGAAGGAAAGTGAAAGGGAATAACAACTGAGTATGTCAAAGGGTTGCTAACTAGCCAGGAGATATAAGTTTAGGAATGGTGAGAGTTTAAACTATCACTCCTGTACAGTTATGAGACGATCACTTAACAGCATGTGGAGATCTGCATCACTGGAACGATGTTAAATTGGAGCTTTGCTGAACTGAGGAACGAAAATGGTGCAGAGAAAATATTAGGTCTCTATTAGATGAGGAGTTTCTAAAACCAATGTTAAGTTTATCAACTATCTCCAGTATTGAAATTAAAGGCCAGCGCAGTGGCTCATGCCTGTAATCCCAGCACTTTGGGAGGTTGAGGCGGGCAGATTGCCTGAGCTCCAGAGTTCATGACCAGCCTGGGCAACACAGTGAAACACAGTCTCTACTAAAATACAAAAAATTAGACGTGTGTGGTGGCGTGCACCTGTAGTCCCAGCTACTTGGGAGGCTGAGGCAGAATTGCTTGAACTCGGAAGGTGGAGGTTGCAGTGAGTCAAGATCGTGCCACTGCACTCCAGCCTGGGCGACAGAGCGAGACTCTGTCTCCGAAAGAAATTAAAAACTGAAAAACGAGGATATTGCATTTGGACCCAGGGATATTACAGTTTAAAATAGCTAGCGTGGATTAGTTAAGAGGAATGATGACGTCTGGGTTATGGCCATCTATGTAAGAGGCTAAAGTGGTTTTGGAAATGAAGAGATTAAAAAGTTAAGGAGATTAAGAAAGCAATAAGAAGACAGTGTTGGTTTACTATTTACAAGAAGGTAGGGTGACCATACATCCTGATCTGTCCAGGAAAGTTCTGCTCTGTGACTGTTTCTCCAGCTTAAAGAGAAATAAAGCTTCCTTTTTACTCAAACGTGTCCCAGGTTGAAGGATAATTTGTTAAACCTATAGATAGGATGTGTCATTTTGTGAGGTAGATGCCACATTTCTTAACAATTTTTAAAAATGCATCAGTGAGTCAATAAGCAATGGTAAGGAGGAGTAAGAAGATAATTAAATAGTGCCAGGAATAGGGACTCACACATTTCAAATTAGCATAATTCTTCTGTAGTTGTGCAGTGAAAAATGTCTCCCTATATCCGATATGCTCCCTTAAAAATCTATCCCAAAAGTCTGTTTAAAGTGAAATAAGTCATTCTTAAATAATCCAGGACTGCAACTATTAGAAAGTAGAAATTGTGACCATTATGATTCTATTTCTTTAAGCTCAACATCCTGAATTTCTTTCAATGTATCTCACTTAAATAATTTTAAAGTCTTCCCTACTTTGATTGTTTTTAAAAGGTAGTTGTTAAAAACAAATAAAATACTTTTTCATGCATGACAAATTGATACTAGAGTAAGATTCTAGTAGTTTTTACTGAGTGCTACTATTCCTACTAATATGTCTCAAATATAAATTAATTTTTGGTGCTTTTCATTTTTAATTTGTTTTGTTTTTGGATTGAAGAAAACAGTGCTAATCCACATTTTTATTGCTTTCAGCTAATTCTCTTAATGTTAGTTGTTTACAGAGATGATAGTAGGGAAAAACAGAAACATATTTATATTTTCTTATGCATATGTTCATTCTAAAGATTTTAGCTATGTCGAATCTATTCAATTACATTTTTCTTTTGTCTTTTTTTTTTGCTTTTTTTTTGGTCTTTCATACCTCAGGTGTGTGGAATTAGGTTCATCCTATTTAGTTCATGGAACAAAGTGATATATTTGATTGCCACTTTGCTAGCTCAACTTTAAGAATGTTGATAAGGTATATTATCAAGTCCCAAACAGAATCTCTGATTATGTTTAAAAATAAAACCAAAACCCACTTACTTCTCCCTTTCCTGTTCTTTTTTAAATACAGTATTATTTCTTGCCTACACTACACTGAATCCTACTATTTTTATGCTTTTAACTTCTATGTTTGTCTACATTTTAATCTATATGATGTAAAACAATAGCATTTAGAAAACATGTCATTTCTCTTGTACATGGTTTCTGAAGTACTGGGGAAAATATATAGATTATTTGGTACGCCTTTTTAGTCTCTACATGAATTTGTGTATTCCTCCAACTTTATCATGTCTCACTCTCTTTTCTTCACCCCTTCCTTTTAGCGATACTGGCTTTCAGCCAGTTCCAAAATAATGCCATGTTCAAGTTCATATATATTTTGGAGCCTTCACATTTTCTTCTGTCTAAAATGGAGTCTCCTGGATGTGGTTACATGGTTGATCTCAATAAGAAAGTCAAACTTTCCAAGAAGCTATACTGTGAACACTAAATCTAAAGTGACGCCCACAATTCACTAGACATCACAAGTGTGTTTCATTATTTTTCTCACACTTGTCACTATTTGAAATAATGGTGTTTTTTCTCTATACATGACTATGTTTAGTTTCTGTACCAGATTAAAAGCCCTATAAAATAGAAATGTTTTTTTGTTTTGTTTAACACTGCAGTTCCAGTATCTAGGAAAGTGTAGACATTCAGTAAATAGTTATAAAAAAGGTATTATTTTTTGTATTGGGGAAATAGCTGAAACCATTCAAAATTTAAGATAATTGCATACATTTAGTATAAGGTAACTGTTTTTACTCTGTTTCTTAAGGACAAAATGAACACTAAGTTGGACTTTTTCTTGATATTTAATAGAAGAGGGATTAGGTAATCCTAGAATAAAGAATATAAATCTATTTCATAATATGCAAGATGGATTCAGAACTCATTTGAACATTTGTAGATTTATGGGAAAAGCACAAATATAAGAATTGTAAATTTTTTTCTATTAAAATAAGAATTAGATATAGCAATATTCTAAGGAATTTAGGTAAGTCATGTTTTTGAAATTTCTTCACTTGAAAGTTTTCTGAGCATTCCTCAATGTATTTTATCAGGGATCAAAAATTAATTAGATCTGCAACAAGATTGACCATATGCTTTTTACCATGGATCAAACTGCTGAACTCGGTAATAATAGTAATGGAAACTAATGGCTGCTAGAGAGGAATCACATTTAACATATATATTTTTATTCTCTTATTTATATGATCATTCTCAAAAGTTTAACTTTGCCAAATTTAATTACATTTTTTTCTTTGTATTTTAGCTATGAAATTAGGGTCATCGTATTTATTTCTTGGCACAAATAATCATCAACTTGTAGAAGCATATTTTTGCTATTGCCGTTTTCTATGTAAAATCTGTAATACTGGATAATGACTTATATTTCTACCGCTGGGGTATCTGGAAACACTTTTTAAGTCTTTAAGTCTCTCTTGATTGCTCGCTCTTTTTCTCTTTGTGTGCATTCTCTACCTTTGTTAAAAATAAGGAAAATATCCTCTCACTTTAATGACAATTAATTTTTTTTTCTTTTTCTTTTTCTTTCTTTCTTTCTTTCTTTTTTTTTTTTGACACAAATTCTTGCTCTATCTCCCCCAGGCTGGATGCAATGGCGCAGTCTCAGCTCAATGCAACCTCCACCTCCTGGGTTCAAACGATTCCTCTGCCTCAGCCTCCAGAGTAGCTGGAATTACAGCTGGCAGCCACCTTGTCCGGCTAGTTTTTGTATTTTTTTTTTTTTTTTTTTTTGGCGTAGGGAAGGCTATTTCACTATATACCCATTTTACAGATGAGGCTCCAGGATGCTATGTTGTTGGCCCAGGATACATAGCTCATGTTGACCAGGCTAGTCTCAAACTCCTGACTCAGGTGATCTGCTCAGATCCTCAGCCTCCCAAAGTGTTGGGTTTACAGGCGTGAGCCACCGTGCCTGGCCTCATTAATTTATTTACCTTTAATCTGGCATCTTTGCTCCCTCGTATCATCTTTCCCAAAATTAATTAGTTATTGTAGAAAACTCAGTATAAAGATTTAACAGTTTAAAAATCTTCTTTCCCCTCCTTCCTTTCTTCCTTCCCCTCCTTCCTTCTTTCCCTCTCTCCCCTCCCTCCTCTCCCCTCCCCCCTCCCTCCTACCTTCCTCCCTCCCTCCTTCCTTCCTTCCTTCCTTCTGATTACAGGTTTTGCTTTTTGAGTAATTATTTTTCTCCCTGTTGTTCCCCCAAATTTTATAAAATATTTCAAACACTGTAAATTTGAAAGATGTTCCCTGGCAGCCTCATTTCTACTATTAACAACTCACCATCCATCTAAGCAGGTGTATATTCATTCATTAATGAATATAGAATTTATCTCACATTTTTATTTATTCCAAAGTAAATTGCAGATATTAGTACACTTTCCAGAAACACTTCATTGTGCATTTCATTAACTAGGTCTCACTATTTCTTTCTTTATTTTTGTTGTGGTATAATTTATTTACAACCGATTACCCAGATCTTAAGTGTACCACTTGATGACGTTTTGCAAATGCTTACACCTGTGTAACTCAACCCCTCTCAAGAGGTAAATGCCACCATGACTTCAAAAAGTGTTCTTGTGTCCATTCTCAGTCTGTTCTGGCCACTAATCCTGCCCCTGGAGAAAAATACTGTTTCGATTTTTTTACTATAATATAGAATTTCATAATAATGAAACCATATAGAATGCATACTTTTGTATGTGCTTGTGTCAGGAAGATATTAGCCATTGTGTTCTAAAACATACGTAGTTTTTTTTTATGTTTAAGTCTATTACCTCAATTAGGGTATGATTAATGTTTTTCCCATATGAATTTCTAGTTGTTACAATGTCACTTGTTGAAAAGACCTTTCTTTCTTAATTGGGATTGCTCTTACACCTCTGTTGAAAATCAAATGACCACATCAGTTTGGTCTATTTCAGGGTTTTGTATTACATTGAATTGGTATATTTGTAAATTCTTAGGCTTGTACTATGTT
This sequence comes from Ateles fusciceps, assembly GCA_036589455.1. Lineage (NCBI taxonomy): Eukaryota > Metazoa > Chordata > Mammalia > Primates > Atelidae > Ateles > Ateles fusciceps. The sequence goes on along the minus strand of JAZHEH010000174.1, from coordinate 1,127,015 downwards.
GTATTGCTTATTGTGTCTTTATAATATTTCTCAAAGTATAGTAAGTATAAGTCCTTTAATATTGTTCTTTTTATAAATGATTGTTTTAGACAGTCTAGATTATTTGCATGTTCACATGCATTTTAGAAGCAGCTTTTTAATTTCTACCAAAAAACACGGGAAATTTTTCAGTGAGATTGCATCAAATATATAGGTCCCTTTGGAAAAAGCAGTCTTCTGAATAACAGAGTCTTTCAATACATGGGTATTTTTCAGATCTCCATTCATTTGCTACTCTAACTTTTTCTCAATATTAAAAAATGTTATGGAATAGGTTTGCAGTACATCTGTTGCTAAGTTTATTCTTTGGTATTTTGTTTTATTGTTATTTTAAAATTTTATATTTTATTTGCATATGCCAAAGTATAAAAATAATATTTATTTGTGTATATTGACTTTATATCCTGGATTGCTAAATTTCCTTAATAATTCTAGTAGTTGATTTATCTTATCCTTAGGATTTCTGTTAAAAATTCTGTTATCTGCAAATAGAGACATCCTTTCTTCCTCCATTCTTCCTCCCTTCTTTCTTTAGCCTTTCCTCTCACTTCTCTCTCTCTGTCTTTTCTTCCCCCTTTCTCTGTCTCTCTCTCTAATATTAATGACTTTACTAATATTCCTTATTTTATTACAATGGATGACATCTACAATGCATTGTGGAATAAAAATATTCCAGATATTAGTCTTTGCTATTGTGAACAGTGGCACAATGAACATACGTGTGCATGTGTCTTTATAATACAATGATTTATATATCCAGTAATGGGATTGCTGGGTCAAATCGTATTACTATTTCTAGATCCTTGAGGAATCGACACAGTGTCTTCGACAACGGTTGAATTAATTTACACTCCCACTAACAGTGTAAAAGCGTTCCTATTTCTCCACATCCTCTCCAGCATCTGTTGTCTCCTGATTTTTTAATGATAGCTATTCTAACTGGTATGTGGTATCTCAATGTGGTTTTGATTTGCATTTCTCTAATGACCAGTGATGATGAACTTTTTTTCATATGTTTGTTATCTGCATAAATGTCTTCTTTTGAAAAGTGTCTGTTCGTAACCTTTGCCCACTTTTTGTTGGGATTGTTTATTTGTTTACTTGTAAATTTGTTTCAGTTCTTTGTAGATTCTGGATATTAGCCCTTTGTCAGATGGGTGGATGCAAATTTTTTTTCCCATTCTGTTGGTTGCTGGTTCATTCTATTAAGTTTCTTTTACTGTGCAGAAGCTCTTAGGTTTAATAGATCCCATTTGTCTATTTTGGCTTTTGTTGCCATTGCTTTTCATGGTTTAGTCATGAAGTTCTTGTCAACGCCTATGTCCGGAATAGTATTCCCTAGATTTTCTTCTAGAGTTTTTATGGTATTAGGCCTCATGTTTAAATCTTTAATCCATCTAGAATTAATTTTTGTATAATGTGTAAGGAAGGGATCCAATTTCAGCTTTCAGCATATGGCTAGCCAGTTTTCCCAATACCATTTATTAAATAGGGAATCCTTTCCTCATTGCTTGTTTTTGTCAGGTTTGTCAAAGATCAGATGGTTGTAGTTGTTTGGCATGCTTTCCGAGATCTCTGTCCTGTTCCATTGATCTATATCTCTGTTTTGGTACCAGTACCATGGTGTTTTGATTACAGCAGCCTTGTAATATAGTTTGAAGTCAGGCAGTGTGGTGCCTCCAGCTTTATGTTTTTTGCTTAGGATTCTCTTGGCTATGTGGGCTCGTCAATGATAGACTGGATAAAGAAAATGTGCCACATACACTATGAATACTATGCAGCCATAAGAAAGGAGAAGTTCATATCATTTGCAGGGACATGGATGAAACCGGAAATTATCATTCTCAGCAAACTGACACAAGAACAGAAAACCAAACACCACGTTTTCTCACTCACAAGCGGATATTGAACAATGAGAACACATGGACACAGGGAGGGGGAACATCACACACTGGGGCCTGGGGGTTGAGGGGCTAAAGGAGAAATAGCAGGGGGTGGGGGGTTTGGGGAGGAATAGCATTAGGAGAAATACCTAATGTAGATGATGGGATAATGGATGCAGCAAACCACCACTATGGTAGGTGTATACCTATGTAACAAATCTGCACAATCTGCACATGTGCTCCAGAACTTAAGGTATAATAGGTAAATTTAAAAAAAAGTATTCAACAGAATAAAAAGAAAATATATAACCTTTATCTAAATAGCACATACTTTCCATAGAATATCTAACAATTTTTTTCTATATAAAAAAGCAGATGTTAAGACTGTTTTCCAAATTTGTATTTATTATACTATGGTATAAATCATTAACATGTTTAGTCTTAGTTTCATTATTTGTAAAAGGGAGATGATGTTAAATATCTCAATTCTATTGTAAAAATAAGTTTTATGGTAAAGATCAAATATTATATGTAAATAAATCACACACACTAAAAAAAAAAGCCCTAGAGTGTATTAAGAGAAAAAATATATATATTCCAGATCTTAAGGGACAGTGTTCAATATCTCAAATTAAGTGCAATGCTGATTGTAAATATATTGTATCATATTAGACTAAGAAAATTTATTTTTTATTTCTATTTTCTAAGACACCTAATCAAGATTGAGTGTTGAGGGTTCTCAGACTTTTAGTGTATATATTGAAATTCTCATATGATTTTTCTCCTTTATTCTTGATCAATACTTAATCTTGATTTGTTGGCAAGTAGTAAACCAAACTTACAAATCTTATTAGGTCATAGGGTATTATTTCTTTTATGTATTGCTTGAGTTCATTCAATAATTATTTAAGTTTTAAAAATCTATGAGGTAAATTGTTCTGTATTTTTAAATTTTTTGAATGTCTTTATGAGATTTGGGGTTATAAAGATTTCTTATAAAATCATTTTATAATAAATGGGGAAATATTCCCTTTTTCTCTCTTCAATAGTAATTTTGTAAGTTTGATGTTATTTCCCTCTCAAGTAATTGATCAAATTCACCATTGAAACATCTGGGCTGAAGTTTTCTTTTTGGCAATAATGTTGATAAATAAGTTCAACTGTTAAATACATTTTGAACTACTGAAATTTTCTATTTTATCATGTGTCATATTTGCTAAAAACATTTTTAAAAGAAATATGTTCATTTTATATAAAATTTTGAATTTTTATTGTAAAATGTTGATACTGTTATTTTATAGTCCATTTTCTTTATATTAGGATTTTTAATGATTGACCTCTTTAATTCCTGATATGGGTTAGTTCATATTATCTCCCTCCCCTCTTCTCTCTCTCTCTCTTTCTTAACCAGTCTAGCTAGGGGTCTGTTTACTTCGTCAATTTTTTAAGTAGCTAGTTTTCTTAATTTTCTCTGTATTTGTTGTGTTTAATTAGTGTTTTTTATCTTATTTTTTTTTTTTTATACTTAGCAATAACCTTTAGTCTGGTTCTTCTTTTGTCTTCTTAAAGAGAAAGATCATCTTTCTTCTTTGGTAATGTGATAAAATAAAGCCGTAAATTTCTAAGTGCTCATTTAACTGCAAGCCACACATTTTATGTTGTATTTCATTTTCACTAAATACTAAATACATTTTAATGTTATCTTAATTTCTTCTTTGGCCTAGAAATTATTTAAAATTGTGTTGCTTAATTTTCAAGTAGTTTGTCTTTTTATAGATATTTTATTGTTATTGCTTTCTAAATTACTCTTATCATCAACAGATAATATACTCTGTATAATTTCAATCTTTCTGAATTTATTTACACTTTATTTCCTAGTGTATGTTCTGTCTTGATAAGCATACATGAGCACTTGAAAATAATAGGTATTCTGCTGTCACCATTATAGAGTTCTATAAATATCAATTCATGCTATTTGTGTTATTCTGCTTTGCAGCATATCTTCTGATTTGCTCCTAAATTTCTTTTCCACAATTTATGTGAAAAGGATGTTAAATTATCCAGCAATAAATGCAAAATTATGTACTTACCACTTTCTATCAATTTTTGCTTTGTGAATTGAAGTTCTTGTAATAGGTAAATACATTTACGATCTCTTGTCTTCCTTATGCATGAAACATTTTATCATTATACAATGTTCCTTTTGTCACTAGACATTCTCTTTGCTAATCTTGTGTCTAGTATTAGTATGGTCATAGACGTGTGAATATGGTTTACATGATAAATACTTTTCATCCATTTCTTCACTCAACCTGTTTCTTATATTTAAAGTGCATTATTTTAAAAACACATAGATGAAGTTGACTTTTCACTTATCTGTGCAATCTAGGCTTTCTATTGGTCTTTTTGTTCATTAATGTTTAAAGTAAATATTTATATTTTAAATTTATGTTTGTTATTTTCTTTCATATTTACTATTTTTTTCCCTACATTCTTCCTTCTACTTTCTTTCAGATTATTTGTAATACATGATTCTATTTAACACACTTCATTATTCAGGTCTAGATAGAACAAAAAGACAGAAAAATGCAAATTCTTGCTCTTGTTTTTTGAAATGTGCTTCCTTTTCTGAGCCTTGACCATCATAACTCCAGGTTCCCCAGCCTGGGGTCTCCGGGATTTATAACAGTGGCCCTAAAATTAATTACCTATGATCAGTTGATAGAGAGGGAGAAGATTTGAATCTGGCTTTCAGATGATTCTACATGACATGGAAGTACTACCTGAAAGTGCACAGCTGCAATACCCATTTCTAAGACATCTCTGAAAGGCAGTGGTGAAGGAAAATATTTTCGATGGGCAGAACTTCCAGAAGTGCGCCTGGTTGTGCACTTTGCTTGAGTGAAGAATTTGGGCATATCTGCAATTATATACCGATTCATGGACTGCAGTCAATGGCTTGGCTTGAGGGTAAAGAACTTGGAAGGGCCATGATTAGAACATTGGTGACAAAGAAATTTGGGAAAGAAATATGTGGATAAACTTCTATGAATAATCAAAGGAATACAGATATTTGTTTCCCATGTAAATGTTCACTAAAGGGAGGCCTCAGGAGAAGATTTTAATAATCAAGTGGATAGGCTGACTCATTCTGTGGAGCTCACTTAACCACTTATTCCTGCCATCCTTGTCATTGCCTAAAAATCTTATTTAAAAAAGTTGTCATAGTGGCAGAAATGGAGGGTATGCATGGGCTCAGAAACATAAACTTTTCAACAAGGCTGAACTGCCTATGGCAATTTTGGGTGCCCAACCTGCCAGCAGCAGAAACTGACATTGAGCCTCTGATAAGAAACCATTTCTTAGAATGATTAGCCAGCTAATTGATGACAGATCGATACATTGAACCTCTTTCCTTCATGGAATGAGAATTATTTTCTCATCACCGAAACAGACACTTACTGTGAATATGGATTTGGCTTTCATATATGCAGTGCTTATGTCAAAATTACCATTCATAGACTCACAGGATCCCTTATCTACTGTCATAGTATTCCACACAGAATTGCTTCTAACCAAGGAACTCACTCCGCAAAGAAGAAGGACAATGAACTCATACTCATGCAATTCCCTGGTCTTACTGCATTCTTGTTCATCCTAGAGCAGCCGACTTAGAGAGAGCAGTGGAATGGCCTCTTAAAGATGCAGTCACAGTGCCAGCTAGATGTCAACCCCTTGCAGAGGTGGGGCAACGTTCTCAGAAGGCCATATATGCTCTGAATCAATGTCCAATTTATGGTGTTGTTTTTTCTATAGCTAGAGTTCGCAGGTTTAGAAAACAAGGGGTGAAAATAAGAGTGGTACTACCCACCATTATACCTAGTGACTCACTAGCAAAATTCTTACTTGCTGTTCCTGGAACTTATGCACTGCTAGTCTAGAAGTCTTAGTTCTGGAGGGAGAAATGCTTCTACCAGAAGACACAAAAATATGCCAAAACACTTAGTTATAAGACTGCCACTCAGCTACATTGGGTTAAGAAGGGAGTTACAGTACTGGAGGGGTTGATTAATTCAGACTATCAAGGAAAATTGCTCTATTACTGCACAATGGAGGTTACGAAGAGAAGATCTGAAATAAAGCAAACCATTTAAGGTGTCTCTTAGTATTATCATGCATAATGATTAAGTTCGGTTGGAAAATACAACAAATCAATTTGGCCCAGACCTTTCAGGAATGAAAATTTGGGTCACTCTGTCACATAAAGAACCACAATCAGCTGAGGTGCTTTTTGGGCAAAGGGAATACAGAATGGTTATTAGAAGAAGGCAGTTATAAATACAAGCTACAATCATGTGACCAGTTACAGACACAAAGACTGTAATTGCTGAGTATTTTCTCCCTTTTTTGTCAAGAATACATTTATGTGTATTTATATACATTTATTAAAGAGATATCTTTGTTTTCTTTCTTCTCTTATTCCTTTATTATGTAACATAAAATGTATAGCATTTTCATCAATATTTAAGTAATGTTAATTTCACATCATAGTATTTAAGTTATGGAATATCAGGAAAAGCATAAATATGACTCAAGGACTTTATCTCCTTTTCTAGGGAGGGGATTAGTGCATTTTTGGATTTACACAGAATAGTTGCATCATTTTAGGCAGAACTATGACTTTGTTACTCTATTTAGAGATTAAGTATGATCTAAGCAGATAGATATGGGTGCCAAGTTGACAAAAGGAGGACTTCTTATCGTTAATTTTAGATGTCAACCTGACTGAATTAAGTAATACCCAGATAGCTGGTACAGCATTATTTCTGGATAATCCAAGTCTTTTAGAGAAGACTGACGTTTGAATAAGTGGACTGATTAAGAAATATACCTTCACCCAATGTGGGCAGGCACCATCCAATCAGCTAAACTAAAAGGCAGAAGGTGAATTGTGTACTCTCTTCTAGACCTAAGTAATTCTTCTTATTCTTCCTTTGGACATTAGAACTCCAGTTGTCCAGCTTTTGGGCTCAAAGACTTACACCAGCAGGAACCCATGTTCTCAAGCCTTTAGCCTAAGACTAAGAATTATACCACTGGGCTCCCTGGTTTTGAGGCTTTTGGACTTGATATGATCCATGCTCTCTGTTTCTTCATCTAACAGACAGTCTATTGTGGGATTCTTCAGCCTCTATAATTGCATTTGACAATTTCCCTAATATATTCTCTCTCACCTATTTTTACCTATCTAATCTCCTATGGTTCCATTTCTCTAAGAATCCTGATTAATACAGGCTGTTTCTTGGACATTTTAAATGCTGTGTTTTGAAGAATCTGGATTCTGTCATATTTCTCCAGTGTTGATTTTTGTATGTTGGGTTTTCTAGCAGGCAACTAATTTGGTTGAAATTAAAGTTTGATCTTTGTCTCTTAGATAGAAGTTTAAAACTTAATACAGTGCTACTAGCCTTTGTTGTGCTGCTTATAGTATGCCTGTGCATGTGGGTCATGGGCTAGGCTAAGATTTGAAAATATATTACACACATAATTTTTAATTACTTTCCTTTTATCTGTCCTTTTAGGGATTCATCCATCACTTTAAAGCAGAGGTTTTTTTTTTTTTTTTTTTTGGTTTCAAATTCTGTTATCTGTCTCTCTAAGGTAAAAATATTGCAGAATTCTATCAGAATTTTATTTGCCTTTCAGTCATGAAGACATAATATATAGGTAACTCATCCAGAGTCACTCCCTTCTTCAAAGGGCTGCTCCCTTCTACCAAGTGTTAACTCCCAATCAAATATTTTAGTTTTTCACTATCCTTTTTTTGCCTTATTTCATTATTACCTTGCACAGGATAAATAGTTCTTATATGCACGAAGGTTGGTATAATAGGAACATACTTTTCACAATAGAATGTGAAAGGAATGCTGATAAATTTTATGCTCAGAGTTTTCCTTTTTCTTACAAATTTATTCTCATTGAATCACAAAAATTTGAATAGAAAACATCATTGTCTGCTGAAAGCCTAACTGAAAATCAATTTTTGTTTTTACCGAAACCCTGAAATATTTTAAAGACATTGTTAAACAGAAACATTGATGTGGCTTAATTCATGTCTGATTTTTTTTATTGGACTTTGAAGCCAGGTATAAAAAAATGTACTTCATTCATTAATTTATTCATTTAACTAATATTTATTTTGCTCTACCAATGTGCAGTATTTCTAAGTGATAATAATACAAAGACTACTAAAAATGGCATGGTCCTTAGAGTTTAACAGCATAGAAAATGTTCAACAAAATATAACACAAACAGAAAACTGCAAATATGATAAAAGACATGAAGGAGAGGGGCATGCTGGTAAGTGCATATATTAGATAAAAATTATTTAGGAATGAAGGCTAGTGTAGGCTTTCCTGAGGAAATAACGATTGAAATAAGACCCAACAGAAAGTAAGATTCAACTAGCTGAGGATTAGATACAATGGTTGAACAGTAGGAGAAAATTTCAGACAAGATAAATAGCCTGGGATGTTCAAGATGGATCAGAAAAGAGGACAAAATAGCCGGAGCACAGAGCAGGAGGTGTGAACATAAGGCGAAATGAGACTTGCGAGGTAGAAAGAGGCCAGATAATTCAGGGCCTTGCAGGTCAGGCTAAGAATTTCAATCTTTGTCCTTTGGTAAATGAGTAACAACAAAGTCCTTGATACATATTCTCACAATTGGCTTCCACGACATTCACAGGTTGACGATATGAGTTTTCTGTGCTTTTATATAATTAAGAATACACACTTTCCTTATATAAGTCATGTCTGTATTCTAACTAACAGAAACTTTGGAATTGTTCACAACAAAATAGAAAAATGTACATAAAATTTTAGGTGGAACACACAAAACAAAAGGAAATAGTTGGGCATTTGTCTCATTTAACAAAGTGTATATATTGAATGTTGGTGGAAGTGTGGCTAATTGAGTTAAAAAATGAAGTCTTATTTCATTTGAATAATATTTAAAATGAAGTTAAGTACATATCTGAACATAATTATGGTATATCCAGAAGTGCTTAGTGACTGCAATGTTTCTCAAAATCACAGTTTATGAATTCCCTGAGACAGGGTCATGTCTTTATCTTGTAAGAAATATAAATTATGCTTGTCCTTTGGTAGGGTCTCAGAGGAACGGTAATCATATAGTTAGTTATACATTGGCAAACTTGAACCTATTGCAAAGAGTATTTGGCAATATAGCTTTTATTTTGAAATCCCAGCATAACTACATGAAAATTGCCAATATCTGTATTTAAGGACAAACAACAGAATCCATGATTGATAAATGGCTTAGCACTTTAAGCTCATCCAGAGTTCTCTTTTCAGTCTGAGGGAAATGTATACTTTAGTTGAGATGTACCAGATGAAATCCAGCTGTACTCTAATCCCATTTCAATCTATCATCATGAAAAATATTGACTGGTTTTTTCTTAGACATGCAGCTGTCAACTATTCAACTGTGGGTCTAGATTTACATTATAGTTTTATTTCCTACCTATTCATTTTAATCTAAAACACTTGTTCTGTGAAACAGCTTTTGCTGTCTGAAAGAGGAAAACAGGATGTGCGGTCTCATCAAACCTGTCAATGGATGTGCATATGTACAGCAAATAATATTTGCTAAATTCAAGGGAATAAATTTCTACTTTGAAGAAATGATAGAATCACTATACATCTATATGCATTATTAATATCATATTTATCACTTCAGTAAAATGATCGCCATTACGTGACAACAGTGACAAAAATTCACTACCCTTCCTCCACCCCAAGAGCGTATTACACATCCAAGTGTTTGCAAAGTGTGTTTGCGTCACTTAGAAAGCGAGCAAACAAACCAAAGCCCTTGGGTGGTTCTCTAGACTTCCAGATCTTTGAAAAACTTAAAGAGGTTTTATAAGCAGTAGCAAAAAATATTAGTAAAGACAGGCAAGACTGAAGTGATAATTAAATCCAAAATGTAATGGCTCAGGAGAATAAATATTTATTTCTTTTTCCTAAAACAGTGCTTACTGAAAGATCAGACTACTAGAAGCATTCTCTTCTGCATGGTTTTGCAAGCATCCAGGCTTCTTCTATTGCGTAGCTCAATTATCCCTTAGGATATCATTTTCAATTAGACCTAATCAGTATTTGGGGAAAAAGAAAACATGGAAAAGACTTCTTAAAAGCTGTGGTCCAGAAGCAGCATACACCACTGCTTTACCTTTTATTGGGAAGAACTACTGACACAATCACCCATATCTGCAACGAAACGGAGGAATTTAGTCCTTGCCTAACTATTCAACTTCAAGCTACAATTCTATATTATGGAGAGGGAGAAAGGATTTTGGTAGATAGATAGCTTTTTGTCTGCAACAGAAAAGTGTTTCTATTCAATTGCTGTGGATATAAGAGTTTAGTCTGTTTATTGTTTGTTGTGTCCTGTTTTGGTTCTTGGCTTATTTTTCTGGCCAGGTAGTTATGTTTGATGATCACCAAGCCTAAGCAACTTATAGTAACAGCAGTAACAGGAATAAAATACAAAGTCAGCAAGTCGAGCTCAGACAGCTAAACTGAAGAAGCCATTGTAACTTAGTATTCCATCTAAACCTAGAACAAAATAAAGGATAAATTTCCATGAGTAAGGGGAAGGGGTCTTAGAGTTTAAGATTAATCTGGCATTCTCAGCAATGTTATAATAAAATAACTTTTAATCATTTGATTGCTTGTTTAGAAAACTCGTTAATATTAGTGTGTACTATGAGTGCTGTTCTGCTTTCTGAATATTCCAGGAATTTCTGGAAGAAGGAATATACCTTAGGAAGTCGTGCATATAGTGAATTATCTACACAAAGTCTATGAAAAATTTGGTTTGACATGGCTGCAACAGTGTATGACTAACTAAAGTGGTTTTAAAATTAGAAATGTTTGCTGATGCCTGCCTGCCCCTACTCTTCTAATCTTTGTCTGCCGGCAGAAATACTCAGTAAATTCACAGTAGATTATTTTTAAACAATAAACATCTTTATGGCATGAGCTAAAATGAGAGGAGAGAGGGTTCATTTTGCCTCTGGACCTTAATTTTTCTCAGACAAAACTCTTAACAACTTTGACAAAGCCATCTGCTCAGCCACACAAGCCAGTCCTTGACACCAGAAGATGTTTCTGCTGGTCCTAGTCTTCTAGAAAGCTATAGATTTTGGTTGTCTTTTTCCTTTTACTATTTTTTTAACTGTATTTTATTGGACTTTTTCTACTTAAAATGTCAGTCTCTTCAAACATCAGTTCAGCCCCTTTCTGAAGGACTCAGGGCAATGGTCAGAGAGATTTATCAAACTGCAGGCACAGTATTCTATTGATGAGCACATCACAGATATTTATTGAATGTCTTGTAGATTACATCCATGGTTCTACTTCCCAGAATTTGTGTTCGAGGACCAGGCTCAGAGCATCGTACTTAATACATCCCTGCCATGGACCATATATATGTGGAAAGGACTCCACTTACATTTTCTGGAAGGCATCCCAGTATATACTTTAGGTTCTTGTGGTAGAGTTTTCTCTTGCCTTTATCTTGTGGTGCTTGGGAGGTGATCATTATACAGTGTTGGATGAAAAGAGCAAATTGTTTAATAATTTATGATGTTTTTATTGATCTATGTCTATATACTTGCACACACTTAAAATAAAACTAAAAATTCATTAAGACATTCATTTTTTTTTGGATCAGTACAGTCTGCTAGGATCTTCCAAATAGTTTAAAGAATAAGGTTGTTTTTAGGAATAAATGGGAAATGTATAAATCATAAAGTACTATTTATGCATTAATTGTTACTACTATTGCAATATCCAGAACATTGATTGAAATTTAAATTTAGTTTTTAGTTTTTTGTTTTGTTTTGTTTTGTGTTTTTGGGAGACAGAATCTTGCACTGTGGCCCAGGCTGGAATGCAGTGTCGTGATTTCGGCTCACTGCATCCTCTGCCTCCTGGGTTCAAGCCTTTCTACTGCCTCAGCCTCCTGGGTAGCTGGGACTATAGGTGCATACCACCACATCCAGCTAATTTTTTTGTATTTTTAGTAGAGATGGGGTTCACAAGGCTGGCCAGGATGGTCTTGACCTCCTGACCTTATGATCTGCCCACCTCAGCCTCCCAAAGTGCTGGGATTACAGGTGTGAGCCACCATGCCCAGCCAAATTTAGTTTTTTGCTTATGATATTTTATCCTTCTATATAAACCCACATAGTCTATGGCTGTTATTCCTTTTCTGAAGTACAGCAGAACTTAGTGGTATAAAGTGTCATCATAACCCAAATACAAACCCCAGTTCTGCTGCTTACTGGCTATAGGATCTTGTACAAATTACTGCTCTTTTTCCCCACTTTGCTTATTTGCAAAATTCAGGTATAATAATAATATCACAAGACTCCTGAATTAAACGTAGAAGAAATATGTTAATACATACAAGGAATTCAGAACTATGCCAGGAACATACTAAACTTTATATAGTATCATTCTTTGTTTCTTTGACTAAAATAACTATTTTGTTAAAGCTATGAACTGTACACAGAAGTGTCACACTTGTAGAAGTGTCACAGCACATAAAACCAGTGAACATTTATAAAAGCATATCCATTTTATATGATGAAATCAAACTAACTCACTATTACTGACACAATGAAAACATGTGAACACCTGAGAGGAGACAGGAGTGGACATACACTATGGATAAGTAACCTCTCACCCACAGCTTTGTTTTTACCTGAGTGGTGTTATCAGTGACCTTCTTGTTGGTACCAAGGTGCAGCACTTTGCCTGGAGCTGAAGAATGATTTGAGGAAACTACAAGCCATGTTTCCGCTCAACTCCAGACTGAATTTAGAAGTCTGCAAAAAGAAAAGTCTAGCTGTTCAAGTTACCTTATGATCGTTTTAGCCATTCTAATGATACTGCCTTAAAAATATGTATTAATCCTATTTAGTCATGAAAATTGTCCATCAGATGACTGGATATCAACTTAATGCATCCTTTCAACAAAAACATTACTGGTGAAAATATAAAAATCCATCACTTTTCACCTTCATGGTATTAGAAAATATTACAGTTATAGATGTATGTAGAATTTGGAGCAATTAAGCCAGACATAGTTGATGAAAAAGTTCTCTTCATATAAAATCTAAAATATTAATTTTATAGATAATAATAATTGAGCAGATATAATGTAGCTTTTGACCAAAGCTCCAAAATTTTCTCTAAAAATAAGATGTCTTACATCTTCTACACTCTAACACTCAGCACTAATAGATTTTGGTTATAAGTACTTTTTATGAAAGAAACTTCCATTTATACGTGCTTTTCCTTTACTTAAGTAGACATTTCTATGGACTTTTTCTTGTTTCATTGCTGGATGTTTACAAGCATCCAGCATCCTTAGGATCATTAGATCTCTAAGGAGAGCATTTACCGTAAAAGCCAGTAAACAAAACAAACAGAAGCAAAGAGACTCGATGAAATAGACAGAGTGAAAAACAAACAAACAAAAAAAGCAACTTGTTAAAAAAAAAAGAACTTCTGAGAATGAAACTCAATATAACATGCTATAAAAATAAAAATCAGAAAATTAAAAAACTCTTAGGTATTGAAAAAAAGGGTAAATTTAAAAGACAAAACTTCAGTGTAAGGTGGAAAAGTAGCAGGTTTAAAAAAAAAATCCTTCAAGTGGAAGCCAAACAACAACAATAAAAGAATAATAGGAGAGAAAATATGAGGAAATGACAAAATCAATATAGATATTCAAACATCCAACTTACTATAATTTCATTAAAAAGATAGGTAAATGATGACAAAGTTATGACAGAAAAATATGATTATCCTCGGCATTAAATTGCATAAATTCTAGACTTGCAAACGCTTAGCATAGTGAATATAGAAAATAAACCTCATCATGGCATATCATTATTAAAATGAGAGACAGAGAGAGAGAGAGAGAGAGATCTAAAAAGCTTGAATAAATGAGAAAAAAGTAGAGGAATCAGTCACATATAAATTTTCCACATAAGAATATTTGCAAGATGAAAATTTCATTCAGTCCATCATGCAGCATAGGAGTTGAAGGTGATTTTAAAGTGCATTTACTAGGACTTAAGAAGAAATCACAAATACTTAGTATGCATTGTTTTATTTTTAATTCCCTGTATCACATGGTAAAAAGGAGTGAATGAATTCTGCTAAAATAGTGGTTGTAAGCTTTTATTCATTCATTAAATCCAACATACCTATCCTATGCCAGGTATTGAGCTGAATGCTGAGAGAGAAACAACTTACATAAGACATATCCTGCACCTTAAAAATCATAAAAATTCATCAGAAATTCAGATTGCAAAATGAGGTGCCATGAAAGTTAGGGGATCTGTATACAGGATAAAAGGTAGCCTCTGTTGGGTAGTAATGGTGGGGGATGGGGACTGGGGATTTACATCTAATCTATGTTTTCATGAGAAGAGACAACAGTAAATGACATTTTTGCCTGTATTTTCTTAGTTACTCTCTGCTCCCTGAATCCCCTGGGAAAAATGAATGAGTTATCCGATTAAGTTCAAGGCCTAAAATTGAGGCTGCATGGTCAAGGCTGTCTTCTTTTCTCTTTAGAATGTTTCTACTTGCACAGAATGTATTCAGTGCTGCTAACTACATGCTGTAAACTTTACATGGGACAGAGGAACATCTGTGAGAAGGGCAGATCATTAGAGCACGGAGGCTTGGTGGTTATTAGGCATTTTCTAAGAATGAGTGAGTAAGACTAATTCTGGGGCTTAGGTTTAGAAAGCCCATTAGGCCATATACCTAAATCATGTTTTCCTATAGCTCAGTCATTTGACCTACATGAGCATTTCGGTTGCTTATTGCTGAATAACAAACCCATCCAATATTTAGCGGCTTAAAACAAATTCTTTTTTTTCATAATTCTGTGGGTTGACTGGACTCAGTATTCTTCTGATCCATGTGGTTTAGCTAAGGTCACTCATGTAAGCTGTATTAAAAGCTGGTTAAAGGCCAGTTACTTGACCCGTTGTTCATGGGAAATTATCATAAAGAGTCTACTGCAATCTACTTAACCCATTTGTCTACCTCTCAGTTGGTTCTGAACTTGGATGAGGAAGAGAGTTACCATACGTTAGACTGCCAAAATAACAGCATTTTTTCCAACCTTCTTTCTTTCATCGATGCTATTTTTTCTTATAAATCTTTATCAGCAATACTTTCTTGCCAATTGTATTATTCAAACCTTATCTTCTGCCTTTCTTCTATATATGTTTCTAATTTAAACACATCTCATCTACTTCAGAATTTAGTTGCTTTGTTGGTTTTTAGCAAATGATATGCAAATTGTAGATGATTGTTTATTTTTACTTTCATAGCGGCTATCCTTTCCACAATAAGCAGATATTCCATCTCATTAAGAAATAATTTTCAACTCTATATTTATGATTTATTTCCTTATTATTTCTATAGTTTTTATGTTTTAAACCTGCCAATGTCATATTGTGATGATATGTGAAAGATTTAACAAAGCTCTTTGTAATTTATCCAAGTGTTGTCTATCACATTTCCAGTTAGTATAATGCCTCCGGTGTGCTGCTTTTCCTCAGAATCACTTATAAAAACATATGTAATACAATGCTGATGACTACAATTTTGCTTGAATTGAGGATAATAGCTTGAAATGCAGGGAAAAAAAAGAATTACAACAGCAGGAAGCTAAAAGAAAGTGGATAGAAATCTCAAAAACTTTGAGTATCAATTAATTTCAATCTCAAGTTATATACCTGGATGAAATAAATAATCCATTAATTTTGGAAGTATTTCAGAGAATAATCCTGATAATTTTTAAAATAAATAAGTTCCCAAACATTTCACTCCTGTGACTTCTATCTTAGGATGGTGAGATCCACAAAACTTAATGCTTAAACCTGGAAAAAATAAAAATATGGGATCTTGAAAACAGCAATTGACAAAGAAAAATAATAATGAGAATTTTTCAGAGCAAGAGTAAAGAAAATAGTAGGAGAACTTAAGCATCCTTGGATGCATACTTAAGTCCAGAGTTGACCAAGTAAAGGGAAGGTTTGCTAGGAGGAAAACAAACGCATGCAGCAGGAAGACGAATGGGTGGTATTTTCTTGTTTAGAATACTGTATTGAGAGGTTGCTTCAGGCTATTGGACAGTGTGAAGAATTGACAATAGGTACGTAGAGAAATGAGCATATAAATAAGAGCCAGTTGATTCTAGGGGAAATGAAAAAGTTGCAGAACTGAATAAATGTAGATGTAAATGTAAACATACTGCACTACTTGACTCAAAGAAAATAATACTTGTATGATCATAACATTGTAATAGCTAAATACTGATTTGACCAAAAATTGTAATGTAACTATGTTATATAGAAGCAGGGAAAGAGAAAAGGGGGGGAATCTAGTAGTGGTAGTCTATGTGAAGTGTATGTGAGCTGATTCAAACATAATATTAAGTGAGAAGATTATGCTTACCAATGTTAAATAAAACGGCAAGATAAGTACTCCCATTAAAAAATGGAAGTAAATACTACATAAAATAAATAGTATAATAAACAATAGTTGAGTTTAGTTGGAGATTTCACTACTATTCTATTAGAATTTTTTTTAACTTTTAAAACTTGGTGATGTTTTAGCTAAAAAATACTTTAGTGTTTTTAAAAGTCATGTACTTTCTCCCTTATAATTAGCTTCAAAGAAAACCAACCTCCCATTACTCGATGGCTGCAAACAGGACATGGTAAAACTCGCTTCCTATTTCAGATTTTAGTTAATTCTTCCCTCTATGAGAACAAGTGAACATTAGCGGATTCTCCAAATGTGGTTAAGAAACCATGCAGAGAGCCATTGCCTTGACAGGAGGGAAAAAGAATGAAGGTAAATCACTTCCAAGTTGTCAGAGACCTGAATTAGAACTGGAACAGATTTTAAACTATGAGCCAAGGAGCTTCGTGGTTTTCTAGCCTGGAGTAGACAGATCAGAGTGGCCAGTTCCCACTGAGTTCCATCAGTGGTTTTTGCTTATGGTCTGAGCAGAAAAAAGGAATATTTTAGTATGAATATTTTCTTTTATAGGTAGGTAGGTAGACAGATAGAAATTGTTCATAAGGTGTACAAAATTACGTTTTGATATACATATACATAGCGAAACAGTTACAACCGTCAAGCAAATTAACATAATCATCATCTCACATAATTACCCTTTTCAACATATTGTGAAGTTAATATACTCGATATGTAGGTCAGCAAACTATAGCCTATTAGCCAGATCTGGCTTACTGCCTATTTATGTATGACTATTCATATTTTCTTTATATATATATATATATATATTTTTTTTTTTATTGCATTTTAGGTTTGAGGGTACATGTGCATATTTTCAAGTGGTTGGAAAAAATCAGAAGAAGAATAGTTTATAATACATGAGAATTATATGAAATTCAACCTTCAGTATCTACAGATAAAGTTTTATTGGAACACAAATATGTCCAGTGATTTACATATTGTCTTTGGCTGTTTTTGTGCTTAACAGCACAATGGAGCAGTTGCCAAACAAACTGTAAGGCTCATGAAGTCTAAAAAATTGACTATATGGCCCTACATACACACACACACACACACACACACACACACACACACACACACACACATGCACGCGCGCGCGCGCGAATGTGCTGAGGCCCCTGCAGTATAGGAAAACATAAGCCATTGAAATGTTTCATGTTTTGATCTCTTCCATACATATTCCCAGAGGAATCCAGTCATTGTGAAGCACAGGGAAAGAACTGAACAGGACGTGGAAGTTAGTTACAACAAGCATTAAATCATAGTCATTTTAAGCTGTTCGGTGTCATTTGGTAAGTCTAATCAGTATGTGCAGACAAAGCTCGCCCCAAACCAGATATCTAATTAGATTTTGGAGCTCATGAAAGCTTCATTCTTTTTGACCAACTTAGGAGGGCAGGATCTGGGGTTATTTGTGAACTGGCAGGCTGGAAGTGCTTGTGTAGACTGCAGATAATTTATTTAAGAGAAGAGGAGGAAGAACTTGAGAAATAAGTTTATAAAAACTACCACTTTATTGGAATGGATATCTTCTGCAACTGGTCATTGTGCAACTAGTTTTTATTAGTTTCTTCCAAATGGAGCAAGTAACTATTCAGTTGGGGGCTCAGACTATGCAAACAGGAATTTTGCTGAGAAATGATCTCATGAAACAGTAATAATCATGATGTGAGTCTCAGATACTCTGAGTGTGTCTGGCCAAAGGGTCAGATAATAGAAACTGAAGCAACATTTGCACAAAATTGCCGTTCCCGAGGAGAAAGGCTCATGATGAAAGTTGCAAATGGTTAGTTTTCATGGTTCAAACATTTTGAATGGTTCCTGGTAAGAATCCTTTCAGATTATCATAACCTTTCATATGACATACTTTTTTAAAAAATTGGTTATTTCTAACTCTATCTGGCTTCCTGCTCTTCTCCATAGCCCTGAAAGAAAACTGAGGAGACAACCCACTAGGATTTCTTCTCTGTCCTGCAGAAAATGTACGTAAACCAAATTAGAAATAAGCGTTAGAGGATGGCTGATTAAGAACTGTTGCCAGAAGCCTGAATACACACTTTCTAATCTGCTTCCTCCTATGAATGTCTGTTGGATATTTCAAAACTAACTTGTTTCTCAATAAACCACAGGTAGTGCCTAGTAGAGGGTGTCTGACGTGAAATAACCACACAGCTAGCATTGCTTCCAGCAATATGGCACACGGATTTTGTGCCCCTTCCCCTACCACCAAGTTCAGTAGTCATAAATCTGGAGACTATGACACTTACAGAACAAAACTTCATAAGGAAACTACAAGATGTTTGACAGAAAAGCAAACTCGAGCATGCGCGCGCACGCGCGCACTCACACACACACACACACACACATACACACACACACACACACTGGTTTGTTCATTCATTGAACAGATGTTTTTTGAGCATTTACTATGTTTAAGGTCACATAATTTAAAGGTGGGGGGCACATCTCTTGGGTGTCATTATAATTAAAAAGTGCTGTTGGCACAGATGAGGAAGAAAGTCTTTTCACTTCTCATACTGTGAAACTGACTGTCTCCAGGGTTGTCAATTCTGCAGCCACATTTCCTGACAGTAACTATGAAGATAAATTATGTAGTAAGAGAAAATGAAACTTAAGGAAAGAAGTACAATAAAATGGCAAGAATTAAACTTAAAAATTCTAAAGGTAAGAAACAAAGATCTCATTTGACATTACGAGCTATGAATAGAAATGTATCAGGAAGAGGTTTTGAAACCATGTCATAGCATGCATAATGAAGATATAGGTAGAAAATCCCCAAATTAAAATAATGGTTCTAATTAAAAATATATTGACTTTATGATGGTATGAAAGCAATACACATTCTGTAGAGACTGTACTTTGAGTACCCATACAACCATTCTGTTTTTCACTTTCTGCACAGTCTTCAATGAATTACTTACACTGTCTAACACTTTTATATTTTATAAAATAGACTTTGTGGTTAGATGATTTTGCCCAATTGTAGGCTAATGTAAGCGTTCTGAGTATCTTTAAGGTAGGTTAACCTAAACTATGACGTTTGGTAGGTTAGGTGTATTCAATACATTTTTAAATTTTATCAGGATGTAACCCCATTATAAGGCAAGAAGCATTACTATTATAATTGTGGGATAAATAAAATTAATATGTTCATAAAAATTACAATGATTATGTTTTCATAGTTTTCATATGCTTTCAAGAATCCCTTTGAAATCTAAATGACTGAGATTATTGTCTAACTTCATATCATATTCCTATCAATAGCTCCATGAATTTCAAATATTTTTATGTGTCTATATATCTATTGTCCCATCAATACAATTTTAATTTCCTTGCAGTTTGCTCCTTTAATCATTTTAATGGAAGCTAAAATGTTCTGTTCAATGTTAACTTTAATTTAAATTTTACACAAATATTGTGCTGCCTAATTGTTAAGATTTGCATTTGTCTAAATTTCGTAGATGATTTTCTTTATTTTAAATGTTGGAGTCCCTTAGTTTTTGATGTGATATCTGTAGTAAAACTTATGTATGCTTCTAAAGTGAGACTTTTTTCTCTTAATAAATATATTTACCATACGCAATGTAAGATGTAGTTGTTTGGTATTTTCTTTTCTTTTTTTCCCCTCAACTTTTATTTTAGATTTGGTGGTACATGTGCAGGTTTGTTTCCTAGGTATATTGTGTGATGCTGAGATTTGTGGTATGATTCATACTATTATCCAGATACTGAGCTTAGTAACCAATAGTTTTTCAACCCCTCCCCCCACTCTGGTCTAGTAGTCTCCAGTTTCTGTTGCTGTCATTTTTGTGTCCATGTGTACCCAGTGTTTAACTCCCACTTGTAAGTAAGTGGGAACATGTAATATTTGGTTTTCTGTTCCTCCATTAATTCACTTAGAATAATGACCTTTAGCTGAATCCATGTTGCTGTAATAGATGTAATATCATTCCTGCTTATGACTGTGTAGTATTCCATGGTGTATATGTACCACATTTTTATCCAGTTCACCACTGATGGGCACCAAAGTTGATTTTATGTCTTTGCTATTGTGAATAGTGATACAATGAACATGTGAGTGCATGTTTGTTTTTGATAGAATGATTTGTTTTCTTTTGGACAGATGACTAGTAATGGGATTGCTGGGTTGAATCGTAGTTTGCTTCATGTTCTTTGAGAAATCTCCAAACAGTTTTCCACAGTGGCTGAACTATTTAGATTCAAACCAACAGTGTATAAGCTTTCCCACTTCTCTGCTGTCTTGCTGGCATTTGTTGTTGTTTTTTTTTTTTTTTTGAATTTTTAATAATAGCCATTCTGACCTGTGAGAAATGGTATCTCATCATAATTCTGATTCGCATCAATACTATGTTTCAAAGTAAGGGGATGGAAAATGGTCTACCATGCAAACAGAAAACAAACAAACAAAAAGAGCAGAAGTCATTGTTTATATATCAGATAAAACAGGCTTTAATCCAACAACAATCAATAACAACAAAGACGGGCATTACATAAGGATAAAGGGTTCAATTCAACAAGAACACTTAATAATCCTAAATATATATGCATCCAACACTATAAAGCACCCAGTTTTGTTAAATAAGCACTTCTTGACATACAAAAAGACTTAGACAGCTGCACAATAATAGTAGAGAACTTTATTATCCTGCTGAGAGCATTAGACAAATCATTGAGTCAGGAAACTAACAAGGTAATTCTGGAATTAAATTTAACACTTGACCAATTGAACCTAATACATATCTACAGAATATTCCACCCAACAAAAACCACCCCACAACATATTTATTATTCTCATCCACCCACATGATATATACTATGATCCACCAAATACTTGATCATAAAGAAAGTCTCAATAAAATTTTTTTAAAAAGTAAATCATACCAATCACACTTTTGGACCACAGTGCAATAAAAATAGATATCAATACTAAGAAAAATCTCTGAAAACTACACAAAAACAGAAATAAAACAAACTGCTCCTGAATAACTCTTAGGCAAACAAAAAAATTAAGGCAGAAATTTAAAAAATTTAAATTAATGAAAATAGAGACACAACTTACAAAAATTCTTGGGTTGCAGATAAAGCAATGTTAAGAGGAAAGTTTGTAGTTCTTAATGCCTTCATCAAGAGGTTAGAAAGATCTCAAATTAATAATCTAACGTCACAACTAGAGGAACTAGAAAGAAAAAATACAATCCAAAAGCTAGCAGAAGTAACTAAAATCAGAGAAAACTGAATGAAATTTTGCTCATTTTTAAATGGTATTGTTTCTTAGTTGTTAAGTTGTATAAATTCCTTATACATTCTGGTATTAGATATTTGTTTACTCTGTTGATTATTTATTTTGCTGTACAGAAGCTCTTTAGTTAATTAGTTCTCACCTGTCCTTTCTTTTGTTGTTGTTGTTGCAATTGCTTTTGAGAACTTAATCATGTTATTTCCAGAATGATGATTCCTATATTTTCTTCTAGAATTCTTATATTTTGAGGTCTTACATTTAAATTTTTATCTTGAGCTAATTTTTGTATGTGGTGAAAGGGAGAGTCCAGTTTCATTCTTCTGTATATAGCTAGCCAGTTCTTCCAGTGCCATGTGTTAAATGGGGGTCTTTCCCCATTACTTATTTTTGTCAACTTTGTCAAAGATCAGGTGGCTATAGTTGTATGGCTTTGTTTCTGTGTTCTCTAAACTGTTTCATTGGTCCATGTTTCTATTTTCCTTTTGTTCATTTGTTTTAAACCATACCATTCTGTTTTAAACCATACCATTCTGTTTTGGTTACTGTAGACTTATAGTATAGTTTTAAGTTGTGTAATGTTGATGTCTCCAGTTTCATACTTTTGTTTAAGGTTACTTTGGCTATTTATTGATTTGTGTACATTGAACCAACCCTGCATCTCAGGAATAAAGCCCACTTGATTGTGGTGAATTAACTTTTTGATATGCTGCTGGATTCAATTTGCAAGTAGTTTGTTGAGGATTTTTTCTTCTATGTACTTTAAGGATAATAGCCTCTAGTATTCTTTTTGTGTGTGTTTCTGTCAAACTTTGGTGTCAGACTAATGCAGAATGAGTTAGGGAGAAATCCCTCCTTCTTGATGTTTTAGAAAAATATCGGTAGAATTGGTACCAGCTCTTCTTTGTATATCTGGTAGAATTTGGCTATGACTCCATCTGGTCTGGGGGTTTTTTTCATTGTAGATATTTATATTATGGATTCAATTTCAGTACTCAATATTGGCCTATTCAGGGTTTCAATTTTTTATTGATTCAATCTTGAGAGATTGTGTGTTTCTAAAAATGTATTCATTTCCTCTAGATTTTATAGTTTGTGTGCATCAAGGCATTCATAGTAGTCTTAGAGGATCTTTTGTATTCTGTGTGATTGGTTGCAATGTCATCACTTGCTTATTTGAATTCTCTCTTTTTTAATCTGTTAATTTAGCTGGTGCTCCACTGATCTTGCTTATCTTTTCAGTGAACCAATTTTTGGTTTCATTGATTCTTTGTATGGATGTTGGGGTCTCAATTCCATTCAGATCCACTCTGATTATTTATTTATTTTATTCTGCTAACTGTGGGGTTAGTTTGTTCTTGTTTTTCTAGTTCCTCTAGGTATGATATTTCATTGTTAATTTGAGATCTCTCTAACTTTTTGAGGTAGGCATTTTTAGCACTGTAACCTTTCCTGTTAACACTGCCTTTGCTATATCCCAGAGAATCTAGTATGCTGTGTCTCTGTTTTCATTTATTTAAAGATCTGAAAAATTTCCTTTTGAATGCCATTTTTTTTATCAAAAGTCATCCAGGGGCAAGTTGTTTAATTTTCATAAAATGGTGTGGTTTTGAGAGATCTTTCCAGTATTCATTTTTATTCTACTGTTGTCCAAAAGTATGGTTGGTATGATTTTGATTTTTTAAACATTTATTGAGCTTTTAGAAAATGTTTTGGCATGTGGCTGATCTTGGAGTATGTTCTATGTACAGATAAGAAGAATGCATATTTTGTGGTTGATAGGTGCAGTATTCTGTAGATGTCTCTTATGTCCAATTGGTCAAGTGTCAAATCTAAGTCTAGAATTTCTTCATTAATTTTCTGCCTTGATGATCTGTCTCATGCCATCAGTGGAGTGTTGAAGTTTCCCACTATTATTGTGTGGCTATCTAATTCTTATGTGAGATTTTGATTTCATCATAAAGTTGTTTGCTTGTTGCTTTATAGGGTCTGTGGACTGTGTACTTAAGTGCATTTACGTGATGAGGGTATTGTTCTTTTGATTCCAGGTTTAGAATTCCCTTAAGGATTTCTTGTAATGCTCGTATAGTGGTAAATTCTTATAGTACTTGACTGGCTGGAAAATATTTTATTTCTCCTTTGCTTCTGAAGCTTAGTTTGATGAGATATGAAATTCTTGGTTGGAATTTCTTTTTGTTAAGAATGCTGAAAATAAACCTCCAATCTCTCCTGGCTTTCAAGGTTTTTGCTAAGAAATATGCTTTTATCCTGATGGAGTTCCTTTTGTATATGATCTAACCTTTTCCTCTAGCTCCCTTAATATATATATATATATATATATATATATATATTTTTTTTTTTTTTTAATCATTGACCTTGGACAGGCTGGTGACTACATGTCTTCGTGATATTCATTTTATATAGTACCTCATAGGTGTTCTCTGGATGTCTTATGTCTAGGTGTCTACCTGTCTAGCAAGATTAGGGAAATTTTCTCAAATTGTTTCCTCAAATATGTTTTCTAGGTTGTTTACTTTTTCCTCTTCTTTCTCAGAAATACCAGTAATTCATAGGTTTGGTCAGTTTACATATGCCATAATTCTCGAAGAGTTTGTTCACTTCTTAAAATTCTACTTTCTTTATTTTTGTCTGGCTGGGTTTGTTCAAAAGACCATATTTCAGGCTCTGAAATTCTTTCTTCTGCTGGGTTCAATCTACTGACAATGCTTTATTTGTACTTTGAAATTTCTTGTGATGTGTGTTTTTCAATTCCAGAAGCTCTGATTCATTTATTGTAGGATGTTTATCTCTTTCTTTATT
This sequence comes from Ateles fusciceps, assembly GCA_036589455.1. NCBI lineage: Eukaryota > Metazoa > Chordata > Mammalia > Primates > Atelidae > Ateles > Ateles fusciceps. The sequence continues at coordinate 1,102,323 of JAZHEH010000174.1, read as the reverse complement.
TCCTAGATTACCATAGAAGTTTATTTGTGGTGATTTTCAACATTGTCTTATATCTCTTTGAGCTTCCCTATAATCTATTCTTTGGATTTTTTATCTGCCATTTCTGAGTTTCCATTTTGGTTAGGGACTATTGCTGGAGAGCTGCTGTGATCCTTCATTGATGTCACTGTATTGGAGTTTTTCATGGTGCCAGAATTCTTACACTGGTTCCTTTCTAATTTGGAAACACTAGCATCTGTAATTGTTCTCATTATCTTTTGAAGTAGAATTTTTCTTTTTCTTTCTTTCCCTATAATATTATTGCATTTTTCTTTCTCTTCCCCATTCACTGGGGATATGTGTTTGACTGTACAGAATGCTGGGTAGGATCTTGTGGCTTTGCTTCTATACTTCTGTAGCCCTATGCACTTCTGTCAGCAGGTTTTATATGGGGGTGTGCATTCAAGTTACAAGCCAGTAGATGTCTCTTACAGGTAAGATCCATCTTTGGCCAATGTATCTCAGTATATACTTGATTTTTGTTTACTGAAAGAAGCTCTCTGTTGCCTCAGGCAATGGGATGCTGATTCACGGAGTGTACAGTGTTCTGATCTCCCTGCTCAGCTCCAGGGAGGCAGGGGCCACAAGGCTGGACTAGGCAAGTCTGCCTATAAGTAGCTTGATGGCAGTCACAAGCAGCAGCACCAAGATAGCATCCAGTGGGTAGCCATCAAGCACACAAGAGGTTTGCCTAGCTAAGGAGCTAGGAGAAGTCACTGGCCCTAAGTCCTCTGCATGGGAATGACGGGCAGCCTAATCTGCTAATCCAGGAGAGTGGATGCTCCAGATGAGGGAGATCTGCCTGGGTGTGGAGTAAAAGAGAGAAAGAGCTCCACCGCACCAAGTTCTTTGCACAGGAGGATGGGCCTTCTCAGGCTGCTGAATCAAGTAAGGGGATGCTCTGAATGCCTGGTGATCTCCATAGGCACAGAACAGAGAGAGCCTGGCTACACCATGATCTATGTACAGGAAAGGTGGGGCAGGTTGGGCTTCTGCTACAGGCAAGCAGATTCTCCAGCTGCCTGGATTACTGCCTGGGAGTACAACGGAGAGGGGCCTGCTGTACCTTGACTTCAGGGAAGCAAGGTAGGGCACCCAGTAATGGCACACACTGACCAGTTCCAGATCGCCACACTGGCCTTGGGTACAAATCTCATCATCCAGGAGAAACTGTAGCTGTAGCAGCTCTCCTCCTGCCCCAGGCTTGTGATGGGGAAGAGCACAATTCCAGCACCTACTGCTGAAGGACTTTCCACAGTTGGAGCTGTGGAAGTCCCTACCCTGCTCCAGAGAAAGCACTCCCATATCTGGCCCTGTGTGGCCACACTGCCGGGTTGCCACAGAACAGTTGATTTTGTATGTGCCTGGATGAAAAATGGCATCCTGATCTTGGTCTCAGGGATGGGAAAATGACTTCAGTTTTTCCAGGTATCTTTCATTCTCATCATATTCAGACTCTCCCCCAGGATAGGTCTGGGACTTGGGAGAAACAAAGTGCTCTCCCTTGGCCTGGGTTGCTCAGATCTCCAGTGGAAAGGTACGTCATAGAGGGAGGTTCTCCGCCTCTCTCACAGACTGGGGCTTTACTCCGTTTTATTGGTTGGACACCATCATGGGGCTGATTGCTGACATTCTTCTCCCTTGGGTCTGGGACGTCCTTCATTAATTTCAGTAGATTATCTTTTTCCTTCTTGAATTAATGCTGAAAGAGTTGATCTTTATGCACTATCTTGCTATTTCCAAATGGTTGATGCAGACTAAAAGCCTCTAATTTGCCATCTTGGGGAAAAATGACGTTTGATTTTCTACATTTCTTGTTTCCTGAATTTCTCTCTCTCTCTCTCTTACACACACACACACACACACACACACACACACACATATTTCCTGTTACTAGAGTTCAGTTTTTTCTTTGTAACTTAAGAAGTATAAAGCCTGTTTTCTAGTAAAAGGGTGGGCATAAAAGAACAACAATTATAATTATTTTTAAATTTTACATGTCCAAAAAAATCATTATCAATCGACATTCTTAAATGAAACAGGAAAGCATATTCCATACTCTTCTTACCTTTCTTTCTTCTCCAACCCCACCCAAAATCTTTTGTTTTACTTTTTATTTTTATTTTCGGCATAGTCTTGGTGTTTCCTTTTAGGCTATGAATGTCAATTCAATTTTATTCTTATAAAAATTATTTTGCTTGAAAATAAAGCATTGTAAATTATTTAAAGTTGGCTTATCCCTAAGTTTATTTTCTCTGTATTCTTTCACCATTTATGTTTTTATTTTTGAGATATACCTATATATTGACTGGCTTAATTTTTCAAATTAGCTTTTTAGAAATCAAAAGTATTCCCTAATCACAGTAATTCAAATTTTTGCTTCTGTTTTCTGCAGTCATGAATAATATCTTGCATTAGTATGGATTTAACTGTTCACAATCTCCTTCTTCTTCAAAAATCTGCGGATTCTGTTCATTTAATTTAGAAAATGTTACTTAAAATTTGGATTTATTATTGTTATTTCTGTTGGTGAAGAATACCAATAATCTCTAAGTTGGATTTCCATTGGTTATATTGAAAATTATAATGTTGCTTTTACATTGTTAATTAATATGTATTTTTCTCAACATTTTGTGAGATTTTTCCTTAAATAGATTATCAATGTCTGTGATTTTTTTTTTTTGGTGTTTTATTTCTGCCCTTGTTGTTTCCGATCATATTTGCAAACTGTGCACTAGCATTCCCATCTTAATTTTTTTCATAAATTTTCTTTTCATCACATTCTATTACTTTATCTGTTTTAAAGGGTACTTTTTTTTTTAGAATTCCTGAGAGAATGTGTAGTTTTAGCCAGCAATCTTATTTTGTGCCTGCTGTAATGCATCCAACATGCTATTCATCCCTATGCTGTCTGACATTTCCGTTTTCCTCTCTTTCTCTGGTGCACTTGCAAAGGAGCTATGTAAGATTTATGTTGTTTCTGTTTTTTCTACCGGTTTGTTCATCTTTGAAGAGATCTGTGTCTAACCTTTTACAAAAAAAAAAAGTGACTGGAATTGTCTTTATTCTTCTCCCTGTTTATGTGAACAAGTTTTGATATTTCTCATAGAAAGTATAAGTGGGTAATCTCAGGGTTGATATTTTACATTTTGTATTAAATAGTTGGATTGCTTTGAGTTTGGGGAAAGAAAAGGAAATTGGGGTGAAAAGAAAACTAACACACTTGAAAACTGCATTCTCTACCTTTATCTCAATTTTATGAAAATCTCTTACTGTTAGGCCAGCAAGTTGTGAGAGCCTTTTGCAGACTTAACCTTTTTTTCATTATTATATTTTAAGCTCTGGAAACTTAAACTTGCAGAATGTGCAGGTTTGTTACATAGGTATACACATGCCACAGTGGTTTGTTGCACCCATCAACCGGTCATCGTCACTAGGTATTTCTCCTAATGCTATCCCTTCCCTAGCCCAACACCCCTTGAGAGGCTCTGTTGTGTGATGTTTCCCTCCCTGTGTCCATGTGTTCTCATTGTTCAACACCCACTTATGAGTGAGAACATGCAGTGTTTGGTTTTCTGTTCTTGTGTCACTTTGCTGAGAATGATGATTTTGAGCTTTATCCATGTCCTTGCAAAGTACATGAACTCATCCTTTCTTATGGCTGCATAGTATTCCATGGGGTATATGTACCACATTTTCTTTATCCAGTCTATCATTGATAGGCATTTGGGTTGGTTCCTAATCTTTGCTATTGTGAACAGTACTGCAATAAATGTAAGTGTGCATGTGTCGTTATAGTAGGATGATTTATAATGCTTTGGGTATATATCCAATAATGGGATTGCTGGGTCAAATGGTATTTCTGGTTCTAGACCCCTGAGGAATTGCCACTGTCTTCCACAATGGTTAAACTAATTTATACTCCCATCAACAGTGTTAAAGTTTTCCTGTTTCTCCACATCCACTCCAGCATCTGTTGTTTTCTGATGTTTTAATGATCGTCATTCTAACTGGCATGAAATGGTATCTCATTGTGGTATTGATTCTCATTTTTCTAATGACCAGTGATGATGAGCTTTTTTTCATATGCTTTTTGGCTGCATAAATGTCTTTTTTTGAGAAGTGTCTATTCATATCCTTTGCCCACTATTTGACGGGGTTGTTTGTGTTTTTTATTCTTGTAAATCTGTTTAAATTCTTTGTAGATTCTGGCTATTACTCCTTTGTCAGATGAACAGACTGCAAAAATTTTCTCTTATTCTGTAGGTTGCCTGTTCACTCTGGTGATAGTTCCTTGTGCTGTGCAGAAGCTCTTTAGTTTAATTAGATCCCATGTGTCAAATCTGGCTTTTGTTACCATTGCTTGTGGTGTTTTAGAGAAATGAATAAATTCCTGAACACATACACCATTCCAAGACTAAATCAGGAAGAAGTCAAATCCCTGAATAGACCATAACAGGTTCTGAAATTGAGGCAGTAATTAGTAGCCTCCCAACCAAGAAAAGCCCAGGACCATACAGATTCACAGCTGAATTCTACCAGAGGTATAAGGAGGAGCTGGTACTATTCCTTCTGAAACTATTGCAAACAACAGAAAAAGGGGGACTTCCCTTTAACTCAATTTATGAGGCCAGCATCATCCTGATACCAAAACCTGGCAGAGACACAACAACAAAACAATTTCAGACCAATATCCCTGATGAATATTGATGTGAAAATTCTCAATAAAATACTGGCAAGCCAAATCCAGCAGCACATCAAAAAGCTTATCCACCACAATCAAGATGGCTTTATCCCTAGGATGCAAGGCTGGTTCCACATATGCAAATCAATTAACATAATCCATCACGTAAACAGAACCAATGACAAAAACCACATGATTATCTCAATAGATGCAGAAAAAGGCCTTTGATAAAATTCAATACCCCTTCAAGCTAAAAACTCTCAAGAAACTAAGTATTGATGGAACATATCTCAAAATAATAAGAGCTATTTATGGCAAACCCACAGCCAATATCATACTAAAAGGGCAAAAGCTAGAAGCATTCCTTTGAAAATCGGCACAAGACAAGGATGCCATCTCTCACCACTCCTATTCAACACAGTATTGGAAGTTCTGGCCAGGGTAATCAGGCAAGAGAAAGAAATAAAGCATATTCAGATAGGTAGACAGGAAGTCAAATTGTCTCTGTTTGCAGACAACATGATTGTGTATTTAGAAAACCTTATCATCTCAGCCCAAAATCTCCTTAAGCTGATAAGCAACTTTAGCAAAGTTTCTGGATACAAAATCAATGTGAAAAATCATAAGCATTCCTATACACCAATAATAGACAGAAAAATCATGAGTAAACTCTTATTCACAATTACTACAAAGAGAATAAAATACCTAGGAATACAACTTACAAGGTATGTGAAGGACCTCTTCAAGGAGAACTACAAACCACTGCTCAAGGAAATAAGAGAGGACACAAACAAATGGAAAAACATTCTATGCTAATGGATAGGAAGAATCAATATCATGAAAATGCTCATACTGCCCAAAGTAACATATGGATTCAATGCTATCCTCATCAAGTTACCATTGATTTTCTTTACAGAATTAGAACAGAACAACTTTAAATTTTATACGGAACCAAAAAAGAGCCCATATAGCCAAGGCAATCCTAAGCAAAAAGAACAAAGCTAGGAGCATCATGCTACCTGTCTTCAAACTATACTACAATGCTACAGTAACCAAAACAGCATGCTACTGATATCAGAACAGATATATGGACCAATGGAACAGAACAGAGGCCTCAGAAATAATGCCACACATCTACAACAATGTGATCTTTGACAACACTGACAAAAACAAGTAATGGTAAAAGGACTCCCTGTTTAATAAATGGGGTTGAGAAAACTGGCTAGTCACATGCAGAAAACTGAAACTGGACCCCTTCTTTATACCTTATTCAAAGATTAACCCAAGATGGATGAAAGACTTAAACATAGACCTAAAACCATAAAAATTCTAAAAGAAAACCTAGGCAATACCATTCAGGACATAGGCATGGGCAAAGAATCTTTTTCAGCACTTTTCATGGTATTTATTCTCTCACAAGGCTTGTGTCCTTGGTAAAAAGTCTTTTCTTGATGCTGTCTTAGCAATAGCATTTTACAGATAATATGCTCATCAATGGGATTCTAACATTTCCTTTTCCTTAAATGAAAACCAAAAAGCTAGTTAACATATCTAGCATCTCGAATATTATAATTTATTCTTCCTGTCTAACTGAAACGTTGTACTGTTTGAGAAGATCTCACTCGCCCCCTTAGCCTCCTTATTCTGTCATTCCACATTGTATACATATATTATAGCATGACTTTGTACGTCACAAATATAGGCAATTATAATTTGTCAGTATTTAAGAAAATTCAAAAGAAAATTTATAATACCACTATCATTTAAAAAGCAAGCAAATAAAAAAATGTGGAATAAATTTCAAGACACTGAGACAACTCAATATCTGTCATGACCTCTTCATTTGCCCATTTATTCTATTTTTAATAAAATATCACACAATGTTCAGATGAGCATTGTCAAAATGTTTTTATCCTTCTGTTTAAGAGGTATACTTTCTTCCTACATAGACACATTATGATAGGAACCAATAATGGTAAATAAAAGCAGAGTAGAAAAGCTATTTTTTCTAACTAGACACATCCTTCAAAACAGGAGAAGTGTTCTTATGCTTTCATAACACTATCTGATTTTAAAATAATTGCGCATGGAGACTTAGTCATACATAGATCTTTTATGTTATCTAATATAATTACGACAATCGGGTGCCTTTTTGTTATATAGTACTAATAAAAGAGCAAATTTAAATACTATTTTTAAAAAAGCTTATTCCAGGAAATTGGAAATCATGTAATCATAGTAAATTTCTATTTAAAATGGAATTTAGCTTTCTTGAAAAGAAAAGATCTTTAACAATCACATTTGTTTATTTTTAATTCCTGAGAAAGAAAAGAAATAAGTATTGCCAGTATGGAGTATAAGAGGATTTTTGGATTTTACATATGGCTGGAAGAAATATATTTTTTAATAGGGATGGAGCAAGCAATGAAAAATTAGCCCACTATAATTTTTTATGAAGAAGTGTGCTGTGAAAGTAGTACCGTACAGATTAAAAAGGTAGTGGAGAAAGAAAATCTCGGAGGAGACCACATTTTCTTTAAGTTTTTGTTAGTAAATGTTTGGGTTTGCATCTTTGGTACATGAGTATATGTGCAGTGGAGTCTTCATTATGCAGACTGCAGATCATTAAATTATCACAGTTGAGAGAATTAAAAATGTGCACATCAAACTTAATAGTCTTAAGTTTCATAGCCATTTGCATTATGCCTTACAAAGGAAAATGAAACTTGAGTGCTAAACTGAACTATAAAAGCAGATATTTAAAATCAACCAATCACAATGTAATTGTTTATTTTTGCTAATGGCCATTATAAGAAAATCCACAAACACAGACATTTTGTGAAAATAAAGTAAGACAAAGTTTGTTTTCATGGACAATAACAATAGGATTTTTCTCTGGAATGGTGAGCCGAATAAAGATTTTTTCAAAGATGTTCAAGTCCTGATCCCCCAGAACCTATGAATATGTTACCCCACATATCAAAAAGGACTTTGTATATTTGATTAAGTTAAGGACTTTGAGATGAGGACATCATGTTGGATTAACCAAGTAAGAACAGTCTAAACTTGTGGGTCCTTGAAATTGAAAAAAATTTTCCTGGATATGGCAAGAGGGAGATGTGACCATGGAAAACAAAATCATCGGATATGCAAACATGCTGGCTTTGAAGATGGAGGAAAACAGCTAAGAATCAATGAATGTGGGTGGCCTCTAGAAGGTTGAAAAGGCAAGGAAATTGATTCTCCCTACAACCTCAAGAAAAGAATGGGCTGTGCAGACACCTTGATTGGACTCCCATGAGACCTGTGACTGACTTGTGACCTAGAAACTGTAAGATAAAACTTTATGATATTATGAGCTAGTAAATGTGTTGAACTTTTTTACAGTTGTGATAGAAATCTAATACACTGGGTAAAGCTTTCAAAGGAAGGAACAGATGTTCAAACACAGACAGAACTAAAAAAAAAATAGAATATTTTCCTATAGGCGTTGCAGATTTCTGTTCATTCCTAGCTCTTTCTGTGTTCTCAGCTACTTTCTTCAGGAGGACTTGGGGTCGGTAATTCAATACTGGGAGAGAGGGAAAAGACGAAATTCAATATCCATGCTTGTTCAGGAGAGGAAAATGCAGATGACTGATTTTTTTCAATTCCTGATACCTTTTCTTTTTTTCTTTCCCCATATCTATTCTTTCCCCCCCAAATTAACAAAGTGCTTAGTTCTGGTAAAGGAATTTAAAAAAATTAAAATGCCTACATCTAAACAAATCTCTTTAAAAAGGATTTATATGAAGAGATTGAAAGAGTGAGACATCTAAGGCTGGGGGTTGGGGAAGGACAAGCTGTGGAGCACCATCCCTCCCCCAGGCCACGAAAGTCAAGGGATGTCTCTTCCATTGGTAGCCAGACTCCATGCAGATGACTTTGGGGAGAAGGGGCATCTAAATGGGGAGAATCAGATGGCACCGATATTTCAGGACTAGGGCTATTCTTGGATGTGCCACCAGGAGCGGGTATATGTTAGAAGAGACACACCCATACAGTGACCTTGTTGTGAACACTTGGCAATGTGTGTCGGCACAGCTCTTCTCTTTAGCAAGATTTGTTTTGCAGTTGCAGATAGCTCATTTCTGCATCTCATTCCTCCAACGTAGTAAGCTAGCCGTGAGCTATGTTCTCAGGTTGTATTTTGGAAAGATTTTTTTTTTTTTCTGGCTATTTTATCGCTGCTAATATCAGTAGAGGTTCTAGCCCACGGGTTGGCCCTGCTTCAGCCTTTACCCCACCAAACCACAAGATGAAAGTCAGTAGCATACTTCATATTCTGGGCCATATTTGATAATATTGCCCTTTTGGTTTGTTTGCTTTTCTTTTCTTTTCTTTTCCGAATGTCTCACTTTTTTGCCCAGGCTAGAGTACAGTGGCATGATCATGGCTCACTGCAGCCTCCACCTCCCAGGCTCAAGCAATTCTCCTGCCTCACCCTCCTGAGTATCTGGGAGTACAGAGGCATGCCACCATGCCCAGCTAATTTTTGTATTTTTAGTAGAGATGGGAATCCCCATGTTGGCCTGGCTGGTCTCGAACTCTTAACCTCATTGGATCCGCCTACCTCAGCCTTTCAAAGTGCTGGGATTACAGGCATGAGCCATCATGGCCACCCAACACTGCCCTTGGATTTGTAATAGAAAAACTTCTATGTTGATCTTAATAGGCATTTTATTTCATTTATCTTATGTTATACTGCAAATAGCAGATACCGCATAAGGGTCTATAGTAAAATACTTTCTGGATTTCCCTGTAAATAATATTTTTGTATTTTTAGTTCCCGTTTTTAAGTGAGTTGCAGGTAAGAGAATTGCTTTTAGAGTGAATTTTAAAACCACTATCTTTTCCAGAAATCCAAGCAAGCTTGTCAAATTGTGCCTGTGACAGAAGAAAGCAGCTACTTCTGTACTGACAGTCGTGATTTTCCAAATTATTCAAGCCTCCCACCATTTTCATGGGGAAAGGCTGAAATATCTGGACCAATGAATATTCACAAATCATTAAGGAATAAGTAAGTGGGTCAGCATGATATCTTAGGTGAACAAAAATGTAGATGGAAGAATAAAATTTGAAGAAGGATGACATGATAAAAATGCCACATGTCTTTTATGATGTGTCTAACGGTTGATAAAGATTCAGATATCTTTTATATGTATCCTTAAATACATAGTAAGTAATGGAATTTGGAATTTCGGGTATTTTTATGCTTTCTACCATTTTATTTTTAGCCACATTGAGCATACAACATAATATATTTTATAAAATATCCCCTAAATGTTAAAAAAATATTCAAAAACACTGTGTAAAACACTACTGATTCTAAATATCAGGTCATGATACATGTGATTATAGATAAATATGATGCATCTCATATATTATACCTTAAGAAACTTCTGACAGAGATATTATTATTGCTCTGGACAAAAACAACTTAATTAAATTTCAATATAAATTCTTGTGAAATGAATGTCTTACCAAAGTCTAAAACAATAGCTGCATTTCTAAAAGAGAGAGACTATTTTCATCAGGTTTCACTGGTGATTAACACTGAACATGTTGTGGGAAGCATGTCTGTTTCAAATCCCACCCTCGTGTATAGAATTTGACACCAGATGGTTTCAAACTAACAAGGAATTAACAATTTGTGTGTTGTTAATTGTTCCATTATAAAAGTGTTCTTGTGAAGTAAATAAGAAATACATTTCTATGGCATAAAGCTGAAGACATAATTGTAAAGTAAACCAAAATCCGAACAAAAGTTTCAGTAATTGCTAAAACGTGCTGGAAAAGGCACAGTGTTACATTGTTTAAAAAACAATATTGCTGTTTTCCCCCATTCTTTTTTCTTTTGATTATTTGAAATTAAAATCACCACCACCATAATGTAACTATGTACAAAATATTAACGAATGGAATATACTACATGATGTGTAATTATAGGTGTCAACTTGACTCTGCGTTAAGGAATGCCAAGATAGTTGGAAAAGTTGTATTTTTGGTGTGTCCTAGAATGAGTTTCCAGAAAGGATTATCATTTGAATCAATAGACTGAGTAGAGGTCTTGCTCCTCAATGTGAGTGGGCATCCCCCACATTTGTCATGACCCAGAATAGAGCAAAAAGGCAGAGGAAGGACAAATTCACTCTTTCTTCTGGAGCATGAACAACTATCTTCTCCTGTCCTGGAACATTGGTGCTCCTGCTTCTCAGACCTTCATGTTCAAACTCAATTATACCACAGATTTTCCCAGTTCTGTACCCTGCAGATGGCAGACTGTGAAACTTCTCAGCATTCATAATTGCATGAACCATTTCCCAAAATAAATTTCCATCTATCTATCATCTATCTATCTATCTATGTATGTATCTATCTATCTCTATCTACCTACCTGTCTACCTACCTACTAAGTATATATCTATCATCTATCTATCTATCTATCATCTATCTATCTAATCATATCTCTTATTGGTTCTGTTTATCTGGAGAGCATTTACTAGTGCACACAATTTATAAATTCATCCTATTATACATTTCCAGTGTTACCAATTTTACTTTTTGACGTGAAGCTATCCTGTGTTGTTCCTGTGTGACATAATGCAAACAGAAGGCATTATATTGACAATTGCATGATGGGGACAAAGTCTGAATTCAAGGATTTAAAATATATTCAATATTTTTTATCACAATTACTATATGAAAGAAATTGCATATATTTATGGGAATTAGAACCCATAATGAAAGGCTAAAAAAGAAATTCTCAAATTTTTGTTTCAGGACACCTCTACACCCTTAAAACATTGAAGACCCCAAATAATTTTGTTTTATGGCTTATATCTTTTAATATTGACTATATTTGAAATTAAAACAGAGATTTAAGAATGTTTATTGAATAATTTAAAAATAGCAAGATTAACCCATTAGATGTTAACCTGAATAGCATATGTGTCTAAAAATATATTTCTAAACCAAAAAAATAATTGGTAAGAAGAGTAGCATTTCTCTACATTATGGCAGATTTGAAAAATATCTGGCTTATTAGAAAATAGTTGTATTCTCGAAACCCTTCTGCATCCAACCTATTATAATATGTTGTTTTGGTTAAAGTATGTTAAAAAATCAGGCTTACACAAAAATATAGTAGGAAAAGAAATAATTATTTTAATAATGTCAAGATAAAACTAAGTTTGAGACAAAATTAGTAAACTGCTTATTCCTGAGGTTGGAGCCTTAAAGGAAACTGTCCGTGGCCATGCTCTTTTCAGCAGGATTCAAAGGTTATTTGAAGGAAGTTTTGATATTATAGAGGAAAAGGAGTAAGTCCTGAGATAGGATCTGATTAGCAAGTGTTCTAACATTCGAATGGGATTTTTGAAAGTGGTGGAGACTTTCTAATTGGTCTTCAGGTACATCTTTGTGTCCTTGTGTTGTAGGACTTCTTCCTTAGTTCAGCTGAGAGCAGGTTTCTTGTCACAAGGCCATGAGAGATTAGACTCGCAGACACTTTGAAGGGTGAGAAAAAATGGAATTTTTGGGCGGAAAGGGACCAAAGGAAAACAGGATCCTCTGCAAAGCCAGGGTCCTGCAAGTGTGCTTCCTGCCTCACAGATTGAATTCCAGGTTCAACCCAGGAAGAGGAGGGGCCGAGCTTCTCCCCCACTGCAAATGCAGACTTCTTGAGGCTCTGCCCCAGTGTACACTCCTTCTATTTTGTGGAACAAGTGGAGGTTGATGGAATAACTTTTCTCAGTCAAACTCATGATGTTTTTATGGCAGGCAATCTCTCAATAATATATTTAGGTAATATTGCACATTCTTCTTTTACGCTATACCAAAACTCTACAAGAAGTGGTCTATTGAAAGTTAGTTGCCATGTGATAACTGAAACCCTGTCAGTAAACTTTTAATCATCTGGTAGTAAACTTTTTATCACCTGGTACATTAAAATCCATTGGTGTATTTTGAATTTGATTGGATCTTTTACCAGCATATGATTTTAAAACCCTGTATGTTTTTCAGTTGGAAAATATTGTTTTATTGATTTATGCAAATCTCCCAAATGTTGGCATATTTAATTATAAAACCTTTTAAAAATAGCATCCATTTATGTAACCACTGACCTTGTCAGAAAAGACTCTAAGAATTGGAAGGCTGTCAAATTCAGTCATTGATATACATTTTCTACAATTTCAGTTTTCACAAATAGCTCAGTTTTTATCAATCCCAACAAATACTATAAGTCATGTTCTTTGGAGTGACAGACTTTCTTTGTTGATTTTTCTAGAAAATATCTGCTAAATGCCCAAGCCTGAATGACAAGAGTAAGACTGTTAGCCAGTCTTTGAAAGAAAACTTCTGTTGAACGGAAAAAAAAATCCACTGTCTCAGGTTGCAGCTCAATCACAGATGTGTTTTTCTTCAAGGCAGCCATCAACCACCATGCTTTAGTAGACAGCAGAAGTGCTTCATGAGAATTTACATTTTATCACATCAAATATCAAAAATACATATACTCAAAGGTCACTATTTACAAAAGTTAATAATGTTTTACTGCTTTGGCAATAAGTTGCTGCTGTGTTGTTTCTCCCTCTGGGTGTGTGCAGGGAAGTTACACAAAGTTTGGTAGTACGGTCTACTTTCACTCTCTTGATTTGTGTGAAACCATCAGTGGTTTTATCCACCATTGGTTTTGTACCATGAGTTTAAATTTCAACACAGTAAAAAAGGCAAATAGCAGTTTACTAACATTGTGGAAATAGTTTTGATCTCAAGGGCTCCTTGAAACTGAAAACATCTTGAGTACCTCGTGGTATATGGCTCAGCTGTGGAAAACTGCTGTAGAAGAAGAAATTAAATCTGAGCTCTATCCTTGAGTCCAAGTTTTATCTCCCAGGGTATGGGGAAAGAAATGAAGAGAAAGGAATAAAAGATAACTAATGTTAACAATATTAATTGCAAAGAATATAAAGGCAATTATTATTATTATTATTTTGAGATGGAGTCTCTCTATGTCGCCCAGGCTGGAGTGCAATGGTGTGATCTTGGCTCACCGCAACCTCCGCCTCCTGGGTTCAAGCAATTCTCCTGCCTCAGCGTCCTGAGTAGCTGGGACTACAGGCATGTGCCACAACACCCAGCTAATTTATTGTGTTTTTAGTAGAGACAGGGTTTCACCATTTGGCCAGGCTGATCTCGATCTCCTGACCTTGTGATCTGCCTACCTCCACCCCCCAGAAGTGCTGGGATTACAGGTGTGAGTCACCGTGCCCTGCTAAATGCAATTATTACTAGCAATAGTAGCAATAGCAGTGGTAGCAATAGTAGTAGTATTAATTAGTTATTTTGGATAATTGTATTGACCTGATGCATAAAACTTTGCATTAAAACTAATTAGTGGGGCAAATGTGCCAGTCTTCCGTTACACTTTTCCTTTATTCCAGTGAATCTGGAACTCCTCCATTATGTTTGGGAGTTTCGCAACCATATGAGTACTTTCTTCCTAAAGTAGACCCCATGCAACCGCTGCCAAATGTTCTTCACAGGTACCTTTATATCCTGGCCACAGCCATATTGCCTAGGTTTTGTCAATCAGATTCACCGTAGTGAAAATTCTGTTCAAACTTGAGCACCTTAGGGAAGGTACCTCCGTGTGAATCAACTTTACTCACAAAGGTGACTATCGAAGGTTGTAGATTACTAAGAAAAATAGGCTGCACCAATGGGTTCTCAGTGATGTGGCTTCTGCTAGCATTATGGATTGCAAGGCAAGTCAACAGCCTGGTAGCGGTGCACATGGGGGATCTGTGGTGGCCATGGCAGTCGTGGAGCTTTCTTTTTTAAGCAAATCTTCCTGTTGTTCTCAGCACTGTTTGTGAATGATTATATTTGAGCCACCTGGCAGTCACCCCAAAGGTATATTGAGCTCCCCAATATTTTTTAAACTACTTTTATGCTTAATCATCTAAAATCAAATCCCCTTTGCAATAAAGTATCCTGTCTAAAGCAGATAATGCTTTATGTTGGGCCATTTTTTTTTTAAACATTTGTTATACTCTGAGAAACAGTTCACATACGTGTCTTACTGGTGATAATAAAAATTTAGTGCTTCAGATAAACAGAACCATTAGGATGTGTGTGTGTGTGTGTGTGTGTGTATGCATGTGTATGTATAAAAGGTGATTTATTATGAGGAATTGGCTCATGTGTTTAGAGAGGCTAAGGAGTTTCATAGTCTCCCAACTGCAGGATGGAGATCCAGGAAAGCTGGTGGTGCTGGCAGTGTAATTGAGTCTTATTCTTAAGGCCTGAGAACCAGAGGAGGTGGTATAATACCAGTCTAATAACTGGAGAAAATGAGATGAAGTGTCCCACCTCAAGTGGGCAGGGGGAAGTAAAAAGGGATGACTTTTTCCTGCTGCCTTTTGTTCTGTTCAGGCTCTCAACCCATTGGTTGATGCTCACGGATTCTAGTGGCATCCTCACGATGGGGAGGGAAATCTGCATTACCGACTCCACTGATTCATTGCTAATCTCATCAGGAAACACCGTCACAGACACACCCAGAAATAATCCTGATCCAGATACCTGGGAATCCCCCTATTCCAGTCAAGTTAATGCAATAAAATTAGCTATCACATTTACAAACAGTATAAAGATATGTTCCGATCTTACTATTTTCTATGGCCAAGTTTCGTAAGTCCAGGTCATATAGAAGCAAAATTATTTTCTAGCCATATATGTGTATTTTTACAGTGTTGCTTAATATAGCGTACTGCTTTTTTTTTTTAAATATATATATATATATTTTATTGCATTTTAGATTTGGGGGTACATGTGAAGAACATGTACAAATTAAGTGTACTGCTTAATTTGAAACTTTTGTCTGTCAAGAAAATCTTCTATGCATTAGTATAGGAGTTAAATATTCATTAAATAAAATGTATTTAACAATTTAGGCTTGGTTAACCTTCATCAGAGGAGATTTGCCTAAAGTAAAAGACTGACGGAAACTCCATGAAAGCTACAACAACACTTGTGGTTTATTTGTTTGCTTTTTCAGCAGTTGTCAATAGATGAAAATATACAATTGAGAAATAATACTATATTTTGTGCCAGACATTGGCTTGCTGTGCACGCAGGGTATTTATTGGACAGAGACTGACAACTGCTTCATTAAAGAAAGAATTGCCTCAATACTCAGAAATTATAACTCAAAGGTGTGAGCCCACAGTTTTGATGGAGTAGAAGCTTATTCTTTGAAATCTTCCTTCTGCATATTTGTTAATTCATTTTTCTTATCTAAAAATCATGTTAGAACACTCTGCATCTAGAATCAGAATTCCTGTTATCCTGAAAGCTGTGGAAATAGAGGATTCCATCCAATGCCAAACCTTTCCCCCTTCCCTTCTACGTTTCATTTTTAGGACAAAGTGGAGAACACTTTGAAGTATAATTTTGAACCAGTTTCAAGTTTTGATAAGAGAATCTTTGTTCTAACAAGATGTTTTCTGGGGCTAAGAAATTGTTTGGCATTAAAAAGAATAGGTGTAAACCTTACATACAATTCACTGATGGTTTTTTGCTCTGATGAGATTGTTACTACATCTATAAAATTGTATTCATAGGAGGCAGTATTAAGTAAAAAAATGATTAAATAAATCCTGACAGCTGAAATTGTATACGAATAGTAATTATTGTTATTAATACAATTATTTGAGGAATTATTACTTAAATAATATAGCAAAAATGTAATGACACTTTCTGAATACATCAGTAATGAAGTTTGTTAGACTACAAACTACAGGCTTTACAGAAACTTTGAACAAGATTTTCAACCTCAATTTGCTTCGTATGAGAGAAAACTCTGTAATTCCTTAAAAGTACATCTAAAAAAGGGATTCCTCCACTTTCCTCACACGTGCACGTGTGTGTGTGTCTGTCACCTGTGTGAAAGATGACAGAAGCAGATAGAGCTAAAAGAATTTTCTAAAAATAAAATGCACTGCAGAAAAGCTCTGCGATCTTACAGAGAGTGCCAAAATATCAGTGCATCGGTAGCCAAGGGGATAAAAAAGGGTATAAAAATTCCATTTCCTTAAACTCCACGCTTTCCTGGAACAATGTAAAGAAGAGAGCAGTGCTGCCAACTAAGACCTTAACTTGAAATGCCAAAGTCTCTAAAGCAGTTTCTTAAAGATGGTATTTCAGGGCAAAAGATCAGCAAGTCTTTGGTTTCTGGTGCTTCTTTTTTTTATTCATGTGGCTGCTAAAGCTGAAAATAATAAGCTTGTAAATTGGATTGAAACATTTAAATATTACATATAATAAATGTCAATGTTAGACACGTATTATATTTATTGCATTTTTTTCCCTAGACTGTTTTTAGGTGTCTATCAGCTTGTATGTCTTAATTCAAATCTGCTCTTCTATGAAGCCATCCTCAGCTTGCAGAAAAAAAATGTCTTATCATGAGAACTCCAGGAGAATTTATGTGTTGCAACACTCATAGGGCTACTTTAAATAAACTCTGAATAACTAGAGTAATGATAGGAAGTCCAGGCCTCTCTCCATCTCAGGATGAATTAGAGGTTTGATGATCACGTTTTTATAAAATTCAATCTGAGCTGAAGAATGTGACGAAAAGTAGACTTTAAACCCTTCCCAACATGTTGTCATTTGTGATATCACATTTAACTCAAAGGACATCTTCTGTGAGTTCTCTAATCTCACTACTTAAATCCAATCCCCACTATTATGCCCTCCTTTCAGTGTTTCCTGGTCAGTTTCATTAGGAGTCAAAAGATTCTGTGCCTGCTCACATAGCTTTTCATGGAAGACAGATTTGAAATATGTCACTGGCAATTTCCAATGACTATGGCATAGGTGTCAAGCAGTTTGAATTTTTTATCAGCATGATCTTCAGATTGAAGCTTTGACTAAAGCATGTGAGTGTGTGCAGGGCATGTGTGTATGTGTGTACACTTATACTCCTCCCTGGATAAACTGCCGCCTTTTAATGGGTCTAGGGCCCACAAATATCATGTGTCTAAAGTTTCAATAATTTCCAAATAATTGCAAATGGCTGTCATATGTCTGATAGTAACTATTCACTACCCCCCACATCTCTCAGGTTCAACACTTAGGCAGTCCTTCACTTTATTATCACATGTTTTGAGCAAAAAATTTTCATAGTATTTGCAGTGCCCTGCCGTACTGTAATCTTTAGTTTATTGTCCACCTTCTCACTAGAGATTTTTGTGATCAGAGCCTATATTATTTACTTCTATAGTCTTGCAACTACAATTTAATCTGACATATATATGTTAACTAAAGTTTTATAGACATATTTAGTTTGTTCTATATTTGTTGAGGTATTAGTTTGCTAAATATGGTATGAAGAGAGAGAGGAGAATAACATTTAGAGATTTATTTTGGAATCAAATTTTAATGTATAAAGATCTTCTTGGTATTTGTCCTTTATTCATAGTATTATCAAAGTTTGTTGTTGTTGTTAAAAGGAGAGAAATTATGATGTGCATTTACCCTGCACAACATTTAGTAGAGCCATCAGGAGTCAGGCATAGGGGAAGTCACACTGAAACTGTATTTTCTTTTCTTACTCAGGTGGGGAGCTCAAACATGGCATGCTACCTTTGTGGACATTTAATCACCAGTTATACTTTCTTTACATCTTCAGAATAAACCTTCCTTAAAAATTTTAGCCCAATTAAAAAACTTAATTGACATTTCTCAACATAGATTAGTAGTATTACTAAGCCACCAAAATCTCCCAAAATATGTCCATCATTATCTTCCTTTTCTACCTCGAATTTCTCTGTGTCAGATTTCTTCCCGAACATCTCACTGAGTTTATATATTTCACCAACTAATTGCATAAAAAGAAAAAAAAAATACCAATACTTTTCCACCCAGATCAGGTATGTTTCTTCTATCTTAGTAATGTCTCTGACGTCTCTCATTGTCAATCTTGACCCTCCTCACACCAGACACCTCTCTCCCGCTCCAACAAATCAATCATTCTGGCTTGAAGTCACCTCTGAGTGACCTTTACATCTCCCTATCATTGGCCATCCCTCTCCTTTCGAAATAGTTCCCAAGCACCTCCTTTATGGATGAAAATTGTTATAATTACTTTTTGCTTCACTATCCCTGACAGTTCTTGCTCACACCTACACAACCTGGTTATTTCCTTGAAACATTGAATTAATAGACATTAATTAATTGATATTAATTCTGAAGAAATTAGTCAATTTACTTAAAAATTCCTTTCTATTATATAGTTATAATTACTTAGCATCTAGGATTCTATTGTAAGATAATATTTTTAAGTTCTCTCTGTTTAAAATAATAACAATAACTATAGTAATAATCCAGACATCATCATCATTGACTGTAAACTGCTTTAATATCTGTGATTTTCTTTTCCTTTTCTATTTTGTTGGCAGAAATTATATTAATAAGAACCAACATGGAATCTCAACCTGTAATACAGATGAAGCCAAAGAAGCATGGATGGATTGAGGCAGAAGATTCAGAGACTATGAATCATCTTGGATCTACATGAAGGTGCCTCCTGAGAGCTCACCTAAAACATTAGGGCACTGCAGAGTGTGCTTCAGAGAATATTGTTGTAAATCAATGACATTTTGCTAAAAGACTTGTGAGCAAGCTATAAAGTGCTGAGACACCATAGAGAAACTACTTAGAAAACTAGGTCCAAAACAGTTGATCTTGTTATTTGTGGTAGTCATGTCCTATAAATTACCCACAAACACTGAATTAGCAAATACTGAACGTTTGTTCCTGGGGGAAACACAGAGCTAGGTTCCTGAGAGCATCTGGTCACATTTTCATCAGCCAGTCAATATGTAATGTTGTTTTATGTGTGTTTCTGTTTAAGATGCCTTATTTAATCTATGTTGGTGACTCATTAACGTTGAACTCACAACCAACAACACTGTAACTCATGACTGAATGAAGCTTATCTAACACATATATTTTCTTTGAAAGACACATCGCAGGCTCTTGCACTTAGGAACACTAGATAGCACTTCAGCACTGTTTAGGGCCATTTTAAACAGTGAAATTGCCAACAAAAATGAAAAAAAAAACATGGCACTAAGGAGACTAGGACACTTGTTTACAGCATGTGAGTTGAGATAAGAAGGCAGAGCATGGCCTTAGTAGATCTCAGCTAAAAACGTGAATCAGACAACTCAAAATTTTCACTGATTTGCACATGTCCTCAGATGATGGAGAAGGCATCATGCGTATTGATTCGGGGTTCTAAATAAATTTCAGTACATAGGTAAATTTGCAAACAAGCAGTCTATGAATAATGAGAATAGACTGTAATCACTTTAATGTGCCAGGAGTGAAAGACAGCGTGTTTGATGTTGATGTATCTTCAATGTTGATTACAGCTTAATGCAATATTATTCAGCTCCTTAAAAAAATACAAAGAGACATTTGCAGCAGCAGTACAAATGGCTTCGTGCATGCGCACCTAGAAACATTTTTCTCTAAGTAATAGTTATTGTTTACTTATATAGAATTAAATATATTCTTTTGAAAAGATGAGAAACAAACAAACAAAAAACCCTGATAATCTGCAATCTCAGCAATTAGAAAATCAATGATAAAAAGTGTATTCTACTTGATCATTTCAGGATATTACAAAATTTGGATACTTTTTTTTCACTAAATTTTATGGGCTGAACAGCTTTCTGAAACATAAGAAGTTAACGACAGAGTTTTTGGTAACTAAATAATGGTAACCTAATAAGAATGAACTATATGTTTAATCAATAAACCATCTTTAGATATTTAAATGATTCCTACATTTTGCTGTTTCATAGAACTGTGATGAGCAATCTTGAACTCAGATGTTTAGTGTAGTGTGTCTTTGGGATACACAGGAGGATTTACACTCATATCAATCAAAGTCCCATCAGTAAAACAAAACTTACAGAAATTATACCTTAAGCATTTCAGTGGTGATGGGGCATCAGGTTGACAACTTTTCCTCTATCAGTTAAGGAAAAATGTTATTTATATAATACTTGAATATTTATGTAAGTGTGCAAATGTTTCAAAATCAAAACAAAATTCTAATCATGAGAAACAATGAAATAATTCCAAATTGAGGAACATTCTACAAAACAATGGGGCCTCTTTACTTCGTAAACATTAATGTCCTCAAGGACTTGATAACTAAATAAAAATGCATGAGCCTGACTAGAAAAGCAAAGCAGGGGGTGCCATAAAGGAAGGTACTGTGAAAAATGGCATAATTTCACTATGGATAATAATTTTAAACAATGCTAAGTTTTCTAAACTCAATCATTGCTTTGTGGTTATATAAGATAATGTCCTTTTTTTTAAAAAGAAATGTATGCATCGGTATTTAAGATGACAGTGCATGATATCTACAATCTACTCACCATCTTTTTCAGAAAAAAATTAATAAACAGACAGCATTGGCAAAGTACAAAAAATATGTGAATTCAGATACAGAAATTGTAAAAGCTATTTTAAATATTTTATAAATTTTATAAAGCTCTGATTTTTGTTTCAAAATAAAAGTATAATTAAAAAATAATAACCCTCTAGAAAATAGAAATGAAAGGTAATTTCCTACTCACAATAGCAATCTAAGAACAGATTTAATAAGAAATTTTTAGGACTTATATAAAGAGAGCTCAAAAGACTTTTCTGGGAGATGTAACAGTCTGAAAAAAGTAGAGAAAGCATTAAACCATAATAGTAATCACCAAAATATATGAAAATAGTTATGAGATTGTTCTGCCCACCAATTTGAAAACTAAATTGCAAAATAATATTTACAATACAAGTATTGTAAGTATATGGAGAAATGAGATTTCTTATGCCCTACTTAAGGAATTTTATTTAGTATAACCTCTCTTGCAAACAACTCTATAGCAGTACCAAAATCCTCCCAATAGTCCACACCCTTTGGAAGGGTGTCAAGTCACTCACCTGTTTTCTTGCAGATCTATTTCCCTGTAATTACCCCACTTGACTCAGAATAGATTGAGCCAAGGAGAACACTGATGAGAGATTTCAGGCAGACAAAGAAAGTAGTGAGTTTTTCTACCTCTATCTCTGGCTGAAAGTCTCTGTAGCTCAAATCATCATTTTGCCCAGGCTGTGATCCCAGCTTCCACCCAGAAGCCAGCCCTAATTCTTTTCTGATAAGTTAGCTATCTTTTATTTTGTCCTTTAAACATGAGTGGGAATATCAGCTTCAAACTTTTGCTAATTTCTGAGTTGCCTCATTGCCCCATTTTGTCTTTCAAACATGTTCTTGAAAGTAGATTTTGATATGCCTCCATCATTCTTTGAGCACTTAATTGTCTTATGGCTCAAGATGGTGTTCTGTTCTCATCTTTTACTTTCTGTATCTGTCAGGGTTCTTCAGAGAAACAGTCAGGCATAGCTTAATGACCAGGATACTGTCTGAGAAATACATTGTTAGGCAAATTTGTTGTGCAAACATCACAGAATGTACTTACACAAACCTAAGTAATATAGTCTACTACTCACTAGGATATATGGCATAGTCTATTGCTCTTAGGTTACCAACCCGTACACTGTGCTACTGCACTGAATACCATAGAAAATTGGAGCACAGTGATATTTGTATATCTAAACACAGAAAAGATGCAATAAAATATGGTATTATAATCTTATGGAACCACCATCTTATGTGCAATTTGTTATTGACCAAAACATATTTGTCACATGATAGTAAATAGAAAACAGAAGACAAATTATACACAGTTACCCCTCTGTACATGAAGGGGATTGATTACAGATACCCCACTCTAATGTATACTGAAATCCATGCATACTCAAGTCCTGCAGTTGGCCCTGTAAATCCCACATATGTGAAAATTTGTTTTTCCATATAGATGGGTTTTACATCCTAAGAATACAGTCTACCTCCAATTGAAAAAAAAATCTGCTCATGCATCTCAGGTACTTTAGGAATAACACCTTATGCACTTTAGAAATTTTAGAATTTTCTGTACACAGAGAGACACATATTGTATAAATTGGCAAGGCTGGAAATTCTGACTCAGATATTAGCTCAAAAACAAGCCTACTCTTGATTAATCAGATATTCTACCCGGAGGAATTATTGATTCATTGTTTATACCTACTAGTAATCAGAGACATGTCCCAAGGACAGAAGACTGTGAGAAACTTTTCACTAACTCTGGCAGAAATTATTAATGACACTACTTCTTCCCTAGAAGGAATACAAATCAGTCTCAAGTCATGGGCACAAGGAGTGATGGACAAACAAAACTTTATGGTTTTGTTTGATGGAATTGGAATTGCCCAGAAATTTCTATCATGAAGGTATATTTATGCATGGAATGTCCAGAAGTCAGTGAGACTAAGGGCAATGATGGGTCTTTGGTATAACCTAAGAATGGCTTTCGAATGAGTATTTTCTGACCTAATGATAATAAAGAGAAAAGAAAGTGGCCTTTTTGAATGCACAAATACCTAGCATCCCTCTAGATATTTGTTGGCTAGTCATGGTGACATCTATGCAGTTGCTAATAATTCTTGCTGTACTTGCATCAATGAAAAAGGCATGGGAGAACAGGCTATGTATACATACATTGCCTTAAGAAAAAAGTGACTTGATTCTCAGTTTTATCCTCACGGCTTATACAATATGATGTTTTGTCCTGTATTGAGCAACTGGGTTTCTCATTTCAAAGTATTTGAAGGATTCCTACCCAGATGTCTCCCTTTTCTATATCAGTCTCTGATTTACCTCACTGAACTGATCTCCCACAGCTTGCCTCAGCCTCTAGATCCTCTTCCAGGGAGTCACTTCTACACGGGCATTCTTAACAACATCCTTGGTCCTCAACACCTAGCTCTGGGCTGCTGTGCCTTTCTTCACCCTTGACTTAGTCCCATCTACTAGCTATAGAATGGAGTTGTTTAGGAAGGGAAGGGAAGAGTAGGGACTAAAGAAGAGAAATAGAAGACCCAAATTATTCCTTTATTCTGAGAACATATATGTGTGATATTGTAACTTTCTCAATGCAACCCAACTGATAACGTTTTTGGAACTCAAGTGAGTTCTCTTTTTACGCTAGTCTTGTCACCAGCTTTCTGATTCTTAGGAAATGGCTCTATACCCTATTGCCCTGCTCCTAATTTTGCAAGATTACGTGTGAGTACCCAGTATCTCTGTGAGTACCCAGAATGTCTCAGAGGAATTTCTCTAAGCTTTCCTACCCTCTCTCCTGCCTTAGAGAGCAGAAAGCCTGGAATGCTTAGAAGGCATTTCTCTCAGCTCTCCAATCTTCTGCTTTTGGCTACTAAAAACCTGAAGTACTTTGGCTAGTTACCTCTCAAGTGTCCCGATGTGCCCACACTCACTGGCCTACACCCTGTGTTGTTAGTGGAGACCTATCATTCAAGAACCAGTTAATACATAACCTGTGTGTGTATGTGTGTGTGTGTGTGTGTGTGTGTGTGTGTGTGTGTACACTTACATATATTTATGTATAACACATTTTTATATGTATGAAGTCAGTGAAGTTCCATGGGAAAGGGTAGATGGATAAGTGAATAGTCACTATATAGATGAAGCGTTGAAGAAATGTAGTCTATCCCACAGTTCATATGCAGCCAGACCACATGTCATCATTACATGTTTGTGAAAGGTGTGACTAAGTTTCTTTGTACCACCAAATATAGTTGATAACACCTCCTCCTGCAGCTCTCAGGAAAGAAGCTTCCTTTTTCCTATGAAGAATTTGTCACTGGCTAGAATTTAGTTTATTTGCGTTTCTTCACATCTTTATTTCTTTGATATATTAAAAAAATCATTTAATAATTTACTACACTGGTATTGGTGTTTAGAGTTAGAGCAACAATCTCTTATATTGTCTATAACTTACATAGAAAAGGAAATCCTTCTTATTTTTTCTTATTTGCTTTTCCATAACTAGTAAATGGATTTAGAATCATTTGTCAAATTTAGATGTGTTTGACAGATCCCTATCCCTAATGCTCAGCATGGCATTACAAAGATAGTGGCATTTCTTTGCATGGTAACCAACTTGATTCTCTACCACCTTGTGAGGAAATGTATTCATCACAGCCTTGGGTTTTTGCCCTTTATAGTCATACGCGATTTCTCTTACACACTATTTTTCAAGTATTTTCTATTCACACTACATTTTTTATGTCCTATAAAAGCATTTATGCCATTGTCTAAAATGTTCTTTATCCTAATCTTACATGCTTAAAATCTATCATTCAAGAACCAATTTATATATAACCTCTGTGTGTGTGTGTGTGTGTGTGTGTGTGTGTGTGTGTGTGTATGAATAGGTTCTGGAAGCAAAATATGTTTATACATTTACATATATTTACATATAACATATTTTATATAACTATATATAAATGCACATCTATAAATATATTACTTGTATATATGTTTATATGTATATAAATTTACATATACATAACTTGCTTTTCAAAAAGTATTACATTTATGTTTATCAGCTTTTTCTTTTTCTTACTAGATTTTATATTTATTAGTGGGAAACCTTATCATTTCTATTTTTTTTTTTTTGAGATGGAGTCTCACTCTTGTTGTCCAGGCTGGAGTGCAGTGGTGTGATCTTGGCTCTCTGCAACCGCCACCTCCCAGTTTCAAGTGATTCTCCTGCCTCAGCCTCCTGAGTAGCTGGGATTACAGGCACCTGCCACCACACCTGGCTAATTTTTATACTTTTAGGAGAGAAGTTGGCCAGGCTGTTGTGAACTCCTGACCTCAGGTGATCTGCCCACCTCAGCCTCACAAAGTGCTGAAATTACAGGTGTGAGCCTGTAATCATTTCTATTTTTCTGTAATGATGGCACCTGGCCATCATTTCTATTTTTCTGTCTTCAACTCTATCTTGTATATTGTATTAGTAAAACAATTCTGAATACTGTGAAAGAAAGTATACATGGATAAACATTTTTATTGATCTGTTATGTACATTCCACTATCTGCCGCTTATTTATATCTGTTTGCTATATATATGTGTGAATACATATGAATACACATATATGTATATATGTTTTCTGTCCACTTTTTATCAAATTTCCATCGAGAATGAATGATACCTTATTTGTATGTGTTCAGAATGTGAATTATAACAAATATTCTATATACAGCAGAAGGTCAGAAAAGTAACATTTCTGGTGCTATAACTTAAACATTTGTGAAGCTGTTCATCATATTTATCTATCCAAAGTTATATGGAACATTAAGAATATTATCTGAAAATTAATTTTTTTAACACAAGCATACATATTTTTAATTTTGAAGCTTGATGGATCCAGATTATTTACTTGTCCTTCTTCTGTGTGTGTACATAAATATGCTACATCTACTGAAAATGTATTTGTGAAATAAAAAATAGCACCACATGTTGTTAGAGAGTCAATACCTTGGCCAATAAAAAATAGTTTGCTCACATAATTAAAAATAATTACTCTTAATGAAATGATAAACAGACAAATTACAAGGGCAGATTTGAAGCAGCATTATTACAGTAAATTCTTTGTGTTTTCTAAACTTTATTTTGGGATTTGCATATTACTTCCTTTTTCATTTTTAAGTAAAGATAACCATATCTATAGTTAAGTCTCAACTACATGCACCAATAAATATTTAACAAAAGCAGTTACGTGCCACAATTTATTTCAAGAAATTCTATAGAGTTTTGTGACACACACCTAAAAACACAATGTTTTATAAACGAACGCTGAAACAGAACCAACGTCTGTCTTTACCCATTGATATCTCTTCAAATGTCAAGTCACATTTGAAATAACCATGTAGTAGAGATTACTACATTTATGGCTTCAAGAGATAACTGGACATTTTTTTGCAAAGTAAAGCCTTTCTAATATGTAAGATTATTATATCTCATTAACATTTATGTTAGTGAGATATTTCTTTTAGTTCCATTTGGCTAGTACATGTAACTTTGTAATGAATATCCTTCATGTAAATTGTTGTCTACATATTGTATTGCAGATTATATCCAAAGAATATATACCTAGAGGTGAAATTATAATTTTACAACTTGAAGTTCTTTTAAATATTCTTGATGACTTTTTCAAAATATCTTTCCAGAAAAGTTGCATTGATTCAGACTTCTAATAATAGCTGCAGAAGTATTCAGGTTCTCTAGGAATAGTCATTTTTGATCATTATCAATTATCAATTATTATTGTAGATTTGATAAAAATTTGTCTCATATTTGGGAAATTAAAAATTCTCAATGATACGACTTTTTTGTATTTACAGAACTTTTGCATATCTACAATATAAATTAGGTGTTTATATTTTTCAGTTTTTCAGACTGAGTTTCTCAGTTATTTTATTTCATTTCCCTTCAGAAGATACAAAAAATATACTGGTTTAAATAATTAAAAATATTTTTGCTGTAATGGAATTTCAATATTTTGACTAAAATAACTTTCTGTCACCTCCCCAATGTAGCCTCTTGCACACTGCATGCTCTGAAAGAGATAACGAAACAAGTTAGCAAGAGTAAGCTTTTATCTGTGCTTTATAGTTTGCAAATTACATATCATATAGCTTAATGCCTTTTTCCAGAAATACTTCTATACTCAGAGTTGCTGATGATGTTAATTTTGCTGCTACTTCTTGAAAGAAACAGCAAAGAAAGCCTTAACCTTAAGCATTTACAATAAGTTTTCTTACTCTTAAACAGACTCCAAACAAGGCACCTTTTTCTTTAGAGGCGCTTTTACATTAAGTGATGAATATTTATCCTTTTTAGAAGATTCCTTTCAAACTGGCTTCCTCTTAGCATGACTTTGCTCAATCCTTTGTTGTTTGTTTGATTTTCTATAGTAGCCTTAGTTTACTTGAGTTAAAACAGTTATCTTAGTCTACTCTTACAGTTCTAGGTGCACTAAGGATTGCCCAATTACTTTGACTGATACCCAGTTTGGTCTGTAATATTTCCTGAAAAAAATAAAATTATTGACTAGTATATAAATTATCATTAAATAAAAAATAAAATGAAGACATGTAAATTAAAACAACTAGGAATACACATAACATAACCCCTATCTTTTCAGTTAAAATTTAAAACATACACTGGTTTTCTATTTCAACACATCATCTTAACCCAACCAGTCCTATATTTATCCATTTAGTAGCATAAAAATTTTCTTCTTACCGATTGTATAGTCTAATAACTAAGAATGCTTTTTATGTTTTAAGCCATTTTGGGGGAAAAAGAAGAATATGTGACATAGAATGTATATGACCTATAAAGTCAAAAACCTTTACTAATCTCAACTTTAATGGAAAAAGTTTTTCAACCCTGGCATAGAGGTTCTCTGTGGCTTTTAATCTATCCATAATGGTATTGTAACTTCAGGATTCAAGTCCCTCCATCTCTGCACCAAATACGAACCTGTAATAAATAAAATGTTAGCTAAGACGTTTAAATAGACTTCCTGAGATTAAAGTCAAATATTAATATAGTCATGAAACAACAATAACAAAACATAATTTTAGAGAGACTGTCTAAGCAAAGGCAGTCAAAGTCTTAGCTTCTGCAGGTCGGAAGGAAACTACCATAAATGAGTCATTGGAATACAAGCAGACTAATGGTTTGATATCAAAGAATAGCACAATGTGGCTGGGTATGGTGGCTCATGCCTGTAATCCCAGCATTTTGGGAGGCTAAGGCAGGTAAATCACCTGAAATCAGGAGTTTAAGACCAGCTTGCCAACATGGTAAAATCCCGTCTCTAATAAAAATACAAAAATTAGCCAGGCATGGTGGTGGGCACCTGTAATCCCAGCTACTTAGGAGGCTGAGGCTAGAGAATAGCTTGAACCTGGGAGAAGGAGGTTGCAGTGAGCTGAGATCGTGACATTGCACTCCAGCCTGCCTGGGCAACAAGAGCAAAACTCCATCTCAAAAAAAAAAAAAAAAAAAATAGCACAATGTACCCTAGAATGTAGTTCAGAAAAAGAAATACATATCCTCTGATTACTACCTACAACTATGGATGGGTAAATGTTCATAACTAATTAGGTGAGAGAAAATGGGCAGAAATTCATTGCAAAGAAGTGAGCTAAAGTGCTATCTTATTCAGTGCCTAAAAATTAAATAGGAAATATCTTAATAATTTTCTGGGATAAAAAGACAAAGCCAAAAATATAATGTCAACTTGTTATTTCATAGTCTTGGATAGAAAAAAAACCCACTGCATAGTCAGAATGAATATAAAGGCAGAGATTAAAAATAAAGAAATAGAAATTCCAATGAAGATGAATAGAATGAAAAATTTCAACACGTTTTAAAACAATGCATGCTGAAAGAGCACTTAAAAGAATAGCAATGATTAATTCTTAATGAAATAAAAATAAAGCTTTCTAAAAGACTTTTAAATAAGTCCGTTGAAGACCTTCAAACTCATAAAGGATACACTGGGAATACTGAGAACAATGAAGGATTAGGAATCAAAAGGAAGAAATGATATAATAAAATCAATTTTAAAAGAAGGAAAACAAGTAAGTAATCTGGAATAAAAAATAAAGATATAGAAAAATAAGCTGAATGTTTGAGATGCAATCTAATTTGAAAACAATAGGGAGGTGAATTGATTTATTGAAAGATGGTTTTGAGAAATTATTTCATAATGCTGTCCAAAGCAACAAAGATAAATATTTGAAGAAACTAGTAGTAACAGGCATGGAGAAGAAATGACAAAGTCACATTATAGGAAACTGAGATGAATCTATAAATAAATGGAATATTTGAAAGCAATGTTTTATGAAATTATAACTGAAAAATATTCCCGAACTGAATAACTATTTCACACATCACAACTGAAGAAGGTACCAAATATAAAATATTATAAATGAATGAATTCATGAATGTATATATAAAAAACAAGAAACCTATCAGACAATGAGACCCCCATTGAGTGTTACAGATTAAGAAATCTATTGTAGGCATTAAAATATACATCATATGCAAGCTAGTTAAGTAACCTATGCAATTTATGCTTTTGCATATAGTTTGGGCTTATTACTACAGACTAGCTAGAAAAGGGGTGAAGAAAAGGATCTGGAACTCAATTGTGAAAAAGCAAGAAAAAAACTGGGTAAACTATATCCTATGAAGATAAATCATACTCCACACCTGCCTTTTACCATCTCCAATCACAATGATGCAGCTGACCACAGGAAACGCTGACATTCTTTCCCATGGAACTTCACATACGTGAGCATTTGACCCAAACCATGGGGAGATTCAGTAGCTACTCATGGCCTGGGTGCTGCTCAGGCCAAACAGGTGAACTGGCAGATAAGGAACTACACAGAACCTGGTGCCCCAACATAACTTTAAAACAAATAAACAAACAAAAAATTAAAGGAAAAAGAAAAAACATTCTTTCCTTACTGCCTTCCAAATCTCATGGAAATTGATCTTGTAATTAATCCTAACCTGGTACAACAAAGGTAAGAGGTTCTGGAGAATATAGTCCCAGCTTATCTGGTTTGACATAGTAAAACTTACCATTTTGCATACTTAAAAAATTTAAAGTTAGGCTGCAAAATATCAGACATCTTAAGATTTTTCCAGAGACATACGATAAATCATCTAACACTGTATGAATATGATACTGGTAGCAGAGTCATCATTACAAACAAATGACATCAGTAGGTAATGGGATTACATCTTCATAAAGGTGAAAAATTACTCACCTGAAATCTCATACTCAATAAAGCTATAAGGAGTAAATCAATCACAAAATAAAAATGTTCTAGATATTACAATCTAAGGAGTTTACCACTTATGTACGTTCTCTGGAACAATGAATTGCCACACATATTTAATGTGCACAATTTGATCAATTTGTACATAAGCAAATACTGATTATACGATTACCACAATCAAGGTAATAGACATATCCAACACCTCCAAAAGTTTCCTTATGTCTCATTGTTTTGTTTTTGTTTCTTTGTTTGTTTTTAATGTGTGGTAGGGGCAATTAAAGTGAGACTTATTTTCTTTTGGACTGCATAATTCTGTACTGATTACTACAGATACTATGTTGTGGAGAAGATCTCTAGGACATCTTCATCTAATATCGCTGAAACTTTAAGAAGAAAGGAACTTGAAGCAGTCCAGAGTGGGGGAGTTAGTGTAGAAAAAAGCAATTCCAACTTAGAAATATATAATTGCTATTGCATCACCTTCATGGAGGCAGGAGAGGTACTGACCTAGGACACAGGGAACAGATTAGTTTTGGGTTTAAATTTCTGTTCCAAAATATATATAAAAGTCACTTATTAAAGAATAGTCTAAGTAGAAATAAGTGGAAATAAAAGAGTAATTAATATTAACCTTGCTGTTAATTCACTTTATACATTTATGTTTTTATTTACATTATCCAACAAAATTTAGATAAGATGTTGAATCTTTTATGCACAATTTTTGCAATAAATATACAAAATTCAGCAGAAAATTCTCTGTATAGACAAATATATTTGTATATAAAATTGTCTTTAATATATTTTGATAAGCAATCTGTTAAATGTGTGAAGAAAGTATTAAGGGAGCAGAAAGAAAGGTATAATTAATTATATTCTATTAAATAATCTTGCATAGCAATTAAAAATTGCTGTTGGAGGCCAGAGAATAACTGATAACAAGAGTTGTTGCATTAGAAATGAGGCTTGAAATCCTTTGGATATATACCCAGTCATGGAATTGCTGGGTCAAATGGAATTTCTATTTCTAGGTCCTTGAAGAATCACCACACTGTCTTCCACAATGTTCAACTAATTTACACTCCCACCAACAGTGTAAAAGTGTTTCTATTTCTCCACATCCTCTCCAGCATCTGTTCTCTCCAGATTTTTTAATGATCGCCGTTCTAACTGGTGTGAGATGGTATCTCAATGTGGTTTTGATTTGCATTTCTCTAATGACCAGTGATGATGAGCATTTTTTCATATGTTTGTTGGCCTCATATATGTCTTCTTTTGAAAAGTGTCTCTTCATATCCTTTACCCACTTTTGAATGGATTTGTTTTTTTTTTTTCTTGTAAATCTGTTTTAGTTCTTTGTAGATTTTGTATATAAGTTCTTTGTCAGATGGGCAGATTGCAAAAATTTTTTCCCATTCTGTTGGTTGCTGATTTACTCTAACCATTGTTTCTTTTGCTGTGCAGAAGCTCTGGAGTTTCATTAGAACCGATTTGTCTATTTTGGCTTTTGCTGCCAATGCTTTTGGTGTTTTAGTCATGAAGTCCTTGTCTATGCCTATGTCCTGAATGGTTTTGTCCAGGTTTTCTTCTAGGGTTTTTATGGTGTTAGGTCTTATGTTTAAGTCTTTAATCCATCTCAAGTTAATTTTAGTGTAAGGTGTCAGGAAGGGGTCCACTTTCTGCTTTCTTCACGTGGCTCGCCAGTTTTCCCAACACCATTTATTAAACAGGGGAATCCTTTCCCCATTGCTTGTTTTTGTCAGGTTTGTCAAAGATCAGATGGTCGTAGATGTGTGGCATTGCCTCTGAGGTCTCTGTTCTGTTCCATTGGTCTTTATCTCTGTTTTGGTACCAGTATCATGCTGTTTTGATTACTGTAGCCTGTAGTACAGTTTGAAGTCAGGTAGCGTGGTACCTCTAGTTTTGTTCTTTTTGCTTAGAATTGACTTGGCTATGCGGGCTCTCTTTTGGTTCCATATGAAGTTTAAGGTGTTTTTTCCAGTTCTGTGAAGAAGGTCATTGGTAGCTTGATGGGGATAGCATTGAATCTATACATTACTTTGGGCAGTATGACCATTTTCATGATATTGATTCTTCCTAACCATGAGCATGGAATGTTTCTCCATCTGTTTTTGTCCTCTCTTATTCTGTTGAGCAGTGATTTATAGTTCTACTTGAAAAAGTCCTTTCCATCCTTTTTTCAGTTGTATTCCTAGGTATTTTATTCTCTTTGTAGCAATTGTGAATGGCAGTTCGTTCTTGATTTGGCTCTCTTTAAGTCTGTTATTGGTGTATAGGAATGCTTGTGATTTTTGCACATTGATTTTTATCCTGGGACTTTGCTGAAGTTGCTTATCAGTTTAAGGAGATTTTGGGCTGAGACGATAGGGTCTTCTAAATATACCATCATGTCATCTGCAAATAGAGACAATTTGACTTCCTTTTTCCTAATGGAATACTCTTTATTTCTTTTTGTTGCCTCATTGCTCTGGCTAGAACTTCCAATATTATGTTGAATAGGAGTGGTGAGATAGGGCATCCTTGTCTGGTGCCAGATTTCAAAGGGAATGCTTCCAGTTTTTGCCCATTTAGTATGATATTGGCTGTGAGTTTGTTGTAAATAGCTTTCATTATTTTGAGATACGTTCTGTTGATACCTACTTTATTGAGAGTTTTTAGCATAAAGGGCTGTTGAATTTTGCATGTTCTCACTCACAGGTGGGTGTTGAACAATGAGAACACATGGACACAGGGAGGGGGAGCATCACACACTGAGATCTGTAGGTGGGGGACTAGGGGAGGGACAGCGGGGGGTAGGGAGTTGGGGGAGGGATAACATGGGAAGAAATGCCAGATATAGGTGATGGGGATGGAGGCAGCAAACCACATTGACATGTATGTACCTATGCTACAATACTGCATGTTCTTCACATATACCCCAGAACCTAAAATGCAATTATATATATATATATAATTCTGTATTTTATATATATATATTTTATACATAATATATATATTATTCTGTATTTTATATACATATATGTGTATATGCATACATACATATACGTATATGTATATATATTTATATATATAAAATACAGAAGGGAAAATAGAAACTAATAAAAAAAAAACCTCCAAACAGGTAACCACTATTAACTCGTTTTTGTGTTATCTCTCAGATTTGTTCCCTATGCAAAACAAATATATGTGATTTCAGTTACAAATAAATAAAATCATACTATTCCAAAAAAAAAGAAAATAGAAATGAGGCTTGAAGAGTGGTTGTTTTCATTTCTGATAAAGAGCAAAGGAGAAGATCTGGTAGCTTTGTAGTGTGTCATCTGGAAAACTATTGTAAACCAAAAGGCACCTGAGATGAGTCTCAATCAATATAGACATTTATTTTGACAAGGTTAATGACATGCCAGTGACACAGCCTCAGGAGGTCCTGAGAACATGTGCCCAAGTTGGTTGGGTTATTGCTTGGTTTTATGCATTTAGGAGGACAGAAGTTATACACAGACATCAGTCAATACCTGTAAGCTGTACAATGAGTTGGTCCAGGAAGTGGGGAACGGTGGGAAGGGTTTCTGGGTAATAGATGGATTCAAAGATTTTCTGATTGGCAATTGTTGAAAGAGTTACGTTATTATCTGAAGAAAATATCTGGTTTAAGATAAGAAGTTGTGGAGACCAAGACTCTTTTTATGCAGATGAAGCTTCCAGGTAGCAAGCTTCAGAGAAAATAAATGGTAAATGTTTCTTATCAGACTTAAAAAGGTGCAAGACTCTTAGCCTCTCTTGAATCAGAAAAAGACTTGGAAACAGAATGGGATTCTCTACAGAACGTAGATTTTCACCACAAGATACAGCTTTGCAGGAGCGTTTAAAAATACATCAAATAAGTTAGTTTCAGGATAAAATACTTCAATTTCTTTCAGAGCCAATCTGTCATTTTGTGGCATATTTTATTGCTATTAGGTTGGTACAAAAGTAATTGTGGTTTTTTGCAATCACTTTCTATGGCATAAACCAAAATTGCTTTTGCACCAACCTATCGCCCCAAGAGTCAGTTTGATCAGTCTCAGGATCTCTGTTTTAATGTTAACGCCTGTCATATTTACCTGAATTCCAAAGGAAGGACAGTACAATGAGACATGTCCAACCCCACTTCCCATTGTTGTAAACAAATGCTTGGTGCTTCAAAGTGTCTCCCACTTTACATCTTATCTCTGCCTCCTAACAGCCTGTCTTGTGGACTGTGTCAAAACAAAAATTACCCTGGATCGTTAAACAGGCAAGGAAGACTTTACTCAAGGCAACAGCTAGAGGAAAGAGGAGACGGTAGGCCCTCTGTGCTTGTTAACAGGCTTTATCAAATGGAAAAGTAAACTTTTTTCTCTTTCGTTATAGGAGATAATTTTACAATGTGGTGCAAGGCATGGAGCAAAGGTAGGTTCCTACCCTTCCACAGAAACTGGGTGACAGGGGCACTACCTTCATTGATAATTAACTTTCAAAGAGATGGTTCACAGACTCCTATAAAAGACATCACTGTTTTGTAAGCCTAGAAAGAGGCTTTTAAAAAGTTTACACTTTGGCTGGGCACGGTGGCTCAAGCCTTTAATCCCAGCAATTTGGGAGGCACAGGTGGGAGGATCACCTGAGGTCAGAAGTTCGAGGCTAGCCTGGCCAACATAATGAAACCTTGTCTCTACC
This sequence comes from Ateles fusciceps, assembly GCA_036589455.1. NCBI lineage: Eukaryota > Metazoa > Chordata > Mammalia > Primates > Atelidae > Ateles > Ateles fusciceps. The sequence goes on along the minus strand of JAZHEH010000174.1, from coordinate 1,066,987 downwards.
AAAAATACAAAAATTAACTGGGTGTGGTGGCGGGTGCCTGTAATCCCAGCTATTTGGGAGGCTGAGACAGTAGAATTGCTTGAATCCAGGAGGTGGAGGTTGTAGTGAGCCGACATAGAGCCGTTGCAATCCAGCCTGGGTGAAAGAGAGTAGACTCTGTCTCAAATAAATAAATAAATAAACAAACAAACAAACAAATAAATAAATGTATACTTTAAGAGACAGAGAAAGTATTCATAGCTACAATTTTTCTAAAGTAAATGTTCAAATAAATGGGGACAGAGTATTCTTTGAATAAAAAAGGAAAATGGTAACTGAGATGATGCATGTGTTAATTGATTATGATTATTTCACAATGTTTCCAATACCCAAACATTTAGTACTCCTTAAATATTCTTTATTTGTGCTTGTCAATTATACCTCAATAAAGGAGAAAAAAAATTTTGTGATCTAGAGTCAATAAGAAGCCTGTCTAAAGATTAGTCAAGCTGAGGAAGACGTTACAACCGTCTTGGTCAGCTTCATGGGGCAGAATCAGAGGCAAAGGCGCCAGCCATAGAGTGAGTATTTAAGCAGCCTAAACAATCCCCACAACTGTGAGGCTAGCTAAAAAGTTCTAGTCATGAAGAGTGTTCCCCATTTAGGGACTCTCCATGCGAGAAATAAAGGCACTAACTGACCTTGAGTCCTCTGGTGGTTTTGACATGTGCTGAAATGTCATCTCCCATGGTCTAAAGGCAACTCTTGAATGGTTAGCTGTAAATGGCAGAGGGACTTTTCCTAGAGGACAATTTTCTTAGTCCTACAGAATTCAGTTGCTGCACAGGACTAAATCCTACTCAAAAATACAAGGGATGATATATCACTTTATAGAATTCACAACCAGTTTAGCACTGACATGTTAAAAATAAGGCTGAAAGAGAAATGGAAATTATTAAGGAAAGGTGAAATTATTCCCAGAGGTGGTGTATATGTATGTATCATACAAATGTTAATTTTGTTCTAGGAATTTCTTCCAACTGAATTGAAAACCCACAGAATGTGGATATAGGACAGCGTGTTTCCATAGACTGCTAACTTGATAAACCAAAACCAAGATTTTCTTGTTTTTCCTTTATCCCCTCAGATTCAGGTTATTTTATTCTGAAGCTTAAGGCAGCATAAAGTGCTACCTTCTGGCAACATAATTATGACTGTGATAATTGGATTAGGTACCATATATTCACTGGTTTGCTAGATGTGAAGGGTAGTAACGCTCCTTTTGTGTCCTACTAATTTTTTTGGTGTATTAAAAGTGAGGTACAACAGAGACTGACATAGCAATAAAATACTTTTCTGAGGCCCTGAAGTAAATATTCATAATTCTTGAAAGCCCCATGCACTGATGTTAGACAAGCCAAATTCTTTATTGGAGAACTCCTAGACCCGAAATCCAGCAAAATGTGAAGGTGGCAAGGAGGGATTGTGGATTTTTACTTCTTTGGAATGGTGACTCATATGTGCAAAAGAAATTAATTTTGAACTTTTATCTGTTTTGGGATTTAACTTTAAGGAGGATTTAACATTTGGAATTTAATTTCTTCATGGCATGTGATAGTAGGGCAGGATATATACTTAAATAAAGCATATCTACTTACTGGCATTATTATCATTTGGATTAGCTGTTTCTTAATCATTGGATCATATCGTTTTTAGAGTATCATGCTACTTTTGTTACTGTAGAACTTCTGCTATGCCTTCTTGGAAAATAGAGCTGGAGGTAGTCTGGAAAAGAAAAGTAAATAGCAAGTGAATTTTCAGCTTTGGAAAGACAGTGGTTTGGAATTACTTTGATCACTGTACTGTTCTTGCAGATTTCACAGACTTATAGGTACAGATCTCTATGCTCTTCCACATTCTCCCAGGAAGGTATATAGAAGTACAGTGGCTGAGTATAGGAGAGATGTTCTCACATATATTGATCCAGATCTACCCTGCTACTGGTAAACTCCATTCCTAAGCAGGTTAACCACATGTCTATTCGATGATAACATTAATTCAGAAGCTCAGTGGTCTAAGTGAATTAGAAGTCAGGGAATGCTCATTGATGAACATCTTCTCTCTGCTCCAGTTTCATATAATGGAGTGCTGTTTTCTAAACACATACCTCTCCTCTCTCAGACAATTTATTCACTCCAAATAGAGGGAGTTGGAATGATACTGATTGACATCTTTGAGAATACCATACTCAGCTCCTTTTCCCACTCCTTTTGATATAGGGAGAAAGAAATTGGGATAATTCTGACTTGAGAAAAAGCATTTTCCCATTGCTCATTCACTATGCACTTTCTTCAGTGTGTAGAGTGCTCCATTCTGAAGGTGAATATTATAAAATGAACTTGCCCAAATATAATAGTCATAAACATTATCTTAGAAATAATTGGTGATTAATGTGAAATTATACACTTTATTTCTTACTCCTTTGTTCTGTTTTCTCAACAAGGAAGACAGCACTATTTATGGAGCCCTTTGCAGAGCTCAGCAAGAATCAGTCTGCTCTAACCTGTAACATAAATATTACTTCCATCTTTATGGAAAAATTTACATGGGGGAGGAAGGAAGTCATGACAGTGAGAGAAAAGATGTATGATATTTTATAACTTTACCTCAAGAAAGAAATATCTTTGCCTAAGATACAGAAACTTATTTGCAATGAGATGTTAAACAACGCCATTTTCCATTTCTCAGTTTTGCTAAACGCTATGAGCAATAAGCAAGAAAAAAAAAGTTAACACTTTGAAAATGGGTCGGACTATACATGCTTGACTTTAATAAAGCCTAAAAATGGATTCCCATTGAAAAGCTTCTATAAAGTTAAGGAAAGTACTTACAAAGATAAATAGGATACTTGAGGACAACCAGTGAAGAAAGTATAATTGGAAAGACTATAAAACGTCAACATAATGAATCGCTGCGACATTAGATGTTCTGTGAACAACTATAATTTTTTATGCATGTTGTCAGTTGCTAAATCAAAAAAAAAAAAAAAGCCAATGATGAACAAATGAAAAGGCACAATGAAGAAACAAGGGCCTAGAGAATTAAACAAATGAGGAAGAAAACAAATGGCTTTAGAGTCAAATGAATAAACAAATGAAAACTATTGAATAACTTATAAACTCGTCAATGTTAATGAGCTCTTTAGGAAAAGCGTAAAACCATTTCTATGAGATTCAAATGTTCAGTCTGCATATGTTTGATTCAAAGTTTTAAAAATGTACACAAGCAAAAAAATTTCAGAGCATTTAAGGATGCAAAGAAAAAGTGTATGGATTCGATAGGATTAAGATTAGAAAAAAATGAGAAGTAAATTAATTCAATAATTAATTTTGGGTTTTGTATCCCTTTCATGCAGAAAAAAAAGAACAAGAATATAAAAAATAAAATTTGAATTTAAGTAACGGCCAATCATTTTAGAACACTGCTCAAATTCGTAAGGTTTGTATTCCCCCTTAATGCCAAAATTAATTCACTCCTAGAAATTGTGTGTAGGAATTTAATTTGAATGTAACCAAAATTTATAAGCAACACTCCCATGACACTACTAAAAAACAAAAATTTATAAGCAACACTCCCACGACATTACTAAAAAACAAAAATTTATAAGCAACACTCCCACCACACTACAAAAAAAAAAACTACTAGAAATCAACATGAATGTACCATTGAGAAAAAGGGTTATAAATTTTTAAACTGAGACATGAATCAGTGAAATAGTAAATACAGTTTTGTTAACATATTACCCATCTTTACAAAGCAAATCTAGGGAAAATAAACCCCAGCTTTTGAAAGTTGAAATATGATTATGTGGTTTCATGGTTAGTAATACGGTATCAAATTTCTGAGAAAATAAGATAATAATTCATGAAAGTTGTTTAGATACCTTACTTCTCACTGATCCATTTGAAGATTTCTGTTTGTACACTTTAAAAAGAAAAATAAAATTTTACCTTATCCAATTTGATGTTTAAGGAATCTGTCCCAATCTACTAATATAACACCACCATAGAAAGAGCACATTTATGATGCAGCAATGAAGATTTGAGGACTTCTTAGGCTACAAATTATATGATGTGAAAATTTAATATATAAGAAGAAACTTACTTTGCTGTACCAAATTAATCACTGTCAATTTTTAGTGTTATTCATAGTTAAGTACTATTTTTTCTACTTCAGTGTTTGTTAGGTATTCACAGGTACTTTTATTCTTATGAGATAACATAGATGGCTGCTTTCATTTTTAATGGGAGGCCAAAGTATAGCACTAGACATAGTTACAAAGTTTCAGGGTTAAGCATAATATTAATAGATCATTTGCTTAATCCTACCCTGTCCTAGCATAATGTGGAAAATCCTTCCAATATCAATTATGCAAGGATATCTATAAGATTCAACAACCTCTCAAAGTCTTGTGTTACATTCTGTTTTTCAAAATTTTGGGTAACCATTTCAAAAAAAACCAAAAACTGAAAATCTTGCCCTTAAAACTGGTATTATCCAGTGCAGAACTAGTCATTTATTTCATCAACATAGAATCTGATAGTTAATTTTAGGTGTCAGTTTTACTGAATTATGGGATACCTAGGAAGCTGGTAAGGCATTATTTCTGAGTGTGTCTGTGAGGGGGTTTTTGGAGGCAATTGGTGTGTGAGCTGGTAGACTCAGTGAGAAAGAGCTCCCTTCAATGTGGGCAGGCACCATTCAATTTGCTGGGGGCCTGATAGAATAAAAAAGGGAGAGAATAGGAGAATTTCTTCTCTTTCTCCTGGAGCTGGGCCATCCTTCATTTTCTGTCCTTGGACACCAGGACTCAAGATTTTATGACTTAGGACTCTGGGATCTCAACCACCTTTCCTCTCAACACCTTCTTCCCCCTCAACCCCCACCCACCACACATAAACACATACACACCCCAATAAGTTTTTGAGCCTTTGACCTCAGACTGAGAGTTACACTATCAGTTTTGCTGGTTCTGAAGCCTTTAAAATTGGACTGAGCCAGGAAAAGGCGTCCCTGGTTCTTCAGCTTGCAAATGGCCTATAATGCTACTTCTCGGCCTCCACTATTACAAGAGCAGCTTACCCTAATAAATTCTCTTTCATCTACCTTTTACTATCTATCTATCTATCTATCTATCTATCTATCTATCTATCTGATCTATCATCTATCTATCTATCTGTATTTCTGTCTGTCTATCCATCCATCCATCTATCTCATTTGTTCTGTCTCTCTGGAGAACCCTAATATATATGATAACACTTTCTGGTAATACTTAATGTGATTTTTTTCCTACTATTTGATTTTAAAAAGGTTTATTTTGAAATTTTGTATTTATTGTTCTAGGGAATAAATCCAAGTACATTTACGTTCAATAAAATTTTAGTTAAAAACTATTTTGTGTGAACACTGTGCTAGAATATTAGGGTAAGATTATGAGATTACATGAATGCTAATAAGGAAATATTCAATGATAAATAATTTTACAATAAAAATGTTAAAACCACTGATATCTCTAATTGATTTGCAACATAGTTTGCAGAAATTTTATAATACGAACAAGTACTGTAGAGAATTAATCAGGAGAAAGATGAATGTATATAGCCATTTATCATATGTAATTCGAAACAAGCAGAAAAAATGGATTTAAAAAAAATTGAAGGAAAGAAAGGAGAACAAGCTTACATAAAAGAAAATAACTGATTTTGAAGAAATATGTCTCAATATAACAGTAAATATAATTAACATAAATTAATTAAATCCATTAATAAAGGACAGATCCAAAGACAGAATATTAATATTAAGTAATATGTTCTGTGTAAGAAACAAAACTAAAAACTAAGATAAAGAAAAGCTGAAATAAAAGAAAGCAAACCCACAAAGGATAACTATATAACCAAAGTATCCCAATGGTAGCATTTTCTGTTAGTCAATCTCAAATGTAAACTGAAAAACAGCATAAGCCACAGAGAGCTAATATAAATGCTTAAATGAAACTAAAAGCTGTGGTAATAATATCAAAGTATGTACAAAACTAAACAATGGAAACTTATTTATATTATAGCAACTGACAGATATTTATAACAACTGATAGATCATGTAACTTACAAAACAAGGGAATATAGGTAAAAGGATAAATGTAGTTGGAGATTTACCACATCTATTTCACAATCCAGTAAAATAACTTTTTTAATGTATCAGTGATTGAATTTGATTTTTACAAGGAAAACTTTTACACAGAAGACAAATAATTTCGAGACCTAATGTAATTTTCTAAAAAGTGATATGTGAAAAAGACCACAAATCAGGCCTCAGTAAATTTCAATATTATAGTACCATTTTTATTATTTTCTGGAAATGTAATGAAACATTAGCTGGGTGTGGTGGCATGTGCCTGTAGTCCCAGCTACTTGGGAGGCTGAGGCAGGAGAATTGCTTGAACCCAGGAGGCGGAGGTTGCAGTGAGCCGAGATCTCCGCCACTGCACTCCAGCCTGGCGCCTGGCGACAGAGAAAGACTCTGTCTCAAAAAAAAAAAAAAAAAAAAAAAAAATCAACAAGAAGATGTAAAAATGAATATGACTGTAAAATAAGCCATGTTATAAGAATTGAGTTAAAATTTATTAAGAAAAGTATAAAAAATGCTGTATGCATTAAAAACGCAGTATTTCAAAATTTGAGACAAGCAATAGCAGTATTTCAAAGCAAAATAGAGTTTAATTTTTTTACTGTAATGCATATTTAATGCCCCAATTAACTTTCAAGTTTGCAAAGGCCACTGCACGGCTTTGGTTTCTAATACAAAGTGATCAATTTAATGGGTCCAAGGATATCAGATTTACAGAATAAATGAAGTCATAAAATCATCTCTAAAAAGAGTTGAATATTGCCAGTTTTGCTTCTTTTAAATGAATCACTTGTTTTTCTTTGTTAAAAAATGTGTTACCAAAGTTATGAAAATAGTTGAAATTATTTTTAAAAAACAATATTGAAATAAAAAGATGTCCACCTTCTCGAAACTAGTCAAATCATAAATCTAATTCTATCTAATTCTATGTGTTTATAATATAAAATCCTCTGAGATTATCTGTGAATACATCTTTAAAATTAAAGTATTAAGTACAGTTTTTAAAAATCTGGTTCATCACTTGAATTCTTATGAACTTTAGCAGAAGTCTATAAATTATAAAATTTTGAATATGCTGTTATATGCAGTAAACAGCATGACATTTCAATTGACTTTTTTGTGGATGAAAGTAATATATTTAAGACAAAAATTAACTTACTAATTTTCTTTTCTAGTGTTTTTCTAAATGGAGTCAGATAACTTTGTAAATCTTTTATTTTAGTTACAATTTCCATACACTGAAATGAACACATGTTAAGTGTACATTTCAATGAGTTTAGGTAAATACAATGAAACCTATTAAAAATATAGCCAACTTTCTTCAACTCAGATATTTCCCTTACATGACTTTCCACTAGATTCTCACCACCATAAGCAGTCTTTGGTCTGATTTTTTTTTTTAAACCATGATATAATTTTTTATCTTCTTCATCGTCAAAAAACTGCAATCACAGAGTACACATTATTTTGTTTCTTACTTTTTACAACTAATGTAATTACATGCACCATAATGCATTTTATTTTATTGCTGAATAGTATTCTGTTGTACACGTAAATCATAATTTATAATTTACCAATTTAATTTTAATAAATATTTGATTTTTTTAGAGTTTTATCTATTATGAGCAAAACTAACATAAATAATTGTGTTTCTGGTGTTTTCACTCAGTATAATTTATATTTTCATTTTTCTTTTGCTGATTATGTAATCTGTTTCCCATTTTTGGTTTCAGAAATAACTCTGCAAAAATCATGCTTGTATAAGTTGTTTTGTTGACTCATTTTTAATTCTGAGTAAAGTAACTTGAAATGGAATTACTGGAATATAGAATAGATTTATCTTTAATACAATATATTTTTAAAAACCTGCCAAACTATTTTTCACAGTGTTTCTATTTTATATTCCTAATGAAATAATAAAAAGTTGTTCTTCACCATTGCCAACTTATTGTGTCAGTATTTTTTTATTTTAGCATCTTAGTAGGTAAGTTTGTGGATAGATCTCATTGTGAGTGTATTTCCTTCATGGCTAATTATATTGTGTACCATTTAATTTGCTTATTGATCATTTTTAATCTTCCTTTTTGAAGTGTCCTTGCCCTTATTTTTGGTCTTATTTTTTAATTATTGATTTCTTAGACTTGATTATAAATTTTATATAATAGTCCTTGCTTGGATGCATATATTGTAAGTATTTGCTCTGATTTAATGTCTGGTTCTTCATTTTGCTAATGTTGTCTTTTGATGTCAAGCATTTTAATATTAATTAAGTCAATTTAGCAAATTTTCTTAATTGTAAATGATTTAGATGATCTCATTAAAAATCCTTCCTTACCATGAAGATATTTTTTGAGGAGTTTGTGAATTTTCATATTTCACCAAATAGGTTTAGGTATATGATTCATTTTTAAATGTGTTAGAGTCCTGCATTTGATAAAATTTAAGTTTTATTTATTTTCTCCACCATCCATCCAATCAAGACTGAACTTCCTTGGAACCTTTGTAGAAAATAAATGTAGAATACAGCTGGTTTCTCTCTTCTGTTTCATTGATTTATTTGATTTTCCTTACACAAATACCACACTCTTGGGGTTATTGTAACATTTTAGTAATTATTGGAGTAAAGTTTATTCATCATTTTTAAGGTTAATTAGCTATTCTAGATCCTTTAAATTTTCATGAAAATACTTTAATAAAGTTGTTCATTTTTCCTAAAAGTTACATATTTATTGTGAATGTATTAAAATATAGATCAATTTGTTGACAATTGAATCAATAAATATAAAATATTCTAATTTATTAGCTCATTCTATCTCTACATTTATTTATGTCTTCCTAAGTATCTCCTTTTAGTAACTTAAAGTGTCCTGGTAGTGTTTCTGCATGTATTTTGCTTAATATTTTCTTAAGCATTTAATACTTTTTCATGATTTTAAAATAGTGGTTGTTTTAAATTAATTTTTAAATTTTACTTCTAGTATCTGAAATGTAATTTTAAAAAATATTGGAAAAAACCACCTTAAACTTCATATGTAACCAAAAGAGAGCCCGCATAGACAAGACAGTCCTAAGCAAACAAACAAAGAAACAAACAAAAAAACCCAAAAAATACAAAGCTGGAGGCATCACGCTACCTGACTTCAAAACATACTACAAAGCTACAATAATCAAAACAGCATGGTACTGGAACCAAAACAGAGATATAGACCAATGGAACAGAACAGAGGCCTCAGAGCTAATGCCACACATCTACAACCATTTGATCTTTTACAAACCTGACAAAGACAAGCAATGAGGAAAAGATTCCCTATTTAACAAATTGTGTTGGGAAAAGTGGCTAACCATATGCAGAAAGCTGAAACTGGATCCCTTACTTACACCTTATACAAAAATTAACTCCAGATGGATTAAAAATTTAAACATAAGACCTAACACCATAAAAATCCTAGAAGAAAACCTAGGCAAAACCATTCAGGACATAGGCATAGGCAAGGACTTCATGACTAAAACACCAAAAGCAATGGCAACAAAAGCCAAAATAGACAAATGGGATCTAATTAAACTCGAGAGCTTCTGCACAGCAAAAGAAACTATTCTTAGAGTGCACTGGAAACCAACAGAATGGGAATAAATTTTTGCAATCTACCCATCAGACAAAGGGCTAACATCCAGAATCAACAAACAACTGAAACAAATTTACAAGAAAAATGAACAACCTCATCAAAAAGTGGACAAAGGATATGAACAGACACTTCTCAAAAAAAGACATTTATGCAGCCAACAAATGTGGGTAAAAAGCTCATCATCACTGGTCATTAGAGAAATGCAAATCAAAACCACATTGAGATACCATCTCATGCCAGTTAGAATGGTGATCATTAAAAAATCAGGAGAAAACAGATGCTGGAGAGAATGTGGAGAAATAGGAATCCTTTTACACTGTTGGTGGGAGTATAAATTAATTCAACCATTGTGGAAGACAGTGTGGCAATTCCTAAAGGATCTAGAAATAAAAATACCATTTGATCCAGCAGTCCCATTACTGGGTATATATATACCCAAAAGATTATAAAACATTCAATTATAAAGACACATGTACACATATGTTTATTGTAGCACTGTTTGCAATAGCAAAGACTTGGAACCAACCCAAGTACCCATCAATAATAGACTGGATAAGAAAATGTGGCACATATACACCATGGAATACTATGCAGCCATAAAAAGGATGAGTTTATGTCCTTTGCAGGGATATGGATGAATCCAGAAATCATAATTCTCAGCAAACTGACAAGAACAGAAAACCAAACATTGCATGTTCTCACTCATAAGTGGCTGTTGAACAATGAGAACACATGGACACAGGGAGGGAACAACACACACCGTGGTCTGTTGGGGGCGTCGGGGACTAGGGGGAGGGATAGCAGGGGATAGGGAGGGCTAGCATTAGAAGAAATACCTTATGTAGATTACGGAGGGGATGGATGCGGCAAACCACCATGGCATGTGTATACCTATGTAACAAACCTGCATGATATGCACATGTACCCCAGAATTTAAAGTATAATTTAAAAAATATATTGACCTTGTATCCTGCAAATTTGCTAATGTCACTTATGAGTTCTGGCAGTTTTGCAGATTCCATAGGGATTCCTGTGTAAATAATCACCTGATCTGCCAAAAGGGCAGTTATTCATATTTCTGATGGTTTCAACTAATTTATTCTTGCCTTATGGAAATTGCTAAGACCTCTAGTGTGATAATGTATGAAACCGGGATAGTGGATATCCTTGGATAAAGTGGATTTCTTACTTTAGTACTAAAAAGTCCAATATTTGACCAATAAATATGATAATAATTGTAGATGTCATATAGATAACCTCATTCAGATTAAGACATTTTAGGTTGCTCAGTTTTATTAATAATATTGTTGAATTTTGTTAAACAACTTTTCTGTACCTACTGTGGTAATATAAAATGTGTTAATGTGGACATTTACTTGATCATTTTTTAAAGTAAATTTAATTGGCTAGAATATAGTTGGTCATGATATTTTATCAACTAGTTATTTTACTATGTATGTTTGATAATATTTAAGGATTTTTCTATTTTTATGAGATACCTAATTTTCTTTCTTTATCCTTCCTTCCTTCCTTCCTTCCTTCCTTCCTTCCTTCCTTCCTCCCTCCCTCCCTCTCTCCCTCCCTTCCTTCTTTCTTTTCTAATATAACTTTCAAAATCAGTACTAGGGCTGTATTGACCTCAAAAAACTCAATGGATATTCTATCTTTGCTATTTTCTAAAGAGTTTCTATGAGATTACTACTAATTTTTTCCTGAATGTATGATCCACAAATGAAGCCATCTGGGCTGAAGGTGTGGGTTATTTTGTCATTACAGGTTTAAATTATTATTAGATGAAGGGATCGCTGGTTTCTGCATTACTCTTGTATCAATTTTATTAGATTATATCTTTCAAAAAATTGTCCCTTTATAAAATTTGGCAAATTCATGTTACATATTTTATTATTTTATTCCTTTTTTACTTTGCAATGACACTGTAACATCTATGATATTTCCCTTTTAGTTCTGAATATTGGAAATTTCCATTCTGACTCCATTTATTGAGCCTTAGGATTATCAGTTTTATTAAACTTTTCAAAGAATAAATTTTTGTCTTGATTAATTTTCTTCATTTTTAACTATATATATATTTTTGTATCTACTCATATATATACCTTGCTTACTTCTACTTACTTGGGTTTAATTTTCATGTCATTTCCTAATTTCTTGAAGTGAAGACTTAAGTCACCGATTTTTAAACCTTTATTCTTCTCTAATTTCTTCTAATATATCCAATATTTCAGTGCCCATTGGAGGAAGACAAAGTCAAGTAAGAGTTCATTTGTCATTGTCAGATGTGAAATAATTTTTCTTTCTTCTTTTTTAAAAATTTTAAATATATTATACAATACTTTTGCAGCTATAACAACTTATCAAATGGCAAAAATTCTACTAAATATTGGAATAACTAGTTTCATTATGAAATATTTCAATAGTCCAAATATTTGATTTCAATATGTTTACTTGTAAAACTGAGATGTTCTTCCACTAACATAGACTAACTTAGAATTTTCACTTGTGTAGATTGAGCCAAATATTAATTCAATAAGAAAGATTTATTTTAGTGTTCTATATTTTTATGAGATGTTTAGTGATATATTGGCTGTATAAGTAATCTGAGCCAAGGGATGGTCTAAATTAAAAGTGCAAATCAGAAGTCACAATGTTTATAATTTTTTATGCTGGTAAAAATTTTGTTGTTAGCTAGATAAATCTGCCGCCAATTAAAACTGTGTTAGCAATAAAACCATGTCATAATAATAGAGTATGAAATAAGAATAACATTTCCCAGCTAGAATCTTGAAATATTTAAATGACCAATTTTTAAAGTAATCTAAATTTCTCTAAGGAAAGGATATTTTAAGTAGGAACACAAAATATGACTAATCTGGACATGTTCACCACTAATTAAGGACATTTGTCATTGGTAACCTGATTCCTTTTCTTATAATTGCCATTGCATAAAGATGTCTGATCAACATAAATGTTTGATTAGTAAAACATTTTATTACTTATAATAATGCATATTATAATTGGCTCTGTATACAGAAGGTGGTATTTTTAGTGAGTACTGTAGTTATATAGTGAAATGTTAATTAAAACGGAAGTAGTAAACTGTTTGTTCCAAGTCCAATTACTTAATTATGGAATTAAACCAATGAAAAACTAAATAATTTGCCACTTTCACTCTCACTGGTATTATAAAATGATATCCAAATGACTTCCAAAATGATTAGCATGGCTCTAACTGTCATGAACTGCAGGTTGCCAGGATATTGAATTCTCGAAACAGCTCATAACCGTTTTTTGCTTTTTTTTTTAATTCCCATAGTGGCAGTCAGTGTAGCAGTGCAACTTAGCAATATAAGAAAGCATATATTTTAGAAACATTAGAATGAAAAAAGATTATTGTCTTTCTTTCTTTAAAAATTGCTATTGTAATGGTACATATTTGGGGGATGTATTTACTTTGGTTTATTTTAGAGTTGACCTTATCCGTTCATAAAGGTTACACTATAGAGCACACTTTTGAACAATGCTTTGAAAGGCAAATGCTTTGAAAATTGGTTAAGGGAAATTCCAGTTCAGAATTTACCACTTTCAAACATCACATTAAATGGTGCTTATAAAAGTTGATATTTAAAACAAACATATCTTTTTCTACCCAAAGTAATGTGATTTTTCTGATGAATTACTACTAGGTTGTAAAAAGTATAATTAAACGATATGCATTTCAATAGTCAAATAATTATATGGTTGACTATATTCAGAAATTAGATCCATTCACTTACATAACTTTTTATGCTTGCCTAATGCATAATTCATAACTTTTTAGCTTGTCTAATGCAATGAAACAACAAAAAAGTTTAAACAGTTAATCTAAAAATGCTTGCCTTATATCTCTGTTTACCCCCCTCAATGTAATATTAGCTTACCTCTCAATAGGGACTATTTTACATACATTTTCATGAGAATAGATAAAATGGACTGTTAAAGACTTTAGAATGGGGGTCAGATAAATAATTTTTTCTCTTTATGTTTTCATAACATTAAACTTTAGAATAATAGAATGATTTCTGTTACTGTTGTCTATTACTTTGTATGCATTGACAATAGAATAGCTCCCCACAAAGTGGGGGTGATCATGACACCCTTTCCCAAAGAACAGTACACACTAAAGAGCATGAGCTATTGAGTATCCAGTCTTCAAGATGGCCTCCAATGATACCCATTTCCATATATTTATAACTGTGTACCTTTCTTCTACATGGTACCATGGTTGGTTGATACATGTTACTCATAGAATATATTAAAATTAATGGTATGCCACTTTTGAGATTAGGTTATAAAAGACTGAATTCCATCTTGGGCCTTCTTGCTTACTTTTTCTCTTTCTCTCACATCACTCACTTTGGGAGAAACCCTATCATGAATAATCCTAAGGAGACACCAACACGGCAAAGAAGAAAAGCCTCCTGCCACAATCATGGGAGTGAACTTGGAAGTCCATTATGCAGCCACAGTTGAACATTGAGATGAATGCAGCATCATACAATTGGTATCACTGCAACCTTGAGACAGACCCTGAAACACACCACCCAGGTAAACCGTTCTCCAATTCCTGCCCCTCAGAGAATGTCGGGGATCTTAAATGCAGGCATGCCTTGTTTTATTATGCTTCATTTTATTGTTCTTTCTTTGCAAATACTGTGTGGTTTTGTTTTCTTTTTCTTTTTTTTTTTTAAACAAATTGAAGATTTCTGACAACCCTACATTAGGAATTCTATTGACACTATGTTTCCAACAGGAGGTGATCACTTTGTATCTTTGTCACATTTTGGTGATTCTTGCAAAATTTAAAACTTTTATCATTACTATAATATCCATTACGGTGATCTGTGATCAGTGATCTGAGAGGTTACTATTATAATTGTTTTGGGGTACCACAAACCACTACCACATATGATGCCAAACTTAATCCAGATGTTTTGTGTATTCTGACTGCTCCAGCAATAAGTCATTTCCCCATCTCTCTTCCTCTCCTTGAGTCTTTCTAACCAACAGTGTTTATTGACACCATAGGCTCTGAAAATAAAATATCTGCTATTGCTAAAATATTTGTGCTCCTTCTTTCCTCATTTGTTTCATTATTAATTATGAGGATATTGAAGTTTTAGTGTATAGGCTACATGAGTATTAGATTATTCCTATTACCCCATTTAGTGGTACTTTTCTGGTAGTTTTTAGTATTATTAGAGTTAAAATTATTTGCTCATTCATCTCACAAGTTTTTAAATTATGTGGAAGCAATGCGTATCTACTTGAGTTACGAGCGTTGATTGTGGACTTGGGAAAAATGTACACATTAATATGGAAAAAAGAAAATAAATATTCTGTATTTCTTTTCTTGCTTTCCACTTATTAACATTAGTTTCAGGCTTTTACCATGGTCTCATTTCTGACTATACTATCAAGTGCTACTGTAGAAAATATTAAGATGTAAGTGCTAATATTTCTGTAGAAAATATTAAGACATCTATGTTCTGAAGTAATATTACAAATGTTCATTCTTTAAAACTTAAGGTGACTAAATTATTCTGTATTACATTGACTTAAAATTTGTCAATTAATTTAACAACTAATTTACTTTAACAACTCGTCTAACTAATTTGTTATTTGGTTTAACTTGCATAAAATGATAGATTATAGAGGAAAGTATTCCCCACGAATGAAGTACAGTATCCTCACTTAATGTTGTCAGTGGGTTCCTGGCAATTGCAACTTTAAGTGAAAAAGACATATAGTAGATCCTGAATAACACCATTTCCTTCAAAGTTGTTTGGTTACATAATGTTGATGAGAAAAATAAAACAGCTCTGTTGTATGTATGTATGTATGTATGTATGTATGAATATGTGTATGTATTTTGGAGACAGGGTCTCACTTTGTCACCAAAGCACGAATATGACTTACTGTAGCTTCCAGCTTCTGGGTTCAAATGATCTTCCCACCTCAGCCTCTCAAGTAGCTGTGACTGCAGGCATGCACCTCCAAGCTGGCTAACTTCTGGTTTTTGTTTCTTCGTAAAGGCAGTGTTTTGCCATGTTGTCCAGGCTGGTCTTGAACTCCTGAGTGCAAGCCATTTGTCCACCTCGGCCCCCAGAAGTACTGGAATTCCAGGTGTGAGCCACTGCTGCAGCCTAGCTTTGTTACCTTTTGTTTGCTTAAAGTAGAAGTTTCCAAAAACCTGTAGGCAACGTTTAGTAAGAATTTAACGTATCTTAAATATTGCAAAGATACCAATGACATATGAAGAATTGGTCTGGCGATTACAATTTTATTATACTTTGTTCAATAAAATGTCAATTTTAAGAACCTCTGTAGTGTATTTGTCACTATGAGACAACCAATTTAAGTACATCACTGTTAACTAAACTCCAGAGATCTGGACTTAATGAGTTTTTCCCTACTGTCGTTTTTCTATTCCAGGATCCCATCCAGGTTACTATACAACATTTAGTTGTCATGTCTTCTTGAGCTTCTCTGGATTGTGACAGTTTCTTTTTTCCTTTTCTGATAACCCTGACCGTTTTGAGCAGCACTGGTCGCATATTTTGTAGCGTGTCCCTCAGGCTGGGATTTTTTGATGTTTCCCTGCAGTTAGATGGGGTTGTGCATTTCTGAGGGACAATATTAAAATTTTGAACGATATTTACTACCTGTATATACACTATATGAATTACAAATATTTATGGAATATAAGCATTTTTGATATTCATTGAAAGTCACATACTATACTGAAGCCATTCATTTATTCACTCATTCATTTATATTCTATAAAATGCTGATTTTATGAAGAATGTGATGATACATATATATTATTATTATACATAGCTATGAACAGACTTCTATATCCATACTAACATTTAATCCAAGACTGTTCATTTTAATGCAATGGGTTTTGCTGGTAATTGGTAATACAAAAGCATCATTAACCAGTACATTAGGACATTCTGATTCACTCCTCTAGATTTCAGACTTAAGAGGCCATTGGATTCTTAATGACCCTAACCATGAAGGCAGTAGTTTTCCTCTCAAAGGAAAGTCCCAGAGTAGAGTTGTTTTCCTTGATTTATATACTAACTGGATGTAGTTAATTACAAAGTTCCAATGATAAGTACAGATAAACAGTGTAACTAATTTTACTTGGGCAATGATTTCTGAGGAAAAGTCCATTATAATTTCAATTGTCAATCTCTATGAGAAACATTTATCTGTTACAATTTTCTATATTTCAAAAAAAAAACTTATAATGTTTTCATGGTTCTAAGAGATAAAAATTGAACATCCAAAATGTTCTTTATGTCTGAGGACAGAGATATCTATAAATATAGAGGTGATAAAGCCACAAATTTAGAGGGAGATTATTTATTGTATGGATTTGCCAGAACATCTGTTCTTATGCTCTTGGGTCAGCCAGAGACTCTGGACTCCAGAGGAAGTTTGATTTTCCAAATCTGTACACTCCACAAACTTATTTGATTGCTCTCAAATACCGTTATTTGACTATTAATTTATATGATGTGAACTCATTCTTGTTTGATTAAATCAGCAAGAACAGAACTGAATAGACTGTACCTTACTGTTGGATATTTGGAAGTACAAACTAGGGAACTTTAAATTTCCATTATACTGTTTTGCTCAACTGCCTTGGTTATTTGCTGTTTCTCTGTTTTATTTCATAATAACTTTTTACTTTGTTTTCTATTTGTCCTTAACGGTTTTTATAAATCTACTTTATTGAAAAGACTTAAAAGCTGCATTATCAGAACTCTTGAAAAGCAAAAATACTCTCTACACTCTGCAGTATTATTTCATGCTACTATAAACCAGGAACAAAGCAATTCAAAGACTCTCATTAAAAATTGTAGAGAGGTAAAAGTGTGTCTTCATTTGTTTAATACATGGGTGGTGTATCATTTCTAGTTGCATATAAACTTTGTTTTAATGTCTTACGTTGGATAATTCATAAATATACTGCTCAGTCTTAAAAAAAGGAATGAGAAAAAAATACTCATGTAAAATTAATGATTTTTCCAATTACAAAAATACTGATATATTTCTAGAGACTATTTTTGGATTCTGATAGAAAAACAGTAAGATATATGTCTAGGAAAATACTAAATAATAAACAGAGTACAAACTATTATAATTAAGTTAATACCATCTCAAGCATTCTTATTACCTAGATGAAGAAAGACTATGTCTTCACCAACTTTTCTTTAACCTTTTGTTATTCAAACTGTTCTAGTGTGGCTATTAAATCTTGCACTTTCTTAGAAGTTTTACAATTTGATTATCCTTAAATCAATAAATTGCACACCATGTTTAACCTGGCAGGAATATTGCATTTAGATTTGTCTTGATTTTAATTAATGCCTTTTTTCTGTTACTTATAAGTTTCCATTATATGCATGCTTTTCACAATTGAATCACTGTTTATTATTAATAGTATGAGAAAGAGACACCTAATATATTCGTGTTATTTTGCAATATACCTTCAAGTTGCTTAATGTCTCTAGTTCTGCACAATCTGATTTCTCATCTATTTCTATTCTTTTCTAATGGTGCTGCTTCTTGTCAAGGTTCTATTAATGCTAAAATGATTTATTCTGTGAAAATGCATATCTCCTCACCTTTTAAAATTTCCTCGGGATGTCTGTTTCTTGAGTCTCCCTTTTTATTTTGTTTATTAAATACTATTTCTTCTTTTAAAGCCTGATTATTTTATTTATTACTCTTTAGCTAAGTAACAAGTCTACAGGAATCATTGCCTCACTTATATTTCTTTAGTACCCGCAGGCTGTGTGCACCCAATTTACAAATTGATTCATGTGTTAAGAATTATATATTTATAGAAACATTTATTTTTAGGCATTGTCCTCAGAATAAATGACTGTAGGGAGCTTTTAAGTTATTGAAATCATACAGACACACACACAGTTATATAGAAAGAGGAGAGAGAGAGAGAGAGAGAGAGAGAGAAGTTTTTACCTTTTAGTATAGTTGTCCTATGAGAGTCTGGTGATAAACTGGTAATGTCTCATCATCTCACATGAGATGTTCCCAGGAAAAAAAAAAGTTAGTAAGTATAGAAAACTGAAAAACCTTTCAGAATATTGGCATTTTTATTCTATCTTCCATTCGAATACTGTAGAGAGGGGGGAAGAAGGTATGCAAATATAACATATCACTCATAACAGGAAAAAGCAAGTTTGGATGGTGTGGACAATGGTTCATGTTATTAGAACTATGAAACAGCAAGAAATCAAAGGGTATATCTGATAATTTGAAGACATATGTACATGTTGCTAGAATTCATCACATATAATAACTTTAAAATTAAATTATGAAATATAAACATATAAAAACAAACATGTAATCAATGAAGCTCATACTGGGAAAGAAATCATTTTCATGAGAAACAGTATATAAGAGCCAAGATGTTCACTTACCAATTATCTCTAAACCAATAGTGAAAATAGAAATGCACATACAACTTTATATATGTTGATCATCTTCATATTAGATGAAGTTAGACTGGTTCTTCAATTGTGATCTTGTAATAATTTCATTTTCCAGAGAAACTTGTTGATACCTTGTTGTATGCCTATTAATGCAGGTGATACTTAAAGGTGAAATTATGATGAGTCAAGCTGTGCTAAAGATAAAAGTAGAGAGAAAAAAGTTGCTTTGCTTTGGAATTTAATTTTCATGCTGTTAAAATAAGAGACTACATGGTGCATTTTGAACGGAATTTAAAAAGTGTCCTTTGCTCATTTATTAATGGGGTTACTTGTTATTTGCTTGTTGATTTATACTCCTCGTGGATTCTAGATAGTAGATTTTGTCAAATGCATAATTCCCAAATATTTTCTCCGTTTTGTAGGTTGTCTGTTTATTCTCTTGATAGATATTTTTGCTGTGCATAATAGCTCTGCTTATTCTGGACTATCTAGACATCTAATATGTTGAAAAAAAAGTAAAAGAGCAGAATGATCAAGCAGAATGAAAATTGTCCCCCTGGATACCCAGCTCAACAATCTAAGGACGACACTCTGCTGTTGTTTCAAATTCACCGTTTCTGACATTCAACTTCACGCATATTTTCTTCATATCTAATTTTTAGTAATTAATTTTTACCTAATTAATTACTTACAATTAATTAATTATATATTGTGCACATGTTGAAGGAACAGCATTTTAAAGTACTTTTTTTCACAGATGATGCAATAGAAAACCTCGTAGTCTCTGCCAAAAGACTTCTAGAAGTGATTAAAAACATCAGTAAAGTTTCAGGATATAAAATCAATGTATAAAAATTGGTATCATTTCTATACACCAATAATGTTAAACCTGAGAGCCAAATGAACACAATCTCATTTAGAATAGCCACAAAAAGAATAAAATACCTAGGAATACAGCAAACGAGGGAGAGCAAAGATCTCTATAGCAAGAATTACAAAACACTGCTGAAAGAAATCAGAGAAAACACAAATAGAAAAATATTAATGCTCTTGGAAAGCAAGAATTAATAGAGTTAAAATGGCCATACTGCCCAAAGCAATTTACAGATTTAATGGTATTCCTATCACACTACCAACATTACATTTTGCAAAATCAGAAAGAAACTATTCTGCAGTTCATATGGAAGCAACAACAACAAAAAAGCCAGAATTGCCAAAGTAATCCTAGACAAAAAAAAAAAAAAAGATGGAAAGAAAAAAAGCTGAAGACATCATACTACTTAACTTTAAACTATACTAGAAGACTATAGTAGTCAAAACATCATGGTACAGGTACAAAACCAGACAAAAAGACCAATGGAACAGATTTGAGAATATAAGGATAAAGCCGCATACCTACAACCATCTGATTTTCAACACAGTTGAAAGTGACAAGCAATGAGAAGAGGAATCCTTAATCAATAAATGGCATTCAGACAACCATCTAGCCATGTGCAGAAGATTGAAACCAGACCCCTTCCTTTATCCATTTAAAAAAAAATCAACTCCAAATGGATTCAAAACTCTAATATAAGACCTAAAACTATAAAATCCTAGAAGAAAACAGGGGGAACTACCATTCTGGACATAGTCTCTGGCAAATATTCCATGAGGAAGTTTTCAAAAGCAATTGCAAAAAAACCAAAAATAGATAAGTGGTACCTAATCAAACTAAAGAGCTTCTGCACAGCAAAAGAAACTATCAAGAGAATAAACAGACAACCTACAAAATGGGAGAAAATATTTGCAAATTATGCATTTGACAAAGATATAATATCTACAATCCATGAAGATCATAAATCAACAAGCAAAAAACAAATATGTCCAGTAATACACAGGCAAAGGACATGAACAATCACCACTCAAAAGAAGATATATAAACAGTAATATGGTTTGGCCGTGTCCCCACCCAAATCTCCACTTGAATTGTAATCCCCTAACCCCCATGTGCCAAGGGAGGGACCTGGTAGGAGGTGATTTGATCATGGGGGCAGTTTCTGCCCTCCTGTTCTCATGATAACAAGTGAGTTCTCATAAGATTTGATTGTTTCATAAGCAACTGGCATTTCCCTTGCTCTCTCCTGCCACCATGTGAAGAAGAACCTTTCTTCCTCTTCACTTTCTGCCATGATTGCAAGTTTTCATGAAGCTTCCAAGTAGATCTGAGTCAACTAAACCGTTTTCTTTTATAAATTACCCAGTCTCAGGTAGTATTTTCATAGCAATGCAAAAATGGACTAATACAAGCAGTCAACAAATCTATGAAAAAATCAACATCATTCACAAATCATTAGAGAAATGCAAATTAAAATCATGATGAGATATCATCTCATACCTGTCATAATGGCTATTATTAAAAAGTCAAAAATAACATACAGCAAGATTGTGGAGAAAAGGGATTGCTTATACACTATTGGTGGGGAGGTAGATTAGTTCAGCCACAGTGGAAAGCAGTTTGGAGATTTCTCTAAGAACATAACACAGAAATACCATTCTACCTAGCAATGCCATCACTCGATGTATACTCAAAAGAATATAAATTGTTCCACCAAAAAGACACATGTACTTGTATGTTCATTACAACACTGTTCACAGTAACAAAGGCATGGAATCAACCTAGATGCCCATCAACAGTAGACCGGATAATGAAAACGTGGTGCATAGGTGCCATGGAATACTTCACAGCAACAAAAGAGAATGAAATCATGTCACTTGCAGTAACATGGATGTAGTCTGAGGCTATTATCCTAAGCAAATTAATGTGAAAAGAGATAACCAAACACTGCATGTTCAGACTTATAAGTGGAAGCTAAACATTGAGTACACATAGACTCAAAGATGGGAACAACGATGCTGAGGCCTACTTGAGGAGGGAGGTTAGGAGAAGGGTAAAGTTCAAAAAACTACCTGTCAGATATTGTGCTTACTACTTGGATGACAAAGCCTTTGACACAAAACCCCAGTGACACCCAATTTATCCGTGTAATATACCCGCATGTGCACCTCCTGAGCCTTAAATAAAAGTTGAAAAAAAGAAGTAAATAAAAAGATACTAATGAATATTTTTCACAGTAAAAGGAGTGCTGATAGTCCTTAGCATAATCTGGTGATGAAATTATACAAAATAAAATTAAATACTTTTAGGTAGCCACTTATAAGAAGCAAGGAGTTAAGTGGCTCTGTACACAGTACTTTCAAATATTTTTGAGAAACTAATGAATACAATGGGATTGGCTTTTTGTTTCTAATATCTCTGGATGAAGTGCTAAAAGGAATGGATAAGTTTAGGGAATTACATTCTCAGATCAAGCACTGTCTAAATGACCTGAAAGCATCTAAATATGCCCTGAAGAAGACTCTTATTTCTTGTAGCCACAAAGCTGAAACAGTTGAAAATGAAACACAAAATCTCATCTCCCAATTGGCTGAATTATAATGCAAGTTGAAGTCCTGGCTTCATAGGGTGTCTACAATTAAAGTGAGGGCATTGATTGAGGAAGAATGAGATGCCATAACTTTTCATGTGAACGTTTGTGAACACCCTGATTAAATTGGGGCATTGAGTCCTGAATTTCTAATAAGTTTTCTTTGTCAATAAATGAGAGCTCCTCGCTCTTAGTAGAAATGATCTCCCCCACCCTTAGTGAAATGGCCTCCCCCAACCTAATACAAGTTACCACCCCAACCCCAGTGGTAGCGACAACTCCATCCATAACTGAGCAGATTAACCCTACAATGCCGGAGAAAACTGTAGTGGTTTTCCTAAAGCAACCGTAATGCAAGACAATGCTAAATTTTCTCAGGACTTACCCCTACCACCCCATTTTGCTTCTACTTCTATAACTCGACTGAAGTTCCAGCAGCTCCCTAAAGGTGAGGTATAAAATGTGACCCTTAAAGAAGTATGCTAGATTTCAAAACAACCACAAGTTTTGTAATTTGTAGACAAATCTAGACTAAATGTATGGGAATGGATATTGAGAATGTGGGATAATTGTGAAAGGAACGTAAAGTTGGATCAGTTTAAGTTGATTGATATGGGTTCACTAAGCAGAGATTCTGTATTTACTGTTGCAGCTTGAGAAATTTGAAAGAGCTCTAGCAGTTTGTTTGGTTGGTAGTTTAAAACATGAACCAAAAGGTTGCCCACAGTAAGCAAACAGGAAATTACAAATATGCCTTGGTATAATGCAGAGGAAGGGTTAAAAAGGCTTAGCGAGATTGGAATGTTAGAGGGAATTTGCCTTTGAAGACCACTGGGGGTTCCAGAAGACATACCATTTACAATATTGTGAGAGCAATTTGTGAGGGGAGCCCTGTCATCTTTGAAAAGCTCTGTGACTGCTGGTCTGTAAGCCAGATCTCTCGGTGGGAACTGCAGTCACTGATTTGGGAAATCTAAATGCAGTAGTGGCAATTGGATCCTGGGGTGGCAGTGACCAAGTGGCGACATTCAATGATGGAGGGAAAGGTGAGCATGGTTACTGTAATGGATACCATTGTCAAAGCAACAATCAGCATAGTCTCATTTGCACACACCTATGGCATTGGCTAGTTGATCATGACATTTCTAGAAGTGACGTAGACAAAAAGCCTGGTAAATTCTTATTTGATCTGTCTATATACAAAAGTTCTAGGTCAAATATTAATAAAAGGCTAATTTTAATCATAAAAATAGTCATGACCCCACAATTAATTCCCAGAACTAGGCTCTACAGACCTAGAACCCCTTGAATGGAGAAACCTATGGCCATTTATCTAAATAACTATGCATTGAATAAAGGAAAATAAATAGGCCTTTTGTGAACTACTGGACACTAGCCCTGAACTGACATTAATTCCAGGAGATCCAAAACATCCATTTCCATACTACTATAAAGAGCCACCTTAGACTGGGTAATTTATGAAGCAAAGAAATTCAATAGACTCACCTTTCTGTAGCCTAAGAGGAAGGACTTTCCTGGGAGCCCTCAGGAAACTGCAATCATGGTAGAAGGTAAAGGGGAAGCAAGGACATTCTTTAAATTGTGGTAGGAGAGAGAGAGCACAAAGCGAGGGAGTGTGACACACATTTGTTTTTTCAGAGATGGAGTCTTGCTGTGATGCCCAGGCTGGAGTGTAATAGCATGATGTCAGCTGACTGCAATCTCTGCCTCCCAGGTTCAAGTGATTCTCCTGCCTCAGCCTCCTGAGTGGCTGAGATTGCGGGCACCCACAATCATACCTGGCTAATTTTCATATTTTTAGTAGAGATGGGGTTTCACCATGTTTACTAGGCTGGTCTCAAACTCCTGACCACAGGTGATCTGCCCACCTCAGCCTCCTAAAGTGCTGGGATTACTAACGTGAGCCACCGCACTCAGCCACACACTCTTAAACAACCAGATCTTTTGAGAACTCTATCATGAGCCAGCACTAGGGGGATGGTGCCAAACCATTAGAAACCAATCCCCCATTATCCAATCACCCTCCACCTTTTAAGGCCGCACCTTTAATACGTGTGGATTACAATTCAATGTGAGATTTGGATGTGGTCACAGAGACAAATTGTATCATTCTGCCCCTACCCCCTCCCAAATCTCATGTCCTTCTCATGTTTCAAAACACAATCATGCCACCCCAACAGCTTGCCAACGTCTTAACTCATTCCAGCACTAACCAAAAAGTACAAGTCCAAAGTCTCAGCTGAAACTAGACAAGTCTCTTCCACTTATGAGTCTGTAAAATAAAAAAAAAGTTAGTTATTTCCAAGATACAGTGGGGGATACAGGCATTGGATAAATGCTCCTGTTCCAAATGTGAGTAATCGGCCAAAACAAAGTCCAACACCAGTGGGGCCATTATTAAATCTAAAAGTTCCAAAATCTCCTTTGACTCTATGTCTCATATTAGGCCACACTGACACAAGGTGTGGGCTCCCAAGCCATTGGGCAGCTTCACCCCTGTGGGTTGGCAGGGTACAGTCACTGCAGCTGCTTTCATGGGCTGGTGTGAGTGTCTTCAGCTTTTGCGGGTGCATGGTGAAAGCAGTTGGTAGATCTACCATTCTGGGGTTTGGAGGATGGTGGCCCTCTTCTCATAGCTTCACAAGGGAATGCCCCAGTGGGGGCTCTTTTTAAGGGCTCCAACTCCACATTTCCCTTCTGCATTGCCCTAGTAGAGGTTCTCCATGAGGACTCTGCCCTGCAGCAGATTTCTGCCTTGACATCCAGGTGTTTCCATACATTCTCTGAAATCTAGGAGAAGGTTCCCAAGTCTCAACTCTTGCCTTCTGCATACTTGCAGACCCAACACTATGTGGAAGCCACCAATGCTTATAGATTGCACCCTTCGAAGCAACAGCCTGAGCTCTACCTTGCCCTCTTTAGCCATGCCTAGAGCTGGAGCTGCTAGGATATACAGGGTGCTATGTCCTCAGGCTCTACAGAGAAATGGGGTCCTTGTCCTGGTTCAGGGATCATTTTTCCCTCTTAGACCTCCAGGCCTGTAATGGGAGGGGCTACCATGAAGGTGTCAAAATGCCTTAAAAGCATTTTTCTCACTGTCTTGGCTATTAACATTTTGCTTCTCTTTACTTATGCAAATTTCTGCAGCTTTGAATTCCTTCCCAGAAAATGGGTTTTTCTTTTCTTTCTTTCTTTCTCTTTCTTTCTTTCTTTCTTCTTCTTTCTCTCTTTCTTTCCTTCCTTCCTTCCTTCTTTCCTTCCTTCTTTCTTTTTCTTTTCTTTTGATAGAGTCTCACTCTGTCACCCAGGATAGAGTTCAGTGGCACAATCTCAGCTCACTGCAACCTCCATCTCCCAGGTTCAAGCAATTCTCCTGCCTCAGCCTCCCGAGTGGCTGGAATTATGGATACCTGCCACCACACCATTATAGTTTTTGTATTTTTAGTAGAGATGGGGTTTCACTATGTTGACCAAGCTGGTCTCAGACTCCTGACCTTAGGTGAGTGATTCAAACTTTTATGCTCTGCTTCTTTTTTCAATATAATTTCCAATTTCCAAACCATATCTTTCTTCAGAGATGTGAACATACAATTTTAGAAATAGCTAGGCCACATCTTTAACACTTTGTGGCTTAGAAATTTCTAATGCCAGATACCCTAAATCATTTCTCTTGAGTTCAAATTTTCACAGATCTCTAGGGCAAGGGCACAATACCACCAGTCTCTTTACTAAAGCAAGAGTGACCTTAATTCCAGTTCCCAATAAATTTCTCATCTCCATCTGAGACCACCTCAGCCTGGACTTCATCATCTGAATCACTATCATCATTTTGGTCAAAATCATTCAGAAAGGCTCTAGGAAGTTCCAAACTTTTCCGCATCTTCCTGTCTTTTTCTGAGTCCTCCAAACTCTTCCAACCTCTGCCCATTACCCACTTCCAAAGTCACTTTTACATTTTCAGGTAACTTTAGAGCAGTGTCCCACTCTCCTGATACAAATTTACTGTATTAGTCCATTTTCACACTGCTATAAAGAACTACATGAGACTGGTTAATTTATTAAGAAAAGATGTTTGATTGACTGACAGTTTATCAGATTTAACAGAAAGCATAATTGGGAAGCCTCAGGAAACTTACAATCATGGTGGAAGGTGAAGTGGAAGCATGGTGGCAGGAGATAGAGAGAGAGCATGAGGGGTGAAGTTCCACACACTTTTAAACAACAAGATATCATGGGAGTTCTATCACGAGACAGCACTGGGGAATGATGCCAAAACATTAGAATCCACCCCCATTATCCGATCATCTCCAACCAATCCCCACCTTTAATATGTGGGAATTAAAATTTGACATGTGATGTGGGTGGGACACAGAACCAAACCATATCAATCACTATTGCCCACCAGTCAGAGTAGGGAATATGGAAGTCAAGTCATCAATGGAGATTTATCTCAAGCCTGTCTCACAGTGGGCCCAGTAAGTTCCTCAACTCATTCTGTGGTCAGTTCCTCCATTTCCAGTAAACATAATTGGAATAGTAGACATATTCAACACCTGGCATAATCCCTACATTACTTCACCAGCCAGTGGAGTGAGCACTATTACAATGGAAAAGGTCAAGTAGAAGCCACTGGTCCTCTACGTAACAAAATAATGAACCAAAGTAATTACACATTCTTCTTGGAGAGATTATAAGTTTTAAAGTCACCATCAAGGACTTGAAAGATGTAGGGGTAGTGATTCTCATTATACCTCCATTTAACTTACCTGTTTTGTCTGTGCTGAAGACAGATGAATCCTGAACAATGGCAAGAGATTGTCATAAGCTCAAACAGGTGATGATGCCAATTGCAGCTGCTGTACCAGATGTGGTTTCATTGCTAGAAAATCTTAATATGCATCTATTGGTCTGATAATGCCTTTTTCTTCATAGCTGTCAATAAAACTCACCAGAACCAATATGCTTTCAGTTGGCAAGACCAGGAATATACCTTCACTGCTCTATTTCAGTATTTCAACACTTCAGCCCTGTCATCACTTAGTTTGCAGCAAACTTGATTGCCTTTATCTTTTACAAAATATCATACCAGTTCATTACATTGATGACATTATGCTGGATAAAGTACCTAGTACATTACCTAGTAATCAAGAAGTAATTACTACTCTACACTTGGTAATAAGACATTCGTGTGTCAGAGGATGAAAAATAAAATTGTCAACTCCTAGCTAAAATTCAGGAGGCTTCTGTCTCTGCTGACATTTCTAGGGGTTCAGCGGTGTGGAGCTTGTCAAAGAATTTCTTTTAAGATATAGAACAAGTTGTTGCATCTATCTTGTCCTACATTCAAGAAGGAGGAACAATACCTAGTGGGTCTACTTGGATTTTGAAGGCAACATATTCCTCATTTAGGTGTGTTACTGTGACCCATTCAACCAGTGACCTGAAGAGCTGCTGATCTGAGTGGGGCCACGGACAATAGAAGGCTCTGCAACAGGTCCAAGATGCTAAATTAGTTGTTCTGGCACTCCGCCATAAAACTTTGCAGATTTAATTGTGCTTGAAGTGTTAGTGGCAAATAGGCATACTCCTTGGAATCAATGGCATATCCCTATAGGTGACTGGCTGCACAATACCTTAGGATTTTGGAGCAAGTAGATAACCGCTCTCTTTTTGAGAGATAAGTCTTGGCCTGCTACTGGACTCTATTAAAACCTGAATGATTAATCACGAATTGACAAGTGACTGGGCAACCTGAGCTACCCATCATAAGCCAGATGTCACGGGACCCACTACCTCACACATATAGGCACACACAGCAGCAATTTATCATCAAATTGAAATGGTCTACATGTCATCGACCCCCAGCAGGTCCTGAAGGCACAAGAAAGTTACATGAAAAAGTGGTCCAAATGCCCACGGTCCCCTCTCCTGCCACATGGCCTTCTCTATCCCAGTCTGCACCTATAGCCTCAGAAAAAGTTTCCTACAGTTTATTAACAGAAAGGGAATACTTGGGCATGGTTTACAGATGGTTATTCATAAAATGAAGGCATCACTCAAAAGTGGACAGCTGTAGCACTACAGCCCCTTTTTAGGATACACCTGAAGAATACTGATGAAAAACAAATTTACCAGCCGGCAGTACTAAGAGAAGCACACCTGATTGTTCACTTTGCTTGGAAAAAGAAATCGGCACATGTGCCTATACGCTGATTCATGGGCTGTAAGCAGTGATGTGTCTGGATGTTCAGGGCTTAGAAAAGAACACAGTTGAAAAACTTGTGATGAGAAAATTTTAGGATGACGTATGGGCTCATGAACAAAGGGTTCATAGTGGCAGGGATGGGAGTAATTCATGGGCTTAGCAATATGGACCTCCTCCTCATGGCCAGCCTGGCTATGACAACTGTAAAATGCCCAATCTGCCAGCAGCAGCAGAGATCAACACTACTTCTGAGGGTGATTATTCAGCAACCTGGTGGCAGGTTGATTACGTTGAACCTCTGTTATGGAAGGGGCAGAATTCTTTTTTTACTGGAATAGACGCTTACTGTGCATACAGATTTGCCTTCCCTACACGCAGTTCTTCTGCCACAACTACCATCCATGAATTGATAGGATGCTTTAACCACTGTCATAGTACTCCACACAGCATTGCCTCTGACCCAGAAACTTCCTTCACAACAAAGTGTGGTAATCTGCAATGGAATTCATTGATCTTACCATGTTCCTCAATGTACTGAAGCAGCTGGCTTGATAGAACAGTAAAGTAACCCTTCAACAACTCAGTTACAGTGCTGATACAGTTTGGCTCTGTGTGCCCACCCAAATCTCATGTTAAACTAGGATCTTCAGTGTTGAGGGCAGGGCCTGATGGGGGTGACTGGATCATGGGGTTGGCTTTTCTCCTTGCTGTTCTGCTGATAGTGAGTTCTCATGAGATGTGGCTGTGTAAAAGTGGGTAGCGCTTCTTCCTTCACTCTCTCTCCTACTCCACCATGGTAAGACATGCTTGCTTCCCCCTTTGCCTTCAGCCATTACTGTAAGTTTCTCGAGGCCTCCCAGTCATGCTTCCTGTACACCCTAAGAAACTGTGAGTCAATTAAACCTCTTCTCTTCATAAATCACCTATTCTCAGGTAGCTCTTTATAGCATTGTGAGAACAGACTGATCCAGGTGTCAAGTAGGTGGCAATATTTTGCAAGGCTGAGGCAAGGTTCTCCAAAATGCTCTATATACTCTGAACTGGCTCCGATATATGGTGCTGCTTCTTCCATAGCCAGCATGTTAGTTCAGGCTGCTATATCAAAGTACCTTAGACTGGGAGATTCATAAATAACAGAAATATATTTCTCACAGTTCTAGAGGCTGGAAGTGTGCAATCAGGATGTCAAAATGGTCAGATTTTGATAAATGCTTTCTTCCAGATTACGATGGCTGACTTCTTTTTGTATCTTTACATGATGCAAAGAGAACTAGCTAGCTGTTCAGCTTGTTCTTATAAGAAGACTGATCCCATTCACGATGACTCCACAAAGCACTGAATAAGTCTTACTTTCTTATTCAATTCTAATAGCATTTTTATTACATATTTAAAATACATTCTACAATTTTCTTCATATTTTACTCAGTTGCAAGGAAATTTATGCTCAATATGTTCTGAATCTAACCTATTTAATGATAGATAACAAGAAAGAAGGATCAATCTATTTCATATATAGAATATTGTTATTTATGAAATAAATAATTTTTCTTGATCAATAATTAGTAATAGCATCATCTTTCATGCTCTTACCCTACTGAAAAAGTCAATCATTATTAATGTGACAAATACATACTCGGGAGCTAGCACAGAACCTTAAGCATGAACCATGATGTTACTTTCTTTAGCAGATAAAGAGAAAGTTAAAAAGGAAACATGTATTCAAAGTTCTAAATTGGGCAGAACCTAGAGTACTCTTAGAGGGCAGAGCAAAAAGCAAAGCTTTGAGATAATGAAGTGTGAACTCAGCCAGAATAGTTGCCACAAGCACCAAAAGGCTTCCATATCTATTTCTCCATAAATCATTTTTAAATGAACACAAAATCAAACAGCAAATGTGGGAAATTCAGGATTGTTCTAAGAAGTTTTTCTTAGTGCCTCTTTCCTATGCTTTTAATTATCTTATATATGTAGCATTTGATTTTTAACGACAATATTTTGATTCATGATGTAAATTAAACCACAAATAATATTCTATGTTTCAAGTGATGAAATACCAACTTCTTACAATAAAACCATCATATTTGTGTCATTTCCTTTTCGTCGCCTATATTTTGCATCTGTCTGGCCACTGTGTAATGCAACATGACTTCTAAGAATCCTGAGGTAGTGATGTTGAATGAGGCTACCAACGAGAATGAAGTCATTACGTGGGTACAAGAAAAGGAGGGTTGTTGCTTTTCCCAGAAAATGAAACATTTTGTACATAGGCAAGTGGGAATGGCAGGAGGTAAATTTGGCAAATAATTCAGGAACTAGATCTTGATGAGCTTTGCTAAACATGATCAGAGTTTGAGGTTTTATTCTAAGAATAAATCCAGTGAGTTGGCTTAAAACTAAATGACATAGAGAATATTTTCGTGTGGAAATGTGCCTGCCAAGAGAACGAAGAAACGTCTGAGAAAGAACTAAGACTGGGGGAAGAATACAGTCATGTCTCCTTATCTGTGGTTTCAGTTAATTTTGGTCAGCTATGGTCAAATAATACTCCGTACAATAAGATATTTCAAGAGAAGAGAGAAAGAAAGAGAGGGGGAGAAACTACATTCACACAACTTGTATTAAAGTATATTGCTATAATTGTTTATTTTATTATTATCTTGTGAATCTCTTACTCTGACTAATTTATAAATCAAACTTTATCATAGGTATGTATGTATGGGGAAGTCATAGGGTATAAAGAGTTTTGTGCTATTTGCAGTTTCAGTTATGTACAGATTCACTGGGAGTCTTGGAACTTAACCCCACAGAAAAGGAGGAGCTACTGTATGCATTAGTTGGCTGTTTTACTATTCAAGGCAAGAGAAATGTTTTCCTGACTAGGTATAGTGGGGATAAAGAGAAGCGCGTAAATGTGAGAAGCAGTATTTTGAATCAATAATATTTTGCATATGGGCAGGAGAAAGAAAAATGGGGAATGAGGTGACTTTGACATAAAAAAGAGGAGAAACGTTTTATAATTTGTGGAGCAATTAACACTATATTCATTTAAATACCTGTTGAGTATAAAGTACATCAAAAAGCCAGGGATATGTGATTTGATAAATAGATCTGAAGTTGAGAGCAATATCTATGATGTTTATATTTGGGAGTCATCAGTATATAAATAAAATATCCATGTTATTTATTTTTAACGCCATGAGTAAACAGCAAAAATAACTCGAATGAATTAGGGAGGCTAGAACCTGTTCATGTAATTTGGATGTGAAAAATAATGGAGAAAACACTACAGACATTTTCATAAAACTTGATTCTGAAGTAGGAGGATGAGATGGACACATAGTTATAAGGCGATTTGTGTTGGTAGAAGTGCTTTTCAATTTCTCCTCCTGCTGCTTATTTTAGTTTGAGGAGGGGGTGTTAACATAAGATCTGACCTTGTGCAGATGTTTATAGAAGGAACTAGTAGAACTGAATGCACTGACGATATTGAATAAAAAAAGG
Source organism: Ateles fusciceps (assembly GCA_036589455.1). Lineage (NCBI taxonomy): Eukaryota > Metazoa > Chordata > Mammalia > Primates > Atelidae > Ateles > Ateles fusciceps. The sequence continues at coordinate 1,034,484 of JAZHEH010000174.1, read as the reverse complement.
TAAGCAATGTTTTAAGATTCTGAGAAGATATGAAAATATTAGAGCAGAGGTAATAACTGGATAAGAGCATAAACATCTGCTTTATTAAAACAGTGAAGGAAGAGAATTGTAATAGGCAGTGTAAGTATCAGCAGGCATTCACATCTGTCTGATGAAAATTTTATTAGAGTCTGCCTAATTGGAATAAGTTCAGCTGTAAATGAGTGTGCTTGGGCAAGAGTTCGATCAAGTACATATGGTTTTAAATTATCTTCATGAGAAATGGAAGAGTGTATTGATAGAATTGAAGTTAATGACTTTAAATGGGCTTTTTTTTTTGACACCGATCTATATAATATCACAGCAGCATTTTGAGGTACAACAACAATCTTACACACACGAACAGAATTATTCGTTAATTGTTGAAGTGCAGCTGGACAACGGAATTAATAAGAGAATGACAGAAGGGATGAACTACTGAAATTAAGATGAATTTAGAAGAAAATGAGGAGAATGCTGATAAGCAATAAGACAATTAAGGAATCTATGAACTTGGTGCCCCAATGAGAAAAATGAATTAAAATTCTAAAATAAATAAATAAATGAATGAATGAAATAAAAGCATAATTAGACAGTTTTAAAGTGACACTGTCTGCTGACCAAAACCATGTCTTTGAAGCTCTTAACATCCTTATGGATAGAAATAGTAACCTGTAGTCTTTAATTTTCTTTCACCTCCTGGTTGCAAATGTGCTGTTTTGGCACAGGCCGTCATATCTGTACACATATTTAAAACAAGAAGAAAGACCTCAATAAAAGATAAAGAGAAAAATGAGACAGAGGGAGAGACAGAGAGAGGGAATTCATTCTCAGAAACAGCTTATCTTAACCAACTTCTTTGCCTCTACTAGATAAGAGATCAACTGATAGTGTCAAGGGAAACAGCATCCTAATCAAAGTGCTTTTAACACTAGACCATTAAAATAAAGCTGTATGTACAAAAACAAGTACCAAGTGATGGTACCATTCTTCTCCTCAGCTAATTCCATGTAAGATCTCTGCTTTAACATTTTTGTGGCAACAATCAGAAGCAACCAAATATGATGGTGACAAGATCCTTGGAATTATGTCCTCACTAATATGAGGATCCACTTTTTGGTCATTTAGTAAAGGGGAAAACAGAGCAATAGAATCGAGTTTCTTAAAACTAACATCCTATCTTAGAATGAGGGATTGACCTCTTTTTATTTTTTTATTTTTGAGATGGGAGTCTTGCACTGTCGCCCCAAGCAGGACTGCATTGGTGCGATCTCTGCTCACTGCAACTTTCACCCCTCGGGTTCATGCGATTCTTATGCCTCAGCCTCCCAAGTAGCTGGGATTACAGGTGCACGCAACACTGGCTGGCTAATTTTTCTTATTTGTAGTAGAGATGGGGTTTCACTTTGTTGGCCAGACTGGTCTCGAACTCCTGACCTCGTGATCTGCTTTCCTTGGTCTCCCAAAGTGCTGGGATTACAAGTGTGAGCCATCGCGCCTGGCCTAGTCCTTCTTAAGTTTGTTTTCCCACTACAGTCTTGAGATTCAAGAATAGATTTCCCCAAAAAGATTTTTTTGAGGGGGGGAAACTATAGCTTCTTTTTCCCCCTATTATTAAGGTCTATTAAATAGATGTGGAAGTCATTCATCTCCCGGTTTTCTTGTTATATCTACCTTAGTAAAATGATGCTTGTTAACTCTCTAGAAACTCAAATCCTCTCTCATGAGTAATTATAGTTATTTCTTTTAGCTTTTCTATCATAAGTGTTGCAGGTCATAAATACATTGAGATTTCTTCTGTTCTCTTCATCTCTATATCAAGATGATAAACAAAACCGTAAAATATCCCATATATAAATGTGTGCAGTTAGAGCCAGTTTAGAAAATTAGCAAAGAAAAGTGTTTGATTATGTCTTCCTTTTATGTTAATTTCTAAATAGCAGCTAGACTTTTTGAACTGATTATAATTTAACAATCTAAAGGGTGTATGTTTTTCCAATGCATAAACTGTCTGAAACATAGCGCCACGTTGCTTGCTTACTCTGTTGTATGATACATAGCATCAAGCAATATCAATTGAGAATAAAACATTTGAGCAAAACTTTGTTTAAATACCTTTGGGAATCATTTCTTCACTGGTTTCTTAGGGCAGTTCATTTGACTATTAACTTCACTGAACAAAAATATCAAATCTATCATTAAAGTTTATTCTATGGATCTGGGCATGGTGGCTCACACCTGTAATTCCAGCATTTTGGGGAGCCCAGGCAAAAGATCACTTGGAAGGATCACTTGAAGCCAGGAGTTCAAGATCAGCCTGGGAAACATAGAAGGACTTTGTCTACTAAAAAATAAAAAATAAAACAAAAATAGACGGGCGTAATGACAAGTGCCTATAGTCCCAGATGCCAGGGAGGCTGAAGTGGGAGGATTTTTGAGTCTAGGAGGTTGAGGCCACAGTGAGCCATTTTTGTGCCACTGCACTCCAGCCTGGGAACAGAGAGAAATCCTGTCTCTCTCTTTCTCAAAAAAGAGAGACTTATATGGGTCTTTTTCTTGTTATTTGAGCTTGTTAAATATTGATAATACTAAACAAAGTAACAATAATAAAAATAATAACAGTAAAATGAAAGTAAAGGAAAGTTATTACTGGGTTCTGCACTACTTCAAGCAGAGCATTTTATGATGATTCCTTGTTCCATTATTACTTCTGAGTTGAAAGTAAGACACTGACATACAGTGAAACCCTTCTTCTCAGTTTCTGTCAATTTGAAAATCTTAGAATCCTTGCTTTCTAGTTGGCCTTGGTGGCTGCTTTATCCAGACAGGTACTTCTGGTGATTAGGGAGCTACCAAGGTTCGGTAATCCACCAAGACTCCCCTAAAGTCTTATGCACCAAAATGTGGGAGGTTTCTCCTAGAGAACACACCCATGTACATGCTTCTCAATGGGCTAAGAAGAGCTTGGAAGAACTCATGTATTGCGTGACTCTATAATTCTTAAGTAAACCTGTGTGGTCCTTTGGGTAATCATATTTGTCTTCTTCCTTCAAATGTGCATAAACATGATGTGTAGTGTCAAGCTTATACAAAATTATGGAAACAGATTTATAGCATCTTTTTGTTCTTTTCAGAATTGCAGAATTATAAATTTTGACCTTCTTCTCCTACTTACTACTAGTTCAAATGTTATGTAGTTCAGTTACAATTTACTAGTTTACTGTTTTTTACATCTAAAATAAAAGCTTAGAGTGCAAATAAAGAAATTCACAGTTTACAAAGCAATCTGACATCAGTTGCATCACAGGTGTTATTTTTACCCTGAAATATAAAATTAATGAATATGTTTAATAACTGAAGTTTCTGTTAAAATGCTAACAATAGAATTAATAATATATTATTAATCTATAATAATGTTATTAGAGATAATAATAGTCTTTAATCTTTCACATGTTTTTGATCTTAGGAGAAAAAGAATGTCTCATAATTTTTGAATCCATAAAACAATTTTTTACACTATATATGTTTATTAAGTTTCTTCATATTTGATTATATTTTGTCATGTATTAATAAATCACAATATATATGCATTTTAAAGAAGAAAACAATATGTTCAAAATTGTTAAAGAGATTATATTTATATATATTTAAATTTGTTTAATGAATTTATTACCAAATGAATTGTGTTCCTCTTAACAATGATCAAAAATATTTCTAATATGAAATTCCTAATTGTGTGGCTAAACAACTGAATTTGTAGAAATTTCATATAGACAACTTGCACATTTCTGCAATCCAGCAAATCTAACTGTATGTGAGTAAACCTATCTTAAAGGGTGTCTATACAGCATTTACTATTCTTCTCCTAAATATATTTTAATTATTTTGAAGTTGAGCTTTTTAAGATTGAAGTTTATCATTTCTATTTTAATTTTATTGTGTTACCTCTAGTTAAAAGGTAATCAAATACACAGCTTTTTAAAAAAATCACATATTTGAGGTAGTTTCAGATACATTGTTCTCTTTTTGCTGTATTTGTTTTATAATATCCTCATTATAAAAAGCCAAATAAATGCTACAATGTGGCCGCATATCTTTTCCTGTAAAGCAGCAGATAGCAAATACTTTCAGCTTTGAGGGTCATATGGTTTCTATTGCTACTACTCAACTCTGTCATGCAAATATCGCTAAATATTTAAATATTACACATATATATACACATACACATATTTATTTGTGTAAAAATTTGTGTGACTTTTCTTTCCATGAAACTGTATTTGCAAAACAGATGTAGAGCTAGGTTTGGCCTGCAGGTGTTTGCTCACTCCTGTACTAGATCGTTTAAGTGCCTTGCTCATGAGCCTCAAATCAGGAACTTCAAAGATTTCTTCTTTTCAGAGCCACAGACTCCAATATAAAAACTGCATGTTTGATATTCTGTAACACAGGTATAGGTTGACGCCTTATACTATGTAACCCTCATATTATAACAAAACACATGTCTCAAAAACAAAACAAAACAAAAAAATGGTAATACTCATCGCTGTACATATTATAAAGTGTTCCTTTAAAATTTTCTTAATATCTAAAGTACATGCCTTATTTTGGAGTTAACCACGTCAAGAGTGTTGCAGCGTCCTGGAGTGGATGGAACTGAAGGGACATATTACAGGAGTAATTTTTCACATAATGCCCTAGGGTTATCCGTGGGAAGGTGGTAATGACTGAACGTCCAAATATCGGTGGGAGACGGCACATCACAGGAGAAGTAAATTGTTCTTGGCACCTGGACTGTTTACCTCCCTGACTGGGAGAATCATTGCACTAGTAATGCTTTTCTAGCAGGCAGGTTGAAACTTCACGGAGGGCTGCAGCAGCTGGTGATTACACTCAGCTGTGAGAAACTAAAAACTTGTTCATCACTGGCTTAAACAATTATGGGCTTATTTTTCTTCAAACAATTAGAAGACTAAAATTATTTCAATGGCTCATGTTAGGGCTGAGAATTCTACCATTTTTTTTTTGGCCTTCCCCTTAGCTTCCTATTGCTCAAGTTGCTTCTGGACCAGCCATCAAGTTTATGTTCTAAGCTGGAAGAAAGTGTGACTGTCAGGGAGCAAGAATGTGCTTACAGTAAGAAGGAAGTTTTTGCCATATTTTTACATTGCCAAATCTGTGTCACGTGTCCTTGCATAAGACATTGCAAAATGTGTCCACAGGCCTGCTGCATGGGCTCTGCTATAAAGGAAGATGATCCAATCAACCAGTAACGGTAAGGCACCCAGCAAGGTCTACTGAAAGTATAAAAATACACGGACAGTGCAACCTTTCTCTCCACATGTACCATACAGACCTATCCAGATTGAAGGAAGAGTTTCTTTTCTATCATTTCCTTTCTTTTTCTTTCTTCTCCGCCTCCTTCTTTCACATCTCTAGATGAGAAAATATTCTCAAGCTTAAGACAAAGACATCAACCACCATAAGAAAGCTCTGCAGAATTAATTATATTTGACAGTACTATATATTTGTGTGACATAATATTCAAAAATTATAAATTAAATTAAAAGCAAAATGAGGCTGGGCACCATGACTCATGCCTGTAATCTCAGCACTTTGGAAGGCTGAGGTGGGTGGATCACCTGAGGTTAGGAGTTCAAGACCAGCCTGGCCAACATGGTGAAACCCTGTCTCTACTAAAAATATAAAAATCAGCTCGGTGGAGTGGCACGTGCCTGTAATCCCAGCTAATAAGGAGGCTGAGGCAAGAAAATTAGCCTGTACCTGGGAGGCAGGGTTGCAGTGTGCCAAGATCATGCCACTGCACTCCAGCCTGGGCGATAGAGTGAGACTCCGTCTCAAAACCAAAACCAAACCAAAAAAAACGTTAAATGATCTCAGTAATACTCAAACTATTCAGCAAGAAAAAATCAAATTCACATCTGTCATAGCAATATATATTATAATGTTCTCAGAAAAACAACAACAACAAAGTAAGTACAGTGGAATAAATTATTATTCAGTTAGATAAAAAAATCACAATGAAGTTTTTTTGACACTGATGTGGTTATCATAGCACATGAGGCCTGGACTTGGTAGCTCACACCTGTAATTTCAGTGCTTTGGGAGGCTAAAGTGAGAAGATTGCTTGAGGTCAAGAGTTGGAGACCAGCCTGGACAATATAGTAAGACTCCTTCACTACAAAAAATAATTCTTAAAAATTCTTATTGTAACAGCTATTATATTGACAGTCACATAATTAAGACTGAATAAATAAATACACATATGTCCCCTCTATTGATTTTATTCAATGTTTTGTTGCAGAATTCATAGCCTATGCAACTAGCCATGAAAAGCAAATGAAAAGAAAGAAAGAATTGCAAGAGAATAAAACGAATACTAACATTTTGTCAGGCAACTAAATAGGTGGGGTTTTTTTAGGTAGTATTGAAGCTGCTATGACTTTTTAACAGTCACAAATTTGAATATGTAAAGTTATAGTTATCTTTATTCTACCTTTTCCTTTGGAGAAAATTTCTAAACCAAGCCAATCTTCCAAGTGTCAGATGTTTAATCTAGATATTCTCTGACTTTTCTCAATTCTGGTTTATAATACCTTTACATCAGTCACATTTGTAATGGACATACATGCTTGATCTATTCTCTGGCTCTTCCATCTGATGGCAGTTCTAAATATGTAGAAATTTTGAGGATAAATTCATATTGGTGATGAGAAAGAAAGAACCCCACTTCTTGTCAGCTCTCTGCTTGTTTGTATGCCCCTGACTTTTGCTGGTGTCCAGTAACAATTGTCACACTTCTGGTTTGCTACTTTTTCCATATATTTATTACTGTTTCCACACTTGACATAACAACTATAAGACCTATGTTGATTCCATTTGACTGAAGGTTTAGTTGAATTTTTTCTCATGGTGACAATGCTCATCACTTCTGCATAATATTCCAAGAAATTCTCAGAATTTTGGTGACTGTTCTTTATCTTTACATTCTTTATTTTCTGGTTCACATCTTCATACTTTTTGTGTGTTTACTTGTTATGTTATTCAGTGAATCTCAACCTATGTTGCTTTACTATAAAGTGAACTTGCATTTATTGAGAGCATATAATACAGCAAAAGTGTGCATTCCTACCTGCAAATTGATGTTTTCTTTCTGTACACGGAAGTCTGGGGCAGAAAATAACTTTTCTTTAGAAATTTACATGTATTTCTTTACAGTCATCTGTAAAGAAATACTGGAGCTGTTAAATCTAATGGCTGCACAGTATTTGCTGTCTGAAAGGTTTTTGTCACACACTGAAATTTCGTGATGATGGTGATGATGATAGGATTGGGTACTGGTCTCTTTGTAGTGGTTGGTTCTGAAACACACTTGCAGTTCTGGGACGTGTTCTTATATTGCTTCTTTAATATTTTTCTCCATTTCATACTCTGTGTCTCTCCTTTGGCACTCCCCTGAGCTTAAAATTGCACCTCTTGATTGAACCATTAATTTTAGGTTTTCTTTCATACTGTTAAAGCCTTGTTTGTACATTTGTTCTCCCTCCATTTCCTGAAAGATTGTCTTGTTCATTATTTCCAAAATTTAATCGTAAGTTTAATGTGATCATACCTTATATATTTGTAGCTTCTTTCTGTTTCCTCATTTCTTTTTAAATTCTTTTATTTCTTAGTTCCAACATCCCTCGTTTCTATGAAAAGAGTAGCACTAATATATTTAAGATTTCATTTAACTTCTAGGATTCCCTCTTTTTTTAATCATAGTATTTTTTCTTTGGTCTTCATTTATCTTTCACAACAGAAGCTTTGACAGATATTGGGGACTCTGCTATCCACCTGATAATTAAGTAGGGTATACTAATGTGACAATGGGACAATTTTTATTGTTGAGAATTCTCATATTTTAGTGTTAGTAGCTCTTGGTTGTGAAGCATTTAGCTTTTCCAGAGAGAAACCTTTCCCTCCCTCCCTCCCTCCCTCTCTCTCTCATTCTCTCTTTCTCTCTTTCTCTCTTTCTCTCTTTCTTTCAACGGAATCTTGCTCTGTCACCCAGGCTTGAGTACAACGGTGTGATCTCGGCTCACTGCAACCTCGCCATCCCAGGTTAAAGCGATTCTCCTGCCTCAGCCTCCTGAGTAGCTGGGATTACAGGCAGGCACCACCACACCCAGCTAATTTTTGTATTTTTAGTAGAGATGGTTTTTCACCATGTTGGTCAGGCTGGTCTCGAACTCCTGACCTTGTGATCTGCCTGCATTGGCCTCACAAAGTGCTAGGATTACAGGCATTAGCTGCTGTGCCTGATCCGAGAAACCTTTATGTATCCTACTTGGTAAGTACAGGGCTGGCTGTGATTGCCCTAAAAATTGAGTGGTGGAAGGAAGCTTGAATCATTACAGTTTAATATTTACATTTTCATTTAATGTGCTTGCTTACTATGAGTTTACCACCTTACCAAACATCAGTCACTGACATATTGGAAACTTGAACCTGTCTTGTCAAATTATTCTGGAAAGGAAACCTTCCATTAATTATGTAGGTGGAAAAAAGGTAATTTACTGGCTCTATGGAAAGAGTGGAACTGCAGAATTTAAATCCTCCTAATGTATGTTTTCAGATAGTCTTGTTTTTATTTCCACATCTTAACATTGTGATCAGCAGTAAAGGGTCCTGCCAATTTCTCATCTTTTGGGGGCACTTTAATACCTAAATTAGATTTCTCATTTACACCTCCTCTGCAGACATGTGTACAAAGCTATCTATTTTTGGTTAAGTCAATTAAAAGGCATCCTTCAATTCATTTTCAATATTTTACAGAGAAATTATTATAACATTTTATAAGCAAATATCTTTTATTTGCTTTAGAGTGTTTTCTAAAAAGTTTAATGACATTTTATAGGAATTCAGATTAATTAGGCAGATAAAATGTATTAGTTAATTGTCAAATGCTACTAATGAAAACGTATCTGAGACTGGGTAATTCATAAAAGAAAGAGATTTAATTGACTCCACAGTTCAGCATGGCTGGGAGGCCTCAGGAAACTTACAATCATGGCAAAAGGGGAAGCGAACACACCCTTCTTCACATGGTAGGAAGGAGATGTGCTGAGCCAAAGGAGGAAAAGCCCCTTATTAAACCGTAAGATCTTGAGAGAACTCACTCACTATTATGAGAACAGCATAAGAGTAACTACCCCCATGATTAAATTATCTCCTACCTGCTCTGTCCCAGGACACGTGAGGATAATGTGAATCACAATTCAAGAAGAGATTTTGGTAGGGACACAGCCAAAAAATATCAAATAAGTTTGTTTGTTAGGTCAGCCATATTTAACTAGCTATGTCTCAAATGAAATTTAATACATCTTTGCCTATGAGTAAGAAATACCATTTTTTAGTATATTACATTGCCATGAAAATTTTGGTCTTTAATATAAAATTTTGCCTCCATTTCTTTCACCTTATATTAATATCATGTATTTATAATATCATAATTTTATATCATTTCTTAATATATGAAAATACAGTGTCACTGTAAGTTTTCTTAAATGCTTTTCTAACTAATCTCCTGCATCTTTCACTGATTTAAGAAGAAATATCTTAGTCTATTAGTACTGCTAGAACAACAATACAACAAACTATATAGGTTATAAACAACGTAAATTTATTTCTTATTTTTCTGGAGGCTAAGTTCAAGATCAAGCCACAGGCAGATGCAGTGTCTGGTGAGGGCCCACTTTCTCATAGATGGCTCCTTTCGCTGTATCCTCATATGGTAAAATGGGCAAACAATCAGGCTTCCTTGGGTTTCTTTCATCAGGGCCCTACTCCCATTCCTAAAGGCTCTATCTCACAGTTCAGGTTAGTATCAGATCTGGGTTGCTCAAATTCTACACATTCCAAAAACACCTGTCTTCAGAACTGTGGTCCTCGGCCAGCAACTAAAAGACAACCTTTAAGCTATTACAATAGAGTGTTCAATACAAAAGGCCCTGTGCAATGCTATATTTATGGTGAACAGCCTGTTTTTTATGTCTGAGGACTTGATCCATGCTGTATGTGTTTAACCAGATAATTCTATGCAAACAGTGTGATTTATGGTGAACAATTGTTTTTCTCTTTGCTTGTGGGAGGTTCTGAAATATGAGTACCTGTGGTAAGTCACACAGGTGCTGCGTACCTGTGTGATTGAATAAAAACTCTGTAGACCAAAGCTTGGTTGAGCTTCCCTTTTATGTGTTGTCACGCCTTGTTGGTGGGAGAATTAAATGCATCCCTATGTGACTCAACTGGGAAAGGACACTTGTGTCTTTGTCTTTTCTGCTTTTATAATAAAATACTTAGATTGGGTAATTTATAAACAATAAAGATGTATTGCTTACAGTTTTAGAGGTTAGGAAGTTGAAGATCCAGGTGCCAGAATATTTAGTGTTTCATGCAGGCCCATTTCTCCTAGATGATTCATTCTGTGTATCCTCATATCATGAGAAAAATAAACAAGTTCTCTAGAGCCTCTTATAGAAGGAATTAATCTGATTTATGAGGGCAAAGCCCTATAACCTAGTTATCTCCCAAAGACCCCACGGCTTAACATCATCTTGGCAATTAGGTTTTAATATACAAATTTTTTAGGGACACAAACATTCAGACTGTAGAAACCTAGACCCTTGTATTTGGTTTCTCCTTGACTTTACCCTATAAATCTTTCCATTTGCAGATTTTAATCTTAATCCTTTCACTGCAATAAACATCAATGAGTATACCATTTTTTTATGAGTTCTTTGATTATTTTTATTGAAGTATTGAATCTATGGTCTTAGGGACCACCAATGCACATGCACACACATACACACACACACACACACACACGAGTGATACATAGTCATATATATATATATATATATTAGGTTGGTGCAAACATAATTGCAGTTTTTGCTATTAAAAGTAATGCCAAACCCCGCAATTACTTTTGCACCAACCTAATACATGCAGCAATATATACTCATATATATTTTTATACACACATTTATAGTTATATCAATTATTATGTCAGAAATGTGCATCATATGCATATTTTTTAGTCTTTGAAATATAATTTTGTTTTAAAATGATACGGTCTGGTCTGAGCGCAGTGGTGTTTACAACTAATTGATCACAGCCAGTTACAGATTTATTTGTTCCTTTTCTAGTCCCACTTTTTCACTCTACTAGCCTTTGAAAAAATTGTAAAGTAAATCAATAAAAGGTAAAACCATATGACTTAATAAGTTCTAATTTTAATAGAGTAAAATATATCAATGTTGTTTATTATTTTACCTGTGATTTTGACAAATATTCTTTACCAGTTTAAAGTATTGAAGATACCGCTTATGGAATCTTCTAAAAACTATAAATTTAGGCCTATTATACATACGAAATTAATTTTTTGTCTGATGAGAGAAAGAGGTTAGGCAAAATTTTTGTGTTAATATGTTCATCCAATTGCTTCAGCAACATTTGTTGAAGATATATTTTTTTTCTCCTTCACTTGGATTGATGCCTTCATTGAAAAACAATCGATTACATGTGTTTGTTTCTATTTCTGGATTATTCATTCCACTTAAATGATCAACTTATTTATTGTATATCAATACCAAATCATTTTGTGAAGTGTAATTTTGCAGCAAGCCTGGTAAGCAAGTGATGTATATGCTCAAATTTTGTCTTTATTTTTGCTTTAAAAAAATTATTAAAACCCTTCTAGGTTACTTAGATTTTCTTATAAATTCTCCTATGCATTATTTGAATATATTAACATTTTCTTCATCAATGTTTTATAATTTTTATGGTATATATTTTATTGCTATTTGACAAAATTTATATGTAAGGATTTGATTCCTTAATGCTATCAGAGATTTTTTCATAATTTCATTTTCTATGTTTTTCTCCTAATATGTGTGTGTATATATATGCATACATATATATGTGTGTGTATGTGTGTATATATATGTATGTGTGTGTGTGTGTGTGTGTGCGTGTGTGTGTATATATATATTTTAGTTTGTGAGATGGAGTCTCGCTCTGTTACCCAGGCTGGAATGCAGTGGTGCAATCTTGGCTCCCTGCAACTTCTGCCTCCTGGATTCAAGCAATTCTCCTGCCTCAGTTTCCTGAGTAGCTGGGATTATAGGTGCATGCCACCATGCCCAGCTATTATTATTATTTTTCTTTTTAGTAGAGATGGGGTTTCATTATATTGGTCAGGCTGGTTTTGAACTCCTGACTTCAGGTGATCCATCCATCTTGACCTCCCAAAGTGGTTGGATTACAGGTGTGAGCCACTGCGTCCGGCCCATATATATTCTTTAAATTAAACTTTATTTTGTAATAATTGTAAATCCATTGCAGTTGTGAGAAATAATACAGAGAGATCCTAAATATACTTTACCGGTTACCCTAATAGTAACATTTTGAAAACTATAGTACAATATTTAGGATATAATACATAATTAGGATATGGCTTGATACAGTCAAGATATGGAGCATTTCCATCAGAACAATTGTCCTCATGCTGCTGTTTTCCAAGTATTTGGATATTTTAATTTTATCCTTTTTATTGATTTTTACTTTAGTTCTGTTGTGGTTGGAGAATACACTTTGCATTATTCCAGTACTTCTAAATCTGTTAAGTTTTGTTTTATATCCAAAGATGTTGCATATCTTGGTATAACAGTGGTGGTCACTTGAAAAAAAAATATTTATGCTGTTGTTGAGGTGTTTGATAAACATCAATTAGATCCTGTTGGTTGGTGAAGTCATGGAGTTCTAAAATATTACTGATTTTTATTTAGTTACTTCATTAATTGTTTAGAGAGGAAGATATTTAAGGTTCCAACTGTAATTGCGAGTTTGTTTATATTTCTGTCAGTTCTGTAGGCTTGGCTTCTAATATTTTATGGCTTGCTTGCTTATTGCATATTCATTTAGGTCATCCTGGTGGACTGACCCAGTTATCATTATGTAATGTTCCTCTATGTCTCTCTCTATATACATATAGACAAAGATATACTGATGGTTGCTCTAGATAAACATATATTGATAGTTGCTCTAGATATATTTGTATATATGTATATGTGTATATATCTAGAGCGAAAGAATTAAATTTCTAACATAGGAAATATATGCAATGTATACATAGACACAGTCAGATAAAGTCAACTTCAGATATATATTTATATAGCCACACTTTTTTCCTTTAACATTTATATAATACGTCTTTTTCAACAGTTTTACTTCCACCCTTCTGCTTATATCATATTTGAAGTGAGTTTCCTGTAGACAGCATATAGTTGAGTCATACGTTTTCTTTGCCAAACTCTGTCTTTTGTTTGCTTCATTTTCCATTTATACATAGGGTAATTATGGATGTTAGAACTTACATCTGCCATTTTGTTTTCATTGTCATTCTCTTTCAAAAATTTCTGTTTTCCTTTTCTTTTTCTTTATAATGCTTACATGGATTTTTATTAGGAAATTTATTTAATTTATGGAGTCTATTAACCCAAAATACATAAATAATGTCTATAAAGTTGATTATTTGGACTTATAGAACATCTTAGACAAGGATATCTCAATAATATTATAAAAATATCTTGCAGATATGGCATAGATGGGCACAAATCTTGTTAGTTTACTATTTTTGATAGCTATGCAATTAATTATTATACTCTAAAATGATAATAGTTGATGTTTGCATAATTTGCATTTCTCTTCATCAACTCTGCAAATACTATACATTTTTATTCCTTTATGTCAACTTTAAGTAAAATACAACAACACACAAAAAAAGTAGAAATGTGACCTCACAAATGTCTCAAAGTGACTCAGAATCTGGACACAAGACAGGACTTCTGTCTCCTAGACTAGTCAATACCACACCACATTGTACTCAGAGGAATTGTATAATGTCGTTTGGCACAAAATGCATTTAAAATTTAGCTCTAAAATTATTTCAATAACTTTTAAAACAAATTAAACATTTAACAAACTTTGAATTAGAGTGTTTTAAAATCTCATTTGCAATCATGAGTTCTTCCATATATTTTTTTAAAGAACATGTTAATAAATTATTAATGGGAAAAACAGATTGAAGTTAGTGAAATCTTTGTTGTTGCTATTGCTGTTCTAAGCAATTGAAACAAATCTCTTTTTAATTCCTCATTTTGTGATCTTCTTTAATGCTCATTTCAGCATTTATCATTTGGAAGAATTAAACTTCTAACATAGAAAATATATGCAATAGATGAAAGGTAAATTATTTATTTTCTATTGTCTTTTCTGCGACGGGATACATTTTCCATCAGAAAAGAAGTAGAATAAGATGAAGACAAAGATAAAGAGGAAGAAGAAGGAGAAGGAGAAACTAAACCACCATTCAAGATATCTCTAATAATTTTTTCCCCTGTTCCAGGAATTGAAAACAAAAATTGCAAACTCTATATTTCCTCAATGACCAGGCTCATATATAGCTTTTTAAATTCCTTTTTAAAAATCAAAATAGCATTTTCTAATGAGTAGTTTATTGTATTAAAAATAAAATATTTGAACATTAATAAAATTTCTATTCTTTTTATATTTTCAGTTGCACTTGCCAGGACTTTGTGGCCCATTCAAGAAGCCAAGTATTCAATGTGGAAAAAAAAAAAAATTGTACAAATGTCCAATGTGAAAAAAAAAAAAAAAGAAGCCAAGTATGGTTTATGGTACTATGTGATATGAAACCAATGTGTGTACTCACAATAAATGTGTGTACACCTTCAAAATGTGTATATGTGTGTGCTCATGTGTGTGTGTTGTGAGTGCTCCTTACTATGAGTAGAACCTATTTTTTTTTAAAGAATTTAAAAAGCATCTGTCTGTATGAGAATCATTTTCTTTGATTTATCTCAAAAACATGTTCCAATTCTCTCTCTCAGACTTACAAGAGAAGCTTAGTGTGCATTGGGTTTATCTGGGTGATAAGAACTTAAATGACTGACAAGGTAGTTAGTTATGAGGTTTTCAATTAAAGGCTCAATACATAAGACCTACATTTTCCATAATTGAAGATCAAATCTTTGAAGTTTATATACAGGAATTCCCAGTATCTGACCAGAGACTAGATCTTACTTCTGCTACTAATCCCATAATAGCTATGTCCAACAGATTACAGAAGTCAAAGATTTTTAAGTGTAAATTAATAAATAACAATACTCAGAGGTTTTGAAGCATTCTCTTGAGAATAGCACCTTTAGCATCACCTAGAGGTGTGTTCTACTCTATTTTATGAAAATATTAGTTATTTCCTGGTAATAAATGTTAATTTAGGTGATCATAAAATGGTTATTTTTTTCTGTAAACACCTCACTTAGCAAATTATATAAAATTTTCAATTACCAATAGTTCTCATATTTATAACATACAGTATTACTATATTGACCTTGAATTTTAGATCATTTTCATGTTCTCAACTACACCTAATTCAAGCCTTTGCCAGTGTTTCTGGTTTTCTTTTCTGTTTTAATTTTCCTCGATTGCTTATTATTGTAAACTTCCTACACCAAGTTTACATATTTTTACCATTTCATGTACTGGTATAGTCTTCAAATCTTCATAGATTCTTCAGAACAAGTTATCTTTTCAGTTGTCAGTTTTCAAGACTTTTGGTCTTATCTTTCCTGCCCCTCTCCTCTCAAGTTGGATCACACTGCTTTTTAAGAAGAGACAGGTGCTCAAAGCATGCCTGCCTAAGGCTGCTGTCATTTCCTTCATCAAGAAAATGATACCCTCCAAAGTTTTAAACAGCTCAAGACTTTATTCCCTCTTTTTTTATACATTTTCAATCAAATAAATATATTTAGAAGCTTAAAAATATTTCTGTAGGAAAGTTTTAAACAGCAGAAGAAAAGACTGGATCTGGAATCAGTGCCTTGTTTAAAATTCTAACTTGGGCGATGATTAATTATATTGCCTTAGGAAAGTCAATTAACATTTCTGAGACTCCGTGTCTTTATATGTAAAATGGAATAATCATTTCTGACTTTCATGTTTGTGTGAGGTTTAAGACAAATGTAGATGAAGCATCCAACTCTAGATATCAGACATGGCTCTTGACAGGAATCAAGACATGGACCCTCTGTGTACATAGAGCTTTGTGAGAAAAACTACAAAATTAACAGAAGAGTCCCTTAGGCTATATGCTCTTATAGATAAGCATTTCTATTCACACTGATTACCAAATGATACGCTATTTTTCCATTAACATCTTTAGTTAAAATAATATTCTAAAGATAGCTTGGTACACAGAGGTGTGAGAAAAAAATGAAAATCCCTTTACAATATAAATTATTGCAATATTTGCCTACATAACTTATACACAGATTGTCAAATGTAAAGTTGTGAATTTGGCTCATAATAACAAAGACACATTGAGTATTTACCCTAAGAGATTTACGCTATTTCTTTTTAGTCTCAAAATGAACCTACTAATAGTATTTTTGCACTAGTTTTACAGATAAGAAAATGGAATCACAGAGATGTTAAGCAATTTTTTCCAAGGACACAGTTAACAATTGTCAGCCAGGATTGGAATGCTAGTAATTGGTCTCTAAACCTCTCCTTACACCAAGGTGCTCAGCTGCGTCTCTAATAGAAATGTACCCAAATTAATGCATTTAGCTATAAATGTTGTCTCTGATGTGATTTGTAAATATAGGAACAATGGGACCTTTGGTATACTACCTTTTTATAACATCCTAGAGAGAAACTCTGCAAAATGTTACACAAACACACATACCCAATAGAATCCATCAGATGCAGGACAAGATTAGGGCAAATTGAGATGAGAGGGAACATCTTTATTTCTTTAGTATTTTCATACCAAGTTGTGAGCCATGATTACTGAATTAGAATACTTGTGTTCTGAAGGAAATATCAGTGGGTTACAAAATTAGTAGCCGCTCAGCAGTTCCAGACTTTGGTGTTCGTAGCTTGTTTTGGGAATGGAAAATGACAGTCATGGCCAATCCTGATATCCAAACTTTTTAAAAATAGCCTTTTTGAAATATAATTTATACACTTTGGTTTAACTCTAACAAAATAATAGATGTTAGAGAAAAAGGCCCAGGTTTTCTCTAGACTTTTGGCTTAAGGGACTGAAGGGAAGAGATGCGCCGATTTTCCTCCAAACTGTCTAATCCATTTTCTCAGGAAAGAAAAATAGACAAAGAAATGGGACGACTGCCTTGTCAGGAGCTAGAAATGGACTATTTGGCTGCAGTTTCTTCTTTTAAAGGCTCTTAGAAATCTGCTAACAGAGAGCAGGACATTGATAACCCCAAATGAAAAGTAACTCAATGACATTTTTTTTCAAATTTACTTTCTGCCTTAAGTTTTGGCTTTCCTTATGGTATATCAACTCTGACATCAATGTCTTTTCTTATGAACATATCTCTGCATTAGCACTTCAAGGTCTGTGGCAGAATATAGCTTCATGTTAATTTATGGGTCTGAGCACTCTTTGGAAATTGCTATCATTTCCAAACCTGTTTAAAATGCCTGTGTGACATTTTCCATGAGAAGACTGACACTGGAATCAGCCTGATTGATTGGGGGGGAGAGAATAGATGTGGTATCACTTTCCAAGCTGGTTTAAAAAAGGGAACAGACAACTTAAAAATAGTGTAGTGGAAAGACTGAAGTCCAAGAGCTGAATCCCACTTTCATATCTGCTGTTTAACCTGTATGGCTGCAGTCAGTTCAATATCTTATACGCAATAACAGTAAGAAATACAAATACGGTAACAACTATAGCTATACAACAAATCAACAGCCACTCTCCCTGGAAAGTAATTCGATACGTCTTAAAGACAAGGTAAGCTAAACATTGGTATCTACTTGTACTTCTCATTTATTTTTATTTCCCAGCAAGTCTTTCTTATTCACTGATTCTTCAAGAGTACTCATCCTCATGCCCTTCAAGATAATGTTGACACGTTCTAAATAAAGGTTTGCCATTTTGCAGGGTTTTTTTGCAGTTTCTAAACACTAACATTTGCCTCCTGGAGCATCGTGTGAGAAGATATGCTCGCATCTTGCTATAACTATGTCCTCAGGGTCCTTGTATTTGAGCAGCATTACGAGATTTACAACAAGGTCCTTTGGCATAACAGGACTTGGCTGTGATTCAAGATGAATTTGCCTTGCAACAAAATAGCTTCTGGAGTCAGAAGAGGATTTCAAAGCATTTTTACAGACACTTATTTATTATCATGACTTCCGTTTTATAGACCTAGAAATGATGCTTTATAATGTTTTTCTGAAGGTTAAATATTTTTTACATGTATTTTCATTTGTGAGACAAGAACTCTGTCTTCTTTCACATTTCTAATATTCGTGATAATTAATGTTACAATCTGAACTATTTTTTCACAATCTAGAGTTACTGGTTGTGTTTTGTTATACTTCTAATTAATAGATGACCTATGAGATGCTTCAATCCTCGGCTACCAAGTGGTGTCCAACAATTCAATTCAATTCTGACATTAAATACACCATAAGTTTTAAGGCTCTGTCTTTCAAGACTGCAATAGGATGCCTATACTGCCCACATTTCTGCCAGGCTGGGAGACACATACATATACACACAAATTTAGGGGTTCCCATGATTCCTTCCTCAAGTTTGATATTTCACTAGAACAGCCCACAGAATGCAGGGAAACACTTTACATGTGTTTACTGGTGTATTATAAAGAATGTTATATAGGATAACAGGATACAGCCTTTATAATACTTTGAAAAGGGCTCATTATGAATAACCAAAAAATCTTATTATATGAAGTAACCCTAATTTGATATTACCTATCCATTTTCATAGAAGTATTCCTGATTACATATATAAACACTTTAAAATCAACTCCAAGGAATTTACTGATTTGGGGGCCATTTTCCTTCTCTATGATTTTATCTATTTATCTAATCGTATCTGCAATTATTTTGCCTTCTATAAAAAATCAAAAACCTTATTAATTCAAGGTGCCGTATCAAGCATTTTATCAGGAAGATAAGAACAATAAAGACATTGAAAGATACTGATTTTTTAGCCTTTCTTTCCCTCTCACTCCGCCACTCCTGTCTTTGCACTATACCATCCCCCATTTGCAGTGCTTAGGTTGCATTCTTTTTGTGAACAATATTATATTATTCTGGTCCACTGGTCTCAGGTCTCGGTAAAAAAAAAATATTTATCCAGCTAAAATTATCACTGGAACCAAAGAAGACATCTCACCCCACAGTGATAAAACAAATAGAAAGTGAAAATGACTTTAGAGAAGCTTGGGGATTAACTTTAAGCAATAAGAACAGAGAAAACCAAGAGTCAGCAAACTCCTTTATATTCAAAATACCCCTAACACTTTTTAAAAAAAAAGATTTCTGATTTCTAAACCCTTCTGCAGTTGGAGGTTTTTCAGTCCACGTAAATTTTTATACATGAGAAAGTGGGTCAAGATCTCTCTGGCACCACAATGCCCGTTTTAAATAATTATACCTCCTCTTCTTTTTTTACCAACTTCCTAATCAAATAAATTCTTCCTAGTCATACTCTTGAACTTATGACACATTTAATAAATTGAATAATGGTTTACATTCCTTTTGGCCCAACACTTGTTATCTTTCTAAGTGACTTTACATTTCTGTAGATGACACATCCAACATCTGAGGTTTGTTCCTATTTTTTTTTTCACCTCAATAACTTTTTCCTCCATGTTAGCTTTGACCATTTCTGGTTAAAAATTCAGAAATTTTACCATCTTTGAAATCACTATTTCAAACATCCCAAAATCCACCTACGTAGTCCTCAACATATGGCTCACTTGCTCATGCACTATTATTGAAATTTTTTTCCCATCTCATCAATGTTTCAAACTGCAGGCTTCCTCCTTTCTCTCTGTCTGCCTCTTCCTATCTTAAATCCCCTTCGTATCCACTTAAGCATATTCAGTCTTCCATTTCTCTGCAAATATCAAGCATGTCTTTGGTTCTCTTTCCATGTCTTTTTGCTGACTTCTTCTCTGACGGCCCTTAGTATTCCATTTACTCTTCCCTCTGTCTTTTTCACTAGGATGATATACAGTCTATTTGCCATACTTCAATCTACCTCTAGAATCCTTCTTCTCATCTTTAGTGTTATTTATCCAATGATCTGCTTGGTATTACCACAATATTATATATACCCATCTAAAAATTACAGGATAAATTCTTATAGAATCTATACATGTATAGAATCTCATACATTCTTGATTTAATGCTAGTCTATTCCTATCAAACTACCTTTAGTAAAATTGGTATAAAACAATTGGTTCCATTTGTAGGTAACTACAATAGACCTTCATTTTGGTATCCTAACATCATCAGAACGAGAATGGTCTTCCCAAAAAGCAAGGAATAAAGCAAAACAAAATGAAACCAAAATCAATTGGCAAATGACAAGCACTTGAATAATGGCAGAACTTAAACTAGTAAATCACTTTGAAGAATCATCTGTCATTATACAGTAAGTTACAAATGCATTTACATTTGATCTACTAAGTACATTTCTAAATATATACCTTGACAATTTGGCTCCAATATTATGACAATATATACTTATGTGTTTATTTACAAACAATGCCTTCAAATTATAAAATTTTGAAAATTCCCAAATGCATAAATAGTGAAACAAAAATTTTCTATGAATATTGGTCATCTACTTCTCATTGGAATACTATGCAGCTGGAAATAAGATTTAGGAATAGTTTTATGAAGTAATAGAATAAGATTCCAGAATATATTGGAAGTAAAAAACAAAGTTCCAAATAATATTTATAGCATGCTACCTTTTATGTAAGAAATGAGGAAATTATATACACATATGCACAAACACACACACACATATATGTGTATATATGTGTGTGTGTATAATATATATATATATATATATATATGTATATATATGGATCATACTTGTAATCCCAGCACTTTTGGAGGCCAAGGCAGGAGGATCACTTGAGTTCAGAAGTTCAAGATCAGCCTGAGAAACATAGTGAGACCCCACCTCTACACACACACACACACACACACACACACAGACACACACAAATAAAAGCTGTATATAGTCGTGTTTGCCTGTAGTCCCAGCTCCTAGGGAGGCTGAAGGAGGATCACTTGAGCCCAGGAGGTCAAGGCTGCAGTGAGCCATCATCACAGCACAGCAGTCTAGGCTGGACACCAGAGTGAGACCCTGTCAAGAAGACAAAGAAGAAGAAGAAGAAAGAGAAAGAGAAGGAGGAGGAGGAGGAGGAGGAGGAGGAGAAGAGGGAGGGAGGGAGGGGCAAGAGGGAGAGGAAGAGGGGAGGAGGAATAGGAGTAGGAAGCAGCAGCAGCAGCAGTGGGGGCAATATGAGACAATAACCAATTGTCTCATATGTTTTTAATTCCTGTTTATCTGATCCACTTCTGGAATGGGCTAGAAATGCAGATGTAGGTGAGCTGGGGGAGTAGCAAAGCAGTTGGGAGGCATAGGAAGGCCATTATTCATTTTTAAATCCCTCATCTGAATATTCAGTGGCATAGCCAGAGTACATCCCCATTCCACAGCGTGATCCAGGGAAGGGTGTGATGGAAAGAAGGGAACAAAGTATGCTCCCTGAAACCAATGCCCACTGAGACAGCAGCATCCTTCTTCACTCAGTTTTGTAAAGTTGATTCTTTCATTTGATGTATCTTTAGTGCAAATTGGTTTTTCGTGAATTCGCTCCCGAGTGGATAAAAAAGAGAAAATATTGATGTTAATTACATAAGTCATTATGGAGTCCCTGTTATTTGAGTCCTCAAAAGCATCACCTCAACAAAGAATAAAAAATGTTAGGAAGATACTCTTCTAACAATTGAGGCAGGAGACTTGGTAGAAGAATTGGGTGATCATGAGATAATTCAAATTTGGAATTGCTTGGTGATTTGATCTTTATCAATGATACATAATTACAGGTTTTCAGTAGAAATACTGTTATTTCTTCCAAGTTTCAAGTACTTTTTTTCTGTCTTCCTCTTTTTCAAGACTGAGCAATGAAAATTAAATAGATATATTAATTCCATATTGACAAAGTAAGGTTTAGAAATCTAAACTCTGAAATTTAAACTCTTTAGAGACTAAAAAATAGAAATGGAAGAATGAATAAGCTAAAAAATTTCAAAGTGACATGAGTGATATGAGATATAACAGTAAGGCTAAGAGTAATTGAGTGAAAAATCTAGAAAGACAAGAAATTGTCACGAGATAAAAAAAGTAAGAACAAGTTTGTGGCTTTAGGTATATAGCAATTAGGGATGTTAAAGCTATAGGAATGGAAGGCAGAAGTGGTGAGAAAGTCATGATGAATAAACCCAGTCACCTGAGGCCATTGTATTCCTTAGTGAAGGAACATCTGTACTGATAATGGAATTTACGCAAGATGGTAACAAAGTTTGAGCTAAAAATGAGACACTACAAATCATATGCGAAGTCCTTAATAAATACTATAGAATGATGAGGAGTTAAGCAGATTAAAAAATTAAATGAAAAGATGGCTGAGGCACTGCTACTGGTTCCTAAAAATGAAATGTTTATCTGCAGGCCTAGAGATGATGAGATAAAGCAAAAAATGAATTAATATGGAATATAAAGTATCGATAATAAATAACAAAAAAATATGCAATAAAATATATGTCCTTGTCACACTATTTCAACATGTATTTGGGGTTTATGCAATATAGATTATACAGATTCTTTTGTTTGGAGATGGAGTCTCTGTTTCTCAGGCTGGAGTGCAGTGGTGTGATCTTGGCTCACTGTAGCCTCCACCTCCCAGGTTCCAGCGATTCTCCTGCCTTGTACCCCTGGTAGCTGGGATTGCAGGCATGTGCCACCACGCCCAGCTAATTTTTGTATTTTTAGTAAAGATAGGATTTCACCCTGTTGGCCAGGCTTGTCTTGACCTCCTGACCTCAGGTGAACTGCCCCACCTTGACCTTCCAAAGTGCTAGGATTATAGGTGTGAGCATATAAGATATGAATAAATCATACATCAAGAATCTGTATTACAAGCTGAGGATTGCGGCTTTAGGTGTGAAACAATTAGGGATTACCCTCAGCTTGTAATACAGATTCTTGATGTATGATTTATTCATATTTTATAAGCATGTGAGCTGCATTTTCTGATTTTCTAAAAGTGGAAGGCCAACTATTTGTTACCTAATATGTCACTCGAGTGACATATTTTGTACTCTTTTATGGAGTTTTTTTTTTTTTTTTCACTAATTTGCTGCAACCACTTAGGTTAACTGGCCAAGCCAGCAATCTCTGCCAGCACATCACCTAGTCTCTGCTGGATGCTTCTCCTCTCCTGTAGTGCAGATTCTTTGTTGAAGCTAAAGAGTAAGAATCTATGGCACTTGCTCAAGAACGCATACTTGTGAATGCAAAGTGGAAGTTAAGAGTTAGTTAAAGCTAAGAGTTCTCTACCTAAATCTCCTGATCCCTAGTGATTAATGTCCTAAATCGGTTCATGTGGACATTCAAAAACAGTTCCAGGAAATTAATCAGTTGCATCTGAGACCAAGAGGTGACTAGCTCAGTAACACATTCCTGCATGTCTAGACCCTTGCTGCCTTGCTCATTGTGCTTGGCATTCTGCTACCTGTTAAAGTGCTAGTACATGACAATTGCATCTCTGGAGAACTTAGACCGAGAAATTTCCATTCTCAAGTATTTGTGAATGTATGATTCATTTCTATATCCTGCCTTAACAATATAAGACCTTATAAAATTAAGTGATCTCACTGGAAACTCTTCTTTTCTGTAGAAAGCATCGTTATACCTTCCTATATGCTGAGCCATACCTCTTTTTAAAAAAGTCAACCACCTCTATCTAGTTAGAGACATGCTTTCACAACAACGTCAGACTTTTCTTACCAGAAAACATTTTTTTTTCATTAGGGATAACTTAAAGCACTGAAGTGTCAGTTTCAAAAGATGAGTTCAATTTGTTTAAAACCAAGATGATGATCTCCATGAACCTTTACGGGAACAGAGTTCCTCTGAGGATTCCTAATTCCTGTTCTCAGTTACAGTGGTAAAAATCCTCCCAGGCATTCTGTTTCACCTGAAATTTATGCTTTCCATACTTGATCAGTAATCAAAATTCTTCAAAGTTGTTGCCTAACAACATCTCTCCTGTTAACACTTTCATTAATACGCATAAAATATAATAAAAGACGAGTTTACTTTGAAAGAAGGTAAACACGATATTCTGCAGAGGGGCAGAGAGTGAGTAGATAATGATTAGTTAGGTTTAACAAAAGAATTAATGAGGGACATGAGGCTACAGTTTAGTCTTAACGTAGGAAATAGCTAAATAGAGGATAGCAAAAGAGAATAGTAATTTAAAAAATAATTTAATACATCTTATGAAGATTATGACATTCAGTTCTATAATTCAACTTAATAAAAATGTAGTTTGATATGTGGTTCAAATATATATATATATATATATAAATCTATATATTATAAACACATTTTTGACAATAATTTCCTGATTGTACATAATTTAAGGACAAGTAACAAATAAGACAATTTTTAAATTAGTAAAAATCCTATATTATAGACTTCATTCCTGGAAAGTCTAAATGGAAGAATGCCTTCTAAGTAAATTTCCAGGCATGAGAATATATGTAATGAATGGTGGCATAGATGACATCCTGTTTTTTTACATTTAAATAGCAATTCAGAAGAGGGAGAAAAAGCACTTGGTGTGTTTGGAAAAAGTTACGTAGAGCAGTTTGAACTTCAGCTGGGCTTATAAAGGTAATAAAAAGATCAATGAGAAGAACTGGAGAAAAAAATACATACATTTACATACTGCATTTGAGAAGCCATGAGATCCTTCTGGCTGAAAAGTATGGTTCATGTAGACAAATGAACAGATCTAGTTCAGAAACTTACATGTAGTTCTAATGACAATAAAAAGTCAACAACGGGGAGAGTGATGTGACAAAACAGATGTGTGCAATGACAGTCCATTTTTTGGTAACATTTTTCCTAATTTGGGGGAAAGCGACCACTCAGAATCCACAACCATTCAGAATCCTATGCCTGTTATGTGCCTAAAATTTTAATTACAAATTACAATTCCATAATACTTCTGTTGGTTTTGAGTAACAAGGACTATGGTGAGTTTTTATTTCTGCCACCTGTACTCCAGATAATTGTATTGAATAGTGCATTCAGAAAACATCAATAAAAAATATATGTAACATATATAACCAACTGTGAAGTAGATAAGACAAGCAAAAACATATATATTGGATATCTTTTGTTTGATGCCCGCCATCTACTCCTCATTTCTTTCTGACTGTTCTGGGCGTCAGGCCCTCATACACTGAATCATGGGTTCCCTTGATCTATGGTTTCAGTTAGAGCAACTTTTTGCACCGACAAGAGATTGAAAGGTTGGAGGAGGGTTTTCAGGTTACTCACTTCCTTGATTACTCCACTCTACAAGATTCAGTGAATTGATTGCATCATTCATGCTGGACATCCTTCTCCATGCAATTACCATCTCTGATTCTAGATAATTTTTCCCCTGGCCTTTTCTGGTCTACGTGTCTGAAAGCCTTCCTGCTGTTGCTAACCCCAGGCAGTGGTGTGAATATGCTGGAGCTGTTGAGGGCTCCTACTGTCTTCTGAGATCTAGTTGCAGCCATTGCTTCCCAACTCTTTCTTCATTAAGGCCATGGTGTCACCTTGAAATCAGCCATGGTGAGAGCATTCACATCGTGGAAAAGAGCATAGCTACAAATTAGGTTTTTTGGGGTTTTTATGTTTTTGATTTTTTTCTAGAAAGTCAGTTATTAAAATGTCTAACCCACTACTAGCTCAATTTCTCTGTATTACCACTTCTCTCCTCCCTTTTTAATTCCCTAAAACACACACAATTTATAAAAGGATTTACTTTATTAAACATCCCCCTAAATACTGATTTAAATGTGCCATCTATATGTTTTTCTGATTAGCCTTAAATAACATTATAATTGCTATGAGAAATAGTTCCCAGAAACAAACCTTAGAAATAGGATTTGGAGGTTAAATTGTAGCCATACTGAGGAACCCATGGATATATTAGTTTTCAGGAAAAATTGGTTTTCAGGAAAAATTGGACACTGGAAAGTTATAGGAAATAGTTGTATCAAGATTTTCAAATTATTACTGATATTAGCATGGGAAGTCGTGCAATTAAAAACTAGGCTTTAGGAGATAAAACGTCTTTGGAATTTTATTCTTTTGATGACAATAATAATGACAAAGATTTTTATTGCGGCTGACTACTCCTAAGAGCTCTAGAAAGCATACTCAAGTAAAAGAACAAAATAAAAGTTGTAAAAACTCAACTCAGACAACAAATGGAAAAATAGACTTTCTCAATGACATTTTTGAAGTTTTCATTACCTCTGCTAGTTACAGAGCAGATATGGCTAAGGAACAATAACTAGAGCTTGCTGTAGGAGTGGCAGATTCTCAGTGTCAATAAAATGCTCAATTCACTGGTTGAGAAAGAATAAGACCTTGAGATATAGATGGGAAAAACTGGAAAAATACAAACCCAACTGAACATTTTAGACTCTCTTCTCCCCCCTCCCCCAGTACTCCTGAATCTCTCTTGCTGGCTGAAGCACACAGTCAAACCCTTTCTGAGAGAACTAGAATTTCTCTTCAAAAAATAAAACAAAACAAAACTTCTTAAATGTATTTGAGGACTACTTTCTCTGAAAAAGCCACACTCAATGCCAATCATTTCCTTCAGAGGCATAAGAGCTGTCCAACATATACCAAAATGAGAAACAAAGTTGACACCAGGACTCTATACACAGTGAAGTAACAAAAGTTTGTCAGCTTCAATTAACAAGAGTCTGAGAAGCATGTATGAGACTGTTGAACATTTGGGGGGTACCCTATGCAAGGGTCTAAAGATCACTCCTTTGTTAAGCATTGAGAAAAAAGCCTTGCTTATAAAGGCAGTAGCATTTTTATAAGCCTATGTGTGGCCATCATCAATCTATTGGGTAGGACTATGGCAAAGGATGCTGCAATAGCCTTGGGTTTCCTAAATCTCAACGGAAGTATTGAGATTCAAGGTTACTAGAGGCAAGGTTAGTGCTTGCCCTCCAGAGACAAGGTGTATGCAAATATCGCAATAAATGTCAAGGCAGGAATAGTAATAAAATGTTGTCATATGCATGGATATGTGGTGATGGTTAACGAAACATAGGATTTCAAGAGATAACATAAATTGATAGTCTACTAAGAGGTTGCAGGACATATATAAGCAGAAAAATTCTATGGTTTCAGGACAGAGAGGTAATTCGGGTGCCAATCTATTTAGTCAGTTGTCCTCCATTGAAGAGAAATCTGGATCTTTTGAAGGACTCAGCAACATAACACATGTTTTTCTACCATGAATTTTTTTCAATGGTTTTGCAGAGGGAATTTCAGACATTTAACAGATAACAAACCTTCAAGAAAAGAACAGAAAATAAGGAAAGTATTCAAGCATTTTTGGGTTGATGGCACTGCCTCTGAATTGAGAATGATTTCTAAACTTTTGTATTTTACCATGGTCTGCACGGAGTGTTGGTCTTTGATGATTGAAGGAGTCTTGGTTTCATTCTTTCTTACGGGGGGTCCAATGAGAATACGAATTCATTCTATGTATATATTTTTTCATTCCTAGAATGTACGATGAGAGTAAACACACTTAATAGTTATTATAGCAAAGCTTTCAGTGTCTTCTATGTGGAAATCTAATGAAAATTCCTATATTTAACCACACAATATAATAAAATAATGTTTGTCTTCTTCTTTACTGGTTTGCCTAGGGTTATGGCAATTTTCTTGTTCCCTGTTATAATTAGCCCAGGGTTGTCTTAATAGACCTCCTTACATCTTTCTGGTCTTTGCATTTTAGACATTATATCACTTGGACATGGAGACAAGGATATAACAAGATACCTGTGTTAAGTACGTAAGTCTTTCACCTGGGTAAAAGACAAGAACAGATACTCTTGGGAGAATGAGTAATAAGTGATACTCTCTCCTAGATATCCTCTTGCCTATCTAAATACATTCTGAAACCTTCTCTACACTGCATTGTGTTCTAGAAAACTGATGTATACACACTGCCTCAATGACTTCTTATCACTTTGATGTCTGGTTGTGCATGAATAAAAGGAAGCCATCAGCAAGAACTCTGAGGACTGGAAAAGTAAGCACTTCAGAGATGTACAATCACATATCACTTAACAGTCAGTATACATTCTGAGAAAGGTATTAGGCAATTTTGTGTTAGTGTGAAGATCACAGAGTGCACTCACACAAATGATATTGCCTACTACACACCTAGGCAATAAGGTATAGGTTATTGCTCTTAGGCTATAAACTTGCACAACAGATTACTAAATACTGTAGTCAATTCCAACACAATGATAAGCGTTTGATATCCAAACATATCTAAACATAGAAAAGGTGCAGTAAAAATACAGTATAAAAATAAAAAATGGTACACTTGCATGGGGCGCTTACCATACATAGAGCTTGTAGGACTAGAAACTGTTCTCTGTGAGTCAGTGAGTGAGTAGTGAGCGTATGTGAAGGCCTGGGACATTACTGTGTACTACTGTTGACTTACACTGTACTTACCATACACTAAATTCATGAAACTTTTTTCTTCAATAATAAGCTAACTTTAGTTTACTGTAACTTATTTACTCTATAAACATTTTCAAACTTTATGACTCTTTTGTAATAACATTTAGTTTAAAACAAACACATTGTAAAGCTGTCCAAAATGTTTTTTCTATCCTTATCTGACATACTCTTTTCTATTTTTAAATTTTTAAATTTGTTTTTATCATTTTTACTCTTTAAACTTTTTTTTTGTTAACAACTAGGACACACACACACATTAGCCTATTCCTACACAGGGTCAAGATCATCAAGTCATAAGTAGGTGGTAGTAATTCTCTGGCTTTATTATAATCTTGTGTGACCACCATAGTATACGAGGTACATCATCGACCGAGGCATCCTTATGCACTGCATGACTGCTTTGCTGGAATCCTTGAAGACATGGTGTTATTATTGGCTGCCTTAGACTCTTCTCCATCCTCTCTGTTTATCTTCTGCAGATTTATACTATTGAGCTCTTCCTTTTATTCTTCAGGGTTAGGAAAGTGAATAGTTTCTTCTGGTTTCTAGTTCTGGCATTACATTATTCCTAGGGTACTCTTAAATACAACACAAACCTCTATAAAAAGCTACTTTATAAACTTATCTTCCAATTACCCAACTTGAAGTTTCAGTTTCTTGGAGGAACCATTACTAATTCACTCTGTTTCGATTAGCTGTAACTCACACAACTTGCTTAAAAATATCATAATTACTTAACTGTTTGATTCTATGACTTGGGTTTACATTTTAATTTTTTATTCTTTCCACTTACAATGTTTATCCATACTATAGTACCTTTCTAGAACATAACAGCAGAAGTGTGGAATCTTAAACTCAAATATGCTCTTTTTAAATCAATCATTTTTCTAAATAAATAGAATAAATACTTTTCACTAGTAACACAAATGAAACATATATCCTATTAGTAAAGTGTTGTATTGATACTAATCTTCAAATCTCATACCTTCTATATAGATACTTGTACTTTCCTACCTTAATTACCAGTTTATTACAAATTTTCCACTCTAATGCAAACATATGAATTAGACTTCTTACAGAAGCAAAGAGAAGAAATCAATTTCACTTGAAACAGATTATTTTAATTCAATTGGTTAATTATTAATGTTTTCCATAATAGTTAATCCATTAGATACATTTATTCTCATTTTCATTGGGAAAACCAAATTCTATACTATTATTAGTATATGTTTTTGAAGAGTAGTATAAATAAAAATATTGATTATTAGACACTTTCTTTTTCACTCATTTTTAAGATAAATTATATGACATTTCTGAACCCTTAAGCTTTGTCATCTGTTGGGTGAATTTATCATTCAATCTGTTATTTGACAATCTCTTTTACTCACCATTCCACTTTGAGCTTATGCTGCAGGAATATTAAATACTCTGTGTTCTTCTGAGTGCATCAATTTGTTCATATCTTTCTGACTTTGTCCAAGTACTTTCAGCCTTAGAACGACATTTTATTACTATCTTTCAAGTTAAATATTTTCTATTTTTAAAACCTTTTTTGACCCTACCTGCCCAGCTCTATTAGAATTAATAATTTCTTCCTTTTTCTACATGCATACTCAGTGAATACCTCTTACATTTTATTGACAGTATGAGATTATTCAGAAAATAGATTCAGCACCTGTGTAGCACACTAGTTAAGCAAGCACACCAAAGGAAAAAGAAGTAAATTATAGAGGTGTATTACATTTTAAAATACCACATTTTGTCAACTCTTACACATTTTTTAATATGTTAACATCTCTGACATTGAAAAATATGTTAAAATTGATATTATGCTGTTATCTAGTTGGCATAAAATTGTCTTTCTTTGTTGTAAATGAGAAATTAATATGTATTATAAATGGGGGAGGAGTCACTGTTAGAAATTTTCATTATATTTTATGATTTCCTGGCTTGATCTCTCTTTCTACCCAATAAGGATGATTTTTTTTTCTAATTTTGTGATACTGTATAAAGGAAGATTTTCCCATTCTATATTGGCCAGCCCAATAATTCAGTATGTGATCAGTTGCCTTTGCTTTATTTCAAGATACTTATCAAGCAAAACTAATCCATATAAATGGCAAAAAGATTTTACAATGTTTAAACAACTTTCATAATCATGCTAAGTAAATTTTTAATATTTTGAGATTTCATTTTCTGTATGCATGGAATCAATCTATGTGTTCACAGAAAGTTCTAAGACTTGTGGTTATGAGAGGATGACTATCGTTAATTTAATATTCAAAAGCAATTCTAATAGTTTCTAAAAGTGTTAATCCACTACCTTGTAAAACAAACTTGTCCAATCTTTGGCCCATGGCCGGCATGCAGCTGACACCTTTGAATGCAGACCAACGTAAATAAGTAAACCTTCTTAAAATGTCATGAGTTTTTTTCCAACTTTTTTTTAGCTCATTGGCTATCATTAGCATTAGTGTATTTTATGTGTGGACCGAGACTAGTCTTTTTCTTCCAATGTGTCCCAGGGAAGCCAAAATTTGGACAACCCTGTTGTAAAACAATGTCATTGGGCTTATCTATCATCAGAAATCTCCAAATGGTCTTAGTAGCTACTTGTAAAGATGTTTTTAAAGATGTGGGCATCAGTTGAAGGAGAAAGATGTGGAAAAGGTGCTTTTTTCTGTAAAATTCAATTTTGATGGTCTTTCTTTTCAAATCCTTCTACATAATCTTATTATTATATATGTTTTCCTTTGGGTTAATTTTAATTACACTGAACTACATAATTTGAGAATAAACTAAATAAGAAGACATGTGTTGTTGGAAAAAAAATGAGTGAAGACAGACCACAAATTCTTTAGCTGAAGTTAAAATAATTAAATATTATTTATTTAAAATGACAATAAATATAACATTAAGGCTTAATAAAAAGAAGAAACAAAAAGCAAGTATTACAATTTTTTTAGAAATAAAAAAGAAACTTCTAGGAATCGAGGAGTGAGGAACTTATGCTTCCTGGGGAAAAGGCAAGTAAATGTGAACAAAATTCATGTGCACACAGAAAAGAAGTTTAGCCTTTAACTATCAAATACTACTGCCTATAGATTCAGTTTAATATCATCTTTGAAATAAAACTTTGGAGCTAAGACAGAGTTTAACTGAAATGGACAGAAAGTAAGAGAATATTTATGTAGCATCTGAACACAAAGAAGTTTAGGTAGACTTTTTCTATGAAAAAGTAGAAAAAAAGAATACAATAAGTACATGTTTCTGTATGTGTGTGTTCATGCACACATGTACTCTATATATTTATTTAGTACTCTCTCTCTTTCTCTCTCTCTCTCTATATATATATACATACACACAAATAAAAGAGAGAGAGTGAGTACATATTCCCTGTGGAAATATACTCAAAAACACAGAAAAAATTATCCTTACAAATATATGTCTTCGAAAGGAATTATGTAGAATAGAAAATAAATAAAAAGTCAAATATCAGATGATAAAAAGCCACAATGAGATGAAAGAGTAAAATTCAGAGTTAAGAAAAAATGTTAAGAACTAAAATAGTATTATTACAGAATTTACTAAAAGAGCAATAGCAAGAGAAAAAGGTTGACAACCTTGGGATAAATACACGAACATGGTGACATTGTTTAAGAGAGTAACAGAACGCAGGATTATATGAAGAGTGCTTAAATATGTTAGGAATGAGAGTACTGAAATATGAAAAAGGCCTTAGAAAGCACAAATAACACTCCTATAAAAACTGCAATCATAAAACACTGTTCGTGTTTATAGGCATAAGATATAGGAATGAAGGAACAAAGGAAACCACAGAGAGAAGATTATACTATATTTCTGACAAGCTTATACAAAATGATCAACACCAACAGATTTTCCAGTGAGCTACTGACTTTCAAAGATTAAGAACTAATTCTACTGGGGACCAACAAAGAGCAGCAAGTCAAGTAAAACAATGACAACAAAATTAGGCAGATCTCAGCCTTTTTTAAGGCAATATTCAATGCTGTACGCTGGTGAACACTGCTTCCCAAAAGTTAAAATAAGGAAAATCACAACATTTTATATGAGCTAACTTACCTTTCACAGGCAAAGCCCACAAAACCAAGCCTAAAATGTGTTTTAAGGCAGTAAGTTAACTGTTTTTCCCTAAGGGCTGAGTAGAGTCAGTGTTTCATCTCTTGGTAGATGAAAAGTCTATTATGACGCAACCTATTAGCGTATTTTTTATTTTTGTGGGCTTTCAGTAACTTTAATATACCAAATCATCATATATCATATTTCAGTACATTTTGTTAAATACTGCTAACCATATGAAGTTTGAAATACATACCATTTCTGAGATATACAGTGTGGATAAATCAAATTAAAGCCCTATGAAAGAGAAAGTATTAAAGCCCCACAGGATAATAAAAGAACCTTAACTATTAAGATAGAAAGAAGAAAGCACAGATGAATCATCAGACACTGGCTTGCAGTTGGATTTCCCTAGTCTATACAGCTATCATGTTCAACTCAAGAATTAATAAATAGCCCACACAGGTCTCCCCAGCTTTCTCTAGACTTAGATGGATTTTTTTCCCTATTTGCATTTGGTAAGTTGTTGCAAACAGAGGGAAAGTTTCAAAGTGTATTAGAGTAAATTACAAAAATTCTATGGTGTTAATCCAGGGCAAGTAAGGCAACAAGAAAACAGTGAATGAAAACTACTAATTTAAAATCGGGGCAGCAAAATTCTGACACCTAGTTTTTATAATGATATAACTCACTTTGTAATCAATTGTCATAAGAAATTGAAGATTTTTTTGTCAGAGTTTAAAATGGCTAAAACATTCAATGTAATTTGATTATATTTGTGATTTAATTTTGATGATTTAATTTTAATAAGCTAATTGCTTAAAACAATTTAAATAACTTTAATCACTATTTAAATATTTAATGGAAAATTAATATTTTAATTTTTTTTTTTTTTTTTTTTTTTTTTTTTTTAGAGACAAGGACACACTCTGTCACCCAGGCTGGAGTACAGTAGCATGATCATAGCTCACTTGAATTCCTGAGCTCAAGTAATTCTCCTGCTTCAGCCTTCCAAGTATCTAGGACTACAGGTATGCACCACAAAACTGAGCTAATTAAAAAAAATTTTTTTTTATAGAGATGAGGCCTCCCTATGTTGCCCAGGCTGATCTCGAAATTCTGTCCTCAAGTTCGATTCCTGCTTCAGCCTCCCAAAGTGATAAGATTATAAGCATCAGCCACTGCACCTGGTACTAATTTTTGTATATTTAAGTTTTGCTTTATTGTTCATGTTAATTATTTTTAATGAGAAGCCTGGTGAAAATGTTTACAATAATTTAATAATGTTATAAAGAGTAACAATTTTTAAAATTTAGATAGTTCTGTTTACCCCTCTTCATTTACAAAGTTTATTCTAATATTCAAGAACCTATCAATGCATTTTTAAGCACTGAAAATCTAATAATATATTTTACAAATAATACATTATTTAGAAACCATGGGAAGTGAAGAGGTTATATGATAATTAGTTCCCAGATATGCATTCACTTATAAGAATTTAAAATATATGCTTATGTGTTTATTCAACACTGTTTAACAAATGATGAAAGTAATGGATGAATTTGGGAAAATGATCCAAGTTTTTTTTTTTCATTGTAGGCTAATAATTAGGGAATATGGTTCATTTAATCACATATAGTTCACTTTTTTCTTTATTTACAACCTAGAAATATTTACTTATCACCATTCTATGCTTGCCATTGTTATAGGCTATGGGAATATAAAGATAAATATGACACACATGATTCCTTTTCTCATGGAGCTTAAAACTCAGCAGAAGAGACAAGCAAGCAAAAAGAAAATCACTTCGATGAAGGAACTGGTATTGTTTTAAAAACCAAGAAGGAAACAAACAAGGTCTAAACTAAATAATAACAGGTAGGACCTGTTTCTTGGTAGGAGCAGGTGGAAGAGCTCACTAATGAGCTGAGCTTTAAGTGAATTCATAAGGAATAATATTTACCCAGGTATAGACAGAAGAAAAGTCCAACATGGGACCTGATCTGAGTATAACATCATTCTATTACCTGTCATGGGCAACGAGGAGTGACAGAATATGTGGTTAAGGACAGAACAAAAACTAAATCATGAAGATCCTTGTATGTCAGGTTAGGCATTTTGCAATTATTCCAAATCCAATGGTAAAGGCTGAGTAGTTTTAAGGTGGTATTATTATTATTAATAACAGTAGTAGTTGTTTATTGAGCGCTTACTGCATGCCATATACTATCCTAAATCTGTTATATACTATAATATCTCAGGGGTCTGAAAACAGCCCACGAGTCAAATCCTGCCCACCATGTACATCTATATAGTCCTTGGTTACAACCCTGGAAGATGGCACTAGTGGCCATGGAGACCCAGCCTGGCATGCCCTTCTGCCCCCTGTTCTCTCTCTATCCCTAGCACCTAGGGCCAGTAGGCAAGTCAGGAATGCCGGGCTCTCCTGGAGGCCACCAAGATGAGTGTGTCACTGGGCAGAGATTGAAGAGGATAATGAGATCCTCCTGAAGCCTCTACCAACTCAGAAGGCCTCCAGCTGAGGGCAACTGGGCACACCCCATGACACTGAACTGGATCAACCACCACAGGTCTGAAAAGTGGGCAGGCATTTGTGTCCTCCTATCATCAAAGTAGCTTTGCCATATTCTTCTTTTTGCCTCTTGATCTGCAAAGTCTGCACCATTTTTTAGTTGGTTCTTTACTTTCTTATATTTTCGGTAATGCTAGTCAATTGTAATTTTAGTATTCCCATCTACAGATGTAGAACTGCAGCTAGCAAGGCTACCTGTTTCGGAGCCTGATGCATAATTTGGGGGGCTATCACAGAAGTCCAGAAAATAAACAAGAGGGGCCAAGATGGAGAAAAACAGCTTGGGGGTATACTTTTAACATTAACTTGTCAAGGTTTACTTTTAAATCTCAGATGAGAGTGAGTTAAGGATAGGCAAACTGATTTTGAAGTTTCTTTGTTTAACAAGAAGGTAGTACAATTCTAAGATGAGAGTAAATTAGAGATGAAATAAGTATAAGGGGTAAGAATGGCTATTGAGGAATTGTCCTGCTAAATTGAAGATATCTGTGAGAATCCCAAGAGGATCTGTCAGTAGGAGGCTGGATATAAGGTTTTAGAACTTGCTGTAACTAATTGAGCATTCACCTTAAATGTGGAAGGGAAGCGACCTATTGTTTTTTGCTTTGATTTTTGTCTTGTTTTTGCTCTGTTCTCTTTTTGACAAGGAAAGCAGTCAGACAGTACTGAAAAGCAAGTCCTAGTTAACCTCAGGACCAGCACAGCAGGAGCAGAAGAGAGAAAACTGAGAACTACTGAACGTTCACTTCGTTAATGAAAAGTACAGTGCATTTGCCAATTGCATACTGTGTTATTAAATTATAGAACTTAAAGTGGCTTAATATTCATTTCAAAATTCAGGTTGTCACTTTGTGTGTGGTATGTTACTATGTGAGGTTAACTAGTCCATTGATTGTGTTAGCCTATTTCTACAACCTCAGGTTCCTAAAATACTCTTCAAGAGAGGACAGTTGAAAAAAAAAGTAGCATTAATAAGTTAAATTAATGTAAAACAAAATTTGTTCCCAGCAACTTAGCACCAGACCATTATCCCTTCACTTTACCAAATTCATTGGCTTTACAAGCTTGACTTAGTTTACACTGGATGAATAAATAGGGGTTCTTTGCATACGATTCTTTGAAATAATATCATGCTTTCCTTCTTCCACTTATTTCTTTCAAAAGATCCAAAGGGTACATATGAGCCAATCATTTTTACTGTGAATTGGACAGCTCACAATTTTCTGAATACATACTGATTGTTATCTAAAGATCAACTGAGAACAATGCTAACAAATTAGAAGCTGATTAACTGGGTAACATACATTTATTTCAAAATTTCCCTTTTTCCTCTTTAAAAAGTTTAAAGCAGTTAGAGATCTTAATTTTATTTAAAAATCTCCATCTCTAGGCTGGGAGCAGTGGCCCACACCTGTAATCCCAGCACTTCGGGAGGCCGAGGCAGGCAGATCACCTGTGGTCAGGAGTTTGAGATCAACCTGGCCAACATGGTGAAACCCAATTTCTATTAAAAATACAAAAATTAGGACGTCTGCCAAGGTGGCTGAATAGGAACAGATTTGGAGCACAGTTCCCAGTGAAAGTGATGCAGAAGGTGAGTGATCTCCGCATTTCCAGGTTCAACTCAATGGGACTGGTTGAAGAGTGGGTGTAGCCCAAGGAGGACAAACAGAGGGAGAGTGGGGTGCTGCCTCATCTAGGAAGTGCAACAGGTTGGAGACCTCCCCCTCCTACCAAATGGAGGTCATCAGGGACTTTTTATGAACACTCTGGCACTGATACTGTGCTTCTTCCATGGTCTTTACAGCCCACAGACCAGGAGATTCCCTCCAGGACTGACAAGTGCCCCGGGTTTCCAGCACAAACTTGGGTGGCCCTTTTAGCCGGTGCCTGGAACGCCTGCAAGATAAAGCCACCCATTCCCCTGAACAAAAAGGGAGCTGAAGGTAGGAAACCAAGTGATCTGGCTTGGCAGGTCCCATCCCGACAAAGACCCGCAAACTGAAATGCACTGGCTCGAGACTTTTGCAGTCAGCACAGCAGTTTGAGCTCAACCTGGGACCAATGAGCTCAGTGCGGGGGAGGCGCATCCACCATTACCAAGGCAGCCCGCTATTACTGAGGCAGCTTTAAACTGGACTTTGTAAACAAGATCATAAGAAAGTTTACATAGCAGCTGGATGAAGCCTGTGCCAGCTCAGCAACACCTTTACAGGCAGACTCTGACTAGACTCTCTTCTTGCAGGCAGGGCATCTGTGAAGTAAGGCAGCAACCCTTCAGGCACTTATAAATAAAGCCCCACCTTCCTGGGACAGAGCACCTGGGAAAAGGGGTGGTTGTGAGTTCCTTTGCAGCAGACTTAAACATCACTGCCCAACAGCTCTGAATGGAGCAAAAGAGCTCCCAGCACAGCACTTGAGTTCTGATAAAAACTGGATGGAGAATGAGTTTGAGGAATTGACAGAAGCAGGCTTCAGAAAGTGGGTAATAACAAACTTCTCTGAGCTAAAGGAACATGTTCTACCCCATTGAAAAGAAGCTAAGAACCTTGAAACAATGTTAGTCGAAATGCTAACTAGAATAACCAGCTTAGAGAAGAACATAAATGATTTGATGGGGCTGAAAAACACAGTACAAGAACTTCACAAAGCATACACAAGTTTCAATAGCCAAATTAATCAAGCAGAAGAAAGGATATCAGAGATTGAAGAGCAACTCAATGAAATAAAATGAGAAGACAAGATTAGAGAAAAAAGAATGAAAAGAAATGAACAAAGCCTCCAAAAAATATGGGATTATGTGAAAAGACCTAATCTACATTTGATCAGTGTACCTGAATGTGACGGGGGAGAATGAATCAAACCTGGAAAACACTCTAAAGGATATTATCCAGGAGAACTTCCCCAACTTAGAAAGGCAGGCCAATATTCGAATCCAGGAAATACAGAGAACACCACAAAGATATTCCTCAGTAAGAGCAACCCCAACGCAGATAAGTGTCAGCTTCACCAGGGTTGAAATGAAGGAAATAATGTTAAGGGTAGCCAGGGAGAAAGGTCAGGTTACCCACAAAAGGAAGCCTATCAGACTCACAGCAGAAATTCTAAGGCCAATATTCAACATCCTTAAAGAAAAGAACTTTCAACCCAGAATTTCACATCCAGTCAAACTAAGTGAAGGAGAAATAAACTCTTTTACGGACAAGCAATTGCTGAGAGATTTCATCACCACCAGGCCTGCTTTACAAGAGCTCCTGAAAGAAGCACTAAACATAGAAAGGAACAAACAGTACCAGCCACTGCAAAAATATACCAAATGGTAAAGATCATTGACACAATGAAGAAACTACATCAACTAATGGACAAAATAACCAGCTAGTATCAGAATGGCAGAATCAAATGCACACATATTACCTTTAAATATAAACAGGCTAAATGCCCCAATCAAAAGACACAGGATGACAAATTGGATAAAGAGTCAAGACCCATTGGTGTGCTATATTCAGGATCCCATCTCACGTGCAAAGACACACATAGGCTCAAAATAAAGGGGTACAGGAAGTTTTACCAAGCAAATGGAGAGCAAAAAAAAGCAGGAGTTGCAATCTTAGTCTCTGATAAAACAGAATTTAAACCAACAAAGATCAAAAGAGACAAGGGCATTACATAATGATAAAAGGATCAATGAAACAAGAAGATCTAACTATCCTAAATATATATGCACCCAATACAGAAGCACCCAGATTCATAAAGCAAGGTCTTAGAGACCTGCAATGAGACTTAGACCCCCACACAATAATAGTGGGAGACTTTAACACTCCACTGTCAATGTTAGACAGATCAATGAGACAGAAAATTAACAAGGATATCCAGGACCTCAGATCTGGACCAAGCAGACCTAATAGACATCTACAGAACTCTTCACCCCAAATCCATAGAATATACTTTCTTCTCAGCACCATATTGAACTTACTCTAAAATTGACCACATAATTGGAAGTAATCGCTCCTCAGCAAATGCAAAAGAACGGAATCATAACAACCCATCTCTCAGACTACAGTGCAATCAAATTAGAATGCAGGATTAAGAAACTTACTCAAAACTGCCCAACTGCATGGAAACTAAACAACCTGCTCCTGAATGACTACTGGATAAATATAATTTCTAATGAATATAAAATATTTTAATGAGAAAAGCAAGCCATTTTATTTAAAAGGACACACTAGATAATGTTGCGACAGTGTTCACAGTAATTCTAAATTATTATGTAATTGTAATGCAATTTTATTTAGAATTCAAATGTATTGAATTTTATTACTATTTTTGTTTTATAATTTTTCCTGCAGAAAAAAAGGTTCTAACTATCCATTCATAAAATTTTTTGATAAAATTGTAAGGCCTATTTGGAAGAAAACATATAGTAGTAGAAGATTAGCCGTATAGGATATTAACATTTAAAATAATGTTATTTTATTTGGAAAAATTAATATAGTTCTGAAAATGGACAGAGTAGTGGAAAATAAAAGAACAAAAGCATATCCAAAAACATATGGGAACTAAATATTAAAGGTAGTAGTTTAACTCAGTAGGAAATGGGTAAGATTATTTAGTAAATGGTTTGGGGGCATTAAGTTATTACAGGAAGAAATATGCTTAGATATTTTACATATTTTATATGAATAAATTCAAGTTTCATTGAAGATATTCACAGAGAAAAAAATACCTCAGTATTGAAAGCAAGTATAAAGAATCCTTGTGCAAACTACAAGTACAGGAGATGTTTTTACGGTAGAATGAAAATGAAGAAGACATGAAATAAAATATTTAATATTCTAAAATGTATAAAGTATATATAATACGAAAAAATCATACAGTGTCAAAATGACAACTACTCGAATGAGAAATATTTGGAAATCTATATTCTAAAGTTGTCTTAAATGACAATCAGCAAAAGCAGAATCTCACATTTGGTCTTTATATGCAGGTGAGAGACAACATTTCTAAAAAGCACAATTTGAAAGCAGAAACTATTGACAGTTTTTGAGCAGAAAATGAAGTTAGGAGATAGTAGCTGCCATTAAATTTAAGAAAGGCAAGAAAGTTAGTAATTAGATTATTGCAATAATTCTGATATAATGATGACTGTGATTAGCTTTGTCCAAAGTATGTGTATACAATTGTGTAGGTTGCTACTATTCAACTTCAGCATCGTTGAAGTCACAAACTTCAAACCTATATGAAGCATCATTGGTGGTTTGGTAATGGTAGTCTAAATAAAGACAATGGAGATGATGATAGATGACAGGAAGGAAGGAAGGAAGGGAGGGAGGGAGGGAAAAGAAGCAAGAAGGGAGGGAGGGGGAAAGAAAGAGGGAAGGAAGGGAGGGAGGGAGGGAAAAGAAAGAAGGAAGGAGGAAGGGAGGGAGGGGAAAGAAAGAGGGAAGGAAGGAGGAAGGAGGGAAGGAAGAAAAAAGAAAAGACAGTAATAAATGATTAAATAGATGTTACATATGTATAACTGCTTATATATGTCTGTCTATCCTGCTTTTTAGACTTCAAAAGCAAATAATATTAAGAGAATAAAGTGGATATGGAGTGATTAATGAGCAGAGTGAATAAAAGCCACCACTGAGGATTTCTGCATGTGCTACTAGCTGAGTATTCCTTCAGTTGTGTATGTATACCCTTTCCACAATACAAAATGTTACATACTTATTTATTATCTCCTGCAACCAGAATAAAAGGACCATGAAAGCACAGATTATTGTTTATTTTTTATTATTTTCCTGTCACAATTTTATATCTGCATAAAATTTCAATAGGTTTTTGAGGAACAGTTGGGGGGGGTTCCATGGATAAGTTCTTTAGTGGTTATTACTGCAATTTTAGTACACCCATTACCCAAGCAGTGTACACTGTCCCCAGCGTGTAGTCCTTTATCCCTCACTCCCTTCCTTCCTTTCCGCTGAGTCTCCAAAGTCCATTGTATCATTCTTATGCCTTTGCATCCTCAGAGCTTAGCTCCCACTTATGAGTGAGAACATACGCTATTTGGTTTTCCATTCCTGAGTTACTTCACTTAGAATAATGGTCTTCAATTCTATCCAGATTGCTTTGAAGGCCACCATTTTGTTCCTTTTTATGGCTGAGTCACAAAATATTTGTTTTGTATGTTTGTCTATAAGAAAATAATTTTAGTACCAGTTAAATGATACATGAAGTATGTTATTGCCTGAAGGTTAAAGTGTCTATTATATAAGGAACTCCTGCAAGTTAATAGCCAGGACCTTGCCAAATCAAAACAGGAAATTAGTAAAGAGTTCACATAGGAAGTTCACCAGAGAGGATACAGAAAATATTAAAATTTGTTTAAACACACTCATCATAAGTAATATGCAAATTTAATTGGCAGATACCATTTTTCATCTGTCATAATGCCAAAGATAAAAATTGTTGATAATATATTGCAATGTTATGCCATATGAGATATATCAATACAGTCAACTTCACATGTGGATGTATAAATTTGACAACTATTGTTGCCACTTTGTCAGTGAAAATAAGAATTACAAATTCCATTGGCATGGTATGTTTGCTTAAATCCTTATAGAGATGAATAGAAGTTTGTTTTTTCTTGTCTACAAAAGTGTGTGCTTTGCTACTCACACACATGAAATTTTATGATATATAATTTGTTGCATAGGTGTTCAGTTACATTATCGTCTTTGCAACAATTATTGACATTTGTTTTCCATCATATTCCCATGATGAAATAAAATTCATTCTCATAGGGGAATTTTTTTTTTCTGTTTTGTAATACCTGCTTATCTGCTTTTATCACTTGGTTAGCCCTTCATCTAGTAATGTCTTTGAGAGGAATTCACAAGCCTAAGTTCTCTTTGCTTCTATGGTGAATTTTGTAGGGATCCTGATTTTCTGAATAATCATAATTAGATGTTTATACTTACAAGCTCAAAGGATTTTTTTTTATCATTGAAGAACATTTATTTATAATATAAGGTAATTTTGAGTATTCCAAACCCCCACCTTTGTCAATTTATCCTGGTAAACAATGTTCCCAGATGTGAGTTTCTTTTATTTTTGCATTTTTTACTTGCATTGTTACAAAAAAGTTTTGCCCTATTCAATTTGCTCATTTTACCCTTTCACATGC
Organism: Ateles fusciceps; assembly: GCA_036589455.1. Taxonomy (NCBI): domain Eukaryota; kingdom Metazoa; phylum Chordata; class Mammalia; order Primates; family Atelidae; genus Ateles; species Ateles fusciceps. The sequence continues at coordinate 991,788 of JAZHEH010000174.1, read as the reverse complement.
CATATTATAAATATATTGGAGCTGTATCTTTCTGTCTACCTGTATATTTATCTATAGATCTACATTTATATAAATGTCTATAGATATATTTTTGTTTCTAATATTTTTTAGACTGTTTATTTTCACTTCATTTTCTAAGTGCTTGCAAACCAATATTCTATGCTTCTAATGTTTTTATTCCTATTTTCCTTATTCATCATTTACAATATAGTCATTTAATTTTTCCTTATAATTTCCTCTTAATTTCTGCCAGTCCACAGTCTTCTCCTTCTGATACTTGACAGTTTTTCTTTGAGCTTTTGTATATCTCATTTCAGCTCTCAGCTACACTGTTTTTTTGTTTGTTTGGAAAATTTCTTTAATCTACTATTTTTGTTTTCTGTTTCTATCTTCTTATGTTAGTTTGTGTTGTGTGTTGTGCAAGATACGTTTTTACTATAATCCTACATTGCTTAATGATATGAGTTCTTTTCTGACCAGCTATAGCAGAAAACATGTGATATGTGGAGAAGGCAGTATTCAAGGTGAAAATGCTCATGTGTTTGAATGATTTATTAGGCTCTTTATTTTCTTCAAGCCAAGAGTTTCCAACTGTAGAGATATTCTCAACTTAGAAACTCCCTAAATAATAGACTTGCAGGAATTTGTGTATTTCCTCATTCAGCTGTTCTACTCCTTCTTCTCTGTTGTATCAACTGAGAAGAGTCCATGAGCTGTCACAAGCAGCCCTTATGTCATCGCTCTTGTGTTAAAGACAATTTTTGTTTATTTGTTTGTTTTTCCTCTCAGTTTATGCCACTTGCTTTGGAGCCTTGTTCTCTTCTGTCTTGGCTTGAGATTTGTTCCTGAAATAATCTTCTTGACTCATCTCTCTGAAATCTTATTGGTTACCAAAGACATTTTTGTAGCCCTTCCTCATGTGTAGTGGTGTAGAATCTCCTGCCCTTGTTGAGGCTCAAGTGTTTGTTTCCTTTTTCTGGTTACCATTGCATTATTTGCTTGGCATATAAGATGTAAAAGAGTCATCTCTTTGGTCCCATTTATAAAATAAAACTATTTTAATGTTTATCTGAAGGCTCACAGCTACAAAATTAGTGCTAATCTAACTGCATTGAGTTACCTCAAAATACGTCACCCAAGCTAGCTTATATTCCAGTACAATTGTATGTTGTATTCAAGTATGTTATGCATTATAGACACATTTTGTATCATCATATGTCCTTGGTGTAGTTAACAGAAGGTCATACTTATTTTAATTTTATTGACCTTGAAGCATTATTTGTAAACTATAAAATTTAGAGGCTTCTATGTTTGGTGCATCTTAAATTTCATGCAAGTCTAAAGGTTGCACGAATACCTGCTTTGCTGATGAATAAATTTTTGGGAAGGTAAGCCATCCCAATTGCTTGATGCTTACAAGACTATGTAACCTCATAGTCATACCCTTCAGAGAAGTGCTCTGAGGAATCCATTGTGATAAAAATAAAAATTGACCATATAATGTACATATTCATCATAGTTTCATTTGAGACTCTCATAAAAGCTATAGATGTTCCATCCACAGGCTAAATTAAATGTATAAATCATTTATACACTAAAATGTTTTATGTCTGAATTCATAGGATTTCTAAATGCCTAGAATACTAATCATAAAAGGGATTCTTATATCTTAGATTTTGATGTCTTACAGTAAAACATATATACAGGCTTAAAATGAAGTATATTTCTTGATTACCATGGAATATAACAATTGACATTATTTTCACTCTGGTTCAGTGGTTGAGATTAAGTGGGATCTGCCTTATTTACCTACACGCAAGGCTTTCAACTTTATAGGTTAAACAACCTTGCCTTATTTTTAATAAGGTGAAATAATTTTAAGTATCAGAAAATGTCACTCTGAAAGGTACCATAAAATGGCATAGTTGCTAACAATTGGTATTTCTAGCAAAATATCTGGGTTAAAGTCATTAGTAACTATCACATATCAACAAATGTGTCCAGAAAATAGAACTTTTAAGAAATAGCTAAGTTCTAGAAAGTAAGAAGTCTAGAAATATAATGGTGTTCAAGCATTTAAAACTAAAAGTAAATTTATCCTATTCTAATTTCATCTGTTTATTTTCTCAATATTCACCCTCATGTCACTATAACATGAAGTGTTAATTGTCTTAATATTACAATGGAATCTGTATCATTCACAGACTTGTGTCTTTTCACTGCTCACAAGTAACAAAGACTATTATTTCTTAATGTATCATGCAGAATTTGAGTCTGAGAGATAATAATTAATTTAGCTATGACAGCTCTAGGCTAAACATTAAATTTTTTTTACTATCCAGACAGTTCATCTTTTTCACCTAAACAGGTATAGAATTGAAACACTATTTCCTCTCAAAGCCTAGAATAAAATAAAACTAATAAATAGGTAAGTAACTACCTAACTAATTAAATAAGTAAAACAGTAAAAAGCATGTTTTTTGTATATAAGGAGGATTGACCTCCACAAAGTCATAATCTAAACCACAAAACCATTCAGTCTCTAACAGCGCATTCTCTTGTTCTGACTGAGTGTATTTGCATATGGATGTGTACACACAGGGATTTCACCTGGGGCCCATACCTCTGAAATTGTGGTTTTTATTATTACCATTACTATTAATGCCTTATTTTGAAATAATTTTACATTTAATTAAAAGCTTCAAAAAAGTACTAAGTATCCCCATCTACACTTCACACACAATCACTAAAGGTGACTGTTTCCCACATTTGCTTTTTAAATTATGTAACTCTTTCTTAATGAAATATGCCAGAGTAAGTAACAGACATGATGTCTCATTACCTCTAAATGTGTCAATACTGATTGCCTAAAAATACAAAAATTCTCCTCTTATATGAATACAATGTAATTCTAAAAGTCAGGGAATTCATATTAATATAGTATTATTTCTTTAACAGTCAAATTTTATTGATTACTAATTTATTTGATAGAAAAAGAACAAAATTCACGTATAGAATTAAATTCATCAACGCATGTTGCATTCAGTTTTCATTTGTTTTTAACTTAATCTGGAAAGAACTTTCAGTCTTTATTTGTACTTCGTAATCTTGATTATTTTCTGTGAGTTCAGGCCAATAAGAAGGTGATCAGAGAATGAAAGGGGTGGTATGAGAAATAAAAACAGGAGTCAGACTGAAGTAACCCCATTAGCAAAACTGAGGGCTATTTGAACATCAAGGAAATAATAACAGTAACAGATTATAACCCCTAAATAAAATCTGAATCCAGGAGTTCATACTGATGTAAATAAAAAATGCATAAATGTCATAGAAAGGAAAGCTTCTTCTTATAATCTCAACCTAAAAATGCAGAAGCAATGATGAACATAGGACATCACAATTTGACTACAATAGTCACAATACATGTTAGCAAAAACCAACAATGGCTGCTAAAAGTATAAAAAGGGTGATGAAAAATTAGATATTTACATAGTTACAAATTATTTTCTGCCGATCCTTATTGGTGCAAAAGAATAAAACAGCAATTTTGTAATGGAAAATCTTAATAGACACCACCTTAACCAGGTGATAAAAACTATCACTAACAACAAGATGTCAAATGTTTTAAAATAATGCATTGAGAAAGATGCAGGAGCAGTTTCATGATATGCTGGATAGAAACGTATAACAAAAATTTAATAATGAAAAAACATAAGACAGAGCCATATTAAGGAACATTATTCAAAATAACTAGTGTATACTCTGCAAAATAGTCTTATATTTAAAAATTTGTTGGTTTGGTTTGTTTTGGCCTTTTTCCGTAGTGGAACATGTCTTTATTCCTGGTTCTTCTTCACTGTTATTTTTCCCTTCTCATTATATGTATTATATAGAATTGCTATACATAGCATAATGCATTCTAGATGTCACTATGTGAAACTGCATACTAGACCCCAGTTTCAGCTCAGTTCAAAAGGTATTTACTGTGTGAGCACCTAGGTTACAGAGAGTTTATCTTTCCCACATCCATGTAACAAATACTCTCTCTTTGGCCCATCCAATGCGTTCTGCCTTGTAATACTATGACAATAATGATTCGTCTCCCTTACTAGATTCCTCCTGCTCCAGCCATGTGAAGTGTCTGCTCTGCTTCCCCTTCACCTTCCGCCATGATTGTAAGTTTCCTGAGTTGCTTCCTGTACAGCCTGTGGAGCCAAAGCTTTTTTCTAAGGGGTTTATCTGTGGCTCACTCACATTTGTATCCCTAGTGTGCATAGTGGCAAATAAATTGAATTTTAAATCAGTGCCATATTGCTAGGTCTTGACACTTTCCTTTTTGTTGTGTACTAAAGCAGGCCATTGGTCTTCTCATCTTCTTTAGGGTCAGTTCATGTTTCCTTATTCTCCCAACTGCACTCAAAAGATTTACCTGCAGAGCTAATTCTTTCATCCCTGCAGTTGTAAACTATATTTTCTAAGGGAAATTTGTGTGTGTTTGTCTTACCATTGATCATAAAGACAGATACTCAAATATAGGTCAAAGAGGAATTCAAAGTTGACCTCCCTGAAAGAGCCCAAAGTAATTCTTACAATAAATGATGTGTTATATGTAATATTTTAAAATTGCATGCAAAAGCAAACTGCTTTTAAAAAGATAAAGTGTCTTACCTTTTACAAAGTTTCTCTAGAACATGCAAGAGATTGCAATGTCTTTAGCTTTTCTACTCTTAAAGTAAGTGAAACATTTTCTATTATTTGATATTTTACTCTATTAAGCAGTGATTAGATCAATTATGTACCTAACCATTTTTTTTCTTTCTGTTTGCAGAAAGAAGAAATTGATTCACTATTCCTTCTGGTTTGAAAAAAGTCTAAAATAAATTTATATTTGGAAGTTTCTTTTATTGTGCTTTTGTCAATAAGAAAATGTATAATTCGAAGGAAAATGTGCTAATAGAGATTTTCATGTAATTGTCCATATGAAAGGCTGACAATTAAGTCCAATATTGGTTACAGCTCACCTTTTCCAAAACCAAGTCCCTAATAGAAAAGAGACAATTTCTGAGGTACTGGTTTTATACCTGAAGATAAGAAACCTAGGTTCTAATTATTTCAGTGCCACTAAGTGCTTTACAATGAGCATTAACACTCATTATCTGCATTCACATGTTTTGTTGGTGGAAATTGTCTTTCTCCGTCCTCCCTACAGGTATAAGTAACCAAATGAAGCATCTAGAAGTTCAAAAATAATCTGATTTTTAAATTCAAATTTAAACAATTAGAATAAAACTAGTAGTATTTTATAAAGATCAGTAAATATCATTATGCAGGGGTTGCATAAAATTAGAAAAATAATATAATAATATTTATTGAGGAGTTGATTTGCTAACACAGTATCCATACAAATAATTTTCAACGTTGTATGTTCTATTGCATTCAAATTGATCAGCAAGCTACAATTTGTGGGTTAAGTACAGCCAGAAGTCCAAAACCGGCCAAGAGGCCTCTTTGGCCAGATTCTTGCGATACGCTTTGAATCTGTGGACCCATCAAACCTTATGTTGAATTGTAGTTCCCCATGTTGGAGGTGGGGCCTGGCGGGAGGTGACTGGATCACCGGGGAGAATTTCTCATGAATGGCTTAGCACCATCCCCTTGCTGTTGTTATCCTGATATTGCCTGAGTACTTGTGAGATCTGGTAGTATAAAAGGCTGCAGCACCTCCCCGCGGCTCTGCCTTCCCCCTGCTCCAGTCCTGTGAAGTGTCTGCTCGGCTTCCCCTTCACCTTCCACCACGATTGTTAGTTTCCTGAGGCCTCCCCCAGAAGTCAAGCAGAGGCTAACATCATGCTTGCTTTACAGCCTGTGGATGTGTGGGTCAAATCTCTTTTCTTTATAAATTATCCAGTGTCAGGTATTTCTTTATAGTAATGTGAGAACTGACTAAAACATCTTGTTTTTATAAATTAGGTTTTAGGTTAATAGTCACATCCATTCTTTTTGTAATGTCTGTGGCTGCTTTCATGCTGCAATGACAGAATGGAGAATTTGTCATAGGACCAAGTGGCCTGCCAAACCTATAACATTTATCATATGACCTTTAACAGAAAAAGTTTTCTGATTCCTGTATTAAAAGTAAACTTTCTGGCAAAATAGTTTCTGATGTCAGTAAACAGTTTATAGGTATTTGTTGATGGTAAGAAAAGCTTGATGTAAACGCCCAATTGACTTACACTTTCATAATAATAAGAAAGGACCTATTACAACTTAGAAGCCAATGTTAAACTAAAGAATTTCCATTTGGTAGTATAACCCATTCTCAAACTGAATTAAATAAAACATCGCCACATGGGTATTGTTATTTTATATTTAGAAGTAAATAAAATATTGCCAAATGAGTAATGTATTAAAGGCCTGATCTTTGCAAACATCTCCTTTATGTTATTTTTGCATTATGGACAATACGATTGTTTAACTCACTGTAAAAATTTTAGTACATTACTATTTCTTTCTATGCTTTTTAGAGAATAGATTCAGCTATATAACTTTTCAGTCACTGATGTGTACACTTATTTAACAAAATCAGTTGTCCTTTTTATTGTAAATGAAGAGCGATATTCCATTTAGAATACCACCAAGTAGGATTCCTGGAGAAATATCTTAAACATAAGGCCACTACTGAGGTAATCCCTTGTACATTTGAGCTGGGCTTAGACCAGTATCTTTTTCATTCATGATCATTAATTTTTATACTAAGGATTAAAGCTAATTTTTCTGTTTATATCTATAATGAAACATATACATATGAAAAGCAGAATTTAGTTTTCCCATTTTAGGGATAAAATAGTTTTTGCTTATTGACTTATGTTCAGCATTGTAGTTGAAATGTTAGAAATTTGCTTGAATTTTCTAATTCGCTTTAAAATATAAATGTAACCATATTTTTTATTTCATTTATGTACTATGTTTTGAAGTCTTCTTGAGCACTCCTGTGGAATTGCATTTGAGGGATTGCTAATTAAATCCAATGGTGTCTCTAACCATTCATAACACCGAAGCTGGAATGTGTGACTTAATTCTCTTTGTAAGACTCCTTTTTCTTGAGCTGCTTCTACCAGTTATGCAATATTTGTAAAAATGGTGATGGAAATAATAATTCTATTTTATTGTACATATCTCTGGGGTGTTTCCAAAACAATTGAGCTTGTACTCATTAGGTTGTGGAAAGGAAACTAAGAATAGAAAATTTAAGGTTACTTTTTTATCAAAATCTGGCTAGTTAAGACTACACAGGAATTTAATGACATCTCTTTTTCCAGGTTAGTTGTACTATCTTGAAACAGGATTACAAGGACTGTCCATGTATTTGAACTGCAAAACTAGTGCAGTGTGTGTGACCTCCAAACTTATTCAACTAATTTAATGAAATGGGCAAAATTAATACTACTCAACTAACTAGACATTGAACACATATTAGTCAGCTTTCTCTGAATAAACTTCTTTCTTGTTATTATTCAAGTTAAGTTACAGAATGTAAATTTAACACATATTTTATGTGCTACTTGTTATATGTGTAAGAATAGTCACATCTTCTAAGTAGAAAAATTTGACTCATAATTAAATCACATGAGATTCTGTCTTGGTCTACTTTAATAAAAGGCCTTCAGGTAAACATGTAAATCAAACTTTTAAATAACACTTTTTGGAATTTATAATTTTGTTTTAGTGTTAAATTATTGCCTTGGTTTAGCTCTGGGATTTTTCTTCCTTGGAGGCATAATTAACTAATGAAAAATTGTTCCTTCTCAGAAAATAAAAAATAAATATAATATTTGCATATGAATGAGAAAATATGAAGTCAACAAGTTTAATATAAACAATAGTTTTAAATTACATGTGGAGCACCTTTACATACAGAACCTTCTAGAGAAGAGGTAAGAATTAATTTTTGTTTAAAAGTGTATAAGAATATTCAAATAATTTGACAGTAGAAAGTCGTTATTATAATAATTATTATTATTTTCATGACTCCAAAGCATTTCTTTCAATTACTTCTTACAGCTAATGTTAATATAGTTTATCAACAATTAAAAAATTCCAACAATGTAGGCTTTCTAGTCGTATTTTCTGTCCACTTCTTTTTCTTTGTTTTTCATTATGATCAACACTGCATTTTACAAATTGCTTGAAGTGGAGATAACTAGACTTGATTTTTCCTTCTTCCTGAATTGCATCACCTTTTCCTCTTGCAAACTTTGGAACATGGAAATCATATGGAACATTAGGAAAAGATCAAAAGTGGAGAGAGGGAGAAATGAATTTGTGCCAATGCAAAAACAAGATAAACTTTATCTTTCCATGGATGCATCAATTTGGTAAACACACATATTGAGATGATGGCATAGTTTATTAGTCAGGGTTCTCAAGATATATATATATGTATGCTCTATTAGTTCTGTTCCTCTAGAGAATATATATAGGTTCTCTCTCTCTCATATATATATATATATATAGGTCCTCTCTCTATATATATGTATAGAAGAACTTTATATATATATATGTGTGTGTATACATATATATATGAACTCTCTCATATATATATATATCTATGACTCCCATATATATATGTGTGTTTATATATATGAACTCTCTCATATATCTATATCTATATCTATATATATGGGAGTCATATATATATGAGAGTATAACTTATACTTGTGATAGTATAAGTTAATACTTAATAAATTCATATATATATATATGAGAGTCATAGAGATATATATAGGAGTCATAGATATATATATGAGAAAGTTCATATTTGTGTATATATATATATATGAGAGTTCAGTTCATATATATATATGGGAGTTTATTAAGTATTAACTTATACTATATAAGAACCCTTATATATATATATATATATATATATGACTCCCATATATATATATATGACTCCCACATATATATATATATATGAGTTTATTAAGTATTAACTTATACTATCACAAGATCCCACAAATAGGTTGTCTGCAAGCTTGCAGAGCAAGCAAAGTCAGTCCGAGTCTTAAAACTCAAGAACCTGGAGTCCAATGATTGAAGGCAGGAGGCATCCAGTACCAGAGAAAGATATAGGCTGGGAGTCTAGGCCAGTCTCTCCTTTTCATGTTTTTCTGCCTGCTTTATATTCACTGGCAGCTGGTTAGATTGCGCCCAGAAGATTAAGGATGGAATCTGCCTTCCCCAGGCCACTGACTTAAATGTTTTCTCTTTGGCAACACCCTCACAGACACACCCAGGATCAATACATTATATCCTTTAATCCAATCCAGTTGACACTCGGTATTGACTATCACAGGTAGTTAATTTTATATGTCAATGTAGCAGGCCTGTGATTCCCAGTTGTTTGGTCAAATGCTAATCTGATACTGTGTGAGGAATTTTGTAGATGTGATTAACATTTACAACAAATTAACTGTAAAGAAAAAAGATTATTCTCTGTAAGGCAGGTGGGCCTCATCTGATCACTTGAAGGCCTTAAGAGCAGAAACTGAAGTTTCCCAGGGAACAAGGAATTCCACCTCAAAAAGGTAGCTTAGAAATCTTGCCTGAGTTAGCAGCCTGTCAGCCTGCCCCATGATTTTGGATTCAAGACTGTGACTTCAAATCTTGTCCGTGTTTCCAGCTCGCTGGCCGGCCCTACAGATTTCACACTTGCCAGACTCCACAGTCCCTTGAGCCAATTCCTTAAAATCTCTCTCTCTCTTTCTCCCTTTCATACGCAAATATACCAGCTCCTTTTCCCAACTTTGTTTGTCTGCCCAATTTCCAGTGAAAGGGTTTATATGTAATATCGTTAAGCACAATTAAAGTTTTTTTTGGCATGGTATTTACAAGTTAAAATTAGGAAAATAAGAAAGATGTTGGATAAGTGGTGGAAAATACATACTCGTGGATAATTGATTAAGGAGAAACAACAGAGAGGATAATAAGTAAAAAAATTGACATTAAAAGTTTTTAAATACCTTAAAATGAAAGTCTCTGATTAATATCAGCACTAGTCTAACATTTGGAAATGTTGTCCAGTGACAGGGAAGTAGAGCTTGCTGGGGGAAGTCCAGGATCAAGGCTTTGGTAGAGTTGGTGTCTGGTGAAGACCTACTTCTTGGTTCAGACTTACATTTTCCCATCCTGTCCTCACATGGCATAGGAGATAAAAGAGGTCTCTGGGGCTTTTGTACAAGAGCAATTATCTCATTCATGAGAGGTCCACCCTCAGGACCTCCCAAAGTCACAAACTCCTAATACCATCACACTTAGTATTAGATTTCAGCATATCAATTTCAGGGAACAAAAACATTTTGTCTCTAGCACCCATATAATCAAGAGCTCTTAGAGGTTCTCAATAAGGCTTTACAGAGATCCTACAACAAATTCTTTGGAGAGCCACAGGTGTAGTGCAATTTTCTAACTAATGTATAAAACTTAATTATAGTGCAGACTTTGAGTGTGGATATTTCGTGGGAGAGAATTACTAACACTTAGGTGGTACTATTTAATTTGAAGAACAGGTTTCCTTAGAACTACTCTGGGGGATCCAGTTTCCTGCAGGCAGCCCATCTCATGATCTCAGCCCTACCAAGTATCTTCCACCATAGCAACTCATTCCCTCCAGCGGGTCCCCCATAACGTGGCAACACCATCACATCATCTCGATTTCCTTCCAGACCTGGAGGTGATATTGGCTGTTGCCTCACCTTTCCCTGTCGGCCATTAGGCTCTTGCAACACCTTTGTAATTAGTTTTGCCAGTCAAATTCCTTCTATGGACTTTCTTGGCATGATCTCTATTTTCCTGACTAAACTATCTGCAGAGTGAAATAATAGGGGAAAAAGCCTATATTTGACACTGAAAGAACTTAAAAAACAATTCTAGCTTTGCTGTTTATTAACTACATCTTTGAACACCTTAACTTCACATCTCTGAATCTTAGTTGTTTATTTTGTAATAGAAAGTTGTCCATCTTATGAGGTTAAAGTGTAGGAATTTGATGTAGTAATGGATGTGGGAGTACTTTGGAAAGTGCTAAGTAAATACAAGGCTTGATACCCTTAAAACGGAACAAAACAAAACAAAAATGAAAGAAGTATGTTTTTATATTCTGTATAAACTACCCTCTGAGATTACCAAATTTGTCCTATTTTTGTCTATTAAACCACAAATAAAGAATCAGGTTATTTGTTTGCCTTAGAGATTTTCATTTATGTAATGGTTACTTTTATGTAACATTATCTTTTCTTTAGAAACTAGGCATTTTTTCTTCAGCTCTTACTTAAATGTTGGTCAATCTATTTGGATTAAAGAAATTGGCAGAGTTGAAGCTATTACAGTGATTTAAAACTGTTCAGATTATGGTTGTGGTATCAGGTCTGTTGAGTTTTACCAGTCCTATACAAAATTATACTTTTATTTTATTATTCTCTTATATGGTATAACAGCTTTTATTTCGTTTCCTTTTTTCTTTTTTTTTTTTTTTTTTTTTGAGACAGTCTCACTCCATCACCAGGCGCCAGGCTGGAGTGCAGTGGCACGACCTTGGCTCACTGTAACCTCTGCCGCCCGGGTTCAAGCAATTCTCCTGCCTCAGCCTCCCGAGTAACTGGAACTACAGGCACGCGCCACCACGCCCAGCTAATTTTTTTGTATTTTTAGTAGAGACGGGGGTTTCACCATGTTGACCAGGATGGTCTCGATCTCTTCACCTCATGATCCGCCCGCCTCGACCTCCCAAAGTGCTTGGATTACAGGCATGAGCCACCGGGCCTGGCAGGTATAACAGCTTTTAATAACTCCCAGATTTATGCACAATGTATAGAAAAATTAGAGAATTTAAATCAATTAGCCAAAGGAGTGTAATAATAAAGAAGAGAGAATAAATTTGAAACTGGATATTTTAGAAATGAATTAATTACTATGCAATTCCCAGAATTATAATTGTTTTAAATTTTTAGTAAATGTTTTTAAGAGATAATCCACCATTTAATATTAAATCCAGTATGCAATTTCAAAAATTTAAACATGTACACACAAAGAAAATATAATGAACTGCACATTTCTATCATTTAGTTTTCAGAATTTAAATAAACTTGTTTCATCTTAGCTCTTACTTTTTGTGCCACCAAATCATAGTACCAAATTAATTTGAAAGAAATTCTGTATAAGATATATATATTTATTTACTATTTGTCTCTTACAATTTTTATATTGTGATTTAACTTACCATAAAAATTGTCTGTTTAAATTGTAAAATTGAGGAATTTTTACTATATTCAAAAAGGTTGTGCAGTCATCACTACTACCTAATTCCACTGTGTTTTTATCACTCACAAAATAAATGCCATACTCATATGGCAAATGCTATGCCAATCTACTTTCTTTCTCTATAAATTACCTAATCTGGACATTTTATATAAATTGTATAATTTTTGAGTCTGGTTTCTTTTACTTGGCACAGTGTTTTTAAGCATTATCTATATTTTTGTATTTATAATTATTTCATTACTTTCATGGTCAAATAATAATTCATTGTGTAGATGTACCCCATTTTGTTTAGTCAATACATCAATTGATGGACATCTGTGTTTTGACCACGTTTTGGCTATTATGACAATTGCTGCTATGGAATGCAGGTACAATTTTCTGAATAGACCTATGTTTTCAGTTCTCTGAAGTGTGTACTTAGGGTTGCATTGCTTGGTCGTAGAGTCACTTTAACCTTCTAGTGATCTTTCCAAAACAGCTGAAGCATTTTACATTTCCACCATCAATGAATAAGGGTTCCAATTCCTTCATGTCTTTGCTAATACTTTTCATTTCTCATGTTTTCAGTTAGAGCCATGCTGTCGAGTAGGAAGTGGTGAATGATTGTAGTTCTGATTGGCATGTGGAACATTTTCTTTAGACAAATGTGTACTCAAATCATTTTAATTGGGTTAATGTCCTTAGAATTCAGTATATATTCTGGCAATTACTCTCTTATCAGATATATGATTTGCAATATTTTGTACCATTTTGTGGTCTCTCTTTTCTTTTTCATGATTGTATACTTAAGTCTGATTTATTTATTTTCCTTTTGCTACTGGTGTTTTTGATGTCGTATTAAAGAAGGACTAACTTCACTTAATATCACAAATATTTACTCCTGTGTTTTCTTATAGAAGTTTATCATTTAAGCTCTCACATTTTGATATTTGATTCATTTTGATTTTTTTTGTGAATATGTATAGTGTGAAGAAGAGGTGTAATGATTCTTTTGTGTTTAGGTATTCAGTTGTACTAGCACTATTTGTGGAAATCATTTATTTCCCCATCAAATATTCTTAAAATCCTTGTTAAAAAATGAAGTGACCATAAATATATAGGTTTATTTCTGCATTCCCAAGTCTATTCCATTGATCTATATGATTTTCCTATGCTTATGCCACCCTGTTTTTATTACTGTAGCTTCATAGTAAATTTTGTTGTAAGAAAAAGTGAATTATCCTACTCTAAATTTTATTATGAACGTTTTGGCTCTTCTGGAGTTTTTAATTTCCATGTGAGTTTTAGGATCTGTTTATAAATATCTTTAAAAAGCAGCTAGAATATTGATAGAAATTGCACTGAGTTTGTAGATCATCAGCAGAAATGTTAGTTTTCCAAAGACAAGAGGTGTTTTTTCATTAATACCTTTAAATAATGTTTTGTAAAATTCAGGGTACAAGTCTGACCTTCTTTTGTTAAACTTATTCCTAAATATTTGTAGTTATGCTGTTGTAAATGAAATTATTTTATCATTTTCAGTTTTGGATGTTTAGTATTAGTGTGCAGTCATACAATTGATTTTTATATATTGATTTGTACCCTGCAAACTTGGTGAAGTTGTTTACTAGCTTTAATAGGTATTTTGGATTCCTTGGGATCTTCTACACATAAGAACATGCCATGTGGAAAGAGGGATAGTTTTCTTTCTTTCTAATCCAGATGCATTTTACTTCACTTTCTTGTCAAATTGTCTTAGATAGCACCAGCAGTACAACGGTGAAATAAAAGTGATGAAACTGAATAGCTGCATCTTGTTTCAGTTATTGATGAGAAAACATTCAGTCTTTCATCTATTAACATTAGGCCATTAAGGCTGGGTGCAGTGGCTCATGCCTGTAATCTCAGCACTTTGGGAGACCAAGGCAGGTGGATCACCTGTGGTCAGAAGTTCAAGACCATCTTGGTCAACATGGTGAAACTCTGTCTTTACTAAAAATACAAAAAAATTAGCTAGGCGTGGTGGCAGGTGCCTGTAGTCCCAGCTACTTGGGAGGCTGAGGCAGGAAAATTGCTTGAACCAGGGAGGCAAAGGTTGCAGTGAGCTGAGATCGCACCACTGCACTCCAGCCTGGGCAACAGAGCAAGACTTTGCCTCAAAACTAACTAACAAAATTAACCAATTTTTATGCCTGAGGCTGCAAATTTTGAATTTTTGCAATCAGACCTTGGTGATGACCTTGAGCAGTAGGATGTAAAGATCTCCTACATGCTTAACATTTCAATAATAGAACGCTAGGCATAAATAGGGTAAGCATTATATTAGTAGAGAGCATTTTACAGCTGTCCTTTATTGTTTGCAAGAAATTTCATCTACTTCTAATTTGTTGAGTGTTTTTATCATGAAAATGCATTATGTTTTATGAAATAAATTTCTCTGCATTTTTTAAGATAATGTCCTTTGTTCTATAAATATGAAATATTATATTGAATGTCATATTCTGAGTCAACTTTGTATTCCTCATATCTGAGAATCTCATGGACATAGTGTATAAATATTTTAATGTACTGCTGGATTTATGTTGCTAATATTTCATAGAGGATATTTTGTATCTTCATAACAGATACTGGCTTTCAGATTTTTGTGATATCTTTATCTGGCTTTAATGTCAGAGTAATAGTAGCCTCATAGAATAGTAGCTTAGAAGTATTCGCTCCTATTCTGTTTGGGAAGAGTTTCTTAAGGATTGTTGTTAAATATTCATAGTGTATAATCTTTTCAGTTAGCTGTTGAATATGTATTTTATTGAGGATATTTGCATGTATATTCATATAGTACATAGGATCTGTTGTTTTCTTTACTTGTAAAGTCTTTGGTTTTTGGTTACAAGATAATCCTAGCCATCTAGAATAAGTTTGGAAGAGATCACTCCTCTTCTATTTTTTAAAACATTTTGAAAAAGATAATTATATATTTTTCTTTAAATATTTTATAGAATTCCCCAGTGTAGCCATCTGGTCCTGGGCTTTTCTTCGTTGGGAAGTGTTTGATTATTCACTCAGTCTTTTCATTTTCACAGAAGTATGTACTAATTGTTTAAATTTTTTGAGTGATATGTGTGTTTCTAGGAGTTTGTCCATTTCATCTCATTCATCTAATTTGTTGCTGTGCCATTGTGCATAGCCTCTCTTTTAATAATTTTTATTTCTGTAAGTTCTGACATATTGTCTACCCTCTAGTAATTTGAATCTTTCTCTTTTTTTCTTAGCCAACTCAGCTAAAGACTTTTCAGTTTTATTCATCTTAAAAGAAATTTTGTTGATTATTATTTTTTAAAAAAATTCTCTATTTGGTTGATCTCTGATTTAACATTTATCATTTTCTTTCTTCTTCTAGCTTTGTGTTCAGTTTGTTCCTCTTGTTCCTCTGCGTCAATGCCAGCATTTGGTATTGTCATTATTGTTATTATTTTAATTTTCATCAGTTTGTTAGGCAAAGTGTGTTATGTCATAATGGTTTTAATTTATATCTTCTGTATGGTGGATGACGTTGAACATATTTTATATGTTTATTTGTTATGTAAATTTTCTTTTCAGTGAAATGTCTGTGTCTTTTGCCCATTTATTTATTGTACTCTTTGTTCTATTACTGTTGAGTTTTGATAATTTTTAAAAAATATCTTCTAAATCCAAGTCTTTTGTTGAATGTATTCCTTACAAGTTTTTTCTCACAATCTGTAGCTTTTCTGTTCATCCTTTCAACTTTTAGCACAGTAATAGTGTTTAATTTTAATGAAGTCCAATTTGTCATTATTTCTCTTTTTTATTGCACTTTCAATGTCAAATCTAAGAACTATTTATCTAGCTCTAGATACCAAAGATTATCTTCTTTCTCACCCCCACTGCCCCCAGAAGTTTTATAGTTCTATACCTAACTGCATTATACTTCCATTTTGGATCAATTTTAAAAAATATATTTCAAGTTCTGGGATACATGTGCAAAACGTGCAGGTTTTTAACATAGGTATACACATGCCATGGTGATTTGCAGTACCCATCAACCTGTCATCTACATTAGGTATTCCTCCTAATGCTATCCCTCCTCTAGAACCCCACCCCACAACAGGCCTTGGTGTGTGATGTTCCCTCCCTGTGTCCATGTGTCGTCATTGTTCAACTCCCAATTATGAGTGAGAACATGCAGTGTTTTGTTCTCCGTTTCTGTGTTAGTTTGCTGAGAATGATGGTTTCCAGCTTCATCCATGTCCCTGCAAAGGACATGAACTCATTCTTTTTATGGCTGCATAGTATTCCATGGTATATATGAGTGAAATTTTCTTTAGTCTATTATTGATGGGCATTTGGGTTGGTTCCAAGTCTTTGCTACTGTGAACAGTGCTGCAGTAAACATATGTGTGCATGTGTCTTTATAGTAGGTTTTATAATCTTTTGGGCATATACCCAGTAATGGGATTGCTGGGTCAAGTGGCATTTCTGGTTCTAGATCCTTGAGGAATCACCACACTGTCTTCCATGATGGTTGAACTAATTTACACTCCAACAAACAGTGTAAAAGCATTCCTATTACTCCACATTCTCTCCAGCATCTGTTGTCTCCAGATTTTTTAATGATCACCATTCTAACTGGCATAAGATGGTATCTCATTGTGATTTTTATTTGCATTTCTCTAATCACCAGTGATGATGGGCTTTACTTCATATGTTTGTTGGCTGCATAAATGTCTTCTGTTGAGAAGTGTCTGTTCATATTCTTTGTCCACTTTTTGATGAAGTTTTTTTTTTTTTTTTTCTTGTAAGTTTTTAAAGTTCCTTGTAGATTCTGGGATATTAGCCCTTTGTCAGATGAATAGATTGCAAAAGTTGTCTCCCATTCTGTAGGTTGCCTGTCCATTCTGATGTTAGTTTCTTTTGCCATGCAGAAGCTCTTTGGTTTAATTAGATACCATTTGTCAATTTTGGCTTTTGTTGCCATTGCTTTTGGTGTTATAATCGTGAAGTCTTTGCCCATGCCCATGTCCATGTCCCGAATGGTATTGCCTAAGTTTTATTCTAGAGTTTTTATGGTTTTAGGTCTTACATTTAAGTCTTTAATCTATCTTGAGCTAATTTTTGTATAAGTTGTAAAGAAGGGGTCCAGTTTCAGTTTTCTGCATATGGCTAGCCAGTTTTCCCAATACCATTTATTAAATAGAGAATCTTTTCCCCATTGCTTGTTTTTGTCAGGGTTGTCAAAGATCAGATGGTTTTAGGTGTGTGGTGTTATTTCTGAGGCTTCTGTTCTGTGCCGTTGGTCTATATATCCGTTTTGGTGCCAGTACCATACTCTTTTGGTTACTGTAGCCTTGTATTAGAGTTTGAAGTCAGGTAGCATGATGCCTCCAGCTTTGTTCTTTTTGTTTAGGATTGTCTTGGTTATATGGTCTTTTTTTTTTTTTCATATGAAATTTAAAGTAGTTGTTTCTAATTCTGTGAAGAAACTCAATGATTGCTTGATGGGGTTAGCATTGAATCTATAAATTACTTTGGGCACTATGGCCATTTTCACAATATTGATTCTTCCTATCCATGAGCATGGAATGTTTTTCCATTTGTTATTTCCTTAAGCAGTGGTTTGTAGTTCCTCTTGAAGAGGTCCTTCACATCCCCTATGAGTTGTATTTCTAGGTATTCTGAATAAAATACCTAGAGGTACCTTGCTACCTCTTTGTAGCAATTGTGAATGAGAGTTCACTCATGATTTGGCTCACTGTTTGCCTATTCTTGGTGTATAGGAATGCTTGTGATTTTTGCACATTGATTTTGTATCCTGAAACTTTCCTGAAGTTGCTTATCAGCTGAAGGCGATTTGGGGTTAAGACTATGGGGTTTTCTAAATACACAATTATGTCCTCTGCAAACAGAGACAATTTGACTTCCTCTCTTTCTATTTGAGTACGCTTTATTTCTTTCTCTTGCCTGATTTCCCTGGCCAGAACTTCCAATATTATGTTGAATAAGAGTGGTGAGAGAGGGCATCCTTGTCTTATGACAGTTTTCAAAGGGAATGCTTTCAGCTTTTGCCTATTCAGTATGGGTTAATTTTTATATAGGTTGTCTGAGTTTAGATTCTGTTTATTTTTCTCTCTCTGTTTTTGCTTGTGAGTGTCTAAATGCTTCAACCAAATTTGTTGAAAAGGCTATCATCCTTCCTCACTTGAATTGCTTTTTCACCTTTGTTAAAACACTCTTTGACATAGTGCAGAACTATTTCTGGCATTTTTATTTTGTGGTATTGATTTAGCTGTCTATCCCTTTGCCACTACCATATTCTTTTATTTACTGCAGTTGGCCTTAATATCAGGTAGAGTGATCCCTCCCACTTTTTTTCTGATTTTTCAATATCATTATAGTTATACAGATCTGGACCTTCTTACATAAAATTTAAAATACACTTGCTTATAAGAAAGAGTCTATAATCCTAGCACTTTGGGAGGCTGAGGCCGGTGAAGCACCTGAGGTTAGGAGTTTGAGACCAGCCTGACCTATGTGGAGAAACCCCATCACTGCTAAAAATACAGAATTAGCCAGGCGTGGTGGGTCATGCCTGTAATCCCAGCTACTCGGGAGGCTGAGGCAGGAGAATCGCTTGAGTATGGGAGGTGGAGGTTGCTGTGAATTGAGATTGTGCCATTGCACTCCAGCCCGGGCAATAAGAGCGAAACTCCATCTCCAAAAAGAAAAAAGAAAGAAAGATTGGTGCTTGAATTTTGATAAGAGTATTATTAAACATTGACATCTTTGCCACATTCAGTCCTCCAGTATATATATATACCTTATGTCTCTTCGTTTATTTAGCACTGCTTTAAATTTTTAGCAGTAATTTATATAATTTTCAGTATACAGATTGTATACATATTGCGTTAAGTTTATACATAACCTAAATATTTGATTTTATTTGGAACAATTATAAAAGCTATTAAGTTTTAAACTTTGGCTTTCACATGCTGCTTGTTAGTATGTAGAAATATAATTGATTTTTGTGTATTGACCTTTCACCTGCAACCCTGTTGAACTCACTCATTAGTTCAATGAGGGGTTTGAGTTGTTCTTTTTAACATAGAAAATCATGACATCCTCAAGTACGGAGGTTTTGTCTTTTTTATCCTAATGCCTGAAAACTTTTTGTTGTTGTTCTTCCTTTTTTTATAGACAACCATGACATCTTCAAATAATGAGAGTTTTATTTCTTTTTTTTTTTTTTATAGTTATTACGACTTTAGTTCTCATTTCTTTTTCTTTCTTATTTCAGTTGGTAGGACTTTCAATATTATATTGCATAAGAAAGGACATATTTGTCTTTTTCCCAATATTATAGAGAAAACATTAAGTCTTTCATGCTTAAGCATGATGCTAGTTGTAGATGGTTTGTATGTATTCTTTATCAAGTAGACAAAGAACCCCTCTGGTTCTAGTTTGCTAAGAATATTATAAATGAGTGTTGATTGTCAATGCTTTTTTGGATCCATTTATATGATCATATAATTTTTCTTCTTTAGTCTGTTGACATGTAGATTCCATTGATTGACTTTCAAAGAAGGGACCAGACTGGTATAAATAGAATAAATCTAGTATGTCATGAAATGCAGTTCTTTTAAACATTGCTGGATCTGACTTACTGATAATTTATAGAGAACATTTGCACAGCTTTTTGAGTTTGACTTCTTCTCAGTGTAGTTCATTTAAAATTCTTTTTTGTTGTACATGTATGAAGTTCATTTCTTTTTGTTATTTTGATTTCATGGGTAGATAGAGTTTGTCTATTTTCTGGATTAGGGACATTTGGGCTAATTTTTGTAGCTATAAATAAAATTGTCATAAATATTTGCATAAGGTTTTGTGAAAACCTTTTTCTTGATTAAATACCTAGGATCCGTAATTCATATGGAAAAAGTATAATTAAATTTATAAGAAACTACAAACTATATTCCAGAGTTGATATGCAATTTTGCATTCATTCAAACAATGTGTGGAATTCTCAGTTGGCTTTTCATCTTGGCCAGCTCTTGATACTGTGAATTTGGTTCTTTTGCTTGCATCTATTTGATTTATGCTTGTGGGAATGTAGTAATATTATATTTTGGTGTTAATTCGCATTTCCCTAATTCCTAAAGTTGATGAACATCTTTTGATGTATTTATCTTCTTTCTGTAATTTTTTTGTTGTTGTAGTGTAAATCAAATATTCGATCCCCTTTTATACACCTTTTTGCTTTTTATTATTAAATTCTGAAGTTTCTTTCTATATTTTAAATGCAATTATTTAAAAAATATTTTCTCCCAATCTATGACTTGCCTTTTCATTTTCTTAATTTTTCAAGCAGCAGAAGTTATTAATTCCTATAAAATCTAATTCACTAATTTGTTTTTATATAGATTATTCTTCGGATTTCTAAGAAGTCTTTGCTTTCCTCAAGGTTACAATTATTTTCTGACATACATTATTCTAGAAGTTTTATAGTTTTATTCTTTAGGTCTCTGATTCATTTTACATTAATATTTATGTATGTAATGAGGAATGAATTTAGGTTAATGTGTGTGTGTCAAATTTATGTTTACTTAATTCCCAAATGCATAATATATAATGTTTGCAAACTTCTACTATTATAAATAATAAAATTACTTATGATGTAGCCTCTCAAAAATTACAATCTTTTGACAGAACTGATTTGAAAGTATCCTGACAATAACTAATAGAAGGACTTTCAATCCATATTTTCTTCCATGATGAGTGCTTCCAGCTGTTCTTTACTGCAACTTGACCACATGTTTTAAAGATCTCAGGGCTCTGGTCACAGGACTTCTGCTTTTTAATTATTTTTTCGTGATGATCTAAGATTGACTGCTATGTTACCAAATTTTAAAGCATTGTTTGTAAACTTGATGTACTTACATATTTGTGTACTACATTAAAAATCAATTAAGACTTAAGGAAGCATGTATCTTTGTGGACATTATAGTTTAAATTTCAAATAATTAGTGTGTTCACGATCTCAGCCTAAGGCTTTCTCCCAACCCTAGGGGCTTGATTCTGTTTTCAATAATTTAAAAAACAAATCTCTTTAGAATTTTGAGAAGTGGAATGCCAAGATTATAAAAAATAAGCTTTTCTATACAATTTAGAGATATGCGTGTGCATGTGCATGTGCGCAATACAACTATTTAAAGCATGCTATTATTCAAGTGTAAAACTAAAAGCAAAGAAAGTTTAGTAATAAACCATAGTTAAAGAGACAAGAGAGACTGCTAGAAGTATCTGTATATTACAATATTCAAGTTGAACAAAAGGCTGACAATGATCAAACAAAAAACACTAATGAAACTATATTTGCACCATCATTTGCATAGCAAGTCTTCTAGGGAATAGACTTCCAATGTAACGAAAAAAGATTCTAGGCATTTAGAATAAGGGTATAGCCTCATTCCAAAGGAAAGCTGACAGATAAGAAATAGCAGTTGTGCTATTAGCCTTTATAAATTATGACATTCACTGAAAAGTTTAGATTTTTTTCCTCTAATTTGAAGTGCCAGTTTTACCTAATACAATTTTTCTTTAATAACTTGTCTTCTGCATATTGATCTGCATATCTGTTGCTGAGTCAACATCAAAATGATTTAATTAATGAGCAGTTAAAAAAACTTTGATATTATTTATGGCAAATTATACACAAAATCTTTTACTTTTTATACATTTTATTTTTCATACGAATTTTAAATTTAAATTTAAGGCTTATGAGGAAATCCAATATTCAAATAAAATTATGTTCTATGACTAGGTAAAATAGGGAAATCTAATCTTCTACCACTTGTTTTTTCATTTACAAATTATTCGTTAGTCGCCATTTACGTAAATAAAATTTCGGTTTATACCTTAAATTTTTTATGTCAATAAACCCTGCTTATTTTTTGTTAATTATATGTTTATTATATACTTTTGAATGCTGCTCTTAAAAGTACCTTTAACTTTGTGTCTCTGAGAAGTTATCGTTAATATTAATCAGCACTGTTAATTCAGAATAGTAACTTCATAGATGGCATAATCACTGCGTCTGCTATTTGTTTTCAATTGCTCATAATAGAAACATAAAAACACGTGTTTCTGTGAGAACAATTAAAACATACAAATTTTTATGCTAGTTTCTAAATAATTTATAAAAACTGAACACTTTTCCATTCAAGCAAATGGATGTTTTTAAGGTTGACTTAATGTACAAGTGGTGGTGTACTTTTAAATATTTTATTGTTATTTTACAATTTTATTTTATTGTAGTAATGCCAACTTTACTAACGATATACAAGAAATTACCTTTTCAACATGATGTGTAAACCACTTTGCTGTTTGTTTGCTAATTT
The DNA here is from genome assembly GCA_036589455.1 of Ateles fusciceps. Lineage (NCBI taxonomy): Eukaryota > Metazoa > Chordata > Mammalia > Primates > Atelidae > Ateles > Ateles fusciceps. The sequence continues at coordinate 969,082 of JAZHEH010000174.1, read as the reverse complement.
CTTTATTTTAAATTATCGAGCTCACTTTAATTTGTTAAAGTCTTTCTGAAATATATCTTATAATACAGGCACAATGGAGGATCCCTTTATATCGCCCCACTGAGAAATAAAATCATGAATAGGGCTCTTTTAGCTCTTCTCTGGTGTCTTATAAAAATACATGTGCTTAACGCTTCGTTTTTCTCGGTTACATTTCAAATTAAACTCCTTGTTCTACAAAGAGCGGACTCACTCTGTGTGCTCCCATTGACACACATCTCCTCGTGCTCCTTTTCCAGGCTGCCTTTAGGAAGCCAATGGACTAACAAAGCGATCTTCTTCTGTGTTACTTTAAGTATCACAACTATATCTGCTTTCCGTCTTCATGTCCAAAGTGAACAGTTATCCTAAATAATTTTTATGAATTTAAATAAAAGTACAAGTGAATTTCCTAAAAAATCATTACTTTTTTCCACTGTTCTAATTCTGCAGAACATTTAATAAAAATTCAATGTAATTAACAAATGCAGTGCTCTGTCTGTATAAACCAATTAGCAAAATCATAGAATAAAAGAAAATGTGCACTGAATTCAAATGTATTTTCTGCACTAATTTTCCTTGAGCAATTAACTCTGTGCCTTGAATATAGAAGGAGAAAATAATTGATAAAATGAGTAGTAAATATATGTACATGTAACTCTGTTTATATGCCATTTTATGCATTAATAAATCTAAATGTAACACTAATAACATTTTGATATTGTTTATGCATTAGTGGTTGAGCTGTTTTCTAAGCTGAATTCTGTTCTTTCTATATACCTTTAGATTGTTTTACAATGAAAATACTATTCACACTTATTCCATAGATCCTGACAAGTCAAAGACAGCAACTTACTTACTATCAAAAGAATGTTAAAACTGAAATTTTATCATAATGTGGTGCAAAGAGTTGGGGGGAATGGCTTAAAAAGTGATTTTAGGGAATGAATTAAAATAAATTAAAAGCCACAACTTTTATGTTTTGTTTTATTTTAATAAAAATATGAAACTGTGAAGAAAAGATTTTGCTATGATGAGTACCATCTGGTCTTATTTTGTTATATAACAATTTGCATAAAATCTATTAAGTTTGCTGTATTGCATGCTTCAGGAATTTAATAATCCAGAATTATGGATGATATACAGTACTTGGCAACAAGTGTTAATAAACAGAAATTGTATTTCCAGCTAGAAATGCATATAGAAACTAATATGTAATTTCAGTGAAAATTAAACTATTGCAGATTGTTATTATTTTTAGTAATTAATTTACTCTAATTAAGAAGGTATGATTTGTATTTCTGTTTCTAATTCTTTAGAGTACTAAAGAAAATAAAGTTTCATCATTAACTTGGTAGAGTTTAATGTGTATCATATAACTCTTCTTAGACCCTCTTATTCTCTCACTCACTTTCTCTTCTTTAAAACATGATGAATCCACATGAATTCTCTATTAAATGTAAAAATAAAAGGTATTGTTAAGAAGAAATTATCTATACAAACAAGATATCTACAGCACTTGAGTAAAACAAAGTTGCAATCCCTTTTCATTCCGTTAGAAAATTATTATTATCTCTCTCTGAAATCTGAATTATTTCCAGATTTGGCCTCCTGTGAAGTAAAGAATACTGAAAACATGTGTTTACATCACAGTGTTTCTTTTCTTTTCTTTTTTTGAGACAGAGTCTCACTCTGTCACCAGAGTGCAGTGGTGTGATCTTGGCTCACTGCAACCTCCACCTCCCTGGTTCAAGTGATCCTCCTGCCTCAGCCTTCTGAGTAGCTGGGACTACAGGCAAGTGCCACTGAGCCCTGCTAATTTTTGTATTTTTAGTAGAGACAGGGTTTTGCCATGGTCACTAGGCTGGTCTTGAACTCCTGACTTCAAGTAATCCACCTGTCTCAACCTCCCAAAGTGCTGGGATTACAAGTGTGAGCCACCGTGCCCAGCTCATCACAGCGATCGTTTAACATAATACCTACACATCAGATTCATGCATGCTGTTTTTATATCCTGCTAAAGGCAAGGTTATTAAACAATGCAAATGTATTCAGCCTTTTTTTTTGAGATCCTCTATCTATAAATTGCAAAGTTCTCTAGAGTCTATGCAAGTCTACCATCAGGATAATAGTATAGTACTTAAAAACATAGATTTTTGGATTCATAGATCCCTATACCCAAATCTGGATTTCACCTCAAGTTAGCTGAGGAAAATGAGACAGTTACTCTCTTATCATAAATTTCCTTACAATATGAAAACTTAATAGAAATGACAATACACAATTCATGTGTAGGTTAAGTGGACTGGAAAATATGTAGCCATGCTTGGCACAAAGAAATAACACAACCAATACTACCATTTTTAAAGCTATTCATGTTTGTGCCTGTTCAAAACCATGAAATATTCTGTCTTTAAACTATTACTTGTAAAACTAAACAAATAGAAATATTTGTAATATTCCTGACACATTTTATAATTTTATAATATTAGAATACTTTATTTAATCAAACAATGGTACCATGAGGGGTTTGAGTGTGTATGCATGAGTGTATGTGTGTTTGTACATATGATCTCCTTTGCATTTATCATACCCATTAGCAATAAATAAAGATATGTTAAACAACAGTAAAGTGTTTTAGTATATTCTTGTGATTTTGAATCAAGCAAATCTCATTATTTTAACCCATTTAGACTTTGCTAGAATTCTTATTTTTGGAAGGTCTAAAATAATTTTTGCTTTTAAGGTTTTTTCTTGATTCTTCATGTTTTATTCACTTTGGAACAGAAATTGAGAAAAATAGCCTCAACCAGCTAGCCAGTCAGCCAATCAACAACTCTATATTGAGTATCTGTTATGTGTCAGACACCGATGATAACTCTTCAAGAAACAATAATGAAACAATCATGTTTTCTACTTTCTTTTATATATATATATACATATATACTTTTTTTTTATTGCATTTTAGGTTTTGGGGTACATGTGGAGAGGAAGGCAGCAAATCACACTGCCATGTGTGTACCTATGGTTTCTACTTTTAAGAACATCTCAATTTAATCAAATATGGAAAAGTAAAATAGTAATTACAGTGAAATAATATGGCATTCATACAAAATTATGTTAGAGACACCAAGAGAACAGAGAGTAATTAACTTTAATTACTGATTTAGTAGAGATGTGATAGTATATATAGTCTTTGAAGTATGAACAGGAACTCACATGGTAGAGAAAACTATGTTGTCTTTTTGAATAACAACAAAAACAAAAGCCCTGATGGGATTAGAAACAGGATGATTCCCAAATGGTGAAAATGCTAATATATATATATATGTTTGGCATTACTCCAATATTAATCAGTATACTATTCTTTAGAATGTTTGCTTTTAGAGAAACAAATGGAGAGTATTAAACTATATGCAATAAATATTTTACATTATTTTAAAAACCTACTAAATATTGAGTATCCTCATAGAATATTTGATGTATTGCTACTGTTTCCCTAATTTACGTATGAACATTCTATAGTAAATGAGAGTAGTTTGCCTGTGATTATATAACTGATAAATGGATACAGTTGTCTTCAAATTAACATGTGGCTTACTAAAAGACATATATTTTCCTTCTACAAAATACTACTTCCAGATCTTATTTAAAATTCTTTCATTTTATTTTCAGAGAATAACTAAATTGATAGATTGGACAGGACTATTAATCTACATCACATTCAATTCACTCACAACACGTGTAGTGGGTGTCCATTGTCAGTGGCATTCCCTAGTTGTGAGTGATACAGAAACCTAGGCCACTCCTGCCTTTGTAAGACGGGTTACTACACAGGTAATTACAATGTGTAACCTGTACAAATGACTCTATCATGCCTTTAGTATAATTAGTAACATTTCTCCTGTATCTCTAAATTAAGTTTCAAGTGCTAAATCACATTATCAAAGCAAAAATTGCACTGAACAAAGTGAAACATGCAAGAAAGACTTTATTCAAGACTACTGCAACAGGGAGAAGGGGACATAATTCAGTCTGAAATTAATCCACTGTAACATAAGGCATGAAGATTTTTTTTTTTTTTTTTGAGACTTAGTCTTGCTCTGTCACTCAGGCTGGAGTGCAGTGGTGTAATCTTGGCTCACTGCAACCTCTGCCTCCTGAGTTCAAGTGATTTTCTTGCCTCAGTCTCCTGAGTAGCTGGGATTACAGGCTTTTCATATTTTTAGTAGAGACGGGGTTTCACTATGTTGGCCAGGCTGGTCTCGAACTCCTGACCTCGTGATCCACCCACCTTGGCCTCCCAAAGTGCTAGGATTACAGGAGTGAGCCACCGTGCCTGGCTGGCATGAGGGTTTTTTGGTGCTGCTGTGAGTCATGGAAAACATACTCTGGAACTTTAGGGAGAGGTAAATCAATGGGATATGTTAGACCCATTCACCTTTTTTTTTGGTTTATAAATGTTTTTCTCTGTGATTAGGCCTTCTGTATTTGCCAATAGGTACCCATTAAAGTTACAATTCTGCCCTTCTGCAGACAGGGGCACTATTTTCCTTGATGATTACATTTCAAAAGCATGACTTCCAGCTTCTCAAAAAAAAATATTCTTTGGTAATAAAACTGGTAAGAGGTTTTAAAAAAAGATTTACACCTCCAAGGGACAGAGAAAAAAATTACCTATTTTCTAAAGTAAATGCTCTAAGAAAGGGACGTCAGGACCAAGAGTCAGGAATAAGCCTGTCTAAATTTTAGTCAAGCTGAGAAAACACTGAGCCCTTCTTTGCCACCAAACATGCTACCTTGTCAGTAGGTACATTTCCAATATGCGGTTTCTTTCAGCCTATCTCCCTTGTATTACTTAAGACCCTTAGATACTTAAGCCAAGCTCTGAACAACCATGTGTATAAAAGTCTTGTTTAATGCATTTAATTTAGGCTGTAAATTGTTGATCCATACAATATATAAAATAAATATAGGCCACTTTTTCAATTTCAGAAATTCCACATGTATCTATCTATCTATCTATCATCTATCTGTCTATCTATCTATCTATCTTTTGCTGCCCTTGAAAATTGGGAAATCTGGTTATAGTAGGCATTTGTATTTGTAAAGCCTGTCTGATGTAATCTAAAGAAAAGTTGTCCAACAACTCTGTAAGCAAGTTGTGGAAAGTCCAGGTGACTAATAGTCCATTGCTACCATTTCTGACATTGATTCACTCCATCATGTGGTGTAGCTGTTGTATATGAACTAGATGCCTTTAAATGTTGTTTGGCTTTCTCTATCCGCACAGCATGGTTGTGCAATAAAAAATCCAGTGATAATATCTCACACTTCCATTAGCCTCTGTGAATGCATCTTTTCCAAGTAGACTTATCTGTAATCAAGACTTAGCATAATCAAGATATTTGGCCTCAGCCTCCTGAGTTGCTGGAATTACAGGCATGTGCCACAACACCCAGCCAATTTTTTATTTTTTGTGAAGATTAAGTCCCACTATGTTGCTTAAGCTGGTCTTCAACATCGGGGTTCCAGTTATCTGCCCGCCTCCACCTCCCAAAGTTCTGGGATTATAGGAGTGAGCCACCATGCCTGGCTATGTTTTAAATGACACCATAATATGAAAGAGCTCCTTGCTTACTATTTTATGTATAATATTTTATGTCATGAGTTACATGAAGACAAAGAGTTTCATTTTACAACCTTGGCAGAAGCTTCCAAGTTGTTTGGGATAACTAACTTGAATTACTTATATGATTGCATTGGGTTAGACCTCTTTGTTAGCATCTACAGCAAGAAAAGTTAATAGCTTCCAAATTGTTTGGTATAACCATTTTGACTTATTTATTTGGTTGCATTTAATTAGACCTCTTTGTTAGCATCTACAGCAAGCAAAGTTACTAGAAACCATTGTAATGTAATTTGTGGCCACTAAGCAGTCCACCTGAACAAAAAAGTCTTAGAATTTTAGTTAATCTACTATGAGGTATTACTTCCTGAAATAGTTGATCAAACTTACTTACATTGTTACCTGATAGTGTTCAAAACTGATGATTTAAAAAAAGCAATTTTCTAATGTTAGTGAAATTATTACAGTGGTATTGAGGTAAGCATGGAGGCAATCTTTTATAAATGGGATCAATAGTTTACAGTTTCCTGGAGTTATATATAATTATTAAATAGATCAATAAATAAATTAATGCAGAGACTTAATTATGAAATCTCTAGAAAATTTATAATTCAAGAAAAATATTAGTTGATAATAAGCTTATACTTGTAGAAAATATGCCTATATTTCTAAATATATTGTTCTTAATATAAATTAAGTGTTCTCTAGAAAATATTATTTTACATTAACCCTATGTTAGAGACACTAAATAATAAAAGTAATAATATCCAGAATCTACAAAGACCTAAAACAGATTTACAAGAAAAAGACAAAAAAACCCATTCAAAAGTGGGTGAAGTACATGAACAGACACTTTTCAAAAGAAGACATATAAGAGGCCAACAAACATATGAAGAAATGCTCATCATCACTAGTCATTAGAGAAATGCAAATCAAAACCACATTGAGACACCATCTCACACCAATTAGAATGGCAATCATTAAAAAACCTGGAGACAACAGATGTGGGAGAGGATGTGGAGAAATAGGAACACTTTTACACTGTTGGTGGGAGTGTAAATTCGTCAACCATTGTGGAAGACAGTGTGGTGACTCCTCAAGGATCTAGAAATAGAAATTCCATTTGATCCAGCAATCCCATTACTGAGTACATATCCAAAGGATTATAAATTGTTCAATTATAAAGACACATGCACACGTATGTTCATTGTGGCACTGTTTACAATAGCAAAGACCTGGAACCAACCAAATGCCCATCGATGATAGACTGGACAGGGTAAATGTGGCACATACACACCATGGAATACTATGCAGTCATAAAAAACAATGAGTCTGTGTCCTTTGTAGGGACTTGGATGAATCTGGAAACCATCATTCTCAGCAAACTGACACAAGAACAGAAAATCAAACACCGGGTGTTCTCACTCATAGGCGGGTGTTGAACAATGAGAACACATGGACACAGGGAAGGGAGCATCACACACTAGGGTCTGTTGGGGGGGCCAAGGGGAGGGACAGCGGGGGTTGGGAGATTGGGGAGGGATAACATGGGGAGAAATTCCAGATATAGGTGTCAGAGGGATGGAGGTAGCAAACTACATTGCCATGTATGTACCTATGCAACAATCCTGCATGATCTGCACATGTACCCCAGAACCTAAAGTACATTAAAAAATATATATATTAAAAAAGTAAAAAAAAGCAATATGCCATTATGCTGGGATAAATTGTTCTGTGATCTATTACAAAGAAAATTTAAAATCTTTATACAGCTCACCAAATTAAGCTGAGAATTCTATGATTCAAATTCACATAGATAATTCTAAATATGAATAACATCTTAGAGTCTTCATATATAGGGCAAAATTCTTTCATAGTGTATACTGTAGCCATTTTTTAAAACTGTGTATAGAGAAATCAATAAAAATAAGATTCAGAAAGTTTTTGTAGTTTAATTTTAACCCAGAGCTTATAAGATTTAGCCTAATAAAATTGGGAAGACAAGAAAAACTAAGTTTGTAAAATTGATTCTGAAAGAGAAAAGATTTTCTAGGACTCAGCAGGTATGTGATAGGATTATGATATTTTCACTGCTAGAATTATGATTCAAAATATAAAAATATTTTGAACATGAAAATTGGTATTATAATTGTCCAAGAAATCAGTATTTAAATACTATCCTAATTTATACTTTTAATAGTGATATTACAATTTTGTATTGATGTGTATGTGTTCATGTGTTTTCATACAAAATGTTCATAGACATACAAAAGCTATCCAGAAGTTAATTTAAATTATGTAGTATGGAGAAACGAACTCCAAACCAGTATCACAGTCATGCTAACTCTGTGGTAGGGTATGAAATAAGGGACAATGAAAAGAGAAGCTTTTCTATTCACTGTCATTTCTGTGTTCAATGTGTAAATCAATCAAATGGGAATCCTCATGTTCAAAGGTTAAAAAATGGGTGTAGCAAGTTTGTGGAAAATCTACCAAGAAGTCTATGGTCATTATCAATCTTAGTTCTTCAAAATGCAAATGACAGAAAACTTATATTTACTTAGGATAAAAGATAATTTATTGGATTAAGTAACTGAAATGTCCCAATATGGCTACAGATGGATATTCAAAGCATTTGATAAAAAACATGTACTTATCTTTATATCTTAGCTTTGACTTCTATTGTGCTTCATAAATTTGGACTGAGTCTTTCACATCATGCAAGTTGACCTCGAGTAGCCCTAGGCTTACCTTCTATTATGTTGACAACATCAGTAGAAGCAGGTTGCTTGTATTTATAACAGTTCCAACAACTCTGGACTAAGTCTCATTGATCTATGGTTGCATACTCATCTCTATTAGTCAGACTAGGTAAGGCTTGCTGCAGTCGTAAATACTCAGCAATCTTACCATAGTTTAACATGAGAACGTTTTATCTGTTGCTTTAGTCGCTTCTGATGCAGTCATGCCATCTTTGACTTACAGTTCATGCCCTTGAAAGTCTTGACAGCGGAGAAGAGAGAGAAACTACAGGAAAAGCATTGTGTACTAGCTTGAAAAGGGTTCAATCGATGGACCCACCTGAACACAGGAGAGATGGCTAAATATACTTTCACGTGTGCCAAGAAAGAGAAAAAGAAACAGGACTTGTTCCTGCCATGTCTTACTTTTCTAACCACGTTTCACACAGGTCTGGTACACGAATGAACCAGACTAGGGTTACATATTCATTCCTAAATTTGGGCAGAGATAGGAAGGTCAACACTATTACATGACAGTGGGCACGGTGGTGGGAGAATTCTCAAAATAATACAGAGTAGCTTTTATAGCTCAAAGAGGGATTAGAGACAGAGACACTAGAAAGACTGACAAACTGCCCAGATACATACAAAGTGGTCTAGAGAAATATTACCTTCTGATTTTTATCAAATAGTAATAAAATGTGTCACATTCCAGTTACTGTGTTTGTTTCATCATCTCATCTCCCCCAACCAAATATTGATAATAAAGTTGATGGATAAATAACTAAAATATGATTATAAAAATGTCCTGATGCCATAGTTAATGACGCTATATTTTATTAGGTATAATAAAAAAGAATTTTCACCAATGAGTAGTTTTTATTTTCAAAAAAGACATGCCAGATGTTTATATTTGACAGATAACTGTAAACTACAAGTCATTTTTGGAGTTAATAAAGGAATAAAAGGTATCTGAGTTACTGATACATATTCAAATTTGTGAAGATAACTTTAGATATTTTCCAGAATAATATGTTCCTAGAATTTTAAAGTTAAAAATAATGCATGTCATCTAATGCAACAGGAATCTTATGTGTGAATACCTTGTCTCTGACTGCATGCAACATGTATTGAAAATTGGTGACTGCAGTCTTTTTATATTTAGATTCAATTCATATACCAAAATATTAATAGTTACCACATTTTATTCATACAACCATTATCTGAGTTTGATGAAAATTGAGTTTCATCCAAAAGTTCTAATGAAATGAATAGAATGTTCAATTGACATCTAACAAATGTGTTGTGCAGACAGAAATCAGAAGTTCTGAATAGTCTCGTATGCAAAGCTAACATCACTGTTTCATTTCTGTCAGGTCTATTATCTTGCCATTTTATTTTTCAGGTACTAAGTTGAATTGATCTGCTGTCTCAAACAGGGAAAATTTCATCTTAATGCATTATGCAAATTAGTTGCTAATCCATCATAGTCTCATTTGGTTCTTTAAAATACTATACAACAGGCTTATATTAAAAGCATGCACAGCTACATTCAATCTGGATACGCCTGATGTTATCGCTTTCCCCCTGCCTCTTAAGAATTCTATATAGAAATGGGCTATCTGGGATCCTAGAAAGGCAGAAATGATTCAGGGCCACCCAGGAAGGGATCCCACTGCCTTTGCTGTGAGGATATGGCCTGGCTGATGCTGTGCTGCTGCAGATACAGCAGAACATTAATATTTACAATATTTACTTAAGAGAGGTGCAGAGATTAGTAGTGTAAATCTTTTAAGAATATGCTGCCACCTGGGGTATAAAAAGACTGTGGAAAGAAAAGGATATGGCAGTGTTTCCAACTCTGACAAGACATTACCTGTATGAAAAGTGTCCCCAGACAGAAATGGGAGGACAAAAAAGCCATACTAATTTATATTCCATTTATGTGTGCTCTGTACAGTCAATTACTACCTCCTTGGTTTTAAAAAATTAGGAATAAATTTGTTTTTACTGTTTTTCCCCACCAATATATATTCTATTTGAAAATGGTCAAGGGATATTCATTGAATTTTTATTTCTTTTAAAGCTTACTCCTGTAAGGTAGTAAAGTTAATATCCTTTCTTGCCTTGTCTAAAAACTCATAATGACCTCATCAGAGCTTACTGAGCCTGTAAATCTAACTTTACATTCACCAAAAACTTAGGCAATAGAGGGATATGTTAAATGACACCATGGGGATGACATAATACAAAATCAGAAAGTGAGAAATTCTAAAGAGCAAGTGAACCCATTTAAACAGTGAATGAATAAATAAAAGGCATGAACCAGATTAAATGAAGAAGAGACTGTAATAAATTAAATGATGGACCCTATTTGGGTCTGGATTATAATTGCAAAAAAATATATAAAGGTGTGTTTTATGTTTCAAAAAGATGAATATGGACTGTTATTATAGAATATAAATGGACTATGTTTAATCTTTTAGGATTGATAATAATACTATTATGGTGAAATCCTTATCTATTTTTGATATGTTGAGTAATGTATTTATTGAGAAAAAAATGTTTCTATGATGTTCATGGTTTTGTTTATGATAATGATATTCCTCAGTGACAAAAGCCATGTCTAGCAGTATTTAAGGAGAAAAAATAAAACTATTCTTGATTATATCAGGCATGTCGCCACTGTGGCAATCAGAAGTGTTTGACAGGTTCAGTTACATGCAGCAGTTGTTGCTACATTGCATGTCTATGAATAAAATATGTGAATATGTATATATGTGGATGTACAGACACACATGTACACACAGACACTGACATATATATTTACTACTCAAGTTCATTCCTTTTCATTTTGACTATTTCTTGAACTTTGAAGAGAAACAGAAATTATTTGAATTGGCTACCTAAGAAATGCTGCTACAAAGTCTACAGGAAGAAAACCACACTTCCAAGTTTTTTCCCTGCTTAGAAAATTTAAATCCCATAAGACTTGGGAGGATGTAGGCCACATTAGAAAAGCACAAAGAAAGAAAAGAAAGTAGAATTTTCACAACGTTTACGATTCCTCCGAATTATAATAGCAAGATGCATACATTGTATTGGAGGTCTATTTTTAATGCAATGATTTACATATTAATACCATTAAAATCCTTGAATAGTTGTGAATAAATAACTAACATATTTAATAGTTTAATATGAAGTTCAAAAAACGCCCAGTACATAGGTACTTTTACAACCCTAATAAAGCTTTAAATAAATGTTTAGACATTATGGGCAAGACTGTACCGAATGCTATGATTAATGTTACTAAACACTTTCTATTACAAACTTCTGCTTTCAGAACCTGACATTATTCTGAAAAAGTCTCAGTTTGCACAGAAGTGTGGCATGTTTTGCCTTTTTCCCAAGGTGATTTTTTTCTCACATGTGGGAGGAAAATCTGTTCCTCTTTTCCAACAAGTGAGAATGTGGGAAAATATAATTTTTCATTGTAAAAATAATTTGCTACCTATTTTTACTTAAAGTAGTTCAAATGACATGCTTATATAACTATTATTAATAATTTTGCACTTTTCATTTTGATTCCAAAATTATACATAATCATTGTAAAACTATTTAGAAACATAGAAGCATTTACAGAAATACAAAAACCCACACATAGAAATCACCATATATCATTTTTTTTCAGTTCTTTGCAATCTTTAAAGACATATACATATATACTAAATATTTTAAATATTGGAATACATAAATTGATAGTGGCAAGACATGTTTTAAAATATTCTAAATTATAATTTTTAATGGCTCCATAATAATTTGTTAATATAAGAGCTATAATTGTTTAATCAGTAATCAATAATAGAACAAGTATTTTGTTTCCAATTTCCTATTATAAAAATTACAATATATTATCTTATACACATATATTTGTGAGATTCAATTTTATATATTATCTTATACACATATATTTGTGAGACTCAATTTTATATATTATACACATATATTTGTGAGACTCAATTTTATATATTATCTTATACACATATATTTGTGAGACTCAATTTTATATATTATCTTATACACATATATTTGTGAGACTCAATTTTTTTGCAGAAACTTTTTTGAACTGAAAGACTGTTAGCTGCCAACTGATATATATTCCCTTATTTATTGATAATAAAACTCGTTTATTTTTTTCATCCTTCTTTACAATTAGGAATGGCCATGTGGCTAATTTATCTTCAATCAAAGGTTAGAGGAATTGACGGGTACCCCTTCCAGATCTTGCTAATAAATCCTCCCATGTATGATCTCCCATGTTCTTTTCCATCTTGAATGACTGGCCTGGCAACAACAAAAGTGACCTTGGAAGCATTTATTGAATTTAACAGCTGCTGTGGTCGTAGCTACTGGATGACAAGGCAGAAAAGTATTCTGCTAGCTTATATACTTAACCAGAACTATTAGTTAAGAAAAAACCCTCTTGCTTTTTAAGCTACTAAATTTTGGGATATCTTCTTTGAATTACATATTTTAACCACTTTATTATGATATGATAGACATTTTAAAAGCTGTGGTAATGTCCCCCATCTCAATGAGTTTTGGGATGAGAATATGTCCATGAAACCATCACCACCATCAAGGTCATAAATATATCTATCTCCTTGAAAAATTTCTCTCATCCCCTTTATTATTATTGTTTGTTTTCTTTTGTTTCACTTTGTTTCTTCTTTTTATTTTTTTAACAGACCACTTAATGTAAGATCTACCATCTTAGCAAAATTGAAAACAAAGAATAGCAGATGTTGCTATTCTTATTTCAAACAAAATAGACTCAAAAGAATGATTGAAAAGGACGAAAAAGGGTAATACATAATGGTGAAAAGTTCAATTCAACAAGAAAACGTAACTATCTTAAATATAGATACACCTAACAATGGAGCACCTAGATTCATAAGAGAAGTTGTTAGAGATCTACGAAGAGATTAAGCAGGAGACTTTAACACCCCACTGATAGTATTAGACAGAACATCAAGGCAGAAAACTAACAAAGATATTAAGAAGGTAAACTTGACATTGACCAAATGAATCCAACAGACATCTACAGAACATTCCACCCTACAACAAAATGTACGTGGCACATACTGTCTATGCAAGATGATCATCTCAAAGACACATAGTCATCAATTCTCTAAGATAAACAAAAATAAAAAATATTGAAGACAGCTATAGAAAAGAGACAGGTCACCGTATATTAAAATATCAACTGAAGATATATTAAAGACTTACATGGAAGAGCTAAATTTATAAAAAACCTTAGAAGGAAACCTAGAAAATACCACTCTGGACATAGACTGTGGCAAAGGTTTTACAGTGACGATTCCAAAAACAGTTGCCACAAAAACAAAAATTGACAAATGAGACATAATTAAACTAAAGAGCTTCTATGTAGCAACAGAAACTATAAACAGAGTCAACCAAGAATCTACAGAATGGGAGAAAATTTTTGTAAACTATGCATCTGACAAAAGTCTAATATCTAGGATCTCTAAGGAATTTAAACAAATCAACAAACAAAAAACATACAACCCCATTAATAAATAGGCAAAATACATGAACAGATGTTTCTTAAAAGAAGAGATACTATTGGTCAACAAGCATGTGAAAATATGCTCAACATCACTACTCATTAGAGGAATGCAAATCAAAACCATGAGATACCATCTCATGCTAATCAGAATGGCTATTACTAAAAGCTAAAAAAATAACAGATGATAGCTAGGTTGCAGAGAAAAGGAAATGTTCATACACTGTTGGCAAGAATGTAAATTACTTCAGCCATTTTGGAAAGCAGTTTGGAGAGTTCTCAAACAACTTAAAACAGAACTACTGTCTGACTCAGCAATCCCAATAGTGTGTATATACCAAAAGGAATATAAATTGTGCTACAAAATGACACATGCATGCGTATGTTCATCACAGTTCTATTCACAATAGCAAAGACGTAGAACAATCTATATGCCCATCAACAGTGGACTTGATAAAGATATTGTATAAATACACCATAAAATACTATGCAGCCATAACAAAGGACAAAATCACGTTCTTTGCAGCAACATAGATGCAGCAGGGGCCATTACCATAAGTAAATTAACACAGGAACAGAAAACAAAATACTATGTATTCTCACTTATTTGTTGGGGCTAATCTAAGTACAGATGGACACAAAGAAGTGAACAGTAAACACTGGACCTACCTGAGGATGGAGTCTGGAAGAAGCGTGAGGATGGAAAAACTACCTATCAGGTACTATGCTTATTACTTGGGTGGTTAAGTTTTGTATACCAAATCCCAGTAAAACAAAATTTAACCATGTAACAAATCTGTACGTGTGTCTCCTGAATCTGACATGAAAGTTGGAAGGAAAAAGAAATATTTAACTCTACAAAGGAAAGAAATATTTCCAATAAAAGCAAGATATTATGCCTTAAAAAAAGAAATAAAAAGCATTAAACTCCATCCAAATCAGAAAGAAAACAGTAAAATTTGTGTTTGCAGGTGACATCCTCTTATATGTCAGTCTCCAAAGTCTCTGCGAAAATAGTGTTGATACAGGAAATAAAGTTGTGATTAAAAATATCATCATACAGCAAGCAGTCATGATTCTTTACATTAATGATATACTATCTAAACAAGAAATTGGTAAAAAATCCCATTGACAATAGCACCAAAAGGAATAAAATACTTAAACCTGGAAGTGAAAGATATGTACAAAGAAAACTATAAAACATTGGTTAAAGAAATTGAAGAAGACACAAATAAGTTGAGAAAGAATCCATGTAATAGAGTGAAAGAATTAATGCTTCATTATCACAATTTTATCTAGCCTTACTAATACTTTTTAATTGAATACATATGATCAAACTGCCCTGTGGAAGCTGTGTAGTAATTTATAACTAATGCAATACCTTGTAATATTACCAAAACAACACTCTGGCAAATATTGTGTAGTTCATCAAGCAGAGCCCGGGGTAGAGTAAAAAGAATACCATTGTGGAAGACAATGTGCCTATTCCTCAAGGATCTAGAACTAGAAATACCATGTGACCCCACAATTCCATTACTGGGTAAACACCTAAAGGATTATAAATCATTCTACTATAAAGATACATGCACACATATGTTTATTGTAGCATTGTTCACAATAGCAAAGAATTGGAACCAACCCAAATGCCAATTAATTATAGACTGAATAAAGAAAATGTGGCACATATACACCATGGAATACTATGAAGCAACGAAAAAGGATGAGTTCATGCCCTTTGCAGGGACATGGATGAAGCTGGAAATCATCATTCTCAGCAAACTAACACAAGAACAGAAAACCAAACACTGCATGTTCTCGCTCGTAAGTGGGAGCTGAACAATGAGAACACATGGACACAGGGAGGGGAACATCACACACTGAGGTGTAGGTGGGGGACTAGGGAAAGGATAGCATTAGAAGAAATACCTAATGTAGATAATGGGTTGATGGGTACAGCAAACCACCATGGCACGTGTATACCTATGTAACAAACCTGCACGTTCTGCACATGTATCCCAGAACTTAAAGTATAATAATAGAAAGAACACAGAAAGGTTACATAAGAATACTTTGCTGAGTTTATTAAAAGACTGTTTACAGTGGTATGGGTTATATGTGAGGAAAGTACTGGAGATAGAATACTGGGGCTAGTGACACTTGTGCTCTACTACTACCTGAGGTCTGGAAAGGCAAACGACGGAGAAATTATTGCAATCTGTGACAGAGAAGACTGTGTTGACTAACTTTAATAAGAAACCAGTAAGGAGAAAGAGCCAAATTTGATTTTGTTCATATAGCTCAGATTTGTAGGACACAGAAAAGAAGGTTAACAAGTGGATCTAAAGAGATTCTCAGCAATACAGTCCTTTGCCACTCCACATATATTTTTGTTCATTCTGTCAGTTAAGAAATACACAAAATCTCCTCAACCTCTCCCTTGTCCAGAGGTGGTGACATTTGGGTCATAATTAATACATAACCTAAGAGGTAATTCGTTATTTTTTTCATAGAAAATAGTGTATGACAAAGAAAACATAAGCAAATAAAATAAAACAAAGCTACTTCTGTAGCTAATCTTTCCTATACATTGGGCTGGCAATGTGTCTGGTTGGGGGTTCTTTACCGAGCTTGATGAACCTCAGTGCTGTGTTGTGTGCTGAGTTCTTGGTAATCCTTCCTCTAGTATTTACTGGATTACTGCAGTTTTGCACTGACCAGAATTTAACAAGATGGTAATAAATGACACTCCAGTTTCCTGGTTTCTGAACATAGTCATCATTGCTCTGATTTTATAGCAGCACCCCAATCTGCTGGGTGATTTACTTTGGCCTACAGAGGAGTCCAAATGTCTGACTATTGGTTAATCTGCATTCTGAATTAAACTGGCAAAGAGAAGGGCTCTCTTCTGCAACACAGGAGCTGTGGGGGGAGTAAAAACTTAAAACTTACTCTTTTCTCTTATTTTAAACCTCAGTCAATTCCCCAAACTTACCAATGAGCTAGAAGGCAGACAGCAAAGGTATCCTCTGATCTAGGCCTTACAAGAGGAAGAGTGAAGTGTGAAATATAGATCAGAAGGAACAAAATAATGGCAGTGTTGGCAATATTACTTTAATATTCATTTTTAAATGATACTACATTCCTTATTTAATGTGAATTTCTTCAGTTTTCAAATCACAAAACCATTTTTCATTTTATTTGTGAATCATTTGTCTTTGCATCTTTTAAAAGTATTATTTTTGCATTTTTATATTTGCAGTAAGTTCAATCTAAGGGGCTTTCAATTTCATTCATGCCCTAATTATCTGGTCCATATTGTTCAATATTTCATGAAATCAGAGACAAACATTTTTCATACTCAAATCTCCCTGTTTACCATTGTGTTTCTATTGTTTGGATGAGTAACTGTTATTTAGTAGATGTGTTTTGTCTTGGTTTTCAGAATCATCTTAGACATCTCAGGGATAGCACCATAGGCATTCATCTGAATCTAAAATTAATACATAAATGGCTATTTTCAATAACATGAGAGCCCCTGCAATTAAGGGCTGAAGACGTTCCTCAGCTTAATGAACCGAACCATTCCTTAATTACGACTCTCATTTGCTTCTTTTCTATTTCTATATGGCAGATTACATATCATATTGCAAACTTGCCTGCCAATCAATTGAGGCAACAATTATTAGGTAGGTGCAAAAGTAATTGTGGTGCTTGGTAATTTACTGTTGAATTTTTAAATTAATTTGTAATTAATCATAAGATGGATATAAACATGACTTCATGTTTTAATTGAAGATTTGTAGAGTCAGTTCATGGATTCTAGAAAAAACAGCGTCAACTCTTTAGAATATATGAGTCTGTTTCCAGCAATATGGAGTGCTCTAACTTTAAAAATAAAATCTGCCTATCTAGAGAAAAATGCAGTTCAAGTAGAATGATATTATTCATCCTCTGTCAATAGTTTGACGGAAAAATGTCTTAAAAGATCTCGCTCTAGACTTACTTACTAATCTAATTTGTAGTTTCATCCTCTAACATACAGAGAGCGCTTTAAACCACTGATAGGCAAAATTTGGCAGTTGACATACATTGGCCATTTTAAATTGTTAAACTGGCACTTTGGTTTATGTATTAGCCTCTTTTAAGTTTGATTAGTATTGTTTTAAATTCTTTAACTTCATTACTTCTTGTTTGGTATGAGAACTTGAAGGCAGATTCAAGTCCCTCAAAATAAATCGTCAACTGAACCAAGTAAATAGCATCTGCCCTAGACACAAAATTCTCCTGGAAACCTGGCACCACTTATTTTCATATCTTTCTTTGTGTTTTTTCTTTATCCTTTTGATCTTACCTTTTCTCATTATTCTTATATCTGATACTCTTAAGATGTGAAAAATTAAATAAAATTGATTTTAGATAACAAGATAATAAAATGTTCTGATTTTTTTTTTTTTTTTGAGGGGGAGCATTTTTTGGATTTCCAAAGGGAAGACATCTCATTGTTAACAATTCAAATTTTACACTAACCACAAGTCTCAAAGGTAACTTATCCATCTAAGGTAGACTCATGGAACCATTAAGACTTTTCTTGGTCAAGTCTGAGAAATGTCTGCAGAGTGCATTCTGTTCTTTCTCTGAATGCTTTTAGTTTAGTTTAGTTGTTGCTGTTGTCAAAGGTATCCATTATCCAGAACTTTTTATGTCTCTGACCAGCAGGAAATTCAATAAATAATTCAAAAATAAAAACAGAATGAAATAATGTTGATCAACTTTCAAACTAAATATAGGATCTCTACAAATGAATGTTATCTTCATGGAGAATCAATACAAAGTTGAGTATCTGGACAACTGATAATGGATTTCTCCACAGAAATAATAAGGAAAAAAAAAGGAATTCATACTTTTTAGAAAAGACTAATATTTGTTCACAGTAATGAACAATCATAAAAAGCAGTTTATAACCCATTAAAATTGTATTTGTCAGCTGAAGCTGCTATAACCGAATACCACAAACTACAACACAGTTGTTTTCTTACAGTTCTGGAAGCGGGACCTCCAGATCAAGGTGCCAGCAAGATTGGATTCTGGGGAGGCCTCTTTCCTTGACTTGCTGACCACTAAATTATTTCAGTGTCCTGAAATAGTTTTCATTACCTTGTTTCTTATCTGTAGAGGGTTGCTAGAAATTAAGAAAATGCTCACCTTTCTTTGGATGATTTTTAATATGTATTTGTTTTTGCCACCTTGAAATTTGCAGACAGAATATAATGTGTGTGCTCCTGGAGAAAAAGACTAGATGGTGTTCAGTTTTCTGTCTTCTTGTTTTCTGTTTATCTGGAGAAAATCAATTATGGGTACATTGTATGAAGGTGTTAACTAATGAACATAGACTATTGAAGTACAATACTTAAAATGAATATAAAATTATGTTCATAATAAGCTTGCCTATCTTTCAAGAGAACTTCAAGTTCAATAAGATGTCATGTTCAATATTATATGTTTGTATTATTTTATGTATTTGATAAACTGATTATGTTAATTTTTTTCAATTAAGGTATAATCTTTCAAGTTACTCTCTGCTTTTGTAGTTATAATTGTTTATATTACAGTATTTTATGTTACACTATCTTTACTATAATAATTTATAAAACAAATACAATGTATTTCTTACATTTAAATACTTTTACACAAGATATACATGGAGGATCTTGAGAGTAGTCTTAAAAAGGTATAAATGAAAAATCAGAAGTAATATTTCATAAAATAATAAAAATTTAAGATTAGTTCATTTGGGACTCTGGGCCAATATTTAATTAAATCCTTTGAAGTTGTTTATATTTGAAAAATAAATATTAAAATTTTTAATAATTATTGATGTGCTTCCTGGGTTTAAAAATATTGCCTATAACAATTTATTATACATAAATATTTATTATTTGTGTTCATATCTTACCCTCTTAAATATTTGCTTTTAAGTTTTGCATTTCTCAGATTCAGGCTTCAAATTCAAATTAATAAGTTAGTTAGTATATTAAGATAAATAAAACTGCTAAGATTCTATGGCCACAGGAAAAGCAAATATTTGCTTCTTTTCTACATGTATGTGTGTGTGTGTTTATACCCATATATACATATGCATTATATATTTATCCATTATATATGTATGTGCATATATATATATATATCCATTATATGTATGTGCGTATATACACATAATGAACCAAAGAAATAGCATCTGCCCTAGACACAAAGTTCATGTAATAGGGATACTATTTGCTTTGTTAATATCCTTTAGAATTTAATTATTTCACATTGATTCTGAGAGTTCCTTTGTTAACTAAGACAAAGATCAGAGAAAATAAATATTCCAAAAGAGAAGTGAAGTCATTCTAGGTTTAATTATGTATAATTAAACCACATCAATATAACTATGCTTAATGTCTGTGCATTTTTCAGGTTAAAAGAATCATACTCAGGTTTTAGGCATGGTCTGGCTAATGACTATCAACAAATTTTTCAATAAAAAAAATTGAGAAATACCCTTGTCAATCACTGACAACCATAATATATTTCACAAGATAAATTAAGGCCTCTGGAGATTTGTGAATGTCCTCTGTCACTTTCTCTCACATGTCACTATCTATCACTGTTAATACCCTGAACCCAGTGACTCTATTAGGGAAATATTTATGCCTGATACAGATCTTAGAAAAATTTCTTTGGATAATCCTGACTTAATTTTTTACACTGACGATTCATACAGAACGGCTGTCAAGAAGACTACACAATCATAGTTATAAATTCACTATTTAACATACAAACATCTTCCAAAAATTAAATCAACTCGTTTGACTAAATTGTTTACCCTTACCTAAATTTCCCACTTAACAGAAGATAAAAATTCAAATATTTGTACAGATGATAAATATGCTTTTGGGTTGGCTCTTGGTCATTTTTTAAAATTATGTTATTTTACTTAAAGTTCTGGAATACATGTGCAGAATGTGCAGGTTTGTTACATAGGTATACATGTGCCATGGTGGTTTGCTGCACTCATCAATTTGTCATCTACATTAGGTATTTCTCCTAATGCTATCCCTCCCCTCCCCCTCCATCCCCTGATAGGCCCCACTGTGTGATGTTCCCCTCCCTGTGTCCATGTGTTTTTATTGTTCAACTCCCACTTATGAGTGAGAACATGCAGTGTTTGGTTTTCTGTTCCTGTTAGTTTGTTGAGAGTGATGGTTTCTCACTTCATCCATGTCCCTGCAAAGGACATGAACTCATTCTTTTTATGGCTGCATAGTATTCCATGGTGTATATGGGCCACATTTTCTTTATCCAGTCTATCACTGATGGGCATTTGGGCTGGTTCCAAGTCTTTGCTATTGCAAACAGTGCTGCAATAAACATACATGTGCATGTGTTTTTAGAGTAGAATGATTTATAATCCTTTGGGTATATACCCAGTAATGGGATTGCTGGGTCAAATGATATTTCTGGTTCTAGATCCTTGAGAAATTGCCACACTGTCTTCCACAATGGTTGAACTAACTTACACTCCCACCAACAGTGTAAAAGCGTTCCTATTTCTCCACATCCTCTCCAGCATCTGTTGTTTCCTGACTTTTTAATGATGCCTATTCTAACTGGCATGAGATGGTATCTCACTGTGGTTTTGATTTGTATTTTTCTAATGACCAGTGATGATGAGCATTGTTTTTTCATGTTCGTTGGCCACATAAATGTCTTTTTTTGAGAAGTGTCTGTTCATATCCTTTGCCCACTTTTTGATGGGTTTGTTTTTTTCTTGTAAATTTGTTTAAGTTTCTTGTAGATTCTGGATATTAGCCCTTTGTCAGATGGATAGATTGCAAAAATTTTCTCCCATTGTTGCCTGTTCATTCAGCTGATAGTTTCTTTTGCTGTGCAGAAGCTCTGTAATTTAATTAGATCCCATTTTTCTATTGTGGCTTTTGTTGCCATTGCTTTTGGTATTTTAGTCATGAAGTCTTTGTCCATGCCTATGCCCTCAATGGTATTGCCTAGGTTTTCTTCTAGGGTCTTGATCATTTTTAATGCTTTGACAAAGAGGCTTCCTAACCCTATAAGAGCTCCCACAAAAATAGAACAAACAAATTAAAATACATTTTAGATGACTTGTAGCATAAGCCGCCATAGTAAAAGTGGAATGTCATTCAAAGTATACCGGCTTATAATTCCAGTATCCTCTAGCTGATGACTCCTTAAAAAGCACTATCAAACAAACTAATTACCTTCTGGTATGGACTTTAAGTATGAACTGATTTGTTAGCTTACTGTCAGTATGGGATGAGGTTTTATATTGCCAAGGAGTTACTATTTTAACAATAGCCAAAACCAAAAATTATTCATTTATTTTTTTCTAACATGGAGAATTCAATCTAACTTTCCAGTATCAAGGATACAAATTGCACTGGGACTATCACTGAATAACTTTGGATAGCCTTGCTTTTACTCAAAATATCTATCTTCCGTATCACACTCAATCCACACAGATTAAGGGTACTTAGAAAACTCTAAAAGAAGCCAAATGTGCACTTAGAAGAACCTCCTTGAAGAATTACCCTACTCTTCATAAAAGCTGTATGAGCTGCAATTCCAATTGTGGAGTAATGCAACTAAGAAAAGGGCTCAAAATTTTGTTTCTGACAATTTTTGTTAGTCATAAATAAGCATAGGTCTGTCCCAGAGGCTCAAATGAACAGTTTATATCCATTACTCAGTGTTGTTTCAGTCTCTTGGACCCTGCTTTTTCCTTGGTTTGCGATACCTTCTGTTGAACCTCCTGAAAAACCAGTGATCAGACAAAACTGTTTATAAATAGTTTTATGAAAATGACCATGTAGCTCTGGAATAAGCCTAGATGTTTTCTGAGATATGCTTTCCTGATCTCTGTTTGTTAATTTATGTCTCTGCCTTCAGAGTCTATTATTAGGACTCATAATTATTTTACATCTGGAGATTGATTGTATTGCATTGTTACAAAGATGATTGAGCAACACATCCTACTGTCAAAAAAAAGGATAGAGACACATTCCAAGCCAGCTTCTCATCTACATAATTCTGAACATGTATGGGATTAGGCCATATAAAATAAATTATGAGTTTACCCAACCCCGGCCACCAACAGCTAGTAGCTGGGTTATTATTAACAATACTCACAGAATACACACAAAGATCAACAAGGCCCATTTGTAACCACTTTGTGACCACTTCTGAAACAAAACAAATATAAAGACTCCACATATTCAAAACAATGACCAGTCTTCATCTTCTATTTCTCTTATACTGACATTAGTCAAGTTTCTTCTTGCTTTCTACATTAAAAAAAACAAGATATCCAATAATTTCATTGTCTCTGCTTCCTACCAGCACGCAGTCTAGAGCCTTCTTTGTTTCCTTAAACCTTCTCTGTAATCCCATAGCCCAATTCCAAATCCTATAAATAACCTCTCCATACCTCCTCTTCTCAAGGCTGTCCTGGTATATTAGAGGAGATAAAACATTTTTTTTTCCTCATTCATCACAAGGTTCATGGCTGAAAACCCTAAAACAAAAGACAGATGAACAAAAGAAAAATATACACATTTATTTAATATAAATTTTATGTGGCATGAGGGGCCTTCAGAAATGAAGGTCTCTGTATTACTGTGGATAGTCATGCAGAAGAAATATGACTGGAGGACAAGAGGGTACAATATAATGGTAATAAACTGAGAAAACTCATCAAGGCCTGTTTGTTCAGATTCTTTTCTGTGTCTCTGTGCAACATTTCTTCCCATCCTGTGTAGGGCAGAACACCTGCAATACGAGGTTCTGCAGGAAAGAAGAAAGGGAGATTGTTAGAGAGTGACCTTCCTACATTTTATGGTCTGTTTAGGGAGAAGGGGCAAAGGAAATTCCATTGACTTCTTTTTCTTTTTTTTTTTTTTCTATCTTCAGGAAAGAGGGAACAGGATAAGCTCAGTGAGACCTTTCTGCTTTTGTGGTTTTTTTCAGTTTCCTTCAGCTTAAAATACTTAGAATGCTAAGATGCCATACTTGGGTGGTATCTTGTTCTGAGCTCTGACTTACACTGCTTTTGCTGTTGAAACCTGATTAGGCCTCAGGTTAAATACACAGTAGTGTTCTTGGTGATCTTTGAATGTTGGACTTCTATATTTCTTAGAGCCTTTAAATGGTTTTTTAAAAAAAATTATTTCATTTACTATTTTAAAAATATAAAACAAATGATATATCACTAAAGACACGGAACCATTGCTCTTCATAGTGGTAAATATGAACGTCAAGAATCAACTTTGGCCACCAATGGCTAATTTTCTCAGATGTAACAATGTGAGCTTATTTTCCATGTCTGTTCAGACCTGCAGTGCTTGCAAGTCATCAAGTTTGTTTGATTCTTCTCTCTGATATTACCCTCTTCTGGAATCAACGCATTTCCTTACTGTTTCCTCAGTTTTGTCAAAGTCCTCTGAGTTCAGGGACATGCTTATTGCGGGGCGCAGTGGAGGTCATTTCCACTTTAGGGAGCACAGAAAGTTATTTACAAAAGAATGACGTTCATGTGTAATCTTTGTTAAAAGGCCAAATATATTCTTATTATTTTACTTAATATGTAAACATCTTTTATATAAAGTTCTGGAAACATTTCATTTTTCTTTAGATAAATGTATCTAAAGAATGGCGATAAAATGGTGAAAAAATACCATGGTGAAAAATACATGCAACTTGAATGTATTCCACGACCATGAAATACACTCAGTGATGCAATTTTGGACTGTGTTCCCCACATTGCTAGATATGCCTGTGATTTCTTCTCTGCCTGCAATGTCTTTTCTCCAACCTCCCTTCAGTCTGATGGCTAATTTGCTGCACTCTCTTTGGCTCATGTCCTATCTCCTCCAGGAATCTATCCTTGACCCCTTTAGACTGAATTACTCTGCTCTTTCCTGTGATTCCATGATACTCAGTACAAATCTATCACCCCTTATGCTTGCATTATTTTCTTTCCTGAGTCTCATTTTCCCATGGTTAATGGGTTTCTTGAGAGAAATCTTATCTTATTTATTTTTGTATCTGCAACACCTAACTCAGTGATTGTACAATAATCTCCCAGTAAAAGTATGAAAAATAAATGAGTGGTATAAGCTCTTCCTATTTAAGAAGTAAAATTTAGTAGAGACAACCAGGTGCTTCTTACTTAAAATACATCATTTTGGAAATCTAACAAATGCTCCC
The DNA here is from genome assembly GCA_036589455.1 of Ateles fusciceps. Classification (NCBI taxonomy): domain Eukaryota; kingdom Metazoa; phylum Chordata; class Mammalia; order Primates; family Atelidae; genus Ateles; species Ateles fusciceps. Next base: position 943,827 of record JAZHEH010000174.1, on the reverse strand, counting down.
ATATTTGCTATTATGACTGATTAAGTGTTCCCTACAGCATATAATATTACTTTTTTTGTATTGAGAGTGATTCTTTTGCACTATTGAAAAAGTATCAATTAGACACTAATTAGTCTTGCTTTCTGCTTATGGAGGGTTTGAGGTAAATGGGTGTGGAAGAGAATGGGAGCAATAATTAAGTAAACATTTAGGCAGTTCAAGCCTTGTGCTCCTTGCAGATAAAAATGCAAATCAGGTTTGCTATGTAACCTCCATACAGACAACCAGGGCAGATGCTAATGAATCTAACATGTTTGTCATGAGCAGTTCAGTTTTAAAACCATTGATTTCTTTACAGAGAGGAAGTGAAACACAAACTAAAGTTGCTATGCTGTACCCAACCTGAAAAATTAAACGCTTCTAATGGCTCTTTGTAATACATTGTGAGAATAATGATTATGAAAAAGCTCAGCAGTTTTGATGAATCACTCTCATCTGCCAAGAGGTCCTGACTTATTTGACAGAAGGTGCCTTGCATAGATCATTATAGAGAAGTGAGAGATAACAGCTATTGTGTTACATAATAGTGTAATAATATAACATTTACAGGGTTTTAAAGTGCAAGTGAGAAATAATAAAAGTGAAGAATTTCACAGTTAAGGAGAAAACATACCAGTCTGCCCTTTAGCACAAAGTCAAAACCCACAATTAAGGGACTCATGATTCAGGGTAAATAGTGTGGCTGGTTGTTTAAAGAAACAGTCTGCACCAATTATTCAAGTCTTATAATATTTCTTTTCTTTATTTTACAGTTAGAAATATGCAAATAGTCTTTATAATTCCAGGATAACAACCCTCACCCTCCTTAAACCTTGTGATTTTATTTTCTACTTAAAAAAACATGTTGGAAAACAATCACCGTGAAATGTAAGCACTCTGGCTCAGCTGTCTTGTGTATCCAAATCTGAGATGCCCCATTTCTCCATGTTTATTTCCCCTCTCCTCTCCAATTGCACCCTCTACTGGAATTGCTGTCTCTTTGGTTTGCAACAGTCCTTAAGAGCTTTTATTTGTATGAGTCAATCTCTCCTTGCACTTCCTTCTCTCTTCCCTATGTTTAACCAATCATAAAATATTTGTGAAGTTCATTTCAAGTCTTATAAAAATAACATTTATTGTTTTACCAAATGCTGGTTATGTGTCAAAATGGTCTGAGAAGTTTATGTGAATATATTATTTAATCCTCACAATATCTTTGAGGAGGTCATAATAATTACACCTATTTTACAGATGAGGAAACTCATAAAGAAGTTATATAATGTCCCCTAGGTCTAATGCCTGGCAAATAGAATGCTTTAAACTCGGCTTTAATGGACCAACTACAAAGTTTCCCCCTTTATGTTTCTTATGAAATTGTTACCATACACTCAAAATTTAGCTTTTAATTATCCTATTACTGTTTTCAAATGAATTAATTATATATCCAAGAGCAGTCTACAAAATGGAAGAAATAATAATTTTATGTTTCTGAATTTCTAGACTATTTAAAATGTTTACTAAGATATGTCAAACTAAAAGGAAAAAGCTAGAACACAAAACGCTATTTTAAGGCTTTTACTTGAAACAAAGTGAGAACAGATGCCCGAAACATAGTTCCAAATTGCCTAGGAAAGTGATCCATTTGACCTTTGCTCCAAGCAGTTTTTAAAAGGCAAAGGAGGACAAAGAGCTAGCTGATACAAAGTTGACTGACAGGAGTTCTCACTGGTTTACAGAAAAAAGGATGATTAGTGATTGGCTATACACTGTTGAACTGTAGGGCCTGAGTTATGATGTCCAGTGCAAGTCATTTTATGGCTACGTAGCATTTCTTAGTCTACAGCCTTCACAGCAAGTAGCTTCAAGAGGTCATTACTTAGTTCAAGGTGGGAGGCAGACGTGACTACTCATTTTAAATGCTTTTCCAAATCTGATCATTTAAAAGGGATTAAATTCCTCAGATTAAAAAATTATTTTATTCTCATTTTTCTCATTTTTCTTTTAAGTTTCTTTTGATCAAAATCTTTCTTCTCAAAAGCATTGATTATCACAGTTCAAGTGTCACATTGTCCTTTGTCGCTGGAAAGGCTCACTCCTGGATAGTCCTGTCCCACATCAAGAAGAAGAGAAGCTATCTCCATGAGGTATTTTTAAGTGTACCCCAAAGCTGAATTGAGATGACATCACAGATTGACAAAAATGGGACTCACTCAAGTTATTGACTTATACAGCTGTTGTCACTTGAATTATCTCTAGTATTTGGTATACCATGATTTTAGTTTTCTTGGAAGAAGTAAAACTATGAGAGATTCATAGCACCAATAATTTGAATGGTAGATATATAAAGCACAGATGAAATGCAATTGAAAAGAGACTTTGTAGAACAGAACAACCAAAAATAACCTATTCTATTATGGAGCCAACTAAAAATAACATGAAGAAAATTTAATTATGGTTTGTCTTTAGAGGCTTATAGCCAAATTGATCTTTTAAATTTTTTCCTAGATGAATTTATGCTTCATAAGAAGTATTTATGTACGTAAAACAAGTATTTGCCACCATATGTATACCTCCTTGCCTAGCTAATAAATAATCTAAGGCAATGTGATTGTCTAGGGCAACCTTAGCCAGTGAATCAATAGATTTTCTTTGAGCTGCAGTAGAGGCAGCAGTTTCATCAGCAATATTTCCTGAGGTTACAAAAAGATTTCTAAATATGGTACATGGGAAACAACACCCCAACAAGGAAAAGCTGTTCTCCCAATAAAATTCATGGAGCTATTTTCTTGATGATCAGGCATATAATTAGCAGGTTTTCCTCCAAACAGAATCTCTGTCTAAAATATATTGGTGGTCATGCCTACAGAAATGTTTGAGAAAACTAGTCCAGTGTTGAGTTTCTTCAAAGCTACACATACAGAGTGGTGACCAAATATCCTAAGAGACAGTGCTACTTACAATTCCATGTCCTTACACATTTATAGACCTATGGATGGTGATCTCTTTCACAGGTGAAAATAAATCCTGATGGAGCACAGGTGAGAGCATTATATTTGAGTAAATATTTGGGGTATGTTTAAACTATGGGTTAGAAACATTAAAGCAAGGTTAGGCTGAATCCCTCATAGCACAAGGGATTGTTTTTCTTTTAATTTTTAACAACATTATGATTTTTTTTCACTGTCATTTCTGAGTAATAATACAATCATTTGAAAACAAGATTCTGATGAATTAAACTGCAACATAGGACAAGCAGGTTGGGATGAGTCAGCCAGATTCAATAAACAGGTTCTGTTTTGTATTGCTCCTAAATTGTGATATGAGTATAATCAGTTATACTGGTGAAATTTAGAATAGGATATACCAGTGTGTCACTGTGGTTGAAAGTGGTTTATGGTAGCAAGCCTAGCATCCTGTCAAAGTTTCAACAGTTGTAATGGTTTCTAAGATTCTTATCAGAGAATTGTTCCTCCATGCTATAGTCAAATTTATTAGGGAAAACTAAAACTGAAACCTGATTGTAGACATTTGCCTGTGTATATACACACAAACCATTTATAGGCATTTGTATGTATATATACAACATAAATATGATTATAGGCATTTGCATGTGTGTCTATACCATATGTGTATATACACACAAACCATTGCCACAATGCTAGTATGGAATATATTAAAACAACTATATATATGAGACAATTTTACCAGAACTCCCAAGAGAGGATACCCATAGTATGAACGAGATCCAAAAGCGTAAATAATTTGGTTAACAGAAATAGGACACCAAATATTTCAGGTGTGTTCGGCATTAAAATTGTAAACAATTGGTTATACAAGCCTAATCCAGTATCTTGGGCAGAATCAGTCTAACGTAGATGTCAGCTGCTTGCCCTTCTGGTCAGGAAGACTTCAGGTCAGTCTCAGTTGAAGACCTCCATGATGGTAGATGTCCACTCTGGTAGGGTTGCATTTTTTAAAATGAGAAACACGAATCAATGAATCAGTGCCCTTAAGTTCAGTGGCACAGAAATTGGTCAACAATACCTGATATGGTCCTTCCAATGGGATTGAAGAGAATCTTATTTGATGTCATTTCTAGTAAACAAAATCTCTAGGTTGTAGGCCATGATTTTCTTTATGACTTTTTCTCCACGGAGCTAGCTGTTTAAGAAATCTTTTATTAATTTGGAGTTCTTAGTGAGAAGTTTTCTGAGACTGTAGCAATAAAAAATGATCACCTTTAAAGAACATGAGTTCATAAGCTTCTTTATCTAGACACATGGGCCTTCCTATTATTCTTCAAAGAGAGAGCTGGTGTTTTTCAAATGGGGTGTGTATTAGTCTGTTCTTATGCTGCTAATAAAGGCATACCCAAGACTGGGTAATTTATAAAGGAATGAAGTTTAATTGACTTACAGTTTCGCTTGGCTGGGGAGGCCTCAAAATCATGACTGAAGGTGAAGAAGCAAAGTCACATCTTACATGGTGGCAAGCAAGACAGCTTGTATAGGGGAACTCCCCTTTATAAAGCCACCAGATCTCATGAGACTTATTCTCTATCATGAGAATAGCACAGGAAAATCCCACCCCCATGATTCAATTACCTCCCACCAGGTCCCTTCCACAACACGTTGGAATTATGGAAGCTAAAATTCAAGATGAGATTTGGGGAGGGACATGGCCAAACTACATCAGGATCAATCACAGGTTGAGAGATCCAATGGAAGAACCTTTGGGCAGGTAACATTAACAACTGCTGTTATTTCGCTAATTGAATTTTTTGAGTCTTTATTACACCATTGGTGTTTTCCACAAGTCCAGAGGATTAGGGGTGATACGGAAATCACGCCTCATGGGTGATAATGGAAATATTGAAATACAGGCCAAATGTAAATGGAGATCAAACTACTTGACCAGTAAATTTTGTGTTCCTTGGTCACTATGGAACTCAGATGGAACTCCTCATGAAATAATTGTTTTCTAATAATAATGCACCAACAGCTTGGGCCATGGGTCAATGGCATGGGAATGCTTCACTCCAAGGAGAGTACATACAAATTAGCACCAGAACATATCCTAACACTGAGATAGAGGCAGCTGGGTGAAGTTAAACTGCCGTATCTCATAGGATCCTAAAGGTAGAGGAAATATTTCTATGAACCATGAAGGGATTTTCCAGGATAATGTTTAGGACAAACAGTTCAGCAAGAATCAGCCTTTTGAGCCATAGTAAGGGATTGTTTATAATAATATTGTTTTCCACATGCTATCATGTTGTCAGTTTTCTAACAAACTGACAACAGTCAGCTAGCAAACATACTGTTAAAAGGGGGAGTTGTTTAAGTTCTTTGCAGATTCTGGATATTAGTCCTTTGTAAGACGGATAGATTGCAAAAATTTTCTCCCATTTTGTAGATTTCCTGTTCACTCTGATGATAGTTTCTTTTACTGTGCAGAAGCTCATTAGTTTATTTATATCACATTTGCCAGTTTTGGCTTTTGTTGCCATTCCTTTTGGTGTTTTAGTCATGAAGTCTTTTCCCATGCCTATGTCCTAAATGATATTGCCTATGTTTTCTTCTAGGGTTTTTATGGTTTTAGATCTTACATTTAAGTCTTTAATGAATCTCGAGTTAATTTTGGAAGCAATCCAGATGCCCATCAGTGACAGATTGGATAAAGAAAATGTTGCACATATACACCATGGAATAATAAGCAGCCATAAAAAGGATGAGTTTATGTCCCTGCAAAGGGACATGGATGAAGCTGAAAACCATCGTTCTCAGCAAACTAACACAGGAAAACCAAACACTGCATGTTCTCACTCAAAAGTGGGAGTTGAGCAGTGAGAACATATGGACACAGGGAGGGGAACATCACACACCCTAGCCTGTTGAGGGTTGGAGGGTTAGGGGATGAATAGCATTAGGATAAATACCTAATGTAGATGATGTGTTTATGGGTGCAGCAAACCACCATGGCATGTGTATACCTATGTAACAAACCTGCATGTTCTATACATGTATCCCAGAACTTATAATAATAATAATAATAATAATAATAAATAGGTAATTGAAGCCCTGAGGGAAGGTTTGTTCTATCATTAGGTCCATAATATAAATCTGTTTCTGGAGAAAATATTCCTCCTTTATCTTTTCAAAGGATTATTTCCTTCTTTGGAGTTCCTGTTTATGCTTCTTTCAATAACATTTTAAATAAATAATAAGCCTGTAAGGACATTTCAAGACATCTATTTTCTTATGTAACCTTTAGGGCTGCATTGTTAGCTACAATATCACGAAATTATGACCTTTGTCCTCTGGAATATCAAGTATTAAATTACCAGGAATTTTGATGATAGCTAGAGATTTTTGTTTTTGGATTGTGTTTGAGTTTATTTGTGTTGCTATAAAGTAATATCTGAATTTCAGTAATTCATGTATTTTAAAAAATAGTTTATTTGGCTCACAATTCTGCTGGCTAGAAGATTGGTCATTTAGTGAACATTACAGGCTGCTTCTACTCATGGCGGAAGGCTCACAGGAGCTGGCATGTAGCAAGGTTACTGGTGAGAGAGGACGCAAAAGAGAGAAGGTGGAGCTACTTGTTTAAACAAGTTTTGTTGTTGTTTGTTTGTTTGTTTGTTTTTTTGTTTTTTGTTTTGTTTTGTTTTGTTTTCAATCCTGATAGTTCTTAAGGAAAAGCTGTTTGTTTGTTTTTTAAACAAGTAGCTTTTCTGAGAACTAATAAGAGCAGTAACTTACTTATTACTGCAAGGATGTTATCAAGTCGTTCTTGAGAGTTTCATGCCAATGACACAAACACTTCCCATTAGGTCTTACCTACAGCATTGGGGATCTAATTTCAACATAAGATTTGGAGGGCAAACATCCAGACTGTAGAAGAGTACTTTCAAGAGGTCGGAGACAACACTGGTTTACCAGCTCTGATGGTTTTACCTGAAGTGGTCAGAAATCCCTGTTGCTCTCAAGCCTCTGCAAATCATAGGCTACTCTGAAGGCATATCTGCTATCAGTATAAATATTAGCTATGTTATCTTTTGTCAATTAACAGGCATGAGTTAGGGGAATTAATTCTGTCTGTTGATCTGGTTTTATATCTGTAAAGCATAAAGTATAGAGTATAATCTTAACCTCAATTAGAGACACTATGGTCTAATCAGCCCAATAATTTTCAGCTTCATCTTTCAAATAAACCATCAGTGAACCAAATTACAAATGACATCAGCATTATCTATATTTGTTAAGGTCTTGTCTATGAGTGAGAGGTTGGTCAATTAAGGTGATGCAGTTATGATGTGACATCTGATCAGTAGGCAAATACTAAAGAATGGTTAGAACCATTGACATTCTTTACAGGAATTTTTTTAAAAAGACTATTTTAAAATTCATGTGGAACCAAAAGGAGCCGAAATAGCTAAGACAATCCTAACAAACAAATAAAACAACAACAACAAGAGAAAAAACATGCACGCCATCCAACTTCAAACTATGCTGTAAAGCTGCAGTAGCCAATATAGCATGGTACAGGTATAAGAACAGACACATAGACCTAAAGAAACAAACAAACAAAACAAAACAAACAAACTTCATGCCACCCAACTTCAAACTGTGCTATAAGGTGGCAGTAAGCAACACAGCATGGTACTGGTACAAGAACAGACACATAGACCAAGGGGACGAATTACAGAACCCAGAAATAAGGCTGCACAACTACAACCATCTGATCTCACAAAACATCAATGGGGAAAGGATTCCCTATTTAATAAATGGTACTGGGAGAACTGGCTAGTCATATACAAAAAACTAAAACTGAACCCCTTCCTTATACCATATACAAAAATAAATTCAAAATGGATTAAAGATTTAAATGCAAAACCCAAAAGTATAAAAACCCCAGAAGAAAATCTACCCAATACTATTGACAACATAGGCATGGACAAAGATTTCATGACAAAGACACCAAAAGCAATTGCAACAAAAGCAAAAACTGGTGAATGGGATCTAATTAAACTAAAGAACTTCTACACAGAAAGAAGCTATCATCAGAGTGGACAGAAAACCTACAGAATGGGAGAAAATTTTTGCAGTCTATTCATCTGAGAAAGGTCTAATATCCAGTTTCTATAAGAAATGTAAACAAATTTACAAGGAAAAAATAACCCCATTAAACAGTGGGCAAAGGACATGAACAGACGCTTCTCAAAAGAAGCCATATATGCAGCCGGAAACCATGTGGATAAAAGCTCAACATCACTGATCATTAGAGAAATGCAAATAAATCACCATGAGATACTATCTCGTGCCAGTCAGAATGGCAATTATTAAAAAGTCAAGAAACAACCGATGCTGGCAAGGTTGTGGAGAAAAAGGGACAGTTCTACATTGTTGGTGGGAGTGTAAATTTGTTCAACCATTGCAATAGAAAGTGTAGTGATTCCTCAAAGACCTAGAACCAGAAATACTATTTGACCCAGCAATCCCATTATTCCCATTACTGTATATATGCCCAAAGAAATATAAATCATTCTACTATAAAGATACAGGCACACATATGTTCATTGCAGCAATTTTCACAATAGCAAAGACATGGAATCAACCCAAATTCCATCAATGTTAGCCTGGATGAAGAATATGTGGTACATACATATCATGAAATACTATGTTACCATAAAAAGGAATGAGATAACTTCCTTTGCAGGGACTTGGATGAAGCTGGAAGCCATTATCCTCAGCAAACTAATGCAGGAACAGAAAGCCAAACACTGCATGTGCTCACTTATAAATGGGAGCTGAACTGTGAGAACATATGGGCACATGGTGGGGAACAACACATACTGTGGCCTGTTAGAGCGTTGTGGGTGGGAGGAGGAAGAGCATCAGGAAAAATAAGTAATGGATGCTAGGCTTAATACCAAGGTTATGAGTTGATCTGTGCAGTAAACCACCATGACATACATTTACCTATGTAACAAACCTGCACATCTTGCACATGTGTCTCTGAACTTAAACATTGAAAATAAAAATAAAGATTAAAAGGATTGCATGGGGAAATAGTAATGTTAAGGTGAGGAAAGAAGAACTTCATGGAAAGTAATTCTATTAACAGAGTAACGTTGGATATAATGTGAGTTCAGAATGGTTTCCACTGAGCAGGAAACAGATGGTGAGATGAGATTTCAAAACTATTTCCTCAAACTTTTAAAGTGAGGTAGTAGCAGAGATCATTCTTAAGCAAGGTGTCATTTCTCTAGCAATTACCTCAATTTATTGGCTATAATATCCAAAAGGTCAATTTCCCAAAGCATTTCTCTGATCTTCATAAAAGTACAGGGAAAACAGAGAGCTGTAATTGGGGTTCCTTAAGGCAGGGGCAGTTGTAAGACTGTTCTTGATAATTTGGGTGGTTTTCAGTCTTTCCGGAATTCAAAAAGAGGATCAAGCTGATCCAGTTTCAGGAGGGTGATTAAAGGTTGTGCTATTAAAAATTAGGTAGCCAGTTCTGACAGTATCCAGCCAATCCCAGATATCCTGGAAACTGCTTTATTATGGAGGCATAGGGAAGGCTAGAATACCTTTAATTCTATCTGGGTTTATGAGCAATCCTTCATTATAAATCAAATGTCCTAATTATTTTATCTAGGTCTGGCAAAATTAGAGTTTCTCTCGGGAAACATTATGTCCCTTATGTGACAATTGTTTTAGGAGATAATGTTATCATCCTTACAGGTTTGTATATTCAAAGAACAAGGAACAAGATCATACATATATTGGATGAACATATATCTCCCTCAGAAATGTATATGAGCCAGGTCAGATTTCAATATTTAAGAAAAACAGATAAGGCTCTCAGTGCAAGCTTGTGGCGCAGTCTAGGTATACTGGTGGTCATTCCAAGTAAAAGCAAACAAGTATCAGGTTTCTGCCAGAATAGTAAAGAAAATATTGCATAGATCAACCACAGTAAATATCACACTTTCAGCAAGAACTGCTATCAATAGAATACAGAGGTTTCATACCACTGGATGCTTTGGGCATCCAGTCAGTATCAACAATATTGTTTACAGCTCTGAAATCTTGTACAAAGTTTCAACCTTCCCATTCTGAGGGAAGGATCAGGGTATTACATGAGTAGAAAATATAATTATATCCTTTTTTATATAATGTTTTATTATGGGTCTGATTCCTTCAATTGCTTCAGGCCTTAACAAGTATTGTCTGATATTGGATAAAGGTTTATTTAAGTTTACTTCCATTTTAATGATGTTGCCTAATCTATTTTACCAATATCAGTGAAAGATTTGGATCATAAGTAGTCTTGAAAATATTTAGTAAGTCATCAGTGTAATTTGTTAATCCAAGCTTAGAAAGAGAAATTGTGAGATCTTTGTTTACATCCAACAATTGTTGGTGCAAAAGTAATTGCTGTTTTTGCATTGTTGAAATTTGCCGTTTGCTATTGGAATACATTCTTAAATAAAGGCGATTATGTTATACATCATTTCAATGAGCATTTCTTGCTTTAAGTTTTAAGTTTTTTTGATAATAACTTATTACTTGTTTATTTTGTATTTTTTTAGACCATGGAAATGATGTTAGACGAAAAGCAAATTTTGGTGATTTTCTTATTCGCATTCAAACTGGGTGTTAAAGCAATGGAGACTGCTCACAGCATCAACGGTATCAACAATGCATTTGGCCCAGGAACTGCTAATGAACATACAGTGCAGTGGTGGTTGAAGAAGTTCTGCAAAGGAGTTGAGAGCTTTTAAGATGAAGAGTGTAGTGGCTGGCTATCAGAAGTTGACAATGACCAATTGAGAGCAACCACTGAAACTGATCCTGTTACAAGAGATATTGCTGAAGACTAATGTCGACATTGACCATTTTATGGTCATATGGCATTTGAAGCAAATTGGAAAGGTGGAAAAGCTCCATAAGTCGGTACCTCATGAGCTGAATGAAAATAAAAAATATTGTCGTTTTGAAGTGCTGTGTTCTCTTATTCTGTGCAGCAATGATGAACCATTTCTCGACTGAGTTGTGATGTGCAACAAAAGGTGGATTTCACACAATGACCGGCGATGACCAGCTTAGCGGCTGGACCAAGAGGAAGCTCCAAAACACTTCCCAACACTAAATTTGCACCAGAAAAATATCGTGGTCACTATTTGGTATTCTGCTGCTGGTCTGATCCACTACAGCTGTCTGAATCCCAGTGAAACCATAACATCTGAGAAGTGTGCTCGGCAAATCGATGAGATGCATGGAAAATTGTAATGCCTACAGCCAGCATTGGTCAACAGAAAGGGCCCAATTATTCTCCATGACAATGCCTGACTGCAAATTGCGCAACCAACGCTTCAAATTGATCTTCAAGGTTTTGCCTCATCTACCATATTCACCTGATCTCGTGCCAACCATCACTTTTTTAAGCATCTCAACAACTTTCATGTGGAAAACACTACCACAACCAGCAGGATGCAGAAAATGCTTTCCGAGACTTCATCGAATCCTGAAGCACAGATTTTTATACTGCAGGAATAAATGAATTTATTTCTTGTTGGTAAAAATGTATTGGTTGTAATGGTTTCTATTTTGATTAATAAAGATGTATTTGAGCCTAGTTATAACGTTTTAAAATTTACAGTCCAAAACGGCAATTACTTTTGCACCAACCTATTAGTTCAGTTTTATTATCACTTTGCAATAGTTTTGTTTGCTCCTTCTGTTTCAATTTAAATACACTTCCATCACTGGGGAGACAAAAATATATGCATGGTCAAGTTTCAAATATTCTTTGCCTAAGAAATGCATGAGAGTAGGAAATAAGTGGGCAAAAAATTAAAGCCACTAAGTGAGCCTACCTGAAATTCTAAGGATTTGGACGTATATGAAGTCACAGGTTGATTACATATCCTTACCATTTGTTTCATTTTAAATGTTAGTTTTTAGAGATGGGGCTGGAACCCAGTGGCAAGATCATGGGTCACTGCAGTCTTGAACTACTGGACTCAAGAGTTCCTACTATCTCAACCTCCTACTTATCTGGGACTACAGGAGCATGCCATCATGCCTGGCTATTTCTTTGTTGGTCAGGCTGGTCTCAAACTCCTATCTTCAAATAATCCTTCTGTCTCAGCCTCCCACAGCACTGAAATTGTAATGTGAGCCAGTGTGCCTGGCACCCCTACCATTTATAATCTTTTTTTACTTAATGAAAGGGAACAGTTTAAATGATAGGGTTAAGAACAGAAAGAGTAACCTCAGTGTTCATAAGGGTGTGTGTTTGCTCTTATTTGTTAAAAAAGGCAATTTCTCCTTGGATATAAGTCAGAAGAAATAGGTCCTTGGAACAACCCTCTTCATCGTGCAAGATCCTGTCTTTGTGTTGTTTCTGCTGTAATTTAATTTTTCTACAACCTTTTGTGAAAATGGAAAGGCTTTTTGCAATAGAAGCGAACATCGTTTTTATCCTTAAAATGAGGCACCTCTCTTTTCTTAAAAGGCCTGGTTTGACCGTTGTAGTTTCAAATTCAGAATCTTTGAGGGCTTACTCTTTCCTTCTTTCTGAATAGTTTTAGAAAGTTTATCTGCCAAGATTACTAATTATGTGTTTGTATATTTACCCAATCAAGTTGTATCTTTAAAAAAGATAACCAAGTCCTCATGTAAGCCACTGAAGAGAGTAGAATTAATAAGGAAATACTTCAGATTATCTTTGAGACTAGTATCAGTGCCATTCTGGAATATCATTTAAAGGATTTTTCAAACCATTCAAAATAACCAAGAACAGAATCACCTGGTCTTTGGATACATTGGTGAATCTTCCTCTAATCTATATGTTTAGGGAAGACCTAGGGAATAGCATCATGAAGAGACATGGCCGAAGTGTAAATCCTTTCATGGTCTGCTTCTGTCTGTTTTTTTTAAATCCTCTTAAGGATTATTTCAGTTAGCCTTTTTAACCATCAGTGCCCCTGCTTTTTGATATCAGCATATGAACAAATTAATAAAGGTCAGAACAAGTCCAGACAATTAAATCAAATATTTTGGAAACCCTAAGGATCTTGAAATGGGTCAAATAATTTTTTATGATATCTTTTAGTTCAATTTTTTCCATGTGTCATACAAAATAGCAAGCTCACCTCTTCCCATGGGTTTTACCTTGAAAGAGGCTGCTGAAACAGAAGTTTCAGGGAAGTAGCAAGATACCTTGGGAGTTTCCTCATGTAGTGATTGTAGGAAAGGCAAGTCAAGATAGGGAGTATAGATAAAAGAGAGTGAAAAAGCACAGGAGTAAAAGGAGCAGGAGTTGCAGGTGTAAGAGAGAAGGCCTTGAGTATCATAAAATTCAGAAATAGATTCAGGTATCATTTTGTTTACCTCTTGAATAAGCAATTTTCTCCAAAAAAAAATTTAGAAACTTCTAGGTACCATTAGAAGCAACGGTCTTATTCAACCTGTCTGGTGATAAAACCAGCTCTTTATAATTGTGCACACAAATAAATTATTTTAGGCATTTCAAAAGATGCTCATTTTTGCCATTTCTGCCTATGATTATCCTCGGTCACGTGGGTCTATTTTCCTAGACATTTACAAGAGGAGGCTCCGTAAGTGTTGTACATGAAGCCAGCTGTTTCTAAAGGACGTGTACCTTATGAGGCCACTCACATTTTAAAGCTGGATCTTAATAATAATTTAGAAGCTTTTCAGCCGTGACCACATCCTGGAGTCCGTTTTGGGTAGAAGTGTGCTACCTATGAGTATCACTCTTTAGGTGTCAGCCAAGAGTCATGAATCATTCTCTGATATGTCTCAGACTGCCTCTAATTGCCAGATGGAAGAAGGGTTGCCTAAGCTATGGGGGACAAATCCTTATGTTATACACACCTGAATAAGTAAAGAAAAGCAGCCCTTAAAAAATGTTCTGGTGAGGAATGCCCTGTGAGGCCACATCACATCCTGGAAAACACACTTGACAACTCTGAAAAGTCTCTAAGTAGCTTAGAGAAACCAACAGGGTCAGGGGGAAGCTATTGTCTCTTTTCTTTCAGGTGAGAGAACTCATCTTAATGCACTTTGCAGTTTGGAATTGATAGAAATTTGTCACAAATAATAACCTAAGTCCAAATTTCATGCAATGGAAAGCAGCTGCAATAATTTTAATAGCCCACTCTGTAAACCTAAACCACTACATTGCCAGTACCTTGACCGAGACCATTCTGATGTGAGGCAGAAACAGAAAAATTCAGGTTTCTTTCTTTTTTTAAAATTTCCATGAAATGTCCTGCCCATTAGGCAAAGATGGAAATCCTCCATTTTAGAAACAGAGGTTGGAAGAGAGTAGTTGAAGCAAAATCTAAACCTTCAACCAAAGAGTAGAACTCACCCCCTCACATTCAACTATTTCTTTCAAGCTGGGAGAACAGAAGAGTTTCAGAGCTGGGTAAGTGTTGAATCTGGAAGGAAGGTCTGATTGTAATGTTGGGGTTCAGGGGAGCCCTCAGCTCCCCCTGAGAAGACGTTTCTTCAGGTTCTTGGTCTATCACTCACCCAAGAATGGGAGAGGAGACCATGGCACAGTGCGCTTGTAAATACCGGACCCCAAAACAGTGTTTACAGAAAGTGATCTATTTAGGTAGAGAACGAAAGGGAGAGGAAGAGAGAAAGCTTTCATGGGAGAGAGTGTGGAAGGGTACCCCAGAGGGGAAATTCCGGAGAGGAAAGACAGCTTCCACGAGGGTGGAAGGGGACCCCAGAGGGGGATATCCCAAAGAGGAAAGACAGCATCCACGAAGGGAGTGTTTGTGGAAGGAGATGCAAACATGGAGTCCACAAGGGCGTGGAAGAGGGGACTTTTAACCTGAGAGGAATTACCACCTTCTCCAAGCCCCCACCCCGGCCAATGAAAAGAGTTCATTTAAACTTCCACTGGAGTGATTGACTTTTGACTCTTTTCCACGTCCGCGAAAATTAAAACAGAAACCATTAAATCTCCAGGATGGAGAGACATGGGAGCGGGCCCGGTGCTGGGAAGTTCTTACCCTTAAACTACGCCCCCCATGACGATTTGTGGCGGGGGTGCAGGGATCACTTTGAACCCTGCTTGTTGTTTTGGAAATGTCAACCAAAAAGCAACAAGCTGAGGCACAAAATATCGATTGAAAAAGTTTACTTGAACCAAAGTAAAGAGAGCTGCTACGGACATACTTTAAAGTTGCTTATTTGGCCTTTATTGAAGCAGGTTTTTAAATGCAAAAAAGGATAAGAAGTGGGCTGATACAAAGTTCTTTGAGAGGAACTCTTATTGTTTTAAGAAAATAACACTGATTAGTGGTTGGCTATACATTCTTGAACCACAGGGTATGAGATGATTTCCAGCACAAAGCATTTTGTGGCTACTTAGCATCAGTTAGTTTAGAGTCCTCATAGCAAGCGGCTTCAAGAAGTAACGATTATGTTCAGGGTGGGAGGGAGATGTGACTGCGGTCACATTTTAAATACCTTTTTGGGCCTGGTAATTTAAGGGACTCAGGTAAAAAGTCTTCCCCCCAACCCCCCACGCACTTATTTCTCAGTACGCAGAGATAGGCGGACATACACAAAAAAGTGATTAATCCTGGTTTTAAAGGAACTATTATCACTTTGAAACATAACATATTCATTAAATAGGAAAGCTAATGATCAATATGAAAATGACCATAATTTTAAAAACACAATATAGTTATATTACCAAATTGAAAAAAAGAACACCATGAAAGAGAGTTTTATTTAATGTCTACCATGAAATTCCACATTGAGCTGGGGGCTGTAAAAATCCCCAATGTGCTTACAGTTTATAAGCCAGTGAGTAAAGCGCAGAATAACAAGGGCTATGAGAAACACATATCCAGAGTTACCGACAAAGAAGCGATACATAGCCTTCATAGGAAAAACTTCCTAGATGCTTGAATGCCTGAGATGATCTGGGATCGCTGAGAATTAGCCAGGGAAATGAAGTTGAGCAAAACATTTCAGGCAGAAGTAAAAGAGATAAAATAAGGACTGAGGAGGAGAGGTCAACGAACATTAATGGAAATGCAAATGATTTAATGAGACTGGACCACGAAGTGCAAAGATAGCAGTGGCTAGTGAGACAGCCAAGCAAGAAGACACGTGCTGTGTCCTTGATTGTCTTCTCTGCCCCACTAAAAGAATTTGAACTTTTCCCAAGGACTTTGGCAATTCAATAGAATATTTTACAAAAAAAAAAAAAAAAAAAAAAAGGTTTGTGATTAAATCTCTAATTTGTAGAATTATTATGGTAGAAATGCTGCGGGTTATTAGAGGGGTTAAAGAGTGAATTCTGTGACAAGATGTTACAAATCAGGAAGGAAATAATAAAGCAGCAGGGAAGGATATTCGAAAACTACTTAGAAACCAGAAGCAGTGGAACTTGGTGAAAGATTACATTGAGAAAGTAAAAAAGAGCAAATCACGAGGAAAGAAATACAGGATGTTAACTTAAGAAACTGGATAGATGTGAACAACTGGCTAAGATTGCAGAACAAACATACTGATAGCACACTGTGAAGATGATAACATCAATTTAAATATTTATATTTGTAATGCCAAGAGGAGATTTTTAGCTGGCAGTCTTGACCTCATAGTGAGATTTGACATGAGATAAAGATATGGGGAGTATTCAGTATTTAGGCAGGAGAGTGATTTCTGTCACCCAGAGAGTATGTGCATAGCACAAAGAAAAGTAAGCCAGTAATTGATCCCCTAGGAAAGCAAACATTCAGAGGATAAGCAATAAAAGAGAAGGCAGAATAAAAAGTGGGCCAACACACGGAAGAATAATCAAGTAGAAATAGGGAGAGGAAGGCTGGCAGTCAAAACTTGTTCTGGAAAACAGAACTACTCTGTGTATTTCAAACAGAGAATTTTTAAACAGAATTGATTGCAAATTTGTCACAAGAAGGGGGAAAACAAAAATAAAAAACAGGTTATTCAGAGATTAATACATCCAATAAACCCCTACCATCCTTAGGCTAAAAGATCCAGATTGCCTAATTGCTCTGCTGCTAGAACAGAAAAACATTCTGCAGCTGTCTTGGGTGCTTGGGAAGAACCCTACAACTCTCTACCACACCACCATCGCCTTCCAAAATTCTAGAAGCCCACACAACTTTTTGTACTGTAAAAGCATGGAAATATTTAAAGTAAGTGACGATGAGCAGCATTAGTAGCCTTCAGCAAATTTATGCTACCAAGGCTCCACTGAGTCACAGCCAGAAGGTAAAAGAGAGGGTCACAGGACTTCTTCCTTTTTCCCATATCCCAGATTCCTAATACCTTCCATTGGGCGCATCTATCAAGTAACAAAGGTTTGAGGCTTTCAACAGAGCAGAGAAAAATAGAAGTAGAATATAGACAGACACATGCCAGGTTCAGAAAATTTTAAGGATGGATGATCCATATGAGAGACTTGACTAAAGAATTTTAGTTCGATTGCAAACTGCCAGCAAAATTGCTTTCTGAAATGGTACATTAATTTTTTTCTCTCACTATAAGTATATGAGCATGCTTTTACACGTTTGTCAATACCGGATATTATCAAATCTTTTGTCTTTGTAACCACAATAGATGAAAATAGATATCAAGTGTCACTTTCATTTGCATCGCAATAGTTAGAAGCATCTGCTAGTTGTTTTTCTTAAAATATCTGAGCACATTTCTGTACCGTTTCAGTACCAATTCAGCTGCATCCTTCTAGGGAAGACATGATGTCACATATCTGCTGATCGTAGGCAATAAAATAATGGAATTGTGGTCATGGCAATGATTATGTTTTCCAGCTAAGCTTTATGCCTCTCAATAGTTAGAGTACCTCAAAGTTAGATCCTGACACAAGGATTTCAGTGGAAGGATTTTATTCAGTGAATGGACTTAAGAAGTTTCAAATGTACAAGGAGGAATATATCTCAAACTTAGGTTCACTAAGGTTAAGTAACTAAGTTTACTAAGTTAAGTGACTGAAACTTTCATTTCTGAGGGATCTGAGCCTTGATTATTTTTCCTGTGACAGGCCATGGTTGTCACAACCAGCAACAACAGTCTTATGTCTATGTGTAGAAGCATCAAGGGGCACCCCAGTAAGTCCTCTACATTACAGAATTTCTTCTCACTTTTCCATTACATAGCACCAACACCTATTCCCCATGAAGATCAAGAACATTGTCCCAGTTAGTAGAGTAACTGTTTCCTTTATCCTTACCAGAAAAATGAGCAGGTAGCAACCATGTTTTTAGCTTCCATGGAATTCTTACTGTGTCTCTGATCTTGTGTCCCTCTAACCTTGTGGAAGAGGCTAATTCCGCAGAACCTGAAGTTCCATGGATCTTCTTCAAACCACTTTTTCTATCATGTTCTAATCTTTCTCATTCCAGGAACCTGAACCTTCACCCAGGACCTTCGACATTGCCTGAATTTTTAATGTATTCTTACTTGTGGCTAAGGGCTTGTTAAATGGGACACTATCTCTTTATCATTAGGTAGTCTACAGTAATTTTAGCAGGTCCAATCAACATATCACATTAACCTACCCAGTTTTTATTTTTCCTTCTCCATAAACTAGTCATAGGTATTTGCCAAATGTATATGCAGAAAGCCATGATGTGGAAAGAGAAAGTTCAGTGAAACCTTTGTTATTTGTTTGCTAAGACTATCATAATGAAGAACTATGAACTGGGTGGCCCAAACAATAGAAATATACTGTCTCAGTGCTCTGGAGGCTGGATCTCAATCTGGAGGTCCAAGATGGAGGTGTTGGACAATTTTGATTTCTTTAGAGTGGTGAGGGAGCATTTGTTCCATCCCTCTTCTCTAGCTCCTAGTTACTTGTTGGCATTGTATAGCTTTCTTTGGTTTGTAGATCTCCAACTTCATCTTCACATGGCATTCTCCCTGTGTGAATATCGATCTGCAAATATTCTCTTTTTATAATGACACCAGTAATGTTCAATTAGAAGCCCATCTGATTCCAGCGTGACCTCATCTTAACTAGCTTTATATGCCCCAATCCTATTTCCAACAAGCACATGTTTGACATACTATGGGAAGGGAGGTTTATGATTTCAATGTTACAAATCTTCCCAGGGCACAATCCAACCCATAATACCATCCACAGATACATAGAGTCTACCTTCTCTTTTGGATGCTAGGGATCTGCATAAGGTCTCTCTTGCTTAGTGCTTGCCAGAGACACCATATGCCATTTCTATCCACCACAGATATCCGGGACTTTAGAGTCTACTAGGTTTTATTATTGAAGGCAGTGCAGCTTGTATCAAAACCTGAACCTGATGTAGAACTCTTCCTTTCACTGGCACTCACTCAAATATGGCTGCCCTCTAAGTCACTGGTTAAAGTAGCATTCCCAATTGTACTAGGTGCTGTCTGCAAAATACAAAGGGATCTGTCTTCATGGACTCTGTCTCTTCATAGTGGGAATGAAACATTCAACAACTTGTTCTATATCTAGGATAGAATGGCTCCAAACCATTAGACATTAAAAATGTCACTAATCTGGCAGAGCCTAAAGGTTGTGTAGGGTTTATCTCTCACTCTTTTCAGGGTTTGTATAATACTTGTTACTTTTGACTTTGAGGGTGACATGAATCCCTCCTATGCCATCTGATATATTTTTGTTTTTTAAATGGACTCTTTGACTAAAGAATGAGCAGTTTCTGGGTATTCAACTTCATCTTTTTTTTATTATAAATCTTACCGTATAAGTCATGAAAATACCATGAGAATTATGATCCTTGCTATAAATATTATTTTATATTATTTAATGAAAGACCAGGGAAAAGACCACGTGGGTCCAGGGAACCATTGGACTCCTTGTGAGGGGGACTGTGTACAAGAATCCCTTTATAGTGTCCATTTATCCCACTCTAACAGAAGAGCTCTGATTGTGTTTTGGATCCCCTGTTATATGGGCAAACTCACCTTCCAATAAATTTCTCTTGTAAAATCTGAATATTCTCTGATCTGAATATATCTAAACTATAATATTTATCATAAATAGTGGTAGATCCATTTGGGAAAGAATTAGATAAAGTTAATTTAGAAAGGTCGGGCGCGGTGGCCCACACCTATAATCCCAGCACTTTGGGAGGCCGAGGCAGGTGGATCACGAAGTCAAGAGATTGAGACCATCCTGGTCAATGTGGTGAAACCCCGTCTCTACTAAAAATACAAAAAAATTAGCTGGGCATGGTGACGTGTACCTGTAGTCTCAGCTACTCGGGAGGCTGAGGCAGGAGAATTGCT
Source organism: Ateles fusciceps (assembly GCA_036589455.1). Classification (NCBI taxonomy): domain Eukaryota; kingdom Metazoa; phylum Chordata; class Mammalia; order Primates; family Atelidae; genus Ateles; species Ateles fusciceps. The sequence goes on along the minus strand of JAZHEH010000174.1, from coordinate 923,464 downwards.
TGAACCCAGGAGGTGGAGGTTGCAGTGAGCCGAGATCATGCCATTGCACTCCAGCCTGGGTAACAAGAGTGAAACCCCATCTCAAAATAATAATAATAATAGTAATTTAGGAGAAAATGAGATGCTATATCAAAGCATCTCATGTACCATTACTATATACTCACAAAAAGTAGAAAAAAATATTAAAAAATAATAGTTTCTTTATGAAACAGTTCACTTTCTATCCTATATAGCACAGGACTCTTTCTCATTTAATCTTGCTCTGAGAATTGGCTCAGTTTTAAAGACTGGATGAGAGATAATAACCTTTCATGAAGGCAATGACCTTAGCCCTCTGATTGATAGCTCTTGATTTTTGTTGTTGTTATTGTATAAGCAAAGTCATATCCACATTGGCTATCCATCTGTCTTTCACTGGGAACACTATGTTCTTTTATTCACTGCCATTGGTCCTGCATGCCAACGCCAGCTGGTTTCATTCAGTCTTGCAGCCCATTATGACAGTTTTTACCCATCTTGCCTTTGACAGTTAAATGCTGCCACCTGGTCCAACTCTTCTAGAACCTTGTAACTCTCGATATTAGCAAACTGTTTCATCAAAATTTAGTTAACTATTAACTCTTGTGTTTGAGTCAGCTACTGCTATATCTACACTACATAATATACAATTTCAAAACCCAATGCCTTGCAACAACTATCATTTACTTTTCTCCCCTCACTGGTATACAGTTTAGTTGGGATGGCTCCACTACACGTTGGAGGTGGCTGAGCTTGGGTAGTAGGCTTTCAACTGGGATCATCTCTCTTCAATGTTTACTTACTCTTTTTTCTTGGACTAGTATCTACTTGGGACATAATTTCATAGTAATCTTGGAACACAGTGAGTAGACATAAAAATATGTCTTCAGGTATTGAATCAATACTGGCTCACTGTAATGTTTGCCTTTAGTAGCTGAACACGGATGTGTTTGCATCTTCCCATCTGGTGCATGTCACAATCACATATAAGAGGGAATAATGTGAAGAATTAAGAATAATATTCCAGACTACCACAGTCCATTGTCTTGGTAACAAATACTCACTTTTCTTTCAGAACTCCATTAAACTCATTTCCTCCACAGGATACCAAAAAAGTCACATTGTAGCAGGCTTGAGGCCTAGGGTCTCATAATCTTAATGAGGTCTGGATAAGAATTCTTTTGATCCAATACCTGTGAAATAAAAATTTAAAAAAATCTGTTTTCCACATACCCAATTTACAATGGTGAAGAAAAGGGATATAATCACAATGAGAAGCACAAAATATTTACTGGTCCATAGCAATTCTGAAAATCCACGGGTTAATCTGAGGTTCTGCTACCCTGAGCTATGGATTATTTATTTTTATTGACACAGATTTACTCCCTGAGAGTGTTTCCTGGACCTTTATTTTTTATGGCTTTTGATTTTGCTTCTGGAAGACCCTTCAGTTTCCATAATCCTCTGTGGGCACAAGACAGTGGGCATTAGAGAATAGACTCTCCATGGTGACTGAATATTTCAGTCAGCATGCTTTCTGTAGAGAATAAAATCAAGCCTAAAATTATTCTTTCTTTCAAACAGCTACAGTATCTTTTAATTCAAGCTGGTGGAACATTTTTCATATTGCTTTGGATAGCCATCAGTGAGACGTTGTTTTTTTACAGTAGGAGAAAATAGATTTTTACCAGAGAGAGAGGGAGAGAGAGAAGAGAAAAATAAATAAATAAAAGTAGCAGGGTCAGATTAATATTTGCCAACAGGAAACAGGTGACTATATGTAAGTGTGGATTTTGCAGTGTTGCAGTCAGGGTATCTTTATCAGGCTGGGGTTTCTGAAAAGCTCTGCTTCATCATAGATCTTTGAGGCTGAGTCTATCTCATGTGTCTCTCAACCTCCTAGGACCAGCAGGTTTTCTAGCACATGCTCTTCTCATGATGATGGCAGAGAGACAAGAGAGCCAGCAGCACCACAAGAGGTCTTTCACTGCCAAGGCTCAGGAGTGGCCCATTGCCATATCCATCAGCACTCAGATGGTAAAAACTTGGCTGGGACTAGGATGAGGTGAGTGAGACACTTATCTGAGGGGCAAAATTTAAGGGTCTGCCAACAAAATTAGTAAGCAAGATTTAAAAAAAAATGTTTCAGTGAATTCATTTGTGCAAAAAGTCCTGGATGAACAAAATATCAAAATTGTAGATAAAGACAAGATCTCATCTTGAATTTTCATAGTCCTGTGTTACCTGACTTACCCTAACCTCACCCTTCAAGTCATTCAATCAAGCCAAAGCTGGCAGGATGATAAATATAATCCCTCTATTGAGATGGGATTTAAGGAATAGAATATTTTTGAGCAACACTCTAAATAAAGTGACTAAAAAAATAAACAATGCATCTAAATATTTTAATGAAGAAATTATGTCTGAGGGAAATGTGAGTGATAAAATGATAATTCTAGTAATGAGAATCTGTTGGAAAGAGGAGGGAGACATGCCTGTATGAATAATGGCATGAATAGAACTCCATATGAAGATTTCAAGATGTATTTTCAGATAAAGTGACTTAACTAGTTTTAAATTAAATGTTACTTTAGCTTTTATTTGAAAGGCATTATATTTTTGGAAGGAGCTGACAAAAGTTCTATTCAAACTGTTTCAGTTTAAAAAATACTCATTAGTATAAATAACAGAATTGCAAGACTACAGTAAAACTTTCTAGACACCAAATGGTACTTAAGAATTCAAACTAGATGACAGGGCTGTTCTGTTTTAGCCTGTGGAAGGAGAAGTTACAGCTAGCAGCCTTTAAATTATATTCATTAGATCCCTGATACAAAAGATCACTCTCTTCTCTCAGCCACACATCAAACACCCCCAGAAAACCTCTCATTGGGTAAAGAAGTCAGAGGTGGTAATTTTTATGCAATACAGAAGCCTAATGAATGTAATAGAGGTTCCTACACAATAATTTGCTTGGGATGGAACACCTTGTAAAATCAAGCACCCTGTCACGGTGTCTAACTTTCAGAGCAATGTCTGAGCTTGCGCATATGAAAAAAAAAATTCTAAACTTGAAGTTGAAGTGTGAACCACCACTACGGGCCAGCACATCCATCATGCCAGCAATGCTGCTCTTTTTCTTGGATTCTAACAAGTTTCATTTTCAAATAAGGCATTTTGAGGATTTGAGATAAGCAAGGAAGCAGGTAAGCCAACGAAATAATTCAGTTTTTTTTTTCTATCGGTTGTTTGGAATTAGAACTGACCCTATGGACCAAGCATGTTCCCACAGTTCTTCAAATACCTGTAGCAATTTTAGCCTCAAATAATGAGTAAGAATAAAGTGTGAGAATGATTTCTATTAGTTCTACAAGCAACTAAAATATGATTTACTGATATTACCTCTAATGTATTTCTATTAGTTCTATAAGCAGGTAGAGTATGACTTACTGGTATTATCTCTAATGCTTTATGGGGCAGACCTCTAGATCCAGCTTCTATATATCAAGCCTCTCTATCTTACCCCCTTATAGTTTAAACACTTAAGAGATTTGGTAGATATAGTGTCTTGCATTGACCCTATGTGCAATATTGTTTTAAATACTTATGTTAGTCACAAGTATATAAGAGTTTTGTAGGAAGTCACTTTGTTTATAAGGGGAGAAGTTGGTATTGACTCTAGGCAGTGTGAATCTATATGCTGCAATCCTAATTATGGGGCCCTCATTGCCACTATGTGCCTGTTGGTATTGTGGGTCTGAGATCAACAAACTCCCAACATACTTACCCATGTTTAGGAGGAACAATTTCTTTCTTTTTTTTCCCCCAACTTTTATTTCCAGTTTTGGAGGTACACCTACAGGTTTGATACATGAGTAAATTGCATGCTTCTGGGGTTTGGTGTACAAATTATTTTGTCACTCATGTTATGAGCATAGTACCCAGTTTTTAAAATACTTATCTTTTACCCACCTTTTCCCCCTCAAGTAGGCCCTGGTGTCTATTGTTCCCCCTCTTTGGGTTCATATTTAGTCTATGTTTAACTCCCACTTGTAAGTGAGAATATGCAGGATTCAGTTTTCTGTCCCTGTATTAATTCACTTAGGACTGTCCTTCAGTTGTATCTATGTGGTGCAAAAGACATAATTCTGTTTTTCTAATGTTCTTATCATGGTATATGTGTCACATTTTCTTTACTGATTCCATTGGTGATGGGCATCCAGGTTAATTCCATGTTTTGCTATTGTGAATAGTGCTGCAATGAACATGTGGATGCATGTGTCTTTATGGTAGAATGATTTATATACCTTTTGGTATATGCTCAGTAATAGAATGGGTTGAATGGTAGCTCTGTTTTAAGTTATTTGAGAAATCTTCAAACTCTTTCCCATAGTGGCTGAGCTAATTTACATTCCCACACAAAAAGTAAGTGTTTAATATTCTCTGCAACCTCATCAGCATCTGTTATTTTTTGGTTTTTTAGTAATAGCCATTCTGACTGGTGTGAGATGGTATCTCATGGCGATTTTGATTTGCATTCTCCAGTGATTAGAGATGTTGAGCATTTTTATGTGCTTGTTGGCTACATGTATGTCTTTTTTGAGAAGTGTCTGTTCATGGTTTTTGCCCATTTTTTAATGGAGTTATTTGTTTTTGCATATTGATTTAAGTTCTTATACATTCTGGATATTAGACCTTTGCTGGATGAGCAGTTTGCAAATATTTTCACCCACTCAGTAGGTTTTCTGTTTACCCAGTTGATAGTTTATCTTGCTGGGCAGCAGCTGTTTAGTTTAATCAGTCCCACTTCTCTACTTTTTGTTGTTGTTGCAATTGGTTTTGGACTCTCCACTATGAAATCTATGCCAAGGTCTATGTCCAGAATGGTATTTCCTAGGTTTTCTTCTAGGGATTTTATATTCTTAGGTCTTTAATTCATCTTGAGTTAATTTTCGTATATGGTGGGAAGAAGCAGCCTGGTTTTAATCTTCTGCATATGGCTAGCCAGCTAACCCAACATCATTTATTGAATGAGTCCTTTTTCTATTGCTTGTTATTGTTGACTTTGTCGAAGATCAGATGGTCGTATGTGTGCAGCTTTATTTCTGGGTTTTCTAAATTTTTCCATTAAGCTAGGTGTCAGTTTTTGTACTAGTACCATGCTTTTATTTATTTATTTTTTTATTACTGTAGCCTTGTAGTATAAAGTTGGGTAGTGTAATGTTTCTGACTTTGTTCTTTTTTTCTTGGGATTGCTTTGCTATTCTGGATCCTTTCATATTCATATTGGAGAATATAAGGACTACATGCCTTGGGGATGATTATCTTGCATAGAATCTTGCTGGGATTTTCTGAAATACCTAATTTGCATATCAACCTCTCTAGTGAGGTAGTGGAAATTTTTGTGGACAGTATCCTATCCTCAAATATGTTTTTCAAGTTGCTTGCTGTCTCCTTCTCGCTTTCTGAGTTACCAGTTAATGATAGATTTGGTCCCTGTACATAATTTCTCATTTCTCAAATGCTTTGTTCATTTGCAAGTTTTTTTCTTTATTTTTTCTGACTGAGTTGATTTGAAGAACTAGTCATTGAGTTCTGAGATTCTTTCCTCACCTTGGTATGTTCTGCTGTTAATACTTAAGATATTGTATTATAAAATTCTTGTAGTGAGTTATTCAGCTCTAGAAATCAGTCTGATTCTTTTTCAGGATGGCTATTTTATCTTTCAACTCTTGTATCTTTTTATTGAATTCCTTGGATTGAGTTTCAACTTTCTTCTGAAACTTGATAATCTTTGTTGCCATCCAGCTTCTGAATTCTACAACTTTCATTTCAGTCATTTCAGTCAGGTTAAGAACCGTTGCTGGGGGAGGTCATGTGGTCCTCTGGAGGTAGAAGAACCTCTGGACTTTAGGGTTCTGGAATCAGAGTTCTTGTGCTGATTCTTTCTCATCTGTGTGGACTGGCGTTCCTTTAATGTTTGAAGTTTCTAGCCTTCAAATGCGGCTTTTTAATTTTACAATTTTTTAATGTCCTTGAGGATCTGACTGTGGTATAAGTTGAATTTAGTTAATTGGCTTCAGTTATGAATAATTTCAGGAGGCCAAAGCTTGGTTCAGTTCAGCACTCCTGGGCTGCACATTGGAACCCTGGGGTGCTGGTTCTAAGCCTGTAGCTTTTTTCTTTGGACCTTCAAGGTTAAGCACCTGTTACACTGGAGAAACCAATGTGTTTCCAGTTTGTTAACAACAACACTCCCATGAGGGGTGCCAGCAAATGTGCTTTGACAGGGTTTCGGCATGGCACAGGTGGGTCCTGTGTGCTTGTGCATGCTGGTAATATGACACTGGTGGGATCAGCATGCACATACACTCCAGCAAAGCACGAGGGGAGGCTACAGGCAAATGAGTGGTGGTGAAGAAAGCGTGAGTGGGTTTCAGGCTTGTGTGTGCTGGTGGGAGGTCCCCTGCAGAAGCTCTCTGATTGTTAGACAGGGTCTGCCAGTGAAACTTATAGAGGTGGATGCTGGCAAGTGCTTCAGCTGGGCAACTGAGATCATGCTCCAAGTGGGTGTGGCCAGGCAGACCAGCCTGCCCACCACTAACCTAACAATCATGTTTTTAAATTCAATTTACCCACTTTCAGTGCTTTCTATTGACATAGTTCAGGTATTTGTCCCCTCCAAACCTCATGTTGAAATTTGATCCCCAATGTTGATAGTGAGAGATGTTTGGGTGGTGGGGGGTGGACCCCTTATGAATGGTTTGGTGCCACCTTCAGGGTAAAGAGTTCTCACTCTATTAATTTACAGGAAAACTGATTATTAAAAAGAGCCTCGAATCCCCCCTCCTTTCTTTCCTCCTTTCTCTCTAATCATGTAATTACTGCTTTCCTTCTGCTTCTGCTAGCAGTTTGAGGTTTTCACCAGAAATATATACAGATGTCATGTTTTTTTGTACAGCCTACAGAACCACGATCCAAATAAAACTCTTTTCTTTATAAATCATCCAGTTTCAAATATTTCTTTACAGCAACACAGACAGACTAAGATATCTATCAGTGTTCTGAGTTCATTGATTCTTTTACCTTTTACCCTATTTCTGTGTATAATCCTATAGGTATCTATTCCCTTCAAAATCAGTTTAAATTCTAAGGCCTGTCATTTAAATCATTCCCTAATAACAGTGCTTTGCTTGTGGTGGGGAAAAACCTAAAACTAGGTTATATTTACCATCTACCTTCTCTGCGAATTGTTCAGGTTACTGAGCATCACTCAGGAAAATCTCAAAGTCAAACGTATTACTACATACAAATTCATGCTTATAACATATCTTCAATACTGCATGAAAAGTCTGCCTTTCTATGAAGGACATCGTTAATTCCTCATTATCCCTTAAAGCTCAAATTTAAACACTCATGTCGGTCTCAGTTTATGACCTGTCTTCCAAATATGATGAGATATCGGAAGCCATCAGACATAAAATCAGGAAGATTCTGTTTGGGCCAATATGTTCCTTCCCTTCCTACATCAGTGCAGGCTTTTGCCTTTATCATACAGTGATACTCAACTTTTATCTTTCAAATTCTTCCTGAAATGAAGGAGTATAAGACTATATGTAGAAAGAAAACTAGGACTGAAGATGGCTGGGTGCTTCTGAATGCCCACATTTATTCTTCTAGCTATTTATTCAAAGTCAAGTAAACGAGAGTTTACTGGGAGCTTATGACAGTGCTAAATGCTGGGGATACAGGAGTCAGCAAAAGCAATAATATTTATGACACAAACAAATGTATAAATTGCTAAGGAAAACAGATAATGCACAAGGAAGAATCATAACAAAATAGATTCTTGTAATAGATGATAAAAGGGCACATATTGGAAGAATTTAATTATTCTTGCCAGAGTATTATACAGGAAATCCAACAATGTAAAGACCCAATCAACATGTAAAGCTCTTGGAGAATGAAAAATAAAACAGAAAGAGTAGAATACACAAAGCTACAAATACAGGATAGTGTTTGCTGCATTTGAATAAAAGAACATAAAGTGAAATGAACAAGCAAACAAAAGCTAGATGTTTGCAGTAGAGGAAAGAGAGGAAAGATCTGTCAAGTGAGTTGAGAAAGTTAGGGTCTAACCTATATCTTAGGTGCTAAAATAGAAAATTTAAATACGTTTCATTGGAAAATAGGATATATTGAAAGACGTTATGTTAATCCAAGGAATCAAGTGATCCAAGTGATATTTTCTTATTTTTATTTTTGGAGGATTTTTCTGAATCTTATTTTTTTTAACTTTTTCAACTTTTATGTAAGCCTCTAAATTTGCTACTGCAAATGTACTTATTTTATATAGAGAAAAAATAGATATTAAATGGTTTATATAACTGGGTGTATCTCTGTTAATACAGATATACAAAAACATAATCACAGAGCTGGAAAACCTAGATGGAAATACATCAACTTATTCTCAGTGGTTGTTTCTGATTGGTAAGTTAGCTATGTTTTTACTTTAACATTCTTTTTTATTTCTTTTTTCATCTTAATTGAGGTACAATTAACCTCAAAATATAAAATACATAAAATGAAATTTATATATTTAAAATGTACAATTTGATGTGCTATATAAAAATGTTGTAACATGATAAACAAATCCTGCTAATTAACATATCCATCATCTTACACAGCTACCATTTTCAAGTATGCAGCATATTATTATTAAATACAGTCATGATGCTGCCGCGCAGATCTCCAGAACTTGCTTATCTTTTAACAGAAAGTTTATATCCTTTGATCAACATCTCCTCATCTCCATTTCTCATTCTGGATTCATGGTAACAGCCTTTGCACCCTGTTTCAGGAGTTCCTGTGAATTTTTCTTTTTGGATTACACATGTAAGTGAGATCATGTAATATTTATCTTTTTGTGCCTGGATTATTTCAGTTAATATGATGTCTTCCAGGCTTATTCATATTATTTTAAATAACAACATTTTTTTTCCTTTAGGCTAAAAATATTCCATTGTATCTGTGTCTACTATTGACTTTACAAATATTATCTTTATTCATCTGTTGACGAACTTTATGTTGTTTTCTAATCTTGGCTATTTTGAATAATGTGGCAATAAATGTGGGAATGTAGATATTATTTTAAGATTTTGATTTTAATTCCTTTAGATATATACCCAAAAGTGTGACTGCTGTATCATATGGTAGTCCTATTTATTTTTTGAGGAAACTCTGTAATAATATTTCACCAGTTTACATTTTATCAATTATGTATAAGGATTCCTCTTTCTCTATATCATCTCCAAAACTTAGCTTTTCAATTTTTGGTGATGTCCATTTGAGCAGGTATGAGGTGACCTTGTAGACTTAGTTTCCATTTTCCTAATGATTAGTAATGTTAAGCACCTTCCACATACATATTTGCATGTCTTCTTTGGAAAAACATCTGTTCAGATCTTTGACCCCTTTCTAAATTATTTGGTTTTTTTTTCTATCTTAGATATAAAACCCAAAGCATAGTTATAAAACACAAAAATAAACAAATGACACTATAGAAAAGTAAAAAGTTCCTGCACAGCAAATTAAATAATAAAAAAACGAAAGACAACCTTTAGAATGGGAGAATGTATTTGCAAATCATATATCCAATAAAGGGTTAATATGATTCAAACTATATAAAGAACTCATACAATCTAAATGGTATTTTTAAAAGACCATTATGGCTCCCGTGTGAAAAAGTATTAGGAAAAAAAGCAAAACAGTGAAAGAAGGAGCAAGACATGCCATGTCTACTGCAGTAGCAATTACAGAGAGCATGGGCGCTGATATCGAGGGTTTTTTGGAAAACATAATTGTTGTAAGAACAATTTAACATAAGATGTACCCTTTTAACCAATTTGTAAATGTGTAATAAAGTATTATTAACTATGTGCACATTGTTGGAACAGCTGATCTTTTGAAATTATTTATCTCAAAATACAAAAATTTCACCATTAAACAGCAACACTTCATTCCTCTCTCCCGCCCCATCTGCTGCAACCACCATTTTCTTCTGTTTCTATGATTTGATTATTTTTTCATGCTATTACATATGGCCGAATTTTCTTCTTTTAAGAAGTAAATAATATTTCATTGTATTTATATACTAATGTCTTCACAGTAGATATGCTGACATATATGAAAAATTAACATATGCCCAGTTACAGGGCACAGGAGATGTAAGTAGAACTAGGAAGATGTTGTGACAGTATGGTAGAAAGTTTGAGCTATGGTGTGCTGGAGGAGTCGGACTAATCTGTATTTCATGTCTCAAAAATATATGAGGTTAATTTAGAGAGCACAGTGGTAGATTAGGAATGGATTTGAGAAAAATAAAGAAGCAGTTATTATTTATTGACTCAAGTTTTGGACGTGTAAATCTGTGTAGGTGATGGTGTCCTTCAGGAGAATGAAACAGTAGAGAAGGCAAATCTTAGAGGGAAGACAAACTCATTAATTAGTGGTGCCGTCTGTATCTTTGCATGTCAAAATGTATCCTTTTGACATACAAGGTGGAAGTTTTAATAATCTGCTTACGATAAATTTCTAGAGTTGATACAGAATATAAAAAATTAAATTTTAATCTTCTATCATTGTACTTTTATGGTTTTTAAACTACCATGTAACAGTGCCTCTTTTCAGTATTTCCATTGTTACTTTTGAGATTATCTTAATTTTAACATTATTTATAAGGCTATCGCTATCACCGGTATTAACTATGAAAATTTCTAACAATGAATCAATGGTTTAGAAATTAAGTCTGTATTTTATCAGCATTGATATCAAGGTCAAAATTTTGTGCTGCTTTCCTCTATTTTTATTTTCAAATTATCTTTAAGTTATTTGACCAATAAACATTTGGAACATATTAAGTGTTGCAGTGTTATTTATCTTATATAGAAAGACACAAATTATCTTGTGACAATTATGTATATGTGTGTGCATGTGTAATATTACATATACACCTAATTATATATTTGTATATGGTTTGTGTGTGACTGTATGTACATATGCATGTATATAAATAATTCATTGTTAAATTTGAAACTGAGATTCTTGTTCCTGAGAGCCGCTTTTGGTATGTTGTCATTTTTATGACATTTTTATGACAACTGAGCAAGTTGTCAATTTTATCCTAAATTTTGGTAACTGGTTTTTTGAGATATATTAATTGCTCCTATCTTTTATATTTAAAAAAATTATAAAGTGTTATTATTTTTATGTTTTAAATTATTATAACCAATGGATTTAAGTTGTTAATAGGTATTTGATTTTGAAGAATTATTCCAATATAAAAATTAGTGCAAGCTCTGGGCAAAATATAAAAGATGATCACCTGATTGTAACTTGGTAGAAGAAACAATATAAAGAGAGACAAAGATTCTCTGGAATGAGTTCTGCGTAGTTTTCAGAAATTGCAAAGAATGATATTTAGCAATAGTGAAAATTTGTTTTGTGAAAATCTACAATTATTTTGTTAATAAATTACGTAATAAAGAGGTTTTGGTAAATTAATAAAAAGACACACTGGTAAACTTTTAAATTATCTTCGGTGGATATTCTGAAACAGGTTCAACACTGATTAAGCTGTTTCTTGTTACTAGCAATTTACTTGTTATTTACTGGTAAATTGAATAATTTTTTTTCTATAGGTATGATATAATGATTATAAATTATATTGTATATAAATCCAAATTTTGCTTTTGTTGTAACAAGACATTTCAGTCATTCAGAAAAATTGAAACATCTCAGAAATATGTAAAAATAATTAATTTTCATGTGTAAATACTTACAATAAGAAAATAAATATTTGCTTTGTTTTCTATTGTGAAGTCTTGATATTTCTTATGACTTTCAATACATTTTATTTTGTTCTTATAAAACTGAGATACATATAAGCAAAATATTTTAACAAATGATAGTGCTTGAGATAGCGATATCATTTCTAATCTGTATTAAAATGTTAGATTTTTTTTAAAATGTATTTTTTTCAGTTAAAGTTTTGCATGTTAGAAATTTTCCTACATTTAAATTTTTTGGGGGAATTGTACAAATAAAATATTTTTCCCATTTGAAACAATGTAGGTTCACCGTGGTCATCTGCTTAACTATATTTTTAGATATTTTTCAGGGAATATCAGTTGATTTATATGTTTAAAGGCATTTCAGACCAACGATGAAAAACAAAACAAAAATAACCTGCCATTTTAGTGAGAATATTTATTGTCATTTAAAACACAAATAACACATTCATAAGACATTGTAAATATTTTACATTTTTCACTAGGTCCCAATTGCCAAGTTTTGTTATTATTTGAAATATGAATATAAATTTCTTATGATATTCTGTAAAATTCAGTAATATTATATATTAAGTAAACACAAAAAGTTTTCTTATAAAATATATTATATTGTTGGTTTAGCTTACAGCTCATGTTTTGTATTATAGTCTTTTTCTGAATATATTTAACATGTATATAGTAACGTATTTATGAAAACTGTAGCTGGCTGAAAGTATGAAAGAGCCATTTTAAACTGATTTCAGTAGAAGCTTTATCTAGTTGTTATTAAAATAATTTAGCTTTATTGGTCAGAGTTATCATTTATATGCAAAAGTGCTACATAAGATGACAGCATTTATTATGTCTGAAGAATAACTTAAATAGCTGACACAATTTTCTTGCAATAAATCAAAATGGGAAAATAGGTCTTCCATTTATAAACTTTAGAGAAGACATTTTACAAAGCCCTAAATCTATTTTAACCCATATGTGTGTTGTTTGGCAACTTTTAAGCAATTACTCTGCTTGGACAGATATAGAATAAAATTTTATTTCAATTTAATCTTTAAAATGAATACAGTTGAATGCTGATAATAAATTTTCTAAACTCATATGCTTCATCTTTAATAAATGATGTTCTTGTTCAATAAAATAAAATTACATATTGAGATTTCCTTATATAAGTATTTTTCTATTGATCAAATACTTTTCTTATTTACTTTTAAAAATTCAAAGAGTTATATCATAACTTTAAAATTTACAATGCCAAAAAGTATGTGCTAAGATACATGGATACTAAAGTGGAAGCTTTAATATTAATTAAAATCAGTTTTAATAGATAGGAGCTAATAACACTAAAAGCAATTCATCAAAATGAAACATAAATTGCTACACTGAAATAAAAGAAAAACATATGTATTTCTATCATTTTATGTTCTGTAGTGTCTAATCAATAAACCTACTTAGCTATATTCAGTAGTTACTATTTAGATATTTTGATTTAATAATATTAATTAATGGGTAACGGTTTATGTTTACTCAATCTTTTTCACATTGCTCTGCTCTTAAATGATTGCATGCTTTTTTCTTTTAGTATTTAAGGATCTTATTTTTTCTCTTTTCCTTTCTTTCTTTTTTTTTTTTTTTTTTTTGTTTGTTTGTTTTCCATCATCATATATCTGAACATCTTTTCACCTGGCCATGGTAAATTTTCGGGCTCAGTTCTAAATAATCCTATCAACTTCAAATCTTTCTCTAAAATTAAATTAGTAGAAATCACTACACTCCAGCCTGAATGACACAGCGAGACTTCATCTCAAAAAAAACAAGAAAGAGAAATTACTCCTGGGCTGGGCACAGTGGCTCATGCCTGTAATTCCAGTACTTTTGGAAGATGAGTTTGAGATCATCCTGGTCAACATGGTGAAACCTCCTCTCTATAAAAAATACAAAAAGCCAGGAATGGTGGTGTGTGCCTGTAGTCCCAGCTATCCAGGAGGTTGAGGTGGGTGGATCACCTGAGCCTGGGAGGTCAAGGCTGTGGTGAGCTGTGATCATGCCACTGCACTCCAGCCTGAGTGACTGAGTGAGATCTTGTCAAAACAAACAAATGAACAACAAAACAAAAAAAAAAAAAAAAAAGAAAGAAAGAAAGAAAAGGAGAAAGAAATTACTTCTGCATCTAACCAATTAGTTATGTCCTAACACAGTCAAAAACAAAGAAGAATGTCTTCTAAGTAAAATTTCTATAATAAAAAGAGCAGTCTATATATTAAATCATGTGAAAACAATATAATATTGATAAACAACAAATAAATAAAGCTCCTGTACAGCATATGTTATTGTATTGCACTTCACTTTAATGTACTTTGTGTGTGTGTGTGTGTGTGTGTGTGTGTGTGTGTGTGTGTATTTTTTTCAAATTGAAGATTTGTGGCCACTCTGTGTAGAGCAAGTCTAACGGCAACATGCTTTCCAACATCTGCTCACTTCATGTCTCTGTGTTGTATTTGCTAATTCTCATGCTATTTCAGACTTTATCATGATTACCATATCTGTTATGGTGACCTGTAACTAGTGATCATTGATATTACTATTGTAATTGTTTTGGAGCATCATACAAGGTGGTGAACTTCACCAATAAAGGTCGTGTGTGCTCTTACTGCTCTACGGACTCATTGTTCCTCTGTGGCTCTCCATTTTCTCAGCCCTCCCTAGTTCTTGAGACACAACAATATTAAAATTGAACCAGTTAATAACCCTTTAAAGGCCTCTATACGTTCAAGTGAAAGGAAGAGTCCTATGTCTCTCAGTTTCCATCAAAACCTAGAAATAATTAAGCATAGTGAGAAAAGCATGCCAAAAACTGAGATAGACCAAAGATAGGCTTCTTGTGCCAAATAGTTAGCAAAGTTGTGAATACAAAAGAAAAATTCTTGTAGAAAACTAAAAGTTCTACTTGATTGAATACAGGAACAATAAGAAAGTGAAACAGACTTATTACTGATAATGAGAAATATTTGGTGGCCTGAAAAGATCAAACCACCCACAATATGTTCTTAAGCTAAAGCCTAAACCAGAGCAAAACCCTAATTTTCTTCAGTTACATGAAGGCTGAGAGATTTGAGGAATCTGCAGAAGAAAAATTTGAAGCTATCAAAGTTTGATTTATGAGGTTTAAGGAAAGAAGCCAGCTCTATAACCTAAAAGTGCAAGGTGAAGCATGAATTGGTGATGTAGAAGCTGCAGCCAGGTATCCAGAATATCTAGTTAAAATGATGGATGAAGGTGATTCCATTAAACAATATATTTTTAATGTGAGTAAAGTTGCCTTTTATGTAATCTAGGATTTTCATAAGGAAGAGAAATAATTGCTTCAAACTTGAAAAAAACAGGCTGATCATCTTCTAAGTAGCTAACACAGTTGGTGACTTTAAGTTAGAGCCCATGCTTATTTATAATAGAATTCTGAAAATTCTAGAGCCCTTAAAATTATGCTAAATCTACTCTGCTGTGTTCTATCGATGAAGAAATAAAGACTGAATGAGAGCATATCTTTAGTGAATATTTTAAAGCCCATTGTTGAGACCTACCACTCAGAAAAAAAATTATTTTGAAATATTACTGTCTATCGACAATCAACCTTATTATACAAGATCTCTGAAGGAGATTTACAAGTAGATTAAAGTTATTTCCATGCCTGCTAACACAACATCCATTCTGCTTCCCAGATCAAGGAATAGTTCTCATTTTCAAATCTTATTCTTTAAGAAATACATTTCATAAGGCTATAGTTACCATAAGTAGTAATTGTTCTGATGATCTAAGCAAAGTAAATTGAACGTCTACTGGAAAGGATTCACCATTCTACATGTCATTAAGAAGATGGCACAGAGTCACATTATCAACACTAACAGGAGTCTGGAAGAAGTTGATTCCAACCCTCACGGATGACTTTGAGGGGGTTGAAGCCTTCAGTGGAGTAAGTAACTGCAAATATGGTTGAAAATAGCAAGAGAACTAGAATTAGAAGTGGAGCTTGAAGATGTGACTGAATTGCTGCAATTTCATAGTAAGACATGAATGAATAACAAGTTGCTTCTAATTGAAGGCAAAGAATATGGTTTCTTGAGATGGAAACTGCTCCTGGCAAAGATGCTCTGAAAAGTGTTAAAATGACAACAAAGGATTTATAATATTACATAAACTTAGTTGATAAAGCAGTAGCAAGGTTTGAGTCCAATTTTGAAAGATGTTCTACTAACAGTAAAATGCTACAAATATCATTGCATGCTACAGATAAGTCTGTCATGAAAGGAATACTCAACAGATGTGGCAAAAGCCATTGTTGTATTATTTGAAGAAATTATCACAGCCATCCCAAGCTTCAGCCACCACCCCGAAGTCAGCAGTCATCAACATGAAAGCAAGATCCTCCACCCGCAAAAGTATGACCTGCTGAAGTCTCACATGATAGTTAGCAATTTTTGCCATAATGTATTTTTAGTTAAGGTATGTACTTTGTTTTTTACAGACATAATACTAACTGAACACTTAACAGTCTAAGGATTCTGTAAACATAATTTTTTATGTACTAGGAAACCAAATTATTTGTCTGACTAGCTTTATCGGAATATTTGCTTTACTGCAGTGGTGTGGAGTGAAACCTGTAATATCTTCATGTTATGCCTGTATATATTTAGCAATATTTTCAAAATAATTGTCTATGTTACATTTTGAGAGTTCATAGATCTGTGTCTTTCAATATTCCATCATTCTCAGAATGAGTGTTAATGATTGTCAGCCATCTGTGAGCCATAGATTGTAAAAAAAATTAAATAACAAGCATACTATACCCTAATAAAAATAATATTGATGACACCATTTATTAATGTAAATTATGCTATTAATTGTAATCCTCCACCAAGATCTCTATTTCTCATAAGTATCAATAGGTATGTAGTTTCCATTTTATTTTTAATTTTGTTTTAATTTTTACCTTTTATTTCTAATAAACCTTAGCTAATGTTATATCACTATTAGAGGTTACTAAAATGATACTGGTGTTTTTTTTAGCTCTCTCTGTTTTGGATATTCACTTCAAATATGATTACAAAATAATAGAAAGTCATCTTTCCTTAAGTAAACTTTCAGATTTCATTACATTAGTAAGTTAAATATAGATGCCATTCAAATGCTGGGCTTTGTTATTTTTGCTTGGGTAAAATAAGATCATATAAGTCATCATTTTATTTTTTGTTTGTAGAAATAATTTCTTCATAATCTTCTACATTGTTTGTATAAACTTTTACCATACTGCCATTAATATATAATATATTTTCCTTAAGTGGAAAGAATAGCAAGAGTCTTTGGCATTTGAGTCATGACCCACTTTTTTCCCCCAAACTTTATCAGCTCAATCTGATGGCCGTCCTGCCCTGAAATATATGCAATAATACTAGACTTGCTTTATCTCCAGCTCCCAGTCTAAAACTATTAAAACTAATTTCTCCCCAGGAGAAGTAGACTGCAAGCAATTCTCATCTCCCTAACTCCATGGTGCCAAGTTGCTATTTCAGGTAGGCACATACAAGAGGTCTGGATTTTTTACCTCCAACAACAGAATGGACTTGACCCTAGACAGAGCAAGCTGAAAATAATCCGACTCCAATCACTATCACCCTATTTTCTAGTAAGTCAGAGTTTCCATTCAGGAATATGCAAACTAATAACAGAAGCTACTGTTCCCACCTGACACTGCTTATAAAGCCAGAGTATCATTGCATAAAAAGTGGGTTACTGTCTCCATTCCCAGTTCTTGAGTAGTGGCTCAGACATTTTGTCCATGAAGACATTCAGGCTGTAAGAACAGTTTTATGAACTAAAAATTTTTGCCCTTTTCCAAAATTTACATGTTAAACTCCTAAATCCCAATATGACTATAGCAGAAATAGGATCTGAGGAGGTAACAGAGGTTAAATGAGGTCATTAGGGTGAAGCCCTAAACTGATAAGGCTGGTGACCTATTAAGAAGAAAAAATAACACCAGAACTCTTTTTCTCTCTCTCTTTCTCTGTCTCTCTCTTTGCCATGTGAGGACATAGCAAGAAGGCAGCCATGTGCAAGCCAGAAATAAATCTTTCACCATTACGTGAGCTAGCTAGTACCTTGATCTTGGACTTCCCAGCCTCTAGAACTATGAAAATAAATTTCTGGGTTTTATATCCATTTTATAGTATTTTGTTTGGGTAGCCCAAGCAGATTATTATATACAAAGGCTGCTGAAGTGCTCCCAAAGAATTAACTTTATTTGTACAAGAGTATGAAGAAGTTCAAACCTAAGGGAATACCTTAAAACAATAGAATTTTTCTAATAAGCAATTAAAAGAAGACTAGTAGTTCCACAAGAACAACCTAAATTACAGACTGATTAGAAAGCTACCATAATCAGATAAAGAGATAGCTAAGAAGAACCCTCTTGGAGTTGGTTGGAATAGGATTCAAAAACTGGGATCAAAGTCCAGCTCCGCAAAATGAATAGGTGTAATTGAGTCAGACTGGGAACACTTTCAGCCACAGGACAGTGTTGAGTGAAAAAGAACAATCAGTTGGCAAGCAGCAGAGCCTAAAGCTTGGTGTAGGCAGACAGCTTTACAGAGATATTAGGGAAAAAGACCATCAAAGTCAACCCATTAAAACCCCTGTCATTCCAAGGCTCAGGGTTATACCTTGGGATGAGTAAAATTAGCAGCTTCAGACAATTAGGGTAATAGACTTCCCTGGAATGGTCCAGCCAAGTCACTAAATAAATAAACAAGCAAAGACCAAAAACAACCCCAGAATTAAAGGAAGGGGGTAACTATAACAGATTATGTTAAAATGTTCAAGTTTTAATTCAAAGTATGAGACATGAAAACAAACAGGAAAGTGTAACCCATGTACAATAAAAAGCAGACAATTGAAGCTGTGTTTCAGTGAGCCCAGAAGGTGGGATTAGCAAATAAAATTTCAAAGCTGCTATTATAAATATGTTGAAAAATCTAAAGGAAACCTCAATGAAAGAACAAATATAATGATAATGGCTCATGAAATAGAAAATATCAAAAATGACTCAATTATTTAAAAAATAAATTATAATTTTGGAGTTAAATAGTATAATAACTAAGATGAAAATTTTACTATAAAACCTCTGGTGATTTAGTTAGTAAAAAAAAGAATTATCAAACTTGAAGGTAGGCCAACAGATTATGCCATCTGAATAGCAGAGAGAAAAAAGAATAAAGAATAATCTAGAGAAAAATGTGAGACACTCTAGTGGACCAATATATGCACATAATGGGAGTGAATATTAGGGGATGTGAATAGAGAGAATGTAGTAACAAAATAAAGAAATAATGGCTGAAATTTCCCAAATTTGATTAAAATCAATAATCCATATATCCAAGAAGGTCAATGAATTTCAAGTAGAGTAAGTAGAAAGCAACATACAGAATTACAATAAAATTGCCAAAAGACAGACTATGTTGAAAGTAGCAAGATAAAAATTACTCAATAGATAGAAGGAAGCCCTCAAAAGACTTATAGCTGACTTCTCATCAGAAATAATGGAGAACAAAACGCAGTTGGACAATCTATTAAAGGGCTACATGAAAAAAGAAAATTCATTTGTCAACTAAGAAGCTTATTGCAAAGCAGACAATCTTTCTTTTATTTCTTTCTTTTTGTTTTTTGAAACAGACTCTTGCTCTATCGCACAGGCTGGAGTGCAATGGCATCATGTTGGCTCACTGCAACCTCCGCCTCCCGAGTTCAAGAGATTCTCCTGCCTCAGCCTCTTGAGTAGCTGGTATTACAGGCGCCCGCCACCATGCTCGCCTGATTTTTGTATTTTTAGTATAGATGGGTTTCACCATGTTGACCAGGCTTATCTCAAGCTCCTGACCACAAGTGATCTGCCCGCCTCTGCCTCCCGAAGTGCTGGGATTACAGGCGTGGGCCACAGTGCCTGGCCTATTTTAGGAAAGTTAAGATGAAGCAAAGACTTTACAGAGAAACAAAACTGAGAAACTTTGTTACTAGCATCCATACATTAGAAGAAATACTAAAGGTATTTCTACAGGCTGAAAGCAAGTGACCCCAGACAGTAATTCAAATCCACATGAATAAAATATTAGTGCTGGTAGTGGTAATTATGTAATTATAAATAAAATATAATTGCGTATTTCATCCCTTACTTATCCTAATTGATTTAAAAGTTCTGAATAAAACAATATATATATATGTAATTTCATTGGTGGGTGTCTTAAATCATTTGTGCTGCTGTAATAAAATATAGCACATCATGTAACTTGTAAACAATAGAAATTTATTCCTCACGGTTCTGAAGACTCTGGAAATCCCAGATCAAGGTGCTAGTAGGTTAAGCGTATGGAAAGAATTGTGGTCTCTTCTTCTAAGATGGTGCTTTGTGGCTGCAACCTCTGTATGTGGTGAATATTGTGTTGTTACATGGCAGAAATAGTGGAAGGACAAAGGGGCCTGAACTAGTTCCTTCAAGCTGTTTTATGAGGCACTAATTTTTTATGAGGGTGGAGTCTTCATGACTTACCACTTCCTTAAAGGCCCTGTATTTCAATATCACTTCAATGGAGACAAAATTTCAACTTGAATTTTGGAGGGATCACATTCAAAGAATAGCCTTGGGCTTACAAAACATAGAAAAATAATATATTTAACAATAAGAGCATAAAAGATATGGGTGGGAATAAAGCTATAGTGAAGCAATAAAATTAAATAACTTGGATCCACAAGAAAAATGAAGACAACAAGAGATGGCAAATAAATCAGTTAATATAACAACATCTGTAAACATACTTGCAGCCTTGCTTTGATCAGTGTTTCAAAGGACATAAAATTATTTCACGTAATAATCATAGAATTTTATTGTTGAATTTGTAGCACATATAGATGTAGTAGTCATAGCAATAGTAATAAAAAACTCAGAAGGAATAGATCTATATAGGAATAATATTTTTATATCTCGCTGAAATTCATTTATTACAAATATGAAATACATTTTGTTAAGATTTATAAGGTAAGTCCTAAAGTAGCTACTAAATATTATTAATAACTCAAATATGTAATAAAATTTATTGAAAAAATTAAATTTTATTATAAAATATTCAATTAATGCAAAAGAAAGCTGTAAAAGATGAATCGAGGAAAAACAAGCTATAAGACTTACAGAAACAAAGTAAATGGAAAACATAATTCAATTGTATCCATAATAACATTAAACGTGAATGATTTTAAATGATTCAGTCAGAAGGCAGAGGTTATAAGACTCAATTAAAAACACAAGCTGGAACTATATGCTTTCTACAATAACAACTTCTTAAAATTTAAAGATACAAATAGTTTTAAAGTTAAAAGATGGAAAAATATATCACTCAAACAATAAGCATGAGAAAACTTGTATAGCTCTAAAAATATCATACAAAATAGTTTCTTAAACAAAAACATGTTAATAGAGATGAGTAGACATTTTATAATAAGTAAGTGAATCAATCAAAAAGATAGAATGCTTTATGTATAAACACTCCCTACAAATAAGGCCCAAAATACATGACGTAAGATCTAATATAATTGAAAGGAGGAATTTATAATTTAATAATAATAATTGGATTATTTAATACCATACTTTCAATACTTATAGACATAATTAGGCAGAAAATAAGCAAATTGAAGTTATGAACAAGACTATAAACCAAGTACATTTAGCAAATATTTACAAAATGTATAAGTATTAAATGTATACTTTTCTAAAAATAGAAGTCATAATGTCATTATTCCTTTAAGTAATTTTTTTTCTACATATTTTGGAGGCTACTTGATAGGAACCAACTTTTCAGTGAGGTAATTTTTAAAATATTTTGTTTCTTTTGTTTCCAATGAGAATAATTTTTACCATTCTATACTCTAATTTTCTAAATCATTCATCTACCATTTGCAATAATCTATACATTTTATTTAGTAAGTTTTATTTAGAACACTTTACTGTAAATTTTTATACATTTTCTTTGATTTATTTGTATAGTTTTATAGTTTTTTTCCTAAGATACCTTATCCATTCTTTATTATGAACATAATTTTATTTCCGTCCATGAGCAAATTTATAATAGTGTCAAAGATACATTTTAATATTTCTGAGTTTTGTATTTTCCCCAAGACAGTATCCATTTTTTAATTTAATTTTTATATCAGATAGTTTATGGTGCTTTATCTTCCTTGTAGTGAGCAGTGGTTAAAATGTTTACTCCATTCTTCCACCATTTATTTTTACTCAGTATTTACTCAATTTTACTCAACATTTACTCAAGTCTTCCACCCGTTATTCTCCATCGCTAACTTGGGCATTTACTACATCTGTGTGAATTTCAGGGATTAGCCAGTGGTTAATTTATACAAAACTTTTCTCCAGAATTTCCTCCTATTATGTAGGTGTCCTTAGAGCCTCAAACTTTGTCTTCTAACTTTTAGTCATTATTTCTGACTAAATTCCAGGCTTTCTATATTGTGAGGAGTGAATGAGAAATGTCCTCCGGTGAGACGTGGCGTAACTACATAATACAGACATATTCTACTTTCTACTAAATTTTGTCACCCTCCAGGGTCTGCAAGTATTTGTAAAATTTTGTTCAATGTAGATATGTACGTGTGTATATGATATGTGTGTTGGAGCTTCAAGAACATTGGTTTAATCAAGTTACTTGACCATTACCAGAAATCTCGTTGACTCATAAAAACAATTTTAGTAAACAGCATTAAATTTTTTCCAAGCATTTTTTTCTTCAAACATTACTACATATAATCGTCTATGAAATACTCATTCAAGCTCTACAAATTAGTTATTTCAATCACCTATAAAGTAAAACACTTGCTAGCATGCACATATGAAATAATTTACCTGTCTTTGCATATTTTACATCATTAATATAATTAGTTGTCCAAATTGTCACTTGTAAAGTTAATTTTTATAAAAAAAATCAGTTATCTATTTCTGTTTTTAACACACATACACACACACACACACACACGAGTTTATTTGTGATTGCTTTGGCATCTAATTAAATAACTTTGTGATGTAACTTTTTCAAAAAATCAGGTTTGAAGAATACATGTAATCTTGGACTCCTTCTTTGTTATTAAGAAAATTTGCTTCTTGCTGGACAGTTTTTTGTGATTTTATTTTTATCAAATGAGAGGTCATTGCACTTTAATGGAAGATTAATTTGGAATTTTGATTGCTTTCTTCTAATTTTGATGATTTTGACAATATATTATAATATGTACTGCAATTTTGACTGGAATGAATCAGAGAAGAAATATATTGTAATTTTGCGGTGATAATATTACATACATATTTTTAACATTCAAAGTTGTGCTTTTGTTTTTATTTTACAAAGTAGTTGCACTAACAAAATTATATATTAGTATCCATTATATATTTCTAACCCAAGACTTATTCATTATTTATACTGATAGCATTTAAAGACTATTATTTACTGTTTTTATCAAAAGATCAAATTTAAAAAGACCATTTATTAAAACATATCTAGTTTCTATTAATAGAAGACATACCATAACACAGCAGTGGTACTAAAAAAAAAAGATTTAAGACATATAAAAATAAGTCAAATCATAATGGAACTAATAGTAGTATAAATGAATATTAAAAAATAATGGATAAATTACATGACAATTTTCACTTTGTTTATTCAAGGTTAACTAAGGTCAGTTATACAATGGAGTCCTTTCAGGGAATGTGAACATTTTCAAGGTGTATTTTGAAGAGCATAAAAATATCCAAGAGGATTAAAAATTACATTAATTAAATTATTTCACATCATTAAATATGTGAAATATATAATGTACAAGATTAATAATCTTTTCCTCCAGCATCACCAACCAGCCGATTGTCAGATCATTATACTGCTTGAATATCCCCCACTGATAAATACCGATCATTATAAGACACAAAAAATTGTGTAAAATAATTATTCCATAAATATTATTCATCAGTGTATGCTTCTTGATATCATAGAGATTTCAGAACTGCCTCACGTGGTACAAGTGTGACACTGACATTTTAGTAATAACACTTATTGTTCTCTTTTTCCTTTATACTCATTTTACTTTGGTTTGAAGCAAAAATTAATGATAAAAAATTATTTTTCTGAAGTGCATATGAAGTATAAACTAAAAGTATAAGATAGAAGTATAATAAAAATTACATTTGGCTTAAAACTATCTCTATGTAACAAACTGCATCCTAACTTATAATGTAAACAAACTATCAAGTAGTCGAATCTCAGCCACTCATAGCAGCCAAGCTTCAGCCAGTCACAAGCCGCCAACAGATTAGACCATGTGCATATAAGGTAAAAGTCAAGCTGTAATCAACCAAACTGTTTCTGTATGTTACTTACTTTTTCTGTCCATAAATACTATCTGCCCACATTGCTGGAGCTGTCTGAACCTCTACTGGTTCTCAGTCCTGCCTGATTCATGAATCTTTATTCAGATAAAGTCTGCTACATTTAATTTTGAGACGTCCGCCACCACCTGCGGAAGTCTGACCTGCAGACTCTGACTCAGTGACAGATGAATGAATGCACTCTCACACCATTACAGTGATACAAGTGGGCTAGGTATGGCTGTTGGCTGCTTTCAGAGGGCAAAGTGCAACCAATCGACCAAGACCCTCTGTCCATCCACACTTTTATTCCGTAGCCCTTACAATAGAGGTTCTAAGTTAACACACTTGTGGATAACTAACATGGTTAAAAGAATTGTTTTATGACTGACTAAAGTTTTAGGCTCAGTGCTCAGAGTAAATGCTATTAACAGGTAATTCCCTTTGATCTTCCCCTTAGAGGTCACCCAGCACAAAATTTACATGAGTAAACAGAGTGGAGACAAAGGGATGTGGGGTAAGGCCTTTGATCCTATCTCTTTCCTATGCTAATGCTAATGAGAGGCTGCCTTCAGCCTGCCCCAGTAAAACCTTTTGGCTGAGATTACAATCTATAACTTCTCCTAATAGTTAATATCTTGCCAGCCACCCGAGTGAATAACAACATAATTTATCTAAGGCTTTTTGAACAGTTTGGCATTGTGAGTGGAATCCAAAGTAGACCTCCAGTGAGCCACAGGAGATTCAGGTGGCCAAGTAAAGGTACTGCTGGGTCAATTGTGCCTATAGCTCTCTTGTAACAACTGCGGTTATGGGCAAATTCTCTATCAGATTAGAGCTCCACAAGCTTATGTTTCAAGCATTCTGAGTTAGAGTATTCTCAATCCAGACTAAGTTTGGAAGTCACAACAGAAACAAGACTGGGTCTGTAGGGAAGCTTCATTGATTGGGTCAGAGAGAAACTGGACTTTGTTCAGTAGGGTAGATAAGGTTGCCAAAAGAAAGAAAATCATGGGTTTATCTGTAACAAAGGATGGTGGAATTTTTTCACCTGAAACTCCAGCCAATTTCATTGTAAGAACATAGACTCAAAACCTGTGCTTGAATAGAGAAATGGGTAAACTGTACTAAAAGTAATTTGGAGTCACAGAGGCCACAATGAGGAAATGTCTTACCAAAGACAAACAGGTGCATGTCATTATAGCTAAAACAGCTACATGAACAAGAGAATCTACTCATAGACATTTTTAAACCCAAACTGAGAGATTTCAGCTAAAGAACATGTTCCCTGAGAAGTCTGCCTTTATTGCAAATAGCCTAGTGACTGGATTAAAAATTGTTCCCTCTTAAACCAGCGATCTGATGGAACCACTCCCTTTGGCCTGGACTGTTTCCCCCACTTGAGAAAATTCCCCAGGGTTTTACCCCGGGACAGTAATCAACCAATCCATCAGAGCAAAAATACAATATTTCTGTGTTAGAGGTTTTAAATCAAGACCAAAAGTCTCTGCGTCTGAACCTGTTTAATTGACACATGGATCGTTTTTATAAAAATGTTTTTAAAATTTAGTCATCTCTGTTTTCTCTATTTGATCCTATGTTTCCCATGGGAACCTCTCAATTGATTGAAACCTCACTTCTCAAACTCCTGCTATGTGCTCTTTCCCTCGCTCATATTGTTGTCATATCTTTGCTGTGGTCCAAAACTCATTCTTGGAAAAACAAATTGATTTGTCTGTCATTCAATCTTGAAAATAAACAAATAAGGCCGGGTGTGGCAGCTCATGCCTGTAATTCCAGCACTTTGGGAGGCCTAGGTGGGCAGATCACCTGAGGTCATGAGTTCGAGACCAGCCTAACCAATATGGCAAAACCCCATCTCTACTAGAAATATAAACATTAGCTGGGCATGGTGGCACACGCCTGTAATCCTAGCTACTCAGGAGGCTGAGACAGGAGAATCACTTGAACCCGGGAGGCAGACGTTGCCAAGATTGTGCCATTGCACTCCAGTCTGGGCGACAGAATGAGACTGTCTCAAAAATAAAATAAAATAAAATAAACAAAATAAAAAAGAAACAAAGATGAACTTTACAGTGTACATGCTGAGTCTAGACACAAAATGCTTGCATTCTTGTACTTGGCACGTGGCTAAAATGAATAAAATCTATAAGATCTGTTTATATCTGTATGTTCATTATGTCTGTACACATGATATATGTGTGATATTTTTCTATCTTCTTATGATATTGCCAAAATCAAATTGTAAATGAATTCCGTTTAATTGGCTTATAAAAAACATGTGCTTATATAAATTGTTCTCTCAGAAAAAAAAAAACCTAATCCAAATATTCTTTAAGTTCACATGACTTGCATCATTTACAGAAAATAAGAATAATGTTGGTTTGATTAAAACAGGCATACCTTCAGAGTTGTCCACTTTAAATAGAATACAGACACAGGGCTGAGCACATCGGCTTAAGCCTGTAATCCCAGCACTTTGAAAGGTGGGAGACAGGTGGATCACCTGAGGTCAGGAGTTTGAGACAAGCCTGGCCAACATAGTGAAACCCTGTCTCTACTAAAAATATAAAAAATTAGCCAGGTGTGGTGGTGTGTGCTTGTAGTCCCAGCTGCTTGGGACACCGAAGCAAGAGAATCACTTAAACCCAGGAGGCAGAGGTTGCAGTGAGCCTAGATTGCACCACTGCACTCCAACCTGGGTGACAGAGCATGACTCTTACTCAGAAAGCCAATACAGAAACAGGACTTTTCCTGCCTAGATGTACTGGTAAAATAAGTTTATGTCGCCTTTGCATTACAAAATTTGTCAGCAAAATAAAAAGAAATGGGGGAGAGAAAATAGGTAGCTGCCTAATGTCTTAGTTTCATAAGCAATCCAAGCATGTTAAAAACAAGTGAGTTAAATAAATGTAAATAAGATAAAATTCCCATGCAAAATATATCATCCCTATACCAGAGGATTATAACATTCCTATTATCAAGAATAAAAAGCTGAAGGAAATCTTTATAAACAACAATTTAATTCTCAGGTCTAGACAAGTACCTGAGAGGTTAGAGGTAAAATTTTGTCACCTGTAGAGTTTCTTATTATAGTGAGACTAAAAACATGTGGAACCAACTAAGTGCTGTGGCTCACGCATGTAATCCCCAGCACTTTGGGAGGCCAAAGTGGGTGGATCACCTGAGGTAAGGAGTTTGAGACCAGCCTTAGCAACATGGAGGAATTCCATCTCTACCAAAAATACAAAATTAGTCAGGCATGGTGGCACATGCCTGTAATCCCAGCTACTCGGGAGGCTGAGGCAGGAGAATCCTTTGAACCTGGAAGGTGGAGGTTACAGTGAATTGAGATTGCACTATTGTACTCCAGCCTTGGCAACAAGAGTGAAATTCTATCTCAAAAAAAAAAAAAAAAAAGTGGGACCATACATAAACAAGCTCTGTTCCACCCTGACAAATTATACCACAAGAAAAATCATGCTCCTAAAAATTGTGAGTTATATAATCCCTTCATTGTTGGTAGTCTCTAATCATGCAATATTTTGATAATGGAGCCTTGGATAAATACTAATAGCAAATTGCTACTGATGAGTTCCAATGAAGAAGGAATCCCACATGGAACTGTCAGTTGTGACTGTCTAGGATATACTATAATTTGTGCAGACTTTAACAACCTATCATATGTGCGGGTAACTGTGTCTCAATAAGTGAAAAATAAGGACCAATGTGGATTAGAAACTCTAAGAGCACCTCTGTCACTCAATAATTAATTGAAAATTAAACATTGGTCAACATCACTTAATTTTTACTATGGAATAAACAGAAGACTGCCAGAAGGAATAAATCCCTTTAAATGGGCATCTTTGGGAGAATGCTTCTACTCTGGCTTGGCATACATGTAAATAAATTTATAATTAAAAATCTATTTCAAACATTATCTGCTATAGCTCATTCTACTGCAAAGACTATAGTTATAGTTGCTCAGCAAACTTTAAAAAACTTATCTTGCTAAATTGTTTTCAATATCAGGATTGCTTTGATCTATGAGTTAGCTGAACTAGGGGATTTTCCATATTATCATAACTAACACTTCCTGCTGAAATTGAATAAATACATCTTGCATGGTTAAAAACTCAACTATAAGAAATCGACAAGCTACTTGGTCTATACAAATGATGGTGACAGAGAGTAATTTCAGTTTCCAAGGATTTGGTCAATGTCTGAAAGCTGAGAAGCCGATTAAAAGGAGGAAATTGGTAGGTTAATTAGTTTGGTCTAAAGCTGTGTCTGTACTTAGCAAACTAAAACCTAACTTAGTGTGTAAGCAAAGTGTAACCTAACTTAAGAGTATAGTCTTGTAACAAATACCTGAGTCTCAGACAATCACAGCAGCTGAGCTTCAGCCAGTCACAGGCTACCAACTGGTTAGACCATGTCTATATTAGGCAAATGTCAAGCTGTAACCAATCAAGCTGTTTCTATGTGTCACTTCTTTATTCCGTCCATAAATACCGCCTGCCCACATTGCTGGGTGGAGTTGTCTGAACATATCTTTGTTCTGAGTCCTAAACTCTGCTAAATTTAATTTGTCTAAAGTTTTTATTCTACAAGAAGCTAATTCCACTGAGGAATTTAATTTTATGAATCAGACCACGCATTACAATTACGAAGTTTGTTTTTCTTTTGTGTGATCTATGATAAGTACATCAGGTATGTATAAAGCATTATAACCACTAAATAATGAGAGGTAGAAGATAGTTTGATTTTTATATTTATTATGGGAGTAAAATGTTTATATAGATATATAATATGACATTTATAGAAAACTGTTATTAACTCAGTACTTACAGTTTTCATTAGAAATTAACAATAGTAAGCAAACCGTGTAAGTTTTAAAATAACAACAGAATGAAAAACACTCTTGTCATTCAGGAAAAAAATTAAATTGAAAATAAATTTGATAGTTTGGGACATATTCAGGATTTTTTAAATAAAAAATTTATAGTAAAAGATACAATGAAGAAGAAAAAGAAAAATCTGACTACTTAGTGTCTAGAAGCAGTGCATTGAGCATGAGTTATCAACATTAATTTTTAGTTAGAAAAAATAAAAGACATAAAATATATAGAAAAGGTAAGAATATTATATAATTTTATTTCTCAATTATAGTTATACTAAATATTTTTATTGAGTTACAGTTTCTACAATTTAGGATAAATCAAGATCATTGGGGAAAGTACAAAGAAGAGTAATAAAAGGATTAAATGATCATGATTAAATATTATGTATAGGGCCGGGTGTGGTGGCTCTATTCCCTGTATTCCCAACACTTTAGGAGGCTGAGGAGGGGCAGATCACAAGGTCAAGAGATGGAGACCATCCTGGCCAACATGGTGAAACCCCGTCTGTACTAAAAATACAAAACTTTGCTGAGTGTGGTGGTGTGTACCTGTAGGCCCAGCTACTAGGGAGGCTTAGGCAGAAGAATGACTTGAACCCAGGAGATGGAGGTTGCAGTGAGCCGAGATAGCGCCACTGCACTCCAGCTGGACAACGGAGTGAGACTTCATCTCAAAGAAAAAAAAATGAATAAATATTATTTTAACATTATTTTTAAAAATGCTATGTATATATGTATGTTATATAAAACATATATGATTTTATATATAACATATATGATTTTATATATATACATTTATAGATATAATTAAGGAATTTCATGTTATTCAACCAGAAAATGAGTAGTCTTTTGATAATGGTAGACTACTCTTATATCCTCTGCAGACAAGTTGAACCTCTAATGCAAATTTGAGCTTGTATATCTATTAATAATTAGTATTAATTTTATTACTGATTTTGCTTTAATTGAAAAGGGTAGCACTAGCAGCAGTAACAACAAACAAAACCTTCTTCTTTGAAACCAGACTGTTCTCTCATTGAGGTGTCTCTTACCACCTACATTTGCACATTGACTTCCGGCCTCACTAAACTTGCTTGTCTCACAAAGTCACTGGGAAAACACTAAATTTTGTCATGCCTTGTCACTCAGCACTTCCTTTACCACTGCCATCAGTCTTTAGGGCTGTCCTCTTTCAGACTCTTTTCCAGACCTGGGACCTGTATACATCCAGTGTTCCTCACAACACAGTGTCTCTTTATCAGAGTCGTGGAAAGCTCTGATGATCCAGAGAAACTCAGGGGAAAAAAACCCAGCATTATCTTATCCAAATAAGCACATTCCTTCTTTGCCACGAGGCTCTCAGTCTAGTGGCAAGCCTTTAGAAACCAGTATTTGTCATCTGAACCACAGAATAGAGAAAAATATTTGTGATGGCCGGGAACGGTGGCTCATGCCTGTAACCCCAGCACTTTAGGAGGCCAAGGCGGGTGGATCACCTGAGGTCGGGAGTTCAAGACCAGACTGGCCAACATGGTGAAACCCCGTCTGTACTAAAACTACAAAAATTAGCCAGGCGTGCTGGTGGGCACTTGTAATCCCAGCTACTTGGGAGGCTGAGGCAGGAGAATCACTTGAACCAGGGAGGTGGAGGTTACCGTGAGCCATGATTGCACCATTGCACTCCAGCCTGGACAATAAGAGCGAAACTCTGTCTCAAAAAATAATAAAATAAAATAAAATATTTATGACTATTTTCTCTATTCTCCAAAGAATGGTAGTAGTATTATGCTAGGTGCCTCGGAAATTTTATTATACATAATGGATAGACATCTTAATACATTAAGTTTTAATTCTTACTGAATCCCTAGCAGTAAAACTCTAAGCCTCTAGGTCATGCTTGTAACATTTTTCAGGCAATGTTCCATACTTATCTGGATATTGACTCTGAGAGTTGGGGGTCGCAGAGAAGATTCTGATTGACCCCTTGTTGATTATTTGCTTCCTACTCTCGATTAATGAAAAGAGACAAGCTTATCTTTTTTGGTCTCCTTTATAATTTTAGGGGGAGAGTTTCCCTGTATCATATTTCCTTTTCTCTGCCCTGAGGGTAACTTTGGGACAGACAGCAAACTCCATGGATCCCTCATAACTAGTGGAAGTGGCTGACTCTGTTTTTGAAGAAGCTGTGTAGGTTTGACTCAACTTCACATGATTTTTGACAAAAGACTTTTAGGATAATTAAAAATTACTGAAAATAAGAATATATTGGCCTAATATTGGTTGATAGTCCTCAAACATTCACCTTGTAAAACAACTATATGACTGTATGTAGCTTTATCTAAACATTTTGAAGCTCTATATAACAATTTATGTTAATAAGTATGGTGGGACCCCAACAAATTACCATACTGATTTTTAGACATATTATAATTTGAAAATATCTCAGAAAAACAGAGAGTAAGTTTTCATATATTCTGTTACAAACCATGAGGTCTTGACAAGTTGCTAATTTTCTTTGAGTTTTGTTTTCCTCATTAATAAAATAGAAATAATGACCTGCTTTGTTTCAAAGTATTAAATTCACAAAGTATAAGTTTTTTAAAAAAGATATTATAAGTTACAAATCACTTTTTAAAAATTCTCATTTTCTTTTAACTTTTGACTCAGGTAGGAAGTCTCCTCTTAAGCATGCTTGAACATTCAGTATCATTTTATTTGGAGAAACCACCGGTAATTAGTTCAGATTTGGAATTCATTGTCACAGCTTGTACTTTCTAAGCTCTCACCCATATGAACTGAACTCATTTCCTTTGCACAGCTTGACCTTTTCTAATTAATGCACGGGATTGCCTAACTGCAACGTGCATTGACGTGCTGTGCCTATCAGGAGCTGAAAAAGTTCCAGCTCTTTAAATTTCCCAAAACTTTGCATTGGAAAACAGATCTTTAAAATTTTAGTTTGTTGGATAATACCCAAATTACTCTTAGCTTATTATTTCCTATTTTTCAGAAATGAATATTATCTACTCTCTTTATTAATATTCTTATTCTCCTTAAATCCATGTAAAGAAAACAGGTTCATTCTTTATGATTAGCCTTTTGAAATTGTGGACATTCTTATCGTTGCTAACAGAGGAGAGTGACGCATTTGAAACAAAGTAAGATGACATAAATAAAAGTTATTAGGATCATCTAACAGAAAGGAATAATTTAAACCAATATATTTAAGTAATATATCTTATGTGTTTTCTTTTTCTTTTTATTAAAACATCCTAGGTGTAGTATTGGTCTTTTCTCTTAGTTCTTCACCGCCAAACAAAGGATAAGATTTAATTAAAAAATGATTGACGATTGAAAGGAAGATAAAACAGATCTTAAATTACAGCTACTACACAAGTCTAGGCATCTTTAGGGTCACTTAATAAGCTTCTTCTCTGACTTGCTCCTTGCTTCCCCCCATATGGTGAAGGCTAAGCTGGGTATTGTTTCCAAGGCCTTCTGGCACCTCTTCAGAGTTCAGGTAAAAAATATACAAGAATACCAAGTGATCATAAAACGCAGGCACAACTCAGAAAATTTGTAAGTATCTTTTTTTTTCTCTCTACCCTCTTATTACCAACCAAAATTACAATGGATGACCCAAGAAATTGCACCAGCTTTAATCTATGACTTCTATTATTCCCTGGCACATCCGTGTATACATTTACAGTTTAAGAAACAATTCAATAAATGAATATTTTTTGATGGAAAAAAATATACTGGGTTGTGATACTAAATTGCTGAGAGCTGACACTTACCTTGCCCTTTCCGTAGAAAAATATCCACAGCTAGGAGAAAGATGCCCTGAGAGGCAGGGAGGTAATTGCTGGCTGTTTTGGATGAGCTCAGCAAATTTCAAAATGGGAATATCAGTACCGTACATCTTGTAAGAAGAGGAAACTGAAATGTATACCCAACGTCTAGTCTTGTTTTGAAATGGAAGAACATGATAACAGATTCTCAGATGAAGGGAGTATGACAAAATCAACTGTTTTTTTTTTTTTGCACTTAAATTTTCAAAGATTTAATGATAGGATAATATTCATGTTATATTACTAAGTAAAATAAAAGGAGGTAATGAAATAGTATACAGAAAAAAATTATTTTTAGTAGAAAATATTACACATTCACACATATACATGGATTTCACATGTCCTATAATCACAATCCATGTGTATGAAATTAGTTACTTTGATTTTAATGCTCAAATAAACTGTATTTAATTTAAATTTAATTACTATATTTTAATATAAATAAAATGGTACTTCCACAAGCATGATTTTTGTTCCTTGGCACTGCCATCCCTTCTTGCTTTTGGATGGCCTCTTGGGATAACTTATTCTAGCCTGCCATCCACCATGTCCACTACCTTAACCCGGCGGTCACTGCCATGATGCCTTTGCTAGTTACCTTCTGTGACTGATGACTGCCCCTCAGAGGCTGCCTGAAGGATGCTCTGAGAAGACACTGCTAATAGCGTCTCTTATGAAATCGCAGTTCCATGAAAAGCGTGCTCTGTCTGATGTAACTCCCTTAAATCTGCCATGCTCAAGGGAGTGAGCAGTGCTGGATTGCACATGGTGCTTACTGGAGCAGACCTTTCCACAGCGCCTGCCACAAATTGTCACTTAGGTTTCTTCATTTCCAGTGACTACCAAATTCATAAAAGCAAAACTTTCAGCTTTTCCTTTTCAATCTCGACTATAGTGTCAACAAAGCAAAAACAACCCAAAAATTCAAAAAAACTAAAAAATATGAAAAAATTCATTGTCTAGCTAAACAAAAAACTGTTTTAGGTGCAGAGCTGTGCACATTTATATTCTGTTTAGACATTTGGGTATGTTTGTCTTCTAATAGCCACCCAGGAAAAAAGAATTTTTGAAATTAAAATAACGTTATTCTTAGAATGTAATCTGACAAATAACAGTGTCAAGTTTCTTAAACTATAATACAAATGTCTAATTCAAATTAAGATAACTTCAGTTTCTTCTCTAAAACTTTGAATATCTAATTACTTCAAATTTATGTAATAGAACGGTCATTTCTGTTGAATTTTTTTTCTAAAGAAAGGATATTTTCAATTCAGAGGAAAGGATAAATAGAAAAAGTGTCTGGAAGAAAATACAATAGATTCAAAGTTAAATGGATTATCCCTGTATTATGGAAGTATAATTTATATTTATCTTTAAATGTTTTATAAATAATATACATTGCAATATTAAGAGAATGTTATTAGAATATGATTTCATATTTATATATTTTAGAATTGTGGAAATGGGAGGGGGAATGTTTGCAAATGTTTATACTTACCCTGTCTCATACAGCAATTTAGCATTCAAAGCAGTGGGATATGTGTTGTGGAGAGTGAATATTCCAAAGCGTGAGTTTAATTTCAGCTCCAATTCTCACTGCACGACTGCTAGCATTAGCATTGTTTGGACTTCTGATATCTCATCTGAAAATAGTTACAGGAAATAGTTCAAAGGCTTTTTTTTGCATAGTTAGCTGATTTACCATGTATAAAATTTTAATTAGTTAACGTTGGAGATTATGAAGAATCTCCAGTTCACTGCTTGTGTCCATAGGCCAGTGCATGAACTTAACTGTGAACTTGGTCCTCTGTTGAATGTCTTTTGATGATTATCTTTGTCTACTTAGTTCTCTTCCATGATTCTGAACATACCCTCTTATATTTCAGAATCTAGATTTGATATTTTTTCTCTATCTTTAGAGAAGAATAAAATTTGATGTACAATATGTTTAGACAAGTTTTGAAGTTCCTATATAATTAAATTTTCCTATTTATACATTTTCTCCCAGTGCATAAATAGCTGCCACAACTGGTGTCATTTCTCACTCTTAAGTTACAATGCAGCACTCATGCTGCCTTGTGAAAGTTATGTTCGACAAGACAGCCATGCCACCTTGGCCTCTGGAGATGCATCCTTCCTCCTTTCTTCAGAAATTAGGACAGGTTTTTCTGTGTTAACTTCAAAACCAACTTATTATTACTATTTTTTTAACTTTTGCTTTCCCTGCACATTGCTTTCTTCTTCGCATCAGGCTGCATTACCTGATACTGTTTCAGATTCTTAACCCCGATCAGGCAGGGTGTCTCTTGGGTTCCCCCTCCTGTTGTGATCTGCAACCAGCTGAGCTCTTGATGGGAAATTGAACACCCCAAGGAACCTCTACTGGTCTGGTAGAGTAGCTAGAGCTTTTTCTAGTGTTTCTCCCGTTGGGTTCTCTCTTCTTTAATTAAATACGATTGGTAATACACATAGGGCCCTCACTGCTCAGCCATTCTGTTGGGAAACTACACTGCAATCAAGAATCAAGTCAGGTGAAGTAAGAGTGATCTTTTTTTGTTTGTTTAATAGCTTCTCCAGAGACATGATTAGTAAAAGCTGTGATCATGTGTAGTAGTAAGAATACTGGGAAGTAGGGAAGCAAAAATAAAAAATGCTAGCTTTTCTCTAAAAATCTTCAACTGCATCTACAGCAGTCAAACATCCTACATAACTTCTGTTTTATGATCATTTCAATGTGCCTTATGAATCTCTGCAAAAGAAGTACAAACTTCTCAAGGAGAACTATATTTAAAACAGTCTGTGTCTAGGACTTTAAAAGTGTAGCTATGAAAGCCTGTTTCATACCATACTTTCTTTGCTTATCTTGATTACTTCTTTTCAGATACGTGCAAAATATTTGAGGAGGAATAGCAGTGATAGCTCAACAAGTCATGTGCCTCTGTAACAGCTTTAGATATGAAAGGAGTTAATATTTTCACTAGTGCTTTTGTTTCTAACATATTAGAAGTTTCATACCCTTTAACCTTTGCAATCACCGTCAGCCTTTCATTTGAGAGTAAAAAGAATATAATATTCTTGTGAATCAAGCCACAATGAACACTTACTTTGATGACCTGAATGTTTATATTTTATATAATTATTTCTCATATTAAAAAATTGAGTTTTTTTCAGCCTTTATATATCTGTGAATAACGGCATCTTTGAAATATGTTGCTGCTTGCTAATTACTTTGTAACATGTCATCTAGGTTCCTACAGGGTACTTGTGCAAATACAGCTTTGGTATGTTTTACGTTCTTCCTCTGCCCCTCCATTGCTACTAGGTCACTTCTTTTTAGCTTATTATAGATATTCTGTGCATATAGGGCTGGGTGTGTGGGTGGAGATTATTCTGACTTTTTAATATATACAGATGGAAGTGGGAACAATAGTAGCAGGTAGGGTCATGACGACAAGAATCATCCTGCAGTATTTGGGCCCAGTTCGGTTTATTATATTTCATGTTTGCAGTTTATTTTGCAGGTAACCAAAAGTCGGTATTTCAAAGAGTCAGGGAAAATAGAGTGCATTGATTGTTACCACAATAGGAATTCTTCAATACAAAGAATGCTGGAAACCTCATGGACATGATGTGTTTCAAAAACAAGAATTTAATTGAGGAAATGATGGGATGTTGTTGAGAAAGATAAATATGCCTCTAGGAGGTAAAACCATCCCCTGGGTCAAGGTTCCCAGGGAGAGATGTGGCAGAAGCCAACTAAAGCAGGGCAAGGCCAGTGGTTTCATAGATTCCTGGGCCAAAACCACAGAATGCAAATGAGTCAGGGATTTGTCGCCTTAAAGGGAACTCTTCTTTCAGGAAACCAGATAATTATCTATATTGGCCTCATAGGGTGTCATAAGTCATAAAATTAATGTTTAACTTAGAAAAAAACATATATGTCCATCAACAGTGTTATATTTGAATAAATTATAATGTGTGGAGTACTATGGAATCACAGATCATAATTTTGTCCACATTCCTAGTATACATAGGTAATAAGGCATCCATAGTTATGAATTTTTAACCATATCTGTCTACACAAGTAAAAATCTACGATATTTTTTTCCAGTGGCAAAAAGGAACAAGTTCGAAAGATAACACTTTACACATATAATATGAGTATGGTTTTATAAAAAATTTAGAAGATGTCTGTGAAGAGTGAAGGAAAAAGAAAAAGAGAAAATAAATTTCAGTCTCTAAAAATTAATTTTTTGGTGGGAAATTAGAAGAATGTAGGCAAAGTATTTCTGAAGCATATATAATAAATATTTAATTCCAAGTTAGTAATATTTACTTTTTGAAATTTCAGTAAAGATTATGTGAAAATAGAAAACTCAGTACATATTTTATTTATTTTAATCATATTTATAATCTTTTTGATACAGAATCTTTCAATTTCTCTTAGTAAATCAGTCAAACTTAATTCTTTTCTTGGATTTTGTATTTCAATGTCTTCAGTTGATTTTATGTATCAATGATTTACAACTGAATTTGTTTGAACATAAATTGAGGAATGTACCTATATGACTAAAAGCAATTGTATCAAATTCATACACTCAGCATGCAAGTAACACTACTAGAAACATCTTTAATCACACTGACTTTCAAACTTAAACTGTGCATCTCCTACTGATTATATTTTTCCAATATAGGACATAGATTTCAAAGTTCTGAAAGCGCTTTCAATAAACATTCAAATAAAAAGTGCATAATTTTACAGGAGGTGATAGTTTTAGGAGTATCAGAAATAATTTTATATGTAATTTACACATTTGGTAAAGTGTTGTTCTTGTTAAGTAAAGTATTTTGGGTATGGGATTATGTGTCTGTGTGTGTGTGAGAGAAAGAGAGAGAGAGCGAGAGAGAGAGAGAGAGAGGGATTATATTAACGAAGTTTAAGAACAAAGGAACTTTAAATGATTTTTCTGGCTAAGGATATACTCTCAGTACTTACGACTTCTCAATCAAACTATTATTAATGAATCTGAAAGGGTTACAAAATTGAATATAAAATGATCATTTATATTCTCTTCATGAAGTTGTAATTTATATTTCATTATGCATTAAAATTAATAATAGTACATTTTAGACATTTGTTACACTTGAGTTAATATAATTATGTAGTCTTTATAACAAATGCTACCCACCACTGTTCTCCCACTCCTATCACTCGACAAAAAATTAAATGATTTGAAAAAAATGATACATGCAGACACAAGCACACACACACACACACACACACACACACACACACACAGAGGCTGAAGTTTAATTTTAAATTACAAAATCATGCATAATGTTCTTTCTTTCTGTCGAAAATATAATCAATTTTGCTAGTTCAGATTCAGATGAATTAGTTCTTCATAAGCTTTGATAGGGCTATCGCTTAGTAGATTAATGTAACTTCAGCCCATTACACATAATGGTGGTCAAATTAATTCACTAAAACTTTGACCACATTCTAGATAGTAAACCGAGAAAAAATTAATCAGCTTGGGGCTGTGTATCATATTACATGCAGAAGTGAATCATATGAGTGTAAATTATGCACATTATTTCTATCCCATTTCAAAATAGGAGAAAGTATAACATGCAGTTTCATCATTGTAAATTTTGTAATTATTGGAGTGTTTCATTATATACCAATTATATTATGAAACAATCAAATAGTTATAACAAATTGTGTAATCACGTTCCTTATAACTGAAGTAAATTACTTTGATACATTCATTAATGAGAGCACTTTAATTTAAACTATAAGAAAGAAAAGTATTACAAAGCTATTTGGTAAAATAATTTACCAACATAAACATAGTTAATTTGATAAATTTTAGTCCGTTAAATGTGTTAGTTGAGAAGATATTATGAGATGAATCCAATGATGCAATCATAAATTTGTTAAATTATGTTTAGAACATATCTTTATTTATGACTTTGATTCAAGGCAAATGTATTCACAGTTTTCACTACTTCTGATTCACTAACTTCGGATGTATCCTACTGAATATGACAGAACAGTGGAAAGCATTGCAGAATGAAGCAAAAGGCCATCTACTTCCAGATCAGATGTTCCCCTCAGTTTCTTTAAAACTTTGAACAATTCACTTAATCAAATATATTTCTTAGAGTATAAATGGAAATAGAAGAATAAACATCAAAATTTGAATAAATTAAATGGTAGAAAACCCATAAAAATGTAATTTTCCTAGAGCTCTTGACAAATATCTATCAGAGGCTCAGAATGATTTAATGTTATTAAAGTAAAAAAATGCAAATCCAACTTTGGTTTCTACATTGTCTATTGTTTACTCAGTATCAAAGCTGTATTTTGAACATATGCTATCTTTATGTAACACTTGTGTTTCATTACCATCTTCTCAGTCATCGATCCACCCATCCATTTATTAATTAATTCATTCATTAGTAGTGTTGTATATCCTAAAATATTAATATTTGTGCTATCTCAAACATTGTTATAAATGTTTTTCTACTCACCTTGCCTCTAGATGGATTATGGTTGACTTGCTGAGAATGTGGAGATTAAAGCCGTAAATATTGACGTTTTGACTACCTACATAAGCTCATGAAAATAAAATATAAAATATCAAGAGAATCAAGAAATAATATATTCTTTTAAAATGAAAATAAAGGTCTACCTTCAGCTATCCCTGCTGTTCCACTGGAGACTAGATGAGAAATTTGTAGAGAGGAGACATGAAGAGAAAGAAATAGGTCATGGCTTTAGATGAGGTCACAGCAGGTGCAGAAAACAATGGAGTTTCT
This sequence comes from Ateles fusciceps, assembly GCA_036589455.1. Lineage (NCBI taxonomy): Eukaryota > Metazoa > Chordata > Mammalia > Primates > Atelidae > Ateles > Ateles fusciceps. The sequence goes on along the minus strand of JAZHEH010000174.1, from coordinate 883,543 downwards.
CCAGTGATCAAAAGAATAAAGAATAGAGACAAGTATAGGCTGCTGAAAAGATCCATCAAGTGTGAGAGCCCGGTGGAGCTGCAGCCCCATTTGCACCAACTAGCATTGAGGGGGCACCTCGTTTCCCATTGTGATCTACTTGAGCTATTCTTCCCTCTGGTGTAGGTAAAACTTTCTCCCAAGAGGTGGCACCAAACGACACCTAAGTCCTGAGAGTTGGCTAAGATAATCAAACCACCGTGTTTTTACATCTGCCTCACCCTACTTGTTTTTAATCACCCAGGAAATATGAAATGTCATTACAGAAGTGTTTTTAACTAAGAAAAACTCTGGTGAAGAGCAAAGGAAAACATCACAACATCTCTTTATTAATGAAACACTTTCTTGTCATCAAAATAAATATATTTTGATCAACTTTATATCTGAAACTTGGAGGAACAAGCAACACTATGAGAATAAATCCCTTAACCCTAGAGTTGCAGGGAACTGACCACTGCCAACAACCTGAATGAGATTAAAAGTCCATCCCCAGTGGATAAACCAATGCTTGAATCGTGTTCACAAAAGCTATGAAAATAAATATGTGTTGATTTGTAATACTAACTTTATGGTAATAGATATATATTGTGGCAATAAATAATACATTTTCTCAACTTTTTCATGTTGAGTTTTTCATTAATAGTGACATTTAACTGACAACCATTCATGAAATCTCCCCCATTGTCATTTAAAAATGCTTATTAAGCACTGAAATGCACGCCTCATACTCATATACAGAAATATGTCACAACAGTGCAAGCAAAACCAAAAACACCCAATAAGCTTCAGGATAATATCTTTTCTAAAATGAAATTATAATAACATCTGGTTTAAAACCATACTTATTTATGGCTTATGAGTCTGACTATTTTATATAGACTCCAGAAAAAGGATGCAATCCTCCCCCACCCAACATTTATTTTTAAGTTGAGGCTGATAATACAGCACACAAGATAATATGATAAGGCATATTACTCATGTAATGAGTCTTTTGAGGGAGAGAGCACGGCAGGAAAGCTTTGAAGGTGGTCTAAAAATGGCTCAAAAGTGCATGGAAAGGAGTCTGCTTAGAGTTTTTATGGTGGTCCCAGAGTGGGGCCAGGACCAGCTCTCCATCTGTGTCCAGGAGATTACATGGTTTGATTTCCTGGCAGCTCCACCGGGGGGGGGGGGCATGCATATAATCTCTGCTTTCCCTGATTAGAGGCAGAAGTGGGAGAGGGAGGTTTGATACTTAAAAGCAGTGAGCGAATATCCAAAAATGAAGTTAGCTTTATTGCAATAAGTTGTGTGTTGTTTGGTTTCAGCTCTGCTCTGTCTTTTGTGTCTGGAGTTACCTACAGGCAGCTCTGCTCAATACTGGTGGAGAATCCACATGCCTGGAAAACTGAAATTCTCCAGTAAGTTTACAACGGTAGTGTAAGGAATCCAAAGGGAGAGGTGAAACCCTCAAATATTGGAGGACAGTGGTTTGGAACTGGAACCCTACAACTTTGTATTATATTAACTGAATTAAATTATAAGACCTGTTTAGATTTAAAGGGTGGAGGAGACTCCTTTTCTTCATTCAAAAAAACATTGCAAAATCAAAGGGCAAGAGGCACAATTACAGGGAGTGGAATAATTGGAGCCATTTTTGTAAACAATTTACCACAGAGTAGATGAAAAAAAAAACATTTGTGTTTCACTTTATTGTATACAAATTTCAGCACATGGAATTCATATGAAACAAAGGGAAAAGCATCAGTTTACATGTGACATTCTGCCCCTGATTTACAGTATCAGGATTGTACTAACCAGAAATTTGAGTAGCCAACTTTTGACAATGTAAGTTAATTTTCAATTACTCTGATTTGTTCTTTGAAGAATATTGAATAATAGTGCCTGACAAATAGAGTCTGAGTCCTTTTAAATTAAAGTACTCAGAAATAGCAATATCCAAGGAAAAGAATGCTGAGCTAGGCTAGGGGACTGTGAGATTTATAGAACCCTTAATTAAACTAATAGTTAGCAACACAAAAAGTAAGATCCCCTGGAGCAGTATATCAATGGATTGCATTTTCTCAAGTATTTCATCAATTCAAATAATTAGAAAAATGCGGCAATTGTTTTAGGGATTTCCTTCCTTAGTAGTGCATATTTGAATTCAAAGAATGTACTTTAAAAGTTTAATTGGCCAAACCTAAACCTACTCAAAGTTTATGATTTAATAAGGACTTTCACTGTAACACTATAAATTAAATCTAAGCCAAGTTCAGGCTTTACAGACTGTCCATTGGGAAATACAATATGATGGCCTCACTTTATCAGGAAATTAGTAACATGATACATTGATCAAGGAGCTTCTGAAAAGAAATTTAAGTATAAACTAATAGATTATTTTAGAAAGAAAGGAAAAGATCATTTGAGATAAAAGACAGTTTTAATATGATAATAATTAATCTATTAAACAGTAACCTATTTAATAGCAAATTAATAGCAGCAGTCTACTGAAGATTGAAAATAAGAAGAGCATGCTCTTGGCAATTATTTAATGATGTCACGGAAAAACTAGAAGAACAATGAATAAGATTGATAAATATTGGCTGGTTGTTCTAATTAATAGATTATATGGTTTTCTAAATTGAAAGAATACCAGTAGCTAAAATATCATTATAACATATACACTGTTATAAAATTTTGGTGCATTACTTTGTTATAACGTATAATTACAAAAGTCAGTAGCTTTCAATTTACATGACCAATAAGATCAAATTTACATGTGTTTATACCAAGGTATAAACTGAAATAGAATAAATATGTCACACATTAGAATAACCTAAATAGGAGGGCATTTCTAGAAGTTATTTCCGTCATGGATATACGGTACTGATCTAAGTATAATAGAACAGTATGATTGAACAAGTGCCTAAATCATACTATAAAGATTTCTGAATCAAATGTCTGTACAGATCTTTTATAGTACCATAACCCTAATGTATTTATCAATTATATAATATTATTCAAAACTCAATACAGACATAAAAAGACAGTAGAAACTAAACATGCTTGAGAAATGCAAAATATTTGTACTACCATATATTTAAATATATTATTGCCTTGCAAAAATTAAAATTACATTGTACTGGAACAAAACATAAGTCTATTGGAACAGTTAAAATAATAAAAAGTATAGTAACAGACCATTGTGTTTAATATGAAGTAAGATAAGAGAACATATTCATTTGTACACACATACATACACCTAGACAGATGCACACCTAGAATATGACAGCATTCTAAAATGGATGTTATTCTTCTATTTTATATAATAAGTACATAATATAATATGATGTTAGAAGAGTTGATGAAACATTGTAATTTATTGTTTGTGCATACTGAGCCTTCAGATGAGTTTAGTATTATTCTTTATACTTTGTTATTCATTTTTTCAATAATGAATGCAAAATTTTACACTTTTATTTCAAAAAAATGAAATTTTAAAATAAGAAGACTTATTGAGAAAAGTAGTTATATTTGAAATATGAAGGTACAGTTTATCTGAAAAATACAAAACCAAGAGACTAAATGGTTTTGTACCTGCATGAGAAAATATGTTTGCAGTCTTCTTTGGTTTGAGACTGACATATGTATCTTTCCCTTTATTTATATTCATATCATGTACATATATATCATAGAAAGGAAAAAGAGGCCTACAAAGTGAATAATTTCCTAGGAAATAAAATAAATTTGAATGTACTCAGAATGAGAATCATTTTATAAACTAGTGACTCTCAAAACGTGAAGCAGAATCATTTGAGACAGGCTCAAAGTCAAATCCATTTTCACAATAATATTAAAATATTATTTTTTGTTTTAACTCTTATTGTCTCAAAATATAGCTAGAGTTTTCTAAAAGCTACATGACATGATGGCATAATTGCTCATATGATGTAGGGAGTCTGTGAAGTATTGGAGATTGTGTATTCTTAGGTGTACTCCTGTGTTTCCCAGAATATTCTGAGATAGCAGCTGGATAGAGAGAGAGAGAGATAAGTAGAGATACATAATTTTCAAAGATTAACTCAATTTTCTTTCAGAGTTCTTATTGTGCTCTTACTAGCTATTTTTAATTATAACAATTATCTCTGTAACCTCATTATCATCAAATAAATAATTATTTCAAAATCCCAAAGTGTTCCATATGCTGTGAAAAATTTTGCAATATATTTACATTTTTTCAGCACTTTTATTTATCTAAGGTGTTATTCCAGAATTTTTGGTATATTTTCACATAGTTAAGAATAGATACTTTGTGTATAAAGAGATTAGGCCAGGCACTGTGGCTCATTCCTGTAATCCCAGAGTTTGGGTGACTGAGGCACTAGGATCAGTTGAGGCCAGGAGTTGGGCACCAGCCTAGTAACACAGAAAGACCCCGACTCTACAAAAAGTAAAAGCATTAATGGGTATTGTATGTGCCTTTAGCCCTAGCTACTGTGGAGGCTGAGGTGGGAGGATTTCTTGACCTCAGGAATTCAAGAATACGGTGAGCTACACTCATGCCCCTGTTCTCTAGCCTGCATAACAGAGCAAGACCCTGTCTCTATAAAAAAATTAATTAATTAAAATAAAATAAAAAAATAAAAAGATAGATGATATGACTTGCTTTCTTAACCCACAGTTGCATCATGAATGTCTAAAGATTCTGACACAAGATGAAATTAACACATCTGAGATCTCTACATTAAACATAAACATGATCTTGTTTAAAAAGCCAAATATTGTTTTATCTTTTCAAATGAGAAATAAGAAAGCCACTGATGGATCTTACCAGAGTATAGTTTATGTCTTGACCTTGTGTACACATCTTTCCAACTTTCTGTGCTAAGAAGTAGAAAGGGCACTTCAAAGACTTCCGCTGGTTGTGTCTAGGAAAAGTATAGGTATAGATCATTGAGTTGTGAGCTGAAGTAGAAACTGCTTTTTTCTTTCCCAAAGGAAAACCAGTTTTAGAAATAATTACTTGAAAAATAACAATAAGTGAGACTATGGTATTTTACAAATATTTTCTATAAAATATAAAGTGAGCCACTTTCTTCCAGGAAAACAATTTCTGTACTCGTTGCTAATGACAAAATAAATGTCTCGGACAAAAATAAAAGTTTTGGAAACTGTGAGCTGATGCTATCTCAATAGTTTTTTAAAAATAAAATTTTTATTTTTGATAAGTAAACTTAAAAATAAAATTTTTATTTTTGATTGATTCCTTTGAAATCAATGGTGATATTTTTAAATGTGATATTAACTTTTAGAAGAACTGTTTAACTAAGTTGCACAACATTTTCCAAAATAACTAATGACAGAAATGTACCTGGATAACAGATCCATTCACAGAGGAAGAGAGACATATTAATTTCAATATATTTCAATATAATTGAGTATAAAATTGTTACATTTTCAGATTCCACTTCTCTAGTTTTAGCTTATATCACGATAAATATCTACAATGATCACAAAAGATTATAAATTGCTCATCCTTTTCCTGAATTTTCTTTATATCCTTTAGTTTCTACACTTTGTGTAAGAGATTGAAGGCACAAACAGATATAAGAATCAAACTATCCTGTTTTGCACCAAATTTAAGTCTATTTTCCCTTCCTTCCTTCCTTCCCTCCTTCCTTCCTTCTTTCCTTCTTTCTTTCCTTCCTTCTCTTCTCCCTCCCCTCCTTCCCTCTCTCCCTCCCTCCCTCTCTCTCTCTTCTCTAAATTTTTGTTATTTTTAGTAGAGACAGTGTTTTACCATGTTAGCCAGGCTGATCTCTAACTCCTGACCCCAAGTGATCCGCCTGCCTCCACCTCCCAAAATGCTGGGATTAGAGGTGTGAGTCAGGACATGTGGCCAAGTACATTTTCAAAAACGTAAAACAGTATCATTCCTTTTAGTAATTTTTATTTTCTTCTTTTTGAGACCGAGTCTCACTCTGTTGCCCATGGTGGAGTGCAGTGGCATGATCTCCGCTCACCGGAACCTCCACCTCCCACGTTCAAGCGATTCTCCTGCCTCACACTCTCAAGTAGCTGTAATTGCAGGCATGCGCCATCATGCCCAGCTAATTTTTGTAATTTTAGTAGAGACAGGGTTTCGCCATGTTCACAAGGCTGATCTTGAACTCTTGACCTCCACCCACCTGTGCCTGGGATTATAGGCATAAGCCTCTGTACTTGGCCCCTCTTAGTAATTTTTTTTGTGAATAGTTTCTGTAATGTGTTGTTTATGTTAGTAGGTAATGAGTTTATTGGTATTTTTAAATTAATTTATAAATCAATATTTTTAAAATATCCTTTTAAAATTTCTATTACAATTAAAATTGACAGATATGTACCACATGTGTATATATTAGATGTATGTATTTATGGAATACATCAGCTATATTGATACAGGCATACAATGTGTAATAATCACATCAGGGTAAATATATACCATGTGTGGGATATTTATTAAAATAAATAAAAATATTAAAATGATTATAAAGATATGTAATTTATAATTTTAAGAGTGAAGTATCTACGTATATAAGGTATTAAGAAGTATTTTAACTTATCACATCAGTTGTGAGAGCATTTCAGTTGTTATAGGAGTCTATGTGTATTTCCTATGGTAGCTTAATTCTAAATTTTATATTTAATATCAATCATTTTATAATGATATCACAGCCTTTTAACTAAGACAGTCTCTATATTATTAATGCAAATATCAAGCAAAATATCTCTATGTATTCTTACACTATGTCATTTATATTGTGGTTGTTTTAATCTTTTACACATAAAATTCCTTCAGCAAACATATTTTTTAATCAACAGTTATCAAAATTTTTGGTCTCGGGATCCCTTTGTATTCTTAAAGAGAGAAAATAATCCCAAAGATGTGTTTTCTATATTCTTTTTCTTATTTTAAAATGTACAATAAATTATTGTTGACTGTAATCTCTCAGCTGTGCTTTTAAATACTAAATCTTATTTATCCTTTCTAACTATATTATGTATCTATTAACCATCCTCACTTCCCCACCCACCTCATTACCATTGTCAGCTTCTGGTAACCATCATTTCTACACTCTATCTCCATGAGTTCAATTGTTTGAATTTTTAGCTCCCACAACAGTGTACAAACATGCAGTTTGTCTTTCTGTGCCTGGCTTAATTAATTCATTTAACATAATTTCCATCTATGTTGTTGCAAATGACAGAATCTCATTTTCTTTTATGGCTGAATACTACTTTTTTTCATCATACATATCACATTTTCTTTGTACATTCATCTGTCCATGGACATTGAAGTTGCTTCCAAATCTTGGCTATTGTGTATAGTGCTGCAATAAACATGGACATGCAGCTATATTTTTGACGTAATGATTTTCTTTCTTTTTGGTATATACTTAGCAGTGGGATTTCTGGATCATGTGGTGGTTTTACTGGTAGATTTTTGAGGGACTTCCATACTGCTCTCCAAAATGGATATACTAATTTACACTGTCATCAATAGTGTATGAGGGTTCCCTTTTCTCCCTCATACACATTCTCACCAGCATTCATTATTGCCTGTCTTTTGGTCAAAAAGTCATTTTAACTAGAATGAGACAATATCACGTGGTAGCTTTGAACTGCATTTCTCTGATGATCAATGGTATTGAGTACCTTTTCCTATAACTATTTGCCATTTGTATGTCTTTTTTGAGATATATCTATTCAGATTTTTTGCCTGATTTTTGAACAGATTATTAGATTTTTTCCTATTTAATTGTTTGAGCTCCACATAGATCTTGGTTACTAATTTTTTGTCAGATAGTTCCCAAATATTTTCTCTCATTTTTTGGGTTGTCTCTTCACTTTGTTTCTTTTGCCATGCAGAAGCTTTTTAAGTTGATGTGGCCTTATTTGTCCATTTTTGTTTTGGTTACCTGTGCTTTTGAAGTATTACTCAAAAAAAAAATAATCTTTGCTCAGACCAATGTCCTGGAGAGTTTTTCCAATGCTTTCTTTTAAATGTTGCATAGTTTGTGGTCTTAGATGTATATCTTTAATCAATTTTATTTTTTGCATATGGTGGGATAGGGGTCTAGTTTCATTCATCTGCATGCAGATACCCAGTTTTTCCACTACCATGTATTGAAGAGATTGTGTTTTCTCCAGTGTATGTTCTTGTCACCTTTGTCAAAAAGGAGTTCATTGTAGGTGTGTGCATTTTTTTTCTGGATTCCATTCCATTTATCTATGTGTCTGTTTTTGTGCCAATATCATGCTACAATTTTATAGCAAAATTATACTACAATTGCTCTGTAGTATAATTTTAAGCCAGATAATATAATTTCTCGTTTTTGTTCCTTTTGCTCAGAATGGCTTTGACTATTCTGGGTCTTTTGTGGTTCCACAAACATTTTAGTATTTTTTTTTCTATTTCTGTGAAGAATGTCATTGGCATTGTGATAAAGATTGCATTGAATCTGTAGATTGTTTTAAGTAATATAGACATTTAAACAATATTGATTTTTCCAATTTATGAACATGGACTAACTTTTCACTTTTTGTGTCTTCTTCAATTTGTTGCATCAATATTTTATAATATTCATCATAGAAATATTTTATCATTTGGTTATGTTTATTCCCAGGTATTTTGTTTTAAATGTAGTTATTGTAAGTGGAATTACTTCTGTGATTTCTTTTTTAGATTGTTTGCTGTTGGTGTATAAAAAATCCTACTGATTTTCATGTGTTGATTTTGGATCCTACAACTTTACTAAATTTGTTTGTAAGATAACTTTGTTTGATATTTGACTGCCATAGCCTGTTTTAAAAAAGAGTAAAGGTAAAAAGTAAAATAAAATTTAATGATTTTATTGAAGTTTCCATTACGGATGGTTAAAATAGACTCATAATGGAAAAAAATAGGAAAACTGTTATTCATTTAGATTCTTTTAAATGTAGCACTAGTCAATATCTACCAAACATAGACTAAAAGTTAGGGCTACAAGTGAGTTTTTAGGAATAATGTCACATGCTCTGGTATGAAGAAAGTTCAGCTTTTACTGGGCTATGATTTAGCTTCCAATCTCTTATTCTCAGACTCAGCTCACTATCCATTGTTCCCAATGCAATAGGGTATCTAGGTTGTGTTTGCTGTAGAGTGACTCAGTTTGCTGTGTTGCCTCCAAAACTCCAACTCATTGTAGAGAGTCCCATTTTCAAACATTTGAGCAAATTTTGCTGATGATACAGCTATTTTTGTTTTTTAACCTCACTGTTGCCAAAATATTTTGCTCAAAGAGTTCATTTTAATTTTTATTCACTCTTTATTATACGTTCTTCACTAGAGAGAGACACAGGTTTAAATCCGATGATGACTGTGTTCTATAGAAGAAGACAATCAGAATACTAGATACTGATTATCTTAGAATCTTCTCTGACACCTATTTTCCTTCCCCTTTTGTTTCCTTGAACCAAACTTGTGGTCCATCTGGGCTTTTCCCATAAAATCAGGTCATTGTTGGATGACTCTTTCGGTTTATTCTAAATAGGTAGGCTCATAAGTTCTTCAAAATTTCTATAGGTATCTAAATCCTTGGTAAATGCTATTTAGAGCTAGTGTTTAAAAATACAATTACCTCCAATGACTAGGAGTAAGCAAGTGATTTTGGAACTTGTGTTTCCATGTATATGTACATGTAATATGTGTTTTAGTGGTGTATGAAAAATAACTTTCTAAAGTAGGTGTAACTGCCCTTTCTTAAATATATTTGCTGTATTTTACTGGCTTTGTGTTGCTATTGTTGCGTGGTGCTGCTGTTTGAATATTTGCTTTTATGTTGTGATAGGCTAACTCTATATGAAAAAATTAGATTATCTTGGTTTAGAACACATACCAATTACCTTTTTTTATTTTACTAAAAATATCTGAAGTATATCAAGCACTAATGATAGTTATTTGCAGGAGGAAATTCTAAAAAATCAATTCTATAATTTTTGCCTATTAACTTTGAAAACATAAATTTGATATATTTACATATAAATAATATATGTAGTATGAAAACAGGTGGCAAAATAAATAACACAATTACTACTCTGAGCCTATAAGAATTAGAAAGTTAGTGAGATCATGGAAGTTATTTCATAAATTATATTAATACTTTATTTGATTTGCCAACATTCTAATTAACACTTTTGAAGTCATCTTTCCCAGTTAGGGGATCCTGTAATTGCTTTCACTGTACTGTTCTTTTCTGGTAGCAAGGACATTCGCTTTTAAAAGAATGATTAGTTTACATGGGACAGGAACCACTTTGCCTTAAGAGTTTGATAATATCTATGCAGAAGTTCACAATGCTCTGGTTTTTTGTGTGAGAATCTTTCTAGATAATGCTTCAATTTCTTCATGATTGTCCTACAGCACTTACTTCTCACTCATTAAGTTATTTAAGGGCCATTATTCTGGCTACCACATAAGACATGAAAAAAGGGCCTATGCATCATAAGTAGAATGAAAACAAGTTTTTATCCACCACAGTCTTTGAAAGAACAGTTTTTAATTCCAACTTTGCCTTAACACATCATTTTCCCAGTATTATGACTAGTAGCTATAGTATAACAAAAATATAAATGTATTAGATAATAGCTAAAGTGTATGGTAACACACAATCGTAGTTTCCAAGAAGTATGTTAAAAGATTGGCATTTTATGAAGAGTTATATTCCAGAGACACTAAAGTATTTCTCTATTTAAATTATGTGCACTGAGAAAAGTGCTGATATGATAGTGATGTTTGCTTAATCTTTACTGAAGGTGTAGTATTTCTGAAATGGGACCTAAGTATGCTATTGGTTGTGATTTGAAAAATCTGTGTTCCATTTCTGGATAAATGTCACTTTTTTTGGTCTGAGACAGAGTCTTGCGCTGTCACCTGGGCTGGAGTGCAGTGGCGCGATCTCAACTCACTGCAACCTCTGCCTTCCGGGCTCAAGCGATTCTCCTGCCTCAGCCTCCCAAGTAGCTGGGACTACAGGCACGCACCACCATACCCAGCTAATTTTTTTGTATTTTTAATAGAGACGGGGCTTACCGTGTTAGCCAGGATGGTCTCGATCTCCTGACCTCATTACCTGTCCTCCTCCGCCTCCCAAAGTGCTGGGATTACAGGTATGAGCCACTGCGCCCAGCCATAAATGTCACTTTTGTAAACTTGGTTGAGATATTGTCCCAAAATAAAAATCAGCAAATAAATATGTAATAATTACTCCACATCTAATTGCTGTACTGTCAATAAAATACCTGCTACATATGGCACTAATTTCTATATTGAATGAATGATTGACTGAATCTTATAAGAACTTACTTTACTGAACATATGCTATAAAGTTTAATTATATGAAATCTGTTAATGTTTTTCAAGGGCATTCTATCTATGTAAACAGAGTGAGATTATTACTCTGCCATTAAAATATGGCATTAGGCCAATACAGTCATCTCAGCTTTCTCTGGTTCTAAGATTTGGGGTCACATGCCTAGTAAACCAATAGCTAAATGAGACTGGAATTTAATAGTTTTGGTATATAAGATTGCAACTAAATCCTTTAGAGTGTATTATTCAGATATGGGGGCTTATGAATATACATTAATGCTTTATTCAAGTTTTCTAATCTATGCCAGATTTGTCTCTGATCCAAATTTTGGATTTTAGATTTTAGAGATCAAAACTATCATTTGGACAAATCAATAATTATCTTAGGAATTTTCAGGTTCTCTATTCAACATGAAATGGAATCCATAAAATATCATATAAGAAAGAACTGAACTTATTATTATGAATCTAAGACTGGTTTTTCAGAAAGTTCCATACTTCAGGACTGATTAACCACTATGTTAATTAGCATGTAGAGCTGATTAACATAGTGGTTAAGAATTGTTAATTCCAATCAGATTATATTAGAGCCAATAGAAGCCAATAAAATAACCTTTCCTGTAGTGATTGTTAAAGAGACCAATGATTGTCAATGACCCACCTGATATTTTGAGACTCACTTTGTAAAACTGGCAAAACAGAGCTCTTATGATGCTCTTGTGGTAGCCTTGCAGAGTCTACCAACTGTAAACCACAGTATTCATGTTAGGCGAGGAGAGAGAGCGAGAATGAGAGAATGAGTAGGACAACAGTGTGCAGTTGTGTGAGTGTGTGTACATATATATATGATACATATCATATATATGTCACACATATATCATATATAGTATATATGATATAGATATATATGTCACATATATATCACATATATATGATATATTATATATAGCACATATATATCATGTATCATATATGTGATATATATGATATATATGACATGATATATATGATATGATATATGATATATGATATCATATATGATATATATCATATATAATATATGAATGTATATCATATATGTCATATATGTATCATATATCATATCATAGGAACAAGGAGAAATCCACCCCCATGATCCAGTGTCATATATATGATACATATATGATATATATATGAGATATATATATATATATGTTGATCCACAATCCCAGTAAAGGAAGGTTTTATTTTGGTTTAAGGCACATAGAACTCAGAAAAGCCTCCCAAGAGAACAGATTCATATTAGTAACATTTATCCATTACTCACCTAGGCTTTGCAGGTTTGTTTCTACACTAGTTTGGAGGAAGAAGGAGAGTTAGATACAGATAACAGTAGACTTTATGTTAAAATGAATACCTACTCACATCCTACAAATGCTATACAGTATTGTTGGCTTTTTCAACCTATAAAATCCACCATAAGAAATATGATCTACAGAACGTAGATGCTCCAAATTGGCCTATGGTATAAAAATAAATTTAATGCTTATGCAATCATTTATCATGTGTATAAACAGTAAGCTTAAACCAGGTACCTAAGTCTGGAATTGAGGTGGACCTTCACATATGTCATACCATCCAGACAACAAGAAGCTGCTTGATTGTTCAGTGTAGACCAGTTTTGTTGACCATCACATGGAAAGAATATTGACTCAATATTTGTTTTCTACTTAACTTATCTGAATTACAAGTCCGAGTTATTTAAGATCACCAATGAAGAATTTGGGCCTGTATTATATACTGCCTGGATACATTATAATTATTATGAAGCAAGATCTTTGAATTTTAGCTAACACTAAAAATAAGTTTTCCAAAGAATCAGATTTTTTTAGTATTTAATTAAATCTAATGCCATCTAAATCTGAAAAACTATAAATTCTTATATGATATGGCTTGGATTTGTGTCCCCACCCAAATCTCATGTTAAGATTGTAATTCCCACCATTGTGGGACCTACTGGGAGGTGACTGGATCGTGGGGGGTGGATTTCTCCTTTGTTCCTTTGATAGTGAGTGAGATCTCATGAGATCTGGTTGTTTAAAAGTGTGTGGCACTTTTCCCTTTACATTCTCTCTTTCTCTTGTCGCCATATGAAGATGTGGCTGCTTCCCTTTCACCTTCCGTCATGATTGTAAATTTCTCGAGGCCTCCCCAGCCATGCCTCCTTCACAGCCTGTGGAACTGAGAGTCAATTAAAACTGCTTACTTTATAAACTACTCAGTCTTAGGTAGTTATTTATACCAATGTGGGAATGAACTAATACATCATGTGTGGCAAACATCTAGCATAGTTTTGACCCTATTACTTTCAAATACATACTATAACTGAATTTAAATAAATATTCAGTAGATATGTATGTACAGAAAAATAGGTTATATCGAACTGCTTGTTTACTGGTTTGCTGTTTTTGATTATTGATTTTTTTCCTGTATGTGTGTAGCAAATTTTGGATAACATTGAGTTTTTCGATTTCGTATACGTATTCTAATAATTACAAGATTATCAGGTATGGTTGATGAATGAAAATAAGCTGTGAATATTAAGGCACTAATCAATATAAATCACAGTCAATTTTAATTTTAAATAACATATTATCAGATAAAATTTTTGTTTTTGTATGTACAAACTTCAGTCTGTACATGAAACACATAAATTCTATCTGGTACACACAGGTATGTATGTTTGTGTGTATATACATATGAACATCTACATATAGCTAGGTAACATAACAAAGATGTGTTTTATTAATGTAATTTTTCAGATGAATACATGATATTGACATTTGTTGACCAAAGAAAATTGTTTTTCTCTTTCAATTTTTTGCATAGCAAATAGCACATTTAAACCAAGTCTGCCTGCTGAAAAAATGTAGTCTTTTCAATGCATCACCCTGCTTCTCCTTAAGATAACATCCACATGTTGAAATCTAATAGGTAATATTTGATTGTGTTTCTGATTGATTCAAAACTACTGGATTTTATTTTAATCACAGAAAGAGCAGTGTATTAGAATTTTTATCGCTTACATAAAAAGCCTTGGGAATTACTTGAGTAAAATGAGGATTGTGGTACTACAACAATAAATATTATGTATTTCTAATTCAAAGTAGACAATGATTTTCAAATATATATTTTAAGGAGCGATAATTAACTTCACAGCCTTTTGTGATTGATTTGTTAAGATATTTTAAAAATTAAAGCAATTAATTTCATTTTACTGAACATTGACTTTTATAAATTAAACTATTTCCTTATCACTTTTTCTCCCATTTAAGACACTGCTTGCTTTTTTTCTTGTCTCCTCTCCTTTTTCCTTCCTCTCTTCTCTTCTAGTCTCTCTCCTGTTAGATATAAGCAAGAAACTTTTTATGTGTTTCTATAATTAAAATGTTTGGGGGCAAGTCTAAGCTGTTACTGAGTGTTAATTTATACAATTGAATAGCTTCCAAATAGCCCAACAGACATGACTGAATTTATTTTAGTACTGGGAGAAATTACATTTTTTTTCCCTAAGACTCTATAGAAGAATAAAATGGTGAATCTTTAAGTGCAAAACACAGCCTATAGTTAGTAAACCCATTTATAGACTGTGTCTTGTTCCTTAAATTCAATATGCTATATAAACATAAAACACATTTCTTAATGGTTTAAAATCAAAGGTTAAAAAAAATAGTCATGATTTAAAATCAAAAGTAGAGGCATGTCAGCACTGTTCAAATCACTCAAATATAATGTAGTTCAGTTTATTTCAAATTCACGACAGATATGATATTATTAAAAATATCTTCAAATCCTGTCCTACTTTCTAGGGCCAACTAGCTTTAAAAAAAATCAATGCTGGCCAGGCACAGTGGCTCACGCCTGTAATCCCAACACTTTAGGAGGCCGATGAGGGCAGATCACTGGAGGTCAGGAGTTCGAGCTGAGCCTGGCCAACATGATGAAACCCGGTCTCTACTAAAATTAAAAAAAAAAAAAAAAAAAATAGCCGTGCCAGGTGGTGGGTGCCTGTAATCCCAGCTGCTCAGGAGGCTGAAACAGGAGAATCGCTTGAATTTGGGAGGTGGAAGTTGCAGTAAGTCTCGATTGCACCATTGCATTCCAGCCTGGGAGACAAGAGCAAAACTCCAACTCAAAAAAGAAAAAAAAAAAAAAAAGAAATCAATGCTAGACCATCTCTTCAGTGAGAAATATATCTAACCTTCTTATTCTGAATAATTATATTTGCCTTCTATTGAGTTTGTAGGAGGAGTACAATCAGTTCATTGATTCACTAAGTTTCTCCTAATAAACTATGTGTTTCTAGTATTGTTGGTATGAAAGACATACTATCTACTTAACATTTGTTTCCTTTCTTCTATGTAGAGCTTCTATTTGTCCACATTCTTGCCATACTGGAGAATGGTGGATTAGAATGATGAAAAACAAAGCAACAAACCCTATATAATACATGCTGAATTTAATGCTTACGAATTAACAAATACTTAAATAGCCATATCTCCATATTTTGAAGTGAGCTAATGCATGTCTTCGTATTCAAACCATTTGGAGTTGGGATTCTGATATTAACCTTCAGGTATAACTTAATGGACAGCGTTAGTGAGGTACTGGTGTATGCATTTGGGTTTCAATAGGCTGGTGTTTTTTAACTGTCAAAAATATAAACCTAAGCCATCTTTTTTAAAAATTACATTAAACTTTATATTAAACTAAATGGAAGCATAAGGCAATGACTTTTAAAGTTTTTTTATAACTGTATTTGCTCTCAAGGCATAATGTCTAGTCTAGTGAAAATTGGTACTCTGAGTTTTACTTGTAAACTTTTTGTGTTTTCTGGGATAATCCTTGATTATAAAGTAAATGTCAGCCTTCAAGTTTGTTTTGTTTTGCTGATATTTGCTTAAAAGTAATAAAGAAGACAATACTGATTATCCTAAAATGAGCCATAAAACTTTACTTTTATTAGACTAAAATTATTAGGAATTCCATGAAGATTGTAAATGAATTAATATATTACTCTCAGAAGCATTAGAAATCAAATGCAGGCATGTCAGGGCAACTATCTGCATACTTGGTGCCTGTACAACTTACAATCTGATGCTGATGGTTTATAGTATGGATTACCTCCAGGATACCTAGCATGTATGCTGTAAATGAACTGTATTTAGTAACCTTTTTTTTTTTTTTTTTTTTTTTTTCTGAGACGGAGTCTCGCTCCATCATCCAGGCTGGAATGCAATGTGCAAACTTGGCTCACTGCAACCTACTCCTCCAGGTTCAAGCCATTCTCCTGCTTCAGCCCCCGAGTAGCTGGGACTGCTGGCACTTGCCAACATGTCTGGCTAATTTTTGTATTTTTAGTAGAGACAGTGTTTCATCATGTTGCCCAGGATGCTCTCGAACTCCTGACCTTGTGATCTGCCTGCCTCGGCCTCCCAAAGTGCTGGGATTACAGGTGTGACCCACCATGCCCAGCCAGTAACCTTTTTTATTGTTCTGTTGTTTCAGTTGTACTTCTCTGATTAGGAACCATCACATTGCTCCTGGGGTTCCAATCGGTAAAATTCTGGGGGTGGTTGTAACTAATGTAAAGAGTTAAAGAAGTATTTCTTTTCTGACTTTTTTGTGTAGAAGTATTCCTACATTCCACTTGACTTCAGCTAAAGAAACTGGTCTGTAAAAATGGCTTTTTAAATATTATGGAGTGAAATGCCACTGAAAGGGCTACATTTCCAAAGCCAGCCTCTCTAAATGACCCCGATGTCCCGTGTGCAAAAAGTAATTGTCCTCTTTTTGCAACGAAGAATTTTATTAATTCCCAGTTTTATAATCTTTATATTCATCATATTGCCCACTGTATCCATGGCTTACTTCTTAAAAATCAGGACAGTGTTCAGAAACTGATATCTGACATTTACTTGAATGAAAAAAGGCATCATTTAGCCTGAACTTTCATTTTGATCTTTCCATACCCTGATTTCATTCCAATCATTTTCCCTGCTTTATAGGCTCAAAACGAGTATTCACTGAACATGCTTATTTTTAAGTGGCTCATCTAAGAAATAGAATTTATTTATGCCCTAGATGCCCAAAATATAAACACTGTAATATTATATGATTTTTTCTAACAGCAGAGTGATTATAACTAAAGATTTAGAGCATGCATTAGACCCTGTGACATTCTGTACTTACTGGATGTAGTTTCATGTGAATGAAATTGGTGAAGCCTGAAGGTTAAATTGACATTTAGGTGCCAGATACAACCTCTGGGTGCTATACTCACATGGTGCAGAGATGAAGTAAATAATTGTTTTAAAAGAGAATGGTCAGGCTCTGTAGTTTGTCTCACTGCACTTTAATATGCATACCAGCCTTCCATTTTTCCATTGAGACATAAAGTCAATAAACATATGACCACCACTAATATACTAATTTTCCACAGCAAAAAATCGATAACTTTACAACTGACTCCTATATTTGAACGAATAACTGGAAGACTCTGTAACCCTGAACAAAATGTCTGTGACTTTAATTATGTACCTGACTTAAAGAACTTACTGGGTTGGTAAAATATTTTAGATGCAGTAAGTTTTAAGTGTAGATACTTAACTCATAAGGCTATACTTCTGACACTCAAGATTGCAAATTATTATTATTCTATAATTTCTTACTTTTGTGGCAAAAGATAGAGAAATCAAATAGAATTTAAAAAGTGGAGATGTGGCTGGGTAGTTTCAGAATATGTATTACATTGTTACTGAATTTCCATTTTTATGATATCTAGTTTCAATGTATTTACTTTCAGACATAAATATTTTTACATATACTCTTCACTGAATTAAGACATGTAGTGGTGTTAAGATGAAATTGAAAATGTTATTTATATTTATAGTAGTTAAACACAGGGAAAAAAACATAAATATCTACAGTATTAGCTTACATATAATGATAGACATACAGGAGATAGCTAACCAAAATTCAGCATAGGTCTTATTATCTTTACCGTTATTATTATAATCCTCATTTTTCATTGTGTAAAATAATGTTTCACAATTTAAGTTTGTAATATAACTCAAGTTAGTGGCTTTTTTTTTTTTTGCCAAGTTCTGAATTATTTTCAGCGGCATTCTGGAGGCTCTTCCTCCGTTTAGGGGACCTAATTTGAAATTCCTCATAAAATAGTGGATGGATCCATCCATTTTAAGATATACACTTGCAACTCATTAAATTCCAAGCATTTGGTGAAATTCATGATGAGGAATCTGTTTCCCTAATTCCCTTAAATAAGTAACCTCCTTCAATCCCTCAATCACTTCCTAGTTATGTTGCTTATATTTCCAATGCTTCTCACTCCCAAAATTCCTGTAACAGTCATTAGTTTACAATGCTTGGTTCATTTCAATTATTATAAGTGCAATAATTGTGTTCTTATTACTCATTAGTTTGTCCATTATTACTCATCAAAAAAGTCTCATGTATCAAGATAGTCAATAAATATTTGTAGCATAGGTTACATATTTTGAAAGTGGAGAATGTACTAATGGCATTTCATAATATTAAGGATATGTGTTCACATTCTCCAATATTTGTGGCCTAGAACATGTGTCCAGTGATTTATAATTGTTAGTTGAATTCTCTAAATTCTATGGTTCACTTAAATCTTGACTTAATTGCATTATTTTTGATTATAAGATTATACTTTGCAAATATTTAATTAAACATTTTTGGATAACTGTTTCCAGATGCTGATTCTTAGTTGTGTCTTACAATACTTTTCTTCTCATCCTTTCTAGTTAACTCATTTTGTACATCTTAGATCTTTAAGAAGTATATTTTATAAATATTAAACGACCAATGAACACAAGAAATTATACAAAATTATTGGTATGTATCTCATGACCGCAAATTATATTTAAAAAATAATTACAAAAACCAGAACATATGTCCTCCCTAATTATTACTCGTGTGGTTTTAATAAGAGAAAACAAAATATCTCAATATCTAAACAAGGAAAATAATGTGCCTTCAAAACATATATATTCAATGTCATGAGTAGTTCAGGTCAATTTTTATATTGATATATAAAACATTTTTACCTTTTCACTGTTTTGGAATATAAACTTTTACATTATATTCAAAGATTGTCATAGTCTTTCAGATTTCTTCTGAGTTATTGAATGAGTTTTATTCAGATATTTTTAAATGTAAGACTCTGGTTGTTAAGTTCTGTGTCCTGATAAAGTAAACTTAAAAAGAAAGAATTAACATTATATATATGGATTCAACCAAATGTAACAAGCCATTAATATTTTCCCAAACAATCCTAGTTATGTAACATACTAAATTACAACTGGATGCTTTTGTTATAAATTATGGCTAATGATGGTGTTTCCAAAAACAAGCTATATCTTAAACTGTAACCTGATTAACACACATATTCATCATATAATATTTTAATCTATGATTTTTGTAAAATGGAAGATTTCTACTTTTTATAGCTTGTGATAGTGACCTTGAGTCCATAAAAAAGAGTTTTCAAAGAAAACTCTATTTTAAGAATATATAAAATTGATTTTACAGCTATGGAAAACTATCTAAAGTAATATATCAAGAAATATGATAAATAGCAATACATTATATCAAGGAGCTTGTCTTATGGTCTGTCACAGGGGTCACTCTTTGTCTCCATCCGATTTAATATCCTATTTAGCATTTTAATTAAGAATTTAGAAGAGCAAGTAAATGGAATGTTAATAAGCTTCTCATATGATACAAAATAGCGAGGTGCTACAAACTATTTCAAAAACAATAAAATGATACACTTAGACATAATGAGGTTAGTAGCAGGAACAGTGTAGAACAAAATGAAATCTGCTTCAGAAAATAGAGTTAATATGCATTTCTAAAATCAGGCATGTAAGTTTTTCAAAAAAATGTTTCATCAAAAAAGATGGAAAAAGGAAAGAATATTGTACATAGGGGATGTTTGGACATATTGTAATATTGTACGTTATACAAAGATGTTACCTAGGTTCAACCTTAGAAATTGACATCTCAGTTGATGAATAAAATACCAAATTCAATCCAATATTTGCAAAGTCTTGGACAACAGTATACATTAAGGTCCAGATATGTTTGATTAAATAATTAAAATATATACACAACTAAAAAACATTTAAAAATAATATTCTATTTTCTTACCTTAAAAACATATATTTTAAGTCAGCTAAAAGGTCAGGTATGAGTTTCCAGTTCCAATCCTGACCTTTAAGAATTCCTTTCTGAAAGTTGATGAGTAGAGCCAGCATATGGACTCTTAGAGCCCTAACTTCAGTCTCATCCTATCAGAAGCTCTACAGGACAAATGGTCCCACTGATAAGTCTCAACTTAAGGCCAGGGAAGTTTTTTTTGCTTGTTTGTTTGTTTTTCTTCTTTTATTTATTTTTTCTGGAGACGGGGTTTCTCCATGCTGGTCAGGCTGGTCTCAAACTCCCAACCTCAGGTGATCCACCCGGCTGGGCCTCCCAAAGTGCTGGGATTAAAGGCCTGAGCCATCACACCCAGCCTAGGCCAAGGAAGTTTTTAAGCATCATTGTCAGTATTCACTGACTGCAGCCTGCCCCCTACAGTGGAGTACAGCCTATCAAGCAATCCAGCAGCTTCTATTTAGACTACAGTAAATCTTTGAAATAGGGAGCAGCTGCATACCATTAAAAGCAAACTCCCGGCTGGGCGGGGTGGCTCGCGCCTGTAATCCCAACACTTTGAGAGGCCGAGGCAGGTGGATCATGAGGTCAGGAGACGGAGACCGTCCTGCCTAACACGGTGAAACCCCATCTCTACAAAAAATTAGCCAGGCATGGTGGCACAGGAGCCTGTAATCCCAGCTACTTAGGAGGCCGAGGCAAGAGAATCACTTAAACCTGGGAGGCAGATGTTGCAGTGAGCCGAGATCACACCACTGTACTCCAGCCTGGGTGATAGAGCAAGACTCAGAAAAAAAAAAAAAAAAAAAAAAAAAGCAAACTCCTGAGGCAGCTGGGATACACTGTTTCAGTACAGGGAATTCAAATGGGGTACGATTAGTCTCCATTATGGTCACTTATTGTACTCCTCAGGTCTCCTGGCTTCTCACATTTGGTTTGTTGCATCTAAACATGGCTTCTCTAAGATTTGGTAAGCCACAGTTTCTTCAAAACTTTAAATATAAGAGTTAGTTCAGTCAATGTCAGCACACACTGCTGCAGTTGGTCCAAGGCTATAATTGATACTTATCATCTATCTCTTCTGGTATACAGTCAAAAATCTCTTCAACTAGTACTTTTTTGGTCTATGTAGTTGCCTTACCGGGAGTTGTAGAAGATCTTACCCCTGAAGGTTCCCAGTCCTGATTTCCATGCGCTTATCAGGCAGCATTGCTTTACTGGGCTGTTTACAGTTAAAACTAGACAGAGGAATACCAATAAATACCCAGAGGGTCTCCTGACTTCTAAGTACATTTTGCCTTGCCTCCATTATGTAACTGCAGCTTTCATGAGGATTACACTTCGTTACCTTTTTTAGTATGGTAACTTTCTTCTGCACCTGCTGGTCTACTGGAACAAAGAGTCCCAAATCTCTAGGCAGCAGTTATAGCTTTAAGTCTAGTGATACTCTTACTGCATCTCCTTATGGAAGTGACCTACTTTAGACTGAGAGAGTATAATGATGAAAGAACAAGAAACACAAATACCTCAGGTGGTTCCTAGATGTACTGGTGAGTGGGATCACTGAAATTTCCACTCCTTCATTACCAGACACATGTATTCCACCTATTGGAAACAAAGCACTATATCACAGCCATCGGTTTAAGAATTGTACCCCATTCTGAATGAGAGAATCTCATCCTCGCATAGTTTCATTTTCAAGCTGGTGTCTCAACTGTTTTTTCAAGAGTCTTTTCCCCTGCTTTATCAGAGAAGCAGTTTCAAGACAGTGTAGTTTGTGGCTGAACTGTGGTCCTGTGCACACCACTGTAGCACATTTGATACAAAACCTCATTGGTTTGAAAACTTGTTAGAGGAGCTCCCATACTGGTAGATCAGACATGGTATAAGTATTTAAATGGTAGTGCTGCCTGAACAACAGAACCAAGAGAAGCCATTTCTAGAGTACATTACAATCACATTTAAGATGAATTACTGCCTTTTCCAGATCCTAATGAGTTCATCGTAATCAAATTAACACCAAACGTTTTGCTCAGCTGTACATGTGCTTTATTAGGACTGAGCACCATCCTCTGTTACTGACAGATAAAGTCTGCTCAGCAGCAGCCAAACCTATTTCACATTAGTGTGAGAAAGAAGCTATGCTACTGGACCTATAGATAGTGTCAATGCCACCATGACTATTTATTTCATGATCCCATGGTATAAGCCCTGAAATACCTGAGAACAAAGACTAGTTAGCATTTAATGTCTGAGTTGTGCACTTGGTGATTCTGTGCTCTCTGATGGATATTAAGTTGTGATGAAGATATTTGCACACTACATTTTATGCTTTACAGGTACATCTTTGTGACTTCTACCCAGACTGCCCTTATAATCATGCATATCTTTACCCAGGTTAATTCTGATTCCACACAAAGTGGATGATCAGGTACACTGCTCAAATTCCGTCTGCTGGGGGTATAGCCCTCTCTATAGGCTTTCAGAGCCATGCCTACTTGGAACAATTGTGCAGCAGGATTCCATGACATGCATACACATACTAAGCTAATTCACCCTTGCACTAACTTTGGGCATTTTCATCTTCCATCATCTAGATAAAGGAAATGTCATAGAGGCCATAGGTGTCATCTAACAGAGATATCAGTCCAACAATGCAGGATGACATGGTAATTTAGTGATCTGCGTGTCCAGTTTACATGTGACCTCTGGGCCCTCTTGGGCCACATTTTAAATGTATCACTCTATTCTACAGTGGGTGCCTTATGGGCGCATCTGAACTTACTTTTCGTGAGAAGCCCTGGCTGCATGGAAAACTGATGGCAAGTTTCTAAGAGGGTATAGTAGCAAGATTTTCCAGTGTGTATAATTATCTACTAGAGATGTCAGGATCTCGTGTCATACTCTAACGGTGAGTGTGTAACACTCCCATTAAGCCATGTCATTGGCTTCACACAACCTCATCTCTTACCAATTGGTGTGGTTTGAATGTTTGTTCCTTCTAAATCTTACGTTGAAATATGATTCCCAATGTTGGAGGTGAGTCTGTTGGGAAGTGATTGGATCTTGGTGTCAGATCCCTCATGAATGGTTTAACGTCATTCCCTTGGTGATGAGTGAGTTATCGCTCATTAGTTCCCAGGAGGTCTGGTTGTGTAAAAGATTCTGAGACCTCCCCCTTCTTTTTCTCTTGCTCCTGCTCCCACCAGTTGACATGCTGCCTTCCCTTCACTCTCTGCCATGATTGTGAGCGTCCTGAAGCCCTCATCATAAGCAGATGCCAGCACCACACTTCTTGTACAACCTGCAGAACCCAGAGCCACAATAAATCATTTTCTTTATAAACTACCCAGTCTCAGGTATTTTTTTACAGCAATGGAAGAACAGACTAACTCAACAGAGATACCTGTAAGACCATGGGATCAACTTATTCACATAGTCAAAGTGGAATGGTTGCTTCCTCTGTAGTGTGGACATGCAGTTGAATACTTTTTTTGCTCAGAGTCACATTCAAGCAGTTTCAGTGGAATCTAATTTAAATGGATCATTACTTTCAGCCCTGTCTTCTGAGTGTTCAAAACACTGTCACCAAATCTCAAAGAGGTCTACTACTTGTGTTTCCTTCTGAGTGTTAAGAAGCACAAACAGCACTATCTTGTCTTTAAATTTTCAAGAGACATCTCAGCATTCTACAAAAAAGCTGAACCCTCTAAAATATCACATCTGTGAAAGACCCCTGTATAACTTTATGGATTTTCTTACGGTAGACCTAAATCACCTGGATGTTCTGCAAAAAATCACATTGAACATCAATATTGATAGCATAATATTAATTATACCTGATGAGAGGAAGTGGCAAGTACTCGGGGATGCCTTGATTTCTCTCTCTCTCACACATACACACACACACACACACACACACACACAGCACACACACACAGCATAATCCTTGGACAAGGCAGCTCCCATTTGGTTAAAAATTAACGAGACAGTAAATTTTCTGGAAAAGGATGAGAACCTGAGATTTCATCAGAAAACACTTTACAATGGGTACATTGGAATGATAAAGGGGAACTTCAGAGATCACCAACAGTGTATATGCAATGTAATTAACAATCCAGGGCTGAACTCCAGGTATTCTTACTCAAACTATTATTTTTATTGTATAATGCATGGGATATATATGTGTGTTTTGGGCACATGCTAAAAATTTTATTCATTTTTATGTGCCAATAAAACTACATTTGAGTGACAGACAAAATAGAAGGTTATGATTTTTTTTTGTTCTCTCTCTCTTTATGTAAAAAAAACATATACAGAATGCTTGACAAGGAATCTCCACAGAACCAGGCTTTCTTAGTGGATCAGGGCATCAAGAGAGTTCTCGCTATGCAAGAAAATGGAAAATAGTAAAGAACACAATGATGTGTACCTTTTGAATCTTGTCGTCCATTTAGAAAGCTACTATGTAAGTGCTTTTCGACAACTTCTTAATATGATGTCAGAACTGTGTACAATGGTCACTCGAGCTGAAAGAATCCTGTGAAATGCACATTTTTATATCTGTAGGTTGCCACATGCAACAAATGTTGAGAGTTGGCAATAATAAATTAAATTAAATAATTGAATAATATAAACAATGAATAATGACTTATATGTATGTGTGTTTGCATAGCTCAAAGGAATACATGAATATATATGCAAATATATAACACACAAAATGCAAAAGGACACTAAGAAGCTTTTAATAGAAAGCAACATTTTCCAGTTCTGCCATGATTTTAAATAACACACTTAAAATAAGATTTCTACAGTTAATAACAAAATTATTATGTATTTTTTCTAAAAATATAATTTAAGAAATATGCTTCTAAAACATAATAATTTCACAGCCATGCCTCCCCAATTTCAGCACTACCTTATATTTTAGTATTTAAAATTATTAAATAACAAAATAAATTATTAATTGAAATAATTTATGCTATTATTTATACTTCTCCTAGATTCTTTAAAATTTTTGTAGATGGCAGGTTGATGGGTGCAGCAAACCACCATGGCACGTGTGTACCTATGTAACAAACCTACGTGTTCTGCACATGTATCCTAGAACTTAAACTATAAACAAAATTTCAGCTCTATGATGATATAATTGATAAATAACACTAACTTACGGACATTTGGTAAGGTTTGGCATATGTACATACTTTTATAATAATCACCACAGCAAAAATAATGAACACATCCAACACGTTCTAAAGTTTCTTTATATCCCGTGTAATCCTTCCTTCCTGTCCCTCCTCAAACCTACACATATTCACAGGAACCAATCATCTGACTTCTGATATGGTAGATTAATTTCATTATCTAGAATTTTAAATACATGGAATTATGCAGAATGTACACTTTTCTGTTTCGAGTTTCTTTCAGGACAATTATTTAGAGATTCATACACTTTTATCATTAATCAATAGTCAATTATTTTTATGGCTTAATAGTATTTTATTGTAAAAATATGCAATAATTTAGATTTCCTTAACCTACCAGATGAACACTTGGGTTTCCAGTTTTTGCACATTACATATAATATTGCTATAAACATGCAATTATTTGTGTGGACACATGCTTTCATATGTTTTGGACACATTTTATCATAATTATCATTATATGTTTTATATTTTTATGCTACTTTAAATTGTATATTTTATTTATTTTTTATGAAGTGTTATTTATTTTATTATAGTTGATAGTATACATAAATATAACTTGTTTTTATTTTGCATATTTGTAGATTAATATATTAACTATACTGATATGTTAATATATTAATATATTAACATATCAACTTCACTTTTGCTAAAGTTACTATTTTTGTAGATACCATGAACATTTCTACTTAGATGATTACATCACCAGCACATAAGAACAGTTTCACTTTTCAAAGTAGATGCCATTTATTTACTTTTCTTTGTTTTACTCTATTAGCAAGAACCTCCAGGACAATGTGTAGGAATTGGTGAGAAGT
The DNA here is from genome assembly GCA_036589455.1 of Ateles fusciceps. Lineage (NCBI taxonomy): Eukaryota > Metazoa > Chordata > Mammalia > Primates > Atelidae > Ateles > Ateles fusciceps. Next base: position 856,865 of record JAZHEH010000174.1, on the reverse strand, counting down.
GACATGCTTTCCTGGTTTCTAAACTCAGGGTCTATTCACTACTATAAGTATATTCCTGAGGCTGGGTAACTTTTAAAGGAAAGAGATTACATTGACTAACAGTTCTGCAGGGCTGGGGAGTCCTCAGGAAACTTACAATCATGGCAGGAGGGGAAGTAAACATGTCCTTCAGATGCTGGCAGCAAGGAGAACTGCAGACTGAAGCAGGATAAAGTCCCTTATAAAGGATCAGATCTTGTGAGAACTCACTCACTATCATGAGAACAGCAGGAAGGTATCTGCCCCCACCATTAACTTACCTTCCACTGGGCTGGGCACCTCCCACAACATGTGGGGATTATAGGAACTACAGTTCAAGATGAGATTTGGGTGGGGACACAGCCAAACCATATCACAGGAGGAAAACCTTCAGTTTTGCACCATTAAGTATGGCGTTTTCATTAGATTTTCCATACATTTTCCTTGTATTCTTAGTTTGAAGAGAGTTTGTATTAGTAATGAATGATGAATTTTGTTAAATGATTTTCTGTGTGTATGGAGATGATCACAGGAGTAAGGGAGATTTATTGCGAGGAACTGGCTTATGAGGTTGTGGGGAATGAACAGTCTAGTTTCCATAAAACAAGCCAACAGCCTGGGAACTCAATGGCAGGTGCTTGTGCTGCAGTCTTAAGGCAGAATTTATTTTTCCACAGGGAAATTCAGCTTTGCCATTAAGCTTTTTAACTGATAAGATGAGGCCCACAAAGATTACTGGAGATAATCTTATTTATTTATTTATTTATTTTGAGACTGAGTCTCATACTGTTGCCTGGGCTAGATTGCAATGGCATAATCTTGGCTCAGTGCAACCTCCACCTCCCGAGTTGAAGCAATTCTCCTGCCTCGGTCTCCCAAGTAGCTGGGAGTACAGGTGCCTGCCACTATGCCTGGCTAATTTTTTGTATTTTTATTAGAGACAGGGTTTCACTATGTTGGCCAGGCTGGTCTTGAACTCCTGACCTCGTGATCCGCCCACCTTGGCCTCCCAAAGTGATGGGATTACAGATGTGAGCCACCATGCCCAGCCAATTTCCTTTATTTAAAGTCAACTCTATCGTAGATGTTAATGGCATATACAAAATATTTTCACAACGATACATGCATATTGGTTTACACACAACTTTGAGATATTGCAAGTTCAGTTTCAGACCACCACATTAAAGTGAATATCACAATAAAGCAGGTGACGTGAATTTTTTGGTTTCAGTGCATATGAAAGTTATGTTTACACTATGCTCTAGTCTATTATGTGTGAAATAACATTTTGTGTACAAATATACATGCTTTAATTAAAATATTTCATGCTGTCTAATGTTAACTATCACCTTCCGTGAGTTGTAATCTTTTTGACGATGTATGGTCTTTCTTCAACATTGATGGCTACTGACTGATCAGGATGGTAGGTGCTGAAGGTTTGGATGGCTGTGGCATTTTCTTAAAATAAGAAAGCAACATAGTTTGTCACATTATTTGACTCTTCCTTTCATGAAAGATTTATGTGTAGCATGTGATGCGTTTGAGCACATTTTACTCACAATAGAACTTCTTTCAAAATTGGATGGAGTCAGTCCTTTCAAATCTTGCTACTGCCTTATTAACTAAGCTGTAGCTAGCTATATAGATGATCTAGCTGAGATAAATGATGAAGGTGGTTAACCAAGTTTATGTAGTACACTAAATTAATTGTTGTCATTTCAACAATGTTCATAGCATCTTCACTAGGAGTGAATTCCAACTTGAGAAACCTTTTTTTTTTTTTTTTTGCTCATCCATAAGAAGCACTTCCTCATCCATTAAAATTTGATCATGAGATGACAGCAATTTATTCACATCTTTAGGGTCCACTTCTAATTCGAGTTTTTTTGTTATTTTCACAATATCTGCAGTTATTTCCTTTTTTTTTTTTTTTTGCTCATCCATAAGAAGCACTTCCTCATCCATTAATATTTGATCATGAGATGACAGCAATTTATTCACATCTTCAGGGTCCACTTCTAATTCAAGTTTTTTGTTACTTTCACAATATCTGCAGTTATTTCCTACAGTGAAGTCTTGACTCACTCAGAGTAATCCATGAGGTTTGGAATCAACTTTTTCCAAACTCCTGTTAACATTAACATTTTCACTGTTTTCCATAAATCATGAATGTTCTTAATAGCATCTAGAATGATGACTTTTTTCCACAAGATTTTCAATTTTCACAAGAGTTTCACAGCATAGGTCCATCAGAGGAATCACTATTTATGGCAGCTATAGGTTTATGAGATACATTTCTTAATTAATAACACTTGTAAGTCAGAATTAGTCCTTGATCCATGTGCTGCTGAATGGATGTTTTGTTATGTACGCAAACAATATTGATCTCTTTGCAGACTTCTTGTGTCACTAGGTGCATTGTCAATGAGCAGTTATATGTTGAAAGAAATCTTTTTCCTGGGCAGTAACACTCAAAAGTGGGTATAAATTTTCAGTAAACCATGCTACAAACAGATGTGCTATTTTCCAGGCTTTGTTGTTTCATTGATAGAGCACAGGCAGAATAATTTTAATTCTTAAGGGCCACAGAATTAATGGAAAGATGAATGAGCATTGGCTTCAACTTACTACAAGTTGCATTAGACCCTAACAGGGAAATCATTCTGTCTTTGAAGCTTTGAAACAAGGCAATGATTTCTCTCTAGTTACCAAAGCCCAGAGGATACCTTCTTCCAACAGAAGGCTGCTTTATACAAATCTGTTGTTTAATGTAGCCACCTTCATCAGTTATCTCAGCTAGATCTTCTGTATAACTAGCTGCAGCTTCTATATCAACACTTGCTGGTTTCTTTCCTTAAATCTCTTGAACTCACTCCTACAGCTTTAAGTTTTCTTCTGCAGCTTTCTCACCTCTCTCAGCCTTCACAGAATTGAAGAGAATAGAGCCTTGCTCTAGGTTAGGCTTTGGCTTAAAAGACTGTTGTGGCTGGCTTCATCTCCTATCCAGATCACTAACATTTTCTCCATATCATCCATAAGGCTCTTTGGTGTTATCATTATTACAAAGTTCACTGGAGCAGCACTTTAACTTCCAAAACTTTTCCTTTGCATTTACAACGTGGCTTACTGGTACAAGAGACCAAGTTTTTGGCCTGTCTTGGCTTTTGGCATGCTTTCCTCACTAAGCTTAACCATTTCTGGCTTTTGGTTGAAAGTAAGAGATTTGCAATCCTTCCTTTCACTTGAACATTCCGAGACTACTTTATATTATTAAATGGCCTAATTTCAATATTGTTGTGTCTCAGGAAATAGGGAGGCCTAAGGAGAGGAAAAGAGATGAGGGAAGGACCAGTCAGTGAAGCAGACAGAACACACAGAACATTTATTCATTAGGTTACCATTTTATGTGGTTTTGGTTTGTGGTGGTCCAAAGCAATTACAATAGTAACACGGAAGATGGTTGATTGCAGATCACCATAATAGATGTAATAATCATGAACAATGTGAAATATTGCAGGAAATTACCAAAATGTGATACCAAGCTGCAAGATAAACATGTTATTGGGAAAATGGCACCAATAAACTTTCTTGATGTAGAATTGTTGCAAAACTTTAACATGAAAAAAAATGCAGTATATGTGAGGCACAACAAAGTGAAGTGCAATCAATAGAGGGATATTTGTAAGTGAATAACTGGGGACTATGATTTAGCCAAGTTGCCACATAAAACTGGCCACCACATTTACCTAACAGATTTGAATATGGAGCTGTTTGTTTTATGGTTGATCCTACTGTGTAAGTGATTGTCCTATTAGGTTAAATTCAATCTCTTTACCTTGGTTATTGAGGTATTAACAATATTTCCTTCTATGCTCTGTATTTTCCTTTAACTTATGCTTATCTGTGCTCTTGCTCTAATCTGTTGAAATCCTCTCATCTCAATGGATGAGAGATTGATTTGTTCTTTCTTTCAATTGCAGTTACACATACTGTGTTATCCATTTAGAACTTAAATTATACCCTAAAAATATCCATTGAATATCTTTATACATGGTTTTATGCAATTGCAATCTCTCCACAGGCCAAGGTTTATGCATCCTCTGTCATCCAGATTCCATACTGAGCGAAGTTACACATAGTAGATATTTCTAAAATAGTTTCTTTTATTAAAATTATAGAACTTGACATAATACCATAACACTGGAATTTTACTCTGGTAAATGAATAATTAAAACTGCAATGAACTATTTTTAAACACAATGCTTTCAAATAAAGGTTATTTTCTGCCTGATCTTTTCTTTCTTCTTGGGATCACAAAGCAACACTTTATACAGTATTGCCAGGTTCCTCTTTCATTGAAATTAAACTAATCAAATGGATAAAATCTATTTGAATGATTCAAGAAAAAACTTGCAATTTGCTTTGGCAAATATAAATTTTTAAAGTAATAATTGTTCTTTTTATAGGCAGCTTAAAACAATCACTTGAAATTAGTTTAATATTGTATTACATTTTATCACTTCTAATGGAACTATTTAAATGTAGAAACAATCATTCATTTACATAGTGTAACATTGGTCACAAAAAGTGAATAATAATCAAGTGCTTCCTAGCAAGTACATATCTTGCCAACATTCATTAAGTTAAACACAGAGAGTAAAGAAGGAAAGAAAACAAAAAATAAACACACCATGAAAACAATCACCAAGCCTGCAACTGAATTTATTTTTCTAAATAATGATAAATAAAAATATTAATAAACATTAGAAACAGATGGAAAGATATACATTATATTAAGGAGAAAACTGTATAGAGAAATGTCATCATTGTCCCTGGTAAGACTTAACAAATATTATTTTTCTCATATTTAAGAAGATTTGAACAAAATTTATCTGAGTAGTAAATGTCAAATATTACTACTAGTAATATCTACTTATATGATGAATAATATCTACTATATACTTAATTAAAATATGCCTAGACTAGTCATATGTGTAAGATTGAAGCTGACTCCTTTCTAACACCATATAAAAAAAAACAACTCAAGATGGTTATTGTTTATATATAAGACTTAAAACAATAAAATCCCTGAAGATAACCTAGGAAATATCATTCTGGGCACAGGCTCTGGCAAAAATTTCATGACAAAGACTCCAAAAGCAAATACAACCAAAACAAAAATTGACAAGTGGGTCCTAATTAAACTAAAGAGGTTCAAGCAAAAGGAGCTATCAACAAAGCAAACAGACAACTCACAGAATGGGAGAAAAGATTTGCAAAGTGTATATCTGACAATGGTCTAATTCCATAATATATAAGGAATTTAAACAAATCAGCAAGCGGAAGCAAACAATCCCATAAAAAAAAAATAAGCAAAGGACATGGCCAGACACTTCTCAAAAGAAGACATTCATGAGGCCAACAAATGAAAAGATGCTCAACATTACTAATCATTAGAGAAATGTAAATCAAAAGCACAATGGGATACTATCTAGTTCCAATCAAAATGAGTGTAATTAAAAAGTAAAAAAAAAAAAAAAAAAAAAGAAAAAAAAGAAAGATGCTGGTGAGGCTATGGAGAAAAGAACACATTTGTAGATTGTTGGTGGGAATCTAAATTAGTTCAACCACTGTGGGAATCAGTTTAGCGATTTCTCAAAAAACTTAAAAAAAGACTGTGATCTATGATTCAACCCAGCAATCCCACTATTGAGTTTACACAGAAAGGAAAATAAATTATTATATCAAAAAGACACACCCACTTGGATGTTCATAGCAGTCCTATTCTCATAGCAAAGTCATGGAATCTACCAAGATGCCCATTAATGGTAGACTCAATAAAGAAAAATGGTGCATATACACTGCAGAATACTACACAGCCATTAAAGAGAATGAAATCATGTCCTTTGCAGCAATGTGGGTAGAGCTGGAGGCCATTATTTTAAGTGAATGAATGCAGAAACAGATATCCAAATGCTGCATGTTCTCACTTGTAAGTGGAAGCTAAACTTTGAATACAAATGGGAACAAAGATAGAAACATCAGATACCAGGAACCACTTGAGGGAGGAAAGAGGGAAGGTGGGTGTGGGTTGCAAAGCTACTTATCAGGTACTATACTCACTTCCTTAGTGACAGGATCAATTGTACACTACGCCTCAGCAACATGCAACTTAACTATGTAACAAACCTGCACATGTACCCTCTGAACCTAAAAGTAGAAAAAAAATATACCTAGACTTTCCTGGGACATTAAATATATTTTATGATTAAATGGCATATTCAGGAATATCTGTAGATGCAAATTTTTTAAAATTCTTTTCAGGACTTAATTTTGTTCTCTCTGGGAAGAGTGAGAACTAAACATAGAATACACACACATACACAATGTATGTGTATGGACAATACCTATATTGGTGAGGGGGAGATCTTGTTTACTTGATCGATTGATTCAACTGTCATTTTTTTCCAAAAACACTTTCACAGACATACAAATAATGCTTTACCAGTGATCTAGGCATCCCTTAACCCAGTCAAGTTGACACACAAAGTTAACCATCACAATAGTCTGTTTCAAATATATGCTCATTCCAACTTCCATTACAGGTTACATAATTAGTTTATAGTAGAAGGCATAAGTGGCTAACCTTAAAATATGAAATAATGAAAAAAGCAATGAAATCATTATAAATGAAGTTTGCTTTTGCTATAACAAAAATATTAATTAAAATTATAAATGAATTAGCTGAACTTTAAACTGTGTATAACCAGAAAATTTGACATTTCAAAGCAAATAATAAATATTAAAACACAAAGTAGTCAAAATTACAAACTCACTCAAAGCACTGAGATATGGCTCTTTTATTTTGTTATTTTTTAAACTTTTCTTATGGTTCTTGTTTACATTATTTTGTTTTCAAAGAATGCACCTAAAATTCTACATCTATATACGTCTATGGTTTAAAGTTCAGTGTAGAAGGCTACTGTCAACTTTGTGAAAAATAAAAATAAAATAAAATAATGAGAGTATGGCTATGTGCTTTTGAAGGAAATGCTCCATTGGAAGATAATAACATAGATCTAATCAGAAACAAAGACTTTTTGTTTGCCATAAGATTAGTAATTAGGTTTTTGTTTTGTTTTGTTTTTCTTGTGCCTTTAGAAGAAAACACAAGAATACTACAAATTTTGGAGAAATTAATCAAAATCCCTAAACTACACTAAAGGGTTTTGATCTATAACTTACCTCTTTTTATTCAAGTTTTTTGACTGATAAGTAATTTTCTCAACACCTAAGTTTTCTTATTTATAATATAGAACTATTAATAAAATTAATAATAATAATGCTTTCACAACAATCAGGGTTGTTGAAAAATTATATAAAAACATGCATGTATTTGGAACTCTCATGTAAATATATTCATACTAAACATTTTAAATTTAATTTCAAGCTTCTGTTAACTTTTAGGTGTTTACCTAGAAAGGAAAATGTAACTAAGGCAGAGAGGCAAATTGGAATCAATGGTCTCTTCACTACAACAGCAATATAAAGTAGAAAAAGAAATAAGTGGGACAGAATTGGATAGATGTAACATAAATAAATCTACACAGAGTAAAAAAAAGATGTTTACAAAATAGAGAACAGATAATTTTTGTAGGTGCAATGATTCTCATACTGTATTTCTTCATTTCTCTAGATTACTACAGAAAGAATTCTCTATGCCCTTGTGCCTTCATTTCTATTGAAACTAATTTTCCTTGCAGTCACTGCTTTCTCTGAGATTTCTCAGGCCACCTCTCTGTGAAAGGAGTATTGATTGAGTGATAAAGCAAATCCAGTTATATGGCTGTGGTGATCTCATCTCACAAAAGAGTCTGGAGAGATAAATGTATCCTTAGAGTAAACTTAAGATCACTTAACAGTTTTGAAATCCTAAAATGCCAACCAAAAGAACATTTCCAGGGGAAAGAAATGGCTAAAAAGAGCATGAGTCAGAATAATGCCAAGAGACAGAAAAAGCAAAGTGTTCAGCCCAGAAAGAGAGTCTGGACAAAGAGAAAGAGTGACCAATGATGTATAAATTTCCTCTGAAATTTTTCTTTGTTAGGAACTAGGCATGCAATAGGACCCAAGATATTTTTTAAAGTAACACCAGGATATAGTTCTTTATCTCTTTTTTTGTTTTCTTGTCTTCCATCCTTTTTATTTTTGTTTTCCATTTAGATATTTCAGATAATTTATTTTGAAGATATGAGCAGCTGTATTTGTAATGTCTTCAGCATGTGGATTTCATTAAAATATGATTATACTATCATAACCACTTTGAATAGAGATGGTGTAAGGGAATTGTAAAGCATGAGTTTATAGTAGGATCAGATAATTTAATCTGGAATCAAATAATTTAATTTAATTTAGTGTAAGGGAAATTGGTAACAATTAAATGGCCCAGCTTGGGAACTTAGGACCAAAGAGTAAAATCAATTATAGCAGAAGCTTCTTAATGCTAATAGAATGAGAGTGTCCAGATCAGCATGAAATCACACCAAGGACAAGTCAGATTATGAGAACAATGATGGGATAAGTGATGGAAATGGGAAAGCAGTGATCCACAGTTGATTAACTTGGAAAGTCAAGCAAAGAAAAATATCAAAATAAAGCACACCAGCAATAATACAAGTGATATACCAAAACTCGTGCCTATGTTGACAAGGTCAGGTGAGAGCCATAATTCCTAGCTCCCCACACTGTCAAATAAGAGTTTAAGGGAATTGAATGTTGTTGTTTTTGTTTTTCTCTTAAACAACTGACAAGGACCCAAAACACCCCCATGATAGTTACTACTCAATTTATTTTTTCAGTTCCCTCCTTTGCTTTCTTTATTTCTTTGCAGGAACCAGACAAATCTTATTTCTGTATGTTGGACCTTTGTCTATGCACCTAAAATTAAAATTGTTTCAGACCATCTTAGCACCAACTGGTTTCCTATGAATAATATGTCTGCTCAAAGAGTCCATTCATCCAAAGTATAACACTTTATGGAATCAAACTCTTGAAAATTTCACTTTGAGCATTATCAAAATAAATGTAATGATAAAAGTAACTACAACAGCAAGCTTAATATTGTAGATGATAATGTAAAAATCTTGAGTATTATGCCATTTTTAATTTGACAATGGTAGTGTAGGTAATTCAGAATAATCTTTCTGCTGAAAACTAGTAAAGCTAAACTGTATATGTGTGTATATGCAACACATACATGCTCACATATAGAAACAGATGTGCCCACTTGCATGGCCTTAAGAAGGAGTCCCCCTCTTATAACTTGCAAGTTACATGCCTACTTGCCTTACTCTCATCTTGACTCTGGTAAAACTTCAAAAAACCAAAGACAAACTCATGAAATATAGAAGAACAAGCCAGATTTCCACCAAATGATAAAAAAGTGACTTTGTCAGCTTATTTATTGCCACTAAAAATTAGATAACAGACAGTAGTATAAAATATTTCAACTACTGAAATAAACTATCAACCTAAAATTCTATACCTATTGACAATCTCCTTTAAAAATGAAGGAAACATAAATATTGACCAAAAAAAACCAGATAATTTTTCATTTTTAGCCTCAAATTACTATCTTTAAATGGTATATTTTAGGCAGAAGAAAATAATTTAATATGGAAGTTTTGAGATGCAAGATAAAATAAAGGGCAGCAGAAATTATAAAATGTGCTACTTCCAAATGAATACTACTGTCAAAACAGATTTGCGGAGTTTAATGCACACTCGCGTAACACTACCTTCATACATATAGGTATACACCAGATGCATATAAACACAAAGATAGATAGATATAATAGAAAACAATAGTACCACATGCAATGGGAGGATGGACTTTCGAATTGAAATTGTGTAATGTTATTTAATTACCCAGTAAGTTGAAAAAATCGTAGAAGCAAATTAAAAAAATCTACCATTAATCTAATTAAGAAGCTTAAAAGAATGTATAACTACAAAATCATATAGAAGGAAATAGCAATTTAAAAATTGAAATTAGAGTAAGGAAATAAAGGCATATGGTAAAGACATGGTAAATAAAAAGCAAATGTTAAACAAATATATCAGTAATTATAATCAATTCAATAAACCAAATTTTACAATTAAATCAAAAAAGTTTTCCAGAGGGAATATAAAGCAGTAACTAATGCTTTGTAATTTATAAGAAACAAACTACTGCAAGATAAGAAAAAATGGAATATAAATAGGATGGAAATATATAGCATGTGGGCACTAATGAAAGCTAGTTTAACTCTTGTAAGTGTGACGAAGAAGACTCTAGAGAAAGATTTAACCAAGGAAAATCAAGGTTACATCTTACTGGTCAAAACTTAATTCTACCTGGAGATACAACATTTAACTTTGCATGTACATGTGAGGAACTGTGTTAAGGAAAATGGAGTCCAAAAGGGGCATGGTTTGAAAGGCGGGAATTTTCCAGTGCCATGCCTCCATCCATGTCCCCCATTGGGCAATGTAAAGTTCATTGTCTGACTTTCCCCTCATAGGCTAGGTAGAAATTCCAAGTGAGCTTCTTTGTTCTAAAAGCCAGCCGAAAGCTCTGGGAGGAGTGGGGGCTCTGATTGTGGGTTGGGCAGCCAATCTGATATCAAAGTCAAAAATCAATCACTCCAGCGGAAGTTTGAAAGAACTCCTCTCATTGGATGAGAACATGAATGGGGCAGGAATAATTCCAAAGTTAAAAACCCACTACTCCTTATCTAGATGGATTCCTCCCTTGGATCACCTCCCACAACAGTGAGGCAGCTCTCTCTCCTTCTCTCTTTCTCGTCCTCCACCCAATAAATTGTTCTCTGCTAAACTGTTTGGGTCTGGAATATTATTTGAATGGTAAGCTCACTGTGCCTCTCCCAGCCACCCTCATTCCTGGGGTGAGAGAGGTCAAGGCCATGGGCACATTGGAGAAAACATCCCATCAGAGAACTGGAAGCATCTTTGGGACACCCCCCGCAGCTCTGCTCCCATCCTGGGGTTACATCGCTAAACAACGATCACTGGGAAGGAGCTAGGCCCCTGAGCCTCGCCCTGCTTACACATGTACTCAATATATGTAAAACAAAATTTGAAAACTAAAATAAATATTCCAGTACAAAAAAGTTAGTTTCTAACATACTTTTCTCAAAAATTGTTACAGCAAGAATGTTATAATATTAAAAAGACATAGGTTTTAACAGCCTAATATACAAATTGACATATATGATATAATGCATCCTACAACCAAAAAATACATTTTTTCCAATGTACTCGGAATATTTAACTGTAATATTCTTGGCCATAGAGTAAGTCCCATTTAATTATAAATATTTTAAAACATGTGCTATGATCTCTCTAGATATGGCATTAAGATAGAAGAAAAGTAACAAAAAGTTAACTGAAAAATAAATCCCTGGCTGGGCATGGTGGCTTACATCTGTAATCCCAGCACTTTGGAAGACCAAGGCAGGCAGATTACGTGACGTCAGGAGTTCAAGACCAGCCTGGTCAACCTGGTGAAATCCTACCTCTACAAAAAATACAAAAATTAGCCAGACATGATGGCAAGTGGATGTAATCCCAGGAACATGGGAGGTTGAGGGGGGAGAATTGCTTAAACCTGGGAGGCGGACGTTGTAGTGAGCTAAGATGGTGCACCTGCACTCCAGTTTGGGTGACACAGCAAAACTCCATCTCAAAAACTAACTAACTAAATAAATCAATCCTCATGTGTTTGGAAATTAAGGAAAACACATGAATAACCTAAGCATGAAAACATTAATCACCATATAAACGTAAAATAATTTGAACTAAATGCTATTGATATTATTTTATGAGACCAATGTAAAACTGATTCAACAACTTGACAAAAGCATTTTAACTATTAAAGATAGATGAAATATCCCAAAGAAAATATTAGCAAATCTAATACAATAATACACAAAATTGTGAAAAAATGACCAATTTTATTTTAATCTAAAAGTGCAAGATTGATTTGCCACTAAAATGAATGTATTCACCCAGTTAATATTATTAAAAATAAATCTATCATCATCTCAATATAAGCAGACAATGTTAATAGTTAACATCTATTTGTGATTTTTTAAAAATATTAGAACATTCAGAGACAAAAAGATCTTTCTGAACTGAATATAAACTAGTTATCTATTAATGACCTATAGAAAATAATTTTGTCAACAATTCTTTAATTCTCTGAAATCAGAAAATTTTAAGAATGTTAGCAATCTATGAATTTTACCAGTATTAAACATTTTATATATGTTCTCAGTATTTGTAATTAGAAAATAAAAATAAATCAAAAGTTAGATAGATCGACCAAGAAATGTAACTATCTATAACTATCATTATTTTCAGTCAATTGTGAATATAGTACTAAAATTATCTACAATTTAATTACAAAAATTCAGTTAATAAATGACTTCAAAAAGATGACTGACTTTTTTTCCCATTGGGTGGAAACAAAGTATTGGAAAATAAAATTTTCAAAAATAATACTGCTCATTTCATTATTAAAGTACTGAGAAAAAAAATCTTATAAAAGATATGGAAGATATCTACAAAGAAAATTTTGAATTATCAGAAGATTAAAAAAATAATAGAAAACTTTGCAAAGATCTTTAATGAAAACTCAGTGTTGTAATGATTTAATGCTCCTCAAATTATTCTAGCAATTAAAAAATCCTAAATTCCCAAAGTTTTTATTGTTGTTTATTTCTGTGTGTTTTGCATAAATAGAGTGACTGAGTCTACAATTTATATGGCAATATAGAGGAATGTGATTCAGACAGTATTGAAAAAAATAGAACAAAGTCAGAGGACTACTTTCTCTTACAAATAGTAAGACATGCTACAGTGGTACAGCAAATATTGAATATTTGCTATCATTTTATAAATCATGTGTCTTGGTGCAAGAATAGGCAAATAGACCTATGGAACAAAAAGTTAAGTCCAGAAATAGACAAGTGCATTTATGTACAGACAGTTTATACCACAGAAGGCACTGCAGAGCAGCCTGGTAAGGGCAGTCTTCTGAAAAATGACGTTATATCAATTAAATATTTACATATCTATAAAACAGTAGAAAAAAATGGCTCCTATATCACAAATAAACTAAATATTGTTAAGTGAATTGTAGATCTAAATGTGAAAAGCAAACAAAAACTTCAAAAAAATAACAAGTAATTTAATAATTCTGAGAGAGGAAAAGATGAGTTTAAGCAAACAAACAAAAATCCCACAAGACCAAATAGAAAGGAGGTAATTGTAAATTATACCACATAACTTTGAATGTTCTTCAAAATTAAAGAACTTTAATTCAAGATTCAATGCTGTAAGAGAGTAAAACAAATATTTCACTTATTCCATTAAAGATGGACAAATAAATGCATTACATTAATATCATGGAAGACTATTAGGTAAAAATGAAAAAATGAGTTACACACAACCACATAAATTTCAAAAAAGATTAAAAAAATGCAAAGATGCAAAGTTATGCATGCTAAATATTTCCAAAAGTATATTTTCAAAACAGGGAAAACTTGTCTATTGTATTAGAAGTCCAGATAATATTTACTTTGGGATAGGAAAGAACAGGTAGATGCTGGGAAAGGGAGAGTTAAGTATTATTGGCATGGATCTGTTTCTTGACCTGACCTAGGTGATCGGTGAATGTCAATATTCAGGCTGTTATAACTTATTGATACTGCCCCTAATTAACTTTATATGTTTTATATGTTATAATTGAACAAAAATAAATTAGTAAAATATAAAAAATAATATTCCAGCCCATGTTCTATTTTCCTTGACATATAAAACTCATTTAATACTCACAGATCTATGAGCTAGATGAAATTATGCCTGTTTTAAAGACTATAAAATAAGAGGCAGACTATTTTAATAACTTAATAAGGAAGTTGTTGATCCAGAAAGTGAATCTAGATATTTAGTTATAAAATCTGTCTTAATAACTACAATAATTTAGTATATTTCAAATTAAAGATTTGCATGGGTAAAAATCTTTCCAGTCTTCAAGTGTGACTGTGTTCCATCTCCTTTGTCTAACAAGTCTTGATTTATTTGTTAGAGATAAGTTTTAGGTCATGTTTTTCCCTATCTGTACTACCCACATATCTGCACCACTGTGTGTTTATACATGCTTATTGCTTTTTTTTAATACAAGCATCTCAAAAATAATTTTTGTAATATGTGAATTCAAATTATTTATATGGAATCGCTGACCATATTCGTACTTGAACAAGAATACATTTGTATCCCAGGAGAAAGCAAACAACTTGGAAAACGTATTTCAGGAAATCATCCGTGAAATCTTTCTCAACCTTGCTAAAGAGGCCAACAGTCAAATTCAAGGAATGCAGAGAACCCGTAAAAGATATACACAAGAAGATAATTCCCAAGACACATAATCATCAGATTTTCCACAGCTGAAAAAAAAAAAAGAATGTTAAAGGCAACGAAGAGAAAGAGCAGGTCATCTACAAAGGGAACACAATCAGGATAACAGCAAACCAATCAGCAGAAACCCTAAGGCCAGAAGAAACTGGGGCCCTATATTCAATGTTCATAATGAAAATATATCCTCAACAAATAATTTCATATTCAGCCAAAATAAGCATCTTAAGATCCTTTCCAGATAAGCAAATGTTGATGGAGTTGTTTACCACCAGACTCAACCTATAAAGTACCTTGAAGAAAGCACTAAAGACAGAAAGGAAATATTGTTATCAATTAATACAAAAACACGTAAGTACACAGACCAAAGATACTATAAAGCAACCACATGAACAAGCCAGCATAACAACAAGCCAACAACAAAATGACAGCATTAAATCCACACATATCAATGCTAACCTTGAATATAAATGAGCTAAATGCCCCACTTAGACAAAAAGTGACAAGCTAGATAAAAAAAAAAAAGCTGACCAAATGTATGCTATCTTCAGGAGACTGCTCTCACAGCAATGACACCTATAGACTCAAAATAAAGGGACAGAGTAATTATCTACCAAGCAAATGGAAAACAGAAAAAAGCAGGGGATGCAATCCAAATTTCTGACAAAACAGACTTTAAACCAACAAAGATAGAAAAAGACAAAGAAGGGCATTACATTATTCAACAGGAAATCCTAACTATCCATAATATGTTTACCCAACACAGGAGCACCCTGGGTCATAAAGCAAGTTCTTAGAGACTTACAAAGAGACTTAGATTACCACACAATACTAGTGGGAGATGTCAACACTCCACTTACAGTTTTAGAAAGATCATCGAGACAGAAAATTAACAAAAATATTCAAGACCTGAACTCAACACTGGATCAAATGGATCTGATAGACATCTATACAGAACTCTTCACCCCAAAACAACAGAATATACATTCTTCTCACTGACACATAGCACATACTCTAACATTGACCACATAGTCAGACATAAAACAGTTTCAGCAAATGCAGTCTTAGACTACGGTGCAATAAAAATAGAATTTAAGACTAAAAAAAATTGCCCTAAACCATAAAGTTACATGAAAATTAAACACATGCTCCTGAATGACTTTGGGAATAAATAATGAAATTAAGGCAGAAATCAAGAAGTTTTTTGAAACTAATGAAAATGAAAAATCTCTGGGACACAGCTAAGGCAGTGTTAAGTGGAAATTTCATAGTCCTAAATCCCCACATCAAAAAGTTAGAAAGATTTTAAATTAGCAACCTAAAATCACAACTGAAAGAATTAGAGAAGCAAGGACAAAGCAACCCCAAGGCTAGCAGAAGACTAGAAATAACTCAAATCAGAACTGAACTGAAGGAAATTGAGACATAAAAAACCATTCAAAATATTATAGAATCTGGTAATTTTTTAAATTAATAACATAGATAGGCTACTAGATAGATTAATAAAGAAGAAGAGAGAGAAGATCCAAATAAATACAATTAGAAATGACAAAAGGAATGTTACCACTGACCCTACAGAAATTAAAAAAATACAAAAACCTTCAGAAATTACTATAAGCCTGGGGCAGTGACTCACAGCTGTAATCCCAGCACTTTGGGAGGTCAAGGTGGGTGAACCACTTGAGCTGAAGAGTTCAAGACCAGCTTGGGGAACATGGCAAAACCCCATCTCTACAATAAAATGCAAAAAATTAGCTGGCATGGTGCTGTGTGCATATAGTCTCAGCTGCTTAGGGGGCTCAGGTAGGAGGACCACTTGAGCCCATGAAGTTGAGGATATACTGAATCACAATCATGCCACCTCACTCCAATCTGAGTGACAAAATGAGACCATATCTCAAATTGAAAGAAAGAAAGAAAGAAAGAAAAGAAAAGAACAAAGAAAAATGAAAGAAAGAAAGAAGAAAGAAAGAAAGAAAAAGAAAGAAAGAAAGAAGAAAAGAAGAAGAGGAAGGAAGGCAGGCAGGCAGGCTACTATGCACACCTCTACACACACAACCTGAAAACTCAAGGATATGAATAAATTCCTAGACACATAAACACTCCCCAAGTCTGAACCAAAAAGTTATTAATTCCCTTAGCAGACTAATTATGAGCTCTGAAACTGAGTCAGTAATAAATAGCCTACCAACCAAAAAAAAAGAAAAAATAGAAAGAAAAGAAATCACCCCAGGACCTCAGGACAAGATGTATTCACAGCCAAATTTTGAGTAGAAAGGGACTTCTCCACAACTCATTCTATGAGGCCAGGATCATCCTGATACCAAAATATGCAGAGACACAACAATAAATGAAAATTTCAGACCAATAGCTTTGATGATCATTCATGCAAAAATCCTCAACAAAATATTGGAAATTGAATTCAACAGCACATCCAAAAGCTAATCCACCATGATGAAGTAGGCTGCATGCATTCCGAGGATGCACATTTGGCTGTATATATGCATATTAATAAATGTGATTCAGCACGTAAATAGAACTAAAGACAAAAATCACATGATTATCTCAATACATGCACAAAAGACTTCCAATAAAATTCAACATCACTTATGTTAAAAACTATCAATAAACTAGATATTGAAGGAACATAGTTCAAAATAATAAGAGCCATCTATGACAGACCCACAACCAACATCATATTGAATGGGCGAAAGCTAGAAATATCCTCTTGAAAACCAGCACAAGACAAGAATGCCCTCTGTCAGTACTTCTATTCAACAGAGTATTGGAAGTCCTGGCCAGAGAAAGAAATAAATCATCCAAATAGAAAGAGGGGAAGTAAGATCATCCTGTTTGCAGACAAGATAGTCATGGGCAAGGACTCCACGACTAAAACACCAAAACCAATGGCAACAAAAGCCGAAACAGACAAGTGGAATCTAATTAAACTTAAGAGTTTCTGCACAGCAAAGAAACTATCAATAGAGTAAACAGGCAACCAACAGAATGGGAAAAAATGTTTGCAATCTACCCATTAGACAAAGGGCTAATATTCAGAATCTACAGAGAACTTAAACAAATTTACAAGATAAAAACAAATAACTACATCAAAAAGTGGGCAAAGGATATGAAAAGACACTTTTCAAAAGAAGACATTTATGCAGCCAACAAACATATGAAAAAATGCTCATCATCACTGGTCATTAAAGAAATGCAAATCAAAACCACATTGAGATACCTCACACCAGTTAGAATGGCGATATTAAAAAATCTGGAGACAACAGATGCTGGAGAGGATGTGGAGAAATAGGAATGCTTTTACACTGTTTGTGGGAGTGTAAATTAATTCAACTATTGTGGAAGACAGTGTGGCAATTCCTCAAGCATCTAGAAATAGAAATACCATTTGTCCCAGCAATCGCATTACTGGGTATATATCCAAAGGATTATAAATCATCCTACTACAAAGACACATGCACATTTATGTTCATTGTGGCAATGTTTACAATAGCAAAGACTTGGAAACTACCCAAATAGTCATAAATGAGAGACTCAATAGAGAAAATGTGGCACAAGTACACCATGGAATAGTATGCAGCCATAAAAAAGGATGAGTTCGTGTCCTTTGCAAGGACATGGATGAAGCTGGAAACCATTATTCTCAGCAAACTGACACAACAACAGAAAACCAAACACCACATATTCTTACTCATAAGTAGGTGTTGAACAATGAGTACACATGGACACAGGGAGGGTAACGTCACACACCAGGATGTAGGTGGGGGACTAAGGGAGGAATAGCAGGGAGTGGGGGCATTGGGGAGAGATAGCATTAGAATAAACACCTAATGTGGATGATGGGGCGATGGATGCAGCAAAACACTACCATGGCATGTGTATACCTATGTAATAAATCTGCACGATCTGCACATGTACTCCAGAACTTAAAGTATAATAAATAAACAAATTTAAAAAAAAGATAATTCTATATTTAGCAAATCCATAGTCTTGACCCCAAAGCTGCTTAGTCTGACAAACAACGCCAGGAAAATTTTAGGGCACAAAATCAAGTTACAAAAATCACTAACATTCCTATACACAACAGTCAAGCTGAAAGCCAAGTCAGAACTGCAATCCCATTCACAATGGCCACACACACATACACACACACAATTCTTAGGAATACAGCTAACCAGAGCAGTAAAAGATCTCTACAATGAGAGTTACAAAACACTGCTCAAAGAAATCAGAGATGACATAAACAAGTCAAAAAAAAATTTTATTGTCATGGATATGAAGAAACAACATAATTAAAATGGCCATACTACTCAAAAAAGTTTATAGATTCAATGATATTCTTATTAAACTACTAATGATATCCTTCACAGTACTAGAAAAAAAATTCATATGGAACCAAAAAAAGATCTGCGGCCAAGGAATACTAAGAAAATTCATATGGAACCCCCCCCACCCGAAAAATCTTCAATAGCCAAATAATACTAAGAAAAAAGAACAAAGCTGAAGACATCAGACTACCCAAATTCAAACTATATTATAGGGCTACAATAACCAAAACAGGACTGGTACAAAACAGACACATAGACCAATGGAACAGAATAGAGAGCTAAGAAACAAGGACACACAACTACAACCATTTTATTTTCCACAAACCTGACAAAAATAAGCACTGGAGAATGGACTCTCTATTCAAAATATGGTGCTGCAATGCCTGGATGCCATATGCAGAAGATTGAGACTGAACCCCTCCCTTACACCATATACAAAAATTTTTAAAAGACTTAAATGTAAAACTCAAAACTACAGAAACCCTGGAAGACAACCTAGACAATACCATTCTGTACATAGGAATGGACAAAACTTTCTGGACAAAGGCACCAAAACAATTGCAAAAAAAGCAAAAATGGACAAATGGGATCTAATAAAACTGCTTCTGCAAAGCAAAAGGAACTATCAACAGAATAAACATACAATCTACAGAGTAAGAGAAAATATTTGCAAACTATACATCTGACAAAGGTCTAATATCCAGCATCTATAAGAAACTTAAGCAAATTTACAAGAAAAATATAACCCCATTAAAAAGTGGGCAAAGGACATAGACAAACACTTTTCAGAAGAAGATATACATATGGCCAATCATCATATGAAAAATAGCTCAGGGTCACTGACCATTAGATAAATGCAAATCAAAACCACAATGAGATACTATCTTATATCAGTTAGAATGCCTATTACTAAATAGTCAAAAAAATAATATGCTGTTGAGGTTGCAGAGAAAAAGGGACATTTATACACTCTTGGTAGTAGTGTTAATTATTTCAACCATTGTAGAAAGCAGCATGGTGATTCCTCAAAGAGCTAAAAACAGAACTATCAATTGACCCAGCAATCCCATTATTGGTATATACCCAGAATAATATAAGTGATTCTACTGTAAGGACACATGCACAGAAATGTTCATTGCAGCACTATTGACAATAGCATCGACATGAAATCAAGCTAAATGCTCATCAATGACAAATTGGGTAAAGAAAATGTGGTACATACACATCATGTAATACTATACAGTCATAAAAAGGAATGAGATCATGTCTTTTGTGGGAACATTGATGGACACAAAGGGCATTATTTTAAGCAAACTAACACAGGGACAGATAACCAAATACCACATGTTCACACTTATTAGTGGGAGCTAAATAATGAGAACTCATGGAAACAAAAAAGTTGACAACAGACACTGGGACCTACTTGAGAATGGAGAGGGAAAGGAGGGAGAGGATCTAGTAAAAATTAGTATTTGGTGCTAGGCTTAGTGACTGTGTAATAAAATAATGTGTATAACAAACCCATATAACATGAGTTTACCTATATAACAAACCTGTGCATGTACCCCAGAACCTAAAATAAAATTTGAAAAATAAATAAATAAAAATAAATATATGTCCCTGAGAATACTAACTTTCAGAATTCAGTACATTGTAAAAAAATTGGTTGAATTTCTCTTTCCTGATAATTCACCGAGTAGGATAATACAAATATACTTGGTCAGTGAGTTACAGTAAAGTTATTGGCAGATTGCTCGTCCATGGACGTTCTGGGGTTAATAACATGTGCCACACTAGCTATCCATTAGAAAGTATAACTGTGCTCTAGTGTTTACCTACTTCTATGTGTAACCAACACTACATACGTGTGTAGCATTTGCAGAAAACAGCATTAACTTGTATGACCCCATCTACAGTTTGAGTAGATTGCAGTAAGTAATCTTAATAATAATTTTGAATGTTAACTTCATAGAATTATAGGCTTTCTATCATCATCATGTGATTGCAATTTCATCTAGCTCACACTAGGGTGGAGTAGATATTAAATAAACAACGTTTGACTTGCGGCCAATATTTTCAAGTGCTTTGATTTTCAGAGAATCCCAAGACAGTTATTCTTCAAATATTTGATCCTTTTTGATTTATTAGAACTTAATTTAAAAACAAAGTCAGAAATAATTAACATAATTATAATTACTAAATTTGAACTGCAAGAATTATAAAACATAACTGTATGATTAACTCCCAAAAGAACATGTTCTGAGCACTTTAAATTATATCTGTGATCTTGGCAAGATTTTTTGCATCTCTGGGACTCTCTTGGGGTAAAGTTAAATTAGTATTTTTTAAAGATATTTAGTAGGAGAATACTTTTGAAGGAAAAAATATTATATACACACACAAAAAGCTATTGATGTTTAGGCTAAATTGGGCATTGAGTATACTTGATTCTCCCTTTCCTAATCTTCCATCTGATATCATTTCAGATGCTGCTGTTAAAACCAAATTTTCACAAAACACTCTAAAAAAAAACTGACTCTCACTTTTCCTGAAGATCTCTGATGAAAGATTGTTGCTTTTTCGAGGTCATAGGTGCCCAAATCTGCTAACTTCAGCATTATCTGGAGCTTTGTAAAATAATTATAATAAGAATAATAAATAATAAGAATAATACCAACCCTGGGTCTTACATCCGAGCACATAAACTAAATTTGTGCAAATAGACCCCAAATACTGTTACTTTAAATATATTCTCCTCTAATTTAGAGGTATAATATAATATTATACATGTAGCTTTAACTTTTTAATTCTTTTAGAAATCTGACTTTTTTGTTAATCTCTTGTATTAGTCCATTCTCACACTGCTATAAAGAACTACCTGAGACTGGATAATTTATAAAAATTAGACTGGGGATGCCTCGGGAAACTTACAATCATGATAGAAGGTGAAGGGGAAGCCAGGCACATCTTAGACGGCAGCAGGAGAGAGAGAGCAAAGGTGAAGAGGCACTTTTTTTCTTTTTTCTTTTTTATGCTTCTGGCTTAAGCTCCTTTATTTTAACTAAGTGAGGAGAATGAACTACCTGTTTTCACAATGTCTTCTAATAGTCCATCAGCTCTCATGAGAACTCACTCACTATCAAGAAAACATCATGAGGGAAACTGCTCCCATGATCCAATCACCTTCCACCAGGTCCCGGCCTCAACACGTGGAGATTGCAAATCAAGATGAGATTTAGGTGGAAACATAGAACCAAATAATATAATTCTGCCCCTGGCCCCTGTGAAATCTCATGTCCTTTTCACATTCAAAACCCATAATGCCCTCTCAACCATTCCCCAAATTTTTTACTCATTCCATGAATAACTCAAAAGTCCAAGTCCAAAGTCTCATCTGAGACAAGACAAGTTTCTTCTCCCCCATGAGCCTGTAAAATCAAAACAAGTTAGTTACTTTCAAGATAAAATAAGGATAAAGGCATTAAGTAAATTTTCCTATTCCAAATTCAAGAAATTGGCCAAAATGAAGGAGTCATAGTCCCCATGAAAGTCCAAAACCCAACAGGGCATTCATTCAATCTTAAAGCTCCAAAACACTTTCTTTGACTCTATGTCTCACATCCAGGGGACACTGATGTGAGAGGTGGGCTTCCAACATCTTGCACAACTCTGTCTCTGTGAGAAATAAGTCAAAGAAGATTATTTGTACTCTGCAGCATACAACATCATGGCTTCTTTCATTGGCTGGCATTGAGCTTTTCCAGACACATGGTGCTAGCTGTCAGTAGATCTACCATTCTAAGGTCTGGATGGTGGCCCTCTTCTCAGAGCTTCATTGGGCAGTGCCCTAGTGGGGACTCTATGTGGTGACTCCCACCCCACATTTCCTCTCTGCATTCCCTAGTAGAGGTTCTCCATGTGGGTCTGTCCCTGCAACAGACTTCTGCCTAGACACCCAGGAATTTTTATACATCCTCTGAAATCTAGACGGAGGCTCCCAAAGATCAACTCTTGTCTTCTGCACACTCACAGGCCCAACGACACATGGAAGTCATCAAGGTTTGCACCCACTGAAGCAACAGTCCAAGGTGTACCGTGGCCCCTTTGGTCACAACTAGAGCTGGAGCAGCTGGGATGCAGTGTGCCTTGTCCCAAGGCTGCACAGAGCAACCAGAGCCTGAATCACGAAACCATTTTTTTTTTCCTCCTAGGCCTCTGGTCCTATAATTGGAAAAGCTGCCATGAAGATCTCTGAAATACTATGAAGATATTTTCCCCATTGTCTTGACTATTAACATCTGGCTATTAACATCTTGTTATTTATGCAAATTTCTGCAGCCTTAATTTCCTTCCCAGAAAAAGGATTTTCTTTTCTACCACATGGTCAGGCTGCAAATTTTCCAAACTTTTACGCTCTGTTTCCCTTTTAAGCATAAGTTCCAATTTCAAACAATCTCTTTGTGAATGCCTATGACTGCATGCTTTTAGAAAAAGCCATGTCACAGTCTGAACGCTTTGCTGCTTATACATTTTTTATGTGAGATATGCTAAATCATATCTCTTAAGTTCAAAGTTCCCAGGATCTCTAGGGAAGGGGCAAAATTCTGCCAGTCTCTTTGCTAAGGCATAGAGTCAGTTGTACTCTGCTTCCCCAACAAATTATTTATCTGCATCTAAGACCACCTAAGCCTGGACTTTATTATCCATGTCACTGTCAGCATTTTTTATCAAAGCCATTCAACAAGTGTCTAGGAAGTTCCAAACCTTCCTTCATTTTTCTGTCTTTTTCTGAGCCCTCTAAACTGTTCCAACCTGTACTGGTTACCCAGTTCCAAAGTCACTCCCGCAGTCTTAGGTATTTTTATTGCAATGCCCCACTACTTCAGTACCAATTCCCTGTGTAAGTCCATTTTCACACTGCTATAAGGAACAACTGAGACTGGGTAATTAATAAAGAAAAGAGGTTTAATTAACTCACCGTTCTGCACGGCTGGGGAGGCCTCAGAAAATTTACAATCATGGTGGAAGGTAAAGGGGAAGCAAGACACATATGGCAGTAGGAAAGAGAGAGCAAAGAAGGAAGTGCCACTTTTAAACCATCAGATTTCATGAGAACTCACTCTCTATCAGAAGAACATCAGGGGAAACTGCCTCCATGATTCAATCAGCTACCACCAGGTCTCTCTCTCAATACATGGCGATTATAATTTGAGATGAGATTGTGGTGGGGACACAGAACCAAATCAGGTCACCTTTATAAATGACTCGAGTAATGATTACATTGGCAAATTTACATGTAGGGATATACAGATAAGATTATATATCTAATTATATTATTATTTTCTTTGAGACAGAGTCTCACTCTGTTACACAGGCCGGAATGTGGTGACACAATCAAAGCTCCCTGCAGCCTTGAACTTTTGGGCTCAGGAGATCTTCCCCCCTTCAACCTCCCAAAAAGCTAGGAATACAGGTGTGCCATGATCAAGTCCAGCTAATTTTGTAATTTTTATATAGATGGGCTCTCACTATGTTACCCAGGCTGGTCTAGAATTCCTAGCCTGAAGCAATCCTCTTGCAACAGTCACCCAAAGCACTAGGATTGCAGAAATGAACCATCACACCTGGCTTCCATTTATACAATTTATGCCCCAATGTGGACTGCTGAGAGACTTAGCTAAACTTGTGACTATCTGTGATCAAGTAAGCCTTGTCATAATAGGAGTAGAAAGAGGAGGATGAAACCCATGCCTTTTTAAAGAGACAAAATGATAACAGTTCTTCCTTTCTACTCCATATATGCCTCATATATGTTACTTCATATTGCTATATTTCCTGCACCCTATTTTCTGAAAAAATCTTTAAATCAAATTTTAAATTTATAAAAATATTTATTACTGGTTTTGCTTTTGGTTTAGGTGATCAGATAATTTTTAAGACAAAATTATAAAAATATATAGATTATATTGAGAAAATTATTGTAAAATACAAATTAATTACAAAATATTGAGCAACTTTCTTCATATTCGATCATATTTTCCTCTTTATTTTAACATTTCAAGTAAAATGGTTCCTTCAAAAATAAAATTGTCCCTAAATATATTGAAATTATTACAGATTTAACCTTGACAGAATAATATAATCAGATGTCAAAAGGTTAAGTAATACTAGTCATGCTGACATGTGAACATATAGAATGTATTAATATTTATCTGATAACTTTAATGTAAGAACTATCTTTTAGAAGCAATAAAAACTTACTTTTTAAAAATAGTCACTTTTCTGTTCTTGTGTCAGTTTGCCAAACACCACATGTTCTCACTCACAAGTGGGTGTTGAACAATGAAAACACATGGACACAGGAAGGGGGAACATCACACACCAGGGCCTGTTGGGGGTTGGGGGGAGTAGGGGAGGTATAGCAGGAGGTGGGGGGTTTGGGGAGGGATAACATTAGGAGGAATACCTAATGTAGATGACAGCAGGAGGGATACAGCAAACCACCATGGCGTGTGTATACCTATGTAACAAACCTGCACGATCTGCACATGTACCAAAGAACTTAAAGTATAATGAAAAAGAAAAAGAAAATAAAATAGTCACTTTTGAAAATTTTAAAGCACCAAGCAAATATATCTTAAATTATATTGGATAAATTTGTTATACCAGTTTTTTTTTTAATTCAAATATGTATTAAATAAACACAAAGAAGATTGAAATATTTGGAAATTATAAGCAGTAGAAAGTGTAAGGTGGTAAAATCCATTGATATAGTTTGGCTGTGTCTTACCCAAATCTCAACTTGAATTGTATTTCCCAGAATTCCCACATGTTGTGGGAGGGACCCAGGGGGAGGTAATCGAATCATGGGGTCTGGTCTTTCCCATGATATTCTCATGTTAGTGAATAAGTCTCATGAGATTTGATGGGTTTATCAGGGGGTTTCCACTTTTACTTCTTTCTCATTTTATTCTCTTGCCACCACCATGTACGAAGTGACTTTTGCCTCCTGCCATAATTCTGAGGCCTCCCGAGCCAGCTGGAACTGTAAGTCAGATTAAACCCCCTTTTCTTCCCATTCTTGGATCTTCCTCTATCAGTGGCATGAAAATGAACGAATACATCCATTTTATGTTTCTTGACGTCAAAACTAAATCATGGAATTTGTTCTTCATTATGGATGAGTACAAGTTCCTCTATCCGCATTACAAACTCCCCTGTATCAAACAATATGAGGAGAATGGCCCATCATCCTGTCTCCTCAGACAAATTAAGGTCATTTTGCACTGCATCACTTCTGAATGAAAACCCTGTAAAGAGATTATACCATGGAATTTCTTCCAAATTCATTAATCTTTTTAATTATCTTTTGGCTTTTATACACTTTGATGATTTAAAAACATTGAATTGATCACTAATTTAGGGAAAAGGTAAACACAATACAAAGACATTTTCCCCCTGGAAACATTTAAGCGTGTGTTGCCATCGTAAAGACCCATTACTCAACTTTAGTTTGTATTTTCTACAAATAAAATTCCTATGCAGCATGTCCACAATACAATCAGTATTATCAGAAAACCAGCATAAAGGCCGGGCATGATGGCTCATGCCTGTAATCCCAGCATTTTGGTAGGCC
The DNA here is from genome assembly GCA_036589455.1 of Ateles fusciceps. NCBI lineage: Eukaryota > Metazoa > Chordata > Mammalia > Primates > Atelidae > Ateles > Ateles fusciceps. The sequence goes on along the minus strand of JAZHEH010000174.1, from coordinate 830,387 downwards.
GAGGTGGGTGGATCACGTAAAATATGGAGTCAAAACCAGACCGCTCAACATAGCGAAACCTCGTCTCTACTAACAATACTAAAATTACCCAGGTGTGGTGGTGCATGCCTGTAATCCCAGCTACTGAGGAGCCTGAGACAGGAGAATCACTTGAACCTGGAGACAGAGGTTGCAGTGAGGCGAGATTGCACCCCCCCTGGGCACCATTGCACTCCAACCTGGGCAACAGAGTGAGACTCTGTCGAAAGGAGAAATAGAAAGAAGAAGGAAAAAGGAAAGAGAGAGAGAGAGGAAGGAAGGAAGGAATGAAGAAAGGAAGAAAGGAAGGAAGGAGGGAGAAAGAAAAGGAAAAAGAAAGGAAAAGAAAGAAAGAAAGGAAAAGAAAGAAGAAAAGAAAGGAAAAGAAAGAAAAAGGAAAAAGGGAAAAGAAGAAGAAATAAAGGGAGAAAAACAAAAAGAAAGAAAGAAAGAAAGAGAGAGGAAGGAAGGAAAGAAAGGCAGGAAGGAGAAAGAAAGAAAGGGAGAGAAAGAAAGGGAAAGAAAAAGAAAAGGAAGGAAGGAGAGAGAAAGAAAGAAAGGAAGGAAAAGAAAAGGAAGGAAGGAAGGAAGGAAGGAAGGAAGGAAGGAAGGAAGGAAGGAGGAAACCAACTTTAATACATTACTACTATTGACTCCCTAAACCCTATTCAAGTTTCACCACTTGTCTCCATAGTGTCCTTCATGGCAACATGATCCACTTTACGATGAAACATTCCATACAGTTGACATGTCTGTTTATGTTCTTCCAGTGTAAGACATTTTCTACCTTTTGTTTTGACATATGTGACCTTGACACTTTGATGATTTTAAGTCTATTAATTTATAAGCATATCTCTCAATTTGTATTTGTCATCTCTTTTTCTCATGGTTAGACTTAAGGTATGCATGTTTAGTGAAAGTATCACAAAGAGTTGCTGTATTCTCATTACATGCTCTCAGGTGATGCATTTTTTTTTTTTAACCTGGCGATATTCACATTGATCACTTGAATAAGCTAGGCTTCTCTACTATAAAGAAACTCTATGAATTTACCATTCTTAAGTATTTTAGAGGAGTTTATTTTGAAATTGTTTCTAATTAATCTTTCAATATATGCATGTATTTATAATAATATGGGCTTATGTTTTTCTCTTTGATTCAACTAGTAATAATCCATTTTCCATTAATTATTTAAATTCTCAAACTGACAACAATTCAATCTTTCAGGATGCCCTTATTATCCTTTAAACATTGCCTTAATTTTTCACAATATATATTCCAAGCTCATCTTGTAATTTTTCTGCTTTAGCCCCAGAGTCTGCTCTCATTCTTTTCAATGGAGCATGTTATTGAGAACCAAGTTCTGGGGGCTCAGTGTCCTCACTGCGATTAGGTTATCACTTCTCCCAGTTGCTTGGCTTCTCTCTCTGTCTGTTTCTCTGTCTCTCTCTCTCTTGTATATATACATATATATGCACTTTTATATTGGTTTCTTTTTAGATTCGATGATAAGATTACTCATACATCCAGTTTAATCATCAGGCTTCATACTTGTTTATTTCCATTCCATATTTTTAATCTATTCTCTGGCTTTGAGAAATTTGGCACCTGCTTTTGTTTTGTTTTTTTCAACTTATTTTATTATTTTATCAATTCTTTGTTTAACCAATGTCATATCTCTTTCACGTTCTTCCTACACAGGTTTCTCTTCACCATGCTTGTGCTCTGACATCCTGTGCCAAATGGCATTTAAAATCCTTAATTAAATGACAAATAAAGAGAAAAAACAATAGATCAAAAAACAAATGCTTAAAATCCTGCATCATTTTAACACTTCAGTTTACTCCAATATTTTTTTCTCAAAAAAGTGAAACAATGTATATTATGTGACAAGGATAGAGAAATGTTTTCTAAACTGATGAAAGCTCTGAGAGCTTTACCCTAAGTCACATTTGTTTGTGTGAGAGATTTGAAGATCTATCATCTAGTTGTCAATCCTTAGCATATTATGACACTCACCTTGTCATCTCTTATTCTGTGCAGTTCATTCATTCACTCATGCATCAACAAATGTTCACTGAGCACGTATTTGAAGTTGAAGATGCCATGCGTGTACAGTTAGTCCTAATCCCTTCACTCTCGCACCTTATCTTAGAATGACAAAAATGCAAATAGAGAGAAATAAACAAATGATAATACTGTGATAGGTTGTGCTAGGCATTGTGTGGAAAGCAATTTTCTGAGAAAGAGAATACCTAGTGAGACCACATTTGGATTTAGTTGTACAAAGACAATTCCTTTAATACAGTGATATACAAAATTATAGTAAATTGGAGATATAGGCAGAAGTAGAAGAGGCTTTATTTTGTCCACTATAGTGTATATGAAAAATCACTGATGTATTTCAAGCAAGAAAGGGACATTATCAGATTTATATTTTATAAATAAAGATCTGCAGTTCTGTGGGGGTTCACATTACAGGAAATTTTAACTTAGGTCAAGGGTCACTAGTGATGATCTGTAGCTTAAATCTGACCCATTGACTGTTTGTGTAAATAATATTTTATTGGAATGTAGCCATCTCAGCCTATTTTCTGCAGCTATAACAGAACACTACAGACTAGTCAATTTATAAAGAACAGAATTGATTTGGCCAATGTTTCTGGGGGCTGGGAAGTCCAAGAGTTTCTTATCATTTGATGTTGGCAATTGATAAGGGTCATCCCATAATGGAAGGGCAGAAAGTAGACAGTTGAGAGAGAATGAAAGAGGGCAAGAGTATATGAGGCAGAGAGGAAAAGATGATGGAACTCCCAAGATGGCAGACCCAGTTTAAAAAAAAAAAGTCATTTGTCCATTTAGGAAAATGAGGACCTTAGGAACTAATAGCCTCCAATAAGCTCCATCTCTTAAAACTGTCCCAAATAGCAACGAAATTTCCAACATATGAAATTTTGGAGGGCACATTCAAACTATAGAAGTAGCCATCCTCACTTTTGTATGTTGTAGAAGATGGGTAGGGTGGCTGGGAGAAGCTATAGGAGAAGATGGCAAACGTTGAAAAGTTAGAAGGTTTTGAATAGCTTCAGGGGAGAATAAGCTGAAGGCAGCTGTTCTCTGTCCCTGAGGCAGAGGGAGAGAAGTAGGTACAAGGAAATGTAGGAGAGTTTATCTAAATAGGCTTGTTTACTTATGTTTACTGGAAACTGACCTTTGATCATCTATGCAGGTGAAATTGCTTCCTGCAAGGGGGGACAACAATGTTAATCACCCACAGATTGTATTGGCTCCTAGATTTTGGCATTATTTCTGTACTGAATAAAAACAAGCAGCTCCAGCTTATCAAGACTACTGCCCACTCTGCGAGCAGTCTCCTAGGCTGCTGTACACTGCATACCTGTGTCTGAGTACTCTGTGCATCTGTCACTCGGCCAGAGGCTGCAGGACAGACCCGGCAGAATGTATTGTATATGACTGCTTTTATCACTCTGATGGCAAAATTAAATAGTTGCCACAAAGATCCCAGTGATCCTCAAAGCCAGGTATTTTTGTTATGTATCTTTCTAGAAAATGTTTCTTGACTCTTGATTTAGGCAAAAAATAATAGTAGCTGGTTACTAGGTTTGGTAATATATATGGCAATACTTGGCAGATCCTGTGTTGCTAAATCTCCAGTGTGGGTTTCCTCAGGGTTTCTGCTACTTTCTTATCACTAAGAGCCTTCTGATTCTCTTGGCAGATATTTTTTCCCCTTTCCCAGGCGTAGAGAACTTTTTTCTTTTCCATTTTCTCCAGCTATAGTAAATCTTCTCCTGTTCTTTCAGAATAACAAGATTGTTGCTCCTGTCCCAGCAGTTTAAAGCTTTTGCTCCTTGAAGGAAACATGATGTAAACAATATTTTCTCTTTCTTCTTCAGTAGCAGCTGCTCCCCTTCTCCAGTACCCCTCTGTGGAAGCAACTTTCTCCCAGTCTCGCAACCTGCTCCCTCTCTCATCCTTTCTCATGATCACCTAGTGGAGGTCACTGGAGCAGAGCCTGAGAGTAGGCAGGAACCCCACTGTGTCTGTGGCAATGAGACACTGCATGCTGTCACACTAGCCAGTATTTGCACAGTCTCACAGTTCAACCGCTTATTTTAATCATTATTGTATAATCAAGGCCCCAAATAGTGGGCCTATTGAAAACAGGAGGCATGTAGTAACTATCTTTTAGAACAGGAGGCATATAGAAACTTTTTTTTTTTAATTAACCTATATTTTACTGACATTAATTCATTCTATGTTTATATAATGTGTTTCAATAATCTTCCTATATGTGAGAATTTCAGTTTTTGTTATCACCAAATATGGTGTGTGTGTTTATTCTATATAGTTAAATTTATTTCTGCAGAATAATTTTCCAAAAGTAATATTACTTGCTTGAGCATATAATAAGCACATTTAATTTAATTAAAAAATATACTTCTGGATAATGTTTCTAAACACTCTAGCATCTTAGAGCTCCTCTAGCAATGTATGAGGACTCCTAAGTGTCCTGCTTTAACAGGCACTGAGTATGATTACATTGTTTGATTTTCCAAACTCTTCATTGATATTGTAATATTTTTGATAAGCTTTTCCCTAATTAAATATTTTTCACATGTCAGTTGGATATTTGCACCATTTTCTGTGGATTTTCTGTTTTTAATTTTGACCCATTTTATACTGCATTCTTTATTTTTTTCTATCATCTTTAAAGCCTACTTATAAATATTGGTATCTAATATTCTTATTAAATGCTTTCTATATCTACTTTTGACCTCTAATCTTTGGGAAAAATCTTATGTAATCATACATTTACTATAATCTGATGTTTAATGGGAGAGCATGAATATATAAGGAGACCTATTATTAGTGTTTTAAAAATATATTTATTGAACTTGACATAGTTGTGATATACCTGGAATATCCTTATTACACTCTTTTTAAACTTTGGTATGTGTCCATATAGCACTTTTCATACCAAAGTTTCTACCTGTTTTCAGTGGCCTTTTCAGGCAGAGATCAAAAGAAGACTATGCAATATAGATCCCTAACACAGAGAAAAGATCTGAAGCAGGAAATCAAAAAGTTCCCCCGAGATTTCATTTTCTCATTTATCCTCACTGTGGTGCAGAATAAAAATGTTAAACTCCAAATTCTAAGAAAAAGATTAACCAAAAATGGCACTGTAATAAATATAGTGCTCAGATTTTAATCTACCAACAAATTGATCATTTAGTATTTTCATAAGTTTTCTATCACCTACATTACAATGACATTATCTTTCTTTTTTGTTTATATTACAAAAATGTGTGTGTGTGTTTGAGTTATTTAAAATACTGTTCTGCAGATCAATATTTTATGAAAATTGTTTCACTTAATCCTCATAATCTTGATATGTGAATAATCCTTTTCCACATTTCACAACCGAGAAAAATACCACAAAAGCCTGTGTCACTTTCAAGATTACACAAACACTAGAATAAGAGAAGTGACACTAAAAGTCCATTCTTATATTTTTGAGTGAATTTCTTTCCAAACAAAATTCATCATATCCAGTTGACCATTTCATATATAAATCACAGAGATATCATTTTTTCAGGATATGCTTGCATTTTCCTTCCTGTCTACACTACTCTACAGTTATTCTTATACAAAGATGGTCATCTCCCTACCCTGCTACCAGGTAAACTCTTCTGTCTGGCTCATTATTGTATTCCAATGCCTGGCATAGATCCTGGATTCAAACTGAGAAGTTCTGTAATAAATGTATTTGAACGAATGTTATTAATGAATGTTAAATGGTACGAGCATGAATAAAAGTATCAAAAACCTTTTCTTTAGTGGCTAGAAATTATTGCAATATTTTTAAAAGAAAATTTATTCCACATATACTTAATTGTGTTTTAAAAATATTACAAAAGTAAAGGTACCTAAGATTTTTATCCTGGTTTTCTTAGTGGATTAAATAACCAGAACACATATGAGAAAATCAACATTATGTTATTATCACAGAATATTTCATATATTGTTTATTTAAAGCATGTATGCCATTTGTATGCCTTCAAGCTGTTGGTGAATTAAACAAATAAATACTATAAAATGTATTGCTTATGTAAAATAAATTTAAAACATTAAAATTTTAAATGCATGTAACTAATTCGTTATTTGTGTATGTAAAACCCATTCACTAGTATAAATTTTCCAGCTTGTTAAATATTTACTTAACTAAATTTTAATAAACTTACTCTTCCTTTTAATGGAAAGATAAAAATTTTTATTTTTACATTAAATATTTCAAGTAAATTATAAAACGTGAACTCAATTACTAAAAATAATTTGATGGTTTCTATAAGGTTTGTATATATGTTGTATAACATTTTACATATGTGTACATATACTCAAATCATTAGCGTATGTTAATAAGTCAAGTTGTGAAAAACATTTTTTCTGTTTACACATTATGAGACCACTATGTAATATTTGGATTGCAGTAAACTCATAAGTGACAATCTATTCTGTACTTAGAATTCTAAATCTACTAAGATTTATCAAAAACATCTGTTTCATATATTCAGAAGATAAAACATTTTGTATATTTTACTTAAGTAAATATATATATTTTCTTAAAATTAAAATGATTGCCTAAAAATGCTTGATTTTAAGTAATATATCTTTTCCCTGGGAACTTGAGAGCCATGTTTGTAAAGAAAAAAATAATTAACATATCTTGACTTAAATTATGTTTGATAAATCTTAAAGGAAGATAAATCCAAAAAAATTATGATGAAATAAATAATGAAGAATATTTAAAAACTACTAAGGTTTATTAATAATAATTGTAAATAATTTAAAAGTAGACACAGCTTATGTTGAACTGGGTATATATGTTTGTAGACGGATAAGGGTATAGTTGTAGAAAAGGTAGAAATTTATCAATGAGGTAATGTTCATCTGGAGGAGAAGTATATTTTATAAAAAAGTACAAAACTGTTTTGATACATATGGTATGAGGGCAAAACTAGGTTCTACTCTATATACTTTTTTTCTCTTTTTTTGAGACAGAGTCTCGCTCTGTTGCCCAGGCTGAATTGCAGTGGTGTGATCTCAGCCCGCTATAACCGCCACCTCCCAGATTTAAGTGATTCTTCCGCCCCAGCCTCCTGAGTAGCTGAGATCACAGGCAGATGCCACCATGCCCAGCTAATTTTTTGTATTTGTATAGAAATGGGGTTTTACCATGTTGGTCAGGCTGGTCTCAAACTCCTGACGACATCATGTTCTGTCTATCGCATCCTCCAAAGTACTGGGATTACAGGCATGAGCCACTGCTCCCGGCCTACTCTATACACTTTTTAAAAAGATTGTATTAACTAATAAGTAAAAAACAGACATGATTTTAAATTGCATTAGTCTTTTTAAAGTATTACAAATGGGGACAAATATGCTCACAAGAAAATCTCTGAAAGAAGTGAGTACATTCTCTAATCAGTCCTTTACTTCTAATTATAACAAAATGGAGGATGTCTGGAGTGGTAGGTGATTAAATGTAATAATCTCAGTTTCAGTTAAATAGCAGAAGCATCATTAGGGAAATAAACGAAATGTTCACAAACTAGGTCATTATTATTGTTTAATATTCATTATTTATTTAGGTAATTATAGGCCATCTAGGGCTAACTTTGCATCTTGCTTTTACAGGTGTGGCTCTATAATCTATATTAGGAAAATAATAAGAATATTTAGAGCTTTTAAAAATTCTCCAGATGGCTACATTCAGATTCTTAAAAAATTGTCCTAAAACTTTATTTTTTCATTTTAGAAATTATTCTATTACTTACTCTACAAATATTTATTCAAATTTCTCTTAATATATGTTCTGCTATACAGTCACTAGCACAGTTTTGAAGAAAGATGATGTTCTGTTCCTAACTAGATTGTGTGCTGATGTCAGAGTAGAAAATATGCAATTTAAATACACATTAATTCTATAATTTCAGATTGTGATAAAAATAGAAAAAATAAAACAAGACAGTGATTTCTGGGAGCTAGAGGTCAAATCTGTTTGGGTGGTTAGGGAAAGTTTTGATGAGGAGGTAATGTTAGAGTTAAAATTCCAGTAACAACAAAAACTCAGTCATGGGCAGAATTGGACTCAAACATTTCAGACAGAGGAAATGAAAATGTCAAGGCCCTAAGCCTGAAATAGGTTTAGAGTAACACTCAGAATTTCAGCATGGATTAAACAAAATGAGAAAGGGATGGCTGGCTGGCTACTGACAAAAACAGAAGTATGAAATATACCCTATCTTTTTGAGAGTGATGATCTAAGATATTTACAGACTGGAAGAACAAATATGCTTCTATGGGTTGTCATGAAGTATCACTATAAGATAAAGCATATTTTCCTCTTATATGGCTTGAATGTCTCCCCACCCAAATCTCATTTTGAATTGCCACATGTGGAAGGAACCTGGTGGGTGGTCATTGAAGCATAGGAACAAGTTTTTTCTGTGTTGATCCAGATATAGTGAATAAGTATCATGATATCTGATGGTTTTAAAAACAGGAGTTTCTTTGCACTAGTTCTCTCTCTCTTTGCCTGCCACCATCCATGTGAGACATGACTTTCTCTTTCTTGCCTTTCACTATGATTATAAGGCTTCCTTAGCTATGTGGAACTGTAAGTTATTTAAAGCTCTTTTTCTTCTCAGTCTCAGGTATGTCTTTATCAGCAGTATGAAAACAGACTAATCCAGCAAACTGGTACCAGTAGAGTGGGGTATTGCTAAGAAGATACCCCAAAATATGGAAGTGATTTTGGAACTGGGTAACAGAAAGAGGTTGGAACAGTTTGGAGTGCTGAGAGGAGACAGAAAAATGTGAGAAAGTTTGAAACTTCCTAGAGACTTGCTTAATGGCTTTGCCCAAAATGCTGATAATGATATGGACAATGAAATCCAGGCTAGGGTGGTCTCAGATGGAGATGAGGAACTTGTTGGAAACTTAAGCAAAAGTGACTCTTGTTAGGTTGCAGCAAAGAAACTGGTGGCATTTTGCCTCTGCCCTATAGATTTATGGAACTTTGAACTGCAGAAAGATGATTTAGGTATCTCACAGAAGAAATTTCTAAGCAAAAAGCATTAAAGATGTGATTTGGGTGTTGCTGAGCACATTCAGTTTTATAAGGAAAGCAGAGCATAAAGGTCCAAACAATTTGCAGCCTGACAATGCAATAGAAGAGAAAATTCCATTTTCTGAGATGAAATTCAAGCCAGCTGTGGAAATTTGCATAAGGAATAAGTAGCTGAATGTTAATCCCCAAGACAATAGGGTAAATGTCTGCAGGGCATCTCAGAGGTCTTCATGGCAGCCACTCCCATCACAGGCCTGGAGGCCTTGGAAGAATAAATGGTTTTGTGTGCCAGGCCCAGGGTACCCATGCTATGTGCAGCCTAGGGACTCGGTGCCCTGCATCTCAGCTGCTCCAGCCATGACTAAAAGGGACCAAGGTACAGCCTGGGCCATGGAGTCAGACAGTGCAAGCCCCAAGCCTTGGCAGCTTCCATGTGGTGTTGAGCCTGCAGGTGCACAGAAGTCAAGAATCGCAGTTTGGAAACTCTGCCTAGATTTCAGAGGATGTATGGAAATGACTGGATGTCCAGGCAAAATTTTGCTTCAGAAGTGGGACCCTCATGGAGAATCTCTGCTAGGTTAGTGAAGAGGAAAACGTGGGGGCAGAGTCCCCACACAGAGTCCCTACTGGAGCACTAGCTAGTAGAGCTTCAAGAAGAGGGCCACCATCCTCCAGATCCCAGAATTGTAGATCCACTAACAGCTTGGTCTGTGCACCTGGAAAAGCGGCAGACGCTCAACACAACCCTGTGAAAGCAGCCAGGAGGGAGGCTATAGCCTGCAAGGATACAGAGGTGGAAGTTCATAAGGCTATGGGAGCCCCCCTCTTGCATCAGCGAGACCTGGATGTGAGACATGGAGTCACAGGAGATCATTTTGCCACTTTAAGATTTGAAAGCCCAGCTGGATTTTGAACTTGCATGGGGCCTGCAGCCCTTTTGTTTTGGCTAATTTCTCCCATTTGGAATGGCTGTATTTACCCAATGCCTGTACCCACATTGCATTGAGGAAGTTACTAACTTGCCTTTGATTTTACGAGCTCATAGGTGGAAGGTACTTGCCTTGTCACAGATGAGAATTTGGATTATGGACTTTTGAGTTAATGCTGAAATGAGTTGAGACTTTAGAGGACTTTTGGGAAGGCATTACTGATTTTGAAATGTGAGGACATGATAATTAGGAGGGGCCAGGGGTGGAATTATATGGTTTGGCTCTGTCCCCATCCAAATCCGAACTTGAATTCCACGTGTTATGGGAAGAACCCAGTGGAAGGTAATTGAATAATGGCAGCAAGTGTTTCCCATGCTGTTCTCGTGATAGTGAATAAGTCTCACAAGGTCTGATTATTTTAAAAATGAGAGTTCCCCCGTGCAAGCTCTCTTTGTCTGCTGCCATGTGAAACGTGTCTTTTGCCTTCTGCAATGATTGTGAGGTCTTCTCAGCCACATGGAATTGTAAGTCCATTACACCTCTTTCTTTTGTAAATTCCCCAGTCTTGGGTACATCTTTATCAGCAGTGTGAAAAAAAGTACTACATCCTACAATCAGGAACACCAGAGCAGCTCCTATCCAGACTGTGCTAGCAACTTATTTCAAGTGAGTGTTTATATTTCATACCATAATGAGAAATTTTGGTTTTATAATTTTAATGAAAACATAGAAACAGAGCATATGTTTCACAATTTACATAGCTTGTACTCTGTAATTCTGACACTTTGTAATATTTAATCGAGACAACACATGCTTTACTCCTCTGAGAATTTGTGTGTGGTTGAGAAAGGCACATAAACCTTACTGTCTAAGTCTATACTGTATAATTATTGATTGTTTGGGGGCCTGTATCCTATGAAAGAATGAACTGAAGGCCAGAATGGCTCCTCCAGAGTATTTTTAGAATCATAAAGCCACTAGTGACATTATATTCTTTGACAAGCCAATAGACATTTTTTTAAAAGACAGAGTCTTGCTGTGTCTCGTAGGCTGCATTGGAGTGGTGCAATCTTAGCTCACTGCAACCTCTGCCTCTGGGGTTCAAGCGATTTTGTGCCTCAGCCTCCCCAAGTAGCTGGGACTACAGGTGTGCACCACTCCTGGCTAATTTTTGTACATTTAGTAGAAAAGAAGTTTATCCATGTTGGCCAGACTGGTCTCGAACTCCTATCCTCAAGCAATCCACACTCTTTTTTCATTCAAAGTGCTGGGATTACAAGCATGAGCCACTGCTCTGGCCACCAATAGATAATATTTTAGCTGATTACCTCTTCAGATATCCCTGATGAATTATAAAAATGTTATAAGCTTCGGGGCCAGGCACAGTACTTCACACCTGTAATCCTAGCCCTTTAGGAGGCCGAGGCAAGTGGATAATTTGGGGCCCAGAGTTCGAGACTAGCTTTGCCAACATAGTGAAACCTCATCTCTACTAAAAATACAAAAATTAGCTAGGGATAGCGGCCGGCACCTATAATCCCAGCTATTCGGGAGGCTGAGGCAGGAGAATAGCTTGAACCAGGGAGGCGGAGATTGTGTTGAGCCAAGATCGCGCCATTGCACTCCAGCCTGGGCAACAAGAGCAAAACTCTGTCTCAAAAAAAAAAGTCATAATTTTCATAAGTTACTTAAAACTGGGCAACGACTTCATCATACATGCTAAGATTTTTCTGCACCAATGCAGAATTGAAATATGCTAATTCTCAGAGTGCAACATTGAGCTACTAAGGTAAGCTGGAAAAATGATGACAATCACACTACTTTCTGATTCAGGATCCTTTCAGTTGCCAGTTTTGCTAATACTGCATATTGCTTCACTCAGAATAAACTTTAGGATTTTCTGTAGTGCCTCTTTGTGCCATAGAGTCTGGAAAGAGAAGAAAAACACTTCCAATATTTTCTCAAAGCTAAGATCCTCGGAGTAGACACACAAGATGTAAATGTAGAATTGAGCAATGTGAGATAACATTCATCTGGGAAGAGGCTATCTCTTTCAAGCAGAGCAGCAGTAACATATGTTTTTTTCTGGGGGATGCCACAGTGGAGTTTCTAGTACACAGTCCACATCACCATGGAGGATGCAAGTTTGGCAGTGATTTTGTAAAGTCACTTTTCCTGATGTGTAGATTCAAAAGTTTTTGCTTCTCTATTCCATACATTCTAAAACTTAATAATCTGTAATATATTTCTGTGTGAATAAGCTAGCTAGAGTTTGCAATACAATAAACAACTGCAATAGAATAAAACAGTTTCTGACAAATCAGATTATATGGTTTAAGCAAATAAAGAAATTTATTGACACATGAAAATATAAAAGCAAGGTAGTTATCTTCAGAAATACCTGAACCCAAAGGCTCAAACAGTGTTTTATTTTCCTCCTCTACTCTCATGTAGTATTCACTCTTAGGCACTGTCTATGTGGTGTCACAACTCAAATCTATGCATCTTACAATCACAATAAAAAATACTTTTACCAAAATTTAATTAAATTTCATGCAAATCATCATTCTCACTGGAATAAGTGTCATCTCAGACCCATCCCCAAACCAAGTACCATGGCTAGGTTGTAAAAAAAACAGACCACTGCAAGGCTATGCACCCACCTCTGTAGCAAGGATGAGTTGGCTTCAGTCCCATTTGGTGTACATATATGAGAGCAAAGAGGGATGATTTTTGAAAAAAACTAGTTATTACCAAAGCAGATAAATGGACACAGGGCAAAAAAACACAAGCACATAAAACCCTCCCCCAACAACCTCCTTCACTCTCTTTCTCTCTCACACACGCACATATTACATAAGAATCTTAATTTCAGAATCAAGGCAATCCAAACATTGTTAACAAAATCTAACAAACTTAAATGTCAGTTATTGCATAACTTAAAACACCAATAGTTTTTGTTTTGTTTTCTGAAGAGGAGTGTTACTTAAAAAGCTGCTATTCTACAAAAGTCTTGATACGTAGAAATGCTCTCTATGGCTTGATGATTTAATTGTGATTTATGGAATAAAATATTTCTAGGCCTAAATCCTAAATCAGACACTTACTAATGTATGACCTTTGATAGTGTAATCTCAATAAGCTATGATTTATTTAGTTTCAAAATATCAGTAATAGTACTGTTAACTGAGCTAGTGTAAGAAATAAGGTAAATTGCTTGGGAAATTTTGATTGCTTAAGATATAGTGTCTTTGGTCACAATAGTTATATATGTTTGGGGGGAAATAAATACATTAATTATGTAAATGAAAGGTGAAATCCCATAAAATTAGAATTTCACAAAGTTCAGTATCATAAAATGATTTCAATTGTTTCATATGATGTGCCTTACGTATTTCTTGAAGTTTGCATAATTATTCATTAACTGGAGCTATATGACATTGATTTATATTTCAAAATTTACAATATCATGTAATTGAATCTCAGCAAGTACAGATAATGGATATCAAATATATCACATTTCTTCCTCAGCCTTTCTGTGGCCACAAGAGCATTTGTACAAATCAAATAAAATGAGTGAACATTAATGCGTTTGTTAGTATAAGTAAGGCAATCCCCATGGCATGAGAAGCTTAAAATACATTATACCACGTCTACTCCACTAATACTATTTTGTGATGAAGTTAAAGCTAAATTAACCATGTGTGACAAATTTGACGGCCTAAAAGAAGTGACCAAAATCATACAAAAGAAGTGAATACAGTTGTTATTGTCTCGCTAAATTAGTGGACAGAGTTCTGTTCAGATTATATATGAAATGCATGAATCTAAATTCATCATTGTCATCTTCTGGAAACACTTTCTGCTTTTGTAATGGATATGATAGTGATAAGTATGATTTTAAATTAAAGAAATAAAATGCAAAGAATTTTTAAAATAGTGGGCAAAATATAACCTTAATGAAAAAAATGTCAACACATATATGTGTATAAAAAATTTTCATAAAAAATATCTATAGTAAAATGAGATACCAATACAAATTTGAAAATAATTAAATCACAAGTAGAATATAGTCATCCCTTCATATACACAGGATTGGTTAGAGAACCCAACTGATAATCTAAATCCACAGAAACTCAAGTCCCTGATATAAAATGGCACAGCATTTGCATATAACCAATGCTCATCCTCCCGTATACTTCAAATAATCTCAGATTATTTATAATATCTAATACAATGTAAATGCCCTATATACTGTATTTTTAAGCATTATTATTATTTATTATTGTATCATCATTTTTATTGTATTTTCAAAGGATATTTTCAATCCATAGTGAATGAGGGGGTCCCGTAGACTCCCAGGGAAAACTGTACTTGAATATAGAACAGTAATTATAGAGGCCCCCAAAGTGTCTTTCCTTCCCACTGTATTTATTCTTTACCTGCCCTGAGCACTTTGTCTTATTACACTTTGCTCTCAGTTTCTACTCTACTGAAACACCATAAATTAACAAAAAATGGAGGGCAAAGTGGAATCAAGAACAGAAAAATGTCAGGGGAGTTGAGTGTAAAGAAGAAGCATATTTCAAAGCAATGTGGTTTTTGATAAAATCATTCGGATATAAGGCAAAATAATTATAACAAATAGGGCAAAAATCTTCAATAAAATACTGGTAAAAAAAAAAAGAGAAAAACAAAAACAAAAAACAAATAGGTTAGCCCTAGTATAGAATAAGGAAGCCAGGAATAAACTCAAGAATCTGAAATTCTCTAGGAAATAATGATACGTCTCTCAGTCACAGCTCCAAGAACTCAATGTCTTTCTGGAATATTCCCAGTATGTCTCAGCTTTTGATTCACAACTTGTATTTAATTATTAAGTGTTATGTTATATAAGACATCATGTACTAAGAACAAAGGCTAAAATGATAAATAACATTGTCTGATTAGTATTAAATTGGCTTGTCATGAGTGGGGAGGGGATCCTGATACCCGAGATGTAAGCAGTCACGAAAGCGCAGTGTTGTTAGCAACCTGTGGTGGGCAAAGTATCTGTGTTCTCATTCCTGAAACTGAGAAATATGTTACCTTACATGACAAAGGGGAAATAAGTTTGCAGATGGAAATAATTTTGCTAACCAGATGAATTATAAACAGAAAAATTATCCTTGATTATTCTGGTGGGACCAATGTAATCAAACTGGTTCTCATAAATGAAGAAGAGAGGCAGGAGGGTCAGTCTGGATTCATCCAGTGTTAGAAGAGAATGCCATCATTCATTGTTGGTTTTGAAGATGAAATGGGGCCATAAGCCAAGGAATGAGGGAAGCATCGAGAAGCTGAAAAAGCCAAGGAAATGAATTTTATCCTACAGCCTTGAGAAAGGAACATATCCCTATTGACACCCTAATTTTAGCCAAGTTAGAACTGAGTCATACTTTTGACCTACAGAACCGAAAGATCATATATTTGCATTATTTTAAGCCATCAAATATGTGGTAATTTGTTAAAGGAGCAATATAAGACACAGCCCATGGATTTCACTGAGGAATCGCAGAAGCTATCTGAGAAGTGTCATTTTAGCAGGCAACTGAATGCTCCAAATGTCCTAGGGAGGATGAAGTAAGCACCTAGTACAAAGAGAATAGGAATAATTGGGCAACCTACGGAATAGGAGAGAGAGCAACACACATTTTGAAAAACTAAAAAGAAGTTCAGTGTAGCGGTATGGGATATACTCTGTGTGGTGTCTGTGGGGACCTGAACAGCAGCAGGAAGCATCCAGAAATGAAAAATTAGAAATCCGAGATTAATGTATGAAGATAATAATGAGGCTTTGAAAGCCATGATAGCAAATTTGAAATTATTTCTAACAGCACAGGAATGTCATGACACATTTTTAAAGGGGAGTGTGTGTATGTATTGGGGGCAGGGTGATCAAATTTTTATTCTAGAAATATTGCTGAAGCTGATCCTGAAAGAGATGGAGAGGGTCACTGAAGTTAGGAGGTCTTTTACTAACCCAGGACAAAGTCACAGTCGAAGTCTTGGCAGGACTGTGATGAGTTGGGGTCCAGGCATGGGACTTGAAATCCTAGGTAGTTGCCTTTTCTTTAATCATCTTCATTAGAAGGAGGCATGTAGCCCCCACCTGAATTTGTATCTTTAGGCTTAAGAAAAATTTATCCTGATGTAGAAATAGACTAGCTGTCTAGAAATTCCCAGGATATTTTTTATGCACACAAACTCATAGGTATTCACTCCAGTATATGATTTATAAATAAGTTTTTACTTGATATTTTGTGGAATAAGCAAGAGTATTTTAAGAGAAGTCAAAATGTCCTGCTTCTATTTCCACCCTATTATTGAATTACTGTCAACCTCAGAAAAAATTCAAATCCTTTCAGGGCCCCTGTTATCATTTTGGGGAGATTAGACAAATTGGATTTGATAGTCTAGGTTAAATTAAATAAAATTGGCAATATTTGACCTACTTCAGTTTATAAAACTAGCAAATGTATATGGCTCTGCTTACTATTTTTCTTTTCATTAAAAAAAATTCCACATGTAATTTTTCAAAATGTAGAGAACCCAAAAGCATAACCTTTGCTTTTACTCTTAAGGTCAGTGGAAAATAAAGCAAACATGCTTTTATATTTACTGAAAAATGATTGCTGTAGACATAACTAAATATCTATAAATTAAAAGTATGTTTTGCAATTACAGATAACTCATAACACCAGCTCTTTACTTCTGCCACAATTCCAGATGCCTTAGGCTCATCTCTAAGGATAGGATATTGTTTAATAAACATGTGCTATATTCATAATTAGAGGAATGAAAAGTTAAAATTAATTTCTTGGACATTTTTTTCCTTTTTGTAATCTTATCAATGTGAAGCCTCATGTTCATTATTTCTTACAATAAAAGTATTCCTGAATGCCTTAGGTAATTGACCTATAATGATGATAATTTTCTCTTTGCCTGAGAAAATTACTTTTAATTTTAAATTTCTTCTTAATCTTATGGGAATGATTCACCTTGTCAATTCGCTTGTTTTTACTTCCCATTTTAATTAGTCTCAGTTTAATTACAATTGATCGAGTTGAAATATCAAACATAAACTACCTGCATGAATAGAAAAATCTCATCAACTTATATGTTAGAGAGAAATATACAAGCAACCCCTTTGCATGTGCTTGTGTACATGAACTTCCACGTTCATTTTCCAGAGATTTTAATAAATTAATTTCTTGGAAGAACAATAACATCATCCCTGGAGTCTAAGTTACTCTTCTTCACTCTTCTTTGCAGACAGAAAGCAAGAGCCAGAGAGAGAGAAAACTTACAGGTGATTCTTATATATGATCAAAGTTAAGAAGCAGAAATTCTATGCATTTATTCTCTGTCATTAATTTCCTCCTACATTTCTTAGTCTAATTACAATATATTGATATAGTTAAGCACCTTTTAAAAAATATAATTGCAATTAGACAGTGTTACAAAATTAGGTTTAATCTTTTTTTTTTTCCCAGTTGATTGCCAGAATAGCTGTCATTTATCCTTATTCTATGTTCATCCAGTTTTCCCTGTTGTATAAATGAGATTTAAGAGATTAGTGCCAAAATAATATTTTTAAGAGGAAGTCTTATTAAACATTGCCACGAGGGAGACATAAATCCAGGGCAATTCTATCAGGACAGCAACCTCTCTTTATTCCCTATCCTGCCTCAATACCAATTTATCCACTTAGTGTTCATTCCCAATTGTGAAAGAGTACTTTAAGTTTTATTATAATAGTTTTTATAAGATTCCCAAATTATAAGAGTATAAAAGTTTTAGTACATTACAATATATGTGAATATTAGCATTCAATATCTGGTTAAAACAAAAGTATAACTATGAAATTTTAATTACAATTGCAGCTGACTTTCATACTGTTGGGCAGTGAACATTCTTAATATACTATATATTTTTAAATTTTTATAAATATCAGTTTTCAATGAAACATTTTAAAAATTTCGAAAATGATTAAACAATCTGCTAAAATGAAAAACATTATGAATAAAAAAATACAGTACAAGAGAATTTGAGTTGAATGTGTATTTTTCTGTAAGTGATGTATTTTGTATTATATAAGTAAAAAATAAGGGGCTTATTATAAATTACTTCTTCCACTGTCATGTCTCTAAATGAATGTCATGCATTTTATAATGTTTCCTTTGGAAGTATATGTGGTTTTTTAAAGAAAGTACGGCCAACTAGCTTTTGAGAACTCTTCAAATGAATGGTCCTTAAATATTATACTTGTTTTCAACAACAGGCAAGTGGAGAGCCAAATCATGAATGAACTTTCATTCACAATTGCCACAAACAGAATAAAAGACTTAGAAATACAGTTAACAAGGTAAGTGAAGGATGTTTTCAAGGAGAACTACAAGCCACTGCTTAGAGAAATTGAGATGATACAAAACAATAGAAAATCATTCTGTGTTCATGGATAGAAAGAATATGGTGAAACTGGCCATACTGCCCAAAGCAATTTATAGATTCAGTGCTATTCTGATTAAACTATCATTAACATTCTTCACAGAATTAGAAAAAAATTATTTTAAAATTTATATGGAACCAAAGATAATCCTAAGCAAAAGGAGCAAAGCTGGAGGCAACACACTACCCAACTTCAAACTATGTTACAAGGCTACAGTAACCAAAATAGCATGGTACTGGTACAAGAACAGACACATAAATCAAGAAAACAGAAATAGGAGAGCTCAGAAATAAGATTGCACACCTATAACCATCTGATCTTCAACAAACCTGACAAAAACATGCAATGGGGAAAAGAATTCCCTATTTAATAAATGATTCTGCCTAATCAACATGGCAAAATCCCATCTCTACTAAAAATACAAAAAATTTAGCCAGACATGGTGATGTGCTCCTCTAATCCCAGCTTCTGGAGACTGAGGCAGAGGGATTGCTTGAACCCAGGTCACAGAGGTTGCAGTGAGTGGAGATAGCACCACTTCACTCCAGCCTGGGAGAAGAAGCAAGATTCTGTCTCAAATAAATAAATAAGTAAATGGTTCTGGAGAACTGGCTTGCTAAATGCAGAAAAATGAAACTGGACCCTTTTCTTCCACCCTTTGCAAAAATTAAGTAAAGATTCATTAAAGACTTAAATGTAAAACTCAAAACTATAAAGACCCTAGAAGAAAATTTGTACAATATCATTAAGGACATAGGCAGGGACAAAGATTTCATGATGTAGACACAAAAACCAATTGGAATAAAAGCAAAAATTGAGAAATGGGATCTAATTAAAGAGCTTCTGCACAGCAAAAGTAACTATCATGAGAATGAACAGAAAACCTGCAGAATGGGAAAAAATGTTTGCAGTCTATCCATCTGACAAAGGTCTAACATTCAGCATCTATAAAGAATTTAAACAAATTTGCAAAAAAAAAAACCAACCTTATTAAAAAGTAGGCATGGACATGAACAGACACTTTTCAAAATAAGACATACATGTAGCCAGTAAACATGAAAAAAAAACTTAACATCACTGCTCACTAGAGAAATGCAAATGAATACCACAATGGGATGCCATCTCACACCAGTCAGAATAGCAATTAAAAAGTCAAGAAACAACAGATGCTGGCAAGGTTATGAAGAAAAAAAAACACTTACACTGTTGGTAAGAATCTATATTAGTTTAACCATTGTGAAAGACATTGTGTGTGGCAATTCCTCAAAGGCCTATAGGCAGAAATACCATTTGAACCAGCAATCCCATTACTGGTATATACTCAAGGGAATATAAATCATTCTATTATAAAGATACAAGCATGTGTGTGTTCTTGCAGCACTATTCATAATAGCAAAAACATGAAACCTACCTATATGCCCATCAGTGATAGAGTAAATAAGGAAAATATGCTACATATAAACCATGGAATACTATGCAGCCATAAAAAGGAAAGAGATCGTGTCCTTTGTACTAACACCAATGGAGTTGGAAACCACTATGCTCAGCAAACTTACACAGGAAGAGAAAATCAAATACTGTATTTTCTTACTTACAAGTGGGATCTTAACAATGAGAATACATGAACACATGGGGGGGAAACAACACACACTGGGGCCCTTCAGAGGGTGGGGGTTGGGAGGAGGGAGAGTGTCAAAAAGAATAGCTAACAGACGCTGGGCTTGATACCTAGGTAATGGGATGATCTGTGCTGCAAATCACCATGGCACAGGTTTATCTATGTAACAAACCTTCACATCCTGCAATGTATCCCTGAACATGAAATAAAAGTTGGAAGAAAAACAAACAAAAAAATTGTAAGTAGGTCCTGTTTAGAAAAAGGCATTCATTTCAAAATTATGTGTTGAGACATATGTTTCTGGCATGAGGGTTGCAACAGATCAAATCCTACTCTTCTAGTACTCTTTGTTTAGTAGAAACACATAAAAAATTAACTTTGCAAATTTTCAGCAGTAGTAGATTGCTTGAAAATTAATTATAAGACAGGAAATAGAGTTCTGGTTGCCAGGGGCAAATACTTCAAATAAATCTAACCAAAAAAAAGTATAATCTATAGATTATACAAAGAAAACTATAGAATGCTGGTGAAAGAAATTAAAAATCACAAAAAAGAAAGGACATTTCATGCTCATAGAATGGAGCAAAGTTAATATTGTTAAAATAACAAAACTACCTAAAATAATGTACAGATTCAGTGTATTACCTATCAAAATAGTAATACTCTTCACAGAAATTATCAATAAACTTCTAAAATTTATCTGGAATTACAAAACACTCCAGATAGCCAAAATAATCCTGAGGAAAAAAACAAACCTGGTAGCATCAAACCAACTAACATCAAAATTTACTACAAATCTATAATAATCAAAACATCTGGTACTGTCATCAAACAGACACATAGACCAATGGGACAGAATAGAGGACTTAAATAAAAATCTATGCATTTACAGCCAAGTCTTCTTTGACAAAGCCACCAAGAAAAATATAGATAATCAAAACATACAAAAAGGCAATAAGAAAGCTATGTATATTAATTAACGACACTGACGATATCCTGGGGAGTTTTATTATATTCACTTTTACCACCTACCATTTCAATCAATAAGAAATTTTTGCATTACTATGGCTTTGGAAACTAAAAAAGTAACAAAAACCAACCAACAAACAACGAAAAATAAAACAAAAACCAAGAATGCGCTGGTAAATGTTACAAAATTATTTTAATGAAGAATTCATTGAAAAATATTTTCACAATGACACTATTATAGACTCATTAGTACATAATCCTTAAGTTGTCTTAATTTTGGTCATGACATATTGTTATTAGCAATTGTGATGATTCAATGCACCATAGCATTCATTTAAAAAATGTATAGTTATCTTATTAATTATACATACATTTTTGATAAAGAATGTTGATCAAATTCAAAAAATAAGACAAAAATACTCAAACAAAAATTATATACTTTTAGTAAATGAAAGATAGATGCATAATTAATTGCTCTCTGGATTGCAATCGCCATGCAAAAATATTACTTTTTGTGCCACCTCACATCTCTAGGACTGCCCTGGGATCAGCCAGCTACACTGCACAACTTCCTGTGAGCCCAATCATTGTGACACTGCTTTTCTCTATTTCTTACCATCAATTTCTTGCTTTTTTTTTTTTTTAATTTCACAGTCTTTTCCACAGTCTAGGGAGCCTTCTTGATCAACACTAAAGCACAGCTTAGAAGCACAGTAAAGTTAAGATTTCCAGGGCAATCCTCAACTGACAGAGGACAGGAGTCAGTGAATGTAGGTCCAGGACTTTTCTTTAGGATGAACAATTCTTAGGGGCATTCTTTATGTTTCCAGATAGTTTTCCAAGCATTGAGATATTCTTTACAAAGCAAAAAATACCTCAAAATGCAATCTAATATTAGCTTTGTATTATGCCTTTTCTCAGTTTTTCTGTTTCCTCATTCCTATATGGGATCACTTTCCAAATTCAAACAAATAGGTGATGTGGAACTTAAAATATGCACCCAAGTCTTTGTCTCATAAATTATTTTCAGGGAATCCAAATAAAATAAGTGGCAACAAACTAGTCTTAGGAAAGAGATCATCAATATGGAATTCTGAAACTGGATCTCACCGGCTAGGTGACATGTTCCTATTATTATTGGTAAGTGAGTAGTGATGCCTCCTTTATTATTTCAAAATTACAACGACTTTACATTTTAGTCCTTTGACTCATATATGGAAGAAAAGTATTGGGTTATCTAGAAACTATAACAGTTCGACAGTTTTAGAGCAACAGGAATTATAAATATTGTAGAATTAGATAACTTTTGTCAACTTACGTTAAAAGCCTTGAAGAAAGCAAATGGCAGACTCATATCAGCCAATTATTAACTCAAAGTTGGCGGTGGAATGCAGAATCCCTCCATGACAGTTTACAGAGTCCCTTGTCTTTTACAGTCCGAAGACAGATTATTAAATTTTAAGCCTGCAGTTTGACAAGAGTTGCAAAAGGAACTGTAAGCCAAGCTCAACATGACTCCTACGTTAAAATCAGGGGCCTCCTAGGCAGGAGTAGTTCCCTTAGACATTGAAAGGGGATGTTTTGAAGAAGTCATTAAAACCCCCTCATTCTCAAGTTATCCTAAAACATCCCGATCAACAAAAACAAACAAAATAATTACCTTCTTATAGGAATACAGTATCCACTCATTGTCTGGAGACATTAGAAATACTAATCTGAGGCAGATGTTCTTGTCCTCCTAGGAGGACAAGAAGATGATGCTTGTCCTCCTAAACTTTGTTCCTATCTCTCTTAAGACTTCCATACGTATTAGCAGGAACACAGAAAAAGTGTGTGGGAGTGAATTTTTGGAATTTTTGACCAGAAGTAGGAGGTATGGCTCAAATAATCATTTTCCTGAGAATTCAAACAAGGTTCAGGCAAGATCACCAGGAGAGGAATATTTAAAATGTTGCTGCTGATATGGCTTTTGGTAGATGTGTTGGAGATGCTGTCCCCATTTCACAAAGGCTATCAGCATGCACTATTGATTAGGACATCCAATGTCTCAATGACTGTTGTCATGATTTGGCCAAATTTGTTAGTAAGAAAAAGTGCCAAGAAACTAGTCTGCCAAGTGACAATGGGACAATACGATTATAAATATCTCAGACTAGGTGGTAACATCTAGTCATTAGAATTAATGTTGGTATGGTAACTGGATGTAACAGCAATGCCAGAGGGAGAAGCAGGATGTCTTTTATGTAAGAGTTTTTTGTGATACAAAATGGACTGTGATTTTTCTAGGGGTGAAATGAATAGCCAACCAGGGTGTTTCTGGTTTTACAATTAGAACAAATCCTGAACTGGCAAGCAGAAGACTGGCATAGCTGCTGTGATGAAAAATCACAATCTCTCACCCATCTACCCAGTCTAAGCTGGTTCTTAGAACCAGAGCCCATCTGTTGAAGTGGAGTCATAACAACCTTGAGGAAGGACAATGACAGCACAAGTTCCAATAATAAATATTAAGAACCTGCAGCCGTGTACCATAGTGAATGTATACAAGGAAAAGAAGACTATCCAGAACTCTTAAGAGCTGCTGGATTTGAAGTCTGATATTATATAGATACAAGCATACCCAAATTCCCCTCTTCGGTTAGATTGAGTGCTCACGAAGATCAAGTACTTAACAGACACATGATTGAAATCAGATTCCAGTCCATAGTTATCGCCCCAGATACTGAGTGCATAATTGAGATAGATAGACTTAGTTATTCGGAGAGGCTACACACTGGTTGCCTGATTTCTGTAATAGTAATATGTAATCATAGGAGTCACTATGTATGACATATTAATAATGATCAAATACAAATCCTTGAAATTTCCCTAACCCGTTCCTAGCCAGGTCAATAAATCAGAAACAGTACTTAATTCCAGAATTAAATTACAGAGAGATTGATACTACTTTCAAGCAATTAATGAATTGGTGGTGGTAGTGATTCCCTTTATTCCCTTCTTCAATTTATCTGTAAGGTCCCTGGAAAAAAGAAAAAAAAAGAAAGATTTGGTAGATAACAGTGGACTACTGTAAACTTAACCAAGAGAGAGTCTAATTTATTACTATTATACTAGATTTGGGATCTTTATTGGAACAGATCAATTTTAGTACTTTATATGTGGTAGTAGTCTGGAAAATATGTTCTTTTAGATCTTTATTAGTAACAAAGATTTTTAAAAACACTTTTTGTATATGTGGAAGGACAGTATTACCAGGAGCATAGGAAAAGTGTGTGAACACGTATTTTCTCCTAGGTCTTAGGTATATGTCAACTCCTCTGCACTCTGATAGAGTATAGTCCACAGAGACCTTGATAAACTCTCCATTCCAAGAAATGCTATGATAATTCAATAAATTGATGGCATTGTGCTAATTGAACCTAGTGAATAGAAAGTGGCAAGTGCCCTGAACATCTTAGCAAGCTACAGCACTAACACAAGTGAGAGGAAAACTTTAGGGTCCAACAATCTCTAGCATTCTGGAGGCATCCATTCTAAGGTAAAGGTTATATTATAGACTTTGCATAACCTACTACTAGGAAATGTGTACAGTATTTTGGAAATATATTTGGCTGTTGGAGACAGCATCTATAACTTTTGGGAATGTTGCTTAAACATTTATATTAGATTGCTTAGAAGAAAATATTATTTTAAGTAGGTCATTTGGAAAAGGGGCTTGGCAGCAGGTTTAGACTACAGTGAAAATGGCTATTTCCTTTAGGATATAGTATGATGCTAGAGGGACATATGGTAGCCAAGACCCTGTGAGAAACCCCCTGTGGAAGAGTTGCAGCACAAACCACCAGGGTTGTTCTTGAGTCAAGGCTATGTTCCCTGAAGCAGATAACTCCTTGCTATTTGAAATGGTGCTTCTGATGTACTACAAGACCTTAACAGAGACTGGGTGCTGGATCTTAGAATATCAAGAGATTATGAGACAACAACTTCCATCATGCACCAAGAATCAGTCTATCCCATAATAAAAATAATGCATTTTGGATCTTCTCAAAGTATATCCAGAGGTACTCATGACCTAGACCCTCATGTCACCAGCCATTGTTTCACTGTAATCTCTTCCTCTGAACACAACATGACTTCATGGAGAATTCATTTTGATTAACTAGGGAAAAGTTTTGTACCTGGTTTGTGGATGGATTGATTGAATGTGTTAGAGCTAGATGATAAATGGACCATTGGCACACACAACCATAATGAGAATTAGCCTTAAAGAACTTTGGTGAAAAGGTAATCCTTCTTGTGGGTCAAGCTATGAGCATCACATTTGGCTTTCCATTTATATGGAAGAAAATTTATTGCAATTACAATATATTCAAATTCTTGATATGGGTGAATGGTTTATCTGATTGCACACAGACCTGGATGGAGTAAGACAGAAAGATAAGATGTTTAAAGAAGGGACATGTGGATGAAACTAGAAAGGTAGAAATAAATTATGCACATCTTTGATTTTCTTTTCCTTCAATGCTTGCCTGAGATCATGCATAACACTGGCCACTGGACAACTGAAAGTATGTGCCCAACCTGTCAGTAGAAACTGGGATTAAGCCTTTGATAATGTTCCAATTATTATATAAGAATAAGCAACCACTTAGAATAAGTTAGTTACTGGACACTTTCAATTATAGAAGTGGGTCATAATTCATCTTTGCTGAAACAAACTCTTATGTATGTTTTAGTCACAATACCTTTGCTAATACTATGATCTGAGGGCTTACTGAAAGCCTAATTTATTTATGTAATGTCCTGCATATCACTTAAGGCTAAGTGATGAATTTTATGGTGGAAGAGGTATAACAATAAACATATAATGATGGGATCTTCTGTTCCAACCCTATACCGTATCTATAAGCATTAGCCAGCCTAATGAGGTAATGGAATGATATACTAAATTTTCAGCAGGAATGTCAGCTGAGGGAAGGTACAGTGCAGTGGGTTCCAGTCTCTAGGATGCAAAATACACAGTGGGTAGTTAGAATATACAGTTTGAGAAAACCACAACAGTGAAAGTAGGAATGACCAATCTTTGCATTAGTTTTCTTATGCAATAGACCTGAATCAAATAAATGAATTACTACACTGAAAGACAAAATTATACATCATTATTTTGAAATACTAAGATGATCAATTTTCTCTTATTATAATTCTATAAAATCAAAGCAAGCTTAACCGATGCGCCCCTGGCAGTAAGATTTAATAAGCAACTATTGCATCAAAAACTGACTAAGACTAGGCAACCATGCCTGATTTATGTTAAAAATGGAAAATTCAGAATAGCTGCTACAGTGGCCAAGTTCATGGAAGAGATGGAAACATGGTAAAGAAAAGGAGATAGCAGGATATTAATTTCTACCTTGGGGCCACTTGTAGCAGCAGCTACTGTGGTGTATTTATTTAACATTTTGGTATTTTCAGAGTGTAGACTCAGCTACCAGTTTAAAAACGTATGACACAGAAGAATTTACTTTGTAATAGCATGATCAAACTCTGAGAGCCCTCACACTTGATACTCAATATCACATCCCATTGTACCTTTTCAATTTCAGCAACAATAGAGGTGGACAGCTACTGGGGAACAAAACTCCTGTTTATTACTTAAAGATCAAAACAAACGTTTCCCTGATTTTTGTCCTCAGGACCATTCCCAAAGCTGAGAGTAGTCTGCATGAATACAGTCCATAAATAGTAAAGTTAATGCTCCCAAAGGTAACCAACAGATAACGAAAGATGGAAGTCATTGGAGAAAAACTCTACGCTCTGCCTTTGGATTTCTGGCAGAATTATGCTCTCATTGCCTACAACCAGTGACCTGGATAACATAGCCTTATATTAGTTTTTCATTCTCACTTATATAACACTATTCTCTGTCACTCCTCCTTCTTCAGAGTATTTATCAAACTATCTACAACTAGTTCTTATTTCAGATTCGGCTTTTAAAGAAACATAAACTAAGACATCTGTGTTGTATACTGAAATCTTTTCTAATTCAAGAAGAGTAACTAACATGTAGCAGCACTCATGAAAATTTTATTGAACAAATAAGGTTAAGTTATATTATTTAATACCAAAGCTAGAATTGTACTTAATAACCAAACACTAAAAGTGTTTCCACTTATTTCAGAAGTGAGAGAAATATGCTTACTATTATCACTATTTTTAATATTATTTTGGAATTAATAGTAAATGTAACTAAAAATGTAAGTGATATATGATGTTATGATAGGACAAAGCATCCTAAAATATTGTCTCTTTAAATAACAAAAATTAATTATTTCCCAGACTCTTCAATCTGGATTATACTTTTGCTCTTCATGATGACTGCTGAGATTAGAATATCCAAGACAGCTCCTCCACTCACAAGACTGGTGCTTCAGATGGAAGGGCAGAAACAGCTGGAGATTAGTCAGGTCTTTCCCCCTCTCTCCATGGGTGACTTTTCTAGGTGGCAGTTAGATAACCCTAGCTCATACTATGGTGGTCTCATGATGGTACATTTCTTACATGGCAATTGATTTCCAGAATAGAGAAAGCAAATGCTTGCTCATATGACAGAGGAATATGTACACAGAGAAGAGAGGAAAGGATAACAGCCATCTTTAAAGATTATCCATAGAAATTCTTATTGAAAGAAGACATTTCACCATTGCTTTTTAGAAAACAAGTTCAAAAACTGAGAAATTCAAAATGTAGAATTTAAAATAACTTTTGTATGGCAGCTGGATAAATAATTTATATATAGAATTGTGGATCCACTTAATAAAAATATAACTAAATGGAAATATTGAAGGAGACTTTGAGTTACACACGATAAAGCATAATTCATGCCATTTCTTTTGCAATTTAAATGACAGATTTAAAAACTTTCAAAGCAATTATGTTTCTAAAAATATTTGAAAGAAATAGGGGATATCAGTGGAGCAACGATATTGATAAATTTCTGAGAAAATTTGAATTATATTAATTAATAATCCACACAGGAGATACCATATGAGGCACATTCACAAAGTTTTAACAGCTTCATTTTATACCAAAACTCTCACATTTTGAGCACTATAGACACTATGGAGAGAAAGAAAGAGGGAAATCAAGGTGATTAATTGAAGGGACTGACAAAATTCAAATTATCCTTAGGGTAAAATCAGAGAAATACTCCCCAAATGAAGTTTAACAAACTTCTTTGAGGAGTCCACTGCTTCTAGAGTGGAAACTGCAACGCCAAAGAAACAACCTTTGCAATTGTTATCCCAATTCAGTTCTATCTAATATGTATTACCACTGTTTTCTTAAACCAGGATTCCAGAGAAGAACAAATGTTGTGTTTGGTTGCTCTGTCTTATAGAGCTCATTAAATTACAACTGTTCTCTGTTTCTCTATGTCCTTTTTTATCCCATGCCATTTATTTGTTACAGAAATTGTACATGTTTAGAAATGTGGATGGATTTCTATAATCTGAAATTTTTCTTTTACATTCTCCTGTAATTTAGCATGTTCCCAATTCATCCCTATTTCTTTTAAATAGGCATGTAGAGACTTGATTAGATCCAAGTTATTCTCTTGCTTTTGTTGTTTTGATAAGATAAATATATAGGTGATTCTTCATTCTGTCATTTTTATTTTTCCCTCCATTGGTGATATAAAGACTAGTTAGTGATTTCATGCAGTTTCACAGTGCCAACCTTCCAATGAATGATTTATATAACATTAATGATTGTTTCCTGCATTCATTATTTATTTTTGTTAAAATATATTAATTTTCTAATTCTGGCATTCATTATGCACTTATTATTTTTGATTCCTAAATAGGAAAAAAAATTCTCATCAACTATTTTAATATCCTGAAACAAAACAAAGACAGAAAAATGCTTGATCCTTATCCAACTTTCAGAATTATGAGTTGGTGTTCTAGTAACCTCCCAAAGGTAATATTCTTTGAAGTGTTACTGTGAACTAATAAATAATTATGTACTTAATTCTATTGTATTCACTATAGTTATTATACTTCTTTATAGTCAATATGTTTCATCTTTGTCAAGTAAGACCTACTTTACATTGATTTATATATCTTATATAAACCAATATAAGCTGATTATATATATTTATATATATGCTTATATATCTTATACAGACCCTAATATTTTAAATATTATTTTGCTTTCAAGCATGACATTCCCATTTTTACTAAAGATAAATCATGGTAGGACTGATTTGCATTATTATACTTGGCCTGATTATTTGTATACAGTGCTGAAAGCATAATTATTTTTACATAGGCTTTTAAAATGGCTTTGATGGATTTTGGTTCCATAAAAGAAATCTTTGATAAGACATTTTTAAAGCTGAGGTTAGCCATGGATTTGTACCATCAAATGTCTATGAGGTGGGTGAATACCTCTCCTCCTGAGGTTTCAAAATAAACTTGGGGCTTCTGGGCCTGTCAGACAGTGACATTATTTACCCTGTACAGGGACAATGTAGACAAGTTATGAGGCCAGTTTTCTCAAGGGGCTTTTATCTGATCCGTAAGTCAAGCTTGATTCCTTAAAGGAAAGCACAACATTCCAGTCAAAGCTTTGGTAAAATAACCAGTTTGTCCAATTGTGTCCTGTAATAAATGAAAACAGATTCTTATTGCACTTATGCAAATAACTATATTGCCATAAGTTAAGAATACTCACAAATAGTTTCCAAATTCTGGAGAAATCATGTAGAGAGAAACAAATATGTTATAAATTTTGTCTATAGGTGTATACTATAAATTGTTAAAAGCTGTCAATTGCTCAAAAGAAAAGTTTCCTTGACTCTGAAAGAATAAATTTAAAGGATCAGCAACATTTCAAGCAAAGAGTCAAGATTACTTCAATCTTCTATTAGTTCAGTCCACGTAGTTAATTCCTGTTCTGCTTGATATTTATGAACATTTCAGTTCTCCATGAGTCCTAAAAGTTTTTCTTATATTTTGATTTTACAGTCTCCAAAGTTGTCAGAAACTTGTATTCAAGAGGACCTGTTAGAATTTTATAGCTGACTATAAAACCAACTTCTAAAGAGGACCAAAACAAGAAAACAATTCTCTATGCATGAGAAAAAAGATTTAGGGCAGCCATAATCAAGGACACAATTGACAAGAAAATTTGTTATCTCTGTGGCACACAATAATTTAACAATTATAATTATTACTGATAATGTACGATATACACTAAGTCCTATCAGAATTATAGCAGTTTCTCATAATTTTGGAACATATATCAATAACATTTATATAAATAGAGCCCAAAGAAAACCAAACACTATTTCCTATTTGACAATATTTCCTGTATATATGCATAATTTGGCTTATTTTATATGATATATAATTTGGCTTATTTGATTTTTGTACTTTAGGAAACCTAATATCTTAAAGGATTAATTAGGTTAGTAAAAGACATAATTTTTAATTTAATTTTTGAAAGTCTGTCAAATATCAAAGGTTTAAAACACTTGAAATCACAGATCACTGTGAAATAAGTTATTTATTTGACCAAAGTGATAAGAGTTTTTTACAATGGCAAAACCTTCTTTCTTTGAGAGAATAGACTTAATTTTCTAAAATTAAGTCTAGTCTAATAAAAACAGCATGAAGCAATTGAATTTGTTTTTTGAAATTTTATAAGCAATCTATAAAATTTTAATCTTGACCATAAGATCTAACCTTCATAATCCTTTTATAACCTTTATAATCTTTATTAAGAAGTCAGTTAATTTTCAAGAAAACTTTGTTAATCTGACATAGGAGACCATATGCTGGTCTTGCCCATATGCTGGTCTTGCATCAGTGTCCTTTGACAATAATGATTAATTTGTAGAGAAACTGAACTTATTTTAATGCTGAAAATCAGCGCTTACAACTCTCACATGCTCACTTTTGCCATGATAGTCCTTTGGTCTGGAGTTATTGAATTGCTTTAATTTTTGGCCCTGTGTCTAAATAATGCAGTTTATTTTGATTGGTAGTTTCCAGTGAGTCTGAAGATGAGGCTTTAACTGCTATCAGTATTTATGATTTAGTAGGACTTGGAGTTATTTTTAGACTCAGGAGTCAAAGCCCTGTAACTCAATGTCACAAGTACTTTAAAAGCACATACAGAAAGATACACACATTTAATAACTTTAAGTAAAATAAAATTTTTATTTCAGTTTTTTTTCCCTTATCAAACCAAAACTTAATAATGGCACAGAAATTGTTTTGATAAAATGTAAAATATGTTAGGCCAGTTACATAAAGACAGAAGAAGAGAGTTTCTGTACTGAACAGAATATTATGTTTAAAGAAAACATTTCCTTTGGATCTTTAAGAAAACATTGTTAGCATCAGCCCACAACAAACAAATTGAGGGGAAAAAAACGTACATGAGCTGAAAATGAGTTGAAGAATAGCATTAGCATTTTGTGCCCTTTAAAAGGGGATAAAAAACTGAAAATGACATGATGCAATAAAAGTTAAACATGGATAAAAAGATTAAGATCTCTTATAATTTATTAAGAGTAAATCATTTTCTTAAGAAAAATTCATTGTTCTAACCGATTATTTAGTGTATGTGTTTTATTTCATTTTACATCTCTAGAAAGAACATTATAATTTCCCTTTGATTAATAATAACTAGATTATACATAAGTTTTTGGTTTCTTTTTTAATGTAAATCATCTTATTGTAACTTTC
Organism: Ateles fusciceps; assembly: GCA_036589455.1. NCBI lineage: Eukaryota > Metazoa > Chordata > Mammalia > Primates > Atelidae > Ateles > Ateles fusciceps. Next base: position 798,451 of record JAZHEH010000174.1, on the reverse strand, counting down.
ACAGACCCTTCATAACATGCTTTAACTTTCTTATTTGTCCTCTTTCTTAAACAACCAATCATTTTATTCTAGGACTAAACCTACCATATAATATTCTCACATGAAAGTATTTCTAAGATTTATTACCAAAAAATACTATTTTTATGTTTCTTTACATCTCTCTTATTTACTGGTTTCTTTTATCTAGTTTTTACCTAGCTTTAAATAAACTTTGAATTACACAAAAAATGGTTAATCTTTTAAAAAGGACACACCTTTTTTAGGAAGAATGTTTTCTAAATATATATTTAGAAATATATATTTTTATAATATATAAAATAATTTGGGTATTTATAATATATAATATATTTTTATAATATATATTTTGGGTATTTATATGTTTCATTAAAAATACCCAAATAATGAAATATCTAGTATTAAATTTAATATAACTTTAGATTCTAAATTATGACTAGTTTTTCTACATGTATTTATCCCATTACATTTATCTAATTATTTTATTTTAATCATTTATCTAGATTATTTGTGAAAACTGTGATAGTCATTATTTAAAGTTATGAAACTGCCATTGCAAAATTATAACTGAGACAGTGAAAAAGATCTGACCTAACTAACTCCATCTTGCTTCTAACCTCCAGGCTGTTCTTGTTCATTCCTGGGCCTAGGCCGAACTAACTTTGGGAGTAAATTAATTTATAGTTTAGCTTTGAAACAAAGACAATAATATTCCCTTCTCAAAACAAACTTTACTGACTGTGGACTAGATTGCCTGAAGCCACAAGATTAGAAGTTATGTTAATCTTACTGAATTCAAGATGTAACTATTGTTGTTAAACCAATATCAATGTCTTATTTATTAAATATTGCACAAGCAAAGATCATCCTGCTTTGGGCTGGGTTTATAGTTTTGTAAACCCTATACAAAATTTTGACACATTATATTATTTGGCAGGGATAAGCATGAAATTGCTTGATTAAATGTAAACAACAATGTCTGCTGGCAATTTTTAAGACAAGTCTAACTTTACTTAACATAATTTTGAAGCTAGCTTATTTATTAAAAATTTTACTTAAGTTATGTTAACTTGTAAAAGCATTTGACTAGTCTTTTCCCTTTTCCTGGTTACATTTAAGTGCTTTTATTTTCTGAAACCAACTAATTAGAGCTCTATTGTATTTTATTAGTAGTGAAACATTGTGTACCCAACACATAAATACATAGATGTATTAGGCACGCCAGCCAGTAGAAGTACATCTTATAGATGCATAATAAAGTTTTTTTTCTTAAACTTTCAGTCTTGATAACCTGTTTTACTACCCTAGGCAGTTGTTAGCTAACTAGCCTTAAATGTGTACATTAAAGAAAATAACTCAGGTGAAAATCAAAAAGCAAAATTTACATTATAAGGTACAGAGAGAAAAAGTCTGATGTGCTAGGGGGAAATTAAAACAGATTTAATTGCCAATTGAACATAAAATAATAGAAATTATGAACACACACACACATACACACACACACACACACACACACACACACACACACACAAAGATACTAAATCTTTTACCGCATAACTTTAGTCATGAGATAAATACAAATTCACTGGCTTGAATGAAGAACCTGTTGTATGCAAATAGTGGTTTTTATATTAATAGAAAATAACAGCATATTTAAAATAGGCAGAAAACAAAAATAGAGAAGAAGAGAACTTAGGAAGTCTAGAGTCTGCAGGTCAAGAGTTTGCAGTATAAGAGTTTAGGGCTCTTTTACTTTAATGTAAATGTGCATGAAGACCATATTATTCCATTTTACGTAAACTCTGGCAAGTAGAAGTGCCATAAAACCTATGGAGTGCTTGAAAGAGGGTCATTCTCCTTGTTTTCTCCCCATTCTTAGATTGTTTCCCACTATTTTCTTAAAAGGAGGAACTGAGCTGTGGCCTAGGGTTTTTGTGTGGTGGATCAACATGTGCTGCTTGTGGGCAGGACTCCACAGTGTATCAACACTGAGTCATTTCCATCCTCTTACATGTCTCAGTTTCTCTCTTCAGAGGTCTACGACCTCAAAGAAGACTCAAAATACTGGGTAGTCAGCCCTTATATGCATTTCCTGGACAAATGTTTATTTTTCTGTTGTTGTTGTATATTTGCTTCGAATTATTTTTTGTTGTGGATTTTCCTGTGGGGGATGCTGCACATTGTGGGAGGTCAACCCTCCAGACACTTCCACAAGGCTCCGAGTCACCCAGGGGTGCCTTTTGGCTGGGAGGAGCAAATGCCCTTTCTCTTTGGGGCTAAGAAAACTCAGTCTCTCATTTAGCTATGAAAACAACAGCTCAGTTCATCACACCAATGCACACAGACAGGCCAATTGAGATTAATTTCGGGAGAAAGAGCATTACAGAGGACTCCTTAGAATGCATCTCCGAACTAGAATTAGAAGTCTTCAACAACAACTTCCCAGGAGAGAGAAAAAACAGACTAGACCACTTTAATTTTAACACCTGCTCAGCCACCCCTACTTTGTAGCTCTTATCTGCCATTACACATGCCAAGGTCAAATCCTCTCACAGTACAAGGTAATCTTTCTGACCCTCAAATCCAAAGAGGCCAGGTCATGCAATACAGGAAAACAGAGATTTAGACTTAAGAGGGATCTGCCCATGACTCTTGAAATTCCACAAAGAAAACAGAACACCCCAAAACGGGTGAGTGGCACCTTTGTTTTGAATTATTTAAAGGGGTTCAAGTCATTAGAAGCCTTCTCTAGATATTTTGGTACAGCAGATGGCAAAGTGGGTAGGAGGTATAGGGTGGAAGAAGAATAAATTTTTTTTTTAAGACAGGAAACAAACTCAAAAACAAAGTGCATTTTTTCCCTCTTTTGCAGTTGCGAGAAATTTTGTCCAGAGAGGCTTTGTTACCCATAACTTGGAATTCTCACTCGGATTTGACCAAGTCAGTTAAAATTGGTCTAATCTGATGGGGAAAAGTCCAGAACAAACAACAATAACAAAAACCCAACAATATGATCACTGAGTGCTCTAATGGTAAGTAGAAATTAAGACCAGCTGGTGGTTAAACTTCAGCAAAGACAAAACCCCAATTGAGGCTACTTACCTAGGGATGGATCTCAGGCTGAAGACTGCTTTCTATCATCCTATAATCAGGAAAAAAAAAAAAAAAAGACCTCAAACTCTTCTTCCTTGCTGAGAGTGAGCTCAAACTCCAGAAAGGAGTTACCTGCTTCCATTGTGATGGATACAGGAAATCTTGCCTTCCTTGTTGTAAGCAAGTAGAACTCCAAAAAGAAGGGAGGTGTACAGCAAAATAAACTTTAGATCTTAACCAAATTTTTGGACATCAGAGATTCTCTGGAGGCTGTGCTCCCAGACCTCAGCAAATTCTCCCCCTTGTTTGAGCCATAAAGTTAGCTCATGCTGGTACCAAGAACTGATAGGAGATTTGTCAAGTCAGGGGTATCCCCACTCACAATCCCTCTATGGTTACCAAAATGTGAACCCCCAAAATCTGAGACAAGTCTCAGTTAATTTAGAAACTTTATTTTGCCAAGGTTCCAGATGTGCACACATGACACAGCCTCAGGAGGTCCTGATGCCATGAGCCCAAGGTGGCACAGCTTGGTTTTACACATTTTAGGGAGGCTTGAGACATCAATCAATATATATAATATGTACATTTGTTCAGTCTGAAAAGATGGGACGAATTGAGGGAAAGGCAGGACAACTCGAAGCTGAGAGAGAGCTTCCAGGACATAGGTAGATAAGATACGAATAGTTTCATTCTTTCGAGTTTCTGATTAGCCTCTCTAAATGAGGCAAGGAGATAACGGATTCATCTCAGTGAGCGAAGGGGTGACTGAATAGGAAGGGAGGCAGGCTTGCGCTAAGCAGTTTCTAGCTTGACTTTTCCCTTTAGCTTATGATTTGGGGGCCCCAGGATTTATTTTCCTTTTGCAATAGTACACATACTTTTATCTAAATTGCATTCATCATTGAACAATATATTTTGGAGTTAGCTACTTAGTAAATTATAGAGTTTGTTCCATTTGCCAGCAGTACATCATACTTCCTGATTTTTCATTGTTTACTCAGTTTCCTAAGCAACATAATTTATCCCAACCAGTCAACCTAAATAGCATTTAGGTTGTTTACGGTCTTTTGCTACTTAAAATAATGCTGAAAAGAATGTTCATAAGTCATTTTCTATTTTTTGTCAATTTACCTTTGAATAGATTCCTAGGATTCTGAAATAGGTTTGCTGGTTCAAAGGATAAAGGAATGTGCAATTTTGATAAACATTGCCAAATGTCCCCTAAAGAGTGATACGCCAGTTTGCATTTCCATAGTGATATATAAATGTCTTTGTGATCTACAGCTTCAACCTTTAGATTTTTAAAAGCTTGAAAGACAATGAATGATAGCTAAATGAAGTTTCATTTGCTTTTCTCTTATTATTACTGAGGTTGAACACATCGTCATATGTATAAGAGCCGCTGACATTTCTTTTTCTGGCATTTAGTATTCATATTATTTGCTCTTTTATTATCATATGTTATTGGTTTTTTCCTGATTAATTTTGAAGTCCTTTATACATTTAACAGTCATTTTGTTTTAAAGAAGTTGTAATTTAATTTTTCAGTTCATCATTTGTCTTCCTGATCTATTTACGGTGTTTTTGAGATGAAATGTTTAGTATAATCAAATTTATACTTTCTATTACTGTACTAAATTTTAAATATTTACTAGATAAATTTTACTACTTGTGCACTACTAAGAATTCACTCATCATTCACCCATTTTCATAGTAACTTCATATCTGAAATTTTATACATTTATATATTAATCTGAGATTAGAAATCTGAGATCAGAGATTAGAAATGGATCCAGTTTTTTCCTTCTAAAACTACCTAGTTATCAAAACATCAATTATCTTTTCCTCACTGATTTGAAAATGTCTCATTAGCGTACACTGAATTTCCAAATATACTTTGTCTAATTCTAGGGTTTCTATCTTATTTCATTGGTATGCCTGTCAGTTCCCATGTTGATACTAAACTGTTTTAACTACACAGACTTTATATTATATTTAAAAGCTTGGTATGGTTGGTTTCCCCACATTGCCTTTCTGGGTTTTCTAGCTACTCTTTTAAACAATTCTTCTGAATAAAATTTATAATCAACTTCTTCAGCTCTTAAAATCAAAGTGGAAATATTTACTGGAACTGAATAACTCATCAATTAACTTAGAGGAAATTTCTATCTGTGTTTTGTTTTGTTTGATATGGAATCTTACTTGGTTGCCAGGCTGGAGTGCAGTGGCAGGCTCTCAGCTCACTGCAACCTCCACCTCCCATTTTCAAGATATTCTCCTGCTTCAGCCTCCTGAGTAGCTGGAACTGTAGGTGAGCACAACCACGCCCAGCTAATTTTTGTACTTTTAGTATGAGGGGGTTTCACTATATTGGGCAGAGTGGTCTTGATCTCATGACCTCTTGATCCATCTCATCTGCCTTGGCCTCCCAAAGAGCTGGGATTACAGGTGTGAGCCAACACACCTGGCCATTTCTATCTTTTTAATATTAAGGCTTCCCATATGGAAACATGGTGTACATCTCTCTCCTTTTTTTTTTTTTCTTTTTTTTTTTTGTGAGACAGAGTCTGACTCTCACCCAGACTGGAGTGCAGTGGCATAATCTCAGCTTACTGAAACCTCTGCCTAACGGGTTCTAGTGATTCTCCTGCCTCAGCCTACAGAGTAGCTGGGACTGCAGGTGCCTGACACTAGGTCCAGCTAATTTTTGTATTTTTAGTAAAGATGGGGTTTCACCATGTTGGCCAGGCTGGTCTCAAACTCTGACCTCAGGTAATCCACCTGCCTCAGCCTCCCAAAGTGTTGGTATTACAGAGATGAACCACCATGCCCAGCAGGTATGTCTTTTATTGTTGATGAAGTTATAGAATTTTCAGTAGCATCCATTATGTTTTTAAATAAAACATACTGTAAAATAAACCCAAAGATAAGATGTTAAAAACAACAAGGAAAAAAAGGGCTGGAAGGAAAACTGGAGAAAATGCATTTCACTAGAGCAAAAATATCAAGATGTGGAAATCTCAAAGGAATGTTCAAATACAGGGGCCAAAATAATATTGTACATATACTAAGTTCACAAAATCAAGAATAGTATAAGCCCATGAGTTTTAGGAATACGAATAAAACAAAATACCCAGATAGATCACTGGGATATGTCAGATCACCAAAGATCTGTTTTAAACCTTAAGAGAATCTGGTGCTTGTTGGTATTATAAATTTGATAACAAAATATAAGATTATTGAATAAGAAGCGTTTTACTTGTTTGTATTAACATCATGTTAATAATCATGCCATTGTTTTAACAATTGTGTTAATGCAAAATTAATGCTATTTTAGAAAAAAAAATGAATCATTTATACTTCTTATTTCTAGTTTCACAAATAACTGATCCTCCGCCAAGAACAAAAAGATTTCTAACTTCAACACAACAGTTCAACAAGAATTATAAAATGATAGCTACATAGCAAACATAAATTGCAGATTCATATGGAAGAATCACTAGAATTTTTTTAAGTTTGCATGATCCTAGACATCTTAATGATTATTTAATGATTAGGAAAAGGGGCAAAGAGAAGAAATCATGGATGGGGAAGTAGGGAACAGCTTTAAGCTATTTTGAACAACTGATGAACTGTGAGAAAATATAATCTGTTAGATCTCAATGCTTAAGAGACTCTCTAAATGATATTGATACAAGGCTTTTGTGATAGATAGATTGATTGAATTTGCCTGATTGTGCAGGATGTAAATATAATATTAAAATTAAAATTCGAAATATTTAAAGTTAAAAATAATATAAAATCTTTTAAATTGATTTTCTATTCTCAGGATAAAAATAGCAAAATATATATATAAATATATATACAGGTAATGTAACCATTATATACATGGAAATTATAATAGTATGGTTGACATATTTGCAAGTGGGGGATAGAAAAATAATGGAGAGCGTAAGTCTTCATGTTACCTTACAGAACAGCAATCAAAGAGTAAGTTTTAAATTTTGTAGATAATAAAGCAGAGACTGTTTTAAAAGTAAAAATTTTATTAATAATCTTTGTGATCAAACAAAAGTGAAGAATTGAATTAAAATTAAAGGTTTACCAACGAAATTTTTGAAGAGAGGCTGGAGGCAGCTAGTTTCTCAGTATAATTCTTTATCTTTTATTGAGGGAAGACATTAAATACCATTTCATATCTTAGGAAGAAATCATGGTACAATAATATGTTTAAGGATTCTATAACAAAAGTTATAGCCATGCATTGCTTAATGACAGGGATATGTTCTGATACATGTGCTCTTGGTCAATGTTGTCACTGTGCAAACACTATAGAGGATAATTACGCAAAGTAGATAGGGTAGTCTATTATACAACTAAGTTATAGAGCATCGCCTATTGCTCCTACGCCACACATTTGTACAGCAGACTTCTGTGCTAGGCAGTTATAACACAATTGTATTTATGTATTTAAAAATATCTAAATCTAGAAAAGGTACAGTAAACATATGATATAAAAAATGTAGTACACCTGTATAGGATACTTACCAGGAATGAAGCTTGCAGGACTGGAAGCTGCAGTGAGTGAGACAGTGAGTGAGTGGTGAGTAAATGTGAAGGCCCAGGACATTACTGTACACTTTATAAACACTGTACATGGAGTCAACACTAAATTTATTTAGCAATATTTCTTTCTTCAACAATAAATTAATCTTAGTTTACTATAACATTTTTTCTTTAGAAACTTTTTATATTTTAACATTTGACACTTCTGTAATAACACATCTTAACACACACACATTGTATAGGTATACAAAAATATTTTATTTTTATTTCCTTAGATAAGCTTTTTTGTATTTGGAACGTTTTATATATTTTTTAATATTTAAACTTTTTTGTTAAAAACTAATTTACCTCAGCCTAATCAGGGTCAGGATTATCAGTATCACTGTTTTCCACCACCGCATCTTGTCCCACTGGAAAATTTTCAAGGGCAATAACACACATGAAGCTGTCGTATTTTATGACAACTATGCCTTCTTCTGGAATACCCCCTGAAGGACCTGCCTGAGGCTGATGTACAGTTAATGTTTTTTTTTTTTATAAGCAGAAAAGTATAACTTTTCAAAAATTACTTTAAAATAATGATGGAAAGTATAGCATAATTAATATGTAAACCAGTAACACAGTAATTTATTATCATTATCAAGTACTATGTAATACACACAATTACATGTGCTATACTTTTATACAACTGGCAGTGCAGCAGATTTGTTTATACCAGCATTGCCACAAACATGTGAGTAATGCATTGAACTGAGATGTTAGAATGTCTACAATGTCACTAGACAATAAGAAATTTTCCGCTTCGTTATTATCTTATGGGACCACTGTCCTGCACGTGGTCTGTTGTTCACTGAAATACTTTTATACAGCATGTGACTGAACTTAAAAAAGAAAAGGTGACCATGGCAGAGAGTGGCAGGAGTATCAGGAAGAAAACAGTGGATATTTGTATAGAATAAACATACACAATTTTTATTTGTCATTAAAAAATTCAATTAAAAAGAAAAGAGTGGACGAGGGATATTGTTAAGATGGCTACAGATATGTAGGGGAAAAATAAAGCTATTATGAACAAGAGTCATGTTAATAAAAATATAACCAAGTAAAGAATTTCAAGTGACAATCTGAGAATTGATTTTTTAGTATATTTTGTTGGCAGATTAGATATGAGGGTAAAACGGGTTAGTAGATATGGCTTTCAGCACCTCAGTGGATGGGTGATATGATGGGGGAGACAAAGGAGTGAACAACAGGTTTGGGGAAGGAAGGCAACGTGTTCAATTATAAACAGGTTTATATTGAGATCCTGTAACATTTAGTCCCATATAGTGAAAGTGGAAATTAGATACGTATGTATGAAATGGAGAAAAGCAAGCCTAAAATACAGATAAAAACTGAGATTCATATACATATTGATAGGCAAAGATCTACTAAGAAAAATTTGTAGGAAACGGATAAGTTTGGAGAAATTTCTGTCTCTACAAATTGGATAAAGACAGATACCTTGCAAAAAAACTAAGAAGAGGAAGCAAGGAAAATGTGATATCATAAAAACCAAGGGAAGACAATATTTTAAAGAAGAAAGAAAGATTAGATCTGATGAGTTTCCTCAAGACCTACTGAGGTGAGGACACATATGTGTCACTTTTATTTGGCCATATTTGGGTTGCCACTGCTTTAGAATTTTTTTTAATGCGGGGTTATTCATAATAGCCAAAATATGAAACCAACTAAGTGTCCGTCATTGAAGGAATGAATAAAGGAAATTTGGTGTATATATGTATATACACATGTATACAATGAAAAGGAAAAAGTTTTGCTATTTGCAACAATATGGTTGGATCTGGAGAACATTGTATTAAGTAAAATAATCCAGACACAGATGTACAAATAAGCCATGATTTCATTCATATGTGAAATCTAAAAATGTTACATTCAAACTGGACCCCTACCTCTAACCATATGTGAAAATTAACTAAAAATGAATTAATGATTTAGATGCAAAATCTCAAACTACAAAAATAATAGGAGAAAAACTAGAAAATACACTTCTCAACATTGGCTTTGGCAAATAATTTATGGCTAAGTCCCTGGAAACAATTGCAACAAAAACAAAAATTGAGAAGTGGTACCTAATTCAACTATAAGAGCTTCTGTACAGCTAAATAAATTTCCAGGAGAGTAAGTACAGAGTCTATAGAATGGGAGACAGTATGTGCAGAACTATGCATCATCTAACAAAGGTTTAATATCCAGAATCTATCAGGAAACTGAACAAATGAATAAGCAAACAATAAAAAGCTCAATTAAAAAATGGGCAAAGGATGTGAAAGGACATTTCTTAAAATGTCCTACCACATTTTCTTTATCCAGTTTATCTTTCATGGGCATTTGGGTTGGTTCCAAGTGTTTGCTATTGTAAACAGTGCTGCAATGAACATACGTGTGCGTGTGTCTTTATAATGGATCAATTTGTAATGCTTTGGGTATATACCCAGTAATGTGATTGCTGGGTCAAATGGTATTCCTATTTCTAGATCCTTGAGGAATCACCATACTGTCTTCCACGATGGTTGAACTAATTTTCAATCCCATCAACAGTGTAAAAGCATTCCTATTTCTCCACATCCTCTCCAGCATGTTATCTCCAGATTTTTTAATGATCGCCATTCTAACTGGCATGAGATGGTATCTCAATGTGGTTTTGATTTTCATTTCTCTAATGAAAAATGTGGCACATACACACCATGAAATACTATGCAGCCATTAAAAAGGATGAGTTCATGTCCTTTGCAGGGGACATGGATGAAGCTGTAAACCATCATTCTCAGCAAACTGATACAAGAACAGAAAACCAAACACCGCATGTTCTCACTCATAAATGGGTGTTGAACAATGAGAGCACAAGGACACAAGGAGGGGAACATCACACACTGGGGTCTGTTGGGGGATGGGGGCTTGGGGAGGGATAACATTAGGAGAAATACCTAACATAGGTGACAGGGGGTTGGATGCAGCAAACCACCATGGCATGTGTATACCTATGTAACAATCCTGCAAGATCTGCACATGTACCCCAGAACTTAAAGTAAAATTAAAAAAAAAGAAAAGAAAATGTGATACATTTGCATCATGAAATACTATGCAGCCATAAAATGGAACGAGATCATATCCTTTTCAGGGACATGGATGGAGTTGGAAACCATTATTTTCAGAAAACTAAACAGTGCAGGAACAGAGAACCAAATAGTGCATGTTCTCATTTGTAAGTGGGAGTTGAATGATGAGAACACATGGACATATGCAGGGAACAATACACACTGGGACCTGTTGTCAGGGGCAGGAGAAGAAGAGCATAAGGAAGAATAGCTAATAGACGCTGGGTTTAATAACTACGTAATGGGATGATCTGTGCAGCAAACCACCATGGCACACTTTTACCTATGTCACGAACCTGCGCATCCTGCACTTGTACCCCTGACCTTAAAATAAAAGTTGAAAAGAAACTAATGGTCAAAACCTTTCCAAATTTGATGACTATCATTATTATACAGCTCCAAGTAACTCAATAGATCCCCCAAGTAGGATAAACTTTAAAAAAAAAAAGTATACATACCAGTGGCCAACAAACATATGAAAAAATACTTAACATCACTAATCAGCATAGAAATGCATATTAAAACCACAGTGAGATACCATCTTACACAAATCAGAATGGCAATTATGTAAAAAGTTAAAAAAACACCAAAAGTTGGTGAAACTGTAAAGAAAAAGGAATACTGTAGACTGTTAGTGGAAATACAAACTACTCCATCTACTGTGGAAATCAGTTTAGAGATTTCTCAAAGAACTTAAAAAAGAACTATCGTTCAACTTAGCAATCCCACTGCTGGGTACATACTCAAAGGAAAATAATTCATTCAATCAAAAAGACACATGCATCCTCATGTTCATTGCAGTGCTATTCACAATAGCACATATGTAAAATCAACCTAGGTACCCATGAACAGTGGATTGGATAAAAAAGAAATTTGGTACATATACACCATGGAATACTATGAAGCCATAAAAAATAATGAAATCACATTTTTTGCAGCAACATGGATGAAGCTGGAGGTTCTTATCTTAACTGAGCAACTGCAAGAACAGAGAACCAAATACCATGTTCTCACTCATAAGTGTGAGCAAAACATTTAATACACATGAAAGTAAAGATGGGACGGGAATAATAGAGACTGAAGACCACTAGATGAAGGAGGAGAAGAGGGAACTGGGCAGAAGAACCACCTGTTGAGAACTATGTTTGCTGCCTGTGTAAAGGGATCAGTGGGACGAACCACAAGCCTCAGTGCCACACAATTTACCTATGTAACAAACACACATGTGCACCCTTTAATCTATCACAAAAGTTGAAATTATATTTAAAAAAATATGTACAGAGAATAATGGAGGTTACCAGAGGCTAAAGGGTAGAGAGATTTAGGAAGACAAAGATGCACAACATTTTAATTAGATAGAAGGAAAGCAGTTTAGAGATTTCTCAAAGAACTTAATAGAACTACCATTCAACTCAGCAATCCCACTTCTGGGTACATACTCAAAGGAAAATAATTCATCCAATCATAGACCCCCAAGTAGGATAAACTTAACAAAAAGAGAAAAAGAAAAAAGAATACATACCAATGGCCAAAAATAGGAAATCCAGAGGACATCATGGTGATGATATTAAATACCAACCTATTGCATACTTGAATATTGCTAAGAGGGTAGATTTTAAGTGTTCTCACCACAAAAATTTTAAGTATGCAAGATAGTGTGTTAATAAGTTTGATTTAGTTATTTCACAATGTATACAATTATCAAAGCATCATGTTATAGACTAGAAATATATTTTTATTTGTCAATAACTAACTAAACACATATCAATGGGCATTTAAGGCAGATGTCATATTTAAGTGGCATGCCAAATGAAAAATAAAAGTAGTGTTGCTTATCTATATCTAGATATTCTAGGAATTTGTCCTTTACTTGTAAATTTAAAATTAGAGGCTCTATAGGAAAATTCCATTTAATTTTTGGTATTGGTAATTTTAGCTGTCTATATTTTCCTTTATCAGTAGCTTATTATCTTATGAATCTCTTATGTTGTGTATAATTTGTTTTGAAAATCCCTTATATTTTAATTTAATAATTTTCATTTTTGTGCCAAGTCTAGAATCTTGATTTCTATATAGATCTATTTATTTTATGTTAAGTCTAAATATACACTCAGGACATGCATTGTATGTCATAGTGACTATAGTTAAAAACAGCATGCTGCGTATGCTTATTTATGTTTATTATTTGATTACTTAAATATTTCAATATTCATATATTTTATTTTATCATTTAAACACTTTAATTATTGCTAACAGTTCAGCTCCTAACTGAATCACATTAAATACATTATTATTTTATCGACTAACTCCCATATTTACATCAACTGCAGGTATGCTTGTATTATTTTTATTGTATTGTTTTTCTGTAATATCATTTCTGTCTCTTAGTATGCCTAGTGTGTGTTTATTAATTGGATGTTAGAAGGTATGTTTTCCCCCCGTTTAAATTTAAACAAATTAAATTACATTTTAAGTTCATGTGCAGGATATGCAGGTTTGTTCCATAGGTAAACGTGTGACATGGTGATTTATGCATCTATAAACCCACCACTTACATATTAGGCCCAGAATGTATTAGCTATTTTTCCAGATGCTCTCCCTCTTGCTGCCCACCCACAACAGGACCCATTGTGTGTTGTTCCCCTCCCTGTATCTATGTGTTCACATTGTTCAACTTCCAATTATAGATGAGAGCATGCCCTATTTGGTTTTCTGTTCCTACGTTAGTTTGCTGAGGATAATGGCTTCTAGCTCCACCCATGTCCCTACCAAGGACATGATCTTGTTCCTTTTTATGGCTGCATAGTATTCCATGGTGCTCCAACAAACATATGAAAAAAGCTTAACATCACTGATCATTAGAGAAATGTAAATCAAAACCAAAATAAGATACCATCTCAAGCCAGTCAGAACGGGGATTATTAAAAAGTCAAGAAACAACAGATGCTGGCAAGGTTGTGGAGAAATAGGAACACTTTTATACTGTTGGTGGGATTAAAAATTAGTTCAACCATTGTGGAAGACAGTGTGATGATTCCTCAAATACCTAGAACCAGAAATATCCTTTGACTCAGCAATCCCATTACTGAGTATATACCCAAAGGAATATAAATCATTGTATTATAAAGATACATGCACGCCTGTGTTCATTGCAGCAGTATTCACAAGAGCAAAGACATGGAATTAACTCAAATGCCCATCAGTGGTAGACTGGATGAAGAAAATGTGGCCCATTTTTCTTCTGTTATGCAGACAGACTAAGGACTGATTATCTTGATCCAACTAGGGATAGAATTCATTCAAATATAGATTGTAACTCTCGGAAGTTTGTGTCATTTCCGTTTTGCCTCTGTTCCTAGGGCATAGCTCTCATGGCCTTCACTAAGATGTTTATATATTTATTGTCTACATCTTCCCACCCCTGGCTAGTCCTGAACTCTAACACTTGTTTCCTCAGAACAGCTAGATCACTGGCAGCCTACTATTTGCTGTAATTATCTGTAGCTCCCTATATAGTTGCTTCTCCTCCTATCCCATGAAATGTCATAATTAACCACACCCCTGTGGGGAGGAGCAGTCAAAGCAGGTTGTTATTCATTACTTTTTATCAGGCTCTGGTCCTTCCTAGGGTCAATTTTGTCCATTTCTATCGTTGGTCAATTTCTGTCTTCATTAGGCCACAAAATAGTCTGCTAGCTAACTTGTCCCCCTCTTCAGCTCTCTTCCAGTACAAAACATTAATTCTCAGGCTTTTATATTGTGTCATCATTTGGCAAATGCCAACAGAGAAACTAAAATTTCAAAAAGTGAGCGTTATCACAAAGGAACTATGGTCAGTGAAAAAAGTTCAATCCCTAAAAGACATATACTGTTTATTCCTTTTAATAACACTTTCAAAAAAACAAAAGTTTTGTGAAGGTTAATTGTTGCCATTGATGAAAGATGTTGGAGGATAAGTGTGGCAATAGAAGAAAAGAAAGAGGGAGACTATTAGCGGAATTTCTTTCTATTTGGATTGTGGTGGTAGTGTGTATGTTCATGTAACCACATTACATAGGACTATACATACACATTTGTTTGTACAAATGATTACATGTGAATTTATGAAGTTTGAATAAACTCTATGTATTCTGCTAGTAGGAATTTTTTGGTTATATTGTTTTATAATTATGCAAGATGTTACCATTTGGAGAACCTGGCTGAAAAGTACATATGACATCCCTATATTTTCTGTAACTTCTTGTGACTCTACATTTACTTCAAAATTTAAAGTTTTTTAAAAGTAACATCCTCATCTCTCATATTTTTAAAAGGCTTTGCTGGTTATTTTCCATATAAATACTCTTTAAATTATATTTACATACAGAAGTCATTTTTGTTGAATTTCATTGTTTTCATCTTTCTACAAAAGTTCACAATATCATTTAATGTTGAATAAATGGTTTGCTATATTGTTAATATTTGTGTCTTTTAAAGTATCATTATTGTATTAACTGGATCCTCTGTGAATCTATTTCTATTTTATCTGTCAATCTATCTATTTATCTATCTATCTCATCTATCATCCATCAACTAGTTGTCTATCTAGTAGCTAGTTTTCAATAATTTTGTAAAATGTGGAGATTATTGAATGACAGTGACTTTCTCCAGAGCTTACAATCATAGTATGGGCAGTATCATCTCTTGGGGTATGAACAAAATCCCTTAGATATTAGAATGGTTTATGGTTCTTGAAAGTTCACCATTACCCAATGAAGTATTATTGCTTTTAGTTACTAATTTCATGAGGAGAGTGTCATTAGCAAAAATATATTTAAAATGCTTCTTGGCATGATGATAATGAAGAAAAAATTGATAATCACTGCTCTAGAGTAGAGCTATGTTTGCTATTGTTGGGCAGCTAAAAAGAGCAGGGCTCTCAAAATGTAGTCTGGCAACCCATGGGGAAGCAGATATCTGTCAAGAGGGCCAATAGCCTCAAATGATTGTCACAATAATACCAAGATGGATTTTGACATTTTGCACTCATTTTCTCATGAGTGTACAGTGGCATTTTCATTAAACTACATGAAATGTGATTTCACAATGTGTCAAATGCAGGAGAAAATACAGCCTAGCAGTCATCTATTACACTAGATTTTAAAGATATTTCAACCAATGTAAAACAATGCACTACTTCTCACTTGTGCTTTTTGAAAATATTTTTCCTAATAAAGTAAGTTATTTATATTAATATGTGGTGAGTTTCCTGTTATGTGTAAATAAGTTAACTATATTTTTAAAATTCTGTTTTAGTTTCTAATATAGATGTTGATAGATAACTATCAAATAAGAAAAACTCCTTGGTGTACTAAACAATGTTTATGAGAATGAAAGATATTCTGTTGAGTGACAAACACCTACATTAATGATGGCTTGATGACTTTGATGCACTAATAAGGTACTCATCTATTTTCAGAGTCACTGAGGTAGCTACAGCAGCAATTCCAGACCAACTATAGCCAGTCAGAAATTCTATTCTCATGAAACATTTTTTTTTGTCCTAGGAAAAATGCTCTATTTCAGATTCACTTTCACTCCTAGAGTATTACCTATCAGAGTTTCAACTGCAAGTTGAGGAAGTGTGGCATGGCTCTACCTCTTTGATGGATCCTGATCTCCTGTTTTGCCCTCATGGATCTTCTGAAATATCTGTTTACGCCTCAGAATCTTATTGCTTTTGAATTGGGAAAAAAAGTAACTCTAAAATGGTGATCTCATCTGATATGGTTTGGCTGTGTCCCCCAACTAAATCTCATTTTGAATTGTAGCTCCCTTCATTTCTGCATGTTGTGGGAGGGGTCAGGTGGGAGATAATTGAATCATAGGTTGGTTTCCTCTGTAGCAGTCTCATGGTGTGAATAAGTTTCATGAGAGCTGATAGATTTATAAGGGTTTTCCCCTTTCTCTTGGTTCTCATTCTCTCTTTGCATGCTGCCCTGGAAGATGTGACTTTTTTCTCCTCCTTACACCGTGATTATAAGGCTTCCCCAGCCATGTGGCAATTTGAGTAAATTAAACCTCTTTCCTTAATAAAGTACCCAGTCTCAGGTATGTCTTTATTAGCAGTATAAGAAGAGACTAATACATCATCTATCTAGGACTGTCTTCTGTTTGAAATCTTAGTCTCATGTTTTGTTTAGTTTGAATTATAAATAATATAGTTTCAAAATAAGAAACAACTGAGTTTGAATTATAAGTGATATGGTTTCAAAATAGGAAACATCTGCCTTTACATTTCAAAATAACACATTTTACTTAAAAAATATAATTAAAATAGTAATACTAATTAAAAGACATTTCATAATATTTTTTACTCAGAAAAATTATTACTTCATGGAAAATTTGGTTTTCTATTGTAAAAAGCTATAATGTGAACCAGCAATAATATAAACCAGAAAATACACAATAAATACATTTAATCAGTTTCTAGCCATTGTTCTAAAACTTTTGCTGTAAATTGTCCTATAATTTTCTCAAAGCTATTGTTATTTGTCCTTACAGATTAAAAAATATATATTGAAACACCTGAGAAACTTTTAAGTATTCCTCTCTTTTGTCCTCCCTCTTCTCCCTGAATAGATTCTCTGCTCATGGTCTATCATTAAGTTATACTATTCTTAAATAATAAATGCCTATCTAACTATTAATCTATCTCTCATTTAAAAAGCAAGAGAACAATTTTCTCTTGAACAGCTGGTTCAGTGAAAACGCGCTTACATATAAATGCACACAATTTATTAATGCTAACTAATTTCCCTTGAAGAGATAAACACATAGGTAAATGATGGCTTGATGACTTTGATGCATTTAATAATTCGCTCACCTAGTAACACTTTACTGATGCTAGATTCAAGTCTTGGATATTGCAATTCTGTAATCATATTAAGATAACATTAATTAGAATGAAATAATACCTATTATTTTTCTCACACCACACATGCAACTAAGTAAGCTTTATCAAATGAAGTTCAATAATCTTTTCTTAAAAACATACACAAAGGCATATTCCAGTAACACCTGAGGGGTGCTTTCCCAATATAATAAGGAAATTACAAGATAGACATCTGCATTTTAAATATTTCAAAAGTGAATAAGAAAGAAATTATTCATAAGCAGGTGGAGAAAAGTAGAATAAGAAAAGGATGGCTTGACTTGTTAAACTCTTCTCCATCCTTAATTTCTCCACCCTATGCTTGTGAAAAGAAGAGAGAATTCTGAAGACTGAGGGAATATTACATGAAGGGCAGCAACAAATTTAGAGATTCAAAAAATAGATAAATATTTATTTTTATTTTTTCCCCCAAGTATTTCTTTTATTATTATTATTATTATACTTTAAGATGTGCAGATCTTGCAGGATTGTTACATAGGTATACACATGCCATGGTGGTCTGCTGCCTCCATCCCCCCCATCATCTACATTAGGTATTTCTCCTAATGTTATCCCCTCGCCAATCTCCTTACCCCCTACTATCTCTCCCCTAGCTCACCACCCCCCCAACAGACCCCCTATTGTGATGTCCCCCTCCCTGTGTCCATGTGTTCTCATTGTTCAACACCCACTTATGAGTGAGAACATGCAGTGTTTGGTTTTTTGTTCTTGTGTCAGTTTGCTGAGAATGATGGTTTCCAGATTCACCCATGTCCCTGCAAAAGATGAACTCATCCCTTTTTATGGCTGCATAGTATTCCGTGGTGTATATGTGCCACATTTTCTTTATCCAGTCTATCATTGATGGGCATTTGGTTTGGTTCCAAGTCTTTGGTATTGTAAATGGTGCCGCAATAAACATATGTGTGCATATGTCAAATGTTTATTTTTAATAAATATTAAATATATGTAAGCTACATATTGTTAAAGATGATTTTTATAATCATCAAAATTCATCTTGAATAAGGCTATGCATAAACATATTTTTAAACTGAGCGAATACATTTTAAAAGGAATAACAGATACACAACATATTAAAAAATATACTTCATGCTAAGGTATAATTATTATATATATATTTATTTATTTATTATTTTACTTTACATTCCAGGATGCAGGTGCAGAATGTGCAGGTTTGTTACAAAGTTATATGTGTGCCATAGTGGTTTGCTGCACTTATTGACCTATCCTATATATTCCCTCCACTTGGCCCCCCTGTCCCCAACAGGCCCCTCCTATTGTAACCCTCCCTGTGTCCATGTGTTCTCATTGTTCAACTCCCATTATAAATGAGAACATGTGTTGTTTGGTTTTCTGTTCCTGTGTTAGTTTGCAGAGGATGATGGCTTCCAGCTTCATCCATATTCCTGCAAAGGATATTATCTCATTCGTTTTTATGGCTGCATAGTATTCCATGATGTATATGTACCACATTTTCTTTATCCAATCTGTCATTGATGGACATTTGGGTTGGTTCCATGTCTTTGCTATTGTAAATAGTGCTGCAATAAACATACATGTGCATGGGCCTTTACCGTAGAATGATTTTTATTCTTTTGGGTATGTACCCAGTAATGGGATTGCTGAATCAAATGGGATTTCTGGTTCTAGATGCTTGAGGAATCGCCAAACTGTCTTTCACAATGGTTCAGCTGGTTAAAATTCCCACTAACAGTGTAAAAGTGTTCCTATGCCTCCACAGCCTTGCCAGCATCTGTTGTTTCTTGACTTTTTAATAATCGACATTCTGACTGGCATGAAATTGTATCTAATTTTGGTTTTGATTTGCATTTCTCTAATGATCAGTGATGTTGAGTTTCTTTTCTTAATATGTTTCTTGGCCACACAAATGTCTTCTTTTGAGAAGTGTATGTTTATATCCTTTGCCCACTTTTTGATGGGTTTGTTTTTTGTTGTAAATTTGTTCCTTGTAGATTCTAGATATTAGACCTTGATTGGATGGGTAGATTGCAGAACAATTCTCCCATTCTGTACGTTGCCTGTTCACTCTGATAATAGTTTCTTTTGCTTTGCAGAAGCTCTTTGTTAGATCTCATTTGTTAATTCTGGCTTTTGTTGCAATTGCTTTTGGCGTTTTTGTAATGAATTCTTTGCCCATGCCTGTGTCCTGAATGGTATTACCTGGCTTTTCTGCTAAGGTTTTGATGGTTTTGTGTTTTACATTTAAGTCTTTAATCCATCTTGCGTTAATTTTTGTATAATGTGTAAGAAGGGGATTCAGTTTCAGTTTTCTGCCTATGGCTAACTGGTTTTCTCAGCACCATTTATTGAGTAGCAAATCCTTTCCCCATTGTTTGTTTTTGTCAGGTTTGTTGAAGATCAGATGGTTGTAGATGTGTGGGGTCATTTTTGAGTCTCTGTTCTATTCCATTGGTCTGTGTATCTGTTTTGTACCAGCACCATGCTGTTTAGGTTACTGCAGCTTTGTAGCATAGTTTGCAATCATGTCAATGGTAGTTTCGTGAATAACATTAAACCTATAAATTACTTAGGGCAGTATGGCCATTTTCAGAATATTGATTCTTATCCATAAGGATGGAATGTTTTTCCTTCTGTTTATGTCCTCTCTTATTTCCTTGAACAGCTGTTTGCAGTTCTTTTTAAAGAGGTCCTTAACATCTTTTGTTAGTTGTATTCCTAGGTATTTTATTCTCTTTGTAGCAATTGCGAAAGGGGGGGTTCATTCATGAGTTGACTCTGTGTTTGTCTGTTGTCAGTGTAAAGGAATGCTAGTGATTTTTGCACATTGATTTTGTATCTTTGGACTTTGCTGAAGTTGCTTATCAGCTTAAGGAGTTTTGGGGCTGAAACAATGGGGTATTCTAAATACAGAATCATGTCGTCTGCAAAGAGAGACAATTTGAGTTCCTCTGTTTCCATTTGAATACCTTTTATTTTTCTCTTTTGCCTGATTGTCCTGGTCAGAACTTCCAATACTTTGCTTAATAGCAGTGGTGAGAGAGGGCATCCTTCTCTTGCACTGGTGTTCGAAGGGAATGCTTCCGGCTTTTGCCATTTCAATATGATGATGGTTGTGGGTTTGTCCTAAATAGCTCTTATCATTTTGAGATATGTTCCATCAATACATAATTTATTGAGTTTTTAACATGAAGGGATATTGAATTTTATCCAAGTTTCTTTCTGTATCTATTGAGATAATCATATGGTTTTTGCCTTTGGTTTTGTTTATGGAATGGATTACATTTTTTGATTTGCATATGTTGAACCAAACTTGCATCCCAGGGATGAAGCCAACTTGATTGTGGTGGATAAGTGTTTTGATATGCTGTTGTATTTGGTTTGCTAGTATTTTACTGAGAATTTTCGCAATGATGTTCATCAGAGATATTGGTCTGAAGTATGCTTTTTTTTTTATTGTGTTTCTGCCAGGTTTTGGTATCAGGAGGATGCTGGCTTTATAAAATGAGTTGGGGAGGAGTACCTCCTTTTCAATTGTTTGAAATAGTTTCAGAAGGAATAGTACTATTTCCTCTTTTTACCCCTCTGGTAGTATTTGGCTATGAGTCTATCTGGTCCTGGGCTTTTTTTTTTTTTTGGTTGGTAGGCTGTTAATTACTGCCTCAATTTCAGAGCTTGTATTGGTCATTTTGGGAATTTGACTACTTCCTGTTTTAGTTTTGGAAGGTTGTGTGCATCCAGGAATTTATCCATTACTTCTAGATTTTCTAGCTTAAGTGTTTAGGGGTGTTTATAGTATTCTCTGATGGTAGTTTGTATTTCTGTGGTTTCAGTTGTGATATCCCCTTTATAATTTATTATTGTGTCTATTTGATACTTCTTTCTTTTCTTCTTTATTATTCTTCTAGCAGTCTATTTTGTTATTTTTTCAAAAAATCAGCTCCTGGATTCATTGATTTCTTTGGAAAGTTTTCATGTCTCTATCTCCTTCAATTCTGCTCTGATTTTAGTTATTTCTTGTCTTCTGTTACCTTTGGATTACTTTTCTCTTACTTCTCTAGCTCTTTTACTTGTGATGTTTGGGTGTCAATTTGAGATTATTCTATCTTTCTGATGTAGGCATTTCAGTGCTATAAATTTTCCTCTTAACACTGCTTTAGCTGTGTCCCAGAGACTCTGGTACATTGTCTCTTTGTTGTCATTGGTTTCAAAGAACTTCTTTATTTCTGCCTTAATTTCTTTATTTACTCAGGAGTCATTCAGGAGCAGCTTGTTCAATTTCCATGTAATTTTGTGTTCTTGACTCTATCTAATTTTCCAATCTGTGTTTTTTAATTGGGGCATTTAGCCCATTTACATTTAAGGTGAGAATTGTTATGTGTGAATTAGATTCTGTCATCATGATACCATCTAGTTATTTTGTACACTTGTTGATGCAGTGACTTCATAGTGTCATTGATCTTTATATTTTGGTGTGTTTTTGCAGTGGCTGGTACTGCTTTTTTTCTTTCCATATTTAGTACTTCTTTTAAGAGCTCTTGCAAGGCAGGCCTGGTGGTGATGAAATCCCTCAGCATTTGTTTGACTAGAAGAGACTTTATTTCTCCTTTGCTTATGAAGTTTAGTTTGGCTGGATAAGAAATTCTAGGTTGAAGATTCTTTTCTTTAAGAATGTTGAATATTGACCCCCCTCACTCTTCTGGCTTGTAAGATTTCTGCTGAGAGGTCCAATGTTAGTCTGATGGGCTTCACTTTGTAGGTGATCTGGCCTTTCTCTCTGGCTGCCCTAACATTTTTTTCCTTCATTTTGACTTTGGAGAATCTGATGATTATGTGTCTTTGTGTTGATTTTCTTATGGAATATCTTAGTGGTGTTCTCTGTATTTCCTGAATTTGAATGTTGGCCTGTGTTGCTAGGATGGGGAAATTCTCCTGAATGACATCCTGAAGTGTGTTACAGCTTGTTTCCATTATCCCTGTCTCCTTCATGTAATGCAATCAATCATAGGATAAGTTTTTTTTTTTTTTTTTTTTTTTTTTACCATAGTCCCACATTTCTTGGAGGCTTTGTTCATTCCTTTTCATTCTTTTCTCAAATCTTGTCTGCATGCCTTATTTCAGCAAGGTGGTCTTAAAACTGTGATATCTTGTCTTCTGCTTGTTTGATTTGGCTATTGACACATGTGTATGTTTCGTGAAGTTCTTGTGGTGTGTTTTTCAGCTCCATCAGGTCATTTATGTTCCTCTAAACTGGTTATTCTAGTTAGCAGCTCCTCCAATCTTTTGTCAAAGTTCAAAATTCTTAGCTTCTTTGCATTGGGTTAGAACAGGCTCCTTTAACTCAGCAGAGTTTGTTTTTCCCCATCTTCTGAAGCCTACTTTTGTCAGTTCATCCATCTCATCCTTTGTCCAGTTCTGCGCCCTTGCTGTAGAAGTGTTGCAATCATCTGGAAGAGAAAGGGCACTCTGGTATTTTGGGTTTTCAGCATTTCTTCGTTGATTCTTTCTTATCGTCATAAGTTGTTTAGTTTTAATCTTTGAGGCTGCTGACTCTTGGATGGTTTTTTGTGGGGACTTTTTGTTGCTGTTGATGCTGTTGTTGTTGCTTTCTGTTTGTTTTTCGTTCAGTGGTTAGGTCCCTCTTCTGTAGGGCTACTGTGGTTTGCTGAGGGTTCACTTCAGGCACTATTTAGCTGGTTAGTTCTCGTGCCTAGAGATATCACTTAAGGAGGCTGGAGAACAGCAAAGATGGGTGCCTGCTTCTTCCTCTGGAATCTCTGACTTCAAAGGGTACCAACACTAGGCCAATGGCATCACTCCTATATAGGGTGTTTGACAATCCCTGTGGGTCTCACCCAGTTGAGTGGCATGAAGAACAGGACTCACTTAATGAAGCACTTTGACTGTCATTTGGTGAGAAGGAGTGTGCTTCACTGGAGGGAAACCCACTTGTCTGGACTGCCTGGATTCCTCAGAACTACCAGTAGGAAACGCTAAGTCTGCCACCCTTCTCCCTTGGGGCTCAGGCCCTGGGAGATCAGAGTTCTGTCGCCGAACTTCTGGCTGGAGTTGTTGGAGTTCCTGCAGTGAGGAGGGGTGGGTCAGAGTCAGGCCTGAAGTAGTCCTCTGACTGTAGTCTGCCACAGCTGTTGTGTTGGGCTATGGGGGACACCTCTTGGGACCAAGCTGTCCAGCCTCCCTGGCTCCAGCAGGAGAAAAGACCTGCCTGGAGCTATAGTGATGGCTGTTGCCCTTCCCCTGCCCAGGGAGCTTAGCGTGTTAAGCAGCTGTCAGTCCCAGTGCTGACTGCTGCACCTCCCTTAAAGAGCTCGAAGGGCTTAAACAGCAAGCAGCCACAGCTGTGGTGCTGATCCCTCCCCCGGAACTTGGAAAGCTTAAGCAGATTATAGTGGAGAGGCTGTTGAGAATCTGGATGGTTGGCAAGTTGGGACCCTCTGCAGTGGTGGCATGGGTTTACAAGTGGGATCTTCTGATCCCTGGGTTGTACAGTTCCGTGAAAAAAGCACGGCTTCCCAGCTGGGTAGCTCACTCGCTCATCACTTCTCTTGGCTGGGGAGTAGAAGCTCCCCCTACCCCATGTGGCTCTCAGATGGGCTGCCACACCACATTCTTCTTCCTTCCTCTCCGTAGGTCACAACAGTTGCTTCGTCAGTTCTGAAGAGAGAACCTGGATACCTCAGTTGCCAGTGCAGGATTCACACACTATTATGGTTCTTTTTGATGGGAGCCTCTGATCCCTGCTGCTACTAATTGGCCATCTTGGTCCCTCCTCATGCCCTCGCTGAGGTATAATTACTTTTAGTTATTTTTCCTTAATTTTAAGGCCTGGAAATTTGAACTTTTTGTATTTAGTTTATAATGAAAATAGTTTGTGACAATTAAACTTATATGATGTTTTGGCTCTTCCCATGTTAGTCATAGTTTAAATATTGTATGACAACTTTTTATTTTTAATACAAGCCTTTTTAGCTAAATTAAATGTATTCAGAATATTTCATTTTGTATTTATCCATTGTATAGTTCTAGAAATTAAGGGAAGAAAAACCTAAAAATTTTGTCTAGGACCTTACATTTCTTAGATACTAATATGCTAAATAAATTTATAGTGAATAATTAATTATAATGTAAATGTAAAAAACACTAGTAAAATACTATAAATAACTTACAGTTAAAGTTTAGACATTTTTCTATTAGGATATTTTAAAACACAACTTAGATTTTAATGTATCTTATATTTTTACAAAATTTATATTTATACTCTAAGGTATGCTAAGACTAGTGTTACAATTTACTAATTTTTTCTCACGTCCTTTTTAAACAATCATATTCTATTTACCTAATGCATATTCAAACAGATTATGCTATACCTTTTGAGTGATTCATATAACAAATACTATTTTTTTGTTTGATTGTTCTTACTTTATTTTCACTATTGATGCACATTCAAACCTCCTTGATACTGACATTCAGAAGGTTGACTTCTATGCCCAGCTTCAACTGAGGTGCCTAATGTGGCTTTTCTAAGCCAATGTGAGATAGGAGCAGAGAAAAGCAGAGTACATGCTACCTCAGTTCCTGTCCTTAATAGGTCATGGTTTGCTAGTGGCTGCTGGCTATATCTTATGCCATAATGACAATTTTTTACTCTCTACTGTAGCTTCTGCTCTAGCATAATGTGGAATACTTCATTCCACATTTACCCTTCAGTTAAGGGTAACGTATTTTTTCCTTATATCAGTCTTCTTAATTCTATTTTTTAAACCTCCTCATATCTAGTATAGAATGCTTTCATTAAACTGTCTTCAACTATCCCCTTTTTCAATGTGCCATCTGTTTCTTGCTGGGATGCTGACATTTTCAACTTATCTAATTTTGGAGAAACTTAAGTTTAAGATGTATAGTAATATTGTAGCACCTAATGTTGTCTTAGATCAGCTGGCAATTTAGAAATACAACAACAGAACTTTGAAAATGATTAATGACATATATATTGAAGTCTTGAAACTATGAGCATATTAATGAAATTCTATTCAGGTAATTAAAATGAAAATAAAATATCTTAGAGGATTCCAATAAAATAATATGTATGTGTCTTGGTTTTAGAAACACGGGTGAATGATACCAATAGAATTTGTGTAAAAATAGTGACTACCCAAGAGTCTTTTTTTTCTTATATCTGATTCCATTTGCAAATCATAGTAACATGGTACCATTTTATTTATTTTAATTTTATTTTATTGTGGCAAGAACACTTACCATGAGGTCTACCCTCTTGACAAATTTTAGAGTCTACAATGCTGTACTGTTGACTACAGGTACAGTGTTGTAGGGCAGATCTCTAGAACTCATTCATCTTACTTAATTGAAAATTTATGGACTTTGATTATAGTTCTCCATTTCCTCATCCACCCACCCCCCGGGGCAACCAACATCCCACCCTCTGATTCTATGAATTTGGCTATTTTGGCTACTTATTTATTTAAGTGGAATTGTGTAGTATTTGTCCTTCCGTGACTGGGTTATTTCATATTATTTTATAAGGTCCTCAAGGTTCATTCATGTTGTCCCATATTGCAAAATTTTCTTCTTCTTCAAGGTGAATAATATTCTGTCATATATGTATGTACCACATTTCTTATTTTTTTATATATGGTAAGATGTTTAGGTTGTTTTTATATCTGGGTTATTGTGAACAGTCCTGAGGTTTTGTCATATGTAACTTTTATTTTGATGAGGTACATTCCTTATATGATTTATGGTTGAGGGTTTCTTATCACAAAAGTATTTTGAGTTTTGTCAGATGCATTTTCTGCATCTGTTTAGATGATCATTTGTTCTGTCAATGTGGTGCATTACATTTATAGATTTGCATACATTGAACCATTTTTGCATTTTAGCATTAAATCCCATTTAATCATGATATGACCCTTTTAATATGCTGCTAAATTCAGATTGCTAGTATTTTGTTGAGAATTTTTACACATATGTTTATCAGGAAAATTGGTCTCTAACTTTCTTTCCTTCCAATGTCTTAGTCAAGCTTTGGTATCAGGGAAATGAAGACCTCATAAAACGAGTATGGAAACATTTCTTCTTCTTAAATTTTTTTGAAAAGTTTGAGAAGGATTTTCATTCTTTCTTCTTTAAAGATTTCATGGAATTTAATCATGAGACTATTAGGTCCTACACTTTACATTGATGTAGGATTTTTATTATTGATTCACTCTCCCTACTTGTTGCTCTGTCCAGATTTTCTTCATTATTCAAGTTGTATGTTTCTATGAACTTATCCAATTCTTTTAAGTTATCCAATCTGTTGGCCTATAATTGTTTACAGTTGTCTCTTATTTTTGCATTTTTGTGGTGATATGGTATGGCTGTATCCCCACCCAAATCTCATCTTTAATTTTCACATATGGGAAGGGCCTGGTAATAGAATCATGGGAGCAAGTCTTTCCCCCTGCTGTTCTCAAGATAGTGAATAACTCTCACAAGATATGATGGTTTTATAAAGAGAAGTTTCCCTGCAGGAGTTATCTCTTTCTTTTTGCTTGCAGCCATCCATGTTAGATCTGACTTGTTCCTCCTTGCCTTCCACCACAATTGTGAGGCCTCGCAGCAATGTGGAAATATAAGTCCATTTAACCTCTTTCTTCTTCCCAGTGTCAGGTATGTCTTTATCAGCAGCATGAAAACAGACTAATACATGTGGTGTCAGGCATACTGTTTCCTCTTTATTCTCTAACTTTATTCATTTGAGACTTCTCTTTTTATTAGTCTAGCTAAACTTTTGTCGATTTTCTTTATCTTTTTAAATAACCATTTCTTTATCTTCTTAAATAACCATTTCATTTATTTGATTCTTTCTATTGTTTTTCTAGTCTCTACTCCATTTACTATCTAGTCACTATTTCTTTGTTTTTTCTAGACTCTACATTTTTTTATTCCTGCTGTGATCATTGTTATTTTTTTTTCTTCTACTAACATTGGGCTTTGTTTATTCTTCTTTCTCTAGTCTCCTGAGACATAATGTTAGGTTATATACTTGAGATGTTTCTCTTTTTTTAATGTTAGTGTGTATCACTATAAAGTTCACTTGGAAAAATGGAACAAAATGAAGAGCCAGAAATAAACCCACACACGTGTGGTTAATAATTAATTTTTAACAAATGAACCAGGAATACACAATGGGGAAGTGATAGACTCCAATAAATACGTTGGCAAAACTGGATATCCACATGCAAAAAAAAAAAAATGAACTCAAACCCTTCTCTTACACCATATATGAAAACCAATTTAAAATGGATTAAAGACTTAAATATAAAACCTGAAACCATAATACTCCTAGATGAAAATGTGGGAGATAATCTCCTTGACATTGGCCTCAGCAATGATATTTTAGAGTTGACCTCAAAAACACCGGCAATAAAACAAAAATCAACAAAATGAATAGACAACCTGGAAATGGGAAAAATATTTGTAAATCATATGTCCAGTAAGTAATTTAATATCTGAAATTAAACAGGGGGCAAAAAATCTTAATAGACATTGTCTCAAAGACATACAAATGCCCATCAGGTATATGAAATAATACTCAACTTTACAAATCATCAGGGAAATGCAAACTAAAACCGCAATGAAATACTACCTAGCGCCTGTTAGAATGGCTATTATTGAAAACTTAAAAGATAATTGTTGCTAAGAATGGAAAGAAAAGGAAAGTCTTTTACAAGCTGACTGTACAGTGATACTGTAATGATGGAAAACAGTATGGGTATTCTCCAAAAGGTTAAAAATAGATTTTCCATATGATATAGCAATCTTATTTTTAGGTGCGTATGCAAAGGAAAATTAAACCACATCTTGTAGGGACATCTGAATTCCTGTGGGAGCATTATTCAAATAGCCAAGATGCAGAAACAACATAAATATCTATCAAGAGATGCATAGATAAAGAAAATATTGGTATACTTCCACTATGAAATATCATTGAGCCATAAAAAGATGAAAACCCCACCATTTGCAAGCACATGGCTGAAACTTGAGGAGATTATGTCAGGTGAAATAAGCCAGACACAGAAAGACAAATATTGCATGATCTGACTTATATGTGGAATCTTAAAGAAAAAGTTGAACTCATAATAAAGAAGAATAGAATGACAGTTACCTGAGATGGAGGGCTAGGGGGGAAGCAAAGATGCTGGACAAAAGGTACAAATCTTCAGTGTAAGATAAATATGTACAGGAGATCTAATGTCAGCCTGATGATTATAGTTAATAATAACATATTACATATTTGTAATTTGTTAAGAGTAGATCTTAAGTATTCTCATTGCCCACACAAAAAAGGAAACTATGTGAGATGATGGGCATGTTTATTAGGTTATGGTCATCACTGCACAATGTATTCCTGTATCAAAATTGCAAGTCATACACCCCAAATGTATGCAATTGTGATCTGATTTCTTAAGAAAATTTTAAAATTATATAATTATATAAAAGTTGGTAAGAGAAAAAAATACTTATGCTTGGTACATTCTTTCCTAAAGTCTTTAGTGTATGGCTTTCAAAAATTTGTAAGTTTTGTTTTTGTTTTTTAATAGTTAATGAGAAAAAAGTGGAAGTAGAAGATTTCTCAAGTTAATTTTAAGAAAAGTAATTTGTTTATACCTGAAGTGCAATATATTATCCAACTTGTAAACACAATTTTAAAATATATTTACTATTGAAAGTAAAAGTAAAAAAATCATCTATTCTAAAGTCTAATTTAAATTAAAATTTAGTCAAAATAGTTTTGATTATATTTTTTCTGACTGTTCTAAGTAAAGTATATGAGAATGATGCAAATGGGAAAAAACACATAAACATCTTGAGCAATCTCAAACACAGGGAGAACAGGAAAACAAACCATGCATTTAAAATATTCAGAATGCTTTGCAGTGTTTGTTTATCCTAGGAGCCTCAGCTCTTCAAATCTAATGATGAAACAGGTGACCAACTACCAGGAACACTAATCTTTAATCAACTCATATTTGAAGCATGAAATTCTCACCCCAGAAAGATGATTAGCTAATTTAATGGCTGTAGGATTGTCAAATAGGAAATGTGTATAGAAGAGTAATTTAGAATATTGCTGTCTGTCACTACTCTCAAAATTTGAAGAGTAAAATGTCTCTTTATCTGGAACTTACATGATTATTTTTCTAACAAAAGAATTTCCAAATAGGTCACATAGAAAATGTCTTTTTAAATGTACTTTACACAAGTAAAACTATAATGTCTCAAGTGATTTTTTTAAAAATAAATTTAAACCATGGTTTAGGTCACTCACTAGGTATTATCTTGTAACTAATAAGATGAAACAAAGCTAAATCGGACCAATTAAGTATATGATTTAAATATGGATATGTGGTGATTAAAAGAATAATTCAACTACCAGTAGAAGATTACTACATTAAGTACTATAACAAGTATAACACTCTTCCTAAAAAAAGTCCTTTATTATGTTTATTTAACATTTGATTTAATGTCAAACACAAATAGATCTTTAAATGAACAATTTGGGAGTTAAATCCGTTGCTTCTGATTTTTATAGATTTTATGGTCTATGAAATCTATACTGTCTGATTTGATCCCATTTAACTGTAAGATTTTCACACATGTTGTACTCTACTATCTCCCAGAAAAATTATTATAATTGACTGAATGAAAGAAAATGAAAGCATTATTTCATATAAAAGTTTATTATGTGAAGGAAATTATTTAGGTCAGAAGCTAGAATCCATATAAAGTTAGTATTTGAAAATAAACACAAATCAAAATTCTTTTACATTATTATTAAAGGAATAAGTTGTAAACAATTATCCTTGAGACCAGACCATTTTCTTCTGGAATGAAGTATGATATAAAACTAATGTTACTAATTTTGTGGCTTTATATTTTGGCATTTAATTCTGGGGGAATTTTTAAACCATTGTGTAAACTGTGCAATAAATCTGGTCAACTTAAACTATAGAACTATTTCAATACATTATAATTACTGTCCTTAAAAATCTTCAATTTTTTGGAGGTGGTATTTTTTATTTGATACAGATAAATGTATACTTTTAAAGAGTCTACCCTGCCTTTTGATTAATTATTACTAACTAATAAAATTCAAAGGTTTTATTTTGTTTTCATTTGATTCCAGTTTCTTAACATCATTTATTATGCTATTTATATAGGTGCAGACAATTATATGACAAGATTATAGTTAGAGTTCATGTATTAAAATATGAAAGTGATATTTCTGAGTTTCTTTGAAGATTTTCAACATATTGCCACTATTTATACTTCATATCTGTTAAAACACATTTTCAACTCAAATTTTCAAGGCCATTTTCAAATATTTTTTTTTTGAGAGACAGGGTATCACTCTATCACCCAGGCTGGAGTGCAGTGAGGATCACAGCTGACTGCAGCCTTGACCTCCCTGGCTCAAGCAACTCTTCCATCTCAGCCTCTTGAGTAGCTGGGACTAGCAAAATGTGCCCATGCCTTGCTAATTTTTAATTTTTTTTTTTTTTTTTTTTTTTTTTGTAGAGACGAGGTTTTACTATGTTGCCTAGGATATTTAGGCAATATTTTATGCTTTATAAAAGAAAGAGAAGAAGAAAAATAATTAGGCCCTCAACAACTTCTAAATTAAAATGAATACCTTACACTGCTGAGAAACAAATGAGAAATCTTTGGCAAAGTATAAATTATAGTATTGAATTGAAACTAGAAAGGAATCATGTTTCTGTAACTATATGTTCAAGAGGTACAAACTAACATATTTTGCTTTATAAATTACTAATCAAAGTATACAGCTTTATAATATTAAAACAAATTATGTTGCTGAAATCCAATATTAATAACATTAGAAAAACTGAGTTGCTTGTACTGTGTGTATCTGATTTAAAACTAACCTATTTTATTTGATTGTGGTGTACAGGTATAATATGACTAGTCTAATCACATTTTGGGTTTGCTTTTTTTGCAATTGTATTTAGATATTACTTTAATATTTAATATTGAGTAGATTATTGAAATATTTCTTTTATCTTTACATAAGTAGTTTTGTGTGTGTTTGTGTGTGTGTGAGAAGATAGAGTATTTGACTATGTACATAATAAATAGGGAATTGTATCTGATTATACTATTTTAAAGAAATCAGAGTTTTTCTAAGTGTTTACATAATTTTAAAAAGGTATAAGAAGTAACTAAGGCATAATGGTTCTATAAATAATTGGATGAATGGAACATCTAGATTATGTTCTATTTTCTTTGCATCAGGAGCTCAAGAAAAAGTCTACAAATCCCCACTCAACATTATAAAAAAAAAAATAGGGAATCACATATCAAGCTGTTAAAGATTTGGGAATCGACAAAGACCAACATTTCTGAAATTTCTGTAATTTTCTAAATCTGTACTAAAAAACAAAGGAAGAGAAGAAACAGAGAGATTAAACTTTTCAATAAATATTTACTCAAAATTTCAACTTTTAAGAGTTGACAATGAGAAAAGAAGACATCCTCAGCTGGCTTCTACTGCCTACTCTGGCTCTGAGGATGTCATAATGGAGATGCTTGTTGAGCACAAAAACAAAACAAAACAAACAAACAAACAAGAAAATATGAGAGAGATGTAAGGAGACAGAAACTTGTTGTATCCCAACATGGAAGAAATGATCACAAGAATGACTACCTGCTAGGGTTACAGACAAGACATAAATTACAGGATAGCTTTATAGTAATGTTTATTTGTGTTACTCACTTTGCCTTTAGAATATCATCAACTAAAAGCAAGAAAGAAGCCAAAAGAAAACCAAACCATCATACCTCAAGCACTGCTTTAGAAAGGGCCAGAGAGAGATACTGACAGCAATAGGTACAAGCTGGCC
This sequence comes from Ateles fusciceps, assembly GCA_036589455.1. Lineage (NCBI taxonomy): Eukaryota > Metazoa > Chordata > Mammalia > Primates > Atelidae > Ateles > Ateles fusciceps. Next base: position 765,758 of record JAZHEH010000174.1, on the reverse strand, counting down.
TTGTAGCTTATCTACTATGAAAGATTCTAAAAGACTAACCATTTCCCCACTGTGACTCTTGCAATACTTCAACCCGCAACTCTTCTTCTCATCCCTCTTAAACAAACTGACTCCAGCACTCCCTACCTCCAGTTCCATAATCAACACAATCTAAAAATTCTTCAGACCTTCCAAGTAATTCAACAATAAACAACTCTCAGAAAACAAACTGACTTTATTTTCAAATCAGAGACTGACTTTTTCCAATCTGGCACATGAAATCTTTGGGCTTCTTGTTTTTCTCCTGGTTCACTACCCACTTATTTATTCCAAATATGATTTGACTGACCAACTTTGTGAAATGTAATTATTATAAGTGAGGTATTTTGAGTTTACTAGGAGGCTGGGGAGACATGAATTTTGGGAGACATGGATTTTGGGAGACATGACTGATTGAAGCCAGTGTGAAAACAGTGGCTCTCTCACTGAATTGTATGGCAAAGAAAGATGTAGAAATACCACATGTAACCTAGACTTTTTCTCACTCTCCATGGAGACACAACCAGTTAGCTAGTAAGTTTACAAAGAGCAATGATAGAGTTTCTAAGAACATTACCACTATGAAATAAAGATAAACTAAAGCTATAATGGGTAAATGAGCAGCAGTCTCATTAGTGGAGAGGGGGGATTGCTTAACTATTGTGGTTTGCAGAGTGAGCTGGTTTTGTCTGTATTTAGAAAAGATGATGAAGTGGTCTCATTTCATCTCCATTCATCACAACCTCCATAAACCAGCTCTTAGGAGTTTGAACAGATTTTAAAATGTGGAGACATAATGATTACTCGTAAATTCTAATTCCATTTGCTACTTAAAAGAAGCAATTACTTATCCTCAGTTTTTCTCCACTCAGTTGAACTTTAGATAGTATCCCTAGTTTGTGGTGATGTGTGTGTATGTGCACATCCCATGGGTTTTGTGATGAATAATATTAGATGTCAGCTTCATTGGATTGTAGAGATCCAGATGGCCTGTAACACATTGTTTCTGGGTGTGTTTTTGAGGATGTTGCCAGAGGAGATTGACATTTGGGTTGGTGGACTGGGAGAGGAAGACCCAACTTCAGTGTGGGTGGACAGCATCCAATCAGCTGCCAGCATTGCTAGAACAAGCAGGTGGAGAAAGGTGGGATCACTTTGCTTTGCTAAGTCTTCTGGCTCTCTCTTTCTTCTTTCTGTGCCTGATGCTTGCTTTTGCTCCTCCTGACCTTGGACATCAGACTCCAGCCTCTTTGGCCTTTGGACTCTGGGACTTGCATGAGTGGTTTCCCCAGGGCTCTCTGGTCTTCCACCACAAACTGAAGGTTGCACTGTCAGTTTTCCTGGTTTTCAGGCTTTCAAACTTGGTCTGAGAACTACTGGCTTCTCTCTTTCCTCAGCTTGCAGATGGCCTATTGTGAGACTTTGCCTTATGACCATGTGAGACAATTCTCCCTAATAAACTCCCTTTTGTATACACACATATTCTACTGGTTTTATCCCTCTGGAGAACCTCAACAAATACAGGTGTGTGTGTGTGTGTGTGTGTGTGTGTGTGTGTGTGTGTGTGTGGTGAATCTTTTTCTAACAATTTGCCATTAAGTTTTGGTTTTCTTTCCTACAGTTGAGTTTTGGCCTTTGAGATGAGCTACAGGCTAAATGTGTAGATGCCTCCTATTTACTTTGGGGCACTTACATCCTTCCTATGAGTGGGTTCTACAGGAATCCTAAAGAAGCTTCCATACTTTCTAGTTCTCTGATGTGAGAGACACTTTCTGGTACAGTTTTCCAAACTGCCTCTCAGCTGCCCTGGTAGGTTGCCCAGCCCTACTGTTCCATGCTGCTGGAAACCTCTCTCTAGCAATCAACTTTTGTATCAAAGTAGCACAAACCCACGTATACTCAATGCTCATGGAGGACTCCCAACCTTGCCCCAAATATTCACACTACAGGTTTCTCCCCTGTTTCAATTCTCTGTTGCAATGTTGTAATGCTTGTTCACTCCATTCCCTTTATAAAACATCTTATTAAACAGAAATAAATTAGCTGAGAGTGGGGGCTCACATCTGTAATCCCAGTACTTTGGGAGGCTGAGGTGGGTGAATCACCCAAGGTCAGGAGTTAGAGACCAACCTGACCAACATGGAGAAACCCTGTCTCTACTAAAAATACAAAATAGCCAGGTGTGGTGGCACATGCCTATAATCCCAGCTACTCAGGAGGCTAAGGCAGGAGAATCGTTTGAACCTGGGAGACAGATGTCACGGTGAGTGAAGATCGCACCGTGGCACTCCAGCCTGGGAAACAAGAGTGAAACTTTATCTCATAAAAAGGAAAGGCCAAAGGCACCACATGGTAGGTAGACAAGATAAAGAGCATATCCTTTTCTTGGCTTACTAACAATTCTCTCCATTTTATTTCTGATATTTTTCTTTCTCTTTCATATACATTATATACACTTATTTATATTTATATCAGTCTATTTCTATATTTATCTCTATATATCTATATAAACCTCTGAACGTCTCATTTCCAGACACTCCAACACTCTGGCTCAGACACTGCGCTTTTCCCCTGGTCTTTACAGCCCACAGACCAGGAGATTCCCTTCAAGGCCAACTACACCAGTGCCACAGGTTTCCAGCACAAAACTAGGTGGCTGATTTAACTGGTGCCTGGAACACCTGTGAGACAGAACCACACATTCTCCTGCAAAAAAGGGGATTGAAGGCAGGGAGCCAAGTGATCTAGCTCTGTGGGTCACACCCCCACAAAGACCAGCAAACTGAAACTCACTGGCTTGAGATTTTTGCAGCCAGCACAGCAGTTTGAGCTCGACCTGGGACAGCGGAGCTTTCTGGGGGCAGGGGCATCCACCATTACCAAGGAAGTTCTAACCTTGCCTGTGTAAACAAAATCTCAAGGAAGTTTACACAGCAGCTGGGCAGAGCCAGCAGCAGCTCAGCAATGCCTCTGCAGGCAGACTGTGACTGGACTTTCTCCTTGCTGGGCAACGTATCTCTGAAAAAGGCAGCAGCCTGTCAGGGACTTATAAATAAAGCCTCACCTTCCCAGTACAGAGCATTTGGGAAAAGGGGCGATTGTGAGTTCTGCTGCAGCTGACTTAAACATCCCTGCCCAGCACCTCTGAAGGGAGCAGCAGAGCTCCCAGCACAGCGCTTGAGCTCTGATAAGGGTCAGACTGCCTCCTCAAGAGGCTCCCTGACCCCCAAATATCCAAAGAGATATCTCATACAGGAGAGTGCTGGCTGACATCTGGTGGGTACCCCTCTGGGATGAAGCTACCAGAGGAAGGAACAGGCAGTAATCCTTGCTGTTCTGCAGCCCCCGTCGTGACTCCCAGGCAAGCAGAGTCTGGAGTGGACCTCCAGCAGTCCTGCAGGAGAGGGGCCTGACTGTTAGAAGGAAAACTAAAAAACAGAAAGAAATAGCTTCAACATCAACAGAAAGGATGTCTACTCAGAGACTCCAACTGAAAGCCACCAACTTCAAAGACCAAAGGTAGATAAATCCACTAGGATGAGACTAAACCTGTGCAAAAAGGCTGAAATCACAAAAAACCAGAATGCCTCTCCTCCTCCAAGGGATCACAACTTCCCACCAGCAAGGGAACACAACTGGATGGAGAATGAGTTTGATGAATTGAAAGAAACAGGCTTCAGAAGATGGGTAATAACAAACTTCTCTGAGCTAAAGGAACATGTTCCAACCCCATGCAAAGAAACTAAGAACCTTGATAAAAGGTTAGATGAAATACTCACTAAAATAACCAGCTTAGAGAAGAACATAAATGACTTGATGGAACTGAAAAACACAGCACGAGAACTCTGTGAAGCATACACAAGTTTCAATAGCCAAATTGATCAAGCAGAAGAAAGGATATCAGAGACTGAAGATCAACTCAATGAAATAAAACAAGAAGGCAAGATTAGAGAAAAAAGAGTGAAAAAAAAATGAACAAAGCCTCCAAGAAATATGGGATTATGTGAAAAGACCTAATCTACTCTTGAACGGTGTACCTGAATGTGATGGAGAGAATGAATTCAAGCTGGAAAACATTCTTCAGGATATTATCCAGGAGAACTTTCCCAACCTAGCAAGGCACACCAACATTCAAATCCTGGAAACACAGAGAATACCACAAAGATATGCCTCAGGAAGAGCAACGCCAAGGCACATAATCATCAGATTCACCAGGGTTGAAATGAAAGAAATAATGCTAAGGGAAGCCAGAGAGAAAGGTTGAGTTTCCCACAAATGGGAGCCCATCAGACTCAGAGTGGATCTCTCCACAGAAACCCTACAGGCCAGAAGAGAGTGGGGGCCAATATTCAACATCTTTAAAGAAAATAACTTTCAACCCAGAATATCATATCCAGCCAAACGAAGCTTCATAAGTGAATGAGAAATAAAATCCTTTACAGGGAAGCAATTGCTGAGAGATTTTGTCACCACCAGGTCTGCCTTACAAGAGCTCCTGAAGGAAGCACTAAACATGGAAAGGAACAACCAGTACCAGCTACTGCAAAAACATACCAAATGGTAACAACACTTGACACAATAAAGAAAATGCATCAACTAACGGGCAAAACAACCAGCTAGTATCAAAATGGCAGGATCAAATTCACATATAACAATATTCACCTTAAATGTAAATGGGCTAAATGTCCCAATCAAAAGACACAGACTGCAAATTGGATAAAGAGTCAAGATCCATCAGTGTTCTGTATTCAGGAAACCCATCTCACATACAAAGACACACATAGACTCCAAATAAAGGGATGGAGGAAGATTTACCAAGCAAATGGAGAGCAAAAATAAAGCAGGAGTTGCAATCCTGGTTTCTGATAAAATGAACTTTAAACCAATAAAAGAAGAAACAAAGAAGGTTATTACATAATGGTAAAGGGATCAATGCAACAAGAAAAGCTAACTATCCTAAATATATATGCACCCAATACAGTAGCACCCAGATATATAAAGCAAGATTTTAATGGCCTACAAAGAGACTTAAACTCCCACACAATAATAGTGGGAGACTTTAACACTCCACTGTCAATATTAGACAGATCAACAAGACAGAATATTAACAAGGGTTTCCAGAACTTGAACTCAGATCTGAACCAGGGGGGACCTAATAGACATCTACAGAACTCTCCATCCCAAATCCATGGAAATATACATTCTTCTCAGCACCACAACTCACTTACTCTAAAATTGACCACATAATTGGAAGTAAATCACTCCTCAGCAAATGCAAAAGATTGGATATCGTAACAGTCTAAGATCACAGTACAATCAAATTAGAACTCAGGATTAAGAAACTCACCCAAAACCGCACAACTAAATGGAAACTAAATAACCTGCTCCTGAATGACTGCTGGATAAATAATGAAATGAAGACAGAAATAAAGATATTCTTCAGAACCAATGAGAATGAAGACACAATGTACCAGAATCTCTGGGACACATTTAAAGCAGTGTCCAGAGGGAAATTTATAGCACTAAATGCCCACATGAGAAGTGAGGAAAGATCTAAAATCAATATCCTATTGTCATAATTAGAGAACTAGAGGAGCAAGACCAAACAAATTCAAAACTAGCAGAAGACAAGAAATAACTAAGATCAGAGCAGAACTGAAGGAGATAGAGACACAGAAAATCCTTCAAAAAATCAATGAATCCAGGAACTAGTTTTTTTAGAAAAGATTGACAAAATAGATAGACTGCTAGCCAGACTAATAAAAGAGAAAGAGAGAAGATTAGAATAGATGCAATAAAAAATGATAAAGGGGAGATCACCACTGATTCCTCAGAAATACAAACTACCATCAGAGATTACTACAAACAACTCTATTCACATAAACCAGTAAATGTGGAAGAAATGGATAAATTCATGGACACTTACATACTCCCAAGACTAAAGCAGGAAGAAGCTGAATCCCTGAATAGACCAATAACAATGTCTGAAGTTGAGGCAGCAATTAATAGCCTACCAACCCAAAAAAGTACTGGTCCAGATGCGTTCACAGCCAAATTCTACCAGATGTACAAAGAGGAGATGGTACCATTTCTTCTGAAACTATTACAAACAATACAAAGAGGGAACCCTCCCTAACTCATTTTATGAGATCAATATCATCCTGATACCAAAACCTGGCAGAGACACAAGTAAAAAAGAAAATTTCAGGCCAGTATCGATGATGAACATTGATGTGAAAATCTTTAATTAAATACTTGTAAACTGAATGCAACAGCACATCAAAAAGCTTATCCATCATGATCAAATAGGCTTCATCCCAGGGATGCAAGGTGTGTTCAACATACACAAATCTATAAATGTAATCCATCATATAAACAGAACCACAGACAAAAACGACATGATTATCTCAATAGATGCAGAGAAGGCCTTTGACAAAATTCAACAGCTCTTTATGCTAAAAACTCTCAATAAAGTAGGTATCAATGGAAAGTATCTCAAAATAATAAAGCTATTTATGACAAACCCAAAGTCAATATCATATTGAAAGGGCAAAAACTGGAAGCATTCCCTCTGAAAACTGGCACTAGACAAGGGTGCCCTCTCTCACCACTCCTATTCAACATAGTATTGGAAGTTTTAGCCAGAACAATCAATCAAGAAAAAGAAATAAAGTGTATTCAGTTAGGAAAAGAGGAAACCAAATTGTATCTATTTGCAGACAATATGATTGTATATTTATAAGACCCCATTGTCTATGCCCAAAATCTCCTTAAGCTGATAAGCAACTTCAGCAAAGTCTCAGGATACGAAATCAGTATGCAAAAATCACAAGCATTCCTGTGCACCAATAACAGACACACAGAGAACCAAATCATGAGCAAACTCCCATTCACAATTGCTACAGAGAGATTAAGATACCTAGGATACAACTAACAAGGTATATGAAGGACCTCTTCAAGGAGAACTACAAACCACTGCTCAAGGAAATAACAGAGGGCAAAAACAGATACAAAAACATTCCTTGCTCATGGTTAGGAATAATCAATATCGTGAAAATGGCCATACCATCCAAAGTAATTTAGAGATTACATGCTAACCCCATCAAGCTACCATTGACCTTCTTTACAGAACTGGAAAAACCACCTTAAACTTAATATGAAACCAGAAAAGATGGTTTCCACATAGCCAAGACAGTCCTAAGCAAAAAGCACAAAGCTGGAGGCGTCATGCTACATGACTTCAAACTATACTACAAGGCTATAGTAATCAAAACAGCATGGTACTGGTATGAAAGAGATATATAGAACAGAACAGAGGCCTTGTAAGTAACGCCATATATCTACAACCATCAGATCTTTGACAAACCTGACAAAAACAATCAATGGGGAAAGGATTCCCCTGTTTAATAAATGGTATTGGGAAAACTGGCTAGCCATGTGCAGAAAGCAGAAACTGGACCCCTTCCTGACACCTTATACAAAATTAACACCAGATGGATTAAAGACTTAAACATAAGAAATAACATCATAAAATCCCTAGAAGAAAACCTAGGCAAAACCATTCAGGACATAGGCATAGGCAGGGACTTCAATGACTAAAACAAAAAAAGCAATGGCAACACAGTCAAAATAGACAAATGTGACCTAATTAAACTTAAGAGCTACTGCACAGCAAAGGAAACAATCATTAGAGTGAACTGGCAGCCAACAGAATGGGAAAAATATTTGCAATTTAACCATCAGACAAAGGGCTAATATCCAGAATCTACAAAGAACTAAAATAAATTTACAAGCAGAAAACAAACAACCCCATCAAAAAGTGGGCAAGGTATATGAAAAGACACTTTTCAAAAGAAGACATTTATGTAGCCAACAAACATATGAAAAAGTACTCATCATTACTAGTCATTAGAGAAATGCAAATCAAAACCATATTGAGACACTATCTCACACCAGTTAGAATGGCTATCATTAAAAAATCTGGAGACAACAGATGCTGGAGAGGATTTGGAGAAATAGGAATGCTTTTACACTGTTGGTGGGAGAGTAAATTAGTTGAACTATTGTGGAAGATGGTGTGGCAATACCTCAAACATCTAGAACTAGAAATTCCATTTGACCCAGCTATCCCATTACTGGGTATATACCCAAAGTATTATAAATCATTCTATTATAAAGACACATGCATAGGTATGTTCATTGTGGCACTGTGTACAATAGCAAAGACTTGGAAACAACCCAGATGCCCATCATGAATAGACTGGATAAAGAAAATGTGACACATATACACCATGAAATACTATGTAGCCATAAAAATGGATGAGTTCATGTCCTTTACAGAGACATGGATGAAGCTGGCAACCGTCATTCTCAGCAAACAGACACAAGAACAGAAAACCAAACACCTCATGTTCTCATTCATAAGTGGGTGTTGAACAATGAGAGCACATGGACATGGGGGAGAGGAACATCGCACACTGGGGACTGTTGGGGGAATGTGGGGGCTAGGGAAAGGACAGCAGGGGGTTGGGGGGATTGGGGAGGGATAACATTAGGAGAAATACCTAATGTAGATGACGGGGGATGGATGCAGCAAACCACCATGGCATGTGTATACCTGTGTAACAATCCTGCATGATCTGTACATGTACCCCAGAACTTAAAGTATCATAATAAAAAAAATAGTGACCCTAACAGATTTGAGGTGATATCTCATTGTAGTTTTAATTTTCATTGCATTGCTGATTAGAGATGTTGAGTATTTTTTCATATACCTATTGGCCATTTGTAGGGTTTTGAATTAAGGACTTGATTGATAAAGAGTAGAAACAGCCACCTTGGAGAACAGCAGAAAATTCTTACATTCCCGTTTGAAAGGAGTTTCAATATGAGAGAAATATCAAAAACAAAAGCTCCAAAAATGATACTGAACATCCACATATTTAACTTGAATTGTACAAACTGTATGAAATCAACAAAATCGGCTAACGACCAGGAAACAATTAATTTTAACATAACTATAACTTTTTGAAAATGTTACAGATGGGAAATATATCAATCCATCTAAGCTATAGGTACAAACAATTAATTCCTCTCCCAAATCATAACTCAATTAGGAAATGCAGAGGATTCAATTGTACTTGTATTCACTCTTAGCAAAATCTCAGTACCGTTACAGTGAATTCAGTATGCCCTCTATTTCATCTATTTCTTTGGACCCAAAGATCTCACACTCTTTTCACATTTTATAGTTTCTTTCTTTCTTTCTTTTTAACCAATTCTATTCTTAACATTTTTATTTTCTCAGCTGATAGTGCAGTTTTCTTTTATCTCAGAAAAATACCACTGTATATGCATAGGTTTCTATAGATTGTGGGAAGGGATTCTCCATAAATAGTTAAAGTGTTGTAAAGTACCTCTTTCCATTTATATATTAATCACTTTGTTTCAAGGGGTTCTGGAATACTTCTCCATATGCCAGGTTAGATATAATTTGTGTAACATTACACTGTTCCTCCTACAGTTTCACTTATCTGGAGGTAAAAGAAACAGGAACTAGGATGTAATTCAGCTTCCAGACTATTTTCTATATATGGATTACCTTCATACAGTGGTCTATGATGTCCTAAGATTAATGCATGTAAGTACACCTTGGAAGTAACTATTTGTCAATTGGCTTCATGCAAATAAATGCAAATTGCTTGGCAGCCAGGACTGCCTATTTTTAATAATTAAAAACCTAGTTTTAGAAATTCTGCTATCATTATTTAGGTTTTGGGAAATGACGTTTGCCCTTCTTAATAGGCACACATACAGACAATTACACATTATTTTATCATAACTTTTTACTCTCTTTATAGAGAATTTTTTCTTATCTAAGAAATTGTATATCTGAGTATATTATATAATATTTGTGTAAAATACATAGATACCCACAAAAAATTTACACAAACAAATGGACAACTACTGTTTTATCTGGCAATGATATAAAATATTGGTTACCTAATCCACAGGCAAATGCAGGGAATATCCATGAGTTCAACCCACATATAAAGATATTATATATCTCAGGATTCTTTTATAAGATGACTACTTCATATGATTTTGCTTAAGAGCTTATTGATAAAACGTTAGCACATTTTTATCTCTTTTTAATTTGCTTAGATCATTATGGGGCTGCAGGCTACCTAGGTTGCTGAGGTCAACCCAAGGATTGGGTTGTGCTGCTGTTGTCAGCACTTCAGTTTTCTCTGAGATCATTCAGTTCAATTTCATATTTAACCTTTGACTTCAAGCTTATCTTCCTCCAAAATGCTTTGCAGACACTTTGAAACAACACATCATTTACATATCATTGCCCCAGTACAAGCCAAAACCATAGTTATCAGGATGTAACAGCAGTGTGATTTTTATTTCAAGGACACAGGATGATGTTCCTTTTGAGCAAATTAAAAAAGGAAGTTCTCTAATGGACTCAGAGACATTTAAGACACAAGAATAAATACGATAAAATCTTTGAATAAAAAATTATATTTTAATAAGAAGTGGAGAGCTAATAAAAATTGAGTTGAATATTTTGATATTCATTATGACTACATTATATGAAATAACACAGTAATGATTTCATCTTTATAAAAATCAACAGTTATATTCCTTCTCTTTAAACAGTAATATTTTATGCTAGGTTTAATGTTTTGGATGTTCAGCACAGAAGACAATGTTATTTGCTGATGGCTAGTGAAGAAATACTTTAGCACATTAAATAACTTACTAATTGTTTCAAAGATGTTAATAATGATATTATGAACTGAAAATATCTTTATGCTATTACTAACATGTTTAAGATGCCTCTAATTTTACTGTAAATATTGTAATCTGTATAAGATGTCTAATTAGAATAAATGTTCCAATTATTCTCCTACTTACGTTGAATTGCTGAATTAAAAATAATCAATTTATGTTGGATTGAATAGGTAAAAACACAAATGACATCTACTGGATCATTCCTCTACCACATTTACAAAATATATATATATATATTACCCCCCTAAAAAAAATATTCAAATTCTAATAGTATTTTCTACAGAAATTAGTCATCCTGGATTTTTATTAATTCATCTCTTAAAATCCTGTGGGTAATAGTTTTCTTAGAAATAACAATTTTTACTAATTTTAAACAAAATGCATTAAATGAGAATATCGGGTGTATTTTCTCCTAAAGATATATAGGCATGTTTAAATTTTAATCACTTGGATCATACAGCCTAATGACCATATTACTTCCATGACAATGTTTTGAGTTATTTCTTAATAAAAATTTTAAGTAAATTTTATTTTTTAGAATTGTTTTTGATTTACAGAATAATTATGAAGTGAGCACAGACAGTTCTACTATACCCAATTCCCTACTTTTCTTCCTCTGTTATTAACATCTTACATCACTATGGTATATTCATTCTAATTAATGAACAAAAGTTAACATCTATTATTGACTAACCACATTTTATTCAGGTTTCTTTGGTTTTTACCTATAGTCCTTTTCTGTTCCAAGATTCTATCTAGGATATGACATTATTTTGAGTTGCCATGGCTCATTAGGCTCCTCTCCTCTTGAAGGTTTCTCAGATTTTTCTCATTTTTGTTGACTTTGACAGTTTTGAAACAGACTGGTCAGGTGCTTTGTAGAATGCCCCTCTGTTGAGAGTTGTCTGGTACTTATTCCTGATTAGACTGAAGTTATGCTTGTTTACTTTTCTTTGCCCTAACCATAATACTCAACAAATCCAGTACATGTTTTTCACATTTTCTTACATATCTAATTTAGTCTTTCAGAAATTAAATAATTAAATCTGCTTTATTTCCAGTAGTCATATAATTTTACCTTAAATTTTACTTCTTTGATTTGTTTTATAATGATAAAATGTTTTGCACCAATTTGGACAACTTGAAATAAAGAAAAATCAGTTTCATTTGGTATGTGTCTTTCTATGAGATATTTATTACAGATTGCTCATTAAATCATAGATGAAAAAGAGACATGTTTCATATGTTTGCATGTTTATTTCTCAAGTTGAATAGTGATACATACACACAGATTATTTTTAATGTGTAAAGCTAAATTAAATAGCCATGAAGCATTCTATTACTACAATGAATATCTACACACTTAGAATATAAATAAGAAAAGAGAAGAAAAAAACATTATCTGTGTTGTTGAAGCTACCTGAAGAACTCTCTCTGGTTGCACACATGTTCTTGCTTTCAGAGTTAGTCACTGTTTGAATTTGTTTGTTGAGTCGCATACACTTTCCTATACATTTATTACATGGTAGTTTTACTAAATAATCTATGTACTGTTTGCTTCTTTTACTCTGTATATAACTCAAGTCATATGGATATACACTATTCTCAAAAAATGTTGCTTTCTAAAATCTGCATTATATTTTAATGACAAATCCTTTGCTTAGTCCTATAAATAGCCTCACTCAGGCTGTTCATTTGTAAGACAATGCTGATTTGCATTAAGAACTACCCTTCAGTCTCACTGTCTCAAGACATGACTAGACTCACATTTCAGCCAGACCCACAAAGGAAGTCAGGTATTGTAATTCATGGGATGGTAACATACATGCCAATAATGACAAAATAAGAAACAGAAGTCGGAGAATAATCAAGAGAAACAATCTTATGGATGACAACTTAGGGTGAAAGGGATGTAATGTTGGATCAGGCTGAAAATATTGACAGAAAAATGCTAAATAAACAAAAAAAAATGGGTTCAATGTATTAACCTAGCAGCTGGCAGCAGCTATAATAATCAGTTGGTTGACTGAAATCTAAACCCAAAAGTAATTCATTAAAATTCAGGTATTAGAACATCCTTAGTGTACCACAGAAGGAAGTATCCTCAGGTTTAAGGATATGAGAATGCTGAAGTTGATTTATTATGTTGAATCTACTCACTTATTATTTAATAAATCCCAGAGGGTACATAATATGCTGCCTTTACTCAGGTTTTAGGAAATGCATTTATAAGGCAAGAACCAGCATTTTTCAAAGTCTTTAGAGTGGTCTACAGGCCAACACTATAGACCAGTGGATACGGATATATACCCAGTTACCAATGAAAGACTGAAGAGTTTTATCAATATACTACTTCATAGAAGTTTAAAATATTTGATAAAGGGGTTCAAATATTAACATTAAATAATGTTAGCATGTATTCTTCTCTAGTTAGTGTAAGGCCAGTCACCTCCCCAGGAGGCTGGACACACCCAACTCTGCACTCAACACCCACCTCTGCACTCGACACCTACCTCTGCACCCACACCTGGCTCTGCACACGGCACCTGCCTCCGAGCACATGTTCCCCTGGAAGGACCTGGCTGATGCAACCCTAGCCGGATCTTGCATTAGAAAAACCTGCCCCAACAACCTACCTACCAATAACAGCCCACCCTGTCTCCATCCAGCTCCCCCGCAACCAATTAGGAAACCCGGCCACTCCTCGTTCCCTAGAGCTATAAAAACCCCATCTCCTGGGAAGTCAGCGCAACTTCTCTGGCCCTTTCTCCCCCGGACCATAGAACCTCGCCTGGGAAAGGAATAACTTGGTGTTTAAGTTTCTTCATCTTAAACTCGGCAATAACCCTTACAAGTGGTGCCGAAACCTGGCGGAAGTTCTAGATCCCTCCTGGGGGAAACTGACTCCTCTACTGTAAGCCAGACCAGGAAATCGCCGAATCGCTGCCTTTCCTACCAACTACGACCATCACCCAGTAAGACCCCCTCATTGCCCATAGCCCCCTCTCCTATCTAATCTGTTCCTGCCCAAACCATGCACACGTCAGGAACTCCAGTCCAGGAACAGTAGACTTCATGGGGATGCCCCGGAGCCTCTGTCTCCTTCCATCCAAAAGAGGCGCAAGTAATGAGGAGACGTCCCTTTACTTTTAGCCCTCTTCCATAGCCTTCCAGGAAGGCGCCTCCCAGGGAGGTTCTGTGGTCAGGTCACAAAGTCCTCTGGGACGCCAGTGTTTGTCCCTGACTACCCCACAGTGGGAGAATGGACTATGGGCAACCAGGAGTCTTGCCTAGACCCCAAGTCGCCCTTGGGTTGTCTAATCCAAAATTTACCCAAGCTGGGCCTTTCCATAAAAAGAAAAAACTAGTTTTCCTCTCCACTGTGGCCTGGCCCCAATATCCTCTGGATAATCAGTCAAAATGGCCACCTGAAGGTACTTTCAATTTCAGCATTCTAACCAACCTAAACAACTTCTGCCAAAGGAATGGCAAATGGTCGGAGGTCCCCTACATTCAGGCCCTTTAGTATCTCCGCTCCCGTCCCACCCTCTGTTCCTCTTACACTACCATCCAGGTGCTCCTAGCCAAACAAAATTCCTTACCACCCTCAGCCCCTCCCCCATCCTCCTCCTTTTCCGACCTGACCCACCCGAGAAATTATCCTTTCCACCAACTCAACCCAGAAATCCTCCGCCATATGTGGAACCTCAACCCCCTCCTCCTCCTCCTCCTCCTCCTCCTCTCCTCCTCCTCCTCCTGGCTCCAGCTTACCCTCTCCTGTTAGCGCTCACACCCGCGCGCGCTGTACTCCTAACAGCGAAAACTCCCTCCTTTGCCCCCCTCCGCAAAGTCGCTGGAGTGGAGGGCATTGTCCGAGTACATGTCCCCTTCTCTCTCTCTATCTATCAACCACTGAAAAACGCCTGGAGTCGTTTTCTACCAACCCCACTGCCTACACCAAAGAGTTCCGCTATCTTACTCAGGCATATGATCTTTCCTGGCATGACATCTATGTAATTCTGTCTTCCACTCTTACCCCTGAGGAACGGGACCGCATTCTCACCGCCGCCCGTGCACACGCCGATCAGGTACACCTCACAGACAACCAGATGCCTGTGGCGGCAGCAGCGGTTCCTGACGAGGAGCCCAACTGGAACTATCAAACTGGCCAAGATGGCCGGCACCGCCGAGACCAAATGCTGCAGTGCCTCCTAGCGGGCATGCAGAGCATGGCCCAAAAAGTAGTTGATTATGACAGATTAAGGGAAATAACTCAGGGCCCCACTGAAAACCCTGCTGCCTTCCTAGATCGTCTAACTAATGCCATGATCCTACACACCCAATTAGATCCCGCTTCCTTAGCAGGAGCCACTGTCCTAGCCACCCACTTCATCTCTCAGTCAGCGGCTGACATCAGAAAAAAGCTTAAAAAGGCTGAAGAAGGGCCCCAAACCCCCATACGAGACCTGGTAAACATGGCATTTAAGGTTTTAACGGCCGAGAGGAAAAGGCCGAGGCTGCTCCCCAGGCCAGCCTGCAGCAAAAGGTAAGTCTCCAAACCCAAGCTCTTGTAGCAGTCCTGAGGCTGGCAGCCCACCTGGTGGAGGGGGTCCATCAAAGCCTAACAGAGGCACAAAGGGCGTCCCACCTGGAGCCTGCTTCAAGTGTGGCCAGGAAGGTCACTGGTCACATGACTGCCCGTGCCCTCGGCCACCCACAAAGCCATGTCCAGACTGCAAAAAGCCTGGACATTGGTGCAGTGATTGCCCGTCCCAGATGATAGGCCCTCCCCCTGCACCTCCATGTGGGGGGCCGGCCGGCCCGCAGGAAACAATTCTGTCACTCAAACTTCTCGGCCTCCTGGACAACTGACGCTGCCTGGACTCGAAGACCCCCATCACCCTTGCCAAGCCCAGGATAATGCTGCAGGTAGCGGGGTAAGTCCATTTCCTTTTAGTGGACATGGGGGCTGCCTAATTCTGTATTGCCTTCCTCCTCAGGACCTAGTGTACCTTCCCAGGTCTTAGTCATGGGGATTGACGGCAAGCCTTCCTGTCCGCTCCAAACCCACCCCCTAGCCTGTGTCCTTGAAGGACACCCCTTTTCCCACTCCTTTTTAATCATACCCTCTGGTTCCCCTTCTGGGATGAGACATTCTCCAGACACTGGGAGCCACTCTTCAGCTCACTGGCCCCCCGCCCCTATCCCCCATCATCCATCCAACTTCTACTGCCACTTCTGGCTCACGTCGTCTCCCCCTCTCACCCCCAGCTTCCCCCCACCCCATCTCGTCCGACATAGTCAACCCCATGGTGTGGAACACCTCCAAGCCCATAGTAGCCAAACACCATACAGCTGTTAAATCCTCCTCAAGAACCCTACCCGCTTTCCCTCGCGCCCTCAATTTCCTATCTCTAAAACTCACCGCCAAGGCCTAAAGCCTATCATCACCCGCCTGCTGGCTCAAGAACTGCTTATCCCCTTCAGTTCCCCTTGCAACACTCCTATCCTACCAGTCCGTAAAGCTAACGGGGACTACCGCCTAGTACAGGACTTGCGCCTTGTCAACGAAGCGGCAGTGCCCCTCCACCCCATAGTCCCCAACCCATACACTCTTCTGTCAAACATTCCTTCTACCACCTCTCCACTTCACAGTACTCGACCTTAAGGATGCTTTCTTCACTATCCCCCTGCATCTGGATTCTTATTTTCTCTTTGCATTTACGTGGACCGACCCAGACACCAATTTGTCACAACAACTCACATGGACAGTCCTGCCCCAAGGATTTAGGGACAGCCCTATATTTTTGGCCAAGCTTTAGCTTCTGACCTCAATTCCTGTCCTCTCCAACCCAGCCTTCTCCTTCAATACATAGATGACTTGCTACTCTGTAGCCCCTCCCTCACCCTATCCTAACAACACACCGCCACCGTCCTTAATTTCCTTGGGTCTCGGGGGTACCGGGTGTCTCCCTCCAAAGCTCAGCTGTCTGTCACCTCAGTTGTATATCTAGGCATCAGCCTTATCCCCAAAACTAAAAGCCTTACGTCAGACCGCCGAAAAACACTCCTCTCGCTCCAACTCCCGGAGACGGCCGACCAAATCCTCTCCTCTTTAGGTTTTGTTGGGTTCTTCCATCACTGGATACCCAACTTTTCCTCTCTAGCCAAACCTCTTAACACAGCGGCCAAGGAAACCCCCCACGGGACCTCTCTCCCAACCTGGGGTCATTAAACACGCTTTTAAAACCCTCCAAATTGCCCTGTCTACCACACCTCCTCTTCATCTGCCAGACCTTAACCGTCCCTTTCATCTATTCACAAACGAAAAACAGGGGGTCGCTGTCGGAGTCCTTACCCAGCCACTAGGTCCTGTGTCCAGCCCTGTAGCTTACCTATCTAAACAGCTTAACCCCACAGTCCGGGGATTGCAGCCCTGCCTGCGTGCTTTAGCAGCAGGAGCGGAACTCACTAAGGAATCCCTAAAACTTACCTTAGGTCAGCCCATTTCAGGGTTCTTTCCTCTCCGCCTTACTACCTCCTTTCCCCACAAATCTCTCGCCACCTCGGGCCCTCCTGTCTACAAGAGTTTCACCTACTCTTCATTAAAAACCCTTCAGTCAGCCTCCATCCTCTCCCCGCTCAATCCAGCCACCCTACTTCCTGCTCCCCCCCTCTCCCCCTTCCCCTGTCCATTCCTGCCTGGAACTGGTAGATGCCCTAACCAAGCCGCGGGAAGGCCTATCCGATCTCCCCTGCCTAACCCTGATCTCACTCTCTATGTGGATGGCAGCTCTGCCTTAACAGGCAATGGGCAGTGGACGCCGGTCTACGCAGTGGTCACAGACTCAGCCACCCTTGAGGCGCGCCGCCTCCCTACGGAACCACCTCACAAAAGGCAGAACTTACCGCCCTCACCAGAGCCCTTACCCTAGCACAGGGAAAATGGGCAAATATCTATACTGACTCTAAGCATGCCTTCCTTATTACACATTGTACTCCGCCCTTTGGAAGGAATGCGGATCCCTTATCACCAAAGGGTCCCCTATCATTAATGCAACACAAATTTCCAACCTCCTGAAGGCCTTGTCATTACCCGCAGAAGTGGCAGTCATTCACTGCAAAGGGCACCAGGCACAGCACGACGCCATCTCTCGAGGCAACGCGCGGGCAGACGCCGTGGCGCGATCTTTAACCAGCGCCAAGCCAGCCCCGGCTCCTGTCCCCTTCCTCACTACGGCCACCCAGCCCGCCTACTCACCCTCTGAAAAACAGGCCCGCATACTCGATGGGGGACAGAGTCTCCCCAAGGCTGGATTTCCTAAATAACAAAATTGCCCTGCCCCGGGAACAGGCCCGCAGTATTATCTCTGAAATACATCAGGACCTAAGGCTTTATGCCGTTTGGTGCAGCCCCTTTTTTCTCACCAGGGCTGCAGCAAACAATAAAACAAGTCCATAAGTCATGTACCACTTGCTCTAGCGTCTCGCCTCAAGGAGGTTTAAAGCCACAGTTTCCTACCCACCAACTGCGCGGCAACCTCTCGGCCCAGGACTGGCAAATTGATTCACCCACATGCCCCCTCACAAAAAACTTCGCTATCTCCTCACTTTTGTAGATACCTTCTCAGGATAGATTGAGGCCTTTCCTACCTCCCCGGGAAATGGCAGACACAGTAGTCACTATCCTCATCCAGGAAATTATCCCACACTTTGGCCTGCCTGCCACCATCCAGTCAGACAACGGTGCAGCGTTCACTGCCCCAGTGGTCCAGGTGGTCGCCAAGTCCCTCAACATCTCCTGGGAATGTCACTGCCCCAGTGGTCCAGGTGGTCGCCAAGTCCCTCAACATCTCCTGGAAACTACACATTCCTTACCATCCTCAGTCGTCAGGTAAAGTCGAGCGATCCCATGGTCTCCTCAAGGACCATCTCATCAAACTTGCCATTGAGGTAAAACTTTCCTGGCCCACATTCTTGCCTCTAGCCCTAGCCCGTGTCTGAACCACCCCCCCAGGGGCCCACAGGCCTTAGCCCCTTTGAACTACCTGTATGGCAGGCCCTTCCTAGTCTCTCATAACCTTCCCATTCAGCCACCCCCCTTAGCTTCTTATCTCCCCTTTCTCTTCCTCCTCCACCACCTACTCAGGGAACATGCCGATCACACTCTCCCCCACTATCCCGGGACCAGACGACCCACACCCGGCAACACCCCCTCCAGCCGGGTAACAGTGTTTTTCTCCGAGAACTGAAACCCGGATCCCTGCAGCCCTGGTGGTCAGGACCCCACATTGTTATCCTAACCACTCCCACAGCAGCAAAACTCCTGGGTCATACTCCATGGTGCCATGTGTCCCCGCCTCAAACTGGCCCCAGGATTAACAGTGGAAAACTGAACCCCTGGGTCCCACCTGACTCCGTCTCACCTGCCGCCCTACCCCTAAAACTCCTAACTCTCCAGGGCCTCCTCCTATTAGCTTTTCTAATACCTTCTCTTGAGGCCCACACGTATGTCTGGCACTTCCTTATCCAAGAATCTTGGGTTAACGGCCCCATCACCAGGTCCCAGTATAGAGCTCAGGCAGACTGCCAACCAGCCGGCTGTCAGTCTGCCATAAGCCTTTCCATACCAAAGGGCAAAAGTCAGTTAGACCCCGGCCAGCAGGGTGGGCCTACATACACAAACCAAAGACTACTGCCTGTGGTGGCCGGAAAAGTATGGTGGATGTCCTTATTCCTCTTGCTCAATCATCTTGCCACAATCGGCCGTCATGCAGGTAAGCCCCCACTGCTGCCTCAATAGACACCCAAACGGCATTCTTCAACTTCGAATACAAGATCTCTGGCATGAAAGGTGGGTAAAAGGGGTGGCAGCAAAAGTTTATAAGTACCATACCTACAGCAACCCCCAGGGAACATGGCTCATATCTCGCATCTACACCCCTGTAAACACTCAGGCTATAGATAAACTAAACTCTGTTAATGATATAATTCAGGAAGCTGAAACCACACTAGACAGCCAATTAAACCCTCCGAAACAATCTTCTTCCCCCTTCTCCTGGCTAGCTTTTATGCAGCAAGTAACTAATATTGTTAATTCATCCGATGCCATAAATATTACCAATTGCTTTTTGTGCACCTCCCTAAGCAGGCCCCTATGGGCAGCAGCCCCCCTCAGCCTAAAACTCAATACCTCAAACAGCTCGTCAGGCCCAGATAACGGCCAGGAATTTACCAAGGTTCCCCTATTCAAAGAACATTCACAAAATTTCTCCGTCTGCTATGGCCACGGCTCTTCCCAAAGCGTCGCTTATAATTATACCGTCAACATCAGTAGTCCCACCACTATAAGTGGGGGGAGGATTCTTTTGGTGCAACGGGTAGTTAACAAAAATCATCAACTCCTCCTCTCCCTTCCCCTGCATACCTGTCACCCTAATACCTCAACTGGAAATATGTGGGGAAGCCGAACTTTTGTCCCTCCTCTTCTCCTTTGCCTAGCCATTGGAACAGGCGCGCCGTCTTTCTTCCAGTAGTAGTTGGCCTGTCCCTTGCATCATCCACAGCAGCAGCAGGACTAGGTAGTGGTGCCTTGGGCCACAGCATCACCACAGCCGCCGAGCTAGAGGACAAGCTCCGCATAGCAATTGAGGCCTTGGCCGCCTCCCTAGCCTCACTTCAACAGCAACTAACCTCCTTAGCCCAGGTAACCCTCCAAAGCCTGCGGGCACTCGACCTCTTAACTGCTGAAAAAGTGAGTACTTTCCTATTCTTACAGGAACAATGCTGCTACTACATCAACAAAACAGCCCTGGTAGAAGAAAACCTAAACACCCTTCAGCGCCTCCAGGAAACTTTCAAAACAAAACAAACCACTCTCCAGCTCACACCTGGTGGAATTCCCCTGTACTCACCTGGCTAACTCCCATAATTACCCCAGTCATTGTCTTCTGCCTACTACTTATGCTAGCCCCCTTCTTTCTCCGATTTCTACAGGCCTGCTTCAGGGAAATCTCCAGGGTAGCTATAAATCAAGTGCTACTACACCCCTATGCCCAACTCCCAACTGAGGCACCAGCCAACTGACCCTTCCCCCTCACTCTGCTCCTACTCAGCAGGAAGTAGCCAGAAAGAAGTGGCGTCCTATATCATCAAAAGGGTTGGAATATAAGGCCAGTCGCCTCGCCAGGAGGCCGGACACACCCACCTCTGCACTCAACACCCACCTCTGCACTCAACACCTACCTCTGCACCCGACACCTGGCTCTGCACACGGCACCTGCCTCTGAGCACATGTTCCCCTGGAAGGACCCAGCTGATGCAACCCTGGCCAGATCTTGCATTAGAAAAACCCACCCAACAACCTACCCACCAATAACAGCCCACCCCGTCTCCATCCCGCTCCCCCGCAACCAATTAGGAAACCCGACCACTCCTCATTCCCTAGAGCTATAAAAACCCCACCTCCTGGGAAGTCAGCTTGACTTCTCTGGCCCTCTCCCCCGGACCATAGAACCTAGCCTGGGAGCGGAATAAAATGGTATTTAATTCTCTTATACTGGCCTCAGTTTCTTCATCTTAAACTCGGCAATAACCCTTACAGTTAGATTTTTGGTTGCTTTAATTTTTTAATTTACAAATAATAATCAGATATATTTATGGGTTGCATGGTGAGATTTTGATACATATAATATACAGTGATTGTGTGACATGGTAAAAGCCCCATAAAACTGCATACCTCAACCATACCTCGGCTTTATGTTGAAACTGTTCTCTGTAACCCGAATGTGACAGGCAAGCAGTCCAAACCCACGCCATCTTGGCCCCTGCAATTTGTAATTTCCACCCTACCCAGACAATGTGTAAACAAATGCTTATCTTGACTTTTGTGAACCGCTTAAGTAACAATCAGAATGTCAAAAAGTTCCCTGGCCCTCAGAGTGTCTGAAGCTCCTCACCCCCACCCCTGCCCCTCACCCTTATCTTCACCCAGAAGGTGATTTACAGAATCCACTAGCCCTTGGAATGTCTGAAGCCCCTCACCCCCACCCCCGCCCCTCACCCTCACTCCCAAGGTGATTTTTACGGGTATAAAAGTTGTTGACACCCCTCCTTTCGGGACCACGGTTTGGAGAGATGTGAGTCCTCTGTGGCCGCCGGCAATAAAGACCCTGCAATTTGGCATGCTTTTGTCTTGGTGTTGACTTTCTATGCTCGGACCAGTACAACAATTAGATCAGGGTGTATAGCATATCCATCATCTCAAACATTCATCATTTCTTTGTGCTGGGAATGTCCAATATCCTTCTTGTAGCTATTGGAAAAGATATATTATTGTTAATTATAGACATCCTACAGACCTATGAAACACCAGAAATTTTCCCCCCCATCTAGCTATAATTTTATATTATTTAGCAACTCTCTCTATATATCTGATTTGGGGAGGTAATTTTTTTTTTTTGTCCACCTAAAAGCTGTATCTTTTCAACCTTCAGTAAACGTTTCTACCATGGGTTGCCCACCTGCTTCCACTAAGGTAATGTTTTTATTATTTATTTTAATCCTAGCACTTGGTACTTCCATTTCTATGGGATAGAGTCCATAGAGTAGAATTTTTTGGCCTGAGCTAGTCTGCCTTGTTGTTTGTTTTTACTTTAATCAAATTTCAAGACTGTGGTGCATTTTTATTTTTGTTTTCCCAAAATAGTTGCAGCAATTCATGTTTCTACCAGTAACACAAAAGACAGTTCTTCACTGGATGATACATTTCTGAAAACAGTTTGATTGATGTTTTATATATAAATATGTGTGTGTGTGTGTGAGATATATATGTTGTATATATATCATATATGTGTGTATATAAAATATGTATTTGTGTATATATAAAATATATGTGATATATACACATACACACATAAATACATACACATATATATATGTGTGTGAGTGTCTATATTTTTCACTTTTGTTTTGCTTCTCCATGACTTCAAATGAATTTTGCCGTTTATGTGTTTAAGCTCCTTTTGGAAGATTGATAGCTTGAGAAGCAGATCATGCTCTTCTCTTTTTGTTCTACTTGAGTGTTTTTAAATGAATTATAGAAACTTTCTGTATATGTCTCTTCATTTCATGCATGCATTTTTCTTTTATCCCCCTAATTGCACTGTGGTCTAACCAATTATTATGGTACCTTATTTCCATGCAAAAACTTTTTGCATCATCAAATATTTTGCTTTTTATTATATAACTCAAATAATTAAAATCTTTACTATTAGAATATTCCTCTGATTTCAGTTTTATATGTTTTCTGCTTGAATTTTCAACAATGGTTATTTTCTCTTAGTCTGTAGAACTATTTAATATGTTTGGAATTTTTAATTATCAAATTTGATTACCTTTTCACTTACACTTCATTTTATATTTGTAAAAATTACTGAAGTTTCACTTTAAGAGCTTTATGTTTTAAGGTATATGAAAAGTTTGAGAGTGTCCACACAATACTTGCATAATGTTATTTCCTTGACAATAGCTTCTAAAATTTAATTATGTGTTTTAAAATTATGTACATTATGTACTTTTAGTTTGAAGATTTTGACTTTAGAACTCTATCGTAAAATTATTTTTTATCTTTTTCAGTGACAACTATGCTTTGTCTGTCAAGCACACCCGCTGCACCACTCCTGACTTCAGAGCCTGGAAGCTAAGGACATTAGACATTACTAGTAAACACAATATAATTAATCAGATCCCCTTCCTAGACTTTGTCATTATTCATAACTTTTTCTCTGTAGATAGATGTTGAGAATAATTATTTTTAAAACACAATCAAACTTTTAATTATATACATATTTAAATAAATATATCAAAAGAAATAAAATGAAGATCACTACTATGTTTCCTACAGATGTCAACGTGATCATATCATCTTTTCTCTTTTATGACGTGTTTTTAGCTTGTGTGATATGATTTAGTATATAACATAGTATGTCAGCATCAAATATAATTTTAGTATTTATGTATTATTATATCGTTTTTGCCAAAACAGTTTATCCAGTAACTTTTATTAGGTATTTATTATGTCTTAAATGACTCTCTGGGGTAAAGATGTAAATTATTGTCCATATACTTAATTATTGCCTTAAGAGTAATTCTTAGATTTTGATTCCACAATCATTTTTGAGACTTTTGATATGCATTGTTAAATTTCTTCTACAAAAAACAGTATTATAGTGGCAACCTATGGTGGAAATAATTGCACGTTGTTGTCTACTTTATTTGGAACACCAGATTGGATATGTTAATAATAGCTTTTAAAATCACATGCTATTTAAAGATTGTGAATAGTAAATTCACATAAAATCAGAGTGACTTATAATTTTTTTCGTTTCTTCCTACAAATATAATGTTTTTTATTTTTTGAATTTAACCACATTTATATTTCTTGGCACAGGGTACATGTTCCATATATTTTGAATGAATGAATATTTAACTTCTGTGGTTCTGGATCTCACAAATTTTGTCTAAAAAGTAGTGACACCTTCCTTTCAAAAGAGATACTGTATTTCCTACCTGAAAATTCAATGTTTTCTTGAGTTTAAAAATATGTTTTTGAAAGACCCTCAGTTTTTATACAGTTTCACAGTCATACATGGGAAACAGAAGATGAGATAGACTTTTCATGTCATACCGAAACAGTTCCTGATAATCCTTTCGACCTACCTCAGGCTTGCTTCTGCCTTCTGGATCAGCTCACTAAGGTTTTCAAGGCAGCAGCCTGGTGTATCTTTCTGGTATGAGACATTTTGAAGAAATGGCTCTATTAACCACTGCAGGTGAAGTCTGCTCTCCGCTCTCATCAGTCTCTAATGGTGGGGCTCAAGATATCGTACAATACGCTACTCATTTATTCAAGCCACGCTGGCTTACAAAACGTAAAGCAGGTCACTCCTTCCCAAGTCACACATGGTGAAGGTGGCCTTATATCAAAAACTACTTAGCCCCAAGTCTTACTTTTCAGTACCTCCAGTTCACACATGGGCACACACTTTGCAGAGACTCATTTTTTTTTTCTTAATACGTAGCTAACAGCTCTGTGAGCTATGCGTGGCCATTCTGTGACCAAATAATCACTTTTCATTGTTCATCTAACTGTAGTGAGGTACTTAATGACTCAATCCTCTCTTATCTTTATGGCAAATTATTTCTCAGGAGCTACATTGGCCCTTAGCTTTCATTCACCTTGATCACCGTGACCCAATTCATTCAAATAATTTCTTATTCAATAAAATTTCATTACAAAGAGATGTAGCTGTGAAACCCTTGTCCTTCTCAGCAAATTCGTACTATTGCATTCCTGAAACAGTCAAGTTCTTTGGTGAGGAGTAACATGGAGGCATACATTTATGAAGTTTTTTCCGTGTCATCAGCGTGGCCTAATATACATGCTCTTGCTAAAATGAGTACATTCTTGTCTTGCAAAAGAGAGTATTCACATGATTATTTCCAGGCCAAAGGGAGACTTTTTCAAGATAAACTGATGTTGTCATTTATGGTTAGAAAAAAAAATAATAATGATTTTTAAATGATAAAATATAGTATTAAAGTTTCTTCTCAATATGATTTTTTTCTTTTAGACAATGGATTAATAAATAGAACTGAATTTTTCAAAAATAAAACAAAATGAAAAGTAATTGTAATAACAAAACTCTGATTGCTATTTGGCCAGGGAATTTGTTTATTTATTTGGTTAAAAAGACTCATGATTTGAATGAGAGAGAAACTCAGATAAACATAATAACTAGATTTTGAGACCATTTGTAGCTATAGGTAACCAAGTACTTAGTGGAACGTTTTGTGGGCTTATGCCCATGTTTTCTTTATTTCTGTTCTTTGCCCTTCACAGGAGATGAAATTATT
Source organism: Ateles fusciceps (assembly GCA_036589455.1). Taxonomy (NCBI): domain Eukaryota; kingdom Metazoa; phylum Chordata; class Mammalia; order Primates; family Atelidae; genus Ateles; species Ateles fusciceps. Next base: position 740,021 of record JAZHEH010000174.1, on the reverse strand, counting down.
TCATAGTCATCTTGCAAATAAGGAGCTCATCTATTAATGTCAATGGAAATTTTATTAGTGTGGATGTTATACAGCTTACATCAACACACATCATGACAAGACACTATTTGTTATAGAACTTTCCATGCTCACAGAGTGTATGTATCAAAAACAAATTTTGTGAAAGGTCCTTTTCTGAGAAAAGTAACATATTAAAATACTTAAGTAAATAAGGTAGGCCTGTTTACAGAGCTATTTGTATCGTACAGTGAACATTGGGATAATAGCTTGGTTATTATAAGTAATGGTTTTACACCATGTTAAATGGAATATTTTTCTTGATTACATTTAAGTACAAAAAACGGATGAATAAACCAAATTTATAACTTTTGAAGTTGAATGACAGGGCAAACAAGATCAGAAATATAATATTCTTTGTATTTCTGGAAAAAAACTTTGTTTTTTGGTACCATGTAAGGATGCTAAATTGAAACTAGTACACTACTTACATTTGAGGGCATATTCCTGGTATATTAAATATTATTCAGATAAATATTGGAACTCAGTAAAATGCTCAATACAAAGATAAAAATAATGTTAATTTGGGACTTGAAGAGAAATATGATTTTTTCTCCTTAGAAAATAACATTTTATTCATACCTTTCAAATATGCACACCTATTTTTTAATTGAATAAATCATTAAGAGACTAGATAAAATAAAATTACATGTTGAGATTTGTATAATCGTGAAAAATTTTAAAATATTTAAATGGTAATTTTCATGGAAAAATTAAAAACTAATAATTTCAAATTAGCATACAAATGCAACAAATGCTTTTAGGGCTTTATTAATTGGCCTCCTTCTTTTATTTGCTTGACCAATTATTACAATTTCCATAAAATGTATAAAGCATTTAATAGCAATTTGCTCTAATGTAACTGAATAATGCCACGAGTTAAACATGGGAAGCAAAAGTCAATTACTAAAAAAAGGAAAGAATAATAAATACATTCTTCTCTGAAAATTTATAAGGTTTAATTATCCATTTTTAATGGATTGGCTATAATATATCAGTCATTTTTGAAGGCTAGAATAGCAGGGTTAATAATATTCACATTTAAACATTTTTAGTTTTGGTTGCAGTATGACTACATACAGCCAGGATGAACATATGCCGCCAGGGGACCAGGACACTCGGATGACTGGCACACTTCTAGCAGATCTTCAGAGGTAAGGCATCGAGAGTGGATGGAGAGAAGATACAGATGCTGGACGGATGGGGGAGACCCCCCACGACCACCAAGAACACTTGAATTTGAAACGAGAGATACTTAGACAACTGGTAAAAGCAGAATTCCAGCCAGTGCAGAGCCCAGAGGGTTTGATGTGGGAGTGTATGTAGTGGAACACAGCCAGGGACTCCTATCACTATAGGCATGACTTGCTCCCATAGGAGACTAGCCATAAGGAAAGTGTCGGACCTGAACTTTTCAGAGTAGTTTTGCCCACGAGATGAGGTCAGTCCAAACTGAACACTTCTTGGTCTGAATAAATGCCATGAGTTAAACATGGGAAGCAAAAATCAAGTACTTGTCCATGAGATGAGGCCAGTCCAAAATGAGCACTTCTCGGTAGGCTGGCCTGTTCTGAAGCCCCAGACTGGCAACACCTGCTTGTAGTGCATCCTCAGGTACCTGGAGAAATACCTCCTGGGGGCCACATCATAGCTCATATGTTGGCAGACCTCATGTGACTAGCAGAGAGCACCAGCAGAGCAGTCCCCATGGACACCAGCCTGCCATCACCCTCATCCCTCTGCAGCCACCCCATGCCACTTTGCCCACTTGGCCTGCATGCATTAATCCACGACAATGCCCATATAAATTAGCTCATGTTGCTGTATGCAAGTTGACTTTTCCTCCCTTTCCCTACCAGCACACATGAGCAAGTATACCCTGCCATGCCACTGCTGATGGCATGACTGCACCCCACCCCTTGACCCCCACTGCACCTCCATTGCCATCAGAATATTGATGAGCACAGAGCCTGCCAGCCACACTCCCACTGGTTCTCCATCCCTGTACCAACACTGCTTATGGTACAAAACTAGGCACAGAGCACAACAAACTCACCCCCACCCTGAGAGGCCATGGTTGCCTGCAGGAAAGCATGCAGAAGGTACACATATTGTTGTACCCACCAGTGCTCCACCTACAAGGTCATGAAGTAGAATAAAAGAGAATTTTTTAAAAGCCCATCCAAAGAACAGCAACTTCAAAGATTGAAGGAAAATCAGCCCACAAAGATAAGAAAGAGCAAGTGTAAGAACTCTGACAACTCAAAAAGTGAGAGTGCCTTATTTCCTTCATAAAACCATACTAGTGGTCCAGCTAGAGTTCTTAACAAGATGGCTGAATAGACAGGAATAAAATACAGAATATGGATATGAGAAAAGAGCATTGAGATTCAGGAGAACATTGAAATCTAATTTAAGGAAGGTAAAAATCACAATAAAATGATATGAGTCCTAACAGACAAAATAGCCAGTATAGAAAAAGAATGCAACGGGTCTGATAGACCTGTGTGAAGAAAGATCACATCACTGGAATTTTACAGTGCAATTGCAAATATTAAAAGTAGAATAGACCAAAATTAGAAAAGAATCTCAGAGTTTGAAAACTAGCTTTCAGAAATAAAACAGACAAGAATAAAGAAAAAGAAAAAAAGAAAAATAATGAACAAAACTGCCAAGATACATGGCATCATGTAAAGAGACAAAATCTAAAACTAAAATTTAAAACTAAATCTAAAATTTAAACCTCATTGACATCTCTGGAAACAAAAGCAAAACATATTTTCATGAGATATTATTCATGAGAACTAAATTCCGAAATTGCAAAGAACCCTCACAAGATACTTCACAAGAGGGTCGTCTCCAAGACACATAATCATCAGATTTTTCAAGGTCGAAATGAAACCAAAAATGTTAAAGGAATCTAGAGAGAAAGGACAGGTTGCCTACAAAGGGAAGTCCATCAGACTAAGAGTGATCCCCCTCAAAAGAAACCTTACAAACCAGAAGAGACTGGGGATGTATAATCAACATTCTTAAAGAAAATCATTTCAGAGAAGAATTGTATAACTGGCTAAACTATACTTCATAAGTGAAGGAGAAAAAAGTTCCTTTTCCGTCAAGCAAATGCTAGGGAATTTATTGCCATGAGACCTGCCTTTCAAGAGTTCCTGAAAGAAACACTAACTATGGAAAGGAAAGCCTATCACCAGCCACTACAAAAACACACTTAGGTACAAAGATCAATGACACTATAAATCAACCATACAAAAAAGTCTGCATAATAACCAGCTAACAACACAATAATGTAATCAAATTCAAACATATTAATACTAATCTTGAATGTAAATGGGCTAAATGCCTCACTTCAAAGGCACAGAGTGGCAAGCTGGACAAAAAGCAAGGGTATGTGGTTTTCAAGAGACCCATCTCCCATGCAGTAACACTCACAGGCTCATAATAAAGGGACAGAACAAAATATGCCGAACTAATGGAAAACAGAAAAAGCAGGGGTTGCAATCTTAATTTCAGACAAAAGAGACTTAAAATCAACAAAGATCAAAAAAGAAAAGGAAGGGCATTAGATAATGGTATAAGGTTAAATTCAACAAGAAGGCCTAACTACCCTAAATATATATGTATCTAACACAAGGACACTATATTCATAAAGCAAGTTCTTAGATACTTTCAAGGAGAATTAGACTCCCACACAATAATACTGGGAGACTTCAACATCCCACTTGACAGATCATTAAGCAGAAAATTAACAAAGATATTAAGGATCTGAACTCAACACTGTTACCAATGGACTTGATAGATATCTACAGAACTCTTCAACCAGAACAATAGAACATACATTCTTCTCATCACCACATAGCGCATACCATAAAATTGTCCATATAATGGAATATAAAACAATCCTCATCAAATGCAAAGGAACCAAAAATACAGCAAACAATCTCTTGGCTCACAGCACCAAAAAAATGTTAAAAAAGAAAACAAGACCAAGAATATTGCTCAAAACTGTAGAATTACATGAAAATCAACCAACCAGCTTCTTAATGACTTTTGGATAAATAATGAAAATAAGGCAGAAGCCAGGAAGTTATTTGAAACTAATGAGAACACAGATACGACATGCCAGAATTTCTGGGACCCAACTAAGGTGGTTATTAAGAAAGAGATTTATACCACTAACTAGCCACAGCAAAAAGTTAGAAAGATTTCAAATTAACAACCTAACCTCACAAATAAAACAACTAGAGAAGCAAGAGCAAACTAACTCCAAATCTAGTAGAAGATAAGAAATAAAAATCAAAGATAAGCTGAAGGAGATTGAGATAAGAAAAACCATTCAAAAGATCAGCAAATCCAGGAGTTGTTATTTTGAAAAAAGAAAAATTAGTAAGACAAACCACTAGCTAGACTAATACAGAAGAAGAAAGATACAAATAAACACAAATAGAAGTGACAAAGGGAATGTTGCCACTGACCATAGAGAAATTAAAAAAAAAAAATCGGAGACTACCTACTGACACCATGTCTATGAACAGAAACAAGAAAATATAGGATAAAGAATAAGTTCCTAGAAACATACACCCTCCCAAGACTAAAACAGGAAGAATTTGAATCCCTGAAAAGACCAATAATAAGCTCTGAAGTAGAATGAGTAATAAATAGCCTACCACCACCACCACCAACAAAAAAGTCCTGAACCAGATGGATTCACAGCTGAATTCTACCAGATGAACGAAGAAGAGCTGGTACCATTCCTATTGAACTACTCCCAAATAATGGAGGAGGAGGGACTCCTCCACAACTTATTCAGTGAGTCCCAGATTCATAATGATATCAAAAGCTTGCAGACACATACACACACACACACACACACACACACACACACACACACATTTCAGACCAATATTCTTGATGTACATTGATGCAAAAATCATCAACAAAATACTAGTTAATTGAATTTAGCAGGACATAAAAAACTAATCCAACATGATCAATGTGCTCATCAGAGGCGGCTAAGGAGGATGATTGAAAGGAAAACACATCCGTGAAGCGGAGCCAAAGGTTATGGAGAACATTCAATTGAAGTGTCACTACATTCTTAAAGCTTTCTATTTATTTTATTGCCATGACAATACTGTCTTATAATTTTCCTTTTGGATGGCTAATTTCCAGCATGGATGGCATGCTTGATTAAGTCTCAGGATTCCAGTTTTGCTCAACAGTTATCTTTACTTACTATTTAGACTTTTCCTAGCTTGTCTCAAGCAATATGTGGCTTTCATATGCATAAGCTTGAGTTTCAAATTCAAATAGCTCCCAGCCAAACTACTTCCAAGCATATATATTCACTTGAATGTTTAAAAAGAACTTACTGTAAAAATTTACAAGATTACATTTAATATCTCCTTTTCTCTTTCCCCTTCTACACACACACACACACACACACACACACACACACATACACAGGCTCATATCCACAAAGTCATACAAGTATTGTACATACACAGGCATTCACATACACTCAAAAATGCAAATATGTACTATGCTTTTTTATCTTTTATTTAATGTCAAACTATTAAACAGTCAACTATAATTTTATCTTAAAGTTTTAAATTAGTTTTAACGATTAATATTGTTACCATTAATTTTAGTGGAATTACATAAGAGAAATGGAGGTTTAATGGTAGTAGGTAAGAAATGCATTCAAACAGAAAAAAAATGACAAAGGTATAAAGAGGAGTATACATGTTGAAAAATGATTGCATTCATTATTTTAAAATTGGTAAGATGATATTAAAAGTTGGTATGAAAAAGAGGCTAAATGCATAAAATAAGATTTCTGAGCACATGAATGGGAAGACGTTAGTCATAAAAATATTTCTGGGAAGAAATTTTATGATCTTCTCACAGCTGACTAAAGAACATTATATTTATGCTTACATTATGCAAATAAGAGAATATAAGTCTTCAAATAAAACATTTAAACAAAGTCAGTTTGTAAATTGTGGTAGCTTTTAGTAGCTATGTAAAACTGTATTTAATTAATAAAATGTTTATTTAGTGGCTTACAATTTCAGGTTCTCAGAGTTATGACTGCTATTGACATTAAGAAAAATTATCAAATAGGAGAAATTTTAAAATAAAAGATAATTGAATAATCTTGTCTAGCAATAATATTGGAAAATACTGTTTTTTGAAAGTTTCTGTTAACCTCCTTGTCTTACAGTTGATTTTTGGAATATATCATAAAGTTATAAATTATTATACCTTTTCACATAATGATTATTGATACAGCATATTAAAAATAGAAAAAGTAGACGCCTGGTGCTGTGGCTCACACCTGTAATCTCAGCACTTTGGGAGGTCAAGGTGGGCAGATCACAAAGTCAGGAGATCAAGACCATCCTGGCCAATGTGGTGAAACCCTGTCTTTACTAAAAATACAAAAATTAGCTGGGTGTGGAGGCACATGCCTGTAATCTCAGCTACTGGGAGGCTGAGGCAGGAGAATTGCTTGAACCAGGGAGTGGGAGGTTGCAGTATGCAGAGATCATGCCACTGCACTCCAGCCTGGCGACAGAGCGAGAATCGGCCTCAAAACAAAACAAAACAAAACAAAACAAAAGCAAAAAGAAAAAGTTAATCAAATATAGATTTTTGATAATGTAAAATCACTAGATTATCTTAAAAAGTCCCATTTATCTGTTTTTGATTCTTACAGTTTTTCAAAAGAAACTTATAGAAACTTGTAAAATTATGAGAAGAAAATATAAACTATAACAAGAACAAACTTTAAAATCATCCAGGCTAATATTCCTGTTGTAATTAATGATCACCTTTAACACACCTGTCAAACATGGCAAAATGTAAGATATAATATGGTTTGCAACTTTTACAGATACTTCAAAACACAGTAGTTTCTCCACAGGAAATGTGTAGCATTTTATCTTCATGGGTTTTTGCAAAATCATTATGATCATATCGCTATATGCAGAAAAAGCATTTCATAAAAGACAACACCCAATTCTGATAATTCTCAATAAATTTGAAATAGAGAACTTCCTCAGTCTGAAACAGAATATTTACAACATCCCTATAGCTAACTCTGTTTTTAATGTTGAGAAACTTGCAGTTCTCCTACTATGATTCAGAGAAAAGCAAGGCTATCTTCTTCTGACCACAGCTTTTCAATATCATACTGGAAGTTCTAGCTAATGCAATAAGAAAAACATAAAAGGTGTATGCAATGGGGGAAAAAATAAATCTATTTTTGTTTACAGATGGCAAGATTATCTATGTAAAAAACCCAAAGGAATCAACAACTACAACAAATAACTCCTGGAACTAGCAAACAATTATAGCAAGATTGCTGATTACAAGGCTAATGTACAAATGTCAATTGATTTTCTTATAAACCAGCCATGAACAGTTAAATTTGAAATGAAAATCAATACAACAATAACATTAAATACACATTAGTTCCCCCCAAAATCAAATACTCAGGTATAAATTGAACAATATATGTACGAGCTTTATACAGAAAAGTATAAAATTCTCATGAGTTAAGCAGAAAGAGACAAACAAATGGAAACCTCTCATGTGCATGAATAAGAAGAATGAATATTGGAAATATGTCAGTTCTTCCCAATTTGGTCTATAGTGTCAATAAAATTCCAATCACATTCCAGTAGTTTATTTTGTGGACACTAGTGAACTAATTCTAAAGTTTATATGGAGTGGCAAAGACACAGAATAGCCAAAACATTATTGATTCATATGAATAAACCAAAGGACTGTCTATACCCAATTATAGGTATATATTGGGTAATACTTACTATAAGCGTAATCATGACAGTCTGGTACTGGCAAAAAGAAGACAAATAGATCAATGGAACAGAATAGGTAACCAACAAATAGATGTGCATAAATATAGTCAGCTGATCTTTGACAAAAAAGCAATGGCAATATAATGTAGCAAAGATAGGCTTTTTAGCAAGTGGTACCAGAATAACTAGTCATGCAATAAAAGTGAGTCTAGACACAGATCTTACACCCTTCACAAAAATTAACCCAACATGAATCATAGGACCAAATGTAAAAGGCAAAACTATAAAACCAAGAGATAACTTAGGAGAAAATCTAGATGGCCATCAACATGACAATGACTTTTTAGGAAGAACTCTAGAACTATGATCCATGAAAGAAATCAATCATTAATAAGCCAGTTGTCATTAAAATTGAAAACTTCTGCTATGCAAAAAACAAAGTCAAGAGAATGAAAAGACATTCCACAGACTGGAAGAATATGTTTGCAAAAGATAAATCTGACAAATGGCAGTTATTTAAAATTTGCAAAGAACTCTTAAAACTCAATAATAAGAAAAAATCTGATTAAATAGCTCAATAACCTTAACAGATACTTCATCAAAGAAGACACATGAATGGCAAATTAGCATATAAGAAGATGCTCCATATCATATGTCATAAAAAGAAAGGCAAGTTAAAACAACAAGATACCATTACACATCTATTGGAATGGTCAAAATCTAGAACACTGAAAGCACCAAATGCTGACAGTGATGTTGAGAAACAGGAACTGTCATTCACCGCTGGTAGGAATGCAAAATGGTATAGTCACTCAAGAAGGCAGTTTGGCAATTTCTTACAAGATTAAACGTACTCTTACCGTATAATCCAGCAATCACACTCCTTGGTATTTACCCGAAGGATCTGAAAACTTCCACACAAACCTGCACGCAGATGTTAATGGCAGCTTCATTCATAATTAACAAAGCTTGTAAGCAATCAAAATGTACTTCAGTGGATGAATGGATAAATAAACTGCAGTACATCCAGAAAATGGAATATTATTCAACAGTAAAAAGAAATGAGTTATCAAGACATGAAAATACAGGAAGGAAACTTAAATGCACATTACTAAGTGAAATAAGTCAATCTAAAGCCTTTATATATTACAAGATTCCAACTATATAACATTCTGGAAAAGACAAAACTGTGAAGACAGCAGAAGAGTGTTGGTTGCCAACAGATGATGTAGAGGTAAGAGGGATGAAAAGGCAAAGCAAATAGTTTAAGGATATTGTGTCAACTCTATGCGTTACTAAAATGATATCTGTACGTGATACTGCAAATAAGTATGTACATTATGCATGTGTCAAACCCCTAGGATGTACAACATTGAGAGTGAATGCTAATGTAAACTACAGCCTTTGGATAATTATGATATGTCAATGTAGGTTCATCAATTATAGGTTCATCAATGTAGGTGATGTAAGTTCATCATTTGTAACAGATATGCCTTCTGGTGAGCGATGTTCATAATCCCTCACCAAAGCAAGCTATACATGTGTGAGGTCAGAGGCTACATGGCAAATTTCTGTATGCTCCTAATTTTGTTGTGAATCTTAAACTGCTTTGAAAAACATGAAATCTTAAGAAAACATTGAACAACATTATAGGTAATATCTTCAATGATAATTTCATAGAAAATGTAGGATGTTTTAAATAGAAAAAAATTGAAGTAAAATAGTACAATGAACATAGCACACGATTAAATGATGTTCCCTGAAGGCCATTTTCATACAGACTTGAAAAAAGAACTGTACTGAATCAATTCAAGCTTAAACACAACAGATTGGCAACACTGGTCCTGTGTTGCTTTTTAAAAAATTTAGGTGACAATTTTCAGATCTATCACGAAAGTCAAAAACACTTATCAATTCTCCCTGAGTTTGGAGGACCACTCTGGAGATAAGGCTGAGTGATATTTTTGGCTAAGAACAATTTTTTTTCCATCAATAAAAATTTCAGATTTTCTGAAAACTGTGAGACGTGAGACATATGAATGAATTCTGAATTGAATTTCCAATAATGTAAAAACATCTGAATATTTTCTTAGAAAATATCAAGACAAAGTTTAAGAGGCATCTATATTGGTAGAGTACCTATTTTAAGTTATACTACCCCCACCCAAATTGCTACAGAGCAGTAAGAATGGATTTATTGCATAATAAATCTTTATATAGCTAAAATAATCTCCCATTGATTAAACTATTTCAAGTTTATTATCAAGATAGCAGAAGAGATTTTTCTTTCTATCTCATGATAGGCAATCCTACAGTATTCTTCTAAACTTTACTTTCAGGTTTTAAAATATGATTTAAAGAAAAAGATGAAAAAATGTTCTATCATTTTATGCTAAATTCTAACCATTCTTGTCTTGCCCATTCTTTTTAACATAGTAACAATAGATAAAGCACAAGGTACCTATCAGGCATTTTATGTTTATTATGTACACGTAGTATTTCCAATAACCTTTTAAGTTAGTATTCTTATAATTATTCCTGTTTTATAGATGAAGTAACTTGTGAGTGTTTTCTGCCTACCACTGTTGTAAATAAATAATTTACTTTTCCATACTGAGATACTAAGTGACAAACCTGGATTAAAGCCAGGTATTTTCAATTCCAAGCCAAAGTCCACACCATTATACCCTAACGCTCCCCCCACAAATGACTATATCATATCTACCATGGACTTTTTTGAGTTCATGTTATCTATATAAGTACTGATTTTGGACAGTGATAAATTGTTATTAATTGCAACGTTATCAGTAATCTAGTATCAATAGTCCTTCAAAAGACTATAAGCCTGCAGTATTACAGACAAAATTATTCAATTAATTTTATTCACTGATTTAAAAACTTTTATTTGAATGTTTTACTGTATTCGAAGAATTTGAACATTTAAAAATATATCCATTTTAATATCTATAAATTATAAGAAGAGATTGAAACATTTTATAATTCCAGTGTCAATTAAAGGAAATTATATTTGAAAAATTAAATTTAACGTTATTTTTATTTTAATTAAAAGAGATTGGGTTTCACCATGTTGGCCAGGATGGTTTCGATCTCTTGACCTCATGATCCACCCGCCTCAGCCTCCCAAAGTGCTGGGATTACAGGTGTGAGCCACCACGCCAGGCTAAATTTAACATTTAACAAATATTGGTACTGCCACTCATAAAAGGGTTGTTTGTTTGCTTGTTTGTTTTGCCAAAAAGGGCTTCCTGGATTCCTTTATTCAATTTGATGAATTGAATCGTAAAAAATGAACTCTGTCGCAAATGAGAAAAATAAAAGGTGTTAATCAAAGGAGAAAATTCTAGAAAAGTTTCTCTATTGTTGATGTACCCATGGTCATATTGACAAAGTTAATGAGATTTTGATATGTGAATGTTAAACCTCTTATTAAGGAGAAAAATGTGTGAGCCCTTTGAAGAATTTTAGTAAACATTTACCAAAATCAATGGTTGTATTAGATAACAAGCTTACATTTCCATTTTACATTTTCACTTATTTCTAAAAGTAGCTAGCTTTATTTAAAAAAAGAGAACATTCACACATATATGCAAGTAAGCCTATCAGAATTATTTATGATCTTATTCTCTATCTTACAGATATTTTGTCTTGGTTAATAAGAACTTTGAGAGTTATGAAAGAGAAAAAGATATAATAGCAATTTAGATAACAACTAAAAACTAAATAAGCATGATACAGAGAAAATTAACTAGCTTTTATTTGTAAAAGATTAACACATTTGGAAATATAAGAATTGGTAAGAATTGTAAGTAACTCTGTAAACTGTAAACTCAAAAACAAAAACACAAAAAAAAAACCTTTTGTGCTTTGTTAAAATGTTAATGGCAGCATTTTAAGATGTGTTCTTTCATACCATTTTTATAAGCTCCTAGCCTTTAAAACATCAAATATAAGCTCTCAGTTTTTATTTTTAATACTCTTTCCAAGTTGAAAAATAAGTACATAAACTATTTTAGAGTAGCTGATTTCAGGATGTTAGCCTATTTTTTTCTTCTGTAATAAGATACTTCTAGTAACGAATATTGCTTATAACATTAATGAAGGGAAATTATAAATTAAAATTTGTGTTTTATATTCATATCTGATTTTTCTGAAGATCCAAAATAGCATGAGAAAAATTAAACCCTCAACAACAAGAAAAAGGAGAAAAAACATAGTAAGCATTTGCTTGGGTGCTTCATACACAGCAGTCTTTTCAGCTCCACTTTAGAGAAATGGAAAATGAGTCTATGTGTGCAATATACTCACTCTGGAGAGCCAGAATCACACCCATACAAAGTTCTAGGCTGGTAGCAGATTTTACTTGCTCTTGTGTTCTGAGCTCCATTTACTTTCTGCATTGATTCAGTGCCTTGCACAAGCCAGACTTCCACCTCAATTGTTTTTGCATAAGTTTAATATTTCCTTGGGCAACCTTCAAGCAAACCTGAGCTGCTTGCTTGCTCTGCCCAAGTTATTTTCTAATACACTAATTATTGTTTTTGTTAGTGCTCTGTTTATATGACTGCACAGGTTTTGCCAGTGTCATTTTCCTCATAAGCCCTGGAATTGTTTGTGGCAATTTTGTAGAATGCAAGGTCTTTCACAAACATCTATATTGTACTCAAGCAGATATAAAGATATTACTGAAACACCTTGCTCCAGAAAGCAAAGATGCTTTCAAGAATAAAAGAGATATACCTAAATGCTAAAGAGGCTAATGTTAATAGAAAAGCCATTGATTAGGCAGTGATAATGGACAGCATGATAGAATAAAAATTAGAAATATCTATAATATATTGATACTGTAAAATCCCATCAGTATGTTCACATAAAAAAGCTTCAAATGAAAAATGTATAAAAACTAAGACTGTTGACATTAGTAGTAGTAGTATACATCTTTATTAGTTTGAATTTATTTTAAAAAATAATTTTATTAAATGTTTGTTTTTTTTGAGACGGAGTCTTGCTCTGTCGCCCAGGCTGGAATGCAGTGGCACAATTCTGGTTCACTGCAACCTCTGCCTCCTGGGTTCAAGTGTTACTCCTGTCTCCACCTCCTGAGTAGCTGGGATTACAGATGTTAACCTCTATGCCTGGCTAATTTTTGTATTTTTAAAATAGAAACGGGGTGTCACCATGTTGGCTAGGCTGGTCTCAAACTCCTGACCTCAGGTTATCTGTCCCCCTTGGCCTCCCAAAGTGCTGGGATTACAGGTGAGAGCCATCACACCCGGCCTGTATTAGATGTTACAGGTTTATATGTGGTTCTGATTATCTCACAATGTTAAGCATTTGTTAGTATAAAATCTAAATTTTGTGAGCAGTTTTCCAAGAAAAAAATAAAGAAGGCTAAACACAGGGAACTGTGAATAAGCCAAAGCATTCTAAAAAATAAAGTAGAATATTATGAGAAACAGAAAGGCTTATCAGCTCCATTTCTCAATAAGATAGTTTAAAAAGTACTTCCCAAATCTGATGGAAGATAGCAACTTGATCTATTGTCAGAGAGGAAACTGACTGTTGCTCTCACCAACTCTGGTTTCCAAGGTGACATAAGCTTTGGATCACCTACCAAAATGTAATATGTGACACACCTAGGAAAGCATTGTATTTCTGGAAATTAATGCAATGTGTGAAATTAAGAAAATTAAACCTGGGCAACATGGGGATACAAAGAAAAAACTTCAGGTTACAAAGAAATGCATGAGGTTTCAATGTTCTTTTGATGTAAAAAAATGAACTCTATCATAAAAAGTGGCCTACGACAATGTTCTAATGCAGATTGTTGAGAGAACTTAGAAGATACAATGAGGACTCATGTTTGAACTGGAAATAAGTTGATTGACAAACCATGACCCATGCCTGACAGAGTGGGATTTTTTTTCTATCTCTGCAATTATTACTCACTCTTTGAAAAGTGTGAAAAAAGTATGAATATAACAAGGAAATGAATAAAACATATGATGAAATGACTTTAAATAGTGTAGGATTAGAAATACAATTCTATACTCATTCAATAATTTATTGTATTCTATGTTATTTGAAGTATGTAGGTGTTTTGATGAAATGATTTGTTAAAATAGTAAAATTAGTATAAGAAAATGTAAATTACTTATGAAAACTATTCTTAGAGAAGTAAAAAATTAATTATATGTGTAGACTTTTCATTCTTTAGAGTAAATGTATTCACAGTTGATAAATTAAGCATTAAACAAAGTAAAACAAACAAACAACAAAAAAGAAAACAGTAACTATCTGAAACAAAAGACCCTTGGATCTGATTACTTATAGCAATGGTCCCCAGCCTTTTTGGCACCAGAGACAGGTTTCATGGGAGGACAATTTTTCCACTGCTGGGAGAATTGGGGGTGATTATTTTAGGATGAAACTGTTTCACCTCAGATCATCAGGCATTAAATTCTCATAAGCAGCGCACTACCTGTGTCCCTCACATGAGCAGTTCGCAATAGGGCTCCCACTCCTATGAGAATACAATGCCTCTGCTGACCTGACGGAGGCAGAGCTCAGGTGGTAATGTGAGGGACTGGGAGTGGTGGTAAATATGGATAAAGCTTCAGTTGCTCACCCTCCGCTCACCTCCTGCTGTGCAGTCTGGTTCCTAACAGGCTATGGACAGTTACCACTTTGTGTCTGGGGTTTGGGGACTCCAGACTTAAACAGTACAGTTTCCTATTGTGGTATTTGTTAACCTCACTGCTTTTTTTGGTCTTAGTGCCATATTTTTCTGCTTACTATTATTTCTGACATACAAGACATGTCAATAAATATTACTGAAGTAAAACAGAGAAATTAATGATGAAGAAAAACCAAGAAATTATTAAGCTTTAATCCAAAGTTCCCTAAAATTTGATAAAGTTCTACAGACTTAAATTTTAAAAAGACATCTATTAAACAGACAAAAAAAAAAAAAAACACTCTTCAAAAATTGTAGAGAAAATTGTCTGAGGATACCCCCCAAATAATAAATTAAACTGGAAACATGTTGCAGATTTTACTTTTATTACTATTGATTCAGAAAACCTAAATAGAGAATGCATAAATCACAATCTTCACCTTCATCTTGCTCTTCTTCTAGTCTGAAGCCCCATAAAAACAACAGGGCATTGGTCTGGGATCCTTTGGATCAGTTGTGTCCTCACTCTACAGTGGCTTCTAAGGCTACCCAACTTTGAGACACAACATTATGACATACTAGACAAGAATGGACATCTTGGAGAAACACATGATTGCTCATTTATTAGTTTGGTAGTAAAACAAGTGGAAAGTATCTCAAAAGTTTCTAAATATCTTCCCAACTGTCCAATCTAAACCTTTGTGTCTTACAGGAGATTAACATTTTCTTTCTTTCTTTTCTCTCTTTCTCTCTTTCTTTCTTTATTTCCTTCCTTCCTTCCTTCCTTCTTTTTTTCTTCTCTTTCTTTCTTTCTTTTCTATTTTTTGAGACAAGGTTTCACTCTGTCACCTAGGCTGGAGTACAGTGGTGCTATCAAGGCTCACTGCAGTCTTGACTTCTCAGGCTCAAGTGATCCTCCCACCTCAGCTTCTGGAGTAGCTGAGAGGCACATGCCACCATGCCCAAATAAATTTTATTTTTGCCACTCTGTCACCAAGCTGGAGTGCAGTGGCACAATCTCAGCTCACAGCAATCTCCACCTCCCAGGTTCAAGTGATTCTTTTGCTTCAGCCTCCCCCAGTACTAATTTTGATATTTTCATAGATTTGGGGTTTTGTCATGTTGGCCGGGCTGGTCTCGAACTCCTGGGCTCAAGCAGTCTGCCAGCGTCTGCCTCCCAAAGTGCTGGGGGCCACTGTGCATGGCCTGAGATTAACATATTCTTAATAGAAAATAATATGAGTAAATCCACCAATTCTTGAAATTACAAACTAATAAAATATATTAGTAAGTAGAATTTTTTAAAAATTATTTTACTGAATAAAACAGGAGAAATATTTGCAACCATATATCCAATAAAAGTGAGATGTGAGATTCCTATAACTCAACAGCAAATAAAAATAAATAAATAAACTGTTAAGAAATGGCCATAGGACTTAACTAGACATGTCGCTAAGAAGATATACAAATTGTCAACAGGTATATAGAAATATCAGCACGACTAATCATCAGGGAAATATAAAGCAAGATATCAATGAGTTATTATCTCATACCTATTAGGATGGCTATTATTGGAAACATCAATAATTGATATATATTGGATACACTGTGGAGAAGTCAAAACCCTTTTACACCGTTGATGAAAATGTAAAATAGTGCAGCTAGCATGGAAAATAGCGTGGAAGTTCCACAAAAGAAATTAAAAATAGAATGATCGTATGATCTAGCAATCCAATTTCTGGGTGTATATATATAAAAGAATTGAAATTAGAATCTCAAAGTGATATCCACACTCCTATGTTCAGTGAAGCATTTTTCTCAATAGTATTCAAGATATGGAAATGACCCAAATGCACATCAGAAGGTGAAAGAAAATTTGGTGTACATACAAAATGAAATATTATTCAGCCTTAAAAATGAAAGAAATGGTGCTCTTTGCAACAACATGGATGAACTTAGAAGATGTTATGTTACATGAAACACTCCAGTCACAGATGGACAACTACTGCATTATTTTTCTTATATGAAGCACATAAAATTGTCAAATGTATAGAAGTTGGCAATTGAATGGTAGTTACTAGGGAATGGGGGAAAGAAGGAGATACAGGTTTTGTTCAGTGGATATAAAATTACAATCCTAAGCTATTTTTAATAGTGTGGTGATGAACATATGAGTGCATGTGTCTTTTGGTAGAATGATCTATTATCCTTGAGGTATATAGTATATGCCCAATAATGGGATTACTGGATTGAATGGTAGCTCTGTTTTACGGTCTTTGAGAAATATCTAAACTATTTCTACAGTAGTTGAACAAATTTACATTTCCACCAAAAGTGCATAATTGTTCCCCTTTTTCTCTGCAGCCTCACCAGCATCTGTTGTTTTGTAACTTTTAATAACAGTCATTCTTAATGGTGTGAGATGCTATCTCATTGTCGTTTCGACTTTCATTTCTCTGATGATTACTGACATGGAATTTTTTATATGTTTTTTGGCTACTTGTATGTTTTCTTTTGAGAAATGCCTCTTATGTCCTTTGTCCATATTTTAATGGTTTTTTTGTTTTTTTGCATGTTGGTTTAGGTACCTTGTAGATTCCAGATATTAGACCTTAGTTGGATGCATAGTTTGCAAATATTTTATCACGTTATATAGGTTGTCTATTTCCTCTGTTGATGGTTTTGGGATGTGTGTGTGTGTGTGGTTTTTTTTTTTTTTTCTGTACAATATTTCTTTAGGTTGATTGGGTCTCACTTGCCAATTTTTGTTTTTGTTGCAGTTTTATTTTTTGGAGACTTCGTCAAAAATTATTTGCTGAGGCTGATGTCAAGAAGATGATGTTCTAGGTTTTCTCCCAGGACTTTTATACTTTAATTTTTTATTGATACATTTAAACCTTTAACCCATCTTGAGTTAATTTTTGTTTATGGTGAAAGATAGAGGTCTGGTTTCATTCTCCTGCATATGGCTACCCAGTTATACCAGAATCATTTATTGAATAGAAAGTCCTTTCTCTATTTCTTGTCTTTGCCAGTCTTGTCAAACATAAGATGGTTGTAGGTGTGCAGCTTTGTTTCTGAGTTTTCTATTTTGTCCTTTTGGCCTATTTTCCATTTTTGTACCAGTACCATGCTGTTTTGGTTACTGTAGCCCCTGTAGTATAGTTTGAAGTCAGGTAGTGTAAAGCCTTTGACTAGGTTCTTTTTTCTTAGGATTCCTTTGATTATTCACGCTCTTTCTTGGTTCCATATGAACCTATGTGTCCATCAATGGTGGACTGGATAAAAAAATGTGGTACATATATGCAATTAAATACTACACAGCTGTAAAAAAGAATAAAATTTTGTCCTTTGCAACAACATGGATGGAGCTGGAAGCCATAATTCTAAGTGAATTGATGTAGGAACAGAAAACCACATACCACATTTTCTCACTTGTAAGTAGGAGCTAAACATTGAGCACATATGAGCATAAGTATGGGAATAATAGACACTGCAGACTACTGGGGGCTGGGTGATAGAAGTAATGGGGATGATGGGTTGAAAAACTATTGAGTATTGTGCTTACTGCCTGGATGTAATATCTACGTAACAATCCTGCGCATGTACTCTCTGTATCTAAAATAAAAACTGAAATTAAAAATACTTTTTGCTATAAAATAAAATTATGCTTCTACAAAGTGAGTAAGTTTTAGACATCTATTGCACACAATAGATTTCTAGTAAAGTATCGTAGGATTTAAGAAGATAGATCTCATGTTAAATCCTCTTACCACACACACACAGACACACACAAAAATACAAAGCAAAGAGGCATAAGGAAGTTTTGGGATTGATGAACAGGTTTACTGTCTAGATTATGATGACAGTAATACAAGTGTATACATACATCCAAACTCACCAATTGTATGTGTTAATTATGTGCAGTGTTTTTTCAAATATGTCAATAAAGCTGGGAAAAATTATATCGAATATTGACCAGTTTATTTTGATTCTATAAGAGAAGAATAATTTTCAAGAATTTCCCAGGAAACACTGAAAATAAAGAGTAATACGAGAGAAAATATCCTGAAGATATTTCTTGAGGATATTTAAAAATGCAAATGCACTGTATATTTACAGTGCCTTGTTTGGTAAAAGAGTTTGAATCAATAAAACAATACAGATGTAAAGACAAAAATGGACAGATTTTACTATATAAATTTTTATGTTTGTGTATATTTGTAGACATCATAATTATGTACAAATATGATATTGAAAGAAAATATCTGCAATAATTATAAGAGATTGGCATTCCTAAAGTAAAAACAATTTCTACAAATTAATAAAAATCTCATCTGAACAAGTAAATGGCAGAACATAAAGACAAATGACTAAAAATATTGTTAGTCACTGATTATTTAATATATTCCAATTAACATATTGTTACATTGCTTTTATTTTGATTGATAAAAGTTAATTTGAGAACATTTAATAATAGATTAGTATTAAAAAAATTCTCATGCACTGTATGTGGATGTAAAAATTAGTATAATCTTTTTAGAATGTATTCTTATGTATTTGAAAATTAAACATGCATTACCATTCAACCAAGGATACCATTCAACAGAGTATTTTATATCATGCATTAGATTTAAACTCAGTGATGAATTTAATAACAAAAATATTTTGGAATTGAAGTTACTTTTTTTATGAAACTGCATCTAATGATTATCTTTATGACATTTAATTCATTCATTATATTTAGTTTCCAAGCACTATGTAGTTTCACAAACCCATTTCTTTATCTTTGAGGAGAAAATTTAAGATTTTGAAAAATATAGTTACATTAGTTACATTCCTTTGACTATTCACGCTCTTTCTTGGTTCCATATGAACCTATGTGTCCATCAATGGTGGACTGGATAAAAACGTGGTACATATATGCAATTAAATACATTTAAACAAGGATAAGAAAGCAATAAATGATGACAAAGTATAAAATATTATACTTATTTACTCAGCGAGAAAAATGTATTCAATTTAGTTACCCACTGGCTTAGAAAGCCTGAGTTATTACTGATGCAATGAATCAGAAGCAAACTAGGTGTCCAAGCAACAGATCTAGTAACAGGTATTCATAGAGTCAATGAAAGTAAAATTCCTTAAATAAAGAAACGTAATTTATAAGCAGCAATTATTGCTTTTAGAGCAATGAAAATCTCTTACCTAGGCACCAGTAGTGCCTGATGAACTGTAAATTAGCAATAAGTTTTTCTTGATTAATTCAAAGGGTTGAATAATGTATGATCTCTGACGTTGGAATAAAACAATCAGTACAAAGAGGCAAAGTGTCCTTTGTTGGACACCCTTACCCCAGAATGTGAAACAGAAGTGTCGTCCATGCCAAATGAAAAATTTAAAAAAAAAATTCTGTTTCTGAGTTAATGATCTTTGTACCTATGTATATTTGAGTCCCTCATAAATTGCTAAATTTTTGTGCTGGATCTTTGTATTTAGTTTAATTATTCTATTTTTTTCTAATTTTCATCAGAGATACTAACATAATTCTGGGGGAAAACCAAAGTCGGTTAAATACAATAAAACTCTTGATGGACCAAACCCTTTCTCCCCAGATCATATATAGTAAATCATCTGATCACCTTCTCTTTATTTATCAGGATAACTTTATTGCCCACGTGTTTCAGGGTCTAATGTTCTTTCACATTAATTAAAAGCTGTATTAAATGGACACCCTGTTACTCCTACTATCTGTGCAAGAATATATATGAAAAATGTGAGGTTTATATTTTAGTATAGAGAGAAATGAAAACTTTTTTTTAAATTTCATATTTGTAGTGTGTTTTCTTTCTGTGAATTTACAAATAACCCAACTAACTTTCTTAGCAAAGATATCTTGTTGCTGTCATGGATATTTCATAAGCATAAATCATATTTCAAATATAAATCATGTGTAAAAATCAAAGATAAAATTGCAGTTAAGATGAAAATCAAGTTTTCTAAGTTTATTTTATAAACTTCTCAGAATCAGTGCTTAAATGCACAGAAAGACAAAACAGAAACCAAACAAAATTTGGATGCAACAATATAGAGTTTAAAATGCATTTTTTAATGTGTGAGTTTTAGAGCAAATATACATTATAGTGTATTTTTTCCTTTCTTGTGTTCACCATCTAGCAATTTCTTGATCTTCTTCCCATATCTGATTATGACCAATAAGTAAAACACACTGTGGTCATGTTATATTTTATTAATGATGGACTGTTTAATAATTTATTCTATAAATATTTAGTAAGAACCTAACATGCAAGTAATTATATTAGGCACCAAAATTATTGCATATATAATGAACAAACATATTTAGATAACTTACATTATTATTTCTTTATAATTCTGTGCCATTTTTAGAACTGAAGATATATTTCTATATACTATGTGGGTAGAGACTCCAAGAAGATGATAAATGAGAGAAAAAAGAGAGTTTGGCAGATATTCAACTAAATCAATATTTTCAGAGAGAAAGGTTTGGGCAAAACCACCATGCTGGTAAGTGCTGACTGCTTTAGAGTCATGAAAAGATCAAGGACTAGCACATTTTGAAATGTGGCATGTGCTGGAGTTTAGTATGATTCATGACCCTTGATGGATTGTAAATTCAAAAAGATCATTCCGGCTGAATAGATTAGAGTAGAGTGGTGTCAACAGCCTGAGGAACCTAGCCAAACAACACTGAACATGAACTACAAAGTGCTTTTGGCATTTGTTGTTATTTAGGCAATATTGCTATTATAGGGTAAATTTATAGAAAGCATTCATAGAATCTGAGCAATGTATCCCTGAGGTAGAAATAATATGGTGTCTGGGTAAAGAATGTGAATTCTTTAAAAAGGAGAGCAGGTTCTGGAGTAATGTGACAGCTGCAGTGGTTTCTTGTGCAAAATAATAAAACACTGTCTGTACAATATGTGCCATGCCCAAAACACGTTAGGCTGCTTGAATTCATTCTGGGATTTATAAACTAATGGTATTGCTAAATTTCAAAACTCTGAATCAGAAAATAACAATTGTCTGTAACCTAAGTTTTAGTTGTTGTGTTTTAGAGTTTCACATAATTTTAATGCTTTACAATGTCTTAAGCAATATACAGCCTACTGCTTCCCTTCTATAACTCCTAACCAAGTTAATTTAGCATACTTCAATTTATCTCAAAAATGGATGTAATACATTTAGATCAAGGGATAATTATTCTAATGGGAATAAGGAATATACTATGCTTTTTAAAAAAAATTTCACTCACTCTAGGACAGAAGGAACTTGTATAGACAAATCTAATTTTATTGTCTCTCAGAGTTTTTTGGTTCTCAGTGTAAAATGACGCTGCAGTCTTTTTGGCTATACTGAGTTGACAGGCTACAAACTCTAATGTAGTTATTGAAATTTGAAGGAGGAGAAATAAATAGCAGCACTTGTCTTTTTTAAGCCTGTACCTATTGAAACATAAGATCAAAGAGTAAACAGAATAGAAGACAAAGTAAGAACTTAACTCCAGATGCAGCTCACACTGAGGACAGTGGTCTATACAACTTTATTGATGCAAAGACCTATATCACTTTACATTTTCAGTTATCCAAAATCGGGCTGCAGGTATAGTCAGTGTAGCCTTACAATTCCTATAGTCAGCTGAAATTCATTGTATGTTGGTTAGCTCATGTTTATTTTCTCTTCCAAACTCATTTATTAGATTAAATCACTCACCAAGCCCTAAGGTGAAATTAGTAAAGAAAAGAAAGGCAAAAAAACTGCTTATGTACTTATGTCCACAATAGCCGCCTTCATTCTCTGCACGTGCTCTCATTTAGTCACTGGAATGCAAAATACATTCCAAACATTATCAGAGTTAATGTTTAATATTCAACAAAACACTTTAGCACGGCTTTGGCCCACAACATTCCACATTCATCATCAGTTTTTGTTAAAGATCATGACCTCCATGACACTTTTTAATGGATATTCTTTCGTCAGCTTGTTAACATTTCAGCTTCAATTGGAACTATTTGCCATTTGCTTCCTCTTGAAGTAGTCTCCAACTTTGATTTGAGTGGCAAAAAACTCACAGAGATTTCCAGTTTCGGCTAGGATGGAGTAATTTTGTTAAGCCAAAAGTCCTATCCAGAATGAATAGAAAAGCTAGATAAAATAATGAGAACAATGATAATATCGCTGAAAAATAAGTTCCTTAGAATGCTCCTGTGGCAATCACGTCATTATGATCCAGTATCTAAGAAAGAAAGGAACCTAATAAGAAGGAATCAATATTCTGTTGCACCACTGGTTTTATTTTCTTCTTAGGATTTCACTGTTTTTCATACAGAGTGAGAAGCTGAGATACACAAAATTCTAGAAGTTAGAAGAGATTTCATTAATCTTCACTGGAATGTGAAAACAAAATTTTGGCATTTGTGACTACCAAGGTAAAAAAAAAATGTTCGGGGCCAAGGTCCCAAAGAAAACAAAAGTACCAAAATATGAGCAGGGGAATTAGTCCATTTTCTTTTTGAGCCGTTTGGCAATATTTTATGTTGTACCAGAAAAGATGTTGAAAGTCAAGAAGAAAGAATATAAAAAAAGAGACCAGGTCTGTGGGAATGTATTCTCTTCCCAGGTCCACAGGGGGTGTAATTTCAAAGGCAAGAACTTCCCAGCGCCATAACCTTGCCACCCCCATCCTGGGTGTTAAAGGTCTTTGTTTTAATTTTCACACGTGTGGGGAAGAATCAAAGGTCAATCACTCCAGTGGAAGTTTAAAGGAACTCCTTTCATTGGCCAGGGGACTTAGAGAAGGTGGGAATGCCTACCAGGTTAAAAGTCTCCTTCTTCCACTCCTCTTTGGATTCCATACTTGGGTCCCCCTTGCATTCCCTTCGCGGAAGCTGCTTTCCTCCCCCAGGATTCCATACTGGATCCCCTTCCACAATCCTTGTGGAAGCTTTCTCTCTCTCATCTCTTTCTCTCTCTCATCTCTCTCTCTCTGCCTAAATACATGACTTTCTGCAAAAATTCTTTGGGGTCCGATATTTACTTGTGAGCACGATGCGCCGTGGTCCCCTCTCCCATTCTTGGGTGTATGAGAGATCAAGAGCCTGGAAAAACATCCTCTCGAGAGAGCTAAATGCTCTCCTGCACCCCAAAACCCGGCAACAGGCCTTTTTTGGTAATTTCCACCAAAAGGAAACAAAATTGCTGAGAGAAAAAAATTGGGATTCAGTACTTGCCAAAAAGAATAAATTCAATTATAAAACCAATAATAATATTTTCTATTTCTATACATTATAGGGGTAAACATACCAGAAATTCAAACCAGAGAGTACCAAAGAAGCTCCAAAAATTACTATCATTTCTTGGGTCAGTATTAATGTGGTCTGCTCTCACTTTTCATTCCTATCAGAGAATAATGTTATCTCTCTGCAAAATTATAAAGCATCATTGAAATCCTTTATACTTTTTTATGCATAATTTTCATGATTAATTTTATGTGCCAACTTGGTTATACTATGGTGCTCAGTTGTTTGGTAAAATACTAGTCAACTACATATTGCTGTGAATGTATTTTTACATGTGATTAACATTTACAATTAGTTGACTTTAAACAAATGACTTGCAATAATGTGGGTAGACTTCATTCATTCATATGAATCCATAAGAGCAAACATCAACTGTTACTTGAATTTCCAGCCTACAGGCCTACCTTACATATTTCACACTTGTGAATTCTCACAATTGGGCAAACAAATTTCTCAAAATTTGTCTCAGTCTCTCCCCCTCCCTTTGTCTCTCTCTTCTCCCTTCTTTTCTCTCTCTATTCCCCTCTGCCTCCATAGATAGATAAATAGATATTTCATTGGCTCTGCTGCTTAAGAGATCCCTGACTCACACAGTAAACATTAAAACATTAATGTCTAGTCATAAAATAAAGAAGACCAAGAGAAAAAGAAAAAAGTGGGTACTAGAAACAAAATCGAAGATGTATAATATTTTAGAGTTATCACATGTGTATTTAAAAATAAATGGGAATACTATGTTCCCCAATATAAAGAATGAATAGAAAATTTTACCATAGAACAGAAATAATAAAGAACCAAATAAAAATACTAGAACTTGGAAACGGAATAATGGTTATTAAAACCACAATAGATTATTTGAGCATGAGATTGGTCATATCACAAGAGGATTCCTGAACCAGAATCCAGATGAGTAAAACTTTCTATGAATTGAAAATTAAAAAAAAGTAGTATAAAAGATACATGACACAAAGTAAATGGATTGATATACATATAATCAGAGTGTTAGAAAAAGATAAAAGAGACAGTGAAGCAGAAGTTATAATTTAAGAAAGATATCCCGAGAATTTTCTGAAACCTATATGGGCTAATTACTTAATAAAATAAAGGAATGTTGGGCAAATATTATAAAGCAACTGATTCTACTATAGTGATTTTTTTGTTTGATTGATTTTTTATCATGTCAAAATACGTATTTAAATAAAATAATTGTATATAATATAGAATTACATTTTCCATATTGGCTGATAGTACAAGATGAGAGTAGTATATGAAAAGAGCAGCATTAATAGGTATTTTTAAGCATAGTAATAACATTGCAGAATCAATAAGCTGAATATTAAATATAAATGTAAGTTTCTTAGATAATATGGAAAAAGTTTAGTTTACGTAGTCCAAATTGCAAAGTTTAGATTTACAGAATACTGTGTTGAAATACTTGGCTCCCTAAAGAATGCTAACAGAATCTGAACCATTATTATTTTAATGCTGTTAACACAGAAGTCCTTTACTTAAGTCATAGCAATATGATGATGAATAATGAAAGAGCCATCATCTTATTATATTTTTACATTTGAAAATGATATGCACCGTATACATTTCTATAACAATGCCACATTTCAAAGGGGAGTGTTCTGGGAAATATGTTATATTAGAAATAAGGCAAAAACGTAATGTTTCCTTGGTAGGTATGTAGAGAATGTAAAAGAGATAAGTAGATATAGTTAGTCTGGTGTTCATCAAGAAATGTATTTGATGTCTAGAGATTTTACATAATTTGAAAGATGATTATGAAGGTTTTTGAATAAGGTTGTGTGGAACACAGAATAGATTAAGGGAGTAAGAATTTTCAGAGCTTATAGTTGCTTTTAAGTATCCTAATATAGTTGACAAAAGAAGTACTGAGAGAGTATACTTAGAAAAATGCAGTAGAAATTAAACATAAAATTATATTTATTATGTTATGAAGTTCATTACTTTTGTTTCAAAATCTAATGTTCCATAGATGAAATAATCCTGTCCTGCCATTATTTGTTAAGTTCATCTTTGAAGGCACTGTACAAGATATTTTTGAATATGTAAAAGATGTAGACATTATTTCTGTCCTCATAGAACAACCAGACAAGCAAAAACGTATTTTTATTATTAGCTTGAGAATTCTAATGCCTCAAGAAAGGTGATAAATAGCTCTTTAAGTTCAGAGGGAGAAGTAATTTCCATCTGTTTGTGATAGGGGTTATGATGGTGGTGGGAATACAATGGGGTTTTTACAAATTGAAAAGGTCAGTTTCCAGAAATGTATTTGTTTTTTGAGGGCTGAAATGGAAATGAAACAAATTATGTAGAAGCACAGGGAAAGTATAGGCAATCATCATGATATATTTAGCCAAAACTAAATATATAGCAAGAGCAAGGGAAAAAAAAAAGGTTTTGTCAGGTCTTTAGTGACCTTGAATATCAGCATCAAGTTGTAAAATATTTGCTGAGTTGTTAAATGTGTCTTTGGACATTTTCCTGGGTTTTTGAATATTATTCCTCTAGAAAGATTTTGATAGCATTTTCTCAAGGAGAGATTTAAGAAGAGCTGATGTTCTGTTAGTTCTGGTATTGAGATAATAAAGTCCTGAAGAATAGCATTTGCATTGAGAATATGAAGAAAAGGGGTAATGAAAGGAATATTACAGAGCTAGATCAGCATTAACTAGGAACTGATTATTTGAATTAAAATGAGGTACACAATGATAGCTTGAAGGTTTCCAGACTAAAGACCTTGAAGGATCGTGAAGCCATTTAAAGAAATAAGGCATACAAAATGAAGAGAGGTTTGAAATCAAATCATGAATCAAATTTTGCTCATGCAGAATATGGCTCTAGCTCCTAAAATAAAGAGTGCATTAGAAGCACATCATACTTTCAGCTTGTAAGCAAAGAGAAGATAACTTCTGATTGATAAATGGATATGCCGTTATTAGGAATATATAATTTAATATTACTGAAGGGAAAACCTTCATATTTTGTAGATATAAAGATGGCCAAAACTTTCTCCCATTCCTGCATACACAAACTGTTAGAATGTGAACTTACTTCTTCTTTCTTCAGGAGGTGGAATCTATCTCCCCCACCATTTGAATCTGGAATTTGCCCTGTAATTTGCATAGGGGAATGAACCATTAGCAGATGTGAGGAAAGTGTTGGCTTGAAACATGCTTTTGCACTGTAACTTGCAATTTCTGGCTACTGGAAGTCCTGAACCACCGTACAAATAAACCAGGAGCTTTCTTCTAGGTAACCATGTGAAGAATAAGATAGACATTCACAGGCATCAATCTGAGGTTCCAGACATACCAGTGAGCAAATGCTATGTTGTTGGCAGATGACTAAATGGGAAGAACTGCTCAGATAACTGTAAGTGTCTTGAGAAATACCATAAACTGTTGTTTTAAGCCAATAGATTTTCAGGTCACTTATTTCAGAACAAATAGGAACCAATATATAAATTGATGTCTACGAGTGGGAATTCCACCTTAGCAAAAGCATAAATTATTGATTTTGGTATCAGGAACCAGGTATACAAAATGCACCCTGGAAAAATAACAGAAATCTGTTAGGAAAGACAAGAAAAATGACAAGATTTTAGACATCTTTTAAGACTTCTAAAGGGATTGCCCTATAGCAGTTAGGCAGCTTTTAAGACTTTTAAAGGATTGCCCTATAGCTATTAGCCATGTGATCTAAGCTAAAGAGAACTCAGTTTTATAAAATTTTCTGGATGTGTCTTTTGAAGTAGGGAGTGGATTCAAGGTTAATAGAAAACTCACTATTCATTTCCGATAGTTGTATAGGTGGATGTAACCATGACTTGGATGAAATGATTGAGATTATTTCAGTTGCAAAATGGGATCTGATTGATAAAGTTGCATTGACTGTTACTAACTTCAATCACAGTCCATTTGTATAAAAGCGAAGGTCATTACAGTGGACAGAAGGTTTCATCAAAGGGTAAAGTTAAAAACCAAAGAGAGCAGTAAACTGGGAAACAATTACCAGGAAACAGATCAAATATCCAGCCTGAATTTGTAATTGCTTCATATTTTTCTGTTTTGAATACAAGTAACCATATTGATTATTTTCTTTTTTGCTTCACTTCATATGTTGGGTCTATGGGGTAAATAACTTGTCTTTTTCATTTATTTATTTGGAATAAGAAACAGTGCTTTTGAGGAACTACAGTCAATGAACTTCTGTATCTGGACCTGATGCAGTTTGTGAGATAATGAATTGTAAACCCAGTGTCCAAACTGAAAAAGAATTTGGTGGTTCTGGGATACAGATTAACATTTTTTTATGAGTTAGTGGCTTAGACTGAGTTCTACAAAACATACTCAGAGGAAATTGCTTGCATGGTGTCCATTAGTAAATGCTCTTAGAAACAGGTCTTTGGAGGTTTAAAGAAAGCCTCTTTAAGCAGAGAAAATTTGAACTCCAATGAAGAGAGGTGAACCTTCAAAGCTGACCCAGGCTATCACAATGAGGCCAAGCTTTTATGCCCAGCATCCATAGATTGCTTGTGCAACCTTCACTAGAAGATATATTAGCAGAGGCACTCTCTTAGTATGAAGACAATTCCTAGGATGGGGTTACCTTTTGAGCTTTTTGATATAAATTCTCTGGCAGCAAAGGGAAAGATTGCTTTTGTCATTAAATAAGGATCTAAGGGACAGATCATATTATCCACTAGAGTGAACCAATTACTGGCCAGAGACCTGTTGACAAATTGAAAAAAATGCCAAAAATTCCTCCCATGCTAGCATGAATATTCACTTTAAACGTAATTTTATCATTTCCTCTGTCAAGACAAAAATCTGCTCTCTCCTTGCTTCTTGAATCTGAAGTTGGTCATTCAGTTTTATTTATTTATTTATTTATTTATTTATTTATTTATTTATTTATTTTTTGCTCAGTGAGATGCTTGAAGACATGTCAAAAAAATGAGGATAAACTATCACTTGAAAAGAGAGCATGAAGGAAAGCACAGAGACAGAGATATAGCAATCAGTGTTGTTCCATTAATTCCAACTAAGGTCTGGGACATGCACCATAGCTATCTTAGACAATTAACTCACAGAGTTGTCCCAGACCAGAACTTCCTATCCATCCATAACTCTTAAAATTTTTAAAATCGTTGTAGCATAAAAGCCACTAAATGTTGAAGTGGTTTGTTTTGCATATAACTGAAACACATATTCATCAGATAGGTATATATAATTATTTTGTTTCTTTCATTATAAATTAATATTTTTTTAATTCTATGGTGCAGGTTTAAGGAATATTGATTGGCTAGATTATTCAAGGATAAAATTAGCTAACAAAAAGCATTAAAAGTGAAATGATGGTTTGAAAAATTTATAAAATAAGTGAAAAATAAAATGATTTATGGAGAGCACAACCAGTATATGAAATGATCTATAATTGACATAGAAGTAATTGCCCTCATTATTCTATTTGTCCAAGAAAAAATAAATAGACTCTCACTATTTTAAATATGTGTTTATTACCTAATAATATTCATTTATCTCAAAGGGAAAATGAAATGCACACCATCAGTATGTTTGCAAATAATAACCATTTGTGAAATAGACCATGTGAAATAATTTGAAAAATGCATGCATTATAAGAAAACTACAGCAGGGCAAAGCAGCAGGATACCTTCTGCTTTAGTTTATTTTCCATATTTAATATCTAAAAGTTATCATTTATATATATTTACTTGCATGGTTACAAAAGTATCTTTGTAATAGTACATTATTTAGGAAAAATATTGAAAAAAATGTATATATGATGAATTGATAAAATTAGATTTAATATTGAATTTTTAACATCATTGTTACACCTAAATGTCAACGCATGTTAGTATAAGTCATATCTAAAAACCACAGATCTTCTCAACTCCATAACTTTGACTCTTGCCTCATACATTATAGACACAGACGTATTTTTTCTAATTAACATAAATATTTTTTTTTGAATTACATACTATTTCACCAAAAACAATCTTCGTCTAATTAACCATTATTATGAAAAACAAAATCTGGTGTACCATAATGTTTGTGACAAATTGCCCATTTTCCTCATTAAGATATGTTCAGAATCAACTGATGACCTAACATAATGTTTAATTATTCACTGAGATGAACCTAAGTGTGTTAAATTCTTTAAATTGTAGATTTTTATATACTATGCAACACAAAGAGAAATTTAAGGTTGCCCTAGTATCATCACCTCCCTAAAAAAGTATGTCAAAAATGATCACAATTTTGTCTTCATGTGAGCTCTCCTCTTTTTCTGTTAGTCCATCTGCTATATATCATCAGGGACAAAATTATTACAAAGAATATCATAAACAGTGTTATCACTTTTATTCTACATGTAAATGGGTAGGGTAAACACTAACTTTTTATGAACACTCATTTAACATTTCTTCTATAAAATAGTTATAGCATATAAAAGCACCTCCAATCAACTATAAAATATGTCATGGCTGTATTTTAAGTTTCAGATTAGAAACACAGAAGGAGTCATTGATAATTTTGATTTTATCAACCAGAGTAATTCTTAGATAGGTAAACGTACACCCAAAAAATTAGATACAGAATGCAGAGGATTTGGCAAATTAAAAAAATACTCTTTGTGAAACTACTTAGGCATGTAAAAAGAAAAGTCATACATTAAATTTATTAAATTTAAATAAATTATATTTAAGTACTAACAAAATTTGATAGCAAAGTATATTTTTATGACACATGAATTAAGAACATATTTTAGAAATAGAAAAAAAACTTTCTAAAACTGGAAAATTTAGTTAAAAATCCACCCACATTAATCAAGTTGCCGATTAATTCCATGGTTTTTCAGTGTCCAAGATAAAAGCCATTATTTTGGGGGAGTTGCTAAAAAGTCTAAGAGAAAAATTCCCCCCAGGCTGATGGGACAGATATCCACACCAATCCAAGCTATCTTTACAAGCCAGAGATCCTCAGCATACAAGGATCTCCTCAAGTTACCTGACTCTCTCTTTAGGTAGTAGTTTTCAGCTCTAGGAGGGATGCTACTGCCCACTTCAGCTTATCCACGGCTATAGAAGGCCAAAAACATGGGGTCAATTCCTTGAGAAGGAAGACAGTGGTGCAAATGGCTATAGCTAATGAGAATATATACAGTCATTT
Organism: Ateles fusciceps; assembly: GCA_036589455.1. NCBI lineage: Eukaryota > Metazoa > Chordata > Mammalia > Primates > Atelidae > Ateles > Ateles fusciceps. The sequence goes on along the minus strand of JAZHEH010000174.1, from coordinate 708,868 downwards.
AATTAATTAATTAATTAATATTTGGAAATAGCTTGAAATCCATTGTAAGACAAAGTAAGAGTGATTCCTCCACAACTTCAATACTAGGTTATATCAAAGTTGAGACCAAATATTTTTGCACATCAGTTATTTATTCAATATTAAATACCAACAATACCATTATTTTTTAAATAACAAAACACCAGTATACTAGAACTGCTAGAACAATTTTGCGTTCATGCAACCTATTCCATAAACTGGAAAGTGTTTTGTTTATGTTTTTAAAGGTTTTAGATCAAATGGTGCAAATAAGAAGAGATGCTGGCTATTCTGATGATTACATTTATGAGAAACAGATTGGAAAAAGCGACGAAAGAATCTTGAAAATTATTATCACCTAGAGGGTACAGTGATTTTACAGTGAATAAAAATGTATGTTTTTATAATGCATGGTAATTTTTGATTTAGGTATTGTTTTAAGACACAGGTGCCTTGCAGTTAGGCATACTAAGGAGAAAAGGTGGATCACTAAGATGGCCTGTGTGTGCCCTTGTGAATATATCTTCTCTGAAATGTAATCTTTGCTTGTATCTAATAAAGTGTGCAATGCAGTATTTTCAAGGTAGAAAAGAAAAGGACCTGTGCAGTAAAAAAGCTCCTTATTCTGGAAAAATTCATTTCATTATTCACCATTTTAGAGAAATTTAGAAGCTTCATTATTTAAACAAAGTTGTACTCACTAGTATTAATCTGTAAATATTCATTTTCTTAAAATAGTCAAATATGAGACTAAGTTATTGACTTTCCAATGACATATTAAATAGATATTATAGATTTCTAACCTAGTGTGCTTCATTAGAAAATATTTCATTTATTATGTTAGGTAAGAACTTATAATTTTGAATATATTTTTGCATAGTTTAGTTGATTTCTCAATTGTACAAGTGTATATATATGTACATATATATATGAATAAATACAATATGAATTTCCAGATTTGCTATTGTAGATGAGAAACACAAACAAGAACATGTAATTTATTCCATATCCTACTTTTCTGTTTATATTCATTGCATATTTATTAAGGCACAAAACATATGGAGAAACAGTAAAATTTTTCTGTGCCATCTTAACAAAAATTAAGGTACAACATTGACAATGTTAAAAACTAAGTATAAGTTTATGTGGATTTCCATATATATAGATATAGATAGATCTGTCTGTTTCAGTATATCTATATTTCATCATCATCTATGTACTGTGAAGTAGCAATTATTAGAAGTCATATATTTGTATTTAATTTATTACCAGGTTCAGGTCATAGATTAAATGTCACATCCAAATAGTGGATTTGCTCCCCCATTTCCTTCTTCCCCCTCACATAGCAACTGTGATGTCTCTTTTTCACAGGTATCAATGATGATGATGATTTGTGTGATTATATTTCCACTATAACTTCCTTGCTGAATGAACCTAAGGGTAAAAAATTTCTATTTTTATTTTTTATTTATTTATTTTTTTGCTGCATTGTAAAGCTGGTTGGTGTCATAAGGTCAGTAACTGATTTAAAGAAAATAATTGCTCACATAAACTCCATAACCAATATCTGTGGCAATTTATGGTATAAAATATATTAGATAAATTTAAATCAGTCTCATTATTCAGGGCCAGTGTGGATATTTAGTTTAACTGTGCTGGGTTTTTATTTCCATTCAATAGTAAATCAAATGACATTTTAAAAACATTTCCCTTAGCTTAAAAAGTTTACTACACACAACAATTTGTTATCTTAGCAAAATTTGTCAATACAATACAAATGTCGAAATAAACAAACAAAAGTATTTAGGTTTAGGATTATATTTCATGTTACTCTATGTCAAACATCTTTTCTAATTGTACATAAAAATATTTTTAAAACTAACACAAATTAATATAGAAAGTGCAGTACAAGTCTATAGCTCTTTAAAAGTCATTCTTCATTAACAACACAGCGAAGAGCTTGTGCTAATATTTTCATTTATTGTTCCAAGTAGTTTGTCCTCTCTTGTGAAACTATGTAGTAATCAGTATGGATGTGGATATGGTTTATATTACCAGAGGTTATCCATGGATGAATATATATATATATGGTTATGTGCATATAACCATGTGAGTGGATAACACACATCATAGATATGCTATAAGGCAGCATGTGTGTTTGAATATTGTATCGTAATCACAATATTTTATTTGTTTAAAATCACTTGATACTTTCTTATGGAATTTATTTTAGAATAATTTTTAATTGTTAGACCACTTTTCTTCTCTCTCTACTCAACTTAAATGACATCAATCAATATAAAATCTCCACATAGCACCTGCTCCTCTTTCACAGAAAAGAATTGCCAGTGATGGGTGGGTATTTATTAATATGGTAGTGAATTAATGATTAATTTAAAGGACTTATTCTTACCCATTTTTTGAATACATCTATGTCTATGTATCTCCAATATTAACAGCTAAGTCTATTCTTTATTATTTGAAACTTAATGCTGTTCTTGTTTTAAGTTAAGGGATATACAAAATCTATCAACATTTTCCTTTTTTATCATTTATCATATGTTTCATCCTCTGCATCAGTGTAGGAAGAGGGGACAGCATTAAAGACAACATGAGAGTGAAGAGTGTCCTGGCAAGTTGTCAACAGCAACATCACTTCCACCTGTCATTTGCCAGTGGTAGAGACATTTGCATGTCTTTCAATCTGGTTTTGTTGTTATAATGAAATACCTGAAACTGAGTAATTTACAAATAATGGAAATTTATTTCTGACAGTTCCAGAATCAATGGAGTATTTTATATACACATATAAAATATATATAATATATATAAAATAAATGTATAATGGGAATTATATATATTATATATATGTGGGGAATTTTATATATATTATATTATATATATAGATCTATATAAAATAAACATATAATGGGAATTGGCTCATTCAATTACAAAGGCTGAGAAGTCCCATCATCTGCTGTTTGCGAGTTAAAGAAACAGGAAAGCCAAGGGTGTGTAATTCAAGTCTGAACTCCCAGTCTGAGTCTGAAAGCCTGAGAACTGGGGGTTGAGTAGAAAGGGTATGCTGCTGCTAACAAAAGTCCCAAAGTGAAAGCCTCAGAACTGGGAACCACATGCTTCAAGGGCAGGAGCAGATAGATGTCCCAGCTCAAATGAAAAGAGAGAGTGAGAGAATTTGCCCTTTATCTGTCTTTCCTTTTTCTATTTACACCCTCAGTACAGTTGATGATGACCGTCTACACTGGTAAATCTTTTTTACTCAGTCAACCAATTCAAACACTAATCTCTTCTCAACACACTTTCACAGACACACCTAGAAATCATGTTTGATCTTCCTACTGGGCTTCTCTTAATCCAGTCAAGTTGACACTTAAAATTAACCATCACAATAGTTATTACTGAATGTTTATACCACTAAAAATGTGTAACTGTGTAACTGACAGACGTAAGTGTTTCCATAATAATGAAAGGAGAATATTCAGCGTGGACAAGATGAAATATAGTTACCGGCCACCTTCATGTGAAATTTTGCCTTAAAAATGCAGCAGACAATTAGAAGAACTGAGGAAATCAAAAGGTGTATCCTGATTTTAAAATCTAACCAGTCTTTTTTTCAAACCTCTAGTTCATATTTTGTTTGAAACTTAGAAAGACTTTTTGTAGTTAAGTGATGGAGAAAAATATATTATGCCTTCCATGTATATTAGGATCCTATGAACATGGGTTAAATAGCACAAGCTGTAAAAGTCTTGAAGTAATTCTCACCAACTGGAGAATGGCAATAATGGTAAACCATTCCATATCCACTTGATAAAAGTAAATAAAGTCTTCTACAGTTATCAATTAAATATATTTTATTCCAGCACCATCATTTTGAAACAGAAATAGGGAAACATCCGGGATGATATTTAGCTAATTTATAAGCACCCAAGACCTGGAATACTACCTCAGCATCATTTGAGATCTGCTGGAAAGGGTTACATAGAATAAGAGTTCTGGAAGAAATCTAGGATTCAAAGACATTTTCCATAAAAGAGTGACATAACAAGACTAGGTAGCATTTTAATTGCCTAAACTAGGATTACATAGACTATAAACTACATAAACTATAATGGAATTTAAGAAAGTAGTAGTTAATTTACTAGGACAGAATTTTCAAGACACAATTGAAATAAAATGTAGATATTGAATATTCTTTATAGAGGGTAGAAAATGAAAAGAAAGAGTTTCCATGTTAAAAAAAACACACACACAAAACTTTGATTTTCTGAGTTGGAAACTGTATAATATCTGCTTCTTAAAAAACAATTTGGGAAACTCTTTGAATGGAACACTGTAATCAAGCCCACTACCTAGACTCATTTGTTAGGCTAATGGTAAGTTATATTTAAATTATTATATTTTGAGTCCAAAACTGAGTGAGACCTGTAGGTAGTGGGTGTTCATGAATGCAGCTGTGAGGAAGTGTGCATAACAGCAGAAAAAAAGACAATGTTGACACCAATATACATATACACGTACTTTCCTAAAGTGAATTACGAGAGTAGCTATGTACAGAGTAAATATTTGTTGCGTTAAAGAGTACATGCCAAATTGCTGAAAAGCATTGGACAAATAAGAAACTGTTGAATATTCAGTATCATTATATTATCAATGAGATTATCATATAAATAAAGACATTATTTTCTTCCAAGAAGAGAAGGAAAATTTGAAGTATTCCTTGAGTCTGAAGTTACATATAATTATTACACAGTGACATAATGCCAAAGCAATAAAGCTAAATTAAAACAAAAAAACAAACATTAAGAACATATTCCCCTTACACTAATTTCTAACAGAATACTTTTTCAGATTGTGTATTGCTCTATTCCCTCCCCCACCGGGAATAACTTAAAGAAGACTTATGTGATTATTCAGAGCATGAAATGCTCTTTTGTCACATAGAAACTTGTTTCTCTGGTTTAAAAAAAATGAAATAAAAGCAAATATGACCCTAAATTGCTGGTTTCGTATTCCTATTTTCAAGCATTTCTTAAAATGTGAATTCATTGATTTATATAAGAAAATATGTTAAATCAAGCAAAATTGACTTGAAAATGGATCAGGCTCTTATTTTGGGAATGTGATTTTGTTCAAGGCAAAGGGTTTGTTGACTGAGGTTTATGTTTAGAGGATTTCTCAACCAAAGGCTTTTCTTCCATTGGGTGATAAATTCCTGCAAGTCCATGACTATGCCTTGTCCTTATTCAAATCCTAAATGTTTTTTGTATTGCCTAACAAGACATAAATATCATCCAGCAAACTTACCAGGTAATTTACCAATCTGAAGTTAACATGTACCGAGATATCACCATATCTAAAGGGATATGATACATATTGAATTTAATTTGGACAATTGATGGTATCAGTAATGATATGACAGCTGACTCTTGATAAATACAAGGGTTAGAATGCCTTCCCCCATCCCCTCACAGTGGAAAATTTGTGTGTAACTTGACGCCCCCCAAAACTTAACCACTAATAACCTCCTCTGGACTAAAAGCTTTACTGGTAAAATAAACAGTTAACATATATTTTGTATCCTATATGTATTATATAATGTATTTGTATGAACAGGTAAGTTAGAGAAAAAGAAAACATCTTTACATGTTTAAGTAGAAGTGGATCATCATAAAGGCCTTTCTGAATGTCTTCACACTGAATAGGCTGAAGAGGAGGAGGGGGGAGGAGGAATTGTTCTCGCTGTCAGGGTCGGCAGAGGCAGAAAATATGGTAGAGATAGGCGAGGCAGAAGACATAGGCATGTTTGGGTAACTCTTTTTGAAAAAATTCCATGTAGAGGTGAATTTGTGGAGTTTAAACTTGTGTTGTTCAAAGGTCCACTGTATTTGAAATAATTATCAGAAAACACACTTTGAGGATTTGTTAGGACAAGGTCATTTTGGTTACAGGAAACAGAGCTCAATATTTTTGAAAACACCAGACTTCCAATGCTTTCAGTACTGTGGAAAGCATTTCCCTTCAGCTATAGAGAGGACTCACATTTTTCACATTTTTTTATTTACAAAGGACAGACACATTGTCTCTGCATATTACTGTCTTTCCCATTATTTTACTCCAATTGGACCCCCACATTAATCCAACTTTTTGAGGCTAGACTAGACAATTATAGCTACTGTGTTGATTATAATCATAGCAATTTGATTCTCACTCCCCTAAATAAGATGGTTTCCTATTTAATTATCTTTTGCTTTTTCTCAATAATGTAAAATATTACTTTGAATGCATCTTCTGTAACATGAGAAATTCAAGCTTGGGTTGCTTGTACTTTATTTCTTTGCCTTAAGTTGAGAAATTTAGGCTTGTATACAAAGGAAATTGTATTAGATAAGTATACATTAAAAATATAGGTAATTTTGTTATGTTATTAAGATTGCCTAACAAACCTAACCTACCTACCTAAACTAACCTAAAAATGTTAGGTAAATATTTTAATTACCTAACACTTACCAGTAATGAACTGTCTCAATCTCCTAAATGTTAATGTTTTAAAGTATAAGAAGATTCACATAACTCTAGCTAAACCCATTTAACCTTTTTAGGACCTGCACTTCAATTATTGCTATTATTACTGATACTTTTGTTATACTGTTTTTCTGGTGACATAGGTAATTAAACATACACATATTCCATATATTTTACAAGGTTTGGATAAATTTAAAACTTTCTACATTTACTCACATTTCTCTCATGGCCTTCATAAAAAGTGGTAACAAATGTGACAGTGGAAGTGAGAGCTAAAAGACACCAATACAGAGCTGAAAATATATTTTTCTGAGTTTCAGTAAAGTGCAGGATGTCTCTTGACAAAAATATTTTCAGTCATTTCTGTATTAAACAATAGACCAGTCAATCAATCAGAAGATGACATCGTGTCATAGAAATGTAGTCTAGGGAACTGTGATATATAACCTTGTATCTATTTTAATCAAACATATTTTTAAGTGTGAATTTTATTACCATTACGATTTAGAAAATATACAAAAAATGTGGATTATCTTATAGCATAAAATAATATAGAAAGAACTAATAACAAAGAAAGAAAAAAATATATATGTGTGATAAGAAGTATCTCCCAATGGGCCATCAATAATATATATAATAGCTTCTTTGAGCAAAATAAAATATTTCATTTAGCAAGATTTTGACCTATAATAGCAGTTAGTGGTTAAAAGTACATTTAGTATGATATGAAATATTTACTTTTTAGAAAACATTGGGATGGATACAATGTATTTAACAAACAAACATTGCTCTTTCTATATGTATTTGCATATATATTTGTGTGTTCATATATAGTATTACATGTATACATTTATTGATGTAGTACCTATATGTATTATGCATGTGCATATATAATTTATACAATAAAACATTGAAATCTACAAAATGAGATTACTGATATTTGATGTATCTTTTCAAAAATTATTATGATAGTCTTGTCAGATGTTATGAATAAAAATAAACCTAATATCAATCTATACATCAGCTTCAAGTACACATAATGGAGCCTAACACAAATAATTTATGATAATTCATTGTGTGTTTCCTGAAGCTGATGGATGTCAACACTACTTTCCTATAACTACGTGGATAAAACTGGGTATCAGATGTCTTAGAGTGTAATTACAGTAGCAAAGAAAACAACATACCTATAATTATAATTGTGGTGTCATATACGCATTTTATTTAATGATACATATTGTTACATTTTTGATAGTTTTTAAATGACTCACATCAGTAGTAACATAGGCTGGCTTATGATTTAATTTTAAATGGTGAGTAAGAAATATTCATTGTTCCTGTTGCTCTATCCAACAATTTGTACACCATAGACCACAGATTGTGTCCTTACCATGGGCCCAGGATGGCAGTAGAATGAGATGTGAGATCTTCTGTTTGCCATGAATAGAATTCTATTTTTTGTGTACTTTTTAAGAAACATGAACGAGCATGTTTATATCTAAACCAAAAACCAAATTTAAGAAAATAACTAATTAATAGACTTGGTGTATTTTTTAAAATATATATGATTAAATTCATAACTCACTAAAATAATTTTTTCTGTCTTTACAGTCCTTTCATGTCTAACAACAAACAACACTGACCAAAAACACACATAAAATTGCCTTTCTCTCTTTCCTAGCTTCCCTTCTCTCCCCTCCCTACCACCGTTCTCTCTGTGATATGGATCAATGCAGTTTTCTTTCTAATCAAATCCCCGTATTGGGGACTGTCTTGTCCTTTCAGGCTGCTATAATAAAATACCTTGGATTGGGTAATTAATACAATAATAGAAATGTATTTCTCACAATTTTGGAGGCCGAGAAGTTCAAGATCAAAGCTCCAGCCGAGTCACTCAGTGAGTACTGAGGGCTCACTATGTGTTTCAAAGATGATGTGATGCCTATTATTGCATCCTCACTTGGAGATAGCACAAAAAAGGCACTAATCCCATTAATGTGGGTGGGTCCTTTGTGACTCAGTCAAATCCCCAAAGGCCCCACCTATCAATATTATCACATTGGGTATTAGGTTCCAACTTACAAATTTTGGGTAGATATCAACATTCAGACCACAGCAAGGGCCTATCCATTTTCTGATGTGACATTACAAACGTATAGGAACTATTCTATTAACTGCTACTATTTTTCTGAACTAGGCAAGAGTGAGAAAGCAAAGATTCTTTATTAGAATGAGAGGAAGTAAAAGTAGGACAACATACATATAAGATTATATAATAAAGCATCCTATATTCTTTATTTTACACTTTATACTTCATCTTTATTTTACATAATATATTGCTCATATATTTATATATATTTATATGAACGATAGAAATTATTCATATTTATGAATAGTACAAAATGTATATAATGTATATAATTATGACTATATGAATAATGGGATATTGTAAATGAACAGTGAAGGAAAGACTCAGTGTTAAGAGAGGAAATACTAATGTTTAGTAATTAACTTCAACCTTCAAATTCCTTTGGTAGTTTTCTTACAACTATATACTCAATAAATAAAAAGAAAAATAAATAGGACAAAATATGTCTACAGAATTAATAAATGCTTTTTGGTGTTTATTTCCTACCACAATTATGTTTCTCTCATCTTTTTTATATATTTTGCTCTAAATTCTTTCCTCTTTTCAGAAGTTTGCATCTTTTTAGCACGAACTTTTAAAAAATAAGTTTACTGATCATTGTGAAGTAATTATTATCTATGTGCTGACAACCCTCAAATTTACATTTTAATTTAGATGCCTTTTCTGCGTACAAAACCTAAGGAATTTCTTCTCATTCGTGCTTCAGAGGAACACAAAAATTCAAAATGAATAAAACTTAATTTATTATACCATCAATCCAAGCATAAAATTTATACTTCTCAGTTCCAGTATTGGCAGCGCTACTCATCAAGTTATCCAAATTAGAAAACCTGAGCAGAAAAATAAAAAATATTTAAAGCCAGAAAATACTAAATTAAAAAACAACCAGGGAAGAACTTTAAAAATCAGAAAACAAAATCAGAGAGCTCTCTTCTTTTTTCACCAATATCAAATCAATATCTCAGTTTATGACCTGAAAATCTCTTGAATTTCTTCACTGTTTCCCACTGTCTACCACTATCACCTTATTCTATTTCGAGTCATGTCACTCATCTGCTTTGTTACTTGTTTCTTATTTTTCTTAGTGTTTTCAAGACTGGAACTTCAACATGAGGCTCTCTCAGTTACGGTCTTTTTGTCTTCATCTTTATTTTACACTTCATCTCCACACTCCTCATATTCTAGCTATATTATATTTTATTTAATAATTCATATTTGCTATGATTTATCTCAACTTAGTGCCATTTTTCTTGTCCTCATCACCCCAAAAGGAAAAGATAATACATACTGTGGAATTTTTCTTTGTTGCATGAACTAGACTTGCTCACTCGAAAGTTTTTCTTGGACTTTTATTGTTTCTTCATGTTTTTTGTTACAGCATATAAATCTTCTTGCCATGTCAGACGTTTTGGAGTTATAAAGTATAAGAATCCAGTTTAGACATAGAAAGGAAAAAAAACTTTCAGCTTATTTTTAGACCACCTTAGGCCTTTTCCAAAAATTGGTGAAAGCATCCTATAGTCTCTCACGGTTCACCAATGGACTCTTTTATTATATTTAGTACAAAGATTCAAAATACCTCAGAATATTTTGACATAGAGAAATCTTTTAGCATGTACTCCTTGGAAGCTTCCAGAAAAAGTAGCATCACATCAGGATCTGCTATTATCTTTATGATGTTTTTGTCCATGGCACTCTGCACATTCTCAATTTATGACATTCTTTGTGCAATGTTCCTTTTAAAAATTTTCCTTCTGAGTAGGTTTGGTAGTGATGACTTAAAGTCCTTTTCATTTTTGTGATTCTAGTGGTTTCTTTTACTTCAATTGCTTCTGCATAATGGTGTTTTAAATTTATTTTTGCACTTTTCAAATCATTCTGTTACCTATGCTTGGATTTATTTTCCTTGTATTCTTAAAACTTTAGTTCCCAGTTCAGCATCTGGCTTACTACCTTCAGCTTAAAAATCTCAATTTCATCCTTTAAAAAGAAAAATACTATTCTGTTTCAGTAGATATTAGATAAAATAAATTTAAAAATAAATGTGACATTTTGCAGCTATATAAATGCTGCAACTGGAATGACATTTAAGGGTTTGCATACTTCCAGAACCTGGCTATTTTTCATGAGACCCTGTGTCTGTAATTCAGACACACTGATGCCAGATTTTAATGCTATGATATTTTCCTAGACCCATGACCTGCCTATGAATCTATCCTTAAACAAAGGAAAATGATCAGTTTCCCATGACTCAATACTTCGTTCTTATGGAAGAGAGGGCCGTCAGGCTAAAGAAAGGGCCGAAGTTGCATAATATTCAAAACCAGTACAGGGATAAAAACTTAAGAGTTTTCAAAACAGATTAAGACAAATAATATTCTAAAAAGTCATTTGTAGATAACGATCAAACAAAAAAAGGATGTTACTATTCAATAGTGAAATTATCAGGGAGTTCCCAACGTTTAGTTTTCCAAAGATTTTTACCTTTCCAACATGAATGTCAACATCTGCTTGTGCATAATAAATATTACATGTAAAAGTCCAGACAAAGTCAATATTAAGGTGTTAAAGTCTAATTACTTACATTTCTCCTAATATTAATTTTGCAACTATCTAGCACTCACCATCCTGCTGGGTTTGCTAGTATGCTTGCATAAGACAAAAGCTTGCCAGAATCACTCGCCTTCAAAACACAGTATAATGTAGCTGAAGCAAATGAAACACCATTAGTAAGTCTCAAATAGATGTTATCTCTCTGCCAGTATTACTCAAGCAAATATGAAGTGCACTTCTGCTATGACTATTTAATCCCTCTACCAATATGGCACGTCTCTTAGTTGTTATACCAATTGCTTTGCAAACAGTGAATGGATTACTGCTTATATAAATTCTCCTGGTATGTCAACTTTCCAAATTAGGCACAAATTTTAACAAATGGGGTAAAACTATTGATAGGATAGCATTTTGCTCACTTTATGAATATTATATTCTAAACTAAACATAATGATTTTTGAAAATTCAAATAAGTATAATTTTTAGGAAATTGGTTCTAAACTTAGAAGTAAAAATGTCTTCCAAGTAGGGAGTTGCAATACTATGTAAAATATGTTTTAAAGAAACATACTGTTTTTTTATTCGTTCCTATTGGTATAAAATTATTTTCAATATTATTCATCTCTTTTTGAAACAATCCAACTTGCTTGTGTAGCTTGCATTTATGTGTAAGCAAGATTAAATTTAGCAGTAATTCAGGTTAATCTCAAGGAAATATATTGCGCATCTACCCCCATACTGTAACCTTTTAAAATAACAGAACATGATATTTTAGGGTGTTTTCAACAGTTTGTAACAGAAGAGGCTTTTTGCTTACAAAGGAGAGCATGACTGAAATTTTTTGGAAAAGTATTTTTGACTTTTGCCACTTTTCCACCTACTTAAGGCTTTCACATGCTCCATCTTTATTTTCACTATAATATTTTTTTACCTCCCCTTCAGCTTGTAACAAATCATTTTTGTATCCTGTATCTGTATCACTGAACAAGAATTTATCGAGTACTTTCTGTGTACAACCTAATATTTACTTTGCTATGGAATATGAAAGGTTGAAGAAAATAGGACTTTTCAACTTGCCGCTGGATACAAACAAATCCTAGTAGTTGAAACAATAGCATTTTCAGTATGTATTACTCTTAAAGGGCTCAGAGGCTTAGAAGCTCTCCATTTCCTCTATAAACAAGGTACCTTCACTGCAAAACTATTAACAGACAATTCCTTGTTTTGGGGACAACCCTGTACCCTCCATGATGTTTGCTAGCATCCCTGGCTTCTACTCACCAGGTACCAAGAACAACCTTACCCTCAGCAGTCGTACCAATGTCTCCTGACATAGCCAAATGTCCCAGAGGGGAAAAATCAACCATATTTGAGAACCCCTCCTCTGTAACACATACTGACTAGGGTCCAAAGCTCTCTTAACTCACTAAGCTTGTAGCTGTTCTCTAGTGAGCCACACACTTCTCTCTGCATTAAGTGTAACACTTATTAAGACTCAGCTAGCTCTTGTAAAACTGTTCAAGCCAGTTTTACTGCTCTTTTCAATTATATGCATTAATTAAATTAAATAAGCACTTAAAATCATTAGAAAAAGAGTTCTATTAAGAAAATTGCATGCTTTGGAAATAATAAAGGTGAACCAGAATAATCACTGTCAAGGTAGTGTGAGACAAGCATAAGATGTAATTGAGGAGAAAAGGGTATAAAACTCAAAGGATGATGAGACCAAACTACTACAAAAAGTTACTTACATTCTTTCCCACTGTAGGAAAGTAAAATCAGTTACTAAAAAAGTCTTCTGGATATACAAGAAAGGCAATGTGAAATTAAATTGAGTTTAATCTCCCATACTCAAAAATAAGGCTTTAGTCAACATTGTGAGAATAAAATGTTTGTGTATATTTTAAGTGACATTCAGTGTATATCCTTAAATTAGGAAATACACACTTAAACCAATTTTTCTTTTTCTTCTTTTTAAAGTTTAAGTCCAGGGACTATGTTCAGATTTGTTACATGGGTAAACTTGTGTCATGGGAGTTTGTTGTACAGATCATTTTATCACCCAGATATTAAACCTAGTATCTGTTAGTTATTTTTCCTGGTCCTTTTCCTCCTCCCTGACAGGTTACCCTCTAACCTTCTGACAGCCCCCAGTGTGTGTTGTTCCCCTCTATGTGTTCATGCCCACCTACACGTGAGAACATGTGGTATTTGGTTTTCTTTCTCCCTGCGTTAGTTTGCTAAGGATAATTGCCTACAGCTCCAACCAAGTCCCTGTAAAGGACAAAATCTCATCCTTTTGTATGACTCCATAGTATCCCATGATATATATGTACCACAATTTCTTTATCCATTCTATCATTGAAGAGTATTTAGGTTGATTTCATGTCTTTGTTATTATGAAAAGTGCTTCAATAAACATACTCATGCATGAGTCTTTATAACAGAATGATTTCTATTCCTTTGGGTGTATACTCGGTAATGGGATTGCTGGGTTGAAGGATATTTCTGTCTTTAGGTCTTTGAAGAATCACCACATTGTCTTCCACAGTGGTTCAACCAATTTACACAACTACAAGCAGTGTTTTCAAGGGAAATTCTTCCAGCTTTTGCCCATTAAGTATGGTGTTGTCTATGGATTTATATTATAGATGGGTCTCATTATTATGAGGTATGTTCCTTCAATACATAGTTTCTTGAGAGTTTTTATTAACCTAAAGAGGTGTTGAAATCTATTGAAAGCTTTTTCTGTGTGAATTGAGATATCATGTAGGTTTTTTTCTTTAGTTCTGTTTATGTGATCAATTACATTTATTGATTTGTGTATGTTGCACCAACCTTGTATGCTGGGGATAAAGCCTATTTGGTTGTGGTCCATAAGCTTTTTGATGTGTTGCTGGATTCAGTTTTCCAGTATTTTGTTGATAGTTTTTGCACTGATATGGGATATTGGCCTGAAGTTTTCCTTTTATGTTGTGTCCTTGCCAGGTTTTTGTATCAGGATGATTCTGGCCTCATAGAATGAGTTAGGGAGAAGTCTCTTTCTCTTCAATTCTTCAATATAGTTTTAGTAGAAATTGTACCAGCTGTTCTTTGTATAACTGGTTGATTTCAGCTCTGAATCTGTTTTGTCCTGGGCTTGTATTGGTTGATAGGCTATTTATTTCTGCCTCAATTTAAGAACCCATTATTGGTCTGTTCAGGGATTCAATTTCGTCCTGGGTGAGTCTTGAGAGGGTGTATGTTTCCAGATTTTCTAGTTTATATGCGTAGAATTTTTAAAAATATTCTCTGATGGCTGTTTGCCTTTCTGTTGAGTAAGTGGTGATATCCCCCGTTGTCATTTCTGATTGTGTTTATTTGACTCTTCTCTCTATATATTTATTTTATTAATGCTTTCAAAAAACCAGCTTCTGGATTTTTTGACTTTTTTGTTTTGTCTCTATCTCCTTCAGTTCAGCTCTGATTTTGTGTTTTTCTTGTTTTCTGCTAGATTTGGGATTTGATTTTTCTTGGCCCTCTGGTTTTTTTGTATTAATGTTAGGTTAAATAAGATTCTTTTTAGACAAGCAAATGCTGAGGGAATTTGTTACCACCCATGCTGCCTTACAAGAACTCCTGAAGGAAGCACTAAATATGGAAAGAAAAGACTGTTACCAGCCACTACAAAAACACCCTGAAGTACACAGACAAATGACACTATAAAGCAACCCCATAAAATAGTCTGCAAAATAACCAGCTAACATCGTGATGAGAGGATCAGACCCTGACATGTCAATGCTAACCTTAAATGTAAATGAGCCGAGTGCCCTAATTAAAAGACACAGAGTGGCAAGCTAGATAAAGAACTAAGACCTAGTAGTATATTATCTTCAGTAGACCCATCTCTCATGCAGTGACACACATTGGCTCAAAATAAAGTGAGGCAGAAAAATCTACAAAGCAAATTGAAAACAGAAAAAGCAGGGGGCTGCAATCCTAGTTTCTAGTAAAACAGACATTAAATCAATGAAGATTTAAAGAGACAAAAAAGGGTATTACATAATGGTAAATGGTTCAATTCAACAAAAAAGAGCAAACTATTCTAAATATATATGTACCCAATACAGGAGCACCCAAATTCATAAAGCAAGTTCTCAGAGACCTTCAAAGAGAGACTTTCACATGATAATGGTGGGAGACTTTAACACCGCACTGACAATATTAGACAAATCACTAAGACAGAATATTAACTAAGATACTCAGGATCTGAACTCAGCGCTGGATCCATTGGACCTGATAGGTATCTACAGAACTTCCTACCCTAAAACAACTGAATATACATTTTTCTCATCACCACATGGAACTCACTCTAAAGTCAATCACATAATAAGAAGTAAAACATGCCTTAGCAAATGCAAAAGAGCTAAAATCATGACAGTCTCTCAGAGCACAGCACAATCAAATAGAAATCAAGACTAAGAAATTCACTCAAAACCATACAATTACATGGAAATTGAAAAACCTGCTTCTGAATGACTTTTGTGTAAATAATGAAATTAAGGGAGAAATGAAGAATTTCTAGAAAACTAGTGAGGACAAAGATACAACACACCATAACCTCTGGGACACAGCTAAGGCATTGTTAAAACGGAAAACTGTAACACTAAATGCCCACATCAAAAAGTTAAAAAGATCTCAAGTTAATACCGTAACAACTTTTTCTATTAACCACCTGAGAATATTTTCTTAGATCAAAACTATAATTTAAGGAATCTCTGGTGATTGCTCAATTTAAAAAAGAATAAAATGAAATGGGTGAAAAAGAGAGCCGAATTAAATCTTACTGTGGAAGCTTAAAAAAAAGATGAAGGTCTTTAACCACTTGTTCTCCAGAGGAGAAACAGCCAGTTATTTTCTCTTCTTGTTTTTTTTTTTTTTTTTTTTTTTTTTTTTTTGGTATGTTTTCCCGTTACAAATGCTTTTTTATTTTTATTTTCGAAAATCTAAATTTTTCTAAAATGTATAGAAAAAAGCTCCTTGCCTCTTCAAGACTTCCATTCCCATGCATGCCTATTCCTATAAAACAACATGGTAAAGCTGTGCACACAAATACACAAACTTTCTTGATCTCATATTTTTCTGTCTGTTTCTCGATAGCATGTGTATAGGTATCAGGGTATGTTATGGTATATTTCTTTGTGTATGAGTGTACATGCAAATATAATATTTACAATATATAGATTTGTATTACAAAATGCATTGTGCATGTGTGTATATATATATATATGTACATACCATATTACATGTATTATAAAAAGGAGCAGAATTTACATATTGCCTTATAACTATAAACACACATATTTATATACCATAATTTTACATTCGTACATCCATTCACTGCTTTTGTTTTTATGTTGCTTAGTTGTCCATTACATGGATTTTTATACTTATATATTCTATAATATAATGATTATGTATTATGTATATGGCATATGGCATGGATGTTACATATTTCACCTCTGTCCTCCTATTGATAAGTTTCTAAGTGTCATCGTTTGACTCTACAAATAATTTTGAAATGCCTATCTTTGTGCATAAGTTGTATTACTCTCTTGGGGAGATTTCTAGTGTTGGAAATCACAAGTTTTCAGGCTCTGTCTGATTCTTTTTAGCCCCAGTCTGGTCAAATGCATGGCCTTGCTTCTCCTTGATTGCCTGGCTTCCAGTTAGATTATAAAATAGGGACAGAAATACAGAGCTAACTCGAGAGTAAGGGGGCCAAGGAATGGGAATTCCAGCTTTGGGAGAACCTCCGTATTCTCTCCTTCCCCTTTTCCATTACTCTGTCATGCTTTAATTAAAGGTACTCCAGAACATACCGGTGCTAATGCCCACCCAATATCCCCAGCCCCAAGTCTGGCCTGTCAGCTGAGAAGGTCACATTCAGCTTCATTTGCATGTTCAATTCCCTCTGTGGTCTCCTATTTTACCAACCTGACAAACAAATAAAAACTCATACTGAGATCCAACGCTCCTGGTGCTGTGATCTCACTCAGTGGTCTTGCTATCTGGGAAGTGCATGCCTTTGACTGATGCATTGGACCACTTCCAGAAATATTTTGGTATTTCTGCCTTTAGGGATCATCCACCACTAGTAATGAAGCAGCGTTGCTTCACCCTGCCCTGCTCCTGTGTGTCTTTTAATTAGCCCAGGGTCACACACTCTGCTAGATAACACACTGCATTTTTCACATTATGAGATGTAAAATCCCAAATTGTCAAATAAGGGAACTAACGATCTTTGAACCAAACAGACTGGCATTTTTATTATGAGTGGGATATACCAGTAACCATCTGGGATTATTTTCTAGCCACATCTGTCTTCTAAGCACCTTCAATTTAACAATATTAATGCTAGGTGGTTCTTATTTTAGTTTCATTCCTATCAAACCAAGAGCAAAGGTTAATTCCTTTTCTGGCCTTTGTGCTTTGGCAAGTGAACACACAGATTATTAAATGAATAAAAATGACTAATCATTGCCTTCCTTTATATATTTCATGAGAGTTACCATGAGAACAAATATTATAACCTTTCTTTTCTGTTCTTTTAATAGAACCATTAATAACACTAGGTAAAATGAAAGTATACGACAATGCAGTGTTTTTTCTTCATGCTAATTATGTTGTCAGCTTTTTGTCTGAGTATATAATTGGCTTTAGCAGCAACCAATATTGTCATGTGTAGGTGCCTTGTATTGGGGTTTTGTTTATGGTGGCCCAGAAAAGGACACAACCTTGATAGTTGTGCTCTTTAGTTGAATAATTCAATGTAGAAATATGTCAGTAGAGAATTCCCTGACCATGGCTAACCACTTAGAGGACAAGTACTAGTGAGGCAAAACCAGGATCCAGATTCTGAAGTTTAGAGGTCACATTTTATTATCTAGTCTAGTGTTTTTCAAATCTCAGAATATTTGTGACCAATAATGTATGTGTGTACCCAAGTCTACGAAACATTGCAACAGGCGTCCAGTATGGTCATGTTTGGTGACTGGTTGGTGCCCCAAACATAAGCATGAGTGGTGCAACTCCCTGGCAGCACTTCATTTAACATGTGGATTGTCTTATCTTCATTTGTGGATTGTCTTATCTACAATCCACAAAATATGGAATTTATGTATGTGTGCATGTGTGTGTAATTATGAATGTGAAATTATAATACAATGTTTAACCCCTGTAGATAAGGGGCAAGATGGCATTACAGTTTTCCTCAGCTTGACTAAACTTCAGACTTCTTCCTGACTGTAAGTCCCTATAACCTTCCTTTCATTAGAACATTTACTTTAGAAAACTTGTAATGGTTATTTTCCACTCTATTCTTCTGAAATATAAATTCACAATACAGAAATGTTTTTCCTACAATCTGGGAGCCATCTCTTTGACATGCACTCATCAAAAAATATAAGGCCCTGTCTCCAAGTTTCCATAGTGGGATAGAAGTCTAAATTCCATTAGCAAACACAGATGACCTAATCACATTGACCAAGATCTCCAGAACTTTTTTATTAGCTCACCTAATGTTTAAAAATAGTCTTGAACCCTGGTAGTACGAGTCTTGAATAAAGTCATACTTGTTTTTTTAACAGGTGCCAGTGCAAATTTTATTTTACAATAAGTAAGTAAGTACAACACCCTGTCACTAGGTCTTTGGAATCCCATATCATAATCAATTACCTAATTCTTTCTTTCCTTTTTTTTTTTTTCTGAGATGGAATCTCACTCTGTCAGCCAGGCTGGAGTGCAGTGGTACAATCATGGTTTACTGCAACCTCCATCTCTGGGGTTCAAGTGATTCTCCTGCCTCAGCTGCTCAAGTAGCTGAGATTACAAGTGCATGCCAAGATGCCCACCTAATTTTTATATGTTTAGAAAAGATGGGGTTTTGCCATGTTGTCCAGGCTGGTCTGGAACTCCTGACCTCAAGTGATCGTCCTGCCTTGGCCTCCCAAAGTGCTGGGATTACAGACATGATCTACTGCCCCTAATTCTTAACAATTTTTTCTTAAACTATGGGTGCCTCTTATTTTGGATGACTTATTTTTAAACACATGAGAATGTCTATTTGCTAAGATGTAAAAATATAAAATCTTTAGCCCTGGATATCATTAGGAATATGTTTGTTGTGTAAATTACAAATTATTATTTCCTTATTGCTAGGCACAATTCAGTCCTAAGAAAGGTAACACTAATGATTTCATTTTTTTGGAAATTAGAATACACATATTCTTTATTAGGTAATAGGGTAAAGTAAAAGGATTAGCTTCCTTTTACTTTACGATACTTAAATTATAAATCATAAAATAAGCTATATAGAAAACTTGATCTTAATTATTCATTAATTACTTTTCTGCAATACCAATTGTGTTAGGGTTCTGTAGAGGGACAGGACTAATAGGATAGATAGATATAGATAGATACAGATATAGATATAGATTATAGATATAGATATAGATGTAAAGGGGAGTTTATTAAGGAGTATTAACTCACAGGATCACAAGATCTTACAATAGGTCATCTGCAAGCTGAGGAGCAAGGAAGCCAGTTCAAGTCCCAAAGCTGAAGAACCTGGAGTCTGATGTTTGAGGCCAGGAAGCATCCAGTGCAGAGAAAGATGTACGGTGGGAAGCTAAGCCAGTCTTGGTCTTTTTACTTACTTCTGCCTGCTTTTATTCTGGCTGTGCTGGCAGCTGATTAGATGGTGCTCACCCAGATAAGGGTGTGTCTGCCTTTCCCAACCCACTGGCTCAAATGTAAATTTATCTAATATATTCTACCAATGCATTTTATTATGAATATACAGTTTAGGTCTACTAGCTTGTGAATTAAATGATTTTTATCTTTGCATATCTCAGAACTTATTTTAAAAGGGAAATCTGTAATGGCAAAATCCGAACAAACACATGCTAGGACATTTTCCTTCTTCATCCACTGAAAAGTTTATCCTATGTTTGGGTTTACATCAGCAGCAGTTTCTGAGGTAAGGCTCTGCATATAATTTGTTTACTTTGTTGGTGTTGAAACTCTGGCCTTAGGAGTGAGGGAAACAGGTAGAGAAGAGAAGGCAATGGATAAAGGTTATCTTCTATTATTACCAATACAATTGTGGGTGATGTGAGCTCAATCCTGCAAGAAATATCCAAGAACTATAACACACTGATCATAACTCAGTGATCCCCTGAAAGGTGAGGGAATTTGGGTATTTAAAGTCAATTCCCAACCATAAATAGTTGGTGCTGCTAAGTGGAGGGCGCTGTAAATTACCTTCCAGGCCATCAAAAGGCTCAGGCAATGCAGGGAAGCTGTGTTGATTACAGTAATCTTTCCTGCTCAAGCCTAGATATAATCTAAAGCAGGGGGTCCCCAACCACAGGGCCACAGACCAGTACCTGTCCATGGCCTGTTAGGAACTGGGCCGCACAGCAGAGGTGAGTGGCAGGCCAGTGAGCTAAGCTTCATCTTTATTTACAGCTGCTCCCTATCACTTGCATTACCACCTGAGCTCTGCCTCCTGCCAGGTCAGCAGTGGCAGTAGATTCCCATAGGAGCATGAACCCTATTGCGAATTACACATGTGGGTGATCTAGGTTCCAGGCTTCTTATGAGAATCTAATACTTGATGATCTGAGGTGGAGCTGAGGTGGTAATGCTAACACTGGGGGAGTGGCTGCATATACAGATTAACATTAGCAGAGAGGTTTGACTGCACAAAGACCATAATAAATCAATTGCTTGCAGATTCATATCAAAATCCTATCAATGAATAGCAAGTAACAAGCTGCATCTGGTGTCAGGCTTTAAGTTCCAATCCGAAACTTATTTTAGTCTACCCACGGCCTGCCCATCATTTTATTTACCATTTCCCTCTATGCCTCTTTCTGCACTGTGCACTTGTTTCAGTCACCGTTTTGGTAAGCCCATGAGTTAACGCTAGCCAAAATGAGTGAAAAACAGACATCACTTGGCAGCTTCTTTGAAAAGAGGGAAAGACCCAATGATGAGGTGGCAGAAGGCTCTAAGACTGCCAACAAAGAGAAAGGTGTGTTTAAAAGAAAATACCAAAAGTCCTACTTAAATTATGACTTCATTGCCAACAGGTGATTCACATTATCTATGTCCAGTTTGTATACTATGAGGCTACCAGTTATCCAACAAAGCCATGAAACCTTCAAAACTGCTTTGACACATGGAAAGCAAGTACCCTGCATTAAAAGACACGCTTTAGGAGTTCTAAAAAAAAAACCAAACTGTGAAGTTAAAGAACAGAAGCAATTATTGAAGGCCACAACTTCATCAAATGTGTCTGCACTGAGAGCATTGTTCTTATTGGCTCACCACACTGCTAAATCTAAGAAGCTCTTTACTATTGGTGAAGAATTGATCCTACCTGCTGGTAAGAAAATTTGTTGTAAACCTATAGGAGAGGCTGTAGTTCAAAAGGTGGTAGGTGTTCCTCTTTCAGCTAACACCATAACTAGACAAATTGAGAAAACAATAGAGGATAAGGAGGCACAGTTGTTAGAATTAATGAGTCACGATGATACGCAATCCAGGTTGATGAGTCTACCAACGCTGACAACAAAGTAACAATCCTTGTTTTTGTGCAGTATATTTTTCAGGAGGATGTGCATAAGAATATGTGATGTGTACTTTTGTTGCCAACCAACACCACAACAACAGAACTGTTCAAGTATTTGAATGATAACATATTAGAAAAAAAGTAATTCATCATTTTTCATAGATATATGCATGGCCAGAGCAGCTGCAATGACTGGACGACTTTCTGGTTTCACTACTCAGGTCAAAGAGTTTGCTTCTGAATATGAGTCTACTCAGGTCAAATAGTTTGCTTCTGAGTATGAGTCTACACACTGTGTCATCCATGGAGAAATGCTGGCTAGCCAAAAATGGTCAACTAAGTGTAACAATGTTAAACTCATCAACCACACGAAAGTACATGCCCTTAACCCACATCTGTTTGCTTAGCTTTGTGAGGAAATGGACGCAGAGCACGCACATCTTCTCTTATACACAGAAGTGAGATGGCTTTCTAAAGACAGATCACTGGCCAGAGGTTTTTAGTTACGTGGGCTGCTCCAGAAATTTCTTTTAGAAAAACAAAATGAGTGGCAAAATTTGCTTCCTTGTGTGACATATTCAACCTGCTCACCAAACTCAATCTGTCACTTCAAGGGAGAACTTCAACTGTGTTCAAGTTGGCAGATAAAGTGACGGCATTCAAAGCCAAACTGGAATTGTGGGGACGATGAGTGAGCATTGGCATTTCTGACATGTTTCAAACATTAGCAGAGATTTTGAAAGAGACTGAGCCAGGACCTTCTTTCTTACAGTTGGTACATGATCACTCATCTTGGCTTTCAAAAGAGTTTGAGCATTACTCTCCAACCACAAAAAAACCCTGAAGTGGGAAGCAATGGATCCACGATGCATTTGTGAACAGCAAGGTGAATCAGCTTTGTGCTAGAAGAGGATCAACTTCTTGCAATTGCAAATTATGGTGACCTGAAAAGTATTTTTGAGATAATTTCAGAAGTCCATACGTTTTGAATTCAAGTCAAGGAAGATTATCTTGAGATTGCGACAATAGCACTGACATGCCTGCTTTTATTTCCAACATCTTCTCTTTGTGAAACAGGGTCTTCTGTAGTGACAGCAATGAAATCGAGATGACCGAGTAGACTGGACATAAGCAGTACACTTCAGGTGTCACTGTCTCCCATCACCCCCAGATGAAACTGTCCACTTGCAGAAAAACAAGCTCTGGGCTCCCACTGATTCTACATTATTGTGAGTTGTACAATTATTTCACTATATATTACAATGCAATAATAATATAAATGACGTATGCAATAAATGTAGTGTATTTGAATCATCCCAAAGCCATCTCCCACTTCCCAGCTCCAGTGTGAAAAAATTGTCTTCCATGACACTGGTCCCTGATGCCAGTTTGGGAACTGCTGACCTAAAGCTTTCTCCAATCCCGCCGTTCCTACAGCCACTATAAGCAACCAGATTTTGAGGTCTTAACTTAAGGACACTGATTTAGCTTCCAAAACTCTAAAGAATTTTCACTGGGGCATCCTGGAAAGGTTACATTAGTAAACTGAAAAATATTAAAAAAGAACTCTTACTGCACACACTATTTTACTATTATATATATTATTGGAAACACCATACTTTTAATCATATTTAATCAATTCTATCAGTATTGGTAATTCCATTAATAAAATCTTAAATATTTTCATATTTATTATTTTCTAGCATAAAGATATTCTGATTCTTTTATTGTACCTTTTTATTCTCTTTGCATTGGTGCTCGATTATGTAGAAGTAGATGTCATCTATTAACTTAAATAATGGCTATTTTTATTTTGTCTAGCAATCATTTATAATTATGTTAAATAAGAATAAACCCATAGAAAATGAAAAGTGTGAAGGAAAATTACAAATAGGTGAATTAGGGAAGCTAAGGAAGGAAAATTTTTAAGAAGTGAGTAGTCAGCACTATCAAATGGCATAGAAAGGTCACTAAAGAAAAAGACTAATAAGTGTCAGTTGTATTTAAAAGTCCCCCAGAGTGTCTAAGGCAGGTTTTCGCTGTTCTCTTCTCTAAGACATGGCTCTCCCAGGGTCTAGTGTCCTATGCCTGAACTCCAGCACAGTGGTTGTAATAATGTTATTTGTCGGCAGTTCTTCTCCTTGCCTAAACTCAGCCATGAAGTTATTCAACAGAATCTTTTGAATATCTAAAAAATTTTCTGTATGTTATTTGGTGAGTAACAAAAGCAAAGATTTTCCATTCTCATAAAAGTGACTTGCA
Organism: Ateles fusciceps; assembly: GCA_036589455.1. Taxonomy (NCBI): domain Eukaryota; kingdom Metazoa; phylum Chordata; class Mammalia; order Primates; family Atelidae; genus Ateles; species Ateles fusciceps. Next base: position 684,722 of record JAZHEH010000174.1, on the reverse strand, counting down.
AATTTAGAGAAAGATCAATCAATTAATCAAATTGAGAGCACACACATAAATGTGTGGCTACACATTGTGAGGAGTATTATTAAAAAACATTAAAGTTTGCTGTATTAACCATATCAGAGTCAAAATGCCATTCAGCAGCTTTCCAGGGCATGTCTTTTTGTGACTTTTAAGCTGAGCAATGGACAGTGAATAAGTGTTGGGGAGAGAGGAGAGGAAAATCAAAGCAAAGGGTCAGTGGGGCCAATAACACAAAAATATAGAGATGAAGGCAATTTGATAACACATATTTTGATGTCACATGTCCACTAATGACATACTGATTATCCCTAAATCTGTAAAATAGATAAAAATCATATCATCCAAAGGAGGTTAAAGTTATAGGCACAAATGACTTTACTACGATTTGAAGCAATGCCATACAAAGTATGTTGGCTCATTTTGCTTTGTTTTGTTTTGTATATGGGGAGGTACCTGTTTTACCTAAATAACTCAGTTAATAATAACTATTATGCTTGACAAAAGTTTATTGATAAAATTTTTTATAGAGTGAGTGGAAAATAAAGTCATATGGCCTTTCAGTTGACAATTGTCAAAAGCCACCAAAAATATACATTCTCTTTTACCTTGCAATTTTATTCCTAGGAATACAGCAATAGCAAATAATTGAGTATATGAATAAAGATTTAACTATAAAGGAACAATATGCTTTATTCATAAGAGCTTATAAAGCAAGGGATACAGTATAAATATCTAACATTAGATGATAACTCAGTAAGTTGTCTAGGACTCATATAAGTAAAAGTTCAAAGCAAAAAAACATTATAAACATATATCTCTTGGCTGGGAGCAGTAGTTCACGCTTGTAATTTCAGCACTTTGGGAGGCCAAGGCAGGTGAACCATTTGAGGCCAGGAGTTCGAGACCAGCCTGACCAACATAGGGAAACACTCTCTCTGCTAAAAATATACATGCCTATATTTTTACATGCACATGCCTGCAATCCCAGCTACTCAGGAGGCTGAGGCAGGAGACTCACTTGAACCCAGGAGGCAGAAGTTTCAGTGAATCAAGATCACACCACTGCATTCTAGCCTGGGCGATAGAGTGAGACTCCATCTCAAAAAACACAAAACAAAACAAAAATACATATATCTCTTACGATACAATGTGTTCATGTAATGATTTTGAGTTTTAAAGATTGTAAAATATATGGAGCATTCAGGTTCATTATAATTATTACTATTAGAGATGAGGTCTCACTCTGTTGCCCAGACTGAAGTGCAGTGGTATGCTAATAGTTAACTGCAACCTCGAACTCCTGGGTTCAAGCCATCCTCCATCCAAATTAGCTAGGACTACAGGTGCGTGCCAGCATGCCCAGCTAATTATTTAAAAAAAAATTTTACAGACAGGATCTCCATATGTTGCCTACACTGGTCTTGAACTCCAGGTTCATGATTATTATACAGCTATAATCTTTATTTTAGATAACATCAACATATGTTTCAACATATGTACAGACATATATGATGATGTACTCCAAAATATAAAGCTAAATCTGGCTAGTCTAGAACCATGTGTAATCTTTACCTTTCTATTTGCTTGGTTGAATTTTTTACTTATTTTATAATAATTATGTGCATAATTATTACTAATCAAATAAATTGGTGGTTATATTAAATGACTATTGACCATCTTTTGTGGAATATTTCTGAATAGTAAATTCAAATATGTATAAAATTTTCTCCTACTTTTTCATTTGAATAGCTATAAAAGTTCAATGAGACCTAGTTTATTTTTATAGAAACTTATTGGTGGTTGTTTATATGAATTCGCCATTTTCATTTAACTCTTTAGTGACTTGGTGTATGAACATACAGCTTTCTTCATAAAGCAATAAGGAAACATATATGTAATACAGGCATGTAAGTCAAAAGGCAGGAATATATTCTATACTGTTTAGTGAAATGTTGAGATGTTAAAGGAGCCAGGCAATAAATAAAATCATGGAAGATAGATAAACATTAAATTGTGCTTAGTTATTAAATTATATAGAAATTTGAGGTAATAAAATGATGCTAAGTGGAAAAATGTATTTATGGATTAAGGAATAATGGTGCAAGGAAATACAAACATATGTACAATAATGTCAAGAAAAAAGAGGTAATATATCCCGAAAATGTCATGACAATTGGCTTCCTCATTTTCAGTGTCTTCCCACCCCAATTAATCTAGCACATTTCCTTTAAATTACTTTTTTAATTTCTCCTTTTATCATTTAACTTTCCCATTCAAAGTCATTTCTTCACTTTCTATTATGAATAGGCTGAACTGTCACTGCACATGTTAGAATTTATGACCTTCATTCAATAACCTGGCTGCAACCTATGTCTCCAGTTTGAATCACTGATACCAATCAACTTGTCAGAAACTGTTATGGCATGTGTCGTTAAAGCACTGCCTTCCATTCCTCAATCTCCTGCTGATAAATCTCTCCCTAGACTTCAAGAAGAGAGTTAATCTGGATTGTGCAAATTTCAGAATTTTGAACTTGACCACCTTAGACTCGATTGAAAGAGTTATTAAAGACCTTAAATAATTAAAAGCATTTGTATATGGTTCATGTCCCTTTTATCTCTTCCAAAGCCCCAAGTAGAGTTTTTACACAAATATTTATACTCAGGACATTACTTGTATCCAGACAAGTTCTTCCTCAAACATGGAAATAGATATGAATTAACTTCTTAGTATTGGAATATGCTTTATTATACTTTATACTTAAGTTACAGAGGTGACATGGAGAGTCAGGTGGAAAAAATGAAGTAATTTTTGGGGTTTCTTTGGTTCTTGGCTATGAATCAGCCTTTGTTGATCTACAATGGCTCTTCCCATTTGGATTATCCAAGCTTCTATATTGGAATTCTAAAATGGATTTTTAGCTAATGAAGTATTTAGAGAGGGAAAAGTCAGTCTTATTTTGTTCTTCATGTGTGTGTATAGCTTCAAGTCCTTATAAAAAGTAATGGCCAGTCAAGTTTCCCCCAATTTATGTCATGTAAATTGATGTCACACCATTCCAACTCATGTTACTGGAGACATCAAACCTTTGCTCTACCCAACTATTGATCTTCTAATGGCCAAATATTTATTTGTAGTTCCAGATTAACACAATGAAATGCTGAGCACCTTAATACAAAAACAAAAGTCTATAGTGACTGGAATATATTTTATTTAAATCACATATCCTCAATAATGAGATAATATAGTTTTCTTGGATTTTCACATTCTCCACAGATATTTCTCTGCCTTATTGGTAATTCTGCTTTCGATATTTCCTTTCATGTATATAAAGCAATAAAATAACTTATATGAGAACAGGACATGAAAAGACATTTCTTTAAAGAGGATATACAAATGGCCAATAAGGACATGAAGGAATGCTCAACATCACTAGTTATTAGAGAAACACAAATCAAAACCACTAAGACATACCATTTCACACCAGTTAGGATAGATATTATCAAAAACAATTGGGAAAGATGTAGAAAATTTGGAGTCTTGTGTATTGCTGATGGGACTGTACAGTGGTCCAGATACTATAGAAAACAGTATATCAAATATTTTAAAAAATTAAGTATAGAATTACTATATGATTTGGCAATTCCACTTGTGGTAGTATATCCAAAGAGGTCAGAGAGGGAACTTGAACAGATATTTTTATACCCATATTCAGAGCAGCATTTTCTACAAAAAATAAAAGGTGAAAAAAAATGTCTATTGATAGACAAATGAATAAACAAAATGTAGCATGTAGATAAAATGGAAACCTTTAAAGGGAGGAAATTCTGTGCTGGAGAATTACATGCTTCCACATGAATGAAACGTGAAGCCATTATGCTAAGTGTAATAAGTCCATGGCAAAAGGACTAATACTTTGTGATTCCACTTATATAAGACACTTAGATACAAATTCAGAGAGATAAAAGTGAAATAGTGGTTGACAGGGTCCGAGGGGGAAGGAGTTCATTGTTTAATGAGTACAGAGTTTCTGTTGGGAAAGACGAAAATGTTTTGGAAATAGATGGCGATGATGGTTGCACAACCATGTGAACATAGTCAATATCACAGACCTGTACACTTAAAATAGTATAAATGATCAATTTCATGTTATATATATATATTTGACCCCCAGTGGAAAATTGTTGTTAAATTAAAAATCAAGTAATAGCAAACTCCAAAAAGTACATTTCCCAAATGTGAGGTCTACCTCTATCACTTGATTGGAAATAGAACAATAGGATGTCCCTCAATAATCATTAAGATGGGAGATTATTTTCTCCCTATGATCTATGGTTTGCCTTTAAAAAAAAGATATGCTGTGGGATATGTGCACATAAGTAAATCAAAAATTTTTCATCGTTGATTTTTTAAATAGAGATATAATCTTATTCTTAAAAGAACTCCAAAATATGTATATAAGAAGGATATGTTTAATATACTTAATGATATATTATGCAGAAATACTGCCTTTAGCATTACAACAATGTACAGATATCCATTATTTTATGTATTCATTGGCTCAAAACACATTTATTGAACATGTAGGAATATGTTATTTTTATCACTCAGATGATTAGCATTCCTGAGATATGTGAAAGCCTAAGTTTAAACTTAATAATATGCAACATTATATTGGCTTTTTTAACTTTATTTGGGTACTTAAAATAACTTGTATGTGTTAACAAGCATCTGTCATGGGAAGATAAATTAAAGCTTATAAACACCATCAATAATAATTTTACTCTCAAATTCATGTTTATCTACCTAAAAAGGTTTCGAGGAGAAGTCAACATTGAGAACAGATGATGGTCAAAAAAAATGGAAAGCAGTTCCAGATGTATCAGATTTAAAGGAAAGCAAGCCCCAGATAGGTGAGAAAGATCAGGATGGAAACACTTCAGACACAATCAGGATCCCAGTTGCCCTGATCTGAAGCTAGGTGCTGGCCAATGGGAGAGCTGGAGAAGTGGCGTAACAGAGGCGGGAAAGCCCAGATGTTCCTATATATGAAATTCTGCTGTAACTGTATTTACCCTCTAGCTACCTCACTTCTCAGACAATTAATAGCAGAACATGTTTCTAAACTGCATGGATTGATTGACATCCTTCCAGGCTGAATCCTTTTGCTCCAAGCAAGTTATGGCAGCCTAGAGATTGCTAGATGTTCATTGCAGACATTTAAATGAGGCTCGGGCTGTACAGGGACTCACTCAAAGCATTCAAAGAAGAGGAATTCATAGTGGGAAAGAGTCAAAAATAAAAGCCTCTTGTAACAGAACTTGAAGATATACAGTATCACAGAGCAAATTTTAAAAATAAATAAATTTGAAGGAAACAACATCAGGGAACCCTGAAGTAGGTATAACATTTTAAACTATTACATAACCGCATATAAGAAGGGCTGTCATTCAAATCATTCAATAAGCAATACCACAGTTATTATTAAATAAGGTTGACATCCATCATGGTGTTGGAATATGGGTGAGGAGGACCTCATTGTGCCCAGTTTTAACAATTTGGTTGCTGAATTAACAATTTAGTTGTGGGTGGTTCTAAAGATAATGGAGGTCGGGGTGGGGATCTAGGACCCTGTCATGATGGTGGAGGCAGGATGTATGGATTTATGAATCGAGGCAGTATAACTATTCCCCAAAAGGAAGAAGGCATTTTAATAATTTTAAAATAAATATGGCTAAACTCTTGCTTGCTGGATGAAATTTAGCACTGTACAAAAATTTTTTTTTAAAAATAGTATTTTTTATATTCCATGAAGATTTAAAATTGAATCTTAGCTGACAACGTGTTCAGTTACCTCTTGTTGTCAAGGGCATTTTGGATTCCATTAAATATACTCAAAAATGGTTTCTCTACTGAATGATGCAGAAGAGGCTACATCATTAAGTAGAGAAACTACTACTTTAGAAGGGGACAAAGCCCAAGCAGCAGCATCGCAGTTTTTTTCTGCTTCATCATAAAGTCTTTCTATTACAATGCACATTCTACTCAAATTTATTTTTCCCAATGGACTGCTAAAATAGAATGCATAAAACTTATATTCCATCAATGGTTATTCTGATGTCATAATCACTGTTTTCCAGATAATATCAAACAGTAAAGATAAAAGTAGGCATTTTGCCAACAGAGAAAAAATTCTGTTGGAATTGATAACTATTGAGTTTAGAGAAGTCACATGTTTTATATACATCTGCCTTGCCTGGTTAGTTCTACTTCTACAGATTAGTTAGTTCTACTAAAGTAAATGGTGCTATATTTTGTTTAAAACATCAAAATTTCAATAGATTTTCATAAACAAATGCTGCTGAAACTGAGTACTTTGTTTGTAATTTATCTGTTGCATACATAGGATAAACTATTCCATTTAGTTTACAACATACATGTTTGATCTAGTTTATTTGGAAAGAACGGTCACATGAAATGGCATGCCAGCTCTTTTACTGAAAGTTATCAAAAACCTTAGAAAATTGTCAAAAAGTTTGGAAGAGACATACAGAATTAGATTATTAACAGAAATAATTTATGAGGTTTTCATATATTAACATGTACATTTTTATACATACCTACTGTGTCATGTACACATGATATAATTTGTACAGCGTAATGGACATCATGTAACACAGACACACATTTTTACATAGACATTATATGTCTTAATTGTGTTTATATAACATTATATCAATACTACTATAAATTCCAAATAATATTTTAATAATCATATAGAACTTAAACAAAATACATATAAACTCTTGGTAGGTAATCCATTTTGTCAGGTATTTGATTTTTCAAATATTTTGTAGCTGGAATGAATTTCCTTGTTTATGCAATTTTTCTCTCGCTACTTTTGATTTTGTGCATTATAGATGATCAGTCATAGAATTACTGGGTTTATAGGCATTGTTGCAATTTGTTACATAGCCTGACAAAAGTTTATTTTAGAAACAAAAGTCTATGGTAAATCAAAGCTGCCTACAAATGTTCATTGTGAACAGTTCAAATGTGCTTACTGGAATCATTCAGAAAAGACAAAATTTAATATCCCACCAGATTTAAGCATTCAAATTTAACCACAATTAACTTATAGAGCATAAAAGTTTTTTATTGTTTCTTTCAAAACCTCTATATGTAGGTAGATGACAGACAGACAGCTATAGATATTACATAAAATATATGATTTTGGAACTTGACTTTGAAATATTGCAAAGAATGTTGATATATTGTTTAAATTAATATTGATAAATGATTTACAAGAGTGATATACTCACCATTGGCTATATCAATATATTCCGCTGAGCAGATACACATATCGTATCACATAAAATACCTCAAATAACTATATTCAGTAATAGAGTTTTAAAGGAGTAATTAAGTTAAAATTAGATTAATAGGATGTGTCCTAATTAAATATTGCTTGTGTCTTCATAAGAAGAAATTTAGGTATACACACATTCACAAGAAATATGCCATGTAAACATAAAAATGACCATCCACAAGCCAAGGATCAAGGCCTTACAAGAAACCAATTCTGCTAATAACTTCATTGAAAACTAAACCTAATATACAGAAGTATGGTGAAATAAATTTTTGTTTTGTAAACCACCCAGTCTTTGGTATTTGATTATGGTAGATCTAGTCAGCTGATATATTGCCTACAGTGGGACTTTGCTTTGGTGAGGGGACTTTACCATATGGGAAAAGAACCCCAAGCTGCATAGCTCAATTGCATAGAATTGAAATGCATTTTTCCAAATCACAATACAATGGAAAGAATTCAGCTTAAAAGTTGAGGACCAGAGGTACCTGGAGGTCTTAGTAGTATAGAGAAAATTAATACTTTTTAAATAGAATTTTTTATATCATCTAACTAAAAGTAGAAAAATAATTTCTTGTTTACAAAATGTTATGAACAGAAATTATAGCCATTGTCACAGCCTATTGAACCACTTTAAGAGTCTTCAGAAAAATAATAAAGAATTATTACTTACAAGAATGTAAAATAATAGGTAAGTGTTAAGGAATGACAAAATGTTTATTTTATATAATGCAAAATGGAAAAAACATAAACTATGAAACAAAAAATATTAAACAAGAAACCATAGCTTGAAAAAGGAAAACATACCAATAGCAGCAAAATGTATTTAGTGGAATTTGAATCTTGTCAACATATGGCTTTATACTCTTTTAATAAGAGTGGTTGGTAAATATTTGTTTTTCCAATTTTGTGAGATCTTTCTTCACTGTGTTGACAGTTTCCTTTGTGATACAGAAGCTTCTTGGCTTGATATAATCTCATTTTTCTATCTTCTATTTGGTTGCCTGTTCTTTTGAGGTCTTAGATAAAAATATTTTTTGCCCAGACGTATGTCCTGAAGTGTTTTCACAATGTTTTCTTCTAAGAGTTTTATGATTTTAGGTCTTAGATGTAAGTATTTAATTCACTTTAATTTGATTTTTGTGTATGGTGAGAGATAGAGGTCTAGTTTTATTCTTCTGCATATAGATAACCAGTTTTCCCAGAACCATTTATTAAAGAGACTGTCATTTTCTCATTGGATGTTCACGGTGCCTTTGTTGAAGATTATCTGTTTTAATGCATAAATATATATCTGGGTTCACCATTCGGTTTCCTCGATTTATGTATCTGTTTGATGACATTACCATGCTGATTTGGTTACTATAATTTTGTAGTAAATTTTGAAGTTAGGTAGTATGATGCCATCAGCTTTATTCTATTTTGTTCAGAATTACTTTGGCTACTCAGCATCTTTTGTGATTACAAAAATTTTAGAATTTTGCTTTTGAGCCACTTGCTGAAACCTGTTCTAGGGGACCAATCCAAGATGGCCGAATAGAAAAGCTCTGGATTGCAGTTCCCAGCGAAAATCCAGAGAGTGAGTGATACCCACATTTGCAAACGAATTTTTACTGCCCACAGACCAGGAGATTCCCCAGGGGAAAAGCACCACAAGTGTCCAGTGCAGCTGTTTCAGCCAGCGCAGTGGGTCTCTGCGCGAAAACTCGCACAAATCTGGGCGCCGCTTCAACTGGTGACTGGAATGCCTGGGCGACAGAGTCACCTGTTCAACTGAAAAAAAGGGGGCTGAAACAGGGAGCCAGGTGATCTGGCTTGGCTGGTCCCACCCCCCGCAAATACCAGCAATCTGAAACTCTCTGGATTGAGAGTTTCATAGCAAGCACAGCTGGACCCAGGATGGTCCAGCTCTGTGGGGGGAAGGGCATCCATCATTATCAAGGCAGTCCACCACTACCAAGGCAGTATGCCATTACTGAGGCAGTCCACCATTACCGAGGCAGTCTGCCATTACCAAGGCAGTCTGTCATTACCAAGGCAGTCCACCATTACTAAGACAGACTGCCATTATCGAGGCAGTTCTAATATACCTCATAAACAAAACTGCAAGGAAGTTCACATAGCAGCTGGGCAGAGCCTGTGACAGCTCAGCAATGCCTCTGCTGGCAGACTGTGACTAGCCTACCTCCTCACTGGGCAGGGCATATCTGAAAAAGCAGCAGAATGACAGGAATTTACAAATAAAGCCCCACCTTCCTGGGACAGAGCACCTGGGGAAAAAAGGTGGTTATGAGTTCTGCTGCAGCAGACTTAAACATACCTGCCCAGCAGCTATGAACAGAACAACAAAACCCACAGCTCAACACTTGAGCTCCTATAAGGGACAGACTTTCTCCTCAATCAGCTCCCCAACACCCATACAACCAAAGAGACACCTCATAAAGGAAAGCTAAGGCTGACATCTAGTGGGCATCCTTCTGGGACAAAGATAACAGAAGAAGAAACTGGCAGCAACCCTTACTGTTCTGCAGTCCCTGCAAGTGATCCCCAGGCAAGCAGGGTCTGGAGGGGGACCTCCAGCAGTCCTAGAGCAGGGGTGCCTGACTGTTAGAAGGAAAACTAAGAAAGAAATAACTTCATCAGCAAACAAAAGGACATCACTCAGAGACCCCATGTGAAAGTCATCAACCACAAAGACTGCAGGTAGATAAATCCACAAAGATGGGAAGAAACCAGAGCAAAATGGATGAAAATACTCAAAACCAGAACACCTCTCCTCCTCCAAGGGATCACAACTCCTCACCAGCAAGGGAACAAGTCTGGATGGAGAATGAGTCTGATGAATTGACAGAAACAGGCTTCAGAAGGTGGGTAATAACAAACTTCTTTGAGCTAAAAGATCATGTTCTAACCCAATGCAAAGAAACTAAGAACCTTGAAAAACAGTTTGACAAAATGCTAATGAGAATAAACGGCTTAGAGAGGAACATAAATGAATCGATGGGGCTGAAAAACACAACATGAGAACTCCAAGAAGCATACACAAGTTTCAATAGCTGAATCAGCAAAGCAAAATAAAGAATATCAGAGATTGAAGATCAACTCAATGAAATAAAACAAAAAGGCAAGATAAGAGAACAAAAAGTAAAAGGAAATGAACAAACCCTCCAAGAAATATAAAATTATGTGAAAAGACCTCATCTACGTTTGATAGATGTACATGAATGTGATGCAGAGCGTGAATCCAACCTGGAAAACACTCTTAAGGATATTATCCAGGAGAACTTCCCCAACCTAGCAAAACAGGTCAAAATTCAAGTCCAGGAAATAGAGAGAACACCACAAAGATATTTCTCAAGAAGAGCAACCCCAAGGCATATATAATCATCAGATTCACCAGGGTTGAAATGAAGGAAAAAATGCTAAGGGCAGCCAGAGAGAAAGGTCGAGTTATCCACAAAGGGAAGCCCATCAGACTCACAGAAGATCTCTCAGCAGAAGCCCTACAAGCCAAAAGAGAGTGGGGGTCAATATTCAACATCCTTAAAGAAAAGAACTTTCAACCAAGAATTTTATATTCAGCCAAACTAAGCTTCATAAGAGAAGGAGAAATAAAATCCTTTAGGAACAAGCAATTGCTCAGAGATTTCATCACCACCAGACCTACTTTACAAGAACTCCTGAAAGAAGCACTAAACATGGAAAGGAACAACCAGTACCAGCCACTCCAAAAATATACCAAATGGTAAAGAGCATCGACGCAATGAAGAAACTGCATCAACTAATGGGCAAAAGAACCAGCTAGCATCAAAATGGCAGGATCAAATTCACACATAATAATATTAACCTTAAAGGTAAGTGGGCTAAATGCCCCAATCAAAGACACAGACTGGCAAATTGGATAAGAAGTCAAAACCCATCAGTGTGCTGTATACAGGAAACCCATCTCACATGCAAGGATATACATAGGCTCAAAATAAAGGGATGAAGGAAGATCTACCAAGCAAATGCAGAGCCAAAAAAAAAGCAGGAGTTGCAATCCTAGTTTCTGATAAAATAGACTTTAAACCAACAAAGATCAAAAGAGACGAAGAAGGACATTACATAATGGTAAAAGGATCAATTCAACAAGAAGAGCTAACGATCCTAAATATATATGTGCCCAATACAGGAGCACCCAGATACATAAAGCAAGTTCCTAATGACATACAAAGAGACTTAGACTCCCACACAATAATAGTGGGAGACTTTAACACTCCACTGTCAATATTAGACAGATCAAGGAGACAGAAAATTAACCAGGACATCCAGAACTTGAACTCAGACCTGTACCAAGCAAACCTATTGGACATTTACAGAACTCTCCACCCCAAATCCACAGAATATATATTCTCAGCACCACATCACACCTACTCTAAAATGGACCACATAATTGGAAGTAAATCACTGCTTAGTAGGTTCAAAAGATTGGAAATCATAACAAACAGTCTCTCAGACCACAGTGCAATCAAATTAGAACTCAGAATTCAGAAACTAACTCAGAACTGCATAACTTTATGGAAACTGAACAACTGGCTCTTGAGTGCTGACTGGATAAACAATGAAATGAAGGCAGAAATAAAGATGTTCTTTGAAACCAACGAGAATGAAGACACAACATACCAGAATCTCTAGGACACAGTGAAAGCTGTGTCTAGAGGAAAATTTATAGCAATAAATGCCCACATGAGAAGCAAAGAAAGATCTAAAATCGACACCCTATCATCAAAATTGAAAGAACTAGAGGAGCAAGATCAAAAAAAAAAAAAAAAAAACCTCAAAAGCTAGCAGAAGACAAGAAATAACTAAGATCAGAGCAGAACTGAAGGAAATACAGACACAAAAAAATCCTTCAAGAAATCAATAAATCCAAAAGTTGGTTTTTTGAAAAGATCAATAAAATAGACATACCACTAGTCAGTTTAAAGAAGAAAACAGAGAATAATCAAAGAGATGCAATAAATAATGATAAAGGGGATATCACCACAAATTCCACAGAAATACAAACCATCATCAGAGATTATAACAAACAACTCTATGCACATAAACTAGTAAACCCTGGAAGAAATGGATAAATTCCTGGACACTTGCATCCTCCCAAGCCTAAACCAGGAAGAAGTAGAAACCCTGAATAGACCAATAACAAGGGCTGAAGTTGAGGCAACGATTAATAACCTACGAACCAAAAAAAAAGCCTGGGTCCAGATGGGTGAACAGTCGAATTCTACCAGACATACAAAGAGGAGCTCATACCACTCCTTCTCAAACTATTCCAAACAATCAAATAGAGGGAGTCCTCCCCAAATCATTTTATGAGACCAACATCATCCTGATACCAAAACCTGGCAGAGACTCAACAAGAAAAGAAAACTTCAGGCCAATATCCATGATGAACATAGATGCAAAAATCTTCAATAAAATACTGGCAAACCGATTGCAACAGCACATCAAAAAGCTTATTCATCATGATCAAGTAGGCTTCATCCTGGGTATGCAAGGCTGGTTCAACATAACATAATTCACCACATAAACAGAACCAAAGACAAAAACCACATGATTATCTCCATAGATGCAGAGAGGGCCATTGACAAAATTCAACAGCCCTTTATGCTAAAAACTCACAATAAACTAGATATCACTGGAAAATATCTCAAAATAATAAAAGCTATTTATGACAAACCCACAGCCAATATCATACTGAAAGGGCAAAAACTGGAAGCATTCCCTTTGAAATCTGGCACTAGACAAGAATGTCCTCTCTCACCACTCCTATTCAATATAGTATTGGAAGTTCTAGCCAGAGCAATCAGGCCAGAAAAAGAAATAAAGGGTATTCAATTAGGAAAGGAAGAAGTCAAATTGTCTCTATTTGCAGACGACATGATTGTATATTTAGAAGACCCCATCGTCTCAGCCCAAAATCACCTTAACCTGATAAACAACTTCAGCAAAGTCTCAGGATACAATATCAATGTGTAAAAATCACAGGCATTCTTATCCACCAATAACAGACTTAAAGAGAGCCAAATCAAGAGTGAACTGCCATTCACAATTGCTACAAAGAGAATAAAATACCTAGGAATGCAACTGACAAAGGATGTAAAGGACCTCTTCAAGAAGAACTACAAACCACTGCTCAAAGAAATAAGAGAGGACACAAACAGATGGAGAAAAATTCCATGTTCATGATTAGGAAGAATCAATATCGTGAAAATGGCCATAGTGCCCAAAGTAATTTATAGATTCAATACTATCCCCATCAAGCTACCAATGAGCTTCATCACAGAACTGGAAAGAACCACCTTAAACTTCATATGGAATCACAAGAGACCCCACATAGCCAAGTCAATTTGAAGCAAAAAGAACAAAGCTGGAGGCATCACACTACCTGACTTCAAACTATACTACAAGGCTACAGTAATCAAAACAGCATGGTACTGATAGCAAAACAGAGATATAGACCAATGGAACAGAACAGAGGCCTCGGAGGCAATGCCACACATCTATAATCATCTGATCTTTGACAAACCTCACAAAAACAATGGGGAAAGGATTCCTTGCTTAATAAATGGTGTTGGGAAAACTGGCGAGCCATGTGAAGAAAGCAGAAACTGGACCACTTCCTGACACCTTACACTAAATTTAACTCCAGATGGATTAAAGACTTAAACATAAGACCTAACACCATAAAAACCCTAGAAGAAAACCTAGGCAAACCATTCAGGACATAGGCATAGGCAAGGACTTCATGACTAAAACACCAAAAGCATTGGCAACAAAAGCCAAAATAGACAAATGGGACCTAATTAAACTCCAGAGCTTCTGCACAGCAGAAGAAACAATCATTAGAGTGAACTGGCAACCAACAGTATGGGAAAAAATTTTTGCAATCTACCCATCTGACAAAGGACTTATATCCAAAATCTACAAAGAACTAAAACAGATTTACAAGAAAAAAACAATCAAACCCATTCAAAAGTGGGCAAAGTATATGAACAGACACACCTTGGAATAGTATGCAGCCATAAAAAACGATGAGTTCATGTCCTTTGTAGAGACATAGATCAACCTGGAAACCATCATTCTCAAGCAAACTGACACAAGAACAGAAAATTAAACACTGCATGTTCTCACTCATAGGCGGGTGTTGAACAATGAGAACACATGGACACAGGGAGGGGAGCATCACACACTGAGGTCTGTCGGGGGAACTAGGGAGGGACAGTAGTGGGTAGGGAGTTGGGGAGGGATAACATGGGGAGTAATGCCAGATATAGGTGATGTGGATGGAGGCAGCAAACCACATTACCATGTATGTATGTACCTATGCAACAATCCAGCATGTTCTTCACATGTACCCCAGAACCTTAAAAATGCAATAATATATATATATATATATATAAATTTTTAAGAATTTTTTTGCTATTTTTGTGCATAATTATATTAGTATTTTGACAGAAACTAGTTTGTATCTGTAAATTGCTTTGGGTAGTATGGTCATTTCAGCAATGCTAGTATAGTAATTTCAGCAATGTTAATTCATCCAGTCTGTGAGCATAAAATATCTTTCTATTTTTTGTGTCCTTTTTTTATCCTTTTTTCTTTTTTTTCTTCAGTGTTTAATAGTTTTCCTTGTGTAGATCTTTTACTCCTTTGGTCTAATAGATCCCTAGATATTTATATTATTTGCAACTACTGTAAATGAGATTGTATGCTTGATTTCTTTTTCAGATCATTTGCTGTTGGTGTATAAAAATGCTACAGTTTTTTCTTTGTTGCGTTTTGTATCCTATCACTTTACTGAAGTCACTTCATCAATTCTAACAATTTCTTGGTGGAGTTTTAGATTTTTTTAAGTATAAGATTATGTTACCGGTAAACAAGGAATAATTGACTTCTTTCCTCTTTGAATGATCTTTATTTCTTTGTCTTGCCTAATTACTCTGGTCAGGACTTCCAGTACAACATTTAAAAGTAATGGCAAAAACCACAGTTAGTTTTGCACCAACCTAATAATATAAGCACTGAAAGTGAGCATCCTTGTTATATTCCAGTCCTTAGAAAAATGACCTTTATTTTTCACCATTCATTAAATTAGTGTGAGTGTTTTATGTATGGCTTTTATTATCTTGAGTTATGTTTCTTTCATACCTAGTTTCATGAGGGGATATTATCATAACAGAATATTGAATTTTACTGAATAACTTTTAAGCATATATTTAAAAAATTCCTGTTTTTGTTCTTGATTCTGCTAATGTGATGTATTATGTATATTAATTTGAATATATTGAACCATCCTTGCATTCCTGAATGAATCCCACTTGAACATGGTGAATGGTCTTTTTAATGAGTTACTGAATTTGGTTTATGAGTATTTTGTTAAGAATATTTATATCTGTGTTCACATAGATACTAGTTTTATTTATTTTTTTCTGCTTTTGTTTATTTGTTTTTTGAGACTGAGTCTTGCTCTGTTGCGCAGGCTGAAGTTCAATGGTGCAATCTCAGCTCACTGCAACCTCCATCTTCTGGGTTCAAGAGATTCTCCTGTCTCAGGCTCCTGAGTAGCTGGGATTGCAGGCACATACCACTATGCTCAGCTAATTTTTGTATTTTTAGTAGAGACAGGGTTTCACTATGTTGGCCAGGCTGGTCTCAAACTCCTGACCTCATGTAATCTGCCCACCTCAGCCTCCCAAATTGCTGTGATTACAGGCATGAGCCACTATACCCAGCATTAGTTTTCTGGTTTTTAAAGTTATTACTAGTAGGAATTTAAAGGATGCAAGTGTAGTTTTGTTACATAAATATATTGCATAATGTTTGAAGACTGGGCTTTTAGTGTCAGGATCACCTGAATAATGTACACTGTATCCATTAGGTAATATCTCATTTTTCATTCCCCTTATAACCTCCTGCCCTTCTGTCTCCAATGTCTGTTATTCCACATTCTCTATCTATGTGTACACATTATTTATCTCCCAATTATATGTAAAAACATTTGAATTTCTGTTTCTGAGTTATCTCACTTAAAATAATGGTCTCCAGTTCCACCCATGTCTGTGCAAAGACATGATTTTTATATCAGGATAATGCTGACCTCAGAGAATGAGTTTGGAAATATTTCCTTCTCTTCAATTTTATTTTGAACAGTTTGAGTAGAATTGGTATTACTTCTCCTTTGAATGTTTAGTAGAATTTGGCAGTAAAGCCATCATATTGTGATTTTTTTTTTATGGCTTCAGTCTCATTACTAGTTATTGATTTATTGAAATTTTCAATTTCTTCATGGTTCAGTATTTGTAGATTGCACATGTTCTAGTTTTTTAGTTCCTTGGTGTAAGTTGTTCATATTAGAATATCAGGATTCTTATATATTTGGTTCTCATTTGTTATGTATCCTTTTTTCTTTCTGATACTATTTATTTGGGTTTCCTCTGTTAATCTAGCCAAAAGTTTCTAACTTTATTTATCTTTCAAAAACTCATTTTTATTTTCATTGATCTTCTATATTGTTTTTGTTGTCTCAATTATATTTATTTATTCTCCAATCTTTTCTATTTCTTTTATTTTACTAATAAAAGGTTTGGTTTGAAGTAATACTTTTTAAACATAAGAATTTACTGCTACAAATTTTGTTCTAAGTACTGTTTTATTTTACTCTATCCCATAGATTTTAGTGTGTTGTATTTTACTTTTCATTTGCTTCAAGAAATTCTTTGAATTTTCTTCTTTTTATATATATTTTATTTATTTATTTATTATTGTACTTTATGTTCTGGGTACATGTGCAGATCATGCAGGATTGTTGCATAGGTAGATACATGGCAAGGTGGTTTGCTGCCTCCATCACCCAATCACCTATATCTATAACCTAAAACATGGGGTAAAATGGGGGCATTTCTCCTCATGCTGTAGGTTATAGATATAGGTGACGGCATTTCTCCCCCATGTTATCTATCCTCAACCTTCCCACCTCCCACTGTCCCCCACCAGCCCACCCCAACAGACCCCAGCGTGTGATGCTCCCCTCCCTGTGTTCATGTGTTTTCATTGTTCAACACCTGCCTATGAGTGAGAACATGTGGTGTTTGTTTTTCTATTCTTGTGTCAGTTTGCTGAGAATAATGATTTCCAGGTTTATCCATGTCCCTACAAAGGACATGAACTCATCATTTTTTTTTATGACTGCATAGTATTCCATGGTGTATATGTGCCATATTTTCCTTGTACAGTCTATCATCAATGGGCATTTGGGTTGGTTCCAGGTCTTTGCTATTGTAAACAGTGCCGCAATGAATGTACATGCATATGTGTCTTTATAGTAGAATGATTTATAATCCTTTGGATATATGCCCAGTAATGGGATTGCTGGATCAAATGGAATTGTTATTTCTAGATTCTTGAGGAATCACCACACTGTCTTCCACAATAGTTGAACTAATTTACACTCCCATCAACAGTGTAAAAGCCTTCCTATTTCTCCACATCCTCTCCAGCATCTATTGTCTCCAGGTTTTTAATGATCACCATTCTAACTGGTGTGAGATGGTATCTCAATGTAGTTTTGATTTGCATTTCTCTAATGACCAGAGATGATGAGCATTTATTCATATGTTTGTTGGCCTCATATATGTCTTCTTTTGAAGTGTCTGTTCATATCCTTTGACCATTTTTGAATGTTTTTTTTTTTCTTGTAAATGTGTTTTAATTCTTTATAGATTATGGATATTAACCCTATGTCAGATGGGTAGATTGTAAAAATTTTTTCCCATTCTGTTGGTTGCCAGTTCATTCTAATGATTGTTTCTTTTGTTGTACAGAAGCTCTGGAGTTTAGTTAGATCCCATTTGTCTATTTTGATTTTTGTTGCCAATTCTTTCAGTGTTTTAATCATGAAGTCCTTGCCTGTGCCTATGTCCTGAATGGTTTTGCAAAGGTTTTCTTCTAGGGTTTTTATGGTGTTAGGTCTTATGTCTAAGTCTTTAATTCATCTGGAGTTAATTTTAGTGTAAGATGTCAGGAAGGGGTGCAGTTTCAGCTTTCTGCACATGGCTAGCAAGTTTTCCCAACACCATTTATTTAACAGGGAATCTTTTCCCCCATTGTTGTTTTTGTGAGGTTTTTCAAAGATAAGATGGTTGTAGATGTGTGGTGTTGCCTCTGAGGCCCCTTCTTAGTTTCTTCATTGACCTATTGGTTATTTAGAAGCATTCTGTTTAATTTCAAAATGTTTGTGAAGTTTCTGAGATTCCTTTTATCATTGATTTCCAGTTTTATTCCATTGTGATCAGAAAAAATATACTTGATATAATTTCTACATTTTTTGAATTTTTTTTCAGATTGTTTTGTAGCCTAAGATATGGTTCATTTTGGAGAATTTTTTATATGCAGATGAAAAGAATATGTATTCTGCAGCAGTTGGGTGAAATGTTCTGTAAGCGTCAGCTAGGTATCTTTGATATAGTGTATAGTTTAACTCTGATGTTTTCTTGTAGATTTTCTATCTCTATGATCTGTCCATTACTGAGAGTGGGGTGATAAAGTTCACTATTATTGTATTGCAGTATATCTCTCACTTTAGATCTCTTAATATTTGCTTTAAATACTTGGGAGCTCTGATGTCGAGTGCATAGGTTTTTAAAATTGTAATATCTTTTTACTAAATTGATCCCTTTATCATTATATACTGACCTTTTTATTTCTTTATACAGTCCTTGATTTACATTCTACTATCTGATATAAGTATTCCTACTCTCACTCTGTTGTGGTTTTCCATTTGCGTTTAAATATGAGAGCATTCTTGATTTTAACGTAGCCATGCATATCAATTTTCTACTTTATAATATTGTTTAAGTAATTCGATCCTTACTGCAAAGTCAGCAGATATTCTCCAATGTTATCTTTTAGAAGTATTATTATTTTACCATTTTACCTAGATTGAGTTTTGTTTGTGGTATATATAAGGGTCAAGTTTTCTTTCTGTTTTGTTTTTCTTTTTCTTATAGAATCCAAAAGACTCAGCACCATTATTGAAAAGTCAAACCTTTTCCACTGTTCTCTGTCATAAATCAAATGACCAGCTCTGTGGAAATCTGTTTCTGGATTTCTATTTTGCTGTGTTCTGCCAAGAACATGTAACGGAAGTTATTTGTAGTATATATAGGTCATAAATGTCTTATATCTAGGAGGTACAGAGAATAACTATATATTAATTGTAGAAGGGCAGAAAACTCAATAGAGAAAGGCTTAAAGAGTTACCTCAAAAGAGAAGAAAAACAAATTGCTAATAAACCTACGAAAACTTTCTCCCCTCCCTGTGTTCATGTGTTCTCATTGTTCAACACCTGCCTATGAGTGAGAACATGTGGTGTTTGTTTTTCTATTCTTGTGGTCAGTTTTGGAGTAAGTGCAATGTGGTGCTGAGAAGAATGTTTATTCTGTGGATTTGGGGTGGAGTGTCCTGTAAATGTCTATTAGGTCCACTTGGTCCAAATATGCATTCAAGTCCTGGATATCCTTGTTGACTTTCTCTCTCATTGATCTGTCCATATTGTCAGTGGAGTATAAAGTCTCCCACTATTATTGTTCAGGAGCCTAAGTCTCTTTGTAGGTCTTTAAGAACTTGCTTTATGTATCTGGGTGCTCCTGCATTGGGTCCATACATATTTAGGATAGTTAGCTCTTCTTGTTGCATGGATCCTTTTACCACTATGTTATGCCCTTCTTTGTCTCTTTTGATCTTTGTTGGTTTTAGTCTGTTTTATCAGAGACTAGGATTGCTACCCCTGCTTTTTTTTGCTCTCCATTTGCTTGTTAAATCTTCTTCCACCCCTTTATTTTGAGTCTATGTGAGTCTTTGCATGTGAGATGGGTTTCCTGAATAGAGCAACCAATGGGTTTTGACTTTTTATCCAGTTTGCCAGTCTGTGTCTTTTGATTGGGGCATTTAGGCCATTCACATTGAATGTTAACATTGTTATATTTGAATTTGACCCTGCCATTTTGTCACTGGCTGGTTGTTTTGCCCATTCGTTGACATGGCTTCTTCATTGCATCATTGTTCTTTACCATTTGGTATGTTTTTGCAGTGGCTGGTACTGGTTGTTCCATTCCCTGTTTAGTACTTCCTTCAGTTGCTCTTGTAAGTCAGGTCTTGTAGTGACAAAATCTCTCAGCAATTGCTTGTCTATAAAGGATTTTATTTCTCCTTCACTTATGAAGCTTAGTTTGGCCGGATATGAAATTTGGGTTGAAAGTTCTTTTCTTTAAGGATGTTGAATATTGGCCCCCCACTCCCTTCTAGCTTGCAGGATTTCTGCCAAAAGATCTGCTGTGAATCTGATGGTCTTTCCTTTGTGAGTGACTTGACCTTTCTTTCTGGCTACCCTTAGGATTTTTCTTTCATTTCAACCCTGGTGAATCTGACAACTATGTGCCTTGGGGTTGCTCTTCTTGAGGAATATCTTTGCGGTGTTCTCTGTATTTCCTGGATTTGAATGTTGGCCTGCCCTGTTAGGTTGGGAAAGTTTCTTGGATAATATCTTGAAGAGTGTTTTCCAATTTGGATTCATTCTCCCCATCACATTAAGGTATGCCAATCAAGTGTAGATTAGGTCTTTTCACATAATCCCAAAATTCTTGGAGGCTTTGTTCATTTTTTTCCACTCTTTTTCTCTAATCTTGCCTTCTCATTTTATTTCATTGATTTGATCTTCTATCTCTGATATCCTTTCTTCTGCTTGATTGATTCAGTTGCTGAAACTTGTGTATGCCTCACAATGTTCTTGTGCTCAATTTTCAGCTCCATCAAGTTGTTTATGTTCTTCTCTAAGCTTGTTATTCTAGTTAGCATTTCGTCTAACCTTTTTTCAAGGTTCTTAGTTTCTTTGCATTGGGTTAGAACATGGTCTTTTAACTCAGAGAAGTTTGTTATTACCCACCTTCTGAAGCCTGCTTCTGTCAATTCATCAGATTCATTCTCTTTTTGTTCCCTTGATTGTTAGGAGTTGTTACCCCCTCAGAGGAGAAGAGGTGTTCTGTTCTTTGGTGGTTTCATCCTTTTTGTGCTGGTTTTTTCTCATCTTCGGGGATTTATTTCCCTTTAATCTTTGATATTGATGATTTCAGGAGGAGTCTCTGAGTGGACTTTTTATTCTGCTGAGGTTGAAGCTGTATCTTTTTTAGTCTGTAGAGGGCGTTGCTGGGCTCTCTAGGATTCAGCGAGGTTGCTGGGTGGGTGGTCCTTCCCTCCAGTTTGCAGGTGAGATTGGCCCCGCCTTCCCAATGGCTCTCTCCTTCCTCTGCTGGATCTTCCCGGTTGGGCTCAAGCTGATGTATTTGCTGCCAAGCTCTCTAGTGAGGGCTTCAGTTTGAGTTCTGTGGTGGTGGGGCCTGCCAGGCCTTATGGTCTGTTTCCCTGCTTTCAACTCTGTCTCCCTCTGTGGGATGGTCCCCTCCCGCTCGCATTAGTCCAAACTCCGCCCAGGTCCCTGCTACAGCTTGGCACGCTTGGCAGTAGCCACTGCTCAGATTTGCATTGACTACCCATGGCACCCCAGCATCTGGCAGGGCTCTCTTGGACTGTGGATTGCAGGAGAGATGAAGTAAGCACAGAATCTGAACCAGAGCACCAAGGGGGTCAAGTCCCCTGACCCTCCAGCTGGCTGCACGTTTCAGGTGGGGGACATGCCCCTGTCTTGATTTGCCCCCCTGGGCGGCTCTCACCCTGCAGCTCCTTCCCTGGGCCTATTTTCAGAGCCCTATCAGTCCCACAGAAATGAACCTGGCACCTCGTTTGGAACCGTGAAGTCCTCTAGCCCTCTGTGTCTCATTTGCTGGGAGCTGCATTCCGGTGCTGGCTTCTCTCCGGCCATCTTCGGACAGTTCTAATATTTCTTAGCCTGTATGGTTGTTACATAGTTATGTATTCCCAAAGCTTTTAATAATTTCAAAAGTTATTCACATATAAACCTATGAAGAATATACAGAAACACATATGACAAATATATGTTTTAAAATTGTATGTATGTAATTCTGGAAAACATTTCATTGAAAGTCAATAGATGTAAGAAATTTCAGCTAAAAAAATCATAGTGACAATACAGCATATGAATATATTCAGGTTTGAAGCAACAAGAAAAAAAGACATTTCTTAAAAATTGAAAGGCTATCAAAACAAATGACTCTAACTATATATCAAGTTGCTTATATAACCACACTGGATAAAAATTACTTCAAATGTCTTTAGAACACTGTATTCTTATAGTTTATTCTTAGCTGAGTATGCTTTATAGTCAAACAAAATGCAAATACATCTCAGAATTTATTCTGGTATCATATTGTTGAAACCAACACTGTTATTATTACTTTGAAATTAGACATGTATGTTGAGTATAGATAGATGTTGATGTAACAGATAAGTAATTGTGCTAAAGTTAGATTTTTCAGTATAAAGAATAAGAAAATGCAAATTCAAAATCAAGAAAATTTTATAAGCCTTTAAAAAAATAAGCATGAATTTTAAATATCTGTATACATTTATGAATTTTAAATGCACCTTTATTATTTCAGTCAGTGAAATGGCACTATGAACACTTGAACGAAGCAGCCAAGATGGCCAAGCTTAATGTGGTCCCATGACAAGAAGTTCCATGTATCAAGGCTGGCCTAGCTACTGTGACTGTGAGAATTCAACCTGTCATGACAGATTGATGTTGAGCTCTGGGGAAGGCATGCGTTATTGCTCACAGAGACCAAGAAGTCACTTGGTGACAAATTAAGCAGCATGTGTGTGGGCTGTCCCCTCTACCTTGCCCCTAGCAAGGCCATACACTATTAACCATCTTCACAAATCTTTGTCAGTTAAGCCCGTTATCTTCCCCTTTGACCTTCCTGCTCTTAATAGTAGTTGCAGCCTCCTGGCAGTTAAGTGCTGACTCCTGACCTGTATCCGTTGGGGTCCCATCATCCAGCTGTGTGGCTGCCCCCTCCTATGTCAGCCTTGGTCTGCAGAGAAAAAGTCCTTCATGGTATCAGTGCCCCCTCACCTCATGGTCTTGGTGAATGATGAGCCTTCTGGTCTTTCCCATGGAACATAAATCTCTGATGGGTCTTCTGACCTAGTACAATATAGCCACACCAGCATGCTTACTTCCCTTAACCTCCTTCTTCCTTTTTGTGTTATCTCATACAATTTCCCCTCACTTATTGCTCGCCATTGTTTTTCCGAGGTTTCCAAGGCAGTAACAATTTATTTCAATCACTTAAATTTGCTCCCAGTGTGTTAAGTCCTATGCCCTGAAAAAGGATCCCTGATTCAATCAATACTTTCGTACTTACTCTTATATTTTTGTCCACTTGATAAAAAAAGTCTCAAGATCCAATCCTAAGAATGTTCTCCTGGCATCAGTCCATAGATGCTAGCTATTTGTTATAATTCTTTGCATATGGTCCACAAAGCCCTAATATCCTTCTGATAGCATCCATACAACTTAGCAGTAAGCAGCCAGTTCTGTGGTCTTTATAGGCACTGTTCCTCCTCCCCGCTATATTTTTTGGATGTCACATATGCTACAGCAGTCTACTCCACTGGAACTTTACCAAGGCAATTGCGCATGGAATATGCAGCAGTTGAGACCCCATCTTGTGCCAGAGTAATCCGCACATAACCTAGCAACTGTATCCTACCTGTAACGCATGATGACAGAGCCAGTCCCTAATTCCACATCTTATCACCTGCATTCTTGAAACATTTCAGATATCACTTGTGTTAGTCTCAATCCTCTAAGAAGCAGATTCCTGGACAGAATTAGTTGTCCATTTGATTGATTAAGGAAGGAAAATGGGAAAGAGCCGAGAAAGACTGGGAGAGCTACCAGACTATGATACAGATCAGATCTCAGATGAAGGAGGGTGTTAAAAAAAGGAAGATTGAGTGGGCATCTTACAGTGCAAAGAAGGTCTAAGAGTCCAGGAAGGCCATTTTTAATCCAAAGTCACCTCTCAGTTGAGTCTTATGTCTCCCAGGGAAAGAAACGGACTTAGTATCTCTGCCATGCTCAGTTTTTGGATGAAGTCTTGCGTGAAGTGGGCGTTAGTGTGAACATAGTGATAAATTACAGAGTACAGCAGCTAGAGCCATCAGTCAAGTGACTGTACTCTCCATAGTCAGAGAACTTACAGCCACATATTCATGGCTGACACATGTATAAGCAGTTCTGCAAATCTAAGTGTAGACATATAGATGTTGTTTTGAAATATTCAATATATTTAAATTTAATTTTCAGGAATTGAAAAAAATTACTATACTGTGTCCTACATTGAACACAAAGATATACAATGTTTATTTCTGATGACAGAGTGTACTTCTTTAGGTATAGTAATAATGCATTAAATAACTGAATGAAACATAATGAGTATCCAATGGACGACAACATCAGATATATTTGATAGGCCATGAAAGTATTCATAGATAAAGTATGTAATTGAGATAAATATGTATTCCAAGACTAACAAAAGTAAGGGCTAGCTATGGGACAAAAAATACAAGTATAAGGATTTTTCTGAACAAGGTCTTTGGTGAATGAAAAAAATATGACACAGTATGGAAATTATTAGTGTTTTGACAAGGCAGCAGTGTAAAGAATGAATCAGGGGAATTTGAAAAAAAAAGTGAAAATAAATAGGCAGAGAGAAAACTTCTAGGATCCCATATAAAAAACCTGAAGTCATGGAAAGTAGTAGGCACTTCTGTGTACATAAGGAGGTCCATAGATGAGTTTCAAATACGGCAGTATTATGGTCAGAAATATACATAAATTCATTTTTGTAAACATTTACTGAGCATATTCTATGTCCCAGAATTTATCATAGGTGATTAGAAAAGTCAATAAATACAATAGACTAAACCAGGTAAAATAGGGCCTATATCCTAAAGATAGAGAAATAAAAACTAAAAATCATCAATAATATATTTCTACGCTATTGAATGGAACATGATATGTGGGAAAGAGTAAAGTTGGAAAAGGGGATTGAGAGTGAGGGAATGAAAATGGTAATCTCTGGAGCATAAGTCTATTTATTCCAGAGATTCAAGAGCGATCAGGGAAGGAGGAATAGAATTCATAGAGTATAGGTGATACCAAGAAAATTTTCTGTAAAGGGGATGAGAGGATGGAACAGAGCTCTAGATTTCAGAGAAAGGTCAAGTCAAGGGAGGGTTTTTAGAATAAGATAAAGGTAATAGCATGTTGCTATACAGATAAAATTGATGCAGTAGAAAGTGAAAACTATAAGTCTGCAGAGAGAATACTTGGAATTGCATTCTGGAATAGGCAAGAGTGAATAATATCTTGCATGAAATTGGAAGGCTGTTCTTATCTAGAGCCACCGGAGAAAAGGTAGAGAGTATGTGTCAAATGCTGGTAGATGGGTAGAAAATTTAGAAACTCTGTATAACTGAAGTGCTGAGAGTTGGTTGGTTTGGATGTAGAATTTTAGGCAAGGGGAGATTTAGGAATCTATTACAATAATTCATGTGAGAAGATAAAAATAGCAGTCAGAAATGAGTGTTGAAAAATGTTACAGAAGTACATGTACAAAAATAAGTGGCAAATTTGACATAGGTGGAATGAGAATGAGACATGTCTAGGACAACTCCTGGATTTTACCTTCTGTGACTGGTGACATGAAAATGCCAGACTTTCAGATGAAATAGAAGTGAAAGGTACTCTGTGTTACTGCTAGTGAGTAGAGTGTGTAATATAATGACTTGCTGAAATCCAGGAGCCATTTATGTGGTATCTATTGGAAATATAAGGATGCAGATATTGTGATGAAGCTAGATGTGAATATGCAGCATGAGAGAACAGAAGCATCAGTGTTTAAGAGAGGGCAGATGGGCACCTACTGAGAATGTTCAAAAGCCAAGACAGGGACAATAATAATAAAGTTCATAATGGAAATAATAGTCAGAAACAATGTTGGGAAATGAAATTAGCTCAATGTTTCTATAATTAGGAAATAATTGATGAGTTCTTCCAAGACATAATTAGTGAAAGCAAAAAGATGAAATCCTGACCAAAGTATATTATGAAGAAAATGAGAGTGAAGAAAATACAGTTCTTCTCCAGATGGCCTCTGGTGTTAGTTGGAATCCTAGTTTTATGACTTTAGATAGCTTCAAAGTTATACCAAAAAATCATATTCTATCAGCAGTATTGTTGTCCATTTATCCCAGGTATTTTATTCCTGTTTGAAAAAGCCCAAGGGCAATTACTTTCACTTTATTGTTATTTGAGAGACCAGACCTGACAAGATTCAAAAGCATTTAGAAAATCCATTCTTGGACATAGAGGTACAAGTTCAGGTATCTCCTCTCTCCTTCTCTGCTTGTCTGCTTGTACCCTACATGCATTATCTCCAAAATGAGAAATGCAATCCAAATAACATTTTCCTAAGAATATTCACCATGCAACAAGCTTGAACTTTCCTTTTACTCTGTATTTGGAATGAGACTTACTAGTATGACTTCCTATTTTAGTACAGATCCTGTTGTTTCTAGAACTATCTGGACTCTATGCAATTTACTCTCTATCCATCTGTTTCTGCTTACACAAGTAGAAAGGTATATATCTCTACATAGTATCAAAGGTAAATGCATATAGGTTCATGTTTCCAAATCACTTTCAAAAGTAATTTAAAAATTAACATTACAAATTGTTTTTTGTTTTTGCACCATTTTACAACACCATCTTACTAAGCTGTTTCGTCATTTCATGTGTTTCCATTATCTTGTATGAAACAATATTCTCAAATATAATTACTACTCCGATTTATATATTTTCCTTTGCCATTTAAATTTACAGCAGAGTACTAGTAGACTAGAGGTCAATCAAATCTTGAATATAGGAGATACAGTATTTAAACTGATTCATATGCAATATTTATGATAAATAATTTGGATGCTAAAGTAGTATACATCACATACTTTATATTACATTTTTACTTCTTTTATTTTCATGAACTAAAACTTACTCATTCATTCAATCAACTGCATATCGTTATGCACATGTATGTGTTTATAAGTTTATATTATCACAACTTGAAAAATATTATACATGAGAGTCCTCCTTAGATTGGTCTCTTTGTACACTTTTACATTAGTCCAAGCATTTTAAAAACTTATGTTTCTTTCCAAAAAGCAATTAAATATTATACACTTACCAGCTTTCTCTATATTAAGACCACTGTATACTCTCTAAAGAGTACTGGTTACTTTAATTGGATAATGAAGCAATTAAGGGATTGGAAGAGGGATGGGAGGTTCTGAAAATAATATAATGTAGTAGAAGTAGTATCTATATTAAGATTTGTTGACAGTTAGAAAAAGAAAAACTTTAGTAGCAATGCATGCTGAGAAGTAGATGCCTTATACTTTACTACTTTAAAATACTGGAGATCTGGCTGTGAGGGATAGACATAACATAAACCAAGATGATCACATTTCTTTTTAAATAAATTCCAGCTAGAACATTTTAATTCAGAGTAAATCTTACCGACCTGCCTTTCAGCTGAATATATGAAATGGAGATTTGGCTATACATATATTTATAGAAAAGTCGACAAGTGTAAAACACACACTTTCGGTTTATGAATATGTCTAGATTGACCTTGTACCAGTTAGTGCATATATGTTCTTAACTAATGAGCTTGAGTGTAAAAGCAATAGAAACTGGTAAGAATCATGATTATGCTTGATGAGGTTTACCATGAATTGAAGGAACAGAGTCTTCTCTCTGTGACTTAAGAAAGGTGAATTTATAAGAAGAGAGGTAAAGTGATGATATTCACATATAAGAGCATGCAGGCAATATATAGTGAGGTGTAAAATGGCTTTTATGAGTAATTAAATATATACCTATTAGGGAATATCTAAAAATACTCCTCAACAGATTTGTTTCCTTCAAACAATTTTTGATTTATGTAATTGAAAATGAAAGAAAAAATGTCCAAGTGGAAAATTTTAAAAAATGGTAAAAAAAAAAAAAATAGGTAAAATTTACTGTTTCATTAAACATTTAAAGAAAATGCTTTTATTCAAATATTAGTATGAGCCATTATCCAATGAAAGCCTATTTTCTGCTTTCTCTGTTACTATAAATAATTTAATAAAACTCAAGTTATTCTCATTATTTGGAGGCATGTATTTAATCCCTTTACGATCATTTAGTGAATATGTATATGTTTACCTATAAGAAAATGATCAAAATTTATTATCTGAGATGCTATTTCTAAAAGGAATATGAAAAATCAAAATTATATTTTTTGTAAAATCCCATGATTGAAAAAA
Source organism: Ateles fusciceps (assembly GCA_036589455.1). Taxonomy (NCBI): domain Eukaryota; kingdom Metazoa; phylum Chordata; class Mammalia; order Primates; family Atelidae; genus Ateles; species Ateles fusciceps. The sequence goes on along the minus strand of JAZHEH010000174.1, from coordinate 655,944 downwards.
AAAACTTACAAATAATGAGAGGGTTATTCATAGGCAGAAAATGTAAATAAAAAACAATAATTTTTATTTTTATTTTTAAATTTTATTTATTTTTATTTAAACTTTTATTTTAGGTTCAAGACTACATGCCCAGGTTTGTTATATAGTTAAGCTTTGTCATGGGGGTTTGCTGTACAGATTATTTCAACATCACTGGATACTAGGCCTAATACAAAATAGTTATTTTTTTCTGATCTTCTGTCTCCTCCCAATTCCAATCTCAAATTGGCCTCAGTGTCTATTGTTGCCGTGTTTGTGTTTATGTGTTCTGATATGGTTTGACCATGATCCACCCAAATCTCATCTTGAATTTTAACTTCCACAATTCCCATTGTTGTGGGAGGTGACTGAATTATGGGGGTGAGTCTTTCCTCTACTGTTCTCGTGATAGTGAATGAGCCTCATGAGATCTGATGGTTTTAAAACAGGGAGTTTTCCTGCACAAGCTCTCTTTGTGCCTGCTGCTATCCGTGTAAGATGTGACGTGCTCATCCTTGCCTTTCACCATGATGGTGAGGCAGTGAGACCTCCCCAGCCATGTGGAACTGTAAGTCTATTAAGTCTCTTTCTTTTGTAAATTGCCCAGTCTTAAATGTGTCTTTATTAGTAGTGTGGAAACAGACTAATACTTGTTCTTATCATTCAGCTCCCATTTATGAGTGAGAACATGTGGTATTTTGTTTCCTTTTCCTGCATTAGTTTACTGAGGATAATGGCCTCCAGCTCTATTCATATTTCTGCAAAAGTCATGATCTTATTTTTATTTTATGGCTACATAGTATCCCATGGTATATATATACCACATTTTCTTTATGTAGTCAACCATTGATGGGCATCTAGGTTAATTCCATGCCTTTGGTATTATGAATAGTGCTACAATGAACATATGAATCCGTGTGTCTTTATGACAGAACAATTTCTATTCCCTTGGGTATTTACCCAGTCATGGGATATCTGGGTTTAATAGTAGTTCTGCTTTTAGCTCTTTGAGGAATAACTATACTGCTTTTCACAATGGTTGAAAGGTCTCTATTAGACTGAAGAAGTCCAGATCTACATATATGCTGTGAAAACACTATGGCTCATGTGACTTTAAGAAATGGATTAAATAATAGCAATTTATAAAATAAACTGTTTTTACCTATATAAACGTACATCAATCTGAACACAAAATTATTAGTAGAAGCACTAAACCACAAACTACATGTACAGATAATTTTATTCCTGTACAGTAAAGTAGCAAAACATTATATCTTATATGTAAATATATGTATAGCAAAAGTATTACAAAGTTAATCAATGGTATAAAAGCCAACACCAGGATAGTGCCTCAATGAAGAATTATTGAAAAATCAAAAAATGTACCCTTTCATTTATAATAGTTTACATTTTTAAAAGAATAGGGTTGATGCAAATGTATCCAAATTCTAAGTTTTCTTACATCCTGGTAGGTTATGCATGGGAATTTCTTATAATGTGTTATGTTTTTCTTGTTCAAAATACTTTATAATTTTTGAAAAAATAATTTTTAATAAGGAAAAGTCAAAATATTATAAATGTGATACTTTATTGTGAAATTGTTGTAAATGTCTCTAACATTAAAAATATTAGAGATAAAAAGCACCTGCATTTGGTTTAGGGAAGTTACAAGATGATCAAATTAGATACAGATCTTGTTTATTATACTGATCTGATGACAACAGGATCAGCAATCATAATACATAAAATAATTTCCAAGACATTAAACAAACAAATCATTTATATGGAGTAATGTAAACAAATCATTTATACATCTATTGCACACAATGTATCTCTAAACTATGCCCCTGAGACATCTAGTAAACAGTAGAAGGCAGAGTAAAATTTATCGTATTTTGTTATTGTTGGAAAAAACAATTTAAAATAACATAGAATCCACAAAAGATAGAAAATACATTATTCAACCATATAAATCTATCTAGAAATATTAACATTAGTATGCTAATTAGAGAGTAACATAAATATTCAAATCTTTAGTCATTAGATATGCAATAAATAACATTAAAGATGGGCAGTCCAAGACATTTTTTTATGATTAAATTTTTCATACCAAATTGATAAACTTTCCAGAGTATCTATATATAATTTTTCAGGTTATATATATATATATATATATATACACCCACATATATATATACACACACATATATATATGTAAAGAAAATATAGAAAATAAAAATAAAGAAAAAATAAATATATATATATATATTTATTTTAAACAATTTGTTTCCTTTGTTGGATGATGCATTGCTAATTGAGAAGATACAAAGTATCAAAATATTTGTTTGCCAGGTACATATTTTGTCATAGAAAAGCAGTATAGGAAGAAACAATATGCATATGATATTGGGAAACAAAAGCAGTTTAGGACTTGGAACAAAAGCAGGGAATACCTGGAAGACTGAATTTGCATGATTAAGGACTTTGTGTAGATTGCATTAATAGTCCCAATTCCTTACAACTTCATCTATCCATAACTTCTTCTAAGGTTTTAATGCTCTCCTACTGTGGATAGGTATCATTCTTTGTCCGTAGGCTCAGTTTGTGATTGGCTTTGGCCAATATGACCAGACAACTACAGTGTCTTGAAAATTTTTTGCCAGGTTGAACGCATTAGCTCTTGAGCTTTTCACATTTCCTCCTCAAAATCATGCTTTGGGTAGCCCTGTGGTGCTGTGAGGAGGTGAACAACATCTGAAGCAGAGAAATATCAGCTGAGGTGCCCTAGGTAAGCACAACCTAGAGCAGGGCCCTGAGCAAATTTCAGGTGCATGAGAAAACCAGCCATCTACTGACACTTGAACAAACCCATCCAATGAAGCCAGACCCTACCTAGATCTGCTAAGAACCTGCTCCCACATAAGCAAGTTAGTCAAGACAAAAGCATGGTTAGTATAAAGTAATGAATGAAATGGAATAATCATAATCCATAATTGTTCCATATTGTACTATTACAAAAACATTTAATATGTTTTTATCTTATTTTTTATTTCTCCAGAATGATAATATTTTGTTCTAAATAGAAAATGTGAATATATACAATTGCAGCAATGTGTAAAGGTGATATATCATAATGATTCGTGATCTTATATCAAAATGGAGTCATTCGTGTCAAGCAGCATTGAGGCCACAGTGAAGTTCTTCACCCCTTCTTCAAAATGAAAAACATTCGTGTAATGGATTGAGGTGATAACACCCCCTTTTCCTGATACCATAGGAGGCCTGAGACACACCATAGAAAATGAACAGTGGCTGAGATTATGAGAATAGGTCAACCTGAAGAAGCTATAAAAACAGCTAAGACCTGGCCTTGTCTGAAACATCTATGGAGACTCTGCCCATAAAAACTCTGGGGCCCAGTGTGGCTGCTCACTGTAATCCCAGCACTTTGGGAGGCATAGGTGGGAGGATAACGAGGTCAGGAGTTTGAGACCAGCCTGGCTAACATGGTGAAACCCTATCTCTACTAAAAATACAAAAATTAGCCTGTGTGGTAGCAGGTGCCTATAATCCCAACTACTCGGGAGGCTGAGGCAGGAGAATCCCTTGAACCGGGGAGGCAGAGGTTGCAGTGAGCTGAGATAGCACCACTGCACTCCAGCCTGGGTGACAGAGCAAGACTCTGTCTCAAAAAAAACAAACAAAACAAAACTCTGAGGCATTTTTCCAACCTCAGCAGCTGTGACCAAAAGCTCTGCAGGAGAGAAGCAGTGACCCACTCACTGACCTGAATTCAAAGGACTTCAGGACCCACTGCACCAGTCTGTTAGCATGCTGGTCTCCCATGTATCACTGTGGTTAGCCTCCTTTTACTACTGCCTCTGTGTTGAATATTAATTGCATGATTATCGTGTGTGAAGGCCTCACAATTAACTATCAATTCCAGCATAAATAATTGGCTATTGAGCCATCATAAAACCTTACAGCTTAGGTGAGAACTTTCACAGCTTGGTAGTGAGAACCCAATTAACATATCAATCAGTGTAGCTTACAACAGGAAAAGACTCAAAAGTTGTAACAGGACAGACTTTGAAAATATCTAATGATAAACATTAAGTACAGACAATTAAAACGCAGAAAACATTCAACTTAGTGGACAAAATAAAATATTACTAATAATTTCACTCTTTTTTTCTGACCTAACTGACATTGAAGCTTAAATAATAAGAATAAAAATACAATGAAAAATCATTCACATTGTTAAGATGAGCAGAACAGGTTGAAAATTTTTGAAATATCCAACAAAGCATTCCATAGATAAAATAGAAAGAAGATGCTAGAAGCTGGAAAGCATGCCTCTTTTCTTAATATGTGAAATAGTACTGAGAGTAGTAGATCTTTTAATACACTTCACTTTTATGCCATATTTTGAAGGGACGATCACTAGAGTGTTCCCTTGAATCTGAAACATTTCCTTAAACTTGAATAAAGTATTCTCTTCTTTGCTGACAACTCCACTTGAATATCTAACAGGCAGTTCAAACTTTACATAAAGATCACCCTTCCCTGGTCATCCTGTCTAAAATGTAAAATCTCACTTTTTAGTTACTATGGTAATAGATCATCCCAAAATATGGTAGAATATTACACTGCCATTTTGTTAAGCTCACAGATTCCTTGGATCAAGAATTAAGAAAGAACAAGAATACAATAGTTTATCTATGGCTATGAGGACTTGAAGGCAAGAACATGAAATTATCTGGCCATATCTTCAATTACATATCTGGCTTTCAGCTGGATCCTCAGAAGGGATTTTTTTCAGATGATCTACAGATGCCCTGGACTTACTCACTAAATAGAAATTGCAGGATAATTGGACTTCTTGGAGGCAAAGAGCTCCAAAAGCTAGTGTACTAATGGACAAAGTGAAATGTTTATTGTGAACCTACCTGCAAAGCCACATATTGTCAGTTCAACTGTATTCTTTTGGGTAAAACTGTTTTAAGTCCACCAAGGTTCAAGAGGATGCCACCTAGATACTACTTTTAATGGCAAGGTGGTAACGTCATCACATGTAGGATGGATGATCTAGTTGTCACTGTCTTTGAAGATAACATCTGCCAGAACCACATACTCTTCCTGCTTCATTTTCTCCTTATCACTTACGCCAATATTTAGAACGTTTTATCTTTTTTATTTACCGTACATCTTCTCAATAGAATGTAAGCATTTTCTGTTTGTTTGTTTGTTTCATTGGTTTTTCACAGCACATGGAAGTTCTCCTGGAAGAATTCACAGTTTAACAAGTATTTGTTGGTTGGATAAATAAATGAGAGTTGAGGCAGGTCATTGTCCAGAAACAGAAAGTTTATTTTACTTTAGACTACACACAAGTCAGTTTCTTCACGAGCTCCCTTAGATTGCTGAACAACTGAACTGCACTCAAAATATCACATGGACCTTAAACTGATGTTCACTAATACATTTAAGGAGTTATCTCCTGCACAATTTGGTGAAAAAAAGAAAACTTAAGTAGGTATGACTCCATAATCAAAGATGAAGAAACAAGAAAAATAACAAAAAAGGTACATATAAAAATTCCAGTATACAAAAATGGAAGTTATTAAACAGCCTTAACAGAAATAAAAGTATATTTTAATAAAATATTTCAAGAAAATGTAAAATGTTATAGTTAACAAATGCTATTAATCCTTGAGGAAATACAAAGTATGATGACAATAAATGAAGAAATTTTAATTTAGTGTATTATAAATAGAGCTGGAAGAACAGATGAAAAAATACAAATGAGGCTACTATAAATAAAAAAAGTAAAATATGACATTGGAAATATTAAAAGGCTGAATTGATCTATTAAATAATCTAGAAAAAAGTACTTTGTATTTAGAAGAAAAATAAATTTAAAAAATCAAAGAGAAACAATAAGTATTTAGGATAGAATACAGATTAATTAATTTGACCTACTTAAGTTAGATAAAAGAAAATTTTTTCTTCAAAGAAACACTGGACAGATTTGAAGACATAAGTAAACCCTGAAGGGCTGGGATAGCTCTGTAGGACATGGAAGTAATGGCTGCATTAGAGAAAGTTAGCAATGGCAAGAAGTAATGTCGACATGGCTTATTTGGTCCTCACTCCTAAGCCATATATTCTAACATATTTTTAATCAGTCAAAAGGATAATATTTTGATCCTAATCTGTGTTCCATCTCTGTCTAGCACTCAGTTGTTTCAAAACGCGAACAGAGAGGGGAAGTGTTATGCTATGGCCTTGCCATTCGTAACTATCTGGGTTCTGAAACCAGGAATCATGAAAAATAGAGGTTTACTATTAGTGATCAAATTAACTTCACTGTTACTGAACAGGGTCACATGTTAAGTCTCAATTCCCGCCAGATGGGCTATAAAAGTATTTGAGGCAGATCTGTGCGATGTGCAGTAGTTTGTCCTCAGGCGAGAGGTGGGTAATTTTTATGTAGGAGAAGAATGCTTACATACATGCAGAGTTTTGGAAACACATATGGGCTTCTCCAGCTTTTAGCTGGGTGTAAAGTATGCCTTATTATATCATCTTTTCTTTATACAGCATTTTAGTATTACATTAGAATGTTATTTGCTGTTTTTACTATATGTCTTAGCCACGTTTATAGGTTAAGAGTCATAGCCTTTAAATTGCAAAGTTCTTTGTTTTCTACACAAGTGAAAATATGTCATTAAATATTTAGAATGAGACTTAAGTTGACAGCACTTGATCAGGTGCTCCAAGTTTAAACTTCTACCCCTATCCATTAAAACCAGTTGTAGCTGAATGTTTAATTTATGGGAAGGACTCAAAATCTGGAAATCTAAACTGTAGATTTTCCTTTGGAAGGTGGTATATTTTATTAAGACAAAACATTTATTAGAAAGTAGAAACAGCATTGTACTGTTGCAATCAAGTAGAGAAACAAAAACATCTATCAAATTATTTCAATTTTTTTTCTATTATACTTTAAGTTCTGGGATAGATGTACAGAACGTGCAGATTTGTTTCATAGATATATACATGCCGTGGGTGGTTTGCTGTACCCATCACCCTGTCATCTACCTTAGGTATTTCTCCTAATGCTATCCCTCCTAGTCCCTCACCCCCAAGAGGCACCAGTGTGTGATGTTCCCTTCCCTGTATCCATGTGTTCTCATTGTTCAACTCCCACCTATGAGTGAGAACATGTGGTGTTTGGTTTTCTGTTCCATGTTAGTTGACTGAGAATGATGGTTTCCAGTTTGCTCCATATCCCTGCAAAAGACATGAACTTGTCCCTTTTGATGGTTGCATAGTATTCCATGGTATATATGTGCCACATTTTCTTTATCCAGTCAATCACTGATGGGCATTTGGGTTGGTTCCAAGTCTTTGCTGTTGTCAATAGTGTTGCAATAAACACACATGTGTATGTGTCTTTATAGTAGAATTATTTATAATCCTTTGGATATTTACCCAGTAATATGATTATATAAAGAAGATCATTATTAATACTTTTTTAAAAACTAAGTTTCTTCAGGAAAATAAAGAAAAATGGAATTATTGAAAGAATTAAAAATAAAAATGAAACTCATTAGCCTTCCAATCAGAACATGTGGGTAAATAAATATAAAAAGAGAGAGTAGTGAAGCTGGCTCAAAAAGAGATTTAATTGACAGAAAAAAATGTAATTCTTAAAGGAAAGTGAGTAAATTTAACCAGCAAGTAAAAACTTATAGTCCAATATAAACATATATGAATTAATCTATATAAATTATATTTGAAACCTGGATGTATATACTCTTCAAAAAGTTATTAGACAAGTTTTAGATGTCATAAATATTATCAAGCCAGAAATGATGTATGGAATTCACAGATAGCTAAGAAGAAAAAAGATGGGATCTCAAAAATTATGCTGTGATTTCCCTATGGATCAGAAGATCTTCTCAGAATTTATGGAGTAATACCTCCTCAAACCGGAGTGTAAAAGATGCAAAGAAAAATCTGTAAAACCTCCCCTTTTGCACTGGATGGTTATATACATGTTCTTAGCAAAAATCTGAGACAAGTTCAGGAAGATCAGCTTCGTCTACTTCAAGCATTATTGGGTGGTCTTCCAAGTCTTAATCACCTTGAAGAAACATTTTAAAAAGTATTATTGAAATGATATTCGAATAGGATATTTTGGAAAAATAAGGCACAAAAAAGTAGATAGATAGGAGAAATATAGAAGAAGTCCAAAAATGATTTTAGAAGTTGATCATACATCAGAATATCTAGGGTCAGATGTCTAAATCAGAAAATGAATCAGTGGCAGATTTGTTGAAATAGTGTGTAATGTTAACAGAGTCACCTTTCCATGTAATCTCTTGCTAAACTTGCCAACTTTATCTCTCAGTCTCTCTTTTCTTCACATTGATTGTAAAGTTTTTGCACATTTCTTCTTTTAGAAGCACATCTCCCTGATTTATGCATGAATTCCTTGTTCTTGTCATTTGTTCACAAATAAAAATTACCTCATGGAGAAGCTGTTCCTCCCCCACTTGCTAAAATAATTACTTTGCCAATCACATACAATGATTTTATTGTTTTTTAATTACCATCAGTACATAAAATTATCTTTATTATTCACTTGTTCTTATTATAATCTTGTAACTTCCAATATAATGTAAATCTGTTTAAAGCTACTGTCCCTTGCTTCACATCCATGTCTTCAGTACCTAGAACAGGACTGTCATTCACAGTGACTCAATACACATTTTCTTATGGGTGATTCCCTGCCTGACTGTTACGTGTAGAAGGACCAGAGAAGTGAGAATCTGAAGTGTCCTCTAAAGTAATATAGACTAGAAGGCATTGAGTAATGTTTCTTTTTTTTGTTTTGTGTTTTTTTTTTTTTTGGATGAGAGGTTTCTATGTTGCCCAGGCTGGCCCTGAACGCGTAGCCCTGCCTCCTTGTGTGCCAGGCCTGAGCCACCGCAGCTCCCCTGAATAATGTTTCTTAACTATGTAAGTACTTCAGAATTAGATCACATAGAGATCTCTACAAATATGTATACATCTGAAAAACAGAATAAAATGGATTAAACTTTTAGAAAATTATAAATTTTTGAGTTAAGAGATAAAATTATTAATAATGACTTAAAAATGATCATAATTTTAAATGTATCTTTGTAAATTACAGAAATATAAGTTTTCTTTGTTAAAACATTTCAAATGTTCAAGACTTATGTATGTTCTCTCATTTAAAGTGACCCGTATGAGAAAAAATAACTACAAATCTAACTTTCCAAAGTCAAAATAGTGTATTAACGACATATCTTGCCAAATATTGAAGTATAAAGAAAAGCAAGAAAAGAAAGAGAATAAATTATTTAAAAATATTTGATAGTTTCAACATTCACTACTAATATATGAAAACCAAACCCAACACTTAGAATATTATTACAGAATTTAAATAATATTCAAATAATTGAACACATCATTGCCAAAAGATATCCACACACGTGAGAAGTATAATTTGACAAACATAAAAATATACTGTGATGTATTAAAACACTTTATAATATTGTAATATATTATAAATATTATTAAATATTTATATATTTAATATATTTATAAATCTATGTCTGCTTACAAATTATCTTAAAAACGCTATTTCTTCAAAATATAGCCAGTGAATATAATACAATCTGGATATTAATAAGAGGATTTTCACTTGGAAAAACAAAACTCTTCACACTTATGAGGAAAAATATTGAAAGAACATTTCAAATTTATTTCAAACTAAAAAATGATAATGTGTGGCTCACAGATACATTTAGTAAACAAAAAAGTAATCCAGTTTTGGGGCACAGGGAAAGAGCAGGACATATTTGTTTGGACCAAAAAAGTATCATCTTTTGGTTAAAACGTTAGTTAATGAATTACTTAAATAATTAGTTCACTAATGTAAAAGGACACAGGATGAAAAATGGAAATTGTCTTAGTACAAATAACCAGAGGGATAGAGAGACATAGACTAAGTTAAAATAACATGTTTTTAAGGCTATACATTTTCTTATATCTTCAACTTTACTTGACATTTTAAAATTTGATGATTTTCTTATACTATCATGACACGTTATGGCCTCTTCAATTGCTAACATTTACTGTGTCTTTCTCTATGCCAGAAAATAATAATGTTTCCATATATTGTGTGATTTATATTTATCTTCTTCTATCAATGAATAAAATTATGAATTAAGGTCATTGCTATTGAGTGGCTGCATTGTACCAAGAAATTTTCTAGGCTGTTAAAATATATGTTTTATGGACAAAGTGTTCCATGAATAGGTGAGCATTTGCAAATAGTAACGTGTAAAAAATAAGGATTTTGTTAAGTGTATGTGTTGAAGTCAGTGTATGTTCGAGGTAATAGTATTGACAAAAATTTATCAAATATAAAAGTGATAAAAATAGAGAAAAATGAAAGATGAAAATGCAATATGTTAAAATACTCAATGGCTTTCCAATAGGAAACAGTAGAGTACTTGATTTTAGAACAATATAAGAAAAGAAACTGAAATAGAGATTTGAGGTGATTATAAAGTAGAAATAGTAAGTGAAGTGGTTGAGGTAGCATGAAAACACTAATCTGTAGACCAGAGTAGAAGTAAAATGAGAAACATACATATGATGATTTCAGCATTTAAGATCCTGTTCATGCATCTCAAAAACTATATAGATGATAGCTAGATAAACTATATGGATGTCCATGAAATCTCCAATAAATCTTTGTATTTTAACTGTAGGAATGGTGTAATAATATGCATATATATGTAGATAAGTATGTATCTATATATGTGTGTGCATATATATGTATGTATCTATATCTATATCCATCTGTATCTATGTAGATATACTTTTTTTGAGAAAGGGTCTCATTCTATTGCCCAGTCCAGAGTGCAGTGGAGCAAATATAGGGCACATCGGCCTCCGCCTGACAAGCTTGAGCAGTTCTCCCACATCAGCTTCCCCAGGACTTCTGCAGGTACTATAGGCATGGGCTGGCTGATTTTATTTTTGTTATGTTTTTACTTTTTGTAGAGACAGCGTTTCCCTGTATTTCTCAGGCTGGTCTCAAACTCCTGGCCTCAAATTATGCTCCCACTTTGAATCTCAATGTGCTGTGACACAACTACGCTTGGCCCAAAATATACTTTATAGATTAATTCATTTGTTCTGTGAATGAATAGCAATACAGTACTTTCACAAATATAAACTTTTTATCTGTAAATCCTTTTCCTGCTTTGTAACTAGACAGTTAAATCAAAACATTTACAGTATGAAGAGACAATATTCTCCCCCAGTCCAGGCCATTTGCTTCATTCTGTCATACTGACAAAAAGTAGTATGTTATTATAAATTTTCAAATGATTACCCTCTCTTTCTCTCTCTCTTTCTCTTTTCTCTCTCCTCTGCCTCTTTCTCTCTCACATTTACCTGTGCATACATAATTAAACAAGTATGCACATTTTCAAGTGACTTTTAAAATTGCAGTTCTTCAGGAATGTTTTCCTTGGCCTGCATAAAAGATCAAATCCTTGTTTTATATCTCTTAGCACCTTCTAATTCTCTTTTTGGAGCTTCATACAATTTAAAGTAAGTAAATATTTTGGGGGTTGTTTTTCATTTTATGTTGCTACCCAAGGTTTGAATGAGTCCACTTTATCAAAGCTATAATTCTTACTTCATATCAGTCTCTATCACAAACTGGAACCCAATAAATACGTTTTGAATGAATAAATATACTTAAACCCATATGCTTTATTCTCCTAAATTTAGAACTGGAGATGATAATACCTATGCAATGTATAAAACATAAAATGTCTTACGTTATCTTTTTTTATCCTATTCATTCTTATCCTTATTGTTAATTTTTAGCTTCCCGGAATTGATTTTCTATCTCAGTACTAACTACTGTGATTCTAGGACTTTACTTAGATTCGCAGCTGCAAGTCCATATAACTGTTGTCAAATCTCAGGAAGAAGAAAAATGTTTCCTTTTCTCTGCAGTTCCACATAATAATCTGTATGATAGAACTACTGCTATAACTTTAAAGGTTAAGTTTTACCTTCTAACAGAAATAAAATTTTGATTGGCTATTTAATAATTGTGGCTATTTAATAAATTTAATAATTTATTTTAATAATAAAAATAACATTTGATTTTCTATTTTATGATAGTAATAAATGTAAGTTTCATTTGTCAAACCATAAGTTCCTAAGGCCATTATTATTTTTCTCTTTCTACATACATCATAATTGCAGCATAAGCAACAATAATAAACATAATAGCAATGAAAATATAATATATATTATACATATTTGATTTCTTCTTTGGAAATATTTGGTTTTTAATATCTCATTTAAATTGACATCATCCTCTAGCTTTGGTATAAGAACTGGCTATAAATAAATCATTAAGCAACCATCAGAGTGACAAACTATGAATTAAATGCTCAATTAAATCAGTCAATGTGACATAATGAAAAGTACTTCATTAGGTGGACATGTCATTAGCATCTGGGACAATTAGTACATCCGATTTTGCTTGTTCACATATGGATAGCAAAACACATAATGTCACAGTGAAATGACAACCCTGATGTGATTTTTTTCATGAATAATTTCTCTCTAGAATAGATGAAAAATTAATGTTGAATGTTTAAATAATTACTTTAAAGTAATTAAAAATAGAATGAAAAATAAATGAAAGGAAGTCTTCAAGATATGAAAGAAAATAACAATTAGTCATTGGCTACATTTTCAGAGTAAACAATTTCCCCCAAATACAAATTGAACCTCATATTCCCAGTTCATTTCCAGTACAAAGTCAAAGTGTCATATTATATTAAGTGAATAATAAGACTCCACAGCTCATTAAAGCATAAATTTATTTCTTTGCTTCTCAAGTGGTGTATATGTGTGTGCATTTTTGCCCTGAGGACAGATACTAACATGAGCATTTATCTGTAATTAAAGATTCACAGACCATTAACAGTATAGCAGTTTCACTGCCAGTTAAGGCAAACGAATAAGATGTTTCAAAAATTATACCCTATCCCACGAAAACGTTATCCTCCTTTTTCCCAGGTTTCCTCCAGGAGAAGAGTATCTTCCTACAGTAGTTTTCTCCAAAGCTGAGACAGAAATGCTTGATAATCCACTATCTGTTTTTTTCTCTATAATAATTTAAATATTTTTCTGTGTTTCTGTGCTCTGTAAGGACTTTTAAATTGATCGGAGAAAATAAGGGCTAATTCTTGAGTTTGCCTGTTTGTATACTAAAGGGTATGTGATAGAACAGATGAAGATGAAGGTAAGGAGGCTGAAGGGGAAAGATGCAAGGCTGCACACCTACTCATCAAACCTGGAATGGAAATGCTTTATTGATAGGAAACTGAATATCTACAAAAAGATTTCCTAGTAATTAAAGATGACAATGTGCCTATTACACTTTACAAGTGATCTTAAGATGCCAACAAATGACTGCCAAAAACAAAGTGCTTTACCTCAAACATCTGGGTAAAATTACCTTCTCTAGATTCAATCATTCATTAATGCTCTATTGAGAAAAAAAAAAATCTGTGTTCTAAATGTTGGGTTAAATTATCAGTTTCTATTCTACAGTCACCGAACTAGTTAATGTGTATTGAAAAATTGTGCACTGAGCACAGCAAAGTGGGTAAGAGCAAAGAATATGAAGCTAATTTACATGGGTTTGAGTTCTTTTTCTGTCATTTATCCGTGTGAACTTGAGCAAGCTGTTATTTAAGCTTTTTCTTTCTTGATTCCTCCCTAAAATATGGGGTGTGACAACTGCTGGGACTCATCACTACCCATTTTTCCCTTTTGTTCGTGAGTATAGAGTCTACTTATAATCCTCATCCCATATACGTTCCCAACCGTCCAGGAAAAAGTCCCTGCAAGTGAAAGGTAAACATAAGTAGTTAAAATACTTCCAAGCCTGGCCCATAAAAATCTATCTATGCATAATTGTGTTCTTCTTCCCCAACAATACGTAATAAAATGGAAAGAACTCTGAGGATGCAAAAGGCCTAGTCTACAGGATGGAAGATGGCAATGAGCCTCCATGACTGTCTGGGGGAGAAACTTCCCAGCACCATGTGGAACCCACAGTGATGTGAAAAAACACATTTTCCTTATGTAAGCTACAAAGATTTAAGACTTTAATTTGTTTGTAATAGAATTATCTGTCTCTACACATGAACACACACGCACACACACACACACACACACAATGAGGTTGTAAATGTATATATGTCATAGATTTAAGTGGGGATTAGTGGGTTAATAGACGTAACACCAGGAACAGAGCCTGGCATTAGTTAACTTCATACACGTATTTGCTATTTAATTGATTAGAATTACTGTGGCTGAAATGAGTAGTATTCTCCAAACATCTGCATACTGCTCCACATTGCCTAGCTTCCCTTGCTGTCGGCTTGGGAACTCTGGTTGAATTTGATCCAATGTGATGTGAGCAGAGCTAAAGGCAAACACCACCATGCCTGCCCTTAAATGTATCTGTGTGCACACCTCCCCATCATTCTTGCCCTGCTGTAGGACCTGGGAAAGCAAATGATGAAAATGGTGTTATCAAAAACACAGAGTTCAGAGCCCTGAGTAACTACTTGAAGCAACACTGGACTCTGAAAATAAACCTTTATACTAGAAAGCCACTGAGATTTTGGTGCTCACTTGGACCACACCAAAGCCTGTCCATCCTAATAATGATGATGGAGATCAAGTCTCTCATGGATGCACTAACATGTGAAGCAGTATCTATATTTTTGGAAAATGTATAGTCTACTTAGGGAAATAAATCATATGTATTTTAACCATAGGGAAGGTGTAAGAATATGCATAATAACTACATTATTATTTCTAGAAAGAATAAACTTTTTCAATTATCCATGTCAGTTAAAAGTGCGACATGAAAGAAGAAAAGGGGTTTTATTTGGTGATTCCTGAGGACATGTGCTTATATTAATTCTACAGGTACTATATAGATATTTTAGTTTATTTATTATTATTATTATTCTGTTGGGAAAAGAAGTTACTATCTATCAAATTATACATTGTGTATAAAAATCATGTTTCCTAGTATAAAATAAAAAATTATCTTTCTGGGAAAAAAAAGAGTTAAACAAAATTATGGGAGCCCTAGGCTCCAATCAACCAAACCAAACCAAAATGGATTCACTCATGCTAAGTGTCATATAATCAAACTGAAAATTCAGGGAAGCAGATAGACTCTGAAACAGAAACAGTTATTCCTGAAAATAGAAGACTCCAGTCTAGCTGAATCAGCATAATGAGAAAGTCCCCTTTCTTTTAATCCTTACAAGGAAAATAACCTGAAGTGACCTGATGCTAATCAATCAACGTTTTCCCCATTGTTCCCCACTTTACAAAACCCACTCGTCTGCTCTTGTCCAGAGGAAGATCTCATTCTATTTTGTGGAATGGAGGCTACCCTGATTCATGAAGCATGAATATAAGCCAATCAAATCTATAACTAAATTTGTTGTACTTTTATCTTTTAATACTTAAATATATCTGTTTGAAATTTTTTCGATTAGTTTTAAATGAAATGGCTGAAGATCTAGGCCTATGGGGCTCCTGTTAGCTCCATTGAGGTTCACTCCCTGATAATTTGGGGCCTACACATTCCTATAGCCCTTTCCTGACGTGCAAGAGATGATTAGGTTTTGTATACTTTTGTTTTGTGTTAAGTGTGTGCTAATAAATTTGTTCTTCAAATACACAATCTAGAAATACAAAATTTTAGAACAAATAAATAGAAATAATAAATAATATATTCTCAAAAAAATTTAAACCTTTCTTCTACTACCAATATGTAACCTTCCTACCAACCATTTCAAAGAAATAGTCTCAGATTTTATTCTCCTTTAGGATATTATAGTTATGACTGGAATGGTTTCTTAACAGAGTTAGAAATTTTATTCTTTTGATTGATTTTTAACAGTGGGAAATAGCTTTAGAAATGTGAATGATTCCTATTTTCAACCTCGTATTGAGGGAAGCATAACCCTCCAGAGTGAAAAATAGATATGTTGGTATTTCTTTCATTCTCTCATGTCATCCAAATTTTAGATACCATTTCTATTATTGTACTCTTTATAAGATTGAAGTCTTAATTGTTTAAACTGTATAAATATTAAACAGTTTAACATTTAACTAGTATTATCCTGTACGTGCTAATGATTATATTTTTATTTGTTATTTTTTATATAATACCTAGGCATGAGTCGCTCCTTTGTTTAGATAGTAGAGAAAACAAAATAGCATAATCTCAGGATAGAGGGTCGAATTTAGGATTAGATAAAAACTAATGTCAAAATTATGCTTTATGAAGTTTATACGAGACAAGTTAACAAAAAACAGAAACCAAAGCAAAGATAAAGGAACTATGGAAACTTTTGGTAAGAATAAAATACATCAGTAAAAGTCATTTTTAGCTATTTTTCCCATTCCTTTAAATTCAAGAATCAAAAGATTGTGAGACGTTCAGTGATATTTACATGTGGCAAGCTTACAAATTCATAGGGGCAGAGTCAGTGCATTTGGAGGTTTAATAGAAAAGCTTTTGTTTAGCACGCTTGACCAAAAATTTATGTTGTATTCCACGTATTTACTGTTATAACTCTAGGGTGTTTTTAATTTCTTTACATGACTCAATTTCTTAAATAAATAACATATTTAATTAACTGTTTCTGTAAAAGTTTTCTGGAGTTCATTTGTGTTATATTTGAAGCCATGTCAGTTCTTGTAAATATTGTAGAATCATATTCAGACTCGCGTGTTGCCTTGAGACTTTGGCCACACACTGGTGCCTCCACAACACAGCTCTTTTCAATTCACATGTCACTCAATGTATATTTATTTCCCTAAAATATATAACTAGTTTTGAAAAAATACCCCAATTTCAAAGATAATATAAGCATAAAACATGAAAATGAAATCACTTACAATGTATTTCATGTTTCTTCTTGCATGAGTGGCAAAAATTCCCCCCCCTCAGATTACATAATGAATAACTTGCAGTCTTCTGTTTTCTGTTATGTATTCTGTTTGTTTGTTTTAGGTGGTCATGAGAATAAGGGATAGGAGATTTGCAGCAATGAGTTTCAAATGTGTCCATCTGTAGATCATTTCACTGGACTCCTGAAGATGCCCCAATGGTTTTGATGGCAGAGGTGACCGAATTTCTTCCTCTGTTGTGTTTTTGACTATAACTACTTTAGGACATTTTGACATTCACAGAAAATTGTTGTCTTTTTCTCATCCTCTTCAAAAGATGGATTATAGTCCTCCAGTGCAGGCTTCTGATAACGTTGGAAATTGTGAACAACTGTTGACTGGGTGGACTGAACTAGTGGAAGACAGAAGTAGTAATCCTTTTTTACTTTTTGCTTGGAACATTGCTGACCCTTTGTTTTGGTTTTCAGAGTCAGGAAAGCTTGTTTGTTTGTTTGTTTGTTTTTAAGCTATTTGCGCTTTTGTCAGTTGTGAAGTGAACCAACCAGTGGCCACCGACTGCAGCTCAGAAGAAACAAAAGGGATGGGCCATCAAACTCCCAGGTGTTATGCAACTGGTGTCTTGGACAATGACTTCCTTTTTACTGGGGACTAGATGGGTCTCTGAGAGGAGATCTGATTGCCATTTTCCCCAAAAATAATGCCCTTTGTCAGCATGAAGCAGTTAAGAGCAGTCATCGTCCTTATCCTAATGGCAATTAGATGTACCTCCTCAGAGTGGGGACTGATGGCAGCTGCTGTTGGTCTGAAGTGGTTACTGTCATGTCACCAGCTTCAGTGGGGTACAGAAACAGGTTGTGGGTCCTCAGATACAGATGCTGAGGCAGGTAGTCCCGGGATCTTGCCCCTGGGAGCTCTCCCAAAACCCACTTCCCTTGGAACCTGCCCCTGGGAGCTACTACAATGGTGCCAGGCCAAGCCACCTGTTGCAAAAGAGCAGCATGGTCGGGCATGGAGGAGGAGGCAGAGGGGCCCCAAGATGCAACTGGAGTGGGGCAGTGCCGTACTTGTATAGGGAGCATGGAGATTTGGCCTGAGATACAGATCTGGGCCCATGCTTCAGAGGCCCATGGCAGGAAGTGGGAGTGGTACCTGTTTCAAGGACACAGCCAGTGATGCTGCCACCATGCCCACACTGCCAGCCACACCACATTACTGCACCTTGGAGAAAGGCTCCGAGTGGCGTTGCTCGAGGCTGCACACCCACGATCCACCCTGCATCCAGATGACCACCTAGCCTAATGCTCCCAACACCTAGGCGTAGTGCCCACAATCCATTCCTGAAGGTGCCCCCCCCGGAAGGGCCATGAGCCAGTCAAAGGGGAACCCCAGGCAGCCCCTGAACTCCAAGGCCACAGAAACAACGGTGATATCATTCCTGCCCTGGACACTGGCTAGAACTCAACAAGGACCTGGAGTTCCTGGTACTGGCTGCAAGGAGGTACAGCTGGGGCTGCACACTTCACAGAGCCAGTGGGTGCCAGGGACAAGCAGGAACCCCTCCCCTTCCAAGTTGATGGGGAAGGAGCTCCCCGGTATAGTCTCCAGCCACCCTGTAGGGGTTGTAGATCCAGGCATCTCTGCACTATCAGGGGCCTGGGAAGGCCACCTCCTGCCCTCATGGGCTCAGAAGTGACTGCTCCTGCTGCCTGCTTTCTTCCCGCTGTCAGTGCCCGCTGCATTCTCAGAGCAAGGTTAGAGCAAAGTCCGGGCACTGTTGCAACCTGGCTGGGTGTGTGCACACTCAGGGCATAACTGACATGCCAGGCTTCTGCTGCCTCAGTGCCTCTGAACTTTCAGTACCAATAAACACAGGAGGAAGACAGACTAGGGGGCTGAGGACAGCCTGGTGCAGGCCTGCAGGTTCCCCTGGGCATTAACAGCATGGGCACCATAAACAGCAGCAGAAGGCAGACAGACACCTGGGCGGAAGGGAGTGGGTCCTTGATAAAGCCCCACCTTCAAGCTGGAGAGGGCCTGATGCCTGGAGGCCAGGCTGCCTGTCCTGTGGCCTGGAGTGGGAACATGTGGTGCCTTTACTTGGCCCATCCATGGCTGTCCAGAGACCAGTTGGTGAAAGCTTCCTCCCCCACTGAGGCCCACAAAAGCCCAGGACTCAGTCAGACTCAAGGGGATGGGACAATCAATTGAAGAGAAGAGCTGCCCACCCCAGGGTATTCTCTCTGCTGAAAGCAGAGAAGGCAATGGGACCACCAGCTGCAGAAAGAAACTATCCTCTCTTCTGAGAGCCTAACACTCATTGGGATGACCTGGTTATGGTGAGGAGCTGCCTACTGCGGGTCTCCTCTGAGATGCTCTACTGCTCAATAAAGCTTATCTTCATCTTACCTTCCACTTGTCTGTATACCTCATTATTCCTGGATGCAGGACAATACCTGGGGACCTGCTGAATGGTGGGGCTATAAGAGCTGTAACATAGACAGGGCTGAAACATGTTCCTTGCATTTCACTTTGCAGGCCATAAGAAGGAGAGAAGGAGAGATCTGCAGCCTGTTAGGGAGCCCAGACCTAGGAGCTTCCTGAACCAAGGCTGTGACACCATTGTTAGGGCTCTGCAATTCCTGGCATCTCTAAGCTTCTGAGTGCTTTACAACATTCTCCAGTGCCCAGCCATGGAAGCTGCTAATGGTATGCCTGGTCTAGCCCCAGCCTTGCAGGGGAGCTGGCACCCATGTTGGTGCCTGGAGCTGCCCATCCTATGGCAGCCTGTGTGCCTGCCTGTGTGCAGTGGCCAGAACCCATGCTCACTCACACAGCCCTCTCCACTCCATGTCTGGCTTGCCCTTGGCAGGAGTGGGATCCAGGCCAATAGCAGAAGCTGAATGCAGCCTTCCAGGCCAAAGGGGTGGAACAAACCCAGCCGACTAGAGCAAAACTTAGGTAAATGCACCACTAGCCACAGAGATTTCTGGCTGGTGAAGCAACTCTCCAAGCATTCATTAACAGTTTCACACAGTGTATTTGTAAGTATGGATTTTTGTGCCTTCCTCTAAACAGATTACACATTAATTTAAATTCCTTGAAAGCAAGTAGTACTATTTTACCTCCATTTATCTATATCTATATCATCTATATCTATATCTATATATACATAGATAGATACATAGATATCTATATTGGCCTGATTCACAGTAGACATTTGATAAATGTTGTATGGTTTTAGTTCATGTATAAGAATTTGAGATAAATGATGATGAAAATGCAATGTTAATTCATTATTTTTAATGAGTTTTAGAGGTATTTTATCCACATGTCTCACAGCCAGAAGACAAGGCATATGTATATTCTGTCTTTGTAATTTGTAAATTAGGGAAATTATACTACCTACTGCATAGTAATGTTGAGAAGAGTGATGAACATACACATACACACACACACGCACACGCACACGCGCACACTCCTAGTTTTAAACAGTTCCCGAGACATAAGTGATACAGAAATATAAGTTACTAAGTCAGTTGTTTTATTTTAAAGCTATAATTATTTAACTTGAGCACCAGTCCTGTACAGAACATAGAATGTACTCTCTTCAAATGCAGTTATTTTCATATTGTGCTGATAATTTAATTTCCTCTACTAGAAAGCTAAACAGAATAATGGAGAAACTTAAAAATGCTTTTTTTGGTCCTTTTTCTCTTGCACAGAGGAAGCTTGAACCTTAAATTGAATATTTAATGTGAATATTGAAAGTCACATGATGTCCTTGACTCTTTTCACCAAAATTCACCTCCAAATCAAGACTTATTGAAAGAAACTTGTAGGAATAGATGTCATCTTGCATTTATTAATGAATATGTAATTACGTTGAAGATCTCCTTTGAATTTCATATGTTGAAAAAAGAACTTTTGTACTTAGTATTGTTAACACACTTCCACCAATTCTTTTTCCCATTATCTCAAATGAGTTTTATAGTGAAACCTACAATTGTGGCATAATCAGTACTTTCAGGGAGATTAGTGAATAAAGAGAAATATCAACATCAACATTCCACAAGACTATTTTTCAACTCTATATCAAAATTACATATTGTCATTTAGAACCAATAAAATAGATAAGTTATACTCAAAATCTTTTCAAAAGGCTGTTGAATTTTTATTCCTGAAGTCACAAAAATACTCTAATTGATTTAAGAATAATCAAACCTTTTAAACAAAATTAATTCCTACATTTTTATATTAATATATTTTAGTGAAACTCACAGAACAGGATTATACAATTTAATCCAGTAACAGGATTACTATATAATAATAATAATAATGTTGTACATATTTCCCTTCTGTATAATATTGAACACTATAATATTTAACTTTTGTAAGAAGTAACGTAATTATAAGTATCCTAGCTATGTATTCAGAACATTTAAAAATGTATTTGGTATACAAAAATAATTGATAGTCCACTTGCTATCTACTTCAGTTAAAGTGCTTGCACATACATGCCTAGATTTATAAGCAATCAATTGCAGTTTGATTATTGAATAGAACAATATTCATTTAAATATACAATATTATGGAACTCAGAACATAAAAATGATAGCTGTACCTTCACTTTTCTTGAAGCACTATTCCCAGTAGCCTAGGTTTGGAATCAACCTAAATATCCATCAATGAATTAATGAATTTTTAAAGTGTGGTATGAAAATGAGGAGTACCTTTCAGCCTTAAACAGGATGAAATCCTGTTGTATGCAGCAACATGGCTGGAACTGGAGGCTATTATGTTTAGTGAAATAAGCAAGGCATAGAAAGAAATAATTTGCATGTTCTCACTGATACGTGGGACCAAAAAAATTAATCTGGATGTAGAGAGTAGTACAATGACAGTTACCAGAAGCTGGGGAGGATGTAGGCATGGGATGAATAGAGGTTGGTTCATAGATACAAACATACAGTTAGATAGGATTTAATTCTTGTGTTCAATAGCACAGTAGGGTGACTATAGTTAACAATAATGTATTATATATTTCGAAATAGCTAGAAGATTTGAAACATCCTTGTCACAAAGGAATAATAAATGTTTGATGTGATGAATGTTCCAGTTACTAAGATTCAATTACTACGCATGGTATGCATGTATCAAAATATCACCATAACCCACAAATATGTAGAATTATGTATTAATAAAAATAAAGTATTAATAGTTTTCACATACACATAGAATAAAAAATTACATCGCAAATGATATTTACAAATTTGTTTAACTGAAATTTGCAAACATATAACCCTTTCCTCCTAGAAAATTTTCCCATTAGTGTAAGTACTTCTGTTGAACTTCGTAATGGATATTGTAAAAGAGAAATTGAACTGAACAGTTAAATAGGTGTGATGGTTAATATTGAGTGTCAACTTAATTTGACGGATACAAAGTATTGTTCCTGGGGGTGTCTGCGAAGGTGTTACCGAAGGAGATTAATATTTGAGTCGTGGACTGGGAGAGGCAGACTCAACCTCAGTCTGGGTGGGCACCATTTAATCAGTTTGCCAGCATGGCTAGAATAAAGCAGACAGCAGAATGTGAAAGGACTAGACTTTCTGAATCTTCTCGTCTCCATCTTTCTTCCCTGCTGGAGGCTTCCTGCCCTCGAACATCAGACTGCAAGTTCTCCTGTTTTTGTATTCTTGGAGTTACACCAGTGGTTTGCCCGGGGGGGGCTCAGGCCTTTGGCCACAGACAGAAGGCTGCACTGTTGGCTTCTCTTCTTTTGGGATTTGGACTGATCCACCACTGACTTTCTTGCTCCTCAACTTGCAGATGGCCTATTGTGGACATTTACCTTGTGATCGTGTGAGTTGATTCTCCTTTAAACTCTCTTTTATATGTACATCTATACTATTAGTTCTGTCCTAGAAAACCCTGGCTAATACAATAGGCAAGGGAGATTTTATTCAAGACCATTGCAAAAGGCAAGCAGAAGAGCTTCTGACCACTGGAATGAGTCAATGAAAAGGTACTGGAGGACTTTGGGTTGGTGTGGGGGTGGTGCTGGTCCCTGTGATTAAACCCTCTGTGTTTGGTAATTGGCCCTTATGGAAGTTAGGCTCCTGCATTCTCATAATGACTGGAAAAGAGGGGCTCTGTCTTTCCTGATAATGTTTTAAAGAGATGGCCTCAAGATACATGAGAAGGACATTCCTGGGATGTGAAACTGGCAAGAGCCTTTTAAAATACTTCTATCTCAAAGAGGTGGAGAAAAAGATTACAATGTTTTCTAAAGAAAATCTTCTATGAAGATGAAATTTAGAGCCCTATAGTCAGGAGAATAACCTGTCTAAATACTTGGTCAAGCAAAGGGAAACTTTAAGCCTGCCTTGGTCAATACAATGACTGTTGCCGTAAAATAAGACAAAGGTATAAGAGAGAGAAGGTAGAAATTAAGATGTAGATTATTACAATAAGCTACACATTATAAAACATATTTAGTAGTTTTCTCCATATGAGCAAAATCCACATTGAAAATATAATAAAAAATGAGATAGAGGTCAGGCTTGTAACACCAGCACTTTGGGAGACCAAGACAAGAGAGCTGGTTAAGGCCAAGAGTTTGAGAACAGCCTGGGCAACAAGAAAGATCCCAACTACACCAAAATCTCTAAAAATTAGCCAGATGTGGTGGTATGTTTCTGTAGTTCTAGCTACTCTGAGAGATTGAGGCAGGAGGATTTCTCGAACCCAGGAGTTCCAAGTCTCAGTGAGCTATGATTAACCATTGCATTCCAGCCTGAGCAACAGAGGGAGACTCTGTCTCTACTTTTATTTTACTTTACTTTAGTTTATTTATTTATTGTTTGTTTGTTTGGAGACAGTTTCCCTCTGTCACCCAGTGTGGCTGGAGTGCAGCGGTGCAATCTTGACTCATTGCACTTCTGCCTCCCAGATTCATGTGATTCTCCTGCCTCAGCTTCCCAAGTAGCTGGGATTACAGGCACACACCACCACACCTAGCTCTTTTCTGTATTTTTAGTAGAGATGGGGTTTCACCATGTTGGCCAGGCTGGTCTTGAACTCCTAACCTCAGGTGATCCCCCCTCCTTGGCCTCCCAAAGTGCTAAAATTACAGGCGTGAGCCACTGCACCCAACCTGGTTTTTTTCAAGAGAGATAGTATCCAAAAGATAGAAAAACTGGGATATATCTAGAAATAATATATAATAATATATCACATGATAGAAAGCATGGTTTCTTTACAGAAACAAAAAACCCTAGAAAGCAACTGTGAGAATATTCCATAAATGGAAAATGTGTACCATGTATATATAAAAGGAGACATAAACAATAAAAAAGTCAATTTTCTCTAACCTAATGAACATCCATCAGTAACTAAATCAATTTTATAAAACTTTATTGTTTTTAATAAATCATCATGATCTGATGTAAAAAGGAAAATCTGCTATATTAGTTTTTCTAAAATTAAAAAATGTTATTTTTGCACTCAATTTAATCCATAGGAAATTTATGTTTATTCATAATATAAAACAAGGGATTTTACAAGTTTTTAAAATGTTATTTTCCCAAGCAATGTTTATTGAGCCATCTCTCCTCCTCCTCACTTGGAGTGCCAAAACTGACGTTTTTATTATGTCAATAAATTTCTATATTCTCTTTAAATGCTCTATTCTTTAATCCCTGGGGCAAGATCACACTTACTTAAGTTTCATAGCTTTAAAATAAGCACTGATATCTATTCGGGCAACTTTTGCCTCACCTATTGCTTTCTCTTTCTCAGAATTTTCCTAAATTATCTTGACTCTTACTATTTCCATATGACTTTAAAAGCACTGTTATTTATTGTGAAAAAAATAAATTCACTCAGATCTCGGTTCAAAGGTCACTCACCTAAGTCTGCATAGTTGTTTTATTTTGCTACATGGGTTTGATGGTGTGTGTGTATGTGTGCACATGCGTGTGTGTGTGTGTGTAACATATTCCATAGTACATTGTGTGTAGCATATGAATTTTATATTCCCTTAATTTTAATTAAGGGAATATAATTAAATATAGTTATATAGTTAGTTAACTATAATATAATTTTATATTAACATGCTTTTTTAATTTGTCTACCTGTTTGAAAAGCTCTTTGATTACAGGAATTTTGTCAATTTTGATTGTTGCTATGTATCCAACATAACCAACATTCCCTAGCATGCAGAAAGCTCTAAAGAAATACATATCCTGATGCTTCTCTTCCTAACTGCCTTTTATGGATAATTGCAACCACTTTTTTCTTCTATATTCAGCAGTAGTGTACACCAACAATTTCTGTTTTCATCTCATTCTGCTTCCTCTGTGGCTAGAATCCTACTTCAGAAATAAAAGGAGATTAATGCCTTCCCTTGAAAAAAAAAAAAAAAAGAAATACATATTAATAACATCTATCTATATCCACCCACTCTCACTCCAAATACTTATTACAGGAATACAGACTTTAAACCAAAGCTCACCTAGCACTCTCCTGATGACTGTTATTGATCCCGAAACTGCATGTGACCTCAGCTGGCCTATTCAAACTGAAAGACTTTGTTCCCTTAATAGGGGAAGTGCCTTCCTCAGTCTCCCACAGATGGAAAAGATAAAGTGTGTGACCTCAGATGCTGGGATGCTGCTGATAGATTCTTTGTGACAATGAAGAAATTTACCCTGAAGATAAAAGAAAGATTCAAAAGAAGGCAGGCCAGAGTTACCAGCAGGAATGATAACCAATAAATAGGCCCTGAACTCAGGACCCATACATCTTACCTTTTAGATTACACATATTTCTAATTGAATAAACAGATGAACTAGAGTTTAATATTGCTTGCAGCTGAAAACACCTTACCAGAGTGTTTTCCTTCAAAAAGAAATTGAAGTGACTGATTTTTCCTAAACTTGCCCAAGTAAATATCAGGCCAAAGACAAAATGAAAAAAAAATCTTTCCAAAACTGGTAAGTGCCTCTGCACAAATAAGAGATATAGAAACACATCATCATCATCATCATCATCATCATCATCACAGGGCCATTTGTCAACTCAGTTCTTGAAAGTCAACATAAGATTGTAATCAAGGTTATAGACACCAGATTCACATGAAGCTGCTAAGTTGAAATTTCAGCCAGATTACGTATGTGTATCTGCTTTTGAGCAAATTTCTAAGACTCATTTTCTTTGGAAATTCTTGAAACGTCAAAATCTGTTATTAGTGGTAATAGAGTAAATGCTGGGAGATAAAGGTTACAGGCTATTACTTAGAAATTGGGAGATATTTATTGGGGTCTAATGTAAACTTGATAATACACACAATAGTCAATAGTGACTGATTTGATAAAGGAAAGAGATATAGTAGGAAAAATAAATGAGAAAAAATCCCCACATTTTTTGGGTTTGAATGTATTATTGTTATCTTTGTTGGATAAAAGCTGGCTTCTAAAAAGACTCAATATAACTGCTTAATTACTGGTAGTTTTGTTATTTTTTAAAAAAATATGATTTCAATGTTGAATTTGGGTCATAAATGTGTATTTTAAATACAATATAGTTACTTTGTAAAATTATGTATTCCATGTTCCACATTTGAAGAGAAGAAAATGTAGACCCTGCAAAAATCTTGGTCCCTGGGTTACAAGTGACAAATAAATCAGATGCTGGATTTATTATCTGTTAATCACATTGAATATCTATCACAGAAAGCCTTTAGTCTGTTACAAAATGGGCTTTTGAGGGCTGGGAGCAGTGGTTCAGGCCTATAGTTCTAGCTTCTTGTGAGGCTGAAGCAGGAAGATCCCTTGATCCCAGGAGCTGGAAGTTACAGTGAGCTATGATAGTGCCTCTGCATTCCAGCCTGGGAGACAAAGCAAGGTCCTGTCTCTTAAAAAAAAAGTATTTGTTTCACTTTTGATGAGGTAGGTAGGATGTCATTATGAGCTACAGAATGGAGGAGTGACACAATCGGGGAAGAGTTGAATGTGGAAGCAGAAGTGTTTATTGAATGTTTATGAGATATTCCTGTAGATGGATAAGATTGATCACTGCAGAGGTGGTGAGAAATGTTCAGGATTTTCCTATTGTTTGAGAATAGAGACAACTGCATTCGCTGATGTATCGAGTGTTAGGAGGTGACAGAAAAAGATCAAGATGACTCCAAGTTTTGAGGCTAAAAACCTGGAATAAAGATATTAAACTTTACTGTTATAGAAAATACAATGTTTACAGCAAGAGTGTGGGTAAGGTAGGTAAAGAGTATGTTTTGAAATTTCTTTGATTGTCAATTGGAGGTGTTCATGAGAAGGTAGTTGAATATAAGGATTTGGGTTTATGGGAGCAATGAGATGTGGGATTATAATGTTGGGTTGCTTTAAAAGCATATGTAATATTTAAAGCCATGAAACCAGATGAAATTGCATGGAAAAGAACAAAGCAATTGCCTAGAAAGCTGGGGAACATCTCCAGTAACTCTAATGCAATTATTTTTTTCTAAATACAAAAGCAGCTATTATTTATTTATTTTTTTTTTAATTGCATTTTAGGTTTTGGGGTACATGGGAAGAACATGGAAGATTGTTGCATAGGTACACACATGGCAGTGTGATTTGCTGCCTTCCTCCCCATCACCTATATCTGGCATTTCTCCCCATGCTATCCCTCCCCAACTCCCCACCCCCCCCACTATCCCTCCCCTTTTTCCCCCGCCGACAGACCCCAGTGTGTGATACTCCCCTCCCTGTGTCCATGTGTTCCCATTGTTCAACACCCACCTATGAGTGAGAACATGCGGTGTTTGATTTTCTGTTCTTGTGTCAGTTTGCTGAGAATGATGGTTTCCAGGTTCATCCATGTCCCTACAAAGGACACGAACTCATCGTTTTTGATGGCTGCATAATATTCCATGGTGTATATGTGCCACATTTTCCCTGTCCAGTCTATCATCGATGGGCATTTGGGTTGGTTCCAGGTCTTTGCTATTGTAAACTGTGCTGCAATGAACATTCGTGTGCATGTGTCCTTATAGTAGAACGATTTATAGTCTTTGGATATATACCCAGTAATGGGATTGCTGGATCAAATGGAATTTCTATTTCTAGGTCCTTGAGGAATCGCCACACCGTCTTCCACAATGGTTGAACTAATTTACACTCCCACCAACAGTGTAAAAGCGTTCCTATTTCTCCACATCCTCTCCAGCATCTGTTGTCTCCAGATTTTTTAATGATCGCCATTCTAACTGGCGTGAGATGGTATCTCAATGTAGTTTTGATTTGCATTTCTTATCCCTATCAAGCTACCAATGACCTTCTTTGAAGAAATGGAAAAAACCACCTTAAACTTCATATGGAACCAAAAGAGAGCCCGCATAGCCAAGTCAATTCTAAGCAAAAAGAACAAAGCTGGAGGCATCACACTCCCGGACTTCAAACTATACTACAAAGCTACAGTAATCAAAACAGCATGGTACTGGTACCAAAACAGAGATATAGACCAATGGAACAGGACAGAGACCTCCGACGCAACACAACACATCTACAACCACCTGATCTTTGACAAACCTGACAAAAACAAACAATGTGGAAGCGAGTCCCTGTTTAATAAATGGTGTTGGGAAAACTGGCTAGTCATGTGCAGAAAGCAGAAGCTGGACCCCTTCCTGACACCTTACACTAAAATTAACTCCAGATGGATTAAAGACTTAAACATAAGACCTAACACCATAAAAACCCTAGAAGAAAATCTAGGCAAAACCATTCAGGACATAGGTGTAGGCAAGGACTTCATGACCAAAACACCAAAAGCAATGGCAACAAAAGCCAAAATAGACAAATGGGACCTAATCAAACTCCATAGCTTCTGCACAGCAAAAGAAACAGTCATTAGAGTGAATCGGCAACCAACAGAATGGGAAAAGCAGCTATTATTTCATGCTCAGGTAGTACAAATGGTTAAGTGATGAGTAGGCTGTCACCTTACCACATTGTGATGTTGGAAGAAAAGCAAGAAAGAGAAGCCAAACAAGTAAAAGCAAAGATAGTGAGGGAAAAGGAGGAGAGAAAAGGTTACATCTCTAAGAAAGATATAAGATAATACAGGAGATCGTATTAATTCCCCAGGAATAATGAGTGAAAGTTTTCATAGCATTTGTATCTATCGATTTGATTGAGTTTGATGATTATAGTGGGACTTTATAGTGTCCTACCCAGATTCCCTTGACCTGTAGATGTAACCATCTGCAAGCTTTTGTAAGAGCTGAAAATACTGGCTTAAACTTGTAAACATATACAGGAAATTATTCTTGGTTGACAGAAGCCATCCAAGAAGACACCTGCCCCAAATCTTGGGGTCAGTCATAAACCAACAGCTACGTAGATACAAAAGCCTAGACTTTTTGTCTCAATACATGACAATTCTGTAGTGCAAATTACAATTCAGACTTCCATATGCATCAGGTCAGTAAAGTCAAGATTTTACTAACATCCAACCCAACCTTGGTTTTCCCTCTTTTTTCATTCTGCCTATCGTGGTTTCATACAGGTTTCTCTAGAAGAGCATTTTCTCAGAAAATCAGGCACACCAGATTCCTTACTTCAGTCTCTGTTTTCAGGAATGACTACCTAAGGTGGATTCTGAATATACTTTGAAGGTAAGGCTGATAGGATTAGCTGGTAGTTTAGTTCTGAAGAATGAGTAAAAGATATGATCAAAGATGCCTTTGATATATGATCCCAGAGAAGAAATGCTAAAGATGGGTTTATGGATTTAGCTCACTCACTACCTGGATAAAACTAAAGACACTTTCACTGAGGTAGGTACAACATTGATATTCCCTGGCATTATGTAGCTGTACAAACATTAAGATGTGCATGTGTGTTGAGCCAGGATGAGATACACATGGAATGGAACGCACTGATTTGTACAATATTGCTGGAATTTGAGATACATGAGTAGTAGTACTTATCAGGACCACGCAATCAGTTGGCTGTTACTGAGCACCAGTAATATTCTGAATTAAAAAAATGTTAGACTCAAGGAAATTCATCATGCATACAAAGAAAAGTACCTCACTCAGAGGTCCTCCTGGTCAGCAAAAGGTCCTCATCTACTGTAGTTGAAGGTCTAAGCACCACACAGAGGTCCTATTTATGACGAGCAGAACCTCAGTAAAGGTTGAAGTTTTAGCTTTGTAAATCTATTATGCCAAAGTCTGGGCCCTGAACAGAGAAGTAGAACCTGAAATATATCAAAGCACGTGACTGAGAAACGGGAAGGCCCCAAATCCCCCAAAGCTGTGAATCTGCAGGAACGGCCCATTATTCAATGTTAGATGAAAAAGCCCTCTGCTTCCCTTGCTTGAAGAATAGGCAGAAGCTTGAAATGAAGCAGTATCGCACAAGACAATGCTTGCCCTTTTAATTATATATGCCAGTTATACTTTTGGCAATGAATCACTAATTAGGGTGAAAACTCAGTCTGACTTAGCAGGGAAATCAATGAACCTATCTAAAGGAAGAATGGGATTACATAGCAAAGTAGTTGCTGAACCTGAATAATATGTACTGACACAAACTTGAACCATATGCATAGGAATGGTTCTGAATCCAGGGATTTAAAAGTTAATCTATAACTGAACGAGTCTGTCAAAAAGAGTCACTCTCATATCACATTACTTAAATTGCTGACAAGAGAATGAGGGACCAGGTATAATATCCTTCAAGGATGTACTGTAGAAACTTAAAGAAACAGTCCCTATGAAATGAAGCAGAGTTTTCAGAAGCACTATGGCAGACTGTGGAAGATGGGTCAAGACGTTCAGAGAACTGGACTTGAAAGAATGACTCTACTATATAAAATCTGAAACCCACTGGCTGACTGTGTTTCCTGGGCACATGAGGACACTCTGTTATGGTGGCAATGAGGAAACAAAACCATTAAGTATGGGAGTAGTGGCTGATCTGTGTAGTGTGGTGCTTACAAAAGTAGATACTGTTACAGAAATTGAATACCTAATAGTAAAGGAAATGATAAGAAGTTACACTCTCCGAGGCCAAAGAAATCCTGTAACCATTAACAGCAAGGTGGGTGGAATAACCCTAATCAATAACCAGTTAGAAATGGCTGCCACAGAGTAACCTTTTCCTCTGATATCTATGGAAGTGGCTAGAAGAAAGTAGACTTCCTCGGGACAAATTAGTTGGATAACCAATAAGAAAATTGTTTAATAACTTTAACTATTGATGTTATTGTCAGGGCCAACTCTGTTGATAAGACTTTCATGATCAAATGCATGTTAATTCTGGAAACTGATGGGTTAATCATCACTTTCCATTGAAGTAATCTCCTTCTGCTCATAGATGGTAGCACTTTTTGGTTTATCATAAAAACTTATTTAAGCCCTAAATTCAGACTCATTTTACCACTCCCTTACACATAATCTACAATTCCCCAAACCTGATTGTCACTTCAATTAAAAACCTTATAACACTAAATAAATTTCAACCCGAAAGTGAAATTTATGTAACCCAATGTTACATAAATTTCAGGTTGAAATTTATCTAGTGCAATCTATGAAACCTACATTGGTAGAGTTTCATAATTCTTTCCCTTTTCAATGACCTGTGTAAAAGGCATGCTGGATACTTACATGTCTGGTTATAAGCCATGATGACAAATTGTCTTTTCAGCAATTTTATTTTACTCTTCAGTTATCTATATTATAATGTATGGTATAACTGAAGTGGCCTGAGAATATCATGTACTTTTCTGAAGATTACTACCAATTCTCCATTCAACACTGATTAAAACTGTATAATATATAGTATATAGTTCTATATACATATGCATACACATATATATCTAGATAACTATGACTATAGTTATACTACTCTTATATACCCAGTGGTAGCCAGAATAACGACTCACCCAAAGGTTTCCATGCCCTGATTCCTGGAACCCGTGAATATATTTCTCTACTTGGCAAAAGGGATTTTGCAGATATGATCGAAGTTAAGGACCTTAGAATAAGGAGATTATTTTGGATTATCTGGGTGTAATTCAGACACTGTAATCACTTGAGCGCTTACAAATAGAAATAGACACAACAGTCAAGAAGATGCAACACAAAAGGAGGCAGAAGAGACATAGTACTGTAAGAAGGCCGGGAGGTGGTGAAAGGCTGTTAAATAAAGGACTCACCTAAGAGTCCCAGAGAAACTCCTAGCAGGTAAGTGTGGTCCCCCAGCTGACAGCCAGAAAATAAATGGCTGTCAACCACATGGGAGGACTCCTCCGAAGCTTCCAGAAAGAAAAATGTGGTCCTGCCAACACCTCTATTTTGTTCGTGTGACACATTGAGCAGAGAACCTACCCCCTGCCATTTTGTGCCTAGATTTAAGTCCCATCAAAATTGTAAGTTCATAAATCAGCATTGATTTAAGTCACAATATTTGTGGTAATTTGTTATGACAGTGTATTCATCTGTTCTTGCACTGCTATACAGAAATACCTGAGGCTGGGTAATTCATAAAGAAAAGAGCTTTAATTGGCTCACGATTCTGCAGGCTGTACATGAAGCACGATTGGGGAGACTACAGGAAACTTACAATCATGGCGTACGGCAAAGTAAGCAGGTACATCTTATATGGCAGGAGCAGCGGGAGAGTGGGGAGGCAAGGTGCTACACTCTCATTGTTTATTTGGAAACAGAGCCTCATTCTGTCACCCGGACTGGAGTGCAGTGCCACGATCTCGGCTCACGGCAACTACCACTTCCCTGGTTCAAGCAATTCCCATGCCTCAGCCTCCAGAGTAGCTGAGAATACAGATGCAGGCCACCAAACCCGGCAATTTTTTTTTTTTTTTTTTTTTTTTTTGGTATTTTTAGTAGAGACGGGGTTTCACCATGTTGGCCAGCCTGATCTCGAACTCCTGACCTCAGGCAATCTGCCTGCCTCGGCCTCCAAAAGTGCTGGGATTACAGGCGTGAGCCACCGTGCCAGACAGGTGCTACACAGGTCTTTAAAACAACCAGGTCTTGCGATAATTCACTCTCACCACAAAAACACCAAAGGCGGGCTGCTGTTAAACCATGAGAAACCAGCCTCATGATCCAATCACCTCCTACCAGGTCCCAGTCTCCAACACTGGAGATTGTAATTTGACATGAGATTTGGGTGAGGATATAGATCCAAACCATATCAGGCAGTGATAGAAAAGTAATTCACACAGTTACCTCCCTATTCCCACCCAGAATAAAATTAGGTCACAGAAGACTCAGTGGTACTGTTTTTGAGTTAAGTTGTCAAAGTATCCTGCCTGAGGAGATTTAATTTATATTTAATTTTTTATGTTTGTTTCTCTGGATTTTTTTGTGGCGTTGATGTTACTTACTCCCCTGTCTTTCTAATGTCTCTGTTCACATTTGGGAGTGAATATTCTTTTCTTCAAACATTTTATTTTTCATTTCACCTCTCAAACCTCATATATTTCTCTTTGCTTACTTTTACTTTTGCCGTCAGAGTGATATATTAAAATATTATAGTCCAAAATATACCTAATTTAATATATTTGTTATATGTATACATTATTTACTCATTTACAGCTGGAGAAAGTGATATGTTATTTTTAAATTAAAAGGACACAAGGAAGTATGTGAAGAGCTGTTTCTTATTTGCTCTGGCTTTTTTTTTCTATTTTTTTCCTTCAACTTGGAACTTGTGAGTTTCTTTTTATTAAGGCTTTTTAGATAGTAAAAGAAAATGAAGACCAGAGATGTGAGGTAATAATAAGCTTGAGGTCACACAACTAAAGAAATTGCCAGTGTGGATTTGAAGCCGGCATAATTTGACTTCAAAAGATCGGCTCTGTAGCCACTTCATAAGGCCTCACCCAGGGCATTAAACTGTGTCTTCCAATGTATTATTATCATTGTACAGGGCCTACCACAATGCTGGGCATAACAAAAGTGCTCGATATATATGCATTTCACTGACTTCATCAGATAAAAAAGTAGATGCTCTGGCTGAAGATTAAAATAAACTAAAACAGAAGGGATTAAAAAGAAGGGGCATGATGGTTTCCAGGTCATGCACACTGCCATGTGTGTACCTATGCAACAATCTTCCATGTTCTTCACATGTACCCCCAAACCTAAAATGCAATAAAAAAAAAAAAAAAAAGAAGGGGCATCATCCTCTAACATTTCTCTATAGGTATTGCCCCAAGAGAAACCCTCTCACATACTAAGATACTATGAGAAAAAAAAAATTGTAATCTATATGTTTGTGCAATTTACAAAATAATGTTTATTCTCATTGTAAATACTGTTGTAAAGTAAGATAGGATAGTGTTTGACAGCGTATTTTTAAATTAGACTGTCTTGAATCTGGGCTCTGATCAACTGAACCCCATTCCTATTTGTCTTTTATTTGCTCTTTTAGTGTAGTAGGGCAAAACCTAAACTACCTACTAACTGACCCTCCACAGAAAAAGGATACCACTGTGAACCCTAACACGTCAAATTCTTTTGTGCCTTATGCCTTTTTTTCTCCACTGTCTCTCATTCCTGGAATGTTAGTTTCACGTTTTAATACAGCTAGCTGTATTTTTCATTCGGGTTTACCTGAAGATCACTTTTTTAAGATAAGCTCTCCATTTGTTCTCTTCCACATCAACTTTTCAGATTTTTATGAAAGCATTCATCATTCTTGTCATAATTATTTAAATGTATATGTTGTTTGATTATTGTTTTCTCCTGATTTTTTACACAAAGAGAACAGACACTCATTTTCCTGTTATAAATGTGTCAGCATGGTCTCAATATGTTACCATATTTTACAGATTTATTGAAAAAAAAACAAATGTGTTCGTACATAATATGTGCTATCTTGCCCTATATAAATTATCATATAACACACTTCTCTCTAGATATCATTTTTGAATGAATGTAGTTATCATCGATTTGGTGAATAAAGTTATTTTTAGAGTTAAAGCCCTGTTTGACTGATAGCATTGCTATTACCTCAGAAAGAGCAAACGCTCTGCTTCGCATCTCAAGAAGTTGATAGGTCTTTTTTTTTTTTGCAATTTGCTTTTCTTCAGCAATTTTTAGAAATATTACTGTCACTCAAATATGTTCATTTTCAAATTCTACTTCCATTAAATAAGAATAATTGACAGAGAGCTCTGTAGAAAAGTGAGGCATTGAATTGTGAAAATCACCCAGGAAATTGCCTCATTCTTCTGTTTTCTTTTTGAATGAGAAGCAAGAGCCAATATTTGTGAACTTAGGCAGTTGGTTTAAGTGGAACAAAAGAAACTTGCTGTGACTCTGTTTGAGACATAGTGTCTTTACTATAGCGGTTTTTCATTGCAATATGATTTGGAAGTTTAGTGCTATTTATAGTACACTCAAGACTGTCAGTGCTTCACTGCTAAAGAATATTGATGTTTTGTACCTGGACTCTTTTTACTTACGGACTCTAGTTTTAAAGACCTGACTTTTACAAGGCAATCCTATAAAAATTAGAAAAAAAAAATGATCACTGGTTCTTCATATATTACTTGATAAAACATGAATATGTTATTGCTAAACTTGCTAGGAATTAGAGTGAGAATCTAATTCCTAAAACAAGAGCATGCATACACACATACACCCCCCCACACACAAGTGCAGACAGCATATTTATATATGTTGCTAGGCTTATATACATATATGTTTCTATAGGTTTCTACCCTTTTCTTTGGTAAGATCATGTATGATTGTATAGATGGAAAAACATCCCATGCTCAAGGTTGAGAAGAATCAACATCATGAAAATGGCCATACTGCGTAAAGTAATTTATAGATTCAACGCGACATCAAGATACCAATGACTTTATTCACAGAACTGGGAAAAAAACACTTTAAACTTCATATGGAACCGAAAGAGAGCCTGCATAGCCAAAACAATCCTAAGCAAAAAAAACAAAGCTGGAGGCATCATGCTGCCTGACTTCAAACAATACTACAAGGACACAGTAATCAAAATAGCATGGTAGTGGAACCAAAACAGAGATATAGACCAATGGAACAGACCAGAGGCCTCAGAAGAAACACCACACATCTACAATCATCTGATCTTTGACAAACCTAACAAAAACCATCAATGGGGAAAGGATTCCCTGTTTAATAAACAGTGTTAGGAAAACTGGCGAGCCCTGTGAAGAAAGCAGAAACTGGACCCTTCCTGACACCTTACACTAAAATTAGCTCCAGATGGATTAAAGACTTAGACATAAGACATAACACCATTAAAACCCTAGAAGAAAACCTAGGCAAAACCATTCAGAACATAGGCATAGGCAAGGACTTCATGGCTAAAACACCAAAAGCAATGGCAACAAAAGCCAAAATAGGCAAATGGGATCTAATTAAATTCCAGAGCTTCTGCACAGCAAAGGAAACAATCATTAGAATGAACCGGCAACCAACAGAACGGGGAAAAATTTTTGCAATCTACCCCGTCTGACAAAGGGCTAATATTCAGATATACAAAGAACTAAAACAGATCTACAAGAAAAAAAACAAACAAACCCATTCAAAAGTGGGCAAAGGATATGAACAGACACTTTACAAAAGAAGACATCAATGAGGCTAACAAACATATGAAAAAATGCTCATCACCACTGGTCATTAGAGAAATGCAAATCAAAACCGCATTGAGATACCATCTCACACCAGTTAGAATGGCGATCATTAAAAAATCTGGAGACAACAGATGCTGGATAGGATGTGGAGAAATAGAAACACTTTTACAGTGTTGGTGGGAGTGTAAATTAGTTCAACCATTGTGGAAGACAGTGTGGCGATTCCTCAAGGACCTAGAAATAGAAATAACATTTGACCCAGCAATGCCATTACTGAGTATATACCCAAAGAATTGTAAATTGTTCTATTATAAAGACACATGCACACGTATGTTCACATGGCACTATTTACAATAGTAAAGACCTGGAACCAACCCAAATATCCATCATCAATAGACTGGATAAAGAAAATGTGGCACATATACACCATGGAATACTATGCATCCATAAAAAATGATGAGTTCGTGTCCTTCATAGGGACATGGATGAATCTGGAAACCATCATTCTCAGCAAATTGACACAAGAACAGAAAACCAAACACAGCATGTTATCGCTTATAGGTGGATGTTGAACAATTAGAACACATTGATACAGAGAGGGGAGCATCACACACTGCGGTCAGTGGGGGGGGGCCTAGGGGAGGGACAGTGGGAGGTGGAGTGGATGGAGAGGGATAATGAGGGGAGAAATACCAGATATAGGTGATGGGGGGGATGAAGGCAGCAAACCAGCTTGCCATGTATGTATCTATGCAACAATCCTGCATGATCTGCACATGTACCCCAGAACCTAAAGTACAATAAAAAAAAAGAAAAAAAAAGTTTTAACTTTAATGAAAAATAATATCTCAAGTTTCCTAGTACTTCATAGAATGTCTTATATAAAATGTTTATAAAAATTTGTTGAGTTGGAGTCAATTTGGCCTTTGTACTAGTCTGTTTGAGCTGTGTAACAAAATTGCATAGACTGGGTGGCTTAAAAAGAAACATTTGGTCTGCAGCCTGGAAAGTCCAAGATCAAGGTTCAGTATGATTTATGGTGATGGTTCTCTTGGTTGTGACTTCACATGATGGGAAGAAGGAAAGAGGAGAGAAAACTTTTCCTTTAGCCAGTCCTATAGCATTAGAACTTCACTCTTACGACTTCATTTAACCTTAATTACCTCCTAACAATTCTGTTTTCACACATAGTCACATCCAGGATGCAATCAGTTATACCACTTATCGTTGAAGGTTTTAGAAAATTTATCTACTTTTTCTTAATTTACTTATGGAAATAAAATTTGGGTAATATGGTTTACAGAAATTAATGGTCTACATAAAACAATATTCTTACTTAGACCATAATAAAACCCATTTTGAGGTGAAAATATTTGCATTAATCTTTTTATATCTTCATATTTAGAATGATGAATATTTATACTTGTCTCAGTTATGATTGACATATTTGTTCCTAGAATAGCTTTCTTTAAACGTCGAGGGGGTGAAAATTGTCTCTTGTAAAGAAATAATTATTGTAGCACTTTTTTCCTACACCTTATAGTTATAAACTTGACAATTCTTTTCCTCTGAGTTTACATGCTTTCGCTTCAAAGTGACAAAGTTTTCCATTCCATCATATGGAAATTCTCTATACTTTATCATTCTCTTTCTTCCTCTCAACTTCTTCAAGCTATGGCTATAATGCCGTTTCCACATAAGAGTTTTATAAAGTTAGACCAATTAAAGTTATATTAAATATTACAGTCTAAGATTATACAGATAAATCTGCTTCATTTTCATTGTTGAATCACAATAAAAAGCCCACATCATAGCCACAGAAAATTCTTAAAAAAATGCTGCTGATATTTGCCCATTCATACTGAACTACTGAATTTCTTCATTGCAAGGACTTCAGTTCTCTACCTCATTTTTATGTGGCACAGCTTCTGGATCCTCATTATCCCTTGCTAATAACTCTACCTTAGAGTAAATATGCTTTAAATTATGACATCCAAAATTATACATATATTTGTGCGACTTGGTCAGCAGACATACAAATATCTTCTTAAATAAAGTCTCCAATATGGTGTGTCCAGTGTAACTACCTGAGACAAAGAAATGGTGAAGAACTTACCCAAAGTAAATGAAGAGTTGAGAATTTTTCAGGTGGATCTGACCCCCGCATCAGAAATCATGTACATTACATTAATGTTCTTCCTAAAATTTAGGCATCAGATAGAACTTTTTTTTTTTTTTTGAGATGGAGTCTTGCTCTGTCGCCTAGGCTGGAGTGTGATGGCATCATCTCAGCTCGCTGCAACCTCCACCTTCTGGGTTCAAGCAACTCTTCTTGCCTCAGCCTCCCAAGTAGCTGGGGTTACAGGTGCCTGCCACCACTCCTGGCTAATTTTTGTATATTTAGTAGAGACGGGGTTTCACCATGTTGGCCAGGCTGGTCTTGAACTTCTGACCTCAAGTGATCCACCCACCTCAGTCTCCCAAAGTGCTGAGATTACAGGCATGAGCCACCACACCCGACTCAGATAAAGCATTTTTGATACAGAGCCGATATAGTAACTAAAACTGTTTTTGTATATGTAAATCCTCTATTGTGGTGAAAGAATTTGCCAAATATTAAAAAAAGATATAGCAGGTATAAATATTGCCATTGAATAACTGAATCTGCTATCTATTAAAATGTTTGATCCCTGGGAATATGTCTTAAAATCACTTAAGAGAAGGTGGGGTCCACTCTTGAATGTTTATTATTTCCTGGGCAGCAAGTGCTGCATCGCCTTCCCTAGTGTGAACTCTTTTTGCTCTCATAAATTTTTTTGTTTGGTTGGTTGTTTTTTGTTTTTTGTTTTGTTTTAGTTTTTGTTGGTCTGAGGCCTCAGGTAGCATTCTCTTGATCTGTATCTCTTAATCTCATTAAGGGAAGAAATAAATGAAAGTGTTTTAACCCAAGCAGTCTTGGCTAGCTAAACCAGAATTCCTTTGGAATGAACATAATAAATGAGATTACACCTCATTCCATCCTCATAATGTATGTACACTCGTACTCTAATTTTCAAAACAGGGCTTTGAGAGATTTTCCACTTTGTTTGAGCAAGACACATAAAGTCTATCCCCTTCCCAGAAGTAAACCTCAATTATAGTCAGACTTTCAAGCCTGCAAGGACTTTAAGCATTACAAAAAGGAATGAATTCAAGTGTTTCCTTTTGTGAATTGGTGGCCTTTATTTGCTTCTGATTTTGTTTTAGACATATTGTTTGCACATATATTGTCTAACTGTATTGTCAAATTTCTTTAACATTTATTTAAAAAATCTTGTTACCTGTTAATTGATATTATCCTCAAAATAAAATCATGGGTAGAGACCTTTGTAATTTGGGGCAAGTTACAAACCCAAATTCCTGTTTGCTAATCTGTAAATCAAGATAACAAACATATAACATTATGCATACATTGTAAGAGGGCTTGGTAAACATCAATTCTTTGATTTATCAAGTTGATAAGAGAAATACACCACAGAACAATACTAGGCTTAATTAAGGTTTCCAGTATTCAGTATTCAGAATCTGACATACTCTTAATTTTTTGGTTAACCATGGGTAAGAAATTAAATTTGTGGGCTGATATGGTCAATTTTAAATTTCCCAAGCTTTCAATTATTCCACTTGTAAAAATTTGTTTTTTTTATATGATCTAGTATGCTTGATTAATCCATGTAACCATATTTGATACTAAATAAACTGTGTTTTCATAGTCTCATAAATATATTACAAATGAGACTACAAGGGGCTACACAACTCTCAGAAGCAACTGTTGCAAAGTTCCAAAGACTCAAAAAACTCTCAATAAGAAAATAAGTCACATAATTTCTTTCTTGCTTGCTCTGTTGCCAGGCTGGAGTGCAGTGGTGCGATCTTGGCTCCTACGATCTCTGGCTCCCGGGTTCAAGCAATTCTTCTGCCTCAGCCTCCCAAGTAGCTGGGATTACAGGTGTGTGCCACGACACCCAGCTAATTTTTGTATTTTTAGTAGAGACAGGGTTTCAGCATGTTGGCCAGGATGGTCTCAATCTCCTGACTTCGTGATCTAACCACCTCAGCCTCCCAAAACAACTTTCACATCAACCTAATTAAAAAATAATCTATAATTCTGAGAAAGATGAAATGCCTAGCAATATTAGTAGCACCAGGCTACTATTTTTTAATTTATGCATTTCCTTGACAAATTATATATAAATTATGCAGCAAAGTCTTTTGGTTAAAAGCTGCCCTGTAGGATGAAGGTTATAATTAAGGAAAAAGTAAATATGCACTCAATTTAACCTTCAAGAAAGGACAAGAGACCATCTGGTTTTTTTCAATGCCTTACTGTGCAAATATAACTATAGTGGTTCATACATTCTATTATTGACACCATTTTAAATTGGCTTGTATGGATCATTACTAATAGTGTTTCCCTTAGAGAAACATATGAGGTGACAGGGAGGTTGGTAATGATTCATCAACATTAATTAGTGATATTGGTAACTTTTAGAAGACTTTTAAAACAGCAAATGTTGTAAGGTGAGCTTACCCTCCCTAATGTAATCGGCTTACTTTGAAAACAATAAAACACACTAACCTAAGTACATTCTAATGTCTTTAAAATAACTAAAATGTGGTGTAAGCTTTTAAGAGCAATGTACTTATAATCATGTTCATTTATAGAAATATGTTCGAAATTTAAGACTGCATTAAATTTTTCATGACTTTTTCTAGTGTTTTAAATGCAGTAGTTAATCTTGAAATGAACTTCATTGCCATGAAGCAGCAATACACTACAGAATTTTAAAGAAACTGGCAAAGGATGGGATTTATTTTAGGAAAGAGTAAGATATTCATACATATATATGTAGCCAAAAGTGTGAAAAATACAATCTGCTTTATAGTATCTGCTGTTATTTGAAACAGATATTCAAATAAAATGATTGCTGCAAGCATGTCAGAGGAAAAAAAGGTGCAAACCTCAAAATATTGCCTGAGAATCAAACTTCATGAGATGGCAATGTGTGAGATTTCTTGGATTTTGTCATAATTCAGAAAGGAAATAAAATCTTTTTTTAAAAAATGTTATCTAGTTTCTTGAAGGATT
Organism: Ateles fusciceps; assembly: GCA_036589455.1. Classification (NCBI taxonomy): domain Eukaryota; kingdom Metazoa; phylum Chordata; class Mammalia; order Primates; family Atelidae; genus Ateles; species Ateles fusciceps. The sequence goes on along the minus strand of JAZHEH010000174.1, from coordinate 614,045 downwards.
ATAGTGTGTAAATATCATTATAGGCATATTAAAAAACCATAGCTAAGGATAATTTACAAAAAAAAATAAGGCTTCCAGAAATTTAGTCTTTCAGTGTCATTTAGGATTATTTCTATTGATTATTTTTCTATTGATTTGAGCATTTTAATGTTGCTTAGTTATATAAAAATCTCCCCTAAATGAATTCAGCACATTAAGGGTATGTTCTAGAAAATAATAATATGAAGGGTGTTTTAGCCATTACTTTTAATGGCAAACACCACAAGTACTTTTCATCAACCTATAGAATATTAATAATGGGATAAAGCAAAATGCTTTAAGTAAGAGGCACTGGAATGCATCAATTGCTTAGTCTGATTGACTGTCCCATTCTCTATTACATTTTTGAGAAATGCTCTATATCCAGTAAAAATACATTCATTTTGACTTCTTAGATACACATTGCTCAGGCCTGGCCATGATACTGCTTCTGACCACGAGACATTTTCCCAAAAGGAGCAGAGAGCATGAGCCAAACTGGGGAGCCCTTCCTAGATATTATGTAACTGGTGTGGGAAAACAGAAAATATTGTTTCTTTTTTCGGGTTCCTGGACATACCTACAGCCATGACTACTCTTTGACGTTATTAGTGTCATTCATAGTTGCTATGTAACTTATATAGCGTGAGTAATTAACATTATGACATGGGTTATATCAGGCAATTTCTTTTCCTAATCAAATCTAAGAAGGCTGGAATCATTGGAAGAGTTACGTTGACATTGGATTTGCATTAAAGTAAATCTATGTTGAATAAATATTTCTTATTCATTAATTTGTATTAAAAATAAAGATTACAAGAAAAAGATTTCAGGTTACAAGAAAGTAAAATCTTGTGAAAACTATCTATTTAAAAGAATAATCAATTTCCAGTAATTTCTTACTCAGAGAAAAACCAATATTTTGCTTTATATTAATAATTGGAAATAAGGTACTAAAAGTAGAGATGTTCTATATGTATCAGAAATTAAAAACATCCAAGTGTGTCTCATCCTGGCTAACATTTTTAATAGCTTTTGCATATAATATTACTGGCACAAAATTTGCATGCAAATACTTTTTAAATAATGGCCTTTATTATTTTACCCCTATATATATGAGCTGTCATTATGTAATAAACTGTACAAATGGGGACCATAATAGTTGAGTATTTCATCCTTATTTTAATATAATATACATAGCTTCACTAAATATCTTTTTTCTTTCTCACTTTCTCATTCATTTGTCATCTAACATGAGATGTTTCATTATAATTTAACTCACTATTTAAATTACATAATATCAAGTGGACGTGTGGATCAGCTAGGGAAAGAATGAACATCATCCGAAGACACAAGAGAAGACTGGAAGCCTCTTATAGGGAAAAGGTTACAGTGTTTTCGTTTAGCAGAAGAGTTGCATGATGCTAGGAAAAGGTGACTTATTTTCTTATTTGGAAAATATGCATATTGTAAGATGTGTGTAAGTACCCAGTTGGCACTCATATTCTTTTCAATGTGCTAACTTTAGTATGTCTGACTATGTTACCCAGAATTCCCTTTCCTGTATGTTTCTGGTTAGAAGGAACCCAAGATACATTATTGTTCTTGATTTGGAGAGCAGAAGTGAAACTACAACTTTTAAGCCCTCATATGCTGATAAAGATGGAATTGCATCACTAGCAAGAGGAGCAGCTTGGCGTTAAAATGCTTTACCATCCCCTCAATCCTCCTTGAAGCTTCTCTCAATCTATGCTAAGTGAACGTGTTGAGCTGTGCTATGAGAGCCCCAGCTTCTGCAAGACACTCTGTCAACTGGGTCTAAGGCCACAAAAACAGGTATAGTTTTCTGTCCATAATCATGGGCTCCAATTCTGCTGTAAATTCCAGCTTGTTCTTGTTCCTTACCTTATATCCATTTTCCTTCCTGACTCCTCTCTTGTAGACTTCAACTCCAGTATAAGAAGCAAAGAGACTTGCAGAGATGGCCTAACCAAGAAGCTTGGCCAGCTCTGACTATTACATAAGATCAAATCCCTGAAACAAACACAAAACCAGATAGACAGATATAGATAGGTAATAATTTAACTGACAAAATATTCTTAAATCATGTCTCAATTGGTGCAGTGAAGTATGTACTGAAGATCACCCACAAGGAAAGTTTTTTAAAAAAGATATATTTGTGTGCTATTCAATATATTATAATTTCTTATTTCAAATCTATATGATATGCATTATTATACATCCATTAAAATATAGCCTCAGAAAGCAGTATAATCTCTTTGTCCTTGGTAAATTTAAACTTACTGAGTCTATTTCAGTATTTATAAAATTATCATCAGCAGCACTAAAAAATTCATTTCACAGATTTCACTAGAAGATTGTTCCCATTTTATGATGAAAGAGAAAATTAAAGTCATGATTATCTTTTTACTGTTGTTTGTTTTCATAAATTTGACAACACACCATTGGGTTAAGAATTTGAAGAAAAATAAGAGAAGTGTTATTATTCTAGAAATTCATTTTTCAAAAGTACTTTTTAAACTATGTCATTCCATCTGTCTCAATTCTTCTTTGTTATAATAAAAATTCATTGTTTTATTCTTAACACACATGGATTTCTCAAGCATATGGTCAACTCTTTATAAAATTCTCCATACCTCTAATTTTCTTTAGAATTTTGTTCCCAATGCTAAATTTGGTACAATGCTAATATGTAATAAATAAATGGTGTGCTATTCTTGCCAAGAAAGAGTGATATTAATGGTATTTAGCTACGGATCTACACATATTAATTACCAACAGATGTAAAAAGTGAAACTACATTTTGTATAACTATAAAAAACAAAAATCATGAAACAATCAATGTAGAATTTACACTGTAAAATTTTATTTTAAGTGCAATAAGTAATTTATAAAAAATATATTGCGGAGTTATGATCAATAAAATGAAAATAAGAATAAACCAACACCTTACAACTTTGGAAATATTAAGCGATGATAGAAATTCATTAAAAAACAGGTAAGAGAGTCCAGAAATGGATATGGATAAATATAGTCAAATGAACTTTAACAAAGGAATAGGGCAACACAATGAAGAAAAGATGCTCTTTTGAACAAATAGTGCTGGAATGACTAAGCCTCTGCATGCAAAGACATAAATCTAGATACAGACTTTACACCCTTCACAAAAAGTAGCACAAAATCTATCATAGACCTAAAATGTAAAATACAAAATTATAAAACTTCTGAAGGATAACACAGTAGAAAATCTAGATGAGCTTGGGCATTGTGACTTCTTAGATACACCATCAAAGTCATGAATCATGAAAGACGCAGTTGATAATCTGCAATTCACTAAAATACTTCTCCTCCTCAAAAGACAATACCAAGCAAATGAGATGACAAGCCACAGACTGGGAGAAAATATTTGCAAATGATACATCTGATAAAGGACTGCTAATGAAAATATGCAAAGATCTCTTAAACTTTAACAGTAAGAAAACAGAAAATCATTACTTTTTTGAAAAAGACCTGAGTCCATACTTCACTGAAGAAAATCTACAGATGGCAAAAAAGTATATGAAAATACATTTAACATCACATGTCAAATGGAAAATGCAAATTAAAACAATAGGATACCACTACACACTTACTAGAGAGGCCAAAATTTAACACACTGACACCACCAACTGCTGGCAAGGATGTGAGCAACAGGAGCTGTGATTCATTGCTGGTGGAAATGCAAAATGGTACAGGTACTTTGGAAGACAGTTTCACAGTCTCCTACAAAGCTAAGCATACTCTAACCATAATATCCAGCAACTGTGCTCCATAGTATTTACCCAAACGAAAACTTATGTACACAGGAAAACCTTCACAAAAATGTTTAAAGCAGGTTTATAATTGACAAAACTCAGAAGTAAACAAGATATCCTTCAGTAGGAAAATGGATAAACTGTAATACACACAGACAATGAAGAACTATTCAGCACTAAAAAGAAATGCACTATCAAGCCTTAAAAAAAAATACATAGAGGATATTGGCCAAGTGTGTCGCTTATGCCTGTAATCCCAGCACTTTCTGGGAGGCCAAGGCCAGCAGATCATGAGGTCAAGAGAATGAGACGATCTTGGACAACATGGTGAAACTTCGTCTCTACTAAAAATACATATATATATATTTCTATATAAATATATTTATATATAAGATTTCTATATAAATATATTAAATGTATTTTATTATTTCTGAAGAAATATATATATTGCCAAGATCTATACATATTAATTACCAACAGATGTAAAATTAGAAACTGTGCATTTTGTATAACTATAAAAAATAATTATGAAGAATTCAATATATATTATAATCCATATATTATAAAAATTCATATAAATGTTATGAAAATTCAATATAAATTATGAAAAATTCAAATATATGTATATTTATATATATATAAATCTATATAAATATAGATTTATATATAAAATGTATTTTATTATATGTTAAATATGTGTTTTATTATATATAAAATATATTTTAAATATATAAAAATAAATATATTTTGATAAATCTATTAAATATATTTATAAAATATATATTTTAATAATATATATTTATATTTTATATATATATATATAAAAAAGAGAGGGGGAGAGAGAGAGAGGACATTTAAATTCACATTACTAAGTGAAAGAAGCCAATCTGGGAAAGATACATACTATATGAGTCCAAGTATATGACATTTTTGAAAAGGCAAATTTATGGAGACAGAAAAAGATCAATTATTCCCAGGGTTAGAGGAGACAGAATGAATAAGCAGAAGAGAAATGGTTTTTAGGACACTGAGTCTATAGTACATGCTATTGATTGGTGCAAAAATAATTGCTGTTTTTGTCATGACCACTCTTGTTGCCAAGGCTGGAGTGCAATGGTGTAATCTTGGGTCACTGCAACCTCTGCCTCCTGGGTTAAAGTGATTTTCCTGCCTCAGCCTCCCAAGTAGTTAGGGTTATGAGCATGCACCACCCCCACCTAATTTTGTATTTTTAGTAGAGATTGGGTTTCTCCATCTAATACACTGTATATCACATTAGTAAACAATCCTGTTTGCTGTTGATGTACTTTTGTTTATGTTAGGAATTAGGAAAAAATGTTTTCAGAGACAGCTATGTCATATGTTAAATTTTTTAAAAAGACCAGAATTCTTTAATTTTCTCATGCAGTAGTGTGTTCTGTTTTCATGTATTGTATAGTTATGATGTAACCTAAAAAGTGGTCATGACCATTCTAGATTCACAAGAAATTGCTTGTTTTATCTCTTTAGAATGTCTCATTGTCTCAAAAGCATTTACTGTTTTACTTGTCATTGCTCAACACTGTCACACAAGTTTTTCCCCCCATCTAGAAACTTAACATTTATTTCTTCCTGGATATTGAAGTAGTTAAGCCCTATAAATGAAGTCAGAGTAATTTTACAATCAGTTCACAAAGGAGTAGGAATCTCATTAATGTTAAAATGGGAGAGAGTAAGATTCTTTGTAATATCAATAGAACTCTAAATTTGTTTTCCATTAAACCTAGGCAATACCATTCAGGACATAGGCATGGGCAAGGACTTCATGACTAAAATACCAAAAACAATGGCAACAAAAGCCAAAATAGACAAATGGGATCTAATTAAACTAAAGAGCTTCTGCACAGCAAAATAAACTACTATTAGAGTGAACCGGCAACCAACAGAATGGGAAAAAACTTTTGCAATCTACCCATCTGACAAAGGGCTAATATCCAGAATCTACAAAGAACTTAAACAAATTTACAAGAAAAAAAACAAACAACTCCATCAAAAAGTGGGCAAAGAATATGAACAGACACTCCTCAAAAGAGGACATTTATACAGTCAGCAAACATATGAAAAAAAGCTCATCATCACTGCTCATTAGAGAAATGCAAATCAAACCCACATTTAGATACCACCTCATGCCTGTTAGAAAAGCAGTTATTAAAAAATCAAGAGACAACAGATGCTGGAGAGGATGTGAAGAAACAAAAACACTGTTGGTGGGAGTGTAAATTAGTTCAACCATTGTAGAAGACAGTTTAGTGTTTCCTCAAGGATCTAGAACTAGAAATACCATTTGACCCAGCAATCCCATTACTGGGGATATACCCAAAGGATTATAAATCATTCTATTATAAAGGCCCATGCACAAGTACATTATTGCAGCACCGTTCACAATAGCAAAGACCTGGAACCAACCCAAATGCCCATCAACGATAGACTGGATAAGAAAATGTGGCACATATACAGCATGGAATACTATGCAGCCACAAAAAGGATGAGTTCATGTCCTTTTCACGGACATGGATAAAGTTGGAAACCATCATTCTCAGCAAATTGACACAAGAACAGAAAACCAACACAGCATGTTCTCACTCATAAGTGGGTGTTGAACAATGAGAACACATGGACACAGGGGAGGGGAACATTACACACCAGGGCCTGTCAGGGGTGTGGGACTAAGGGAGGGATAGCAGAGATTGGGGGGATAGGGGATGGATAATATTAGGAGAAATACCTAATGTAGATGATGGGGTGATGGATGCAGTAAACCACCATGGCATGTGTATACCTATGTAACAATCCTGCACCATCTGCACATGTACCCAAGAACTTAAAGTATAGTAATAATAAAAAAAATTGTTTTCAATTTAAATATTCAAGAAACTCCATGTAATGCTAAATCTCAGTTGCACTTTCGCTGGTCAATTTTTGAAATCCATTTTCTCAGAAAATTTCCAGTTCTGGTCCAAATAAATCGGATTGTTGGAGGAGGATCATGCTGAATCTCTTGGACTTCATTGGTAGTTATCTGGGTAGGTGGTTGTGTTACTGGAGACTCATGTGCATCATTTGCATTTTGATATATTAAAAACTCAAAGTATTTATATTGACATTCTTTTGTTACGAGGAGTGGTTGCGTTCATGTTGATGCTTTGATGGTTTGTCATGTGTCTGTTTGCTTTTGTGTTGTCTTCTTCATTGAAGACTTTCAGCATGAACTATTAATCCAAAGTTAAATTCGACCTGTTCTTAAAAATTAAAGGAAAATATAAATTAAATATACGTTAGTTATAGACATTGAAATAAATGACATATTAAAGTCTGACTTTTGCCACATGAACAATAACACATTCTTGTATGAGACTAAAAACCTTGACTTTGGACATCTGTATTAATAATGTCCCTGTATTGTTTTGTTTCCCTTCCTACTTTTCATGTTAATTTTGTTACTCAGTTAACTTATCTACAATAACACAGGTCTCTATAAGTTGATGCTTTTATTGTTTAGAATTAAATGGCATATCAGATTTATATTCCAGGAAACGGTAGAATAGAGTTATGTAAATTGTGGCACATTAATAAAACAGTGGTTAAACAAACAATCTTCTTTATATCTACAATCTAAATTATTCTTACTTAGAAACCAAATATTGATGATTTTTTCCTCAGAAATCATGAAAAGATAATCTTTCAATGCTTTTGTTCCCAATAACTACAATATTTCTTGCTACTTAAGATTCACCAGGACATAATACGTGCTTAGAAAGTGTTTTAAGTTGATAAGCTACGAAATATACTAATTGCCATGTGTACGATACTTTATTACTCTCATTTAAATACACAGCACATGAAAACATTTCCTGTAGAATACTGAGAAATTGTCTCTAAATTTCTATCTTCCTAAAAATGTTTCCATAAGAATTATATACATTAAGGTGTATAATATGATGTTTTGATATATATAGTGAATAATTAATATAGTCAAGTAAATTAACATATCCATCTCCTCAAAATTATCTTTCTCCAAGAAAATCTTGAGTTAGAATATTTAACCAAATTAAGAAGAATTAATTATCTATATTAACATATAAAAGATGTCAATGCATATCATATTTATTTTCTCCTTGGATATACCTTCTGTTCCTCATATTTCTTTTGATATGTCCAAAACAATTCAAACATATTTTAGAAACAAAATGAGATTGCAAATATAACTAAAACATGTATGTTTATATCACGTTAATAGTCTTTATTTGTATAATTGGGTGACTTTCCTTATGCTATCTAATTCTCTGCAATTCATCTGTAATATATTTGGTTGGATTGAAATGTAAGTTCATGTTTCTTCATCAATAAGATTTAATTATCACTGGTAGAAAAACAGTTTTAAGAAATTCTTCCCTGAGAGTAAGGGAAGATGGCCTAATAGAAGCTTGCATTGATCATTCCCCCTCCTCAGAAAGACTTAAATTTTAACAACTGTCTACACACACAAAAAACACTGTCATAAGAATCAAAAATCAGATAAGCAATTACAGTACTGGATTAAAAACTTCATATCACTAAAAGAGCTATGGAAAGGAGTAGGAAAGACAGTCTTGAATTGTTGATGTCAATTCCTTCCTTATGCTACAGCAGTGGGTGCATGGCCAGGAGAGATAATCTGTGCCCTTGGGTGAGGGCGAGCACAGTAACTGAGGATTTGGCATTGAACACAGTTCCGTCCCATCATAGCAGAGACAAAAACCATGCTGCTCTCAGCCAGCACTCCTCTATGAAGGGAGCATTTGGATAAGTCCTTGCCAGAGGGAAATTGCCTGTCCTTTTGGTCAGAACTTGAGTTCGGCAAGTATCACCACCATGGGCTCAAGTGCTTTGGGGTCCTAGTCAAACTTGAAAGATGGTCTTGGATACAAGGACTGCAATTCTTAGGCAAGTATTATTGTTGGGCTGGGCTTAAAGCCAGTGTAGTAGGGTGGCATGTGACCTAGGACAACATCAGCTGGGGTGGCTAAAGGAATGCTTGCACCACCACTTTCGCAAACCCAGGCAGCACAGCCTGCAGCAATGAAAATGACTCTTTCTTCCCCTTTAGGAGAGGAGAGGGAAGATTAAAGAGGACTTTGTCTTGCATGTTGAATACCAGTTCAGCCACACTAGGATAGGGCACTGGGCAGCATTGTGAGACTCCCATCTCAGGTCTTTGCTCCCAGATAACATTTCTAGACACACTCTGAACCAGAGGGAACCTGTTGCTCTGAAAGGAAGGACCTAGTCCTGGCAGGATTTATCACCTGCTGACTAAATACTCCTTGGGCCCTGAATGCCATGGTAGCATGCTCTGAGCCTTAGGTGAGACTCTGAGATATGCTGACCTCAGGTGTGACCTAGCACATTCTCAGCTATGGTAACTTTGATGAAAGACTCCTTCTGGTTGAGAAAAGCAGAGAGAAATGTGAAGGGGCCTATGTCTTGCACCTTAGATACCAGCTTGACCACAGTGAGGTATAGCACCTTGCAGACTCTTAGGGTCCCCAAGCCCAGGCCTAGGCTCTTGGACAGCATTTCTGGATCTGCCCTGGGTGAAAGGAAAGCCAGCTTCCCTGAAGGGTGCCTCCCAGGCCTGGCAGCATTCACAGGCTTAGGCAAAAACTTTATAACCAAGAACTCAAAAGCAAACACAACAAAAACAAAGATAAACAGATGGAACTTTATTAAACTAAAAAGCTTCTGCACAGGAAAAGAAATATTCAGCAGTGTAACCAGACAACCCACAGAGTGGGAGAAAATTTATCCAATCTATATATCCAATAAAGGGCTAATATCTAGAATCTACAATGAACTCAAACAAATCAGCAAGAAAAAAATGATAACATCAAAACGGGCTAAGGACATTAAAAGACAATTATCAAAAGAAGATATACAAATGGCTAACACACATATAAAAAAATGCTCAGAATCACTAATGATCAGAGAAATGAAAATCAAAACCACAATGTGGTACCACCTTGCTCCTGCAAGAATGGCAAAAAATAAAATAAAATTAAATTAAAACATTAAAAAACATGTTGACATGGATGTGGTGAAAAGGAACACTTTTATACTGTTGATTGGAATGTAAACTGATAAAATCCCTATGGAAAACAGAGTAGAGCTCTACTTTAGTTAAATAACTAAAAGTAGAGCTATCATTTGATCCAGATATCCAACTCTTGGGTATCTATCCAGAGGAAAAGGAGTAATTATAAGAAAAAGATATTTTCACATGCGTGTTTATAGCAGCACAGTTCACAACTGCAAAATTATGGAAGCAGTCTAAATGCCAAACATTCAATGAGTGGATAAAGAAAATGTAGAAAATATATATATTTCATATAACATGGAATACTATCCAACCATAAAAAGGAACAAAGAAATGGTATTTATAGCAACCTGGATGGAAATGGAACTCCTTACTCTAAGTGAAATGACTCAGGAATAAAGAATCAAACATCATATTTTCTCACTTATAAGTGGTAGCTAAGCTTTGAGGACACAAGCATAAAAATAATACCATAGAATTTGGGGACTTCAACAAAGGGGTTGAGGGGAGAGAGGGATAAAAGACTATCCATTGAGTATAGTATACACTGATCGGGTGATGCGTGCACCAAAATCTCAGAAATCACCACCAAAAAAATTATTTATGTAACCAGACACCATCTATTCTCCCAAAACTATTGAAATAATAACAATAATAATAATGATTATAACTACAACAACTTTTCAACACATAGACAGTACAGTAAGACATAAAGAGAAGCAACAAAGTGTTAAAAAGTGGGGAGATACACACCAGTTAGAATGGCAATCATTAAAAAAATCAGGAGACAACAGATGCTGGAAAGGATGTGGAGGAATAGGAACACTTTTACACTGTTGGTGGGAGTGTAAATTAGTTCAACCATTGTGGAAGACAGTGGCAATTCCTCAAAGATCTAGAACTAGAAATATCATTTGACTCAGCAATCCCATTGCTGGATATATTCCCAAAGGATTATAAATCATTCTATTATAAAGAAACATGCACACATATGTTTATTGCAGCACTGCTCACAATAGCAAAGACTTGGAACCAACCCAAATGCCCACCAATGATAGACTGATTAAAGAAATTGTGGCATGTATACACCATGGACTACTATGCAGCCATACAAAGGATGAGTTCATGTCCTTTTCAGGAACATGGATGAAGCTGGAAACCATCATTCTCAGCAAATTAACACAAGAACAGAAAACCAAACACCACATGTTCTCACTCATAAGTGGGAGCTGTACAATGAGAACACATGAACATAGGGAGGTGAACATCACACACCAGGGTCTGTCAGGGGGTTGGGGGATAGCATTAGGAGAAATACCTAATGTAGATGATGGAGTGATTGATGCAGCAAACCACCATGGCATGTTTATAACTATGTCACAAACCTGCATGTTCTACACATGTACGCCATAATTGAAATATAATAAAAAAAGAAAGGAAAGCAAAACAAAAAAAATGGGGATATAAAGTTACGGTGTAGAGATTTTATTAGTTGTTGTTTTTTTTTTTTAGCATGTTTGTTTTCGTATGCAATAAGTGTTAAATTTTTATCAGGTTAAAATATTGTGTTATAAGATAATATTTGCAAGCCTCATGGTAACTTCAAATAAAAAAAAGCATACAATGAATACACAAAAATATAAAATGCAAGAAATTAAATCATACCCCCAAAAAAATCACCTTTACTAAAAGGAAGACAAAAAGGAAGAAAAGTGGGAAGAGAGACCACAAAACAACCAGAAAACAAATAACAAAATGCTAGGAGTAAGTTTTTATTTATCAATAATAACATTGAATGTAATTTGACTAAACTCTTCAATAAAAAGAGAAAGAGTAGACAAAAGAGCAAGACCCAATGATGTTGCCTAAAAGAAACATGCTTCATCTATAAACATACACATGGCCTTAAAAAGATAGAAGAAAGATAACACATGCCAATGGAAACCAAAAAGATACAGGTGTAGCTATACTTACATCAGACGAAATAGATTTCAAGACAACAACTGTAAGAAGAAGAAAAGAAGGTCATTATATAATGATAAATGGATAAATTCAGCAAGAGAATACAATTGTAAACATAATATGCATCAAACATGGCAGATACATAAACATTCAGATAATAAAGCACATATTATTACAGGTAAAGAGGCAGACCCCAATACAATAATAGCTGGAGACATTAACACCCCACTTTTAGCACTTGATAGATTTTCCAAACATAAATTTACTAAAGAAACATCAGGCATAATCTACACCATAGAACAAATTGACCCAACAGATATTTACTGAACATTTCATCCAGTGACTACAGAACACACATCTTTCTTAGCACACGACTATTTCTCAAAGATAGAACATGTTAGGCCAAAAAAAGTCTTCAAAATTCAACAAATTAAGATAATATCAACCATCTTCTCTAATCATAGTAGAGTAAAACTAGAAATCAGTAAGAGAATGAATTTTGATAAACACGTAAACACATGCAAATTAAACAATATGCCTCTGAATGATCAGTGAGTCAATGAAGAAATTAAGAAGAAAATTGAAACATTTCTTGATACAAATGATAATGGAAACACAACATACCAAAACCTGTGAAATATAATGAAGGCAGAACTCAGGAGAAAAATTATAGCAAATGCCTACATAAAAAAAGAAGAAAATTTCAAATAAATAACCTAATAATATATTTCATAAACTAGAAAAGCAAGATTAAACCAAAATCAAAATTAGTAGCAGAAAATAAATGATAAAGATCAGAGCAGACATAAATAAATTTGAAATGAAGAAAAGATCAGTTAAACTGTTTTTGAAAACATAAATAAAATTGACAAACTGTAGGCTAAACTAAGTAAAAACAGAAAGCAGATCTAAGTAAATAAAATCATGGATAAAAGAAGAGACATTACAACTGATAACAAGGAAATTCAAAAGATTATTAGTGACTACTCTGGGACCAAGATTGAACCATGAATTAGTCCAAAACCTGAACAGATCAATGACAAATAATGAGACTGAAGTCATGATAAAAAGACTCCCAGTAAAGAAATACTGAGACCCAATGGCTTCACCCAATGGTGAATTCTATCAGACATTTAAACAACTAACACCAATCCTTTTCAAATTGTTAAAAAAAAAAAATCTATGCAACAATCTTCCATGTTCTTCACATGTACCCCCAAACCTAAAATGCAATAAAAAAAAAAATCAAGGAAGAGGAATTTATTCCTATCTCATTCTACAAGATCTGTATTACCCATATATAAAAACCAGATGAGGACACATCAAAAAAAGAAAACTACAGATCAATATATTTGATAATATTGATGCAAAATTTTTCAAAAATATAATAGAAAACTGAATTCAGCAATTCATTCAGAAGATCATTTCTGACCAAGTGGGATTTATCCCAGGGATGCAAGGATGGTTCAATATTTGCAAGCCAAAGTAATAGATTATATTAATAAAATGAAAAACAATAACTATGTGATCATTTCAATTGATGCTGAAAAGCATTTCATAAAATTCAACATCCCTTCATAATAAAAACTCTCAAAATACTGGGATAGAAGAAACGCACCTTAACATAATAAAAGTCATATCCAACAGATTCACAGCTGGTATTATACTCAACAGTGCAGAAACTGAAAGCCTTTTCTCTTAGATCTGGAACACAACAGGGATGCCTACTTTCACCACTGTTATTCAACATAGTACTGGGAATCCTAACTAGAGAAATCAGATAACAGAAATAAATAAAGAACTTAAAAATTGGAAATAAAGAAGTTAAATTATCCTTGTTTGCAAATAATATGCTCTTGTATTTGAAAAAACCTAAAGACTATCAGAAAACCATTAGAAATGATAAGAAAAAATTCAGTAACCTTGCAGGATACAAAATCAACATGCAAAGATCAGCAGCATTTCTACATGTCAAGAGTTAACACTGCAAAAAAAAAATTATAAAGTAATCCCATTTAAAATCATCACAAATAAAATTAAATATCCAAAATTAACTTAAAAAAGTGAAATATTTCTACAATGAAAACTGGAAAACACTGATGAAAGAAATTAAAGAAGACACACACAAATAGAAAGAATTCCATGTTCATGGATTGAAAGAATCAGTATTGTTAATATGTCTATAGTACTCAAATCAATCTACAGACTCAATGCAATCCCTATCAAAATACTAATGGTATTTTTTCAAGAAATAGAAAAAATAATACTAAAATTTCTGTGGAAACACAAAAGACCCAAAATAGCCAAAGCCTTTCTTGGGGGGCGGAAAGGAGAGGAGAGATTACCTGATTTGGCTTAAAATTATACTACAGAGCTATTGTAACACAAAAGGCATAATGATGGCATAAAAAAACTGCATAGATCAATGTAACAAAATAGAGAACTCAGTAACAAATTCACACACCTACAGTAAACTCATTTTTGACAAAAATGCCAAGAATATAAATTGGGGAAAAGACAATATCTTCAATAAATGGTCCTGGGAAAACTGGATATCTATATACAGAAGAATGATACCGGACACCTATCTTACCATTTAGAAAAATCAATTCCAAATGGATTAAAGACTTGAATCAAAAATCTCAAAATATGAAAGAATTACAAGAAAACATTGGGAAAACTCTCTAGGACATCGATCTGGGCAAAAAACTTCTTAGACAATACTCCACAAGTACAGGCAATCAAAGCAAAAGTGAACAAATAGGATCATACTGCACAGCAAAGGAAACAATCAAGAAAATGAAGAGACAACCCACAGAATGGGAGAAAATATTTGAAAACTACCTGATGAGTGATTAATAACCAGAATAGATAAGCAGCTCAAACAACTCTTCAAGAAAAAATCTAATAATCTGATGAAAAAATTGCCAAAAGATCCGAATAGACTTTCCTCAAAAGAAGACATACAAATGTCAAACAAATACATGAAAAAGTGACCAACGCCAATATCATCAGAAGAAATACTAATCAGAATTACAATGTAATATCATCTCACCAGACAATAGCATGCTGATAAGGATGTAGAGAAAAGGGAAAAATTTTACACTGTTGTTGAGAATGTTAAGTAATACAACCACTGTGGAAAACAGCTTAGAGGTTCCTAAAAAAAAAAAAAAAAAAAAACCCTAAAAAATAGTTACAATACAATCCAACAAACCCACTGCTGGGTATATACCTAAAAGAAAGGAAATCAGTGTATCGAAGAGACATCTGTACTCTGATGTGTGTCGCGGCACTGTGCACAACAGCCAAGATTTGGAAGCAACCTAAGTCCATGAACAGATTAGTGGATGAAGAAAATGTGATACATATACACAATGGAGTATTATTCAGCAGTAGGAAAGAATGACACTCTGTTATTTGCAACAACATGGATGGAACTGGAGATCACTATGTTAAGTGAAATAAGCCAGACACAGAAAGACAACATTTGCATATTCTCACATTTTTTGGTGTTAAAAATTAAAGCAGTTGAACTCATGGAGTTGAAGAATGGAAGGATGGTTACTAGAGGCTAGGAAGGGTAGAATGGGGATTGAGGAGAAGTGGGGATGATTAATAGTTATAAAATGTAGTTAGAAGAATAAAACCCAGTATTTAATATCATAGCAGGGTGACTATAGTCAATAAAAATTTAATTGTGTATCTTAAGATAACTAAGTATAATTCAAATGTTTATAACAAAGGATAAGTGCTTGAGGGATACACCATTTACCATGATGTAAATTATGCATTGCATCCTTATAGCAGAATATCTTATGTACCCCTTAAATATATACACTTACTATGTACCAACAATTCTTTTTTTACAAAAAATATATTTCCATTTTCGCATTCTTAAAATTGTTCTTAGAAAAAAATGCATAATTATGTTCATTACATTTATATTAATAAATGTAAATAATTTATTAAAGGTAAGCAAACTAAATATGATTTATCTAAATTTTAAGTGCCTAAAATTCTAAAAGTATTTCCCTCAAAATATGAAGAAGTCAGGCTAATAAATTAGATATATAAAGAACAATAGCATTAATGTTAATATTTTAAATTTATATAAATAGAAAAAATTTACATGGACATGAAAGAGTACAGAGACAATATTAACAGTGCTTGTTTTTAGATAGATGCTATTATTTTTCCCCTGCAATTTCAAAGTTTTTTATGAAAAGCAAAGTTTCCATAAAGGGGAAAATAAAACATATTATTATGTGTGTATGTAAAAAAATAAACTGCTTACAATTATTACTGTTTTAATCTTTCCTAAATAAATAACTTTTTAAAGCTAGAGAGAATTTTCTGTATTAGCCATATTTGTTTAGACTCTCATAGACTATTTTTCTTCTAATAAATAAATTCTATGTATATAATAAAAACAGTACCAAAAATACTTTACTTACTTAGGTGCAATATTGAACATCATCATTTTTATAAAAGAGTATTTTGTTAATTTTGTGTATTATCCTATATATGTGACATATAGAATTCATGGAATGATAACCTAGTTTAGCTGGTAAAGTGAGATATTTTAAAATTAAAAAGCAGTAGGAACTCATTGAGCATTTGATACAATGTCACAGAGATCACCTGTGGTAAACAAGATAATATCCTCTCCCTGAAGATGTTCATGATGTTATTATCTCTAGAACTTGTTGATATGCTACCTTACAAAGCAAAGGGTACATTGCAAATGTGATCTATTGAAAAATCATTAAATTGGAGAGTTGGGGATATTATTCTGGATTATCCAGGTAGTTAATCTAATTTCAAGGATGTATGTAAGAGGAGGTAGGAGGATTTGAATTAGACTAGGGGATGTGAAGCAGTGAAGACAGAAGCCGAGGTCAGAATGGGGGTGGTGGTCACCAGCCAAATAATGTGCTAGCCCCTGAAAAGGAAAAAAACGCATCCTTACTTAGGGTCTCCAGACAAAACAGCCCTGCTGACACTTTGATTTTAGCTTTGTAATATCCACTTCAGACTTCTGACTTACACAACTCAAAGGCAATAAATGTATGTTGTTTTAAGCCATTAAGTTTAAGTTGTTACAGCAGCAAAGTCAAACTAATACATCCATATTATACCTATGTTAAAAATACATTCATATGGCTAGAGGTTCTATTTTATTTTATTTTTATTTTTAAGATTTCAAATTTTATTTTTGAGTCAGGAGTTACATGTGTAGGTTTGTTACATGAATATATTTTGAGTTGCTGCAGTTTGGGGTACAATTGATCCTGTCACCCAAGTAGTGAGCATAGTACCCAGTAGTCCACTTTCAATCCTTCCCTCTATCCCCCATTAGTCCCCCAGTGTCTATGATTGCCATCTTCATGTCTATAAGAACCCAATATTTAGCTTCCACTTATAAACAAGAACCTGTAGTATATGGCTTTCTGTTCCTGCATTAATTATCTTAAGATAATGGCTTCAGCTGCATCCATATTGCTACAAAGGACAGGATTTGATTTTTTAGGGCTATATAATATTCCTTGATGTAGAGTTTTTAAAACAACTTCTTTAACTAGAAAGCATGAAATGTCAGCAAAAGAACCTGAAATGTTTGTATATGTGATGTTTAATGTCTCCATTTCATGTTGTCTGTGTCTTTTGAATACTGAAGTTATCTTGTTTCATAAAATTTTTTAAAAGCCAGGAATTGATTGATGGAATCCAAAAGGAAACACTCAAAAGCATTACCAGTAAAATAAAATAATTGAAAAATTTTAACACATTTTATGATGAATTATAAATCTCACAACATATGGTAATTGGCTTGTCTTGAAATTATTTTTTAAAATATGCACTTTTCTAAAAAGTATAACTTCTTGAGCTGTCATTTTAAATAAATTCACACTTTTCATGTCTATTTGTTTCTACCTACTGCATCTGATTATGGTGTCTTCTCCACCACTACATTTACACAGTCTGTGCGGGCTCATCAATAAACAAAAATATGTTGTTTTCAGTCAGTAATGGGACCAGTGAAGGGTTGTTCATATGTCCTTATTTTCTACATCAAATTTGTGTAATTCTCACCAGCAAGGCCCAGCTCCTATAGCAAAATAAACTTCCACATGACCTTAATTGCAATGACTTTGTCTATATTTTCAACTTTCTCTTCATCAGCTCAAGTTTAGGTTCCTATATTCAAAACACAACTTCCTGAAAGCCTTTCCATTTAATACAAAGATAATGCAGAACAAATAGAAACAAAGAACTTTGAATAAAAATCATTTTGGAGAAAGGTTAATTAAATGAATGCTAAATTTATATAAGCTTGTTAGGAATGGTATTTTGAAGGATATTTTTAAAATTATAACTAAACAGAAGGCAACCAAAAGAAAGATAAAATTGGGAAGAAAACTATTCCTTTTATGGGAGCACTGGCAGCACCTATCACAAGCATATTTTCAACTTTATTTTGGAAAATGTATTGTTTTTCAAAATGCCACTGAGAGTTGCTGATATAATTTTGCTGAGTAAATATTTTTATTCTACAAGTGGTATTAAAAAATAGATATAATTATATGGCACCATAATATAAAGTTAGGAAAGGGAAGAAAAGTTTTGCAGCAGTTTTTAAATTATAAAATAACACTAATCAAAGGTGACGATAAGATTGAGGTAAATATTGCAATAAAAATATATGCGGAACGTTATACCACCAGTGAGTTGTCATTACAGTTTACCCTATTTTCCATCATTAACTGTTACAATGCTATTTAATAAAGTCCTGTTAAGGTTTATTTTTAAATCACAAGATTTTTTATCTCAAATAATGCCATATGTTTAAAATGCGAAGAAGGATTGCCAAAGACCAAAATTTAAAATTACCCAAATTCAGTCAATGAAAGATAATTATTGTTGCAATGAGCTGTTCATTATTCCAGATCATTTTTGTACATAGATTTTAGCTTCCCTTTTACATAAGTTCCCACTAGATTTTTTGTTTTTATTTTTCTTGTTGAAGCAAGGACTTTGGTAATCCTTGCCAGGTATGATCTATGAGTACTTAAATTCTTATTCCACTTTGTTAGTACTTAGGGTTAAGTAGCATAGAACAGGAAACTCAACTAAAGATGGCTTTAACAATTACAACATATATTATCTCAAATTATGAGAAGCCCACAGGCAAGTCATTCTCAGGTTTGCTTAATTTAGTAAGTCAGTGCCATTAATAAGAGCCCGGCATCGATCCGTCTTCTATGCCATCCACAGTGCTATGAAGGTGAGTTTAGTTTTGTGCCTTTCTTTACTGCCAAGAAATAACTAAGACCTTTAAGGTCCTTGTTCTCACACACACCACCAAGAATATGATAGCTCACAATTATGTTATATGCTCATTCTTTTTTTTTTTTTTTTTTTTTGAGACAGAGTCTCACTCTGTTGCCCAGGCTGGAGGGCAGTGGCATGATCTCTGCTCACTGCAACTTCTGCTTCCTGGGTTCAAGTAGTTCTTCTGTCTCAGCCTTCTGAGTAGCTAGGACTACAGCTGCCAGCCACCATTCCCAGCTAATTTTTCTTTTTTTTAGTAGAAACAGGATTTCATCTTGTTGATCAGGCTGGTCTTGAACACCTGACCTCAGATGATCCACCCCCCTCGGCCTTCCAAAATGCTGGGATTACAGGCATGAGCCACCGTGCCAGGTCCAAATGCTTATTCTTAATACAATCATTTGACAAAGGAAATGACTCTTCCACAATTGCCTTAGGTTGTAGGATATCCATCGCTTGGAGTTGAGGGATTGCCTTCCCAACATCTCACAAAAGATAACACCATTCAAAGGGTATTGTTACACACTAAAAAAGTATTGTTACATACTAATGCTTTTTGTGAAGGCAACAGTTAGTATATGCCAGATTCTTAAATGATATTTTACCTGAATCTTTCTCTCAACTCTTTTATTCCATTTTCTTCTGTTGTGCATTGCTTCTATTGACAATGTTGTTGATATAATTGTCTTCTCACAAGTTATTTGCCTGTTCTCTGTTAGTTTTACAAGGTTTTTCTTTAGGTATGATATTTTGCAGTCTTGCTGTATGTTTAGGTGTTATTTTTGTTTCCCCTGCTATGTGTTGTGTAAGCGGTGTTTTCAATCTATAGACTACTTCCCTTCCTGTTTTGGATAATAAATGCAACTTTTTCTCAGGAACATTTTCTCCTTCATATATTTCTATTCCACATAGGCTGGCACTTTATGATTAATTGTTGATGTTTCTAAATTCTTCACATATTGCGTCTCCTTATTAATCTCTATTAAATTCTGGCATATTTCCTCAGAGCTTTCTCCTAATTCAAAATGTTTTTCTCACTAATGCCTGATCCATTTTTTTAACTATCTGTGGGGTGTTAGGTATGTTTTGGTTTTTGTGATGTCTAAATTGTCTCTTTTTCTACCTACATGTTTTATTTTCCATGAATATTATCCTCTCCCAATTTCTTAGGTATTTTAAATGGTCTATTTTGAAGTCTTTTGTATTTGCTCTTTTCTTTATTCCATTTCCTTGAATATGAGCTCCTCTATTTCTGGAAGCCATCGAGTACAGGTAATTGTGCTCAACTTTCTTATGTACCTCTGACCACTACGGCCTTAACGTTCTCCTCAACTTGACTAAACTTCAGACAAGCTTCTTGCTGATTCTAGAGCTCCTTTTCTGAGAGCTTTATTTTATAAAACTTGTAATTGCAAATTCTTTCTTTTTGCTTCTTAGAGATGTAATCTTTCTTTTTTAACTGGTATTTTAGGTTCAGGAGAACATGTCCAAGTTTGTTACATAGGTAAACTCATGTCATGGGGGTTTGTTGTGCAGATTACTTCATCTCCCATGTATTTAGCCCAGTACCCAATAGTTATATTTTCTGCTCCTCTTCTGCCACTCTCCACCCTCAAGTAGAACCCAGTGTCTGTTATTTCCTTCTTTGTGTTATAAGTTCTCATTATTTAGTTCCCACTTATAAGAAGAAAACATGCAGTATTTGGTTTCTGTTCTTGCATTAATTTGCTGAAGATAATCGCCTACAGCTCCATCCATATTCCCTTAAAAGACATGATCTTGTTCTTTTTTATAGCTGCATAGTTTTCCATGATGTACATGTACCACGTTTTCCTTATCCAGTCTACCAATGGTGGGCATTTATGTTGAGTCTATGTCTTTGCTATTGTGAATAGTGCTTCAGTGAACATTCACATGCATGTGTGTTTATGGTAGAATGATTTATATTTCTCTGTATATATACCCAGTAACGGGATTTTTGAATCAAATGGTAGTTCTGCTTTTAACTCTTTGAGGAATTACCATACAGCTTTCCACAATGGTTAAACTAATTTATACTACCAGCAACAGTGAGTAAGTGTTCCTTTTCTCTGCAACCTTGCCGGCATCTGTTAGTTTTTGACATTTTAATAGGCCATTCTGACTGGTGTGAGATGGTATCTCATTGTGGTTCTGATTTCTATTTATCTAAAAATAAGTGATATTGAACTTCTTCCATAGGTTTTTTGCTCACATGCCTGTCTTCCTTTGAAAAGTGTCTGTCCATGTCCTTTGCCTACTTTCTAATGAGGATGTTTATTTTTCTCTGGTAAATTTGTTCAAGTTTCTTACAGATGCTCAATATTAGACCTTTGTCTAGATGCTTAGTTAGCACAGTATTTTTCCCCATTTCTGTAGGTCATCTGTTGCTAAATGATTTGTTTACTTCTTAGAGATTGAATCTTTCTTAAAGCCTCTTGCTGTCATTACAACCTTTCTCTAGGACCTGGGATTCATGCCTTTGAAATGTAATCATTAAGAAAGACCATGTCTGTATTTCCCAGTCTCTCCGTAGAAGGATGAGTCTAATTTCAGTGAAGTACCTTGTAAACTTCTCTTCTTGTAAAATTAGCTTCTCTAGTGAAGATATGAGGAAGTTTACTTCCCTTTGGTTAAGGACAATTAGCCTACACAAGTGGCTTATAATCCCGGTACCCCAGCACTTGAAACATTTCCAGTCTTTTGTTTCAAAGTGTTCTGCCTCAGACTGAGTTTTGGCTTCTCCTCAATTGAACAGTCTCAGCTAAAGTCTTCTTTGCCTTTTTAGCATTGATGCAATTTTGCTTGGAAACCTCCTAATTCTATTTTAAATTGTGTCTCCTATGATTGCCTTTTTAACTTCTACCTATTTTCTGGGGACGTGGTTTTGTGTTTACTTCCAACTGCTACAAAGCAATATAAGTTTTCTTATCAAATCCTCTGCTTATGGTTCAGTTTAGGGATTTACCCTAACAAATACCGCTCTGGGGCTTAAAATTCATGAACACTGTATATTTGAATTATGTTTGTGTGGGTAATTTTGCCTTTTCCCCAATCTTTAACAAACAACTTGTTGCTGGTTACATTGAATAGTTTATATCTGGACCTGAAAGTTCAAGTGTTACACATTATCAGCTACAATTTAAAATTGTGAATTCTGGTCAAGTGGAGATTGCTTTTTAAAATTTGTGTAGGATCTCCTTCTCTCTCCCCACACTTTATCTTTTTCTGAGAGATAGATTTAAAAATATATATTTTCTATTCTATATTTTGACAATTCCAGCTGATTGTGGTAGATATCTATCTGGTATCAATCCCTCTCCACTTCTCATTCATAGGGCCCCAATTTTCTTTAGCACATGGGCAGTGATGAATATTATTTGTCTATATTCTCACACAGATAGTGGAGTCCATACAACACAATTATAGCCAACAAAATTTTGATGAAAGTCTCCGTGTAAGGCAACCCTTCACAAATGAAAAGGCAAAATATTAGAAAGAAATGTCCTCTTTGAATCATTTAGCCTTTTTCTTCTTTCTGCTTGGAACACAGTCTTAACCTTTGGATGTGGAGCAAAAATAACAACAACAAAACAAACAAGCTGAAACAAAACAAAACATAAACCATGATATGAATGGCTAAACAGGCACAAATCAGGAGTGTGGGTCATCAATAACATCCTCGAACACAAACATTACGGAGTCCACAGAAAGGTAATCACCTGAGGTTGGTTTAAAGTGTAAGTAATGAGCATAAATGATTTTTCCCAGAAAGCAGATCCATGAAACATGAAGTAAAAATGGACCCTGAAATTTTTCCTAGAAAAATGAACTAGGGACAGAATAATTGACTGACTAGGTAACATCCTCTACTTACAGGAGTGTGTAGTCTTTCCAATTAATAACCAGCAGAATTTGTTATGTGTCATCAACTAGTGATTGCTGTAGATTTCATATTCTTTCCTTGTCAGAATGGGGCTTTAATCACAGTTACTTACTTTTTCTCCTTCAGTGTACATTGGTTTCTGAAGGTGATGAGAGACAGTGACAAATCATCAGGCATTAGATTCTCAAAAGGAGCATGCAACCTTGATCTACCACATGCACAGTTCACAACAGGATTGGCACACCTATGAGAATCTAATGCTGCCACTAATCTGATAGGAGGCACAGCTCAGCTTCACTGGCTCACCTGCTGTTCACCTCCTGCTATGTGACCTGTTTCTTAACAGGCCATGGACTGGTACTGGCCCATGGTCCAGGGACTGGGGACAACTGCATTAGATGACAGTCACATGGCAGAAGAAAAGGATAGATAGAGGAGGCCAGTGTATAATACTGGTGACTTTCCTAAATTGATGCATTAGTGTTGAATTATTGATCTATAGGGGAAGAAAATAATTTAGTTAAGCTAGTACTGTCCAATGATCTATAATTTTCATTCTTAACTGATACATCTATGAAATCAGCCATTCTTTATTTGACTCTGAATTGGATGCTTGAATCAACAGATATTTTGGCATTAGTAAAGTTGTTTCAATGTTTTCCTGGATTATAATAACAATTTTTGATATTCAGTCTCAGATCTTCTTTCATTTTAAAGTAATTTATTTTGTTATCTTCAAACACTGTCTCTGTTTGATTTGTTGGGTATACTTTTACATTTTCTCCTTCTATCCCTTATGTCCAATGTTTCTCTATTATTGCTTTAATTTCTTTCCTTTTCCTTTTATGTTTACTGCACTTTACTCAAGTATTTTTTCTATGTATTTTCAAATGTCTCTTCTATTTGTTACTATTTTTAATGCATTCGTAAATGCCTAAAAGCATTCTTTGAAAACTCATTTCCCCTCCTTGGCTCATCACTTTCTATTTTTGGATAATTAAATTGTTATGACATTACATTATTGAGGTTTTCTTTTTTTAAAATTGACTTCATATTCTACCTCAGCAGTTCTTACACCTGAAACAGTTATACAATGTTTCAATCTGTCCCAAAATAGTTTCTTTGGTAATCTTCTGCAGGCTGTGTTCCTTTTTCAAATTTCGAATTGATTGTGAGTAGATTTCTTTTATTTTAGTTAATGTTAAAATGAATCATTTTCACCATATGACCATTTCATCTGACACAGCTTTAGTGACTTCTTCTTGATGCCCATCTCAGCTTAGTTTGGACTGTATAGCTTTGTTCTGTAAGCTAGACTTCTAGGAAGTTGGAGGTGAGTGGGAAGACTTAATTAACTAAAACTTCCTTTAGTTTGTATTAGAATAACAATTTTCTGCTTACCTGTCTGAACTTTTGTTATGCATCCCATAAATTTATTCTACACTGTAGTGACAGTGGCCACACATTCCCAAGTGGAAATGAAGTCAGACTTTTGCAAATTCCATGAATTTATTGTGGATTCCTGAAACCTATTTATCTGTGTGAGAGAGTCAGCAGTGATTGTTTTCAAACCTTTTTCTCTATGCTCCATACAGGAGAGGGAAAATAAAGAATATCCACTCATTTCACTTTGATCTAGACTCACTATTATTATTAAAAATTCTCAATATTTTAACAAGTCAATGATATGGTTTATAGAGAATTGGGGTAAATTTAGCACCATGGTGCACTAAATGTGCATGTTTTCTTCTTGGCCCACATTTATGACATGTATAGAATTATGTTATTTCTTATTTTTAATTCTTCTTTTTTCCTAGGAAAAATGACCAGAAATAAAAACTTTCTCCATAGTTTATGCATATAAATTGTCTTTTTTATTCACTTTATTAGATATCACCATAGTGAAAACACCTAATCTAATTTTTCCATCTATAATTTATGAATAGTTTTGTTTTGTAAATAAGCAATTTTATTTATATTTATGTTTAATGCAAGTTTTAATTCTTCCTGATGAGTTGTTTGAAAGTGCTACATAAATTCCATTAAGAAACCATTTCGGGGGAGGGGATCCAAGATGGCCGATTAGGAGCAGCTGAGGATTGCAGCTCCCAGTGAAAGCGTGGAGGGTGAGTGGACGCCGCATTGCCAGACAGATTTTTATTGCCCACAGACCAGGAGATTCCCAGGGGGGAGAAGCCCCACGGGTCGCCAGCGCGGCTGGTTTGGCCGGCGCAGCTGTTTTTGCCGGCGTGACTGTTTTCCCGGCGCTGCTGTTTTGGGCGGCGTCCCGGCGCAGCGGTTCCCCATACAAAATACGTGGGTCCGGGTGCTGTTTAGCTGGCAATTGGAGCTCCGGGAAGGCAGAGCCGCCCATTCATCTGATTAAAAAAGGGGACTGAAACAGGCAGCCAGGCCAGGAGATTTCCCGGGCAAAAAACGCCACGAATCTCCGCGCCCGCGGTTTCAGCCGGCGCAGTAGGTCGCCGCACGGGAAATCCCACAGATCCCGGCGCCTTTTCAACAGGCGGCTGGAACACCTGGGAGACTTGAGGCAGGGAGCCAGGTGATCAGGCTCGGCTGGTCCCACCCCCACAAAAAAACAGCCATCGGAAACGCTCTGGATCCAGAGTTTCACAGCAAGCACAGCTGAGCCTGGGATGGCCCAGCTCTGTGGGGGGAGGGGCGTCCACCATTACTGAGGCAGTCTGCTGCTACAGAGGTAGTTTGCCATTGCCAAGGCAGTTCTCACTACACCGGTATAAACAGGACTACAGGGAAGTTCATATGGCAGCTGGGTGGAGCCCACAGCAGCTCAGGAAAGCCTCTGTAGGCAGACAGTGACTAGGCTGCCTCATCGCTGGGCAAGGCAGCCCTGAGAAAAAGGCAGCAGCACCAGGGAAACTCATAAATAAAGCCCTAACTCCCCCGGGACAGAGCACCTGGGGGGGAAAAAGGGGTTTATGAGTTCTGCTGCAGCAGACTTAAACGTACCTGCCCAGCAACTCTGAATGAACAACGGAGCTCACAGCTCAGCACTTGAGCTCCTATAAAGGAAACTCTGTCTCCTCAAGCAGCTCCCTGATCCCCCACATATCCAACGAGTCACCTCACAAAGGAGTGCTCAGACGGACATCTGGCGGGTATTCTTCTGGGACAAAGATAGCAGAAGAAGAGACTGGCAGCAACCGTTACTGTTCTGCAGCTGCTGCAGGTGATCCCCCCAGGCAAGCAGGGCCGGGAGAGGACCTCAGCAGTCCTACAGCAGAGGGGCCAGACTGTTAGAAGGAAAACTAAGAAACAGAAATAAATAACTTCGTCATCAACAAACGGGACGTCCACTGAGAGACCCCATCTGAAAATCACCAAGCACAAAGACCACACATAGATAAATCCACAAAGATGGGAAGAAACCAGCACAAAAAGGAGGTAAACACCCGAAACCAGAACGCCTCTCCTCCTACAAGGGATCACAGCTCCTCACCAGCAAGGGAACAAGGCTGGATGGACAATGAGTGTGATGAAATGACTGAATCAAGCTTCAGAAGGTGGGTAGTAAGAAACTTCTGTGAGCTAAAAGAACATGTTCTAACCCAATGCAAACAAACTAACAACCTTGAAAAAGATTTGACGAAATGCTAATGACAATAACCAACTTAGAGAGGAATGTAAGTGAATTGATGGAGCTGAAAAACACAACACAAGAACTTTGCGAAGCATACACAAGTTTCAACAGCCGAATTGACCAAGCAGAAGAAAGGATATCAAAGGTCGAAGATCAACTCAATGAAATAAAACGAGAAGGAAAGAGTAGAGAAAAAAGGGTAAAAAGGAATGAACAAAGTCTCCAAGAAATATGGGACTATGTGAAAAGACCTAATCTACGTTTGATAGGTGTACCTGAATGTGAAGGAGAGGATGAATCCAAGCTGGAAAATACTCTTCAGGATATTATCCAGGAGAACTTCCCCAACATAGGAAAGCAGGCCAATATTCAAGTCCAGGAAATACAGAGAACACCACAAAGATATTCCTCAAGAAGAGCAACCCCAAGGCATATAATCGTCAGATTCACCAGGGTTGAAATGAAGGAGAAAATGCTAAGGGCAGCCAGAGAGAAAGGTCGGGTTACCCACAAAGGGAAGCCCATCAGACTCACAGCAGATCTCTCAGCAGAAACCCTACAAGCCAGAAGAGAGTGGGGGGCCAATATTCAACATCCTTAAAGAAAAGAACTTTCAACCCAGAATTTCATATCCAGCCAAACTGAGCTTCATAAGTGAAGGAAAAATAAAATCCTTTGCGAACAAGCAAGTACTCAGAGATTTCATCACCACCAGGCCTGCTTTACAAGAGCTCCTGAAAGAGGCACTAAACGTAGAAAGGAACAACCAGTACCAGCCACTCCAAAAACATACCAAACAGTAAAGACCATCAACACAATGAAGAAACTGCATCAACTAACAGACAAAACAGCCACCTAGCATCAAAATGGCAGGATCAAATTCACACATAACAATATTAACCCTAAATGTAAATGGACTAAATGCCCCAATTAAAAGACATAGACTGGCAAACTGGATAAAAAGCCAAAACCCATCGCTGTGCTGTATCCAGGAAACCCATCTCACATGCAGAGATACACAAAGGCTCAAAATAAAGGGATGGAGGAAGATTTACCAAGCAAATGGAGAGCAAAAAAAAGCAGGAGTTGCAATTCTCATCTCTGATAAAATAGACTTTAAACCAACAAAGATCAAAAGAGACAAAGAAGGACATTACATAATGGTAAAAGGATCAATGCAACAAGAAGAGCTAACGATCCTAAATATATACGCACCCAATACAGGAGCACCCAGATACATAAGGCAAGTTCTCAATGACTTACAAAGAGACTTAGATTCCCACACAATAATAGTGGGAGACTTGAACACCCCCGTTGTCAATGTTAGACAGATCAACAAGACAGAAAATTAACAAGGATATCCAGGACTTGAACTCAGACCTGGATCAAGCAAACCTAATAGACATTTACAGAACTCTCCACCCCAAATCCACAGAATATACATTCTTCTCAGCACCACATCACACCTACTCTAAAATTGACCACATAATTGGAAATAAATCACTCCTCAGCAAATGCAAAAGAACAGAAATCATAACAAACAGTCTCTCAGACCACAGTGCAATCAAGTTAGAACTCAGAATTCAGAAACTGACTCAGAACCACACAGCTTCATGGAAACTGAACAACTGGCTCTTGAATATTGACTGGATAAACAATGAAATGAAGGCAGAAATGAAGATGTTCTTTGAAACCAACGAGAACGAAGACACAACATACCAGAATCTCTGGGACACATTTAAAGCAGTCTCTAGAGGAAAGTATATAGCAATAAATGCCCACATGAGAAGCAAGGAGAGATCTAAAATTGACACCCTATCATGAAAATTGAAAGAGCTAGAGGAGCAAGATCAAAAAAACTCAAAACCTAGCAGGAGACAAGAAATAACTAAGATCAGAGCAGAACTGAAGGAGATAGAGACACGAAAAACTCTTCAAAAAATCAACAAATCCAGGAGCTGGTTTTTTGAAAAGGTCAACAAAATAGACAGACCACTAGCCAGATTAATAAAAAAGAAAAGAGAAAATAATCAAATAAATGCAAAAAAAAACGATAAAGGGGATATCACCACAGATTCCACAGAAATTCAAACCATCATCAGAGATTATTACAAACAACTCTATGCACATAAACTAGTAAACCTGGAAGAAATGGATAAATTCCTGGACACATGCATCCTCCCAAGCCTAAACCAGGAAGAAGTCAAAACCCTGAATAGACCAATAACAAGGTCTGAAGTTGAGACAGCAATTAAGAGCCTACCACCCAAAAAAGCCCAGGTCCAGATGGGTTCACAGCCGAATTCTACCAGACATACAAAGAGGAGCTAGTACCATTCCTTTTGAAACTATTCCAAACAATTCAAAGAGAGGGAATCCTTCCTAAATCATTTTATGAGACCAACATCATCCTGATACCAAAACCTGGCAGAGACTCAGCAAGAAAAGAAAACTTCAGGCCAATATCCATGATGAACATAGATGCAAAAATCTTCAATAAAATACTGGCAAACCGATTGCAACAGCACATCAAAAAGCTTATCCACCATGATCAAGTAGGCTTCATCCCGGGGATGCAAGGCTGGTTCAACATACGCAAATCTGTAAACATAATCCACCACATAAACAGAACCAAAGACAAAAACCACATGATAATCTCAATTGATGCAGAGAAGACCTTTGACAAAATTCAACAGCCCTTTATGCTAAAAACTCTCAATAAACTAGGTATTGATGGAACGTATCTCAAAATGATAAAAGCTATTTACGACAAACCAACAGCCAGTATCATACTGAATGGGCAAAAACTAGAAGCATTCCCTTTGAAATCTGGCACTAGACAAGGATGTCCTCTCTCACCACTCCTATTCAGTATAGTACTGGAAGTTCTAGCCAGAGCAATCAGGCAAGAAAAAGAAATAAAGGGTATTCAAATAGGAAAGAAGGAAGTCAAATTGTCTCTATTTGCAGACGATATGATTGTATATCTAGAAAACCCCATCGTCTCAGCCCAAAATCTCCTGAAACTGATAAGCAACTTCAGCAAAGTCTCAGGATATAAAATCAATGTGCAAAAATCACAAGCATTCCTATACACCAATAACAGACTTAAAGACAGCCAAATCAAGAACCAACTGCCATTCACAATCGCTACAAAGAGAATAAAATACCTAGGAATACAACTAACAAGGAACGTAAAGGACCTCTTCAAGGAGAACTACAAACCACTGCTCAATGAAATAAGAGAGGACACAAACAGATGGAGAAATATTCCATGTTCATGGCCAGGAAGAATCAATATTGTCAAAATGGCCATACTGCCCAAAGTAATTTACAGATTCAATGCTATCCCTATCAAGCTACCAATGACCTTCTTTGAAGAACTGGAAAAAACCACCTTAAACTTCATATGGAACCAAAAGAGAGCCCGCATAGCCAAGTCAATTCTAAGCAAAAAGAACAAAGCTGGAGGCATCACACTCCCGGACTTCAAATTATACTACAAAGCTACAGTAATCAAAACAGCATGGTACTGGTACCAAAACAGAGATATAGACCAATGGAACAGGACAGAGACCTCCGACGCAACACAACACATCTACAACCACCTGATCTTTGACAAACCTGACAAAAACAAACAATGTGGAAGCGAGTCCCTGTTTAATAAATGGTGTTGGGAAAACTGGCTAGTCATGTGCAGAAAGCAGAAACTGGACCCCTTCCTGACACCTTACACTAAAATTAACTCCAGATGGATTAAAGACTTAAACATAAGACCTAACACCATAAAAACCCTAGAAGAAAATCTAGGCAAAACCATTCAGGACATAGGTGTAGGCAAGGACTTCATGACCAAAACACCAAAAGCAGTGGCAACAAAAGCCAAAATAGACAAATGGGACCTAATCAAACTCCATAGCTTCTGCACAGCAAAAGAAACAGTCATTAGAGTGAATCGGCAACCAACAGAATGGGAAAAAATTTTTGCAGTCTACCCATCTGACAAAGGGCTGATAACCAGAATCTACAAAGAACTGAAACACATTTACAAGAAAAAAACAAACAAGCCCATTCAAAAGTGGGCGAAGGATATGAACAGACACTTTACAAAAGAAGATATACATGAAGCCAACAAACATATGAAAAAATGCTCATCATCACTGGTCATTAGAGAAATGCAAATCAAAACTACATTGAGATACCATCTCACGCCAGTTAGAATGGCGATCATTAAAAAATCTGGAGACAACAGATGCTGGAGAGGATGTGGAGAAATAGGAACGCTTTTTCACTGTTGGTGGGAGTGTAAATTAGTTCAACCATTGTGGAAGACGGTGTGGCGATTCCTCAAGGACCTAGAAATAGAAATTCCATTTGATCCAGCAATCCCATTACTGGGTATATATCCAAAAGACTATAAATCGTTCTACTATAAGGACACATGCACACAAATGTTCATTACAGCACAGTTTACAATAGCAAAGACCTGGAACCAACCCAAATGCCCATCGATGATAGACTGGACAGGGAAAATGTGGCACATATACACCATGGAATATTATGCAGCCATCAAAAACGATGAGTTCGTGTCCTTTGTAGGGACATGGATGAACCTGGAAACCATCATTCTCAGCAAACTGACACAGGAACAGAAAATCAAACACCGCATGTTCTCACTCATAGGCGGGTGTTGAACAATGGGAACACATGGACACAGGGAGGGGGAGTATCACACACTGGGGTCTGTCGGGGGGGAAAAAGGGGAGGGATAGTGGGGGGTGGGGGAGTTGGGGGAGGGATAGCATGGGGAGAAATGCCAGATATAGGTGATGGGGAGGAAGGCAGCAAATCACACTGCCATGTGTGTACCTATGCAACAATCTTCCATGTTCTTCACATGTACCCCCAAACCTAAAATGCAATTAAAAAAAAAAAAAAAAGAAACCATTTCGTTTTATCTCTATAACTTCAAATTCTAGATGACAACATTAATTACAAATTTTTCACAAAATTATGATAAAATATTCTTAATTTTTAATTACTCAAAACATATGAAACTTGAAACTATTAATGTTTTCATAAACCAAATGAGCATGTTACATATTTGTCTTGAAAGAAAACAAAGAGCATTAGATCTTTGTTTAGATCTTGAGACGTCAATAAAAGATTGTGTTATTTTTGCTATTGAAGGATGAAAGAAAAAACTATTCAGATACCAACAGGTAAACTAAACTCTGGTTCTATTATTAATACAATGAGCATTCCACTTAAAACAGACTCATAAGTTATAATAACATTCTATACATATACAAGAGACTGTATAAAAATGTATTTTCCCAGATTGAAAATGACTAATAAATGGTAATTGGATTTAATACCACACTGACATTTGTTTAGTCATTAATTAGAAAGAATACAGTATATAATTCTGGGAGCTTTTTTTTTTAATATCACAACTAATAAGGCTTGCCAAATGTTTTCCATTACTACTATGCACTATAAAATATTAAAATAGGTATTTCAGGATATCTGTATATTGACTGTAATTTATTTAAAGGGGATATCAACTTATAAGTGGAAATTTAATGATTTATTCACTACAACCCAGAGGTATCTGCAGGTACCTTTTTTCAGTAGACAGAGTCTTACTTTAACTTATTAGTCTGTGACCAATAATAAAATGTTTTTATCATAGTTTGTTAAAATATTTTATTCAGCTTGACAAGTTAACTTACAACTCATATATGTCATATGAACAAGTTCACACAAAGGCTCAAATAATTTTAATTTCAAAGCCATGAACACAGTTACTAAGAAATCAAGTGGGGTACATTTAGGCAGAAAAACTGAAAAGTACAAAGTGAAATAAAGTTTCTGGTGTGTTTTTCTCCTAAAGGAACAAAACAACACTGGTGAACTCACTTTGAAATTTTGCTTTGAGCTGACAGTTGAACTATAACTATATTTCATAAACCATAGTGCTCCCAAGTTACGGAAAATAAATTGATTTTCTGGAAATATGCGACACACAGGTTCTCAATATGGGTCTTGAACAGTCTGTCCCTAAAGTAGTTATTTCCATTTACAGCCCTGACCTGCCAGTATCGTCAGTGCTACTGTAGTTTTTCATGTACTTCAAAAACTACAGATCTGTTTCCATCCCTCTTAATCTAATATAAACTGCACATGCTTCTATCAGTAAAGGCCTTCATTTTTATCCTTCTTCGATTTCATGACACCAATGGTTCTATATTTCATAGCAAAGAGAGCAGAATGAAATTACACATCTCTCAGATTTCAGCAATATCTTATTTATGTGATTCAGGACCTCCATACAAAGAAGAGGTCATTCTCAATATTTCAGAAAACGTATCTTTTCTGGGATTCTGCATGATAAATCTCACAATGTATTAGATTGGAAGTGCTAAAAATATGCTTAGTTGGACACTTTAAACAATTAAGGCTTAAAGCAGCAACTCTCAATATTTAAAAACAGGCAGTTAATAAAAATGATGGCCAGAAATATGGAATATTTTATAGTCTATATAGGAAAAAGTGGAGCAACTGAGGAAGCAAACTTGTTGTGTTTTTCCACATGTAGTGTAGACATCATCAGTAAAGTTACAAGTGAAAATAAAATCCCCAAAGCAACAAAACTAAAATAAAAATAAAAAGGATATATCCTACCCTTCAGTGGTCTCTTTACTCTAAAAGATACTTTAAATCCCTGCCCATACAAGTATATTTTGACTAAATGTTTTGATTTTGGTGATACTTTACTTAAATATTTACACCAGAGTTTAAAAACTGTAAGAAAATGTAAAATGGAGAAAGAAAGAAAAAAGAGCGAGAGAGGAAAGAAAAAGCAAAGTGAAAGAATTGCTGAAGGAAAACATACAGGGCTACTTGAAGCTTTAATAGAAGGCTAATTAGTTGAGAAGTAAGTTTAGACTAAAGGTCTTGATCTGACTGCATTCTTCTTTTTAAGGTATGAAAATAAGAGGTAGTTAAATAGTTGGGGTCATGTTTTTATTGTACAAGATTGTTACAGAATTATTTTGGGTTTCTGTTGACACCCCAAATAATTTCAATCCGTGTCATTGGCTAGGATAGAAATAGTTCAGATGTTCCAGTCTGTTGATTTGAGACGTTGCAATATATTCAATCTTCCAGAGAACTGCCAGGCACTAGTGAGAATGTTAAGGTTCCAATCATACAGATTGTTGTTAGGGCAAAGATCCAGTTTTGGTGTGAAAACAGAACGCTGAATATGGATTTTGTCTAGGAGAGGATTCGCATGTGCTATAATCCGTGGGGCCAACCAGGGGTACAGTCCATGGCTATAGCTGGGTAATTCACTGGAATGGCTTGTCTGAATAGATGTAAGCCGATTTGAAATGATGGAGAATGAAGCCCTGCTGGGAACCTATGGCAGTATATGAATGAATGCAGTGGCTGAAGCCAGAAAGCAAGAATTAAGCCTCCTGAAAACCAAGGATGTGTGACCATGTACCAGGAGTGAATCCAGAAGCAGAAGCCAAAACAAGATCAACAAGGAACAGCTGTCACTATAGTAAAAGCAGGTAGGAAAAAGGAGGCAGAAAATATAATGAGGTTGTAACTAAGGATCTCTGGGGGTAGCTTTAGGAAGCACCCACATATGTTCCATAAAATACTCAGGAGGACATTATATACTGCTGTAATTATGTCCTTTCATTCAATATGGTTGTGTTAATTATTTCCTTAGAGTTATGGCCCAGGCCATTGTATCACCACACCTATAGTATTTCTGGTGGAAAGGACCTGATTTACAATTCACATTCAACAGAATTGGTTCAGACACTCAAAATAGTTTACCTTGTAGATTAATATCATCAGATTTCTCATAGGAAAGTAAATGGGAAATCCAGCAAATTGTAGTATAAAGACACAACAAAACTATTTTGAAATCTATTAGGTTAGGACCTATCTCCTTTGAAATAAGCTGGCAGTGCCCTAGATTGCAAAGTCTGGTTGATTCTAACAGAGGTGATATATACTTGCTTTTTTGAGTCAGAAATGTACATAGGTCAACAAAAAATATGTGATCTAAAACTTTTTGAAAATAGGTTTTCCTCTCCTAATGGAAATGAGACAATACTCTCTTTGTGCTGTAAATCACCCAAGCTACTGAATCCTCTTTCTTTCCTCTATCAAATTCTCTTCTCCATACTGGCAGCCAGCTAAAATTCCCTGGTCCCCCAGAGTCTAAGTCATAAGTCTATTCTCTATTATAATTTGAAGTGAAAAAAATTATTATGAGCAGTAAACCTTTGATTGTAATAACATGGGCTTGGAATTTATAATAACTAGTTCTGAAACTAGCTATACTGCTTACTTGGCGTGTGGGCATCTAGCAAGTTACTTCCCCCTCTCTATGCTTTAGTTTTCTCATTAGTAAAGACATAATAATAGTATTCACTCCATAAGATTTCAGCAAATACTGTAACAATGCACATAAAATAGTTAAGAAGTACATGGTATATGTTACTTCTTGCAGAAATACAAATTAGCCTGTAGTAGTAATAGATGTAGTAGCGACACTAGCAGGAGGGCTGTCAGATTTACTAAATAAAAAAAGGACATCCAATTAAATATGTTTATTTTATTATTTTTATTGTGGTATGATTGACAAACAATGTTTAAAGAGTATAATGTGATAGTTATACCTTTACTTTGCAAAATGATTTCTTCAATAAAATTAAGTAAACTGTCACCCTTCATATTTAATTTCAGATTAGCAAGGGGTAATTTTCTATTATATTTCAAATACTGATGATTGGTTATAACAGTAGTGATACATACTTGTAATTATTATATTAACAAATTATGCTAAGAAGTGATTTGTTGCTTATATAAAATTTAAAATTAATTAGGCATCTTCTATCATACCTTGTATCTAGGTAGTAGCAAAGTACATCCAGTTTAATAGCCTAACATTGCTCATTCTAAAGGAGACCAGAGAAGAGGTTCATTGAACAAGTTAATTTGTTTTTCATAATATAAGGTATTATGTAATTCCTAGGAAAGTGACTAGTTTTCATGACATTTGAAATGTCAAAAGTTTTAACAATTGGATGAAAATACATTTATTGTCTTGTTGATCTTTTCATGAAGTCTGGTTTACTGTAAATGACACTATAAGGGGTCTTCAAAAAGTTCACGGAAACTGCATATTATGAAAAAAAATCTGCACGAATTTAAAAATGGCACCAAAATAAACTCATACTAACCTGTAATTACATGTCCAAATGGGATCTAATTTAAGACACTAAGAAGTTAAAACATCAGTTCAAAAAAAAATCTCCATCAGAGAAACGTGAATTCTGCTAAAATTGAAGCAACAACAAATTTCAAATTTATGATAAAGCTTTGGTGGACGAATTGTGAAATTATGAATGCTTTACAGAAAGTTTATTGGGACAGTGCCCTAAAGAAATCAGCAGTTTAAAATAAATAATTAGTTTTAAGAAGGGATGAGACCTTGGACATGATGGCCACAGTGGCAGACCATCCATATCAATGTGCAAGAAAAATATGTTGTTCTTGCCCCTAATTGAAGAAGATCAATGAATAACTGCACAACAACAGTCGACACTATAAACATCTCAATTGGTTTAGCTAATACAAATTCATATTGAAAAATTAAAGTTGAGCAAACTGTCCACTCAATGGGTGCTAAAACTGTTATGCCCAGATCGGCTGCAGACAAGAACAGAGTTTTCAATGAAAATTTTAAACAAATGGGATCAAAGTGGTGACAGATTTCTTTGAAAAAGTTAACAGACGATGTAACGTAGCTTTACCAGTATGGTCCTGAAGATGTAGTAGCACAATCAAAGCAGTGGCTACCAAGACATGGAAATGGTGCAGTCAAGACAAAAACAGGCCAGTCAAGAGCAAAGGTCATGACAACAGTCTTATGGGATGGATCCTCAAGACATTTTGCTTGTTGACTTTCCAGAGGACCAAAGAATGATAACTTTGTTTTTTTATGAAAGTGTTTTGAAATAGCCGAAGCTTTCACAGAAAAATTCCTGTGAAATATTCACCAGGGAAGTCTTTCTCTACCATGAAGTGGTCCTGTTCATTCCTCTCATCAAACAAGGGTAATTTTGTGAGAATTTCAATGAGAAATCATTAAGCAGTGACTCTAGAGTACTGATCTGTCTCTTTCTGACTCCTTTATATTTCCTAATCTTAAAACATTTGCAAAATGCACCCATTTATTTTCAGTTAATAATGGAAAATTACTGCATTCATGTGGTGAAATTCCTAGAACCCTCAGTGGCTTAAGCCTGGACTTAGAGGCTGGTATCATCATACACAAACGTGTTGAAACTGCTGGAGCCTATGTTGAGAAAGAAAGTTTGTATTGTTCTTTTTTTTGTAATTCAATTTTTTCACAAACTTTTTGAAGTGCTCTCATATTTATTAGACGTAAGCAGTCCTTTCCACATTTTCTTCACTGAAGGGTCAAGAAACTTTGGAGTCAAGTACCTCTGAGTGGTATTATTACATATGTTTGAACACAACTTTGTGCATATTTCTTCAGTGTAGAAGGGAAAGATTCTGTTTCATTATTAAAATGGATTATGTCTATAAAACAACCCGAAAATGACAGTGGTAAATAGTGAGAAACCTCAAGTGAAAGAGGAATTCAGGGCCAGAGACAGGATCACATAGTGGGGTCACCATGGTGGCTTTGCTCTTATCTTTTGGTGGAATTTGTCCAACGTGAGTTTCTCATTTATATTTTCAAAGAATTTTAACATGATGCATAGGTGATTATTTTATAGAATAGGTACAAATCTGTGTATATATTAAGAAGGAGAAAAGCAATTATTCACTAATTTCAATAGGATATTTTAGATTGTGTTAGTTCATTCTCATGCTGCTAATAAAGACATACTTGAAACTGGTATAAAGAAAAAGAGGTTTAATGGACTCACAGTTCCACATGGCTGGGGAGGCCTCACCATCAAGGCAGAAGGCAAAGTCACATCTTACATGGCAGCAGGCAAGAAAGCTTGTGCAGGGGAACTCCTATGTATAAAACCATCAGATCTCCTGAGACTTACTTACTACCATGAGAACATTATGGAAGAAACCATCCTCATGATTATTTTATCTCCACCTGGCCCCACCCTTGACACATAGGGATTATTACAATTCAAGGTGAGATTTGTGTGGGGGATGTAACTGGGTTTTTCTTGGGTGCTGGTGAGGTACAGCACCCCTGAGAGAATGCTGTGGGTTTTTGGCTTTTAATTCTTTAAAGAATAAGTGATGGGATTATTGCAGGTGGGCTGTATGCTTGTAAAAGTAAATATTGGACTTTAGAAGTGTTGAAGAAAGGTGATTTTATTTAGGTAGAGAAAAGAGAAGAAGAATATCAAAGATACAAAAGCATTTCAAGATAATTGACTTTATGTAAGCATGATAATTGAAATTAGTAGAAATATTCAGGGACTGAATAAAATCATGGTAGACAGAAAAGCAAGTCATTTGTTCAGTTAAAATTTGTCCATAGTATATACTGAAACAAGATATTGAGTCAACTTGTTTTGAATTGTTAAAGTGATCTAGGTAATCACTGTATGGAAAATGAAAATATAAAAGCTATAGTCATAAGTAAAATATTAGATTAAATTTTATAAAATAGTATCTACAAAATATCAATATTTGTGAGATTCAAAATAAAGCTTTATGAAGTCAATTTCAAGCAATTAAAATAGGGCTATAATTCAACACGTCTTAAAATGTAAAGGCTCACCTAAAAATTAATCATTTATACATAGCAGCTCATTTTAATTTGACTTAGGTACAGATATATGCATACACTTAAACACTTAATTTCAACACTTAAACACTTAATTTCTATGTTAATATTTTATTTTAATGAATATATCCAAACTATAAATATATATGGGCATGTGTGCTCTCCATGTGTATAATATATATTTTATATACATAGTTTGTCTTATATGATCAATTAATATAAATTATAATTCCAAATAAAATATGTACAATTTATTACCCCTAATGTCGATATCATTTACATATGATGCAAAGTTACTGAGAATATAAAATAGTGGAAAAGATATGAGAAAAATAAATATTTAAACACAAATCTATTCCATAAGATAATTAGTTATATTTTTAAATACAATTCAACATATGAAGCTTTGTGGAACCTAAATTATTCTCTGTCTATAGAATTCTCTTATGACACATTTCAAATCCAAAAATGTCCAGCTAGATTTTCTAATAGAATCATAATGTGCCTTCAGCAGGTATCAAAAGGGAGTCTTTATAAGTATCTATAATATTTTTAAAAGACAATATGTTATTTAGTATTAAATTAGTTGAATATCATATGAAGTAATAGCAGATGATACAATGTACCATTAGTCTTCTCAAGGGCCATTTATATAAAGCATTTATCTTTATAAACCCTCTATGCTCTCATAGACAAATAATTTCCTTAAAATTATAGCCTTCAAATGACCTTTTCTTGCTTAGGCATCACTAAAAATATTACTACCTACTTATAACAAATGAAACAGAATTTTTACATTTCTTATTCACATTTTCTTTTTACTTAACTATGTTTTCATTGAAAATAGTAATATGATTTCTTTTTCTATATAAAAAGAAAGTTATACCCTAAAACAATTTTGTAAAATATCTGCTTTCGGTGTTAAAGCAGGTGAAGCTTTGTGAATGATTTTTACACTCTCCTGAATGTTATTTTATATAATTTCTTTTCAAAATCAAAAGTAATACAGGAAAATTATGCCTATCCACTGGCCTATGCACGACACCAGTATTGATTTTTTTCTGCAAAGGAAAGCGAGTGCGTCTTATAACTTGCATGCTCTGAAAATCATTTCTATAAAAGAAAAACTTGCAAAAGCTTTGAAAGGACATTGTTGCATAAGAGATCCTTTAAGCACTTTTTCACTTTCAAAGAAATATCATGGATTTTCAATGAATGCTATCTTAATCAGCTAAGGTTATTATTAAAAAATACCATACAGTGGGTAGCTTAAGCAACAGACATTTATTTCTCACAGTTTTGGATGTTGTGAAGTCCAAGGTCATCAACCTTTGTCAACAGGTTTAATTCCTGGTGAGTTCTCACTTTCTGCCTTGCTCATGGCTGCCTTCTTGCTTTATCCTCACATGGTAGAAAGACAGAGAGAGCTCTGGTGTCTTCCTTTGATTATAAGAACACGACTGGTTACATCATTCTACTCTCTATCACCAGGGATTCAATTGTTTTAATTTTCAATTCCCACAAATAAATGAGAAGTTGTGAAATTTCTATTTCTCTCCTGGCTCTGCATATATTTAAAACCTTCTCAGATGACACATTGCTTGCTTTTTCATAAGTTATCATCTTCATGTAATTTATGTCATTATATACTTTATAATATTGCTTTTGATGGCTTTCTAATAGACAGTTGTTCACAGGATCAATTATTTATCTAAAAATTGCCTAATTATTTACATTTCCAAGGTTTCCATAGATGTTTAGTGAATGGAACTCAATTACAAAATCCTACTGAAAGTTGACTCAATTTTTACTATCAAGCAATTGTGATCAATTTTGGACAAATAAGACTGTGGTGGTTAATATTAGGTGTCAACTTGACTGAATTGAGGGAGCCTCGATGGCTTATGAAGCACTGTTCCTGAGTGTGTATGTGAGGGGTGTTTGCTGGAGGAGATGATATTTGAGTTCGTGGACTAGGAGAGGAGGATCAACACTCACTGTGGGTGGGCACCATTGAAGTGGCTTTCAGTGCAGCTAGAACAAAGCAGGTAGAGAAAGGGTGATAAGTCGCTTGCTTGCTGAGTCTGCTTGCTCTCTCTCTCTCTTCCCCTACTGTGCCAGATGGTTTGCTTATTCTCCTTCTGCCTTTGGGCATCAGACTCCGGGTTGCTTGACCTCCAGATGCTGAGAAGTGCACTCATCTTGGGTGCATGAGACTTGGGCATTTCACCCCAGACTTATGGCTGCACAGTCAATTTCCCCGGTTTTGAGGCTTTCAGACTTGGGACTCGGACTGAGCCAGGCTACTGGCTTCTCTCTTCCCCAGCTTATAGATGGCCTATTTTGTCCTTTATCTTGTAATCAGGTAAGCCAATTATCCCTAATAAACATATATATATATGTGTGTGTGTGTGTGTGTGTATATGTGTGTGTATGTGCATATATATACGTATATATATATAAATGAGTGTGTGTGTACATATATATACGTGTATATATATATATGTACACACACACACACACATACATACATATATATATATGTATAAAAGTTTTCCTGAGGAAATAGCAATAGCATCCTGAGGCAGTTGCCAGGCAAGACAATGGTGATTCTCCTCAGAACTCAACCTCACCACCCCTCTTTGCCTCTAGACCTGTACATACATCTATTACCTAATAAACACACACACACACACACACACACACACACACACACACACACACACACACACTATCCTATTGTGTCTGTCTCCCTGGAGAACTATGACTAATACAGATTTTGGTACAAGGAACCGGCTCATAAAGGTTCTAGAGAAATAGAATTTTAAGGATGAATCTCTTTAGTTGGGTTGGGGTTTCAGAAGTTGGCTCTCAGATTTGATGAAACCTAAAATCTCTAAGGACTTTGCTCTTCATAGTTCAGAGAGCATTGACAGTCCTTGGCTTGAACTGTTTAGAGTTATGCAAAAAACAGAAAATGCATGTGATACTTTTGATTCACCACTACAGGGAGGAAAGGAATTTAGTGACTCTATACACGATACTTTTGAACATTTGTGGAAAACTGAGAAGTACAGTGAAGTTGGTTGATTGGTCCTATGTTCACTGGACAAAGTGAAGAAAGCAAAGGATGAGCTAAGGGATTCTAATTCCTGGCTGCAGAGGCACATACCTAGCCTAAAAATTTCTAAGGGGGCACAGTGAGAATCTTCTCTTCTGAAGACAAAGGGTTTAAATTTCTGAAAAATTAAACACAAGCTCTCATCTGTTAGTGGCTGGCCAACAACAAATGGTGTTAACTGTCAGCCTTGCTGAGTGTTAACTGTTAAAGTGATGGCATTGGTTCGGAAAAAAAATTGACCACGTAAGTTGAAATGGAGATGTGCGGGAGGACCCCGATGAAAATGGGTATACTGAACTCCTAAATTCTGATGAGCTAATTTTGCCAGAGGAAGTGACTTCTCTACACTCTATGATAGCAACATTGCCTCCCTGACCCAGAATGGTATCAGCCTGTCCACCTTTGTCTAAGGATATTAACCCTGTATTGCCTGAGGAAATAGTAATAGCCTCCCCTGAGGCAGTTGTCAGGCAAGACAATGCTGATTCTCCTCAGGACCCACCCCCCATCAGCCCTCTTTGTTTCTAGACTTATAACTAGACTCAAGTCCCAGCAGCCCCCTAGAAGGCAGAGTGCTACCCACGAACAAGTGTGCTATGCTCCAAAAGAACTGCTTGAATTTTCTATTTTATATCAGCAGACATCTGAAGAACAGATTGGGTATGGATATTAATGAGATGGTTTGGCTGTTTTGTCCCCTTCAAATTTTATATTGAAATGTGACCTCTAATGTTGACAGTGGGCTTAGTGGGAGGTGTTTGGGTCATGACAACCGGTCCCTCATGAATGCCTTAGTCATATCCTCAAGATAAGGAGTGAGCCCTTGCTCAGTTAGTTCATGTGAGATCTGGTCCTTTAAAAGAGTCTGGACCTTCCCCTTATCTGTCTTGCTTTAGCTCTCTCCATGTGATATGACTTCTGCTGCTTTGCCTTTGAAAGCACAGCAACAGGAGACAATCTGAGATTAGATTTCACTTTAGCTTTGCTTTCTCCATTATCAGAACCAAGCAGCAAGAGTATCTTTACAGCTGTTGCCAATTGATGTCTGACTATGTGATCCTCTGTCTATATGAATGACTTTTCACATAATAATTTTGAATAAACTACATATTCTTGTAAGTAAACTGTGAAATAATAAATACACCCTGCATTAATAAGTGCATTCCTTAGTGTGACTGATTATAAACATACATACACATACACAGAGTTGTATGTATTAACAGTTTTGCCGATGAAGAAAGTGAGGCACAAAATTTTTAAATAGATTTTCTAATTCCATAAAGAAGTGAGAGAGCAGGATTAAAAATCTAACTGCTCTCCTCTCAATCCCACTATAAATATGATCTTTCCAACAAAGTTTAAAACATCATATTTTCACATGTTTTAAGAATAGTAAATATTTTCATAATAACCCTCCTTGGTATTTTCAATTTAATGACTTGGTAAAAAAATTAGTTTGAGACAGTTGCATAAAATATGTCGGAATTTGTAAGGTTAAGAAGATATCTCAGAAATCATTTCCACTGACCTCTCATTAGATGTCAAGAAACAAAACAAATAAACAACATGACACTTCGGTTCAAAGAGACTTTTAGTAAAGTAGGAGTTAGCAAATTCACAATGAATTTAATTCACTCAGCAAACATTAATTGATGAACATAACCCCTGGCAGGTTAAGACATCTTGGATAAGGAAATCTTAAGATCTGCAGTGATTGCAAATTAGTTGATACAGCGTGAAAATAGAACTAGTACTTATTATATTGTGCTATTGGGAATGAAGAAACATTTTACAATGGAATCATCTCAACTGCAAGTGAGTTTTCCAAAGATTAATACCCTAGGGATATTGAAAAATAAACCCAGTGAAATGATTATTAAGCATACAAACCATGACTGCTGATTGTAGTCCTAATACAGAATGCTTCTAGAGAATTTTAATGAAGGCTGAAAGAACTTCATGTAACAATACATCCCTTTATGTAACAATGAGAAAATCTGAGAGAAGTAAATGAGAATGTTCACAATAGCATTCAGTACATTTTTCTTACCTGTAAAATAAATTCATTAAGTCAAACAGTATCATATAAAACATTATTTATTTTAAATAATTTGAAATCACAAGCTCATCTATATATTTTATTTAAAAAAAATTAAAGCTGAGTAAAATATTAAAATAACCAACATACTTTAAACTGAAAATCTCTGTGTTTTAGATTAAAAACTTTGAAGGCAAAAAAAACCCTAATAATATGAACACAGTGTGATGTGAACCCATAAATGTTTGATTACTTTTAGGAATATATTAAAGCATCATATTAAATATTTGCTTTAGGGTATGCCCTTACTTTTTGAGCACATATGTGTATTGAGCACGAAAGCTAATTATACTGCTCATATCCAAGGTATCAATCAAGCAACTTTTATTACTTAACCTTGTATATAAAGGAAAGGAAGGCAAAACGAAATATTTTAAGTGTTTTCGAAAACTGCTATATGCTTTTGTGAAATAATTATTTCCAGTTAAGCAACCCAAAATCTATACAAAATCCAGAGAATTCATTCAAAATGTAAAATTAAATTGTAAATAAATGTCTCATGCCAAAGATGATTATTTATTTTAAACATTTGTAGACAATTAAAATGTTTCATATATAACTTAAAATTATCACATGCCAATTCTTTATCCTTCACAGATGTCCATTTCTGTAACATGAAATAAGAATTTTAATGATACATCTTTTAAACATAGATGCACCTTTCTCTCTTTATACATTGCTCTGTAGCAGGTATTTCTTCATTGCAGTACCTCAGTGCATACTGCACTAACTTATGGCAGCAAACACGTGTTCTCTTTGCCTTAAGATTTCTCTAGTTTCAGTAGCACACTTGGTCAATCAAAGTTAGACTGAAA
The DNA here is from genome assembly GCA_036589455.1 of Ateles fusciceps. Taxonomy (NCBI): domain Eukaryota; kingdom Metazoa; phylum Chordata; class Mammalia; order Primates; family Atelidae; genus Ateles; species Ateles fusciceps. The sequence goes on along the minus strand of JAZHEH010000174.1, from coordinate 569,422 downwards.
GTGCCAGGGCAATACTATCCCCAGGAAGCAACTTTCAACCAATGACTGATGACAATAGTTGTATAGGCTGGGCACAGTGGTTTGCACCTGTAATTCTAGCACTTTGGGAGGCCAAGGTGGGAGGATCACAGAGTTAGGAGATTGAGACCATCCTGGCCAACTTGGTGAAACCCCATCTCAACTGACATACAAAAAATTAGCTGGGTGTTGTGGCGGGTGCCTGTAGTCCCAGCTACATGGGAAGCTGAAGCAGGAGAATTGCTGGAACCCTGGAGATGGAGGTTGCAGTGAGCTATCATGCCACTGCACTCCAACCTGGTGACAGAGGAGATTCCATCTCAAAAAAAAAAAAAAAAAAACATTGTATACATAACCCGGTAGCTTTCCCTTGTGGCAGGGAGTAACTCTGAGATGTATATTCTAAACTGACTTCAGGAATTTTCTCAACAAAGTTAAGCCTTAATCACCCACGGCGTTAGCTATATTCATAGGGTCACTTACATTCACCATTATTGTCCTGTCTCTGCTCGCATCACCTTCGTTTCCAAAGCATTGTTTCTCCCACCTTCCTAACAGACACCTTTCACACAAATCTTTGTCTCAAACTTTGCTTCTGGGGAATTCAAACATAGACACACTCTACCAATATTCTGACTTGCAATATTACTGTTATCTAAGACAAAGCCTAGACCTTTCAGAACAATTCCAATGGTGGGGTTATAATTACTTCCTGAGCCTGAATCTCAAAATGCAAAGAGTTTGGCACTAGTAAGCCTGACAAATACCTTGACTGTTTGAATCCAAGCAAACATTAACTATAGACTCGAGTGCAGTGTTATCATTACATTGTCAGTAAGAAAACTCTATTTTGCTCTCCTCAAAGTAATTTAATTTTAGATCTGTAATTATCAAGCAAATTATTTCAAATAACTGCAAATTGCCATGAACTTTCCTGTGAGGGTATTTCACAGTGAGGGTGTTTAGTGGTTGTGGTGGATTAAAGATAGGCACTTCTCTTTTTGGCACTGTTATCCTCTTGAGGTGGGGTTTACTCATTTCTCTTGAATCTGATCAGAGTTTTGGACTGCTTTGAGAAATTTATGGCAGAAGTGATGCTGTGCCAATTTACAGGCCCAGTTCTGACTCCTGGATTCCAGCCACCACGCCATGAGAAACACAAGCAGCCTGTAGAGAGATCCCTATGGAGAGGAACCTCGCCCCTGACCTACTGGAACAGTCAACCCAGCAAACAGTTGCCAGCCACGTAGGACAGTCAACTTGAAAGTAGATTCTCAGAGCCCAGTAGAGCTTTCCCTGCTGATAATGCATGGAACAGGATAAGCTGCCCAGTAGAGCTGAATAAATGGCCCACAAAAGAAAGAGTACAATAAAATATCTATTTGAGGCAACTAAGTAATGAAATGGTTTCTCATACAGCAGTTCATAATTATAAAGGTAAAATTCATGCCTTCATGAATATTCTCTTTTTACAAATATATGTATACTTTTGACAGCCAATGAGACTTTAGATACTTGTTGGTGGTTTGAGATTCTGATAATGTTTCCACGCACAAAAGCAAAATCGCTAGGATTTAATAATGTATATGAGAAAACTTCTAATGCCAATTAATAAATAGGAAAAATAAATTTTATGATATATAAATGCTGTTGACTTGAGGAATTTAAACAGTATGCCCTATTTGGTTGTTGTGTTCTATATAAAGCAAGAATACAATTTAAGTGCATTTTGCATGGCAAGTCTTTACAGTATTTTGGTAATGTTCAATGACATGTAATTAAATATTCATAATTTTACCTGAGGTGCTAGAGAAGCCTTATGTATTTTTTCAGCAACTTCTTAAGACATATGTGCCCTAAAGACCAAAATGAGTTGCAAGTTGTTATACTCTGTAGTTTAAATGCATATTCATAACTCACATAGATAAGATGTATTTAAACAGTAGAGTGATAAAATAAATATTTCATACAGTTTTATAAAACATGTAAGGAAAAACAGTGGGATAAAGTGATAACATCTCTGCAAAATTTTCATTCTTTATGGTTATGCATAAGAAGTAATTATACCAAACAGATCAAGACAGTACTAGGAAAATTATCATTTTAAAAATTAATAAAGCAATAATAGCACCTAACATACACCAAGTGCCTCCTATGTAAAGTGCATTTTTCTTAAAATATGTCTAATCATTAAACCAAATTTATTAAATAGATACTATTAATATGAATGAGAAAATCAATTTGCTCTAAGCAAATGTGAAAATTTGCTCTAAGCCTCACAAGCAGTAAAGTGAAATCCAAAGCATTGGCAACTTCTGAAGACACATGCACTGTCAAGACCAAAATAGCTCACAAGTTGTTACACTGTAGTTTAAACACATATTTATAAATCACATAGATAAGATGTATTTAAAGATAAGATCTATGTACAATAGATCTCTGAAATACATATTTCATGCAGTTTTCTCTCTTTTCTCTCTGACTACAATACTAGATACATTCCTGTATATCACGTCATCTTTTTATCTTACATATGTTGGTCATTAAAAGAATCATCTTTCTTGTATCACTCACCCTGTTTATGGTGTTTGTGTGGTTCTTAAATTCTTTTTCTTCACACAGAAACTTTTTTTTTTCTCTCTCTCGGGACAAATTTTTATATGTATTTCTCCAGCAGCTAGAAGAGATGCTTGGGGAAAATTACAGCTGACAATATATAATACACTATATATTAGATAGCAATCTCTCTGTCTCTCTCATTCATTAACTTACTTCCTTATTTTTCTTTTACTGGAGGTTTAAATTCAAATTTGAAAGTAGCACAGGCAATTACAGTAAGTGGAATATTAAAAAGTATATGAACTTAATTTTAAATCTCAAGTAAAAATTTGGTACAGTCTCTCACAAATATTTACAAATTATGCACACAGATAATACTTTTCCCCAAAATGAGTCCCTACTGGTTTAAAAGATTTTTCTTTTAATAGGTAATGAAAATGCATGCAATGACTAGTTACGTAATCAATCATCTCTCTCCATGGACATTCATACCATTTATTTTGATTATATTTTAGTACCATAGTAAACAGCACAGTAATATAAACTAGAATTGTGTATGTAAGTGAATTATGTGTACATTTGTGTGTGTGTAAGGAGGCCTGATTACAAAAATGATTTGGCACATATAATTCCATTTTTACTTGTTTTAAAAATATTAATACTCTCAAAATCAATTGCTTAAAATATTAAACAATCAGACGTCAAAATGTTTACTTTTCTATTCTGCATTTTCCTAGCCACAACTTAACAGAGCTGGGTCTTCAAGAGTAAAATAAATAGAGGTCTGCTTTGGGAAAATCTAGGTTTTACTTATGAAACATCACAGTGAGAAGGGGAGAAAAATAGTGTTTACAATGGTTTTGTTATCTGCAGTGTATATGAGGAGAAATGGAGAGTTACAGGCAAATGAGATATTAGTCGTAAATAAAATTTCAAAATATTTTTTGATTTGGAAACTTTTCATGTACTTTTTTTTTTTTTTTTTTTTTTTTGAGACAGAACCTCACTTTGTCACCCAGGCTGGAGTGCAGTGGCGTAATCTCTGCCTCCTGGGTTCAAGCGATTTTCATGCCTGAGCCTCCCAAATACCTGGGATTACGGGCTTGCACCACCACGCCCAGCTATTTTTGTATTTTTAGTAGAGGCGGGGTTTCAGCATGCTGCCCAGTCTGGTCTTGAACTCCTGATCTCAGTTGATCCGCCCACCTTGGCCTTCCCAAAGTGCTGGGATTGCAGGCGTGAGCCACTGCAGTCGGCTTCATGTACTCTTGAAGAATAAAATACATTATTTAATTTATTTTGTAAACTTACATTTATTTTTATGTGACACTACTCCAAGTTTGGATTTTTGGTGATGGTAAGATATATTAATAGCATGTCCTTATATGATAATGTTTTTTGTCTTTCTACATAACTGAGTAGCTGAGGTGAGCTTCCTCACTCCACATACACATTATTTAGGTTCACTTTGATTTCATGCTTTATAGTCAAATATATGTAATTTACTAATACAATTCACTTCAGAAACCTGTGTTAAGTTGTAGGATTAGCCCTCACAAAAGAGATATATACACAATAATATGACGTACATACAAAATAATTTTAGTGCAATTTGCAGTGAAGATAAGAATTCATTAAAAAGATTATTATTTAGAAAAAGAAGTCATGTTTTTTGGATTATAATTTTAATATGCTTTTCCCAACAAAGCATAATTTACAACTAAAAAGCAATCTAATAGAGTTTATTAACATTGTTATAATTTTTTACACTTTCAAGAACTGAAAACCAAGTGTATATCTGTATGAAAATATGCTGCTTTTCTTTAGTCTAATTTTTAAAGCATCCTTTACTATGCCAGACTGTTTCTCTCAATATTGATAGCCACCCAATACTTCAGTTTTTAATTATAATTGATAAATCTAATACATTTGAAACCAATATTGTTTATTCAAGAACAAGAAATTATTGCCCAAATAATAAAGTTGTGTTATATATTGTTTCTAAACTTACTTTGGTGAGTCATTGCCTGACCCACATAGCAAAAAAGCAAACAAGGAAGAATAAATCAATGATTTCTTATCTTAAATAAATCTTATGTCCCACCAACATGTTGCCTAAGTGATTTATAGTATTTTCAGCTGTACTTCTGGATGTTGCCTGAAAGGTCAACTAAGTGAAATCCTTCACTCTATACATGAAGATGCTGTAGCCCAGAAAAGAAAGGCAAGTGGTGTCATAAAAAAAAAAATTCCTTTTTAGATTTTTTTCTTAACTGATTTATCTTACTATAAACAGCTAGCAAGTTCAGAGCAAAAGTCATACCTCTGTCTTCTAACTCCAAGTTTATTGCTATTTTTACTGGGTTATAGGAGAAACATATTATAGTGAGTCACAGCGTGGCTAGTTAATTTAGAGACAGCTCTCGGCTGAGTGTGGTGGCTCTCAGCACTTTGGGAGGCCGAGACCCGTAGATCGCGAGGTCAGGAGATTGAGACCATCACGGCTGACACAGTGAAACCCTGTCTCTACTAAAAATACAAAAAAATGGTGGCACTCACCTGTAGTCCCAGCTACTCGGAGGTTGCAGTGAGCGGAGATCGCGCCATTGCACTGCAGCGTGGGCAGCAGAGCAAGATTCCATCTGAAAAAAAAGACAGTTCTCTCTCTCTCTCTCACACACACACAGACACAAACACACATGCCCACAAACAGACACACAATAACAGAAAGATAAGAGTAAGACCATAAAGGAAATCATAACACTATGAGACCTATGGGAAAAAAATAATAGATGCCATTGCCTAGATGACATTACTTGATACACCTTGCCTAGAAAAATAATGGAAAAAGTAAAAGTAAACAAAGAAAAATTTAAATATCAGCTTTGCATAATAGCAATAGTTAGCTCAAATTCATAAATGAAACAGTACAATGAGGATAAATAGTTTCACTATTGTCAGGCCTCCAAGTCCAGACCTGGCCATTTTAGCCTTGGTGACCCAGATGTACACCTCTGGATGGTCCTCAGGAGCCAGAAAGTCTGAAGTAACCACAGGTAACCAGGTGGCAACAGAAAGGAGTGAAACACTTATTTCTCCCTCAACTAATTGCTCTGCAACCTGTAACCACTGTTCCTGTTCAGCCTTACGAAAACCTCCTCCCAGACATTGGGTTTCTCAAAACCCCCATCCCTGTAACTATGTAATTTACTTCACCTTCCCCTCTAATTGCAACCAACACCCACCCCCCCCCACCCTTGTGATCATGCCTGTTTGTAATAAATGACCCCTACACTTGTGATCATGCATCTCATGACACCTTTCTCCCCAAAATAGATTACCACCTTTAGCTGACCATTTGTCCCAACCTATATAACCAATTGCCTCTCCTACCCCCTTTGCCCAACTCCTTTCTCTGACTTGGCCCCCCCAAGGATGAAATAAATGTCCTTGTTGCCCACACAAAGCCTGCCTGGTGGTCTCTGTATGTGAGAGACACGTGTAACAACTATCACTATCAGAATAATTTTTTCTTGATTTATTACCTTCTAGTTTTGGTAACATAACTAGGTTTGCCATTTCTGCCAACAGAATAACAACCTTTATATTTTTACTTTGTTTTCAATGTTCTCATTAGTCTCCAATGGAACTAAAATCTACCAACACTGAACAAGAATTAACTATCATGCTAGGGTTTATGAGCAATCTAAACATCAAAGGACACATTAAGAGACTCCATGCTTACAAAGAAACTGCAAGGAAATTGAACAGGAGCTCTCTTGCTTTACATGCTGTTAGCCACCCACCTCCTTGGTGTTCCCATTCTGTCATCAAGATTCCGGACTGAACTCAGTGATTCAAGTTGCCTAGATAAGAGTGTTGCCTTGCATTTGATAGTCACCTGAATACTGGCTAAACTAATCAATGAATACAGATCATATTCTCTGGATGCTGGTGCAGTTATGTAAACACATCGGTCACAATACTGGTAACCTCATCCTCTTTGAAGAACATTGTACAAAATGTGGACACATGCATTTTAATCAGATCCAATGTATCATGTAGGACCTCAATTTTTGATATTTGGCTGCTGACAGTTTATAAGCCACAATTCTCACACTACTCTTTCATTCCCCATTCTGGGCAAGCTGGTAAGAAAGTCTGAGTGTTTCTTTGACAAAAGTTATAATTTCTTTTTTTTTTTTTAAATGGGGTTTTGCTCTGGTTGCCCCGGCTGTAGGACAACGGTGTGATCTCTGCTCATGGAAACCTTCACCTCTTAGATTCAAGCGATTCTCCTGCCTCAGCCTCCTGAGTAGCTGGGATTACAGTTGCCCAACACCACTCCTGTCTAATTTTTGTACTTTTAGCAGAGACAAGATTTCACCACATTGGCCAGGCTTTTCTCCCTGACCTTGTGATCCAATCACCTCATCCTCCGAAAGTGCTGAGATTACAGGCATGAGCCAACGTGCCTGCCCCTTACAAGTTATAATTTCCAACCACACATGCTGCTGTCGTGGCATAGGAACCTGCTAACGTCATGAAACCCTAAGCCAGTCTCCTATTCGTGCATTCTCATGCCATTTTCAGACCAGCTTAGAGTTATTTTGCCATAGTGAGACTCAGAAGTCTCACTATTGAGTTATAGAACTTCTCCTATCCTCTTGGTTTGTGTGTGGTGTCATCTATCTTAAGATCTGAACTAAATTTGGGGGCAGTCTAGTCTTCATAGTGTGGTCATAACACAATATAAACCGGAAGCCACATCCGTGGCCACTGCTTCTTGGTATTGATACTGGACGTGTCTCAGTGCCTGCCTATCCTTAGGATTGCTTGTTCAATTTTGCCTTAAACTCTCATCAAACCCAGGGACCCCTTCAAGATATTCCTATGTTTCCTGAATTTAGTCATACTATATATCTTTTACATGTATCTGAGGTCCTTTATTTATTTAGGTAGAATTTATTCTTTGCTATTTCCACATTTTCCATATTTTAAGTGGTTCATTGACTACTCTGTAATCAGAAAGAAATTAAACACTTATGCTAATATACATATTTTATTACTGCATAATTGTGATGGTTATTTTTATATGTCAATTTGACTGGGCCATAGGGACAAACATTACTCTAGATGTGTCTATAATACTGTTTCTCCATGAGATCAACCGTTGATTGAATCTGTAGACTGAGAAAATTAGATCACCCTCTAAAGGGGGTGGACTTCATCCAATTAGCAGAAGAGCTGAGTAGTACAAAATGTCCTCAACATGAGTAAAAGGAAACTTCTCCTTCCTGACTACCTTGAAATGAAACATCAGTTTTTTTCCTGCTTTCTGATTCAAACTAAAATAAGCGTTATTCCTGGGTCCCAATTATACTGACTCTTAAACTAGAGCTAGGCATTAGTTTTTCTGAATGTCAGGCTTTTGGACTCAGACTGGAATGACACCTTTGGTTTCCTGGGTCTCTAGCTTGCCTACTACAGATCTCAGAACTTGATTGGCTTGTGTGAGCAAATTCCTTACAATAAATCTCTCTCTCATACATACACACGCACGCACGCACGCACGCACACACACACATTGTGTTGTTCTGTTACTCTGGAGAACCCTAATTAAATAGTTTTTCTTTCATATTTGCTGTTGTTAGTAAGTATTGTTTCTACAGACCTAAGCAGATTTTAATAGCAATTTAAAGACAAATTATCAATAATTTATAGTAAGAATTTTAATTCCACAGATTAGAATAATATCTTCATCAGAGGAGTTTGGGGCTCTTTATTTCCTTTCTCAAGATAGGCATAGCCCTTTCCTCACATGAATGACAATTCCTAAAGGCCAGCTGTTTGTTGAAAACAAATTCCTTCATAATATTTATTGAAAACTTTTAGTAATATTTTCTGATTTTCATTGTAGCAATTACAGTAGACTGATCATAACTGTGGGCTTATGTTGGACACATAAACCCCCAAGATAAAGCCTGGAAGCTACCTTTTCATAAAGAACCTAGATAACTGCTTTTAGGTTTTGATCTTACAATACAAGACCTCCGGATTCATTTGAGTTGCTGTTTTTTCACATTTAATATATGTGATATTTACTAAGTTACTTTAAAAATGAAAGCATTAAAAATTTATTTTAAAAGGTGTACATACAGATTAGCTGCTGACTCAAAGCTGCTTAGAGGCCAAATTTGAGGGAACTGAAACCTAAGCATTTCAGTTCATAATTTCTATATTGCAGGATTCTATATCTAACTTTTTGAAAATATTTTTATGATGCTTGCATTTGACTGAGACTTTGGGTAAGTGTGTATTATATTTTTGAGGATCCAGTCTAGCCAACATCTATAGGATAAGTAGTACAATCATAGCATGTAGCTGCTTCAAAGGTGTCTTCCAAGTTTAATGTAGGTATGTTTTCCAGTGATTTGCTGTTCCAAGGATTGCTTATTATAACTACTGTACATTGCCTTACTGGTTTATTATTTTACCTATTTTATTTAATTACAAAGAAGGTTGTATTAATTCATTCTCACATTGCTATAAAGAAATGCTTAGGACTAAGTAATTTATAAAGAAAATAATTTTAATGAACTCATGGTTCTCCAGGTTACAGGAAGCCTGCTGGGGAGGCCTCAGGGCGATTTTACTCATGATGGCAGGCAAAGTCAGAGCAGTCATCTTCAAATGGCTGGAGCAAGAGGAAGGGGACAGAGGAGGTGCTACACACCTTTAATCTCATGAAAACTCACTAACATGAGTACAGCCACACTGGGGAAGTGTCCCCCATGATCCAATCACCTCCCAGCAGGCCCCAACCTCCAACATTGGGGAATACAATTCGACATGAGATTTGGGTGCAGACACAGATCCAAACCATATCAAATGCCATGTGATGCTCTTGCTATAGTGTGGATGTTTATGCTCCCCCAAATTTCATAAATTAAGGTTGCTAACCCCCAATGTGACGGCATTAGTAGGTGGGCTCTTTGGAGGTGATTAAGTTCTACTTTAAATGAATGGGATTAGTGTTCTTATAAAAGAGGCCAGAGGGAAGTTGTTGCTTCAGCTCTGTCACAACCCAGTGAAAAGGTATTATCTATTAGGAAGTGGAGGCTACCCAGATGTCAAAGCTGCTAGTACCTTGATCTTGAACTTTGCAGCCTCCAGAAATCTAAAAAAATAAACTTCTGCTGTTTATAAACCACCAGTTTATAGTATCCAGAATGGACTTAGATACTTTCATAGAAACTAAGACCCAATAATAAGCTAGATTGGAAAGTACTGGTATAGTTATAGTTATTGGTTTTTTTGTTTGTTTGTTTTTTATTTGAGACGGAGTCTAGCTCTGTCCCCCAGGTTGGAGTGCAGTGGCACAGTCTCGGCTCACTGCCACCTCCTCCTCCTGGGTTCAAGCGATTCTCCTGCCTCAGCATCCTGAGTAGCTGGGATTACAGGCATGCACCACCATGCCCAGCTAATTTTTGTATTTTTAGTAAAGACCAAGTCTCACCATGTTGGTCAGGCTGCTCTCAAACTCCTGACCTCATGATCCGCCAGCCTCAGCCTCCCAAAGTGCTGGGATTACAGTTGTGAGCCACTGTGCCTAACCTTAGTTATAGTTATTCTAGTGGAAATGTTCATATTTTAACTAGCATTTTCCTCTTGCCCTACTCCTACTTACCTTGTGCCATGTCATATGCTATCACTATGTTACTACAGCAATGCGGATGTTAAAAATTGACCTGAGTGTTAGAAATTGCTTCCTGTTTTAACTCTTCATGTAAGGACAGTACCACAGAATATGAATTGTCAAGTTTTGTATCTCATTTCTTATTACCTTATCAATAAACCTCAGTCTTTTACATTTTTTTAGGAGTAGACCATTTTCTCCACCGAAATACAGTGTTAAAAGTCTTTATTTGGAATTTTCAGAGTAATTACTGCGTTATGCTTACTATCAATATTCATAAATTCATGAATTAAAAATCATTTCGCATGTTAACTCACTTGTAACATAAGCTACCTTTTAGTTCTGCATCTTAATAAGAGATAAATGCATTAGAAATAAGCACAGTTTAACAATTACAAACAGTAGATACACATGATTTATCTTTTGGTAAAGAGACAGATTAATAGGATATGCAGTCATAAGATAAAAGTCTTCATATTATTTTATGTATATTTTATTTATTTACCTTATTCTCTAAAATATTCTAAACACAGTATCCTTCAATATACAGCATTATATACTAACAATATATGCCATAAATAATAACAAATCTTAATATATACTCTCCACAATCAATTGTAGCTCATAAATTCCTAGATATTAATGTCATCAGAAGTGACCCTCCTCATTTGTCAGGAAGTTTTGGAGCTAGTCCATGGTTTCCCTTGCCTCTGCAATGTTGAAAGCATTACGTCGATATGGGAATCTTCTCAGTATCAGAAATTTGGACAGAATGCTTATGCTAACCCACAGTAAGTAGACATGTGACCACTGAGAGAGTCAGGTTGTTTGTTATCGTGACAAAGCCTAAACTATTCTGGATTATGCAGCTTTCTATGTATTTTTTCTTTCTTTTTTTTTAATATTATACCATTTTATTACAAGATTAGTCTATGGTCAATACTGAAAATTTAGACAATATAAAGAAGCATTTAAAAATAAATAAAAACCACTCATAATCCAACCACAAAGTTATATGCCTTCAATCTGTGTCTTTTTTTCCACATATATACATATATACTTTTTCATGAGTAGAATCAGACAGAATGTACATTTTTTGTAATTTGTTCTTCACTAAAATATAAAATAGTTTTCCATGTTGTTAAAAATTCCCGAGTTGCATTGACCGCATATTATATTATTTGGTGCATAATTTTTTTTTATTGAACTTTAAGTTCTGGGGTACATGTGCAGATCTTGCAGGTTTGTTACACAGGTATACACATGCCATGGTGGTTTGCTACATCCATCCCCCTGTCATCTACATTAGATATTTCCCATGAATTCTAACAGTGTGATTGTGAAGTGAAATCACTAAATAAAAAATGAAGAAAAACACTTTCTTGTTTCAAATAAAGGCTAAATATAGGGTAAAGAAAACACATTTATAGGATTGATTTATTCTGTAATACAGTAAGCAATATAATAAAACAATGTCAAGAAAACTGAGTGAAAGAAGAGCAGGAATGCCTTTACAGAGGAAGTGATATTTTAATTGAAACTAGGAAGATGGGTAGAATTTTTTTTCAGATGGAAAGAACAGAAAACACACAATATTATCAAGAAATAAGGTGCATTCCGGTGATAAAACACGTGCTGTTAAGGATAAAGAACTCAATGTATGATCATGGTGATAAATGATATTGGACTATAGAAAATTGTGTGCCCTTCATCTTGACATTTTTGAACTCCTCTGGATTTTGGTGGACATTTCTTAGAGGAAAATCTTTCACTGGGAACATTATGAGGAATAACAATACTGATTCAGGAAATACAAACATTTCAAATATTTACTCATCAAGCAACATCTTTGCTAAAATTTGAATTTCTTAGAATTATTTTTAATCATCAATTTATTTTCAGCGTAAAAGTACTATTTTTGAGCATTAAAAGTATATTTACTTGTACAATGTATTGATTTATCTTTATTTGAATATTAAAACAAAATTGGCTGCATGTAGAACTTATTGCAATATAAGTATTGCAATATATTATTATATATATAAAATATTGAATATGGCAATAGATTAGTTTTTATACCTACTCATGGTATGGCTTGCAAAAATGATTCTATTTATCTTCTATGTGTCTATATGTCTATTATCTATTTACTAATTCATTTAAAAACAATTTATTATTTTATAAAACCACTTATGACATGTATTTGTATTCTAAGAAATTTACAGTCAGGTAGGATTATACAAATAAACCAATATTTATTATAAATCAGAGAATATTATTATAGAGTTACAGGAATAAAGAGAAGACGGAGTTCAGCATATTCTACACAAATATTTTTGAAGCTTAGCCTTATTAGATACAAAATATGGTAAAGTTGTAATGAATTACAAAAGGATAATTAACTATTGAACTAACAAAATATTTTATTAACTTGATATGTTTTCCCCACTTAATGCCTCCTTTTCCCCAAATTTCTCCTTTTTCAAATATGCTCAGTTATTGCAAGCATAGGAATCTACCCCACATAATCTGCCAGACATGTACACAATATAACACACTCAAGATTACTCCCGACATCATAGATTTTAAAGAGTAAAAGTCTGCAAATACTTTAAATAGCAAACCACAGGAAAAAAACTAAATTTGAATACTTTAGAGAAGTGAAGTTAAACTATCTTGAATTAAAAGGACCCACGTTAATTAATCTAAATGTTTTAATAAATAAAAAATGGAAAATAATGTATGAACGTGGACTCTATTATGAAGTTTGAAAATGGATAAAATTAAACCATATACTTTATTAAGCACATGTACAGATTACGTAAAGGTTGTAAAAATATATGTTTATATATACAGTCATGTGCCACATAACATGCATTGCATACAATGCAACGGACTGCATATATGACAGTGATCACATAGGATTATAATGGATCTAAAACATTTCTATCACCTAGTGACATCATAGCTATCATAACATCATAGCAAAACACATTACCTGTGTGTTTGTGGTAATGCTGGCATAAACAGACATACTGCACTGTGAGTTGTATAAAAATCTAGCACATATAATTATGTGTACATAATGATAATAAATGACTATTTTACAGGTTTATGTATTTAAAATACTATACTATTTATGGTTCTTTTAGACTATATTTCGTCTACTTATTTTTCTTAAAGTTAACTGCAAAGCAGACTCAGGCAGGTCCTTCAGGAGGTATTCCTAAAAAAGGCGTTACTATCATTGGAGATGACAGCACCATTTGTGTTATTGCTCCTAAAGACTTTCCAGTGGGACAAGAAGTGGATGTGGAAGACAGTGATATTGATGATACTGACCCCATGTAGGCTAGTCCAATGTATTTTTGTGTCTTAATTTTAACAAAAAGTTTAAAAGGTAAAAATAAAATAAAATTGAAAAATTTTAAAAATTAAAAGCTTATGAAATAAGGAATATAACAAAGTATTTTTGTATAACTGTAAAATGTGTTCATGTTTTAAGCTAAATGTTATTACCCAAGAGTCAAAAAGTTTAAAAAAAAGTTTATAAAGTATAAGAGTTACAGTAAATTAAGGTTAATTTATGATTGAAGAAGGAATTTTTAAAAATAAGTTCAGCATAGTCTAAGTGTACAGTGTTTATAAAGATTATAGTCATGTACAGTAATATGCTAGGCCTTTACAATCACTCTTCTCTCCCTCATTGAGTCACCCAGAGCACCTTCCAGTTCTGCAAGCTCCATTCATGGTAAGTACTCTATACAGATGCATTATTTCTGATCTGTTATAGCATATTTTTACTGTACCCTTTCTATGTTTAGATACACAGTTACCATTGTGTTACAATTTTGTACAGTATTCAGTACAGTAACATTCTGTACACATTTGTAACCTGGGGGTGCTAGGCTATGCTGTATAGCCTAGGTATGTAATAGGCTATTTACCATCTAGGCTTGTATGTGTACTTTTTTATTTATTTTATTTTATTTTATTTTTTGAGACAGGGTCTCACTTTGTCACCCAGGCTTGAGTGTGGTGGCGCAATCTCTGCTCACTGCAACCTCTGCCTCCCAGGTGGAAAGGATTCTCCTGCCTCAGCCTCCACAGTAGCTGTGATTACAGGCGCTCACCACTATGCTGGCTAATTTTTGTATCTTTAGTAGAGACTCGGTTTCACCATGTTAGTCAGACTGGTCTCCAACTCCTGACCTCGTGATCTGCCCACCTCCCAAAGTGCTGGGATTACAGGCGTGAGTCCCTGTGCCGGGCACTGTGTGTACTTTCTATGATGTTCACACAATTATTAGATTGACTAATAATACATTTAACAAAATCTATTTTCCTCACTAAGTTCTGCATGAATGTGTATACCAGAAAAATCAAGAAAAATAATAACAATTTGGGATATTGTCACCTCCATCTGGTACAATTAGCAGTAATAACTCTGGCTGCCTCTGTGCTACTTGAATCCTATTTTTTTATGATTTATCGGCCACATTTTAAATTAATTTTATGTGTATTTCATATATACATTTATTGCATAAGCTACTTGTAGCTAAAGATAGATATGACGTACGCTACTTGAATCACTCTATATTGAAGATTGTGAGTTAGAACACTCTTTAGTTATATGTGTATATAAATACAAATATAATATATCTGATAATATATAATTTTAAACTGCAGACCAATTCATCGTTTGCAATTAAATGTGGAAGCAATCAGTAATTTTTGCCTAAAAATGATTTTCTAAATGGCAAACTATCGAAAATTCCCTTAAAATATGAAATTAAAGTTTTTTAGTTATGAAAAATGTAATTTTTCTTTTTTCAAGTGTTTTTATATTTAAAAGAAAATTATTTTAAGTTCTGGGATACTTGTACAGAACATGCAGTTTTGTTACGTAGGTATACACGTACCACGGTGGTTTGCTTCCCCTATAAACCTGTCATCTAGGTTTTAAGCATGCATTAAGTATTTGTCCTAACGCTCTCCCTTCCTTTTGTCCCCCACACCCCAACAGGCCCTGGTGTATGATATTCCCTTCCCTGTGTCCATGTGTTCTCACTGGTCAACTCCCATTTATGAATGAGAACATGCGGTGTTTGGTTTCCTCTTCCTCTGTTAGTTTACTGACAATGATGGCTTCCAGCTTCATCCATGTCCTGCAAAGGACATTAACTCATTCTTGAAAAAAGTAATTTCTTAAAAACATAAATGTTGAAATTATCTACCTTCTGCAATATTTTTAAAGAGATTAAGTTTAAGGAACAGATATAAAATGAATTCTGAATTGTTTTTAGGAGAATTAGTTGAATGTTATCTTTCTTGAAACCATCAAATATTCATTTCTTAGAAAAAGAAAGACACAGAAAAGTGTACGGTATTTATGTGTATTATATTTATCTTTTAACCAAAATATTACATATTTTATAGCAATAAAGGCTGCAGTAATTTTATTTTGCACGATAAGATTTGTAATGAAAGATGTCTTTCATAATTATTACAAATATAGAAAAAAATCCATTATTTATCATAGGATAAGTAATATATTCCTCAAATAAATAGTAATATGAAATGTGATTTTTTATTGAGTAAAATATTTTCAAGTAACTTTTAGGCTGTAGTTATTACCGATATAATTTTTTCAATACTACTAAACTAACTCTCAGCATCCTAAAGCAGTCAGAAATGTATTCTTCAATTTACTTTACCCATGGGTAATAAACCTCTAACAACATGGATCAAAAACAGAGAATGCACTGGAGACTCACCTAAGTATGGATCTCCAAATGTATTAAAAAGGTAGACATATTAAAGGCACTTGGATTTTTCCTTATCTGTTGACTAGTGAATTGTGAACTGTGTTCTCAGTGCATGTAGCTCTAAACTTCTGTCCCTCATTAAACAGAACATGTCCACCTTTTTTTAAATTATGTATTTCTATATTGGTCTCTCAAGTAAAATTCTGTTTCAGCAAAAGTGTTCATGACTATAAACATACATCCAAAACCAGTTTGAAGGTTAATTTTCTGGCTGAAACACTGTCTAGTTATAGTAACCATATCATTAATATGTATGTAATATATATAATATCATATATATAGTTTGTATGTATATAATTTATGTTTCAGGATATTCTTAAATATATGATCAAGTAAATAAAAAAAGACCAAAATTTCATTTCAATACTTTTGTTTACACATACATTAAAATACTTTAGTTTATGCATATTTTATACATTAAATATTAATCTGAAGATTTCCACTCAAAAGATACTCAAAATTACCATAAAGGTATCTAATAAATGTTAAATAGCAATTACCACCTTGAAATGTAAGCTATTTCATTGCACATTAATGATATTTGAATCATATTTGTTAGATAAATAAAAGTTTGTTTAATTGTGTTGTTTTTCCTTCCATGGAAAATTAGAAATAAAGCTTCATTGCATGTATCATGCTAAGAATTTAGTAGAATCCGCTTCCCTAAAATAAGAAATGTGAAATCAAGGGCAGAATTTTAAATAGGTAAAAGTTTGATTTTTAATAAAAATAAATGCAAGAAAATATGTAGAATATTCTCATTTTAATTATATGATAAAGGATTTTAATATATACTTCATTCTTTTTTTATTTTGTACCTTTGATTTAACCTTTATTTAATTTAACTATTAAAATACTTTCTATTTATCAGTTACATTTCTAAAATTGTATTACATGCCAACAATTTGTTAATATAGATGATGTCTCATTTTCAATATGTTAACAGAATGTTATAGTATATATGATGATTAAAACATACAAGTATATAAATAGATAAGAAGATATTGTAGGAAAGCCTACTTAGAATATTTAAAAATTCAAGGAAGTTATGTAATAAAGAAAGTTTTTTGTGTAGATTTCTAGAGAAAGATATTTGAGGTAGAATTATCAAATTAAAATATGCACAGAATAATGAGAAAGCATGGCATGTTCATTAAATGACCATTATTTTCAATATTGCTAGAAGGAAAATGGAAGAGAATATGAAATGGAAAGAGAGAGAAGAAGAAAAAAAGAGTTAAAATCCTCTCAGGCAATTAAGGGCATTTTGTATAAAGCTGAGAAATTTGTTCTTCATGTAAGCTACAGAAACAAATGCAGAATATTAAAATGAGTGATCTGACCAAATGTATATGGCTAGCAGTGCAATGAATAATTCTTAAGGAGAAGATGCTAGAGTGAAGAATGATTGTAAGAGCTTTGTAAAGAGATGATAAATTGATTAGCCAGAAGGAAAATTTGAATATAGAAAGGAGGGGCTGTTTATTTAGGAAATAAAATTAGAAAGTCTTTGTTTTAGAACAATAGATCAAATAGCAGGGAAGATCTAACAAGAGTTCTGTGTTTCTAATTTGAGCAAAAGATAAATGAAGATGTCATGCCTTAAGTTGTAATTTGGAGAGGACTAGAGTAAAATGGTTGGTGAGTTAAGTTTGGGTACTGTGAAATGTAAGGTTCCTATATGATTACATATGTTATTTAAATAATATTTGACATTAGAATTCAGGAATCAAATTGTAGCAAGAGTAATAGTTTTTATAGTCACAACTTTTAAAAATACAACCAGATTACATAGCTATAATTTTAGACTTCATAATTATCTTTCAATAAATAGATGGAGGAAATTCAAGGAGTAGGTAAATGGTAATGATGGTAAAATAGATGGGCTTTACAAAGAAAGGGATAGTCAAACACTATTGGCTTTTCAGTAAATTCTCTGGTCAAATAGGTCAGCAATAATTGCTTTTTCAAAAGTTGTCATCCCATGGTACATGGTACATAGAATTGACGTGTATTTTTGTAAGTAAAATTTTATTGGAACATATACACATCTATTTGTTTCTGTATGGTCTATGGCTGTTTTTAATTTACAACAATCTAGTCGAATATCTCTAACAGAGACTATACAGCAAATGACCTTAATGTATTTGCTATACTGCCCCGTTAAGAAACAGCTTGCAATTAAGTGGATAGAGTATAATTGAGATTCCAGTACATCTATCCATTTTGACTTTTTATAACAATTCTCCCAAAGAACAGTAAAAATATTACTGAGATAAAATATTTTATTAAACTCAAAGATATGTTTAAGATGTTTATTCATCCTCAAACAATCTATAATTTTAAAGCAACAAAAATAAAATTAAATGGTAAAAATATGTTTTAATTTAACAAAAACTGATGGTTTATGGTTTCATTTAATCATAAAAGATGCCAAAAGTGATCTAAAGCAAGGAGTCTCAGTCTTGCCTGCACACTAGAAAAATTCAAAGTTACGCATAGTCACACCTAAAATATATTACAACCGTTTTAGTGGAGTTTGAATATAAGGGTTTTTAAATGTCCACCCATGTAATTCTAATATGCAGTAAGATTGATAAACATTTCTTTAGTGAGATAGTAAAATTCAACAACTAGGACAATTATGATTAAAAATAATATCAAAGTAGATCTTGCGCTGCATAACTTAAATTTTGCTATAATTAGTTAATAAATGAAATCATATGAGAAGGTAACAGAATTTGGGAGATAAATTAACAACATAAAAAGTAGTTCAGACAGGGACTAAAGAAATTCTCCCCATAATGTTGGCAAGAGTTGAAGTGCATTAGAATACTGTGTGAAAGAATTTAAAACATCTCAAAAACTCCAAAAAAAAAAAAAGACTGTATATGTCTTATCTAAAATATTAATTAAATCATTATATTATTACTTTTAATATTTTCCTTGATTTGAATTACCTCATGTAACTAAATTTTAAATTAATGAGAAAACATGTAGCATATCTTTGAAGTTTTTAAGGGCTAATAACATACATTGTTTCTCTACTCATGTGTTCATTGTTTTGTATTTTATATACTGATGTGGCTATCTGACAGATAATCTCTGATTCTTCCATACACTTCTATTCCTTTATTCTATAGGCATAGATATGAAAGTACATTGTATTTTCTTACTTGTCAATATCCTCTACTACACCAATATATCCTAAAGCAGCATTTATAAATGGATTCTATTTTATTTCCAAATCCAGAATTATGTATAAATATTTTCTAAAACATGTACCATTATGTTTTGTGTAGAATAATTTGAAACACATAACATTATTTTATACAACCTTAAGAATAGGAAAAGGCTAAAAATCAAGGTACAATATGCCTTATTATTTACCATATATTTCAAATTCAGATGTGTTTAATATGAAAAATAGGTATCAGAATAAATGAAATACTTTAAATGACAATGAATGATACAAAATACCATATTAACATATTAGGATATAGACATTTTCTACCATGAAATAAACAGAGGAAAATTGACAAAAATAATTTAAAATGATTCGATCTCTAACTTTCAGAGTTCCTTTACATGACTGATTTAGCACACTATAAGCAGCAATTTTGTAAATGGTATGTAGTGATCTGGCAGTGAATCCAGAAAGCTATTTTTCAACTTTTTCTCAGGATGAATCATAAGTTCTTGAACAATCTGATTATTAGTTTTTTGACATTTATATGCTGGCATGAAGATATATGTTTATATCTAAACATAGAGAAAATATATACTATGTAAGAAATCATTTTTTCTCAGAAAAAAATAGTTTACCTCAAAGATTTTCAAGTTATTTTAATATTTTCTGAAAAAAATCTAAGACATAAATTAACATAAATGGAGCCACATTATCAGACATTCAAATAATTTTTTCTAAATGGACTCTATCAAATATGACAGGTAGCTTTTACACAATTTATTCAAAATACATTAACTCATTTTAGCAACAGAACAGTGTTACTATTAAATTAATGGCTTGTTCTAGATGCTTCCATTGACTGCATGCAATTCTGAAATATTCAATATCTAAACCTACTACATTTACTTCACTAAAGTGACTTTAATTTCTTGCTGAATATCATAACAGATGAGGAAATGGGAATGATCTTTGATAATTAAACAAAGCAGTCTGTTTTATATTTCTAATCTATAGGGCAGATCACATTTCCAATATGCTACTTTATACCATAAAGTTAGACAATAGTTTAACTCCTTATTTTCTAGGCAAGTACCTCTGTTTCCAGGCACACACATAGGATGTGAGGTATGAAATTTACATAGACTTTTCAGATAAACAGTGAAATAAGTAGTTTTGAGGAAGTCATTAAATTTTCAGTTTGTTTCTTACAAACTGAAAAAAAAGATGGAAATTACAATCATCTGACATAAAAATTGTGCATACCAAATAGAGTTCTGTGAAAATATTGTTTTAAGTATTCTAAAGTGTCATGTGAAGATCCATGTTGGTGAGCTACCATTGGAAGAGTAATTGATATATATTGGTAGCAGTAATAGTGGGAACAGCAGGTAGCTGTCACCAGGAAAAACAAGCTAGGCCTAAGACTGGTTGTATCATCCTAATTTATTACTTTTTAGAAGATAGGTTTGAAGTTTTGTTATGGAATGCATCATAATTAATGTGAAAATTTATGAATATAGAAAATACAGATACCTTAAACAATCATATTTTCTTTCCAACTTTGTCACCTAACTCTGAACATATAAGTATAGAAGTAAAATCATCCTTTGACTCAAGAGTTCAAGAATCTTTTCACAACAGATTGCTCAGGAAGTTCATTAAACTCTTTAATTGCCTTTGAGATTTTCAAAGAAACTATTGGTTTACTGAAAATTCGAGTCACTTAGCATTTTCTTTTTTAAAACAAATGAATTTAGGATTCTGAGTGTGGTGATTTAAAAGATTTCTGAGAAAGATAGAAGTGAGCTTTAAAAAGGCCTTATATATTTCCCACAGTGTATGTTGTCCAGATTTATGTTTATACTATTGTTGTGATAAAATAATCCATAAGAATGAAGTATTTATTGTGGATTTCAAATTGTTTAAAGATGACGTTATTGCTATTATATATTCTGACTTCTTATCCGAAATTTTTAAATAAAAAAGTTCCACTAGGATGTCAAAATCTAGATTTATATATATATATATTATTATTAGTGAGTCTTCAGAGACCCTCTTACGATTACTTTGTGACTCATAAATCTTTGAGCAATTGAGTTCCTTGAACAAAAACTACATATATTCATCTTCTCACAGAAAATAGACCTGATAAAATTACTCATTTTGTGTCTTTCTTTTTTTTCTCAGAAAGGGGTCATATCATAAAAAATACATTTTTTTTGTTAAAATAATGAATGATATTTTTAAAGATGGATACTTAATAAATATAAATATCATTTCAAATATTTTATTATAATTCATTTTATATTTCTTGTCATAAAACATTCTTTAAAAGGAGCATTTGTATTTAATCTTACAATTTTCCTGACAGTTCAAAAATCTGTGATAAAATATATATTCCTCCTATATTCTGAGTCTCTAAGAAGTTAAATAAAATAAAAGATAATGAGGTGGATTTCCCAAATCCTTTTATGATGAATATGTGACAAAAATAGAGCTGTTAACTCTTTGAGAACATTTGTCTCTTCTGGCTTTACAATCAAATCCCTGCAATCAGCTGAAATTTTTAAAGTTTATATATTCCATTTTGGAAGTTAAAAAAGAAGTAGTACCTCACAGGAATTTAGGCCACAGATGCTTGAAAAGTCTAAGTTCTTCCTAGAATACTAAAATCATAGATATTGAATTTTTAGTGGATACATATCAAAGAGAATTTGTGGCTCTGCCTTACCATTATATAGAGGCATCAGCTTTAATCCTCCAATCCAGGTTGGAGGAAATAAAAGAGAATACCGCATGGTTCTTAGGCATAGTTCCCTGGTTTTTCAGTAATGCGGATGAAGATAGAGCTCTGCCGATGTATCATAATGCCCATGCACTCTTCAATCTTAGGAAATGAGATTACTGTCTATCTTTTGTAATAGCTATATGGATTGAATGTAGGACTTATATAAAGCAGGGCTATTAACTTATTCCGAGTCCAAAAAAGAATAACATTTAAAGAGTATTGAATAAAAGCACACACACACACACACACACACACACACACACATACAGGGTGGCTGTGATACTTTAATTACTTCTTATACCCCCACCTTTTAAATTATCATATTTGATAGTATTCTAACTTAACCAAAATGATACATTATTCTTTGTAATCTGCTTCTTGAAATAATGTAAAGATAAGAAAATTGCCCAGTTTATTAAACTTTTCAAATTTGAAAATGGTTTAAAAATTAAAATATAGCTTACATACATGAAAGAAGAAATGACATGTATATTTATACTTACTGACCGTAAGTGATTTGGATGATTATTTTGAAAAAATGTCTCTATAAAAATAGAAAGAAAGAAAACAAAAAATATATATATAATTGAGATTGAGATGCTGAAAAATTCACTGCCCTTGCTTTTGGTTGAGGCATTTTACATTTTCTGTAATTTCAAGTCTGGAGTTGCTTAAACTATATATCACAGATGCCTAACCCCTGTGTGTTATCACAGCAGAAATGTTAATGTTTTTCTTTATGATGATTGTGTAGTAAAAATTGAAAGAATAAAAGTCCCATAAACTATATATACAAATTAAGTAGGAAAGCAGGAGAAATCACAGAATTTGCACTCTAATAAATACACATCTCTGCACATTTTAAGTCCAGACTTCTCTACTGTCAGTCAAAATTACTCTTAAAGCCATCTTGACTTAATACTAGAAATTCATCAAATTTGTGAGTCAAACGATGATAAGATTGTAGATTTATGTTCATAAAATGGTTGTAAAATAAAATGCACTGTCTTATTACACATTGGGTATAAAAGCATACAGAATTTTTCAGAAATTCAAAAAATTAGTAATATTAAGGATATATCTAAAATGATAACTAGCAAACAAAAATAATTGCTCATTTCATATTTTCTTGAGTATATATTAGATCTTGGGTCATCTGATAAATTGAAAAAATATATCATCTAACATAAATATCTAAAAAATATTTACTGTTGTAAGTTAAACAATATTGATAATGTATAAGTAATCTCTCTAATAGTGTCTTCTAAAATGGGTAAGAGTTGACTTATAGTTTCAAGTATTATTCAGATCATAATACATTTTTTAAAAATGTACATCCAGAAGTGAGAATTTCAGATTTAGAATTTTACTAAAAAGTCTCCTTTTAAAAGTTGTCATCTGACAGAGGCTTATAAACTTTTTACTGTGAAATAAAATTGGCGTGGAGAAAAATACAGTCATCTGTCTCTATTCCTGAGAGATTAGTTCAAGGTCAACCCCATCTACAGATACCAAAATCCACAGATGCTCAAATCTTTTAGGTAAATGGTGTAGTATTTGCATACAGCCTACACATATCTTCCCACATACTTTAAATGGTCTCTACATTGCTAATAATATCTAATATAATGTAAATAATATGTAAACATTTGTTATACTATATTGTTTAGGGAATAATGACAAGGAAGTAAAAACGTCTGTATATGTTCAGTACAGATGCAACCATCTTTTAAAAATTTTTAAAGTATTATTGATCTGGGCTTAGTTGAATCCATGAATGTGCAACCCATGAATATGGAGGGCAAATTGTCATCACAAAACAAAGTATTGCATTTCAGAGTATTGTTACCCAGAAATTAAATATGACCATCATGGCAGCCCTAAAATCCTAATGCAGTGGGCTCACCACTGCAGATCTTTAAGGCGGTAATGAACATTCATTCTTTTTTGTTTTTTTGAGATGGAGTCTCACTTTTGTAGCCCAGGCTGGAGTGCAACGATGTGATCTCGCCTCACTGCAACCTCCACTTTCCGAGTTCCAATGATTCTCCTGCTTCAGTCTCCCAAATAGCTGGGATTACAGGTGCCTGTCACCATACCCAGCTAATTTTTGTATTTTTAGTAGAGACGTGGTTTCACCATGTTGGCCAGGCAGATTTATAAAAATATAGATAACATAGAGACCACATAACTAAGAAAAGTAAGTTTCAGCTAATGGAATAAGGCAAAAAAATGAAATAAAGGCGTACATTTTGGAAAGGAAGAAACAAAATTTTCTTGGTTTGTAGATGACATAATCATCTATGTGGTAAAACTGAAGGAATAATGATTTTTAAAAGCTAGAATTAATAAGTGATTATAGCAAGGTTATAGGATACAAGGTTAATATATGAAAGTTAATAAATGTCTTATATACCAGCAATTAACAAGTAGAATTTGAAATTAAAAGCCCAATAACATTTACATTAGCAACCCCCAAAGTCAAATAATTTTGTGTAAATATATCAAAATACATAGAAGATCTATATGAGGAAAACTATTATACAAAACTCTGATGAAGGAAATCAGACTAAATAATGGAGAGATATTTTACATTCATGAATAGGAAGATTTGATAGTATCAAGATGTAGTTCTTCCCAACTCGATCTATAGATTCAATTTAATCCTCTCCCCAAATCTCAGCAAGTTATTTTGTCAATATCAACAAATTGATTCTAAGGTTTATAAAGAGAGGCAAAAGACTCAGAATAGCCAACACAATACTGAAGAACAAAGCCAGCAGACTGACCTACTATCAGACTTCAAGACTTACCATAAAGCTACAATAATCAAGGCAGCGTAACATTGGTAAAAGAATAGGCAAAAAGATTAACAATACAACATTAAAAAATAAGAAGTAGACCCACATGAATCTAATCAACCAGTATTTTAAAAAGAAGCAAAGGCAATCAGTGGAGAAAAGTCTTTCCTCAAAATGATATTGAAATAACTGAATATTCACAGGCAAAATAAAAATGTATCAATACACAGACCTTATACCCTTCACAAAAATTAACTCAAAATGTATCATAAACCTAAATATAAAATGCAAAATTATAAAATGCTTAGAAGATAACAGGAAAAAACTTAAGGGTATGACAATGTGGTTTAAACACAACACCAAAGGCATGATTTATAAAAGAAAGAATTGATAAGCCAGATTTCAATTAAATTTAAAACTTCTGCTTTGCAAAACACAATGTCAAAGAATGAGAAAACAAACTACAAACTCGGAAAAAATATTTTCAAACACATCTGAAAGGACTGTCATCAAAATATACAAACAATTCTTAAAATTCAACAATAAGAAAACAACCAGATTAAAAAAAATGGGTCAAAGATCTTAATACACACCATACCAAAAACTGCATACACATGACAGAAAGCATGGGATAAGATGCTCCACAATGTAAACGAGGGAAATGCAAATTAAGAAAAAACAGAAACAAGGAAATGCCACAATATACCAATTAGAATGGCCAAAATTCAGATAACTGACAACTGCTGGTGAGGATGTGAAAAAACAGACACTCTCATTCATAGCTGGTGGGGGTGAATGCAACATAGGATAGCCACTTTAATAGCTTGGCAGTCCTTATGAAATGAAATATACTCTCTCCATACAGTCCAGTAATCACACTATTTGATCTTTACCTAAAGGTTGAAAATTTACGTCCACATAAAACCTTGTACACAGATGTTGATAGCAGCTTTATAGATAATTTTTCAAGGCTGGGAAGAAGGAGATGAGTGGATAAATACACTTTGTCACATCCAAATAAGGGAAAATTATTCAGCACTAAAAAGAAATGAATAATCAAATCATCAAAAGACATGGGGGAAATTAAATGCATATTACTAAGTGAAAGAAGGCAATGATAGCATATGTATATGTATGATTTCACTTCCTATAAAATTCTGGAAGAAGCCAAACTATAGAGATAGTAAAAACAATAAATGATTGCCAGAAGTTGGGATGAGGATATTTATAGGCAGAGGACATAGGAATTTTAAGGCAGTGAAAACATACTGTATGATGCTATATTTATCACATATGTCATTATACATGTTTTGAAGCCATAGAATGTACAATGGCAAGAGTGTACCTTTATGCAAACTACGGCCTTTGGGTGATTATGGTGTGTTAATATATGTTCATCAATTGTAAAAATGTACTACTCCGGAGATGTTGATAATAAGCGAGGTTTTGTGTTTGAGAGGGCAGAGGGTATACGGGAAATCTCTGTGTCTTCCTCTTAATTTTGCTGTAAACCTAAAACTACTCTTAAAAATATCATCAAAATACATTTTAAAATATGGTCAGGTTGAAAATAACTTATTAGCCAATATAGTGCACAAAAGTAATAAAATAATGTCACGTTATAATACCACATATTTATTAAACACATTGCACAATTATCCTTTCATTTTTTTCTCTCAGATAAAAAATATCATTTGCTACAACACTTGAAGTGCTAACTTTACAGTTTTTTTCCCTATCTCTTTCTTTTTCCCAGCATAAATATGAACCTTTAAATAACATATTGATTGAACTTTCTAGCAAGTAATCAGAATTCTCATTTTTCCTTTGTTCTTGCGTTCCCCAATTTAGAACTCTCTTGATTTTACCAGGACTCTTGTCATCTATTACTTGATGAATACTATTTTAAATGTAAAACTCAAGATATTAATGTATAATACCATAATAAGAACAGAAATGTGAGGAAAGAATGGTAACTGTGCTGAATTTAGTTGCTTTTATCCAGAATAATAGGATACATGTCACATTATTTTATAATTAGCTATACTGTGAGTTTCTCTCTAACTATATTTTAATAAATTTTAGGGCAGATTCCTGGAAGTATTCAGCTTTCTGTTCCCTCTTTCTAAAACATATAGAGAGCCTATTTTTGTGTATCTTTTCTGAATAACCACATATGTGATTTACCTTGGAGATGTAGTATAGTGACCTCACATTTAATGAAACTGTAGAAATGGAATCTCTTTCCTCCACAGTAGGGTGAATGACATACTATAATGCCAAATACTACTTTTAACCTTTATGAAATGCACTAAATCCCATTAACCAGGCAAAAATTGTTTCTAATATGTGATAGGCTATGTCAGTATATTAACCATTCAATTTTTATGAATTATCTGTATCTCAAGTTACTGGCAACTAACTTGATTCATAGAACATTTTGTAAACCTCAAGAGAAAGGAAAATATATCATAATACTAGGATTTTCAACTTACTCAGTAAATGTCCCATAGACACATAGATATTTGTACTATGCCCAGTTTAACATTTGAACTCAAATTGATACTTTAAAATTTAGATTTTTAAACACATACTCTCCATCTCCTTCTATCTCTATCTCACTTTATTCCAGTCTTAGAACTTGCAAGTTGGCAATCTTATCCACATAAGCACCCATCCGCTGTCTGGAATGACCTATAATGGCCAACTGTTGATGTCTGCAGATTAACTCTCCTGCAGAATATCATCTTGTATAATTTTAGTGGTAGAGGTGATGCATTTTCCCAGCCCTACTGCAATACTTTTGGATATTCATGACTTTGAATTCCTCTAACTTGTGTTCCTATCAACAAAAGTTAATGATTCGGGATCACATTCTATCAAAGCCATGAGGCAATATTGTTAGTCCAGTTGAACACTCTGCTCTTACTCTGTCTGCAACTTTCAAACTTTCAGTCTTACTGTGCTCATGTGTTGAAGAGAGATGCTTCTATTAGTTCTTTTTTTTAATTATTTTTTTTAGACAGAGTTTCACTTGTTGCCTAGGCTGGAGTGCACTGACGCAGTCTCCACTCACTGTAACTACCGCTTTCCAGGTTCAAGTTACTGTTCTGCCTCAGCCTCCCAAGTACCTGGGATTACAGGCATGCATAACCATGCCTGGCTAATTCTGTATCTTTAGTAGAGATGGGGTTTCCCTGTGTTGGTCTGGCTGGTATTGAACTGCTGACCTCAGGTGATCCACCTGCCTCTGCCTCCCAAAGTGCGGGGATTACAGTGGTGAGCCACCATACCCAGCCTTTTATTAGTTCTAAAATGAGAAAATTGCATGGGAGATGGTATAAGAAACATTCTCTTATTATTAAACATTAAATATGCAAATATTACTAAATATTACTCTAACTCATGATTTGTGTGTATGAAAAATGGCAAACAGTGAAAAAGTGCTAAATTGTTTTTCCACCTACTTTTTATTGAAAAGGCTGTTTTGTCATTCTCTGCATAATGCTAGTTCAGATTTCTTATTCTTTTAGATCATTTCTCTCAGCTTTGTAAAACACACATTCCTTTTAGATTCCTATGATAGCTTCGTTCCTCCTGGTTTTAATGATGTTGGGCATTTTTTATCCTTTCCTATGTTTCTGTGGGCATATTAAGACTACTAACAGAGTTATACAAGAGATTTTTAATTTGAAATATAAGCTTGCCTTATTTAATTTTTTCTATTGTTAAAAATGTATCAACACAATGTAAATTTGATGCATTCTCATATTATCAGAATAATGTTTATGAAAAAAGCACTGTTTGTTGAAAATAATCAGGATTCTTCAACCTCGGCTCTTTTAACGTTGTGGGTCCAAACTTTCTTTGTTATGGGAAGCTGTCCTGTGCATGGGAGGATGATTGGCATCACCCTTGTTATCTACCAGCTAAATGCTAGTTACACCCTACACCCAGCTGCAATGACTGTTTTTGGCGACATTGCGAACTGCCACTGGTTTTGAACCAACAGTTTAAAACATCTCAAATCTCTGTAGTCTATAAATGTATTTCTTGATTTTTCAGAGATCCCATGAATATTGGAAATGCTTCCCCACAAAACAGTTGGGCATGTCTTCATTTGCTCTGCCTGAGAAGTGATTATCTCCTTCCTTGCCCAGAAACAGATGCAGTAATATATGCTAACAAATGCATTTTATTATTTAACTTGGATATGAAACATCCATTGACAGCAATTCGTTAAATGGCTATAGCCATATTAAATAATCAGTGTCGCTATTTTATGTGGCATTATCTTGACAAGAAAGGCCAAGTCAGTTTTCTAGACATTTTTTTTACTAGAAATTCATTCATATTTCATGTTCACCATAGGAAGGGCATAGCAAGCTCAATTGTAATTCAATGGATTCTAGAATGAAAGATATGGCTGTAATAAATATAAGAAAGCAACAACAAAGAAAGGAATAAAATATATGTTTATACATATAAAATAATTGCATATTCATGTGCACAAACATATATTTCAAATCATTTTATTTTTTAAAAAGTGAAATTTTATATTATTGATTAAACAATAATTATTTTATAATATTGTAGAAAGATTTATTTATTGGTTTATTCTAATTGTGTTTGCCATCTCCTTAAATTAAATTTCAAATATATCCATAACAGTTAATTATTTACTATATTTACAACAACGTTATTCTTTTGGAAGACATGATAAGTTTTCTTTGTTACTGATGAAAGGACAAGCCTTCCTTTTCCAGCAGAGAACTATATCATGTGCTATTTACATCAAGCTTTGAGTAATTTAGAAATTGTTATATCTATAAATTTAAATATGTGTTGATTTTATTCACAACAATTATATAAACATATACTGTTGATATTTAAAGTTTTAATTATTATATACAAATTTAACCCTTTTAAGTCATACTACAGCCAAACAAGTTTACTCGCTAAAGATAATTATTTTCATATTCTTATACTTATTTCCAGATCATGTTGGAGATGTTTGCTTATATAAATATTTATATGTAAAATAAGGCATATTACTTGAGTTTATTAAAAGTTATTATATTAAATTATTCTTCAATTTGTTTATTAAATATATGTTCTCAAAATATTTCTGTTATGACACTGAAAACTACATATTTTTAAAAAGTATTTGTAGAATATCATAGAAAACTGATTTATAGTCCCTATAAGAGTGTCAATATTTTCTTGTCAGTTTTATAAAACAAAGAATGAATCGACATTTCTTACTCCGAGATAATAAACATACATTTTATGCATTTTCAATATTAAATATATATTTTATGATTTATTTTTTTAGTGTGATATGGTAATTGTCTCAGTTTATTTTTTTCTAAATTGTTCCAATTATCTCAGTCTAATTTACTGAAAAGTCTGTATTTTGCCATTGATTTAGAAAAGCTTCCTTTCTCAGATGCTTTATCACTATTTATTTGTGGGTCTAATTCTGCATTATTTCATTTGTTATGTTTCGTCTGCTTTTAAGCTACAAAGTTATTTTTACAGCTTCCAATAGAACTTGATATATGGCAGAATAAAATACTCTTCTTTATGACTATTCACAATATGCTTTAATTTTACATTGTTGAGTAAATAAAGGTAAAAGCCTCAACACACCCAAGAGCCATGGAACAGCATTTATGGATAAAATGTCTAGAGAAAGAAAGAATAGAAGTGATGTGTTTCTTTATTCTTCATCATAACATTGGATAGAGAACAGGGACTTAGCAAAATTTAACCTCATCATTTTGATAAGAGATTTAGGGCTATAATACATAGAATTTTCATAGTTGAGGATTTAAAACTCTCTCTGCTGCATGGAGAAAAGTAGGCTATACTCTGTCCTTCCCCTCACCATTAAGAATGAGGTGGTGAGTTTCGCTAGCCCTTTCATTGATCTCATTAGGGACTAGGGTCTCATATGATTGTGAAATCTGTTAGGTTTATGCAACCTTAATGTTCTATGTTTTAAGTTCTTTACTCAGTGATAGAAGGTTTTTCTGTCATCCAAGGGTTTCATTTTTGAATTATTCCTACTCTATATGAGGTAATCAAAGACTCAGAGAGTCAAGACATCTTTCAAATAACAAAATTTCAGGTGTTAACTTTTGTCTTTCGTATATATTAATATAGAATAAGGTGGTAAAACTCTGTTTAAAAGTCTTAAGATTTTGAAATAGTTGACTCTGAGTTTGAGGGTGGGAGAGGAACTAGAAAAGTGTTATCTCCCAAGTGGAGGATTAAAGATTCTTTATTCCTGATAAAAGTTGATATTCCAGTTTATCCAGATCTACTTTTATGGCTCTTAGTTAGAAAAAGGAGTATATAGAGGCCAGGTAAGGTGGCTCACACCTGTAATCCCAGCACTTTGGGAGGCCAAGGTAGGTGGATCACGAGGTCTGGAGTTCAAGATCAGTTTGGCCAACATGGTGAAACCCCATCTCTACTATAAAAATGCAAAAATTAGCATGGCATGCTGGCTGGCACCTGTAGTCCCAGCCACTCTGGAGGCTGAGGCAGGAGAATCACTTGAACCCAGGAGGTGGAGGTTGCAGTGAGCTGAGATTGTACCACTGCACTCCAGCCTGGCCACAGGGTGAGACTCCATCTCAAAAATAAATAAATAAGAAAAAAAAAGGAGTATATAAATAGATGAATATGTGTTATCTTCATTTATATAGAAGACATACAAAGAAAATAAAGAAGCATGGAAAAGACAAGGTGTTATGGACTAACATTTCTGTTCCATCAAAAGTCTCATGCTGAAGCCATCACCCCCAATGGGGTGGCATCTGGAAATGGGGCCTTTGGGAGGTAGTTAAGTTTAGATTAGACAATGAAGATGGAGTCCTCATGATGGCATTAGTGGCTTTACAAGAAAAAGAGGAAAAGAGATTTCTCTTCCTCTCTTTCTCTCTCCCATGCTCTTGCACCAAAGAAAGGCTATGTGAGGACACAGGGAGAAGGCAGCCATCTTCACACTAGGAAAAGGGCCTTCACTAAGGAAGTCCAGCACTGTGAGAAGTAAATGTTTTTTGTTCTCATGCTACTGGAGTTTGAAGGTGTAAAGACAAAAGGTGTAAAGTGTGACATCAATAGTATAAAATAGGGGTTTGAGATTAAGTAAAAGTGCACACATTTTGGATACAATTGAAGTTGTTATAAGCTTAAGCTTAAAATGGACTGTTAATAACAGGTTTTCACGGTAACCCTAAAAATATAGTAAATACATAAAATATACTGAGGAATAAATCAAATACCAGTACAAAGACAATCAACAAATCGCAAAAGAAGACAGCAAGACAGGAAAACAGGAAAAAAGAAAGTACAAATCATACAGAAAACAACAAAATGGGAAAAATGCAACTATGCCTAATTCAAAGATTGAACAATAGGCATAGCTAGATTGCATTACAACATAAATTTATAATTTAGCAACATTATCTTATGCAACATCTTTCATAATTGCAAAGGAATATAACTCTAAAGATAAGAAATATACCAAAGAAATATTAAAAGACGAAAACTGTTTTAGACTGTCATTTTATTACAATAACACACTATAAATAAAAATGTTTTATTGGGAAATAAAGAAGATCCTGATATAATAAATGAGGTTACCATTTTATAAATAAGGTATGGTACAACTCACTAGAAAATTATATGACTACTAAGTGTATACACTTAATAACTTAGTCTAAAAAATGTAAAAAGCAAAAGAGTCACAGAATCACAGCATTACTGAGTTTCAATGTAGTTTACTTTTCCTTCAGATTGAAAACATACTATAACTGTTCTTACAGTGAAGGTCTTCTGACTAAAAATATGTATTATTGTAACTGAGAATGTTTTCATTTCCCATTTACTTTTGAAGGCTATGTTCACTCATGTAGAACTCTTGATTGACATTTGCCTTTCTTTACATTTCGCACTTTAAGATGTTGTGTCTGGATGTATAATTTCTGACAAGAAGTCAATAGCGTATTAGTAATTGTTGTCACTCTATACATAATGGTTTTTACCTCTCCTTATATATTTTAGATGTTATTTTTAGATTTTAAATAAGTAATTGACATGAAATTGGTATTGGGTGTGTGTGTATGTGTGTGTGTTTATGCAGGACTTTCTAGCTCTTAAACCCAGGAATTAAGGCATTTCACCACATTAAGTAAAACGTCAACTATTATTTCTTCAATATTTTTTATTTCATTTTTTTTTCTTCTCCTTCTGCAACTTGAATTTCAAGCATGTTGGACCATCTAAGATTATTCCATGGCTTTCTTTAATTTTGTTTTGTATCTGTTTTTTATTCTCTTCCGAAATGCATAATTTCTTTTGATTTCCTATAGCTTACTGATTCTTATTTCACTTCCTTTATGTAATCTCATAGAGTATTTTTCAATTTCAGCTATTTTATTTTTCTATTTCTAAGATTTCCTTTTTGGTTTTTTTTTTTTAAATAATCCTACTTTTATCCTGAGATTTCCTGTATTTTTCTTTACTACCTTCATAATTTATTTTACTTCCTTAAGCATAGTCAAAATAGACATTTTAAAATCATGGTCCACTGATTCTAAAGTCTAGATCATACTGGTTGTATCTTCTCTTGAATACAGGTAATTATCCTTTCCTCTAACACTGAGTAAATTTTATTACACCCTACACATTGTGAGTGATGTATTACAAGCACTCTAGATTCTGGAACATTCACCCAAAGAGTAATGGTTTTTTAATAGTAGCTAACATTTCTGAAATTAAATTCTGCCTCCCCTATAGTGTGTAACATTGGAATATAAATTTAGTTCTTGTAGTTGAAATTTGGCCTCTTACAATATATGCTGGAATTAGTTGGAGATTTAAGCAGAATTCATAGCAGAATTTACACTCTCCTTGACTAAATCTCTCCATTCTAGAATTTCCCACTGGTGGTTTTGTTGTAAGGAAGTGGAATTTTAAAAAATATTTTAGGCCGGGCGCAGTGGCTCACGCCTGTAATCCCAGCACTTTGGGAGGCCTAGGCAGGTGGATCATGAGGTCAGGCATTCGAGACCAGCCTGGCCAACGTGATGAAACCCCATCTCTACTAAAGACATAAAAAATTAGCCAGGCATGGTGGCGGATGCCTGTAATCCCAGCTACTCAGGAGGCTGAGGCAGGAGAATCGCTTGAACCCAGGAGGCGGAGGTTGCAGTGAGCTGAGATCACGTCATTGCACTCCAGCCTGGTGACAGATTGAGACTCGGCCTCAAAAAAATAAAACATTTTAGTGTTGTAATTAACCATATATTTGAAATGTGCTATAACAGGAAAAAAGAAAGAAAAACAAAAAAGTGTACCTAACATGAGTCTAAAGATAAACTTAGAACAACTGAAACAATCTAGTACCTCGGTCAAACAAAATACACTTGTTGAACTGATTTTTTTTAATTCTATCAAAACAAATGTACACTTCTAAAATGGATATACAATGTAAGTCCAATCTGAGAGTATCAACAGGGTAACCCATCAAAAAGAACATTTTTGTTGTTCAAAAAACATATCTATGAATGGCTTCATTCAAGAAAAAATAGTTTCCTCGGTTTTCTGCTTCAGGCATTTTTGAGTAACTAAAGCAAGGATCTACCTAACATTCTACAATCATCTCCCCCGGAATTTACTGTTCCTGTAGATAGAAATATTTACTTGAATCTTCTCTTGAGTCACTTATTCTGTAGCGTCTCTCTAAAGCCAAGTATTCTTATAACCAACTCTTCAATAATATCCCACCCACCACTGGCAAGAGATTTCTGCTGTTTTCAAGATCGTGAAAAGGAGTATGTGGGACTTGCCTTGCTTCCTTTTGATCCTCCATTCCTTCATTCCCTGAACACTGCCATACCTCCCTGTAAAGGCATGTTTCACCTTTTTCAAAGGAGACCACAAGTGGACCCCAGGGCTAATACATTCAATACAGTATAAATAGTTTGCAATATGTAGAATGAAAAACATTACCTTACTCAGTTATTTTTGTAAACCACAATTAACTTTTGAGTATTTATTTAAATATATGAAAAACATTCCCTTACTCAATTATTTTTGTAAACCACAATTAACTTTTGTGTATTTTTAAAAAATATGTAGAAAACGTTATCTTTCAGTTATTTTTATAATCCACAATTAACTTTTGTGTATTTTTAAAAATATATTTTAAAATAAATGGCAATTATTACATTAAAAGATGTTAGTACTATCAATTATAAACCCTTTTGACAAATGATGAAACTGAGGCTTAGAGAAATAGTGAAAGGCTGAAGATCATATATATTTTTTCTGTGCAACCACATTCACTAAAAAGTAGAAATTGAAAACTTAAATCAGTTCTATCAATCCTTTCAGTACAGATTCAATTTCAGAGAACTTACTTTGTAGCTGATATATCACTGTGATAACATCATTTGAAAAAGATTATAAATTAACTTGAACCATCAGTCCATTTGTAAAAAGTTAGCTATTAAATTCAAAGAAACATGCCTGTCTTTTTAAATTAAGACATCTCAAACAAAAAAATATGTGCTCACTAGTGCAATTTCTGTAAAGAAACTATGCCAGATATTTTCAATACTTCTTTATGTATTTATCACAATTGCACTTGTCAGACTGTTACAAATTGTATTCATGATAATAACCAAATCACATTTTTGGTTATATATTTTTTATCTAAATTTGTTTTCACTTTTACATCCCTCAGTTCTCAAAAGAGCAGAATCTTATGCTCTCTATCAAATAATTTTAATAGAGTTTGTTTTACAATTGTTTATTTGTTGTCTATAGATAACTTCCAATATTATTATGACATGTCTGTTGAGAATTAAACTCATATGCTATTTTATTACTTATTTTGTTTTTAACCTTATATTTATAGTATTTATAAAATAAAATAATTAAGTATCAGGTGAAGTTAAGAAATTCTTTTAACAATAAGCAAAATATGATTAACCCTAATTTTAAAACTTTATTTGTGTAAAGTATATATCAACTTATGTTCTTCTATAAAAATATTTTATTTAGCCACTATCATCAACACAAGCCTTTTCCGTAGACAATAAGACTAGGATTTTTGGTGCACATTAAAAGGAACATAATAAGGATAAGTGGTTTCCATGCAGCTCTTACTACATGTGTATTGATGTTGTGTAAGCCACTTACGTTTAAATTTAAATCTAAATCATACATTAAAACATAGCTACTTAATTTGTGCCAACACAATGAAGAATATCAGTAATTATTGAGTGGAGGAAGTAAAATTTAGTATGCAACCATTCTTGCTTGAAGGGTATACATATTTAGGTATTTTAAAATTTTAAAAAGGCAAAGAAGCTGAGTATCAAAAAAGAATTTCCACATAAAATTTAATTTTAAGATAGCACTTGTCTATCTATATTCGTATTGAGCTTTTCTATGTATGTATTCTTATTCACCAGAGATTTTCAGCAATGCATGCAAGCTTTCAAGGCTCACAAATTTAACCTCATATTTGAAAACAATAAAATGGAACAAAGAAAATAGAAATGATCAGATTCTATTGATCAGTGTACAGTTAGAGCTGTCTTGTGAAATCTTTTTTTAAGGTGGATGTAATAGATAATTCACAGGAAGGGAATGAAACACAATACAGATGTGAATTGGTACATAGAAGATATTGAGATATATTTATTTAAGCCTGTGTATATATTTGTGTATGTTTGTGTGTGTGTGTGTATATATATATATTTAATAATGTTTTGAATATATGTTGTACCACTCAACATAATTACATTTTGCATATTTATATCCATTTCTCAGATTTATGTATGTTTTTGGAAACACTTGGCATAGCTAATGCTAATGTGATAAATAAATCATACATATGTTTATATGGTATTCTTCATTGAACTCCAGCTAAATACCACCTTATATTTTTAAACATTTTATTACATATTGTGATTTGGAGCTTGTGGCAAAGCCATCTAGGGATATTGGAGAGAGTTCCTCAGCACCCAGCACTTAATTAGAACATCATATATTTTTATTTTTATTTAACTTTTATTTTTTAATTTAATCAATATTTTTCTTTTTTTGAGACAGAGTCTTATTGTGTCGCCAGGCTGGAGTGCAGTGGCACAATCTCAGCTCACTGCAACCTTCGCCTCCCAGGTTCAAGAGATTCTCCTGCCTCAGCCTCCCAAGTAGCTGGGACTATAGGCACGAACCACCATGCCCAGCTAATTTTTTTTTTTTTTTTTTTTTTTTTGTATTTTTAGTAGAGACGGGGTTTCACCATGTTGGCCAGGATGGTCTTGATCTTTGACCTCATGATCCACCCGCCTTGGCCTCCCAAAGTGCTGAGATTACTGGCGCAAGCCATCACGCCCAGCTAGCATGTATTTTTAAAAAGGAAAACTCTTCCCATTTCCCAGTTTGCATGCTAAAACTGTTCCCCTAGGCATGTTCCAGTTCCTCTGTTCCCTTACTTTAAATATGCATGGAGAAGTAAAGTGACAGTTGTTTTGCAAATTAGGGATTGAGTCACTGGGCATGTTCAACTTTGTTTTGATTTTGCTCTCTTAGACTTTAACTGGTTTCAACTCTAGGCTTTTCCTAAACAAACAGGCCTATTTGAATCAGCACTGTTTGAAAATGAAGTGTGCAAGGATAGTATTTCTAATTCTGGGGATAAAACTCCTACTTCACTTTTTAAGCAATAAGAGTGATTTTGGTTCATCAATAGACATGCCCTTATTTTATTTTATTTTTTTTCAATTATACTTTAAGTTCTGGGATACATATGCAGAACATGCAGGTTTGTTGCATAGGTATACACGTGCCATGGTGGTTTGCTGCACCCATCAACCTGTCATCTACATTGGGTATTTCTCCTAATGCTATCCCCTCCCCTAGACCCCACCCCGCAACAGGTCCTGGTGTGTGATGTTCCCCTCCCTGTGTCCATGTGTTCTCATTGTTCAACTTCCACTGATGAGTGAGGAACATGTGATGTTTGGTTTTTCTGTTCTTGTGTTACTTTACTGAGAATGATGTTTTCCATCTATGTCCCTTTATTTCTTAAATTCTTCAGAATCCTGATGAGGAAGACAGAAACATTTTATTGGGTATCAAACATATAGTGGAGACTCCAGACGTGGTAGTTTCTATACAGGTAGCATAGGGTGGAAGTATAGTGGTGTTAGAGAAAGAGCACAAATGCCTGAGAATTCATAGGCTAGAGGCCTAATGAGCATTTTCAGCTAAGGCAAGAATTAAAGAGCGAGGGTAGCAGGTACCACAGGAAGTCTCACAGCTGCAAAGTGCAGGACTAGTAGGTTCAGAGGCAAACTTGGATATGGGGGAAATAATCTTTACAAGGCTTTTAAGCATTGCATAGTCTGGCAAAAAAGCAAGTGATGCCTTTAAACTGGAAGACACTACATTCCCACGAGTTACAAAATATTGGAGATTTTCTACCTTTACATGGTCAGTGCTACATTAAATAGGCAGCAGTAACCCACGGTTCTATGTTTGATTTTATATTCAAGACTAGGGAAGGAGTTGTGGAAGAGTTATGCTTTGATCTACTCTTGTCTACAAACTCACAGAATGGCATTTTGATGTTTGTTATTTGTGCTTTAATTCCACTTAGGAATTTTACAAATTAAACTTCTAGTGTTCAAATGAAAAAATAAAATAAAATAAAAATAGAACTTATCTAAACTTTAATATCTTTGAACTTCACCTTTCAAGAGAACATGTTTTTGAGATTTTGGGGCACCTCCAAATTTTATTTTAATGCTATCATTTATTCTTGTTATAAGTAGAATTTTTGATGCTGCAAACGAAGTAGCACTCAAAAATAAATTTCCTCAGCAAGGCAATTTACTTCTATAGAAGGGTACGGCTCACAGATGGAACAGTGGCAAGTGCACACCTGGACGAGGAAGGGAAGGGGTATTTATGCCTGACGGGGGTCTCCCCCTACTGCTGTGTTGTTCCCCTATTGGCTAGGGTTAGACCACACAAGCTAGACTTAAGCCTGATTGGCTATTATAAAGAGAGCACGGGTCAGAGCTGGAGTGACAGGGTGGGTGGTTTGGCAGGAAAGATGGTTACAAGTGGGTAGAGCAAGTAGCCAGGGGTGACCTAGGTCAAAGAAGGTGACTAGAGCAGGTGACTGAAGCAGGTGACCAGGATAATCAGGACAGAGCCAGGGGCCGGGGGAACAGATGTGATTTACTGACTAGAACTAGTGGAGAAGGCTGTTTACTGGAACTACAAGGAATTTAAATGTTAAAATAGACAATTAAAGAATAAGAGAGCTGAACATACTGACATACTGATTCTTTGAAGAGAAACTTGGGGTTCACTATATCTAACATTCTCATAGATGAAGCCATGCATTATTTTCAACATAGCAGTTAAACAGAATTTAGAAAAGGGAATAAAATAAGGTGTGAATTTTCAGCCTTGGATACAGACCATCCTTGAGTTTGATTTCCCAACAAACTATTCTGATCCACATGTTCTTTCCAGGTAAACCTTCTGAACTGAAATTGGACAGTGTACTTACAGGTGTCAGTGTCATAGTTTGAATTGAAGAAACGACTTCATAAAGTTGGAGTCAATACTGTGTTAGTAAATTGCTCAACAGATCCTCTGGTTGACTACAAGTGTTAAAGTTTAGCCCAGTGACTGAAGAGAAGGAAAATATTTTAACAGCATGTTACAAGGGAACCAATTTTCCCACTTATAGATTCAATTCAAGCTTCAATCAGCCTTTCTTTCCATGCTTAGAGCACTCTAGTTTTTTTCAGCTACTCTCCGAACAGATTCATGGTTTTGGGTTTTTATGAACCTTGTCTTTTAACTAGATCTTTTTGAACAGATTCATGGTTTTGGGTTTTTATGAACCTTGTCTTTTAACTAGATCTTTTTGACTCTCTCTTAGCTATCACTCTCAAGTTTCTTTGATCTAATCTAGTCTCATGCCAGCATCTCTTTCCATACTGCCTCAAATAAACCTTTACAGAATCAAGCTATTCATTAAACCAGTTTATAAAATGACAATAAATATACAGAAATAGGGCAAAAAATAAAATACATAACAGAAGCAATCTGTTAAGATAACCAATATGCAGAAAACTCAGCTGAATATGTTATTAATTTTCAGCAGTTATACAGATTTTTCTGGTATACCTTTTTATCCAACAACTTTGCTTCTTGGTTTAACTTACAATTTTAATGTAGAAAAGCATCACATTAGGAGTTACTCTAGGTTTGTTGGAATAGAGCTGTGGTTAAGACATGCTAGGTCCCGGCTCTCAAATAGCTTATATTTTAATGGGAAGGAGAAGAAACAAATTTAAAAAGACAACTTAATAAGTCATTTTAAATACAAATACTTGCCTAAATACATATTAAAATAATTTTCATGTGACTTCAAGTACGGTAAAAGAAGGAAGGGAATTTTTGCCTTTGAAAGGAGACCTGGATATAAGCAATCATAGTAAGCTCTGTGGGAAGAGATACTTTGGCAGAATAAAAACATTCTCCAGGATTCTGTGACTGAAAGAAGCGTGCTGCGTTCAAGGATCAGAAAATAGGCCTGTGATGCTGAATGATAGTGAAGGAGGAGGGAGCACTATGAAATTTAATTAGAGAGGTAGAGTACCACACAGAATTTCTGATACAAAAGCAGAAATTGTCTCTGCATAAACTATGCAGATAGTGAATGTCATGGAAAGATACTGGAATTTCAGAGAATTGACAAGAAGAATGCAGGCTACAGCTTCCAACATAGCAATTAACATGCTACTTCATCAGTCTGAGAAGGAGGTCACAACTGGCTTCATCTTCGCCATGTCTGCATCACCACTACCTGGACTCTGCCTTCTCACATCAGTCTTTCAAATCTCAAAGAAACAAGTCTGAATGTTCAACTCGATCCTGTCATAATACCTTTGCCAGGAAGAAAAGCAAAGTAAATGCCTTGTCTCCCCTACAGTTTTCTATAGACACAGGTGGGGACCTATTGTGCAGCAATCAATGCACCATGAGAGTATCACCCCAAGTGGGAAGGAATTCATGATGCTGGATGAGCAGAAATATAAAATGTTCATTACGTGGCCCTTTTTTGGCTGCTTTACATCCACATCTACACGCTATATTAAACTGTTGGAAAAAAAATGCTTCTACTTAACTACTGCAGCCATTTTCCCTTCTATTGTTCTCCAGGTATCCGTGATCTCCAGTATGTGTAAGCCCTAATTATTCTTATTTCTATTTTCTAGCATATTCTTCATTTTGTTAATTTTTAATACTAAATTGTAGATATATACAAACATGTAGCTAATTTTACACACACACACACACACACACACACACACACATAAATTTTTAGGTATCACATTTTTACTGAAGATCTTACAATGCAAAACAAGCCTCTTATTGCAATTTTTTCTTACTTGGTTTTGTTTCATGGAGAGAATTACTTAGAATGGTTTCTCCTTTTGATTCTAATCTAAACAATCTAAAAAAAAATCCCCAAATAACATCTATTAAGATATGATGACCAGTATGTATAAGCCCTAATTATTCCTATTTCTTTTTTCTAGCATATTTTTATTTTATTAATTTTTAATACTAAACTGTAGTTAGACACAAACACATAGCTAATTATGCACACACACACACACGCGTAAAAATTTTTAGGCATCACGTTTTTACTGAAGATCTTGAAATGCAAAACAAGACTCTTGTTGCAATTTTCTCTTTCCTGGTTTTGTTTCATGGAGGGAATCACTTATAACTGTTTCTCTTTTTGATTCTAATATAAACAATCTAAAAAAATCCCTAAATAACATCTATTAAGATATGGTATCCAGTATGTGTAAACCCTAATTATTCCTATTTCTTTTATTCTAGCATAGTCTTTATTTTGTTAATTTTTAACACTAAATTGTAGATATATACAAACATAGCTAATTACACACACACAAACACACACACACACAAATTTTTAGGCATCACATTTTTACTGAAGATCTTAAAGTGAAAAGCAAGCCTCTTGTTGCAATTTTCTCTTATCTGGTTTTGCTTCATGGAGGGAATAACTTAGAACTGTTTCTCTTCTTGATTAAAATCTAAATGATCTAAAAAAATCCCTAAATAACATCTATTAAGATATGATCTCCAGTATGTATAAGCCCTAATTATTCCTATTTCTCTTTTCTAGCATATTCTTTATTTTGTTAATTTTTAATACTAAATTGTAGATATATACAAACATGTAGCTAATAGTACACAGACACACACACACACACACACACACAAACACACACACACATATAAGTTTTTAGGCATCGCATTTTTACTGAAGATCTTAAACTGAAAAACAAGTCTCTGGTTGCAATTTTCTCTTGCCTGGTTTTGTTTCATGGAGGGAATCACTTATAACTATTTCTCTTTTTGTTCCTAATCTAAACAATCTGAAAAAAATCCCTAAATAACATCTATTAATATATGTTATCCTATGACAGTGATCCTAGAATGACAATGGTTTCAACAAAATAAAACTTTGTTTTTCTTCAAAATCAAAATCTGGCCTGGCGCGGTGGCTCAAGCCTGTAATCCCAGCACTTTGGGAGGCTGAGGCGGGCA
This sequence comes from Ateles fusciceps, assembly GCA_036589455.1. NCBI lineage: Eukaryota > Metazoa > Chordata > Mammalia > Primates > Atelidae > Ateles > Ateles fusciceps. Next base: position 526,836 of record JAZHEH010000174.1, on the reverse strand, counting down.
GATCACGAGCTCAAGAGATCAAGACTATCCTGGCCAACATGGTGAAACTCCGTCTCTACTAAAAATACAAAAATTAGCTGGTTGTGGTGGTGTGTGACTGTAGTCCCAGCTACTCAGGAGGCTGAGGCAGGAGAATTGCCTCAATCCGGGAGGCGGAGGTTGCAGTGCGCCGAGATTGCGCCATGTACTCCAGCCTGGCACCTGGTGGCAGAGTGAGACTCTGTCTCAAAAAATAAATAAATAAATAAAAATAAAAAATAAAATTAAAATCTGGTTGGGACAGTGCAGCATCTGATAAGATGCTCCATGTATTACAGATGCAGTCTTTAGTGTCCTTAATAAGTATGACCTCAATAGACCTATATCACCTATCTTCTGGGTATTAAGATGGAGAGATAGACTTTATTTTGGGCAGTCATATGCCTAACTAAACACCTATAATTGGGATATAGCCAGTGGTCTGCAAAAGTCTTCCTTGTTAGCCATCTAATGTGTTTACCTTTCCATTCACAAGCACAGTACTCTTGCCACCATTCTCCAAGGGAGAAAATTGGACAAGTTCATTGAGCTCATGAATCCACCCCAAATCCAGGACCTCTGAGTGATTTCCAGTATGGTTCAAAGTTCTGAATGTGGCATCTCATAGCCATGTAATCTAAAAATGCAAAGTATCTATTATTACTATTACTAAATCATTCTGCTAGAGATATTCTTTACTAATTCATCACAATGCAATCAACAGTGTGCTACTTCTTTATCTTTATTAAAGCAAATATTTCATTAACTCAGTCAGAGAGATGTCATATTCTTATCGTAAAGACTAAAAACTGAGGTATACAGAAAGAAAATAACTTTCTTAGAATCTCTCATCTAGCGTATGCAGAATTATAATTTAAAATCAAGTTTAAAACTATTCATTCTTGTCTGGGTGTCACACTTACTCCCTCCATGAGTAGCCATCAACCTATTGGCCAGAATGTCTGAATTTCTCTTACACATAAGATACATGGAAGATCTTCTGCTAAACTGTATGTTGTCAGAGAGCAGCATCTTATTAATCTAAATATCTCTTACCCAACAAAATACCTGAAATATAGTAGTTGCCTAATTGATGTTTAATAAAATAATTAATTATTAAATTTGGTGCCTAAAAAGATCAAATGTTTACTTAAAGTAGTTTGAAACAAAAGAAACTCTTTAAACAATTATATAATCCTGGACCAAACATCCAAAATTCAATGTTACACTGCAGTAGAAACAAGATGAATACTGTGAAAGTCACACCTGGAGAAAGGAGTGGAGTGCGGAATGAATGCAGAAACAGTTATTAATGACAATTATGAAACTTCTACCCTAGAAATTAACTTCCTTGGTCAGACCTAGACTGGTCTGGTTATGTTGCCTTGAAAATAGATATCTATAGATATAGTGGCTTAGTATGAGTTTCTGGTCTTTTTCTGACTCATTTCTGTGCTTCTCTCATTTTGCCCTTTTCACATTATAAAAAGCTAGCCACCTTGGAGCAATTTGTGTTAGTTTTCTGTCTCTACTGTAACAAATCACCACAAATTTATTGGTTTAAAACAACACACATTTATTATTTCACAGTTCTAGAAGACATAAATACGGGTTGTCTCTGCTGAATGTTCTATTTTGGATTTCACATATTAGACATTGAGGTGTTGGTTTGCTGGAATCTTGTCATGAGACCCTGGGATGAATCTGCATCTAAGCTTATTAAGGTTGCTGGAGGAGTCTATTCCCTTGAGGTCATGGAAATAAGATTCTTTATGTTTTGCTGGAGGTCAGCTGGTGCTTCTCCTTATATCTGAAAACATATAAAACTTGTACAAGGACAATGCTATAATTGGTTAAATTTGAGGGGAAAAAAACAATTTGTTTTTATACTTCCAAAGCTCCATAGTGTAGTAAACCCAGTGGGTGAATATTATGTCTCTGTTCATAGATGAAGGCTCTATTTTCAACTTCTCTCTGTCATTCACACTTGCCAAGAAGAAATTGTTAATATGCAACCATCCTCCACTTGTCTCTATAGGTTTTCCCAGTGCTTAGGCCTCAGTTGCAATATAGGCTGATTTGCATGGTATTACAGATGATAGTCTCACTGAGCATTTTATCACTGCATTAAAGGGTTAAACACATCATAGCTTTACAAATGCAAAATCTATCTTCTTCCCACCTTCTAAGTCAATGCCACTGTTTAAGCATTAGCATTGGTAGGACTCTACTTCCAGGAAAGAAATTTTCTATTAATAAATATTACAGTTATATATAAATGATAGAAAAATGTAAAAATGGCATTTATACGTGTAAACAATGTGGACAATGTATAGATTTGTTCCCCCTCCTTCCACAGGTGGATTTGGTGGAGGCAGTCTAGGACTAGTGACACATTCCTGTGATTAGATGCCAAGGTGCCAGATCCTTCCATCTTTGCCCTTCTTTATGTAGGCTCAGCCTCATAGTTTAAGAGGTCAGCTTTCCTTTTCAAGGAGACAGGCAAAGAAGACCATAAAAGGATAGCAAAAGACATGGTTTTACTCTCTCTTAAGGAAGTTTCCTGAATCTGTAATACAATACTGATACTTACAAATCACAGGTCATAAAACACACACAGGCCCCTGTCTTAAAAAAAGAAAAGATATGTGAAAATTAGGGATTTTAATATGGGCATCCTTGAAGTTAAAAATAAAGTTGAAAAAGCAGAATTTACATGAGTGACCTAGGCCTAAAATCTCTTTTTACCCAAAGCCTGAAAAATCCTTAAATTCCCTTCCTTCATTGGAAAAACTGGAGTAGGTAGGCAGAGAAATCAACTGGAAGAGATTGAGCCAAAATAAGTCAGCAGGTGCAGAAACCCATCTTCTGTCCAAAAGCATTGCGACAGGTGAACAGAAATGAAGAGAAAAGCAGCTACAATAAAAAACCTGGTCCAGAAAAGCTGCTTCGAGCCTTTGGGTCAAAAATTCCTGTCCTGAAAAACAAGATTCACAGGGAGCACCTTTGGGGAATACTGAGCTAACGTGCTCCTACAGAGAACAATCCAGAAGCCAGGCCTGGAGGAATCTCTCCCGCCCCTTAGAGAAGGCCAACAGAGGTCAGAAGGAAGTCCAGTAGCGCCACACAGCAAAGGCTCTGAGAAGAAATCTGCCATTTGAGCCACAGCTCATGAAAGTAGGACAAGGCCTGCATGAATCTCAACAAAGTGACTGACTATTAAAATTAAAGATTTAAATAGGAGTTAGACTCTCATATATAACATACGAAATATCTAGGATACAATCTACGATCACCCATTATAAAAATAACCAAGAGAATCACAACTTGAATGAACAATAGACAATGTAACTGATGCTACCACTGAGATTAATCAGATGTTGAAATTATCTGACAAAGATTTTAAAGCAGCCGTCGAAAAATGATTACAGAAACAGTGAAAAGTTCTCTTGAAACAAATAAAAAATAGATAATGCCAGCAAAGAAACAGAAGTTATAGAAAAGAACAAATTGAAAGTTATAGAACTGCAAAATACATTAAGAGAAATAGAGCAACTCACTGGATGTGCTCAATAGTGGAGCGGAGATGGCAGAGGACAGAAACAGAGAACTTGAGGATAGATCAATACCATTCGCCCAGTCTGACCACCAGAGTAAGGAAACAGGCTGAAAAAATTGAACAGAGCCCCAGGAATCTGTGAAATAATACCAAATATCCAACCTTTGTATTAGAGTCCCAAATGAGAAAAGACAGGAAAAAAGAGTTGGCCTGAAAGACTATTTACAGAAATAATGTCTGAAAATGTCCCACATTTGGTGAAAGAAATAACCAAGAAATTGAGAAAATACTAACTGAGATAAACCCAAAGATATTCATGTCATGAAAAATACTGTGTTGAAAGCTGAAAGAATTACATTACATTTAATGTTAAAAGACTGAATGATTTTTTCCAAAGTAGGAAATATCCACTTATCACTCTTACTCAACAATAATTGAATTTCTAGATGCTGGTATTATGCAACACAAATAAGAAAGGCAAACAGATTGAAAAGGAAGACATAAAACTCTCTATTTGCAGGTAACATGACTAAACAGAAAATTCCAAGGAATGTAAAAACCAGAAGAGGATACAAGATCAAACACAAAAATCAATCTCATTTCTATGCACTAACATGATTGCATGCAAAGCAAAAACCCAAAACTGAAAAAAAGCCACTTACAATCTCTAAAAAAAGTAAAGAGAAAAAGAAATACTTAAGTAGACACTTAATAAGACATGAACAGCTTCTACATGCTGAAAGTTGCAAAATATCAATGAACGAAATCAAAGACCTAAATTGTTGAAGAGACACACTCTTTTCATAGATTGGAAGACTTAACAGGGTAAAGATGTCAATTCTTTGTAAACTGATAGAGAGGTTAAATGCAATTCCTATCAACATCTCAGCGGGACATTCAAGATATACAAGATTCATCTAAAGTTTACAAGGAAAGGCAAAGGAGCTAGAATAGTTACAATGATTTTGAAAAGAAAAGTGTCAGAAATCACTCTATCAAATATTAAGACTCAGTATGTAGCATCAATATGCAAGACTGTGAGTTATTAAAGAAGGGATAGACACATAGGTTCAAGTAACAGAACAGACAACAAAGAAAGAGACCTGAAAACATATGCTCAACTAATTTTGAGAAACGTGCAAAATCAATTCAATAATGAAAGCCTAGCTTTTCAAGAAGTGATGGAGCAATTAGAAATGTGTATGACAAAAAACCAAAACCAAGACAGAAACTCTATACAAAAACAACCTCATAATTTTTAATAAAATTAATTCAAATAGATCATGAACTAAAATAAAACATAACCCTTAAATGTCTTAGCAAAAAATAAAAATAAAACTTTTTCAAGATTCAAGGCTAGGCAAAGAAGTCTTAGATTTGATGCCAACCATATGGATATTAATATGAAAAGCTGACAAAAAGTAGATCTCATTAATATTAAAAAATTTCTCTCAAAAAATATCTGTTAAGAAGATTGAAAGACAATCAAAAGACTGAGATAAATATTTGGAAAAGATATACCTGACAAAGGACTAGAGTCAAAAAAGTTTAAAAATTCAGAACTCAATAGAAAATAAATGAAATGAAAAGTGAAACAAATTAGAAAATGGGCAAAAACATGACAGAAATTGCACTGAAGAGCATATATGCATGGAAAATATGCACATTTAATGTTCAACATGATTAGAGTTAGAAATACGCAAATGAAAGTCACAATGTGCTATCACTACGTACTTGTTAAAAGGTTAAAATAAAAGATAGCAACACCACCAAAAACTAAAGAGAATATGACAGAAAATATGAAATAGTGCAGATACTTTGGAAAACATTTTGGCAGTTTCTTATAAAAGAAAAATCCTGACCACTGAATTACCGTATTACTTAGAAATCATACACTTTAAAATTTATCACAAAGAAATATAAATTTCTCTTCACACAAAAACCTATACACAATTGTTCACAGCAACTTTATTTGAAATAATAAAAACTAGAATTAGTTCTGTTGTCCTTTAGCATTAAGAAAGAAGAAACTGTTTACGCAAGCAATAGTTTGAATGAAATTAACTGAGTGAAAAAAGACAATGCCTCAATGTCATACACAATATGATCCCACTTATATGTAATATTTGAAATGACAAATATTAGAAGTTGAGGACCAATTAATGTTGGACAGGGGTTAATAATTGGGGCTAGGTGCCAAAGGGATGTGTGTGATCATATAGTGGCAATATAAGGACTCGTGCTCGTGAAGTTGTTCAGCATCTTGATTTTGGTGACGAATACATGAACTTATACATTTGATAACATTGTATGGAACAAAATATACAAGTATGCACACACAGGCACACACAGACACATACACACACACACACACACACACTCCTGGGAAAATCTGCATAATGTCAACACATAGCCCCCTTTCATTTTTCAGGGGTTATATTCCAAAACCTCCAGTAGATACTTGAAACCGCAGATAGTACCAAACCTGATTTCTGTTAATTAAAACACATTTTGTTCATGTCTTCCACCAAACATTTAATGCCTTTCCATCTTAACTAAGCATATATCATACACTGTGGCATTAACTACTGCAGTCTGAGGTGCAACAACAAAACTAGCATAAGTTTCTTTGTCCTTCTTCATAATTTCATACATAAAAGACTAGATCTTATGAACCTCAGCATATAATTTTTTTTTTTTTTTTTTTAGTGACAGAGTCTCCCTCTGTTGCCAGGTGCCAAGCTGGAGTGCAGTGGCGTGATCTCGGCTCACTGCAACCTCCGCCTCCCAGGTTCAAGCGATTCTCCTGCCTCAGCCTACCAAGTAGCTGGGACTACAGGTGTGCGCCACTATGCCCAGCTAATTTTTGTATTTTTTAGTAGAGACGGGGTTTCACCATGTTGGCCAGGATGGTCTCGATCTCCTGACCTCATGATCCGCCCGCCTCAGCCTCCCAAAGTGCTGGGATTACAGGCATGAGCCACCGTGCCGGCCTTTTTTTTTTTAATTTCCTTATTAAGTTGAGAACTTTCTCCTTTTCATTTTGAGGGAGCACTTTATGGCTTCTTTTTTTTTAATATCCAAATTGCCAGTGACACTATTCTTGTATTTTGGGGCCATTATGAATTAAAATAAGAGTGACTTGAAATAAAGAACTGAGATACCATAACAAACAGCACATCTGATAACCGAGCCACTCCTAAGTGACTAATTAGACTCATTAGCAGGCAATGTATACAGCTTGGATGCACTGTACACCCAAGGAGGGTTCATGTCCCTGGCAAGTCAGAAGGGGACTGCATAAGATTTCATCACACTACCCAGGATGACCTTCAATTTAACTTCTAAATTGTTTATTTCTGTAATTTTCCATTTAATATTTTCAGACCACAGTTTACCATAGGTAACTGAAATCCTACAAAACAAAACTGTGGATAAACAAAACTATATTTTTGTTGTTATATTATACAATAATATTGCAAAAATTGTACCACCGAACTAGGTGTTATTGAATATCTCTCTGTTTTACTTCTGTCAACTGCATGTAAATTTACAGTGATTTAGTACAATTTTCAGGAAAGAAACAAGAATACAAATAAAAATATTAATATATTCAATACTATAAGATAATTTACTACTCTATCTTTATGCACACACATAAGCATACGCACACACAAGAAATGTAGATAACTTTGTTAAGGTTTTATTATTATGATACATAATATAAATGTTTTTCTGGTTAAGCATAGACCACATCTCTTAAGTCTACATTTTATAAAATAAAAATTGGGCCAGGTGCAGTGGCTGATGCCTATAATTCCAGCACTTTGGCAGGCTGAGGTGGGTGGATCGTGTGAGGTGAGGAGTTCGAGAACAGCCTGGCCAACATGGCGAAACACTGTCTTTACTAAAAATACAAAAATTAGCCGGACATAGCCGCACGCACATGTAATCCCAGCTACTTGGGAAGCTGAAGCAGGAGAATTGCTTGAACTGGGGAGGCAGAGGTTGCAGTGAACTGACATTGCACCAGTGCACTCCAACCTGGGTGACAGAGCCAGACTCCAGCTCAATCAATCAATCAATCAATATTGGAGGAACCTTATTAACTTTGCAAAAGTTTCCTTCACTCTTCTATTTTTCAAACTATTTCAGCTGTCATTTTTTAAGGTAGATAAATTTACATTTTTTGAAGCCATAATGGCATTTTCTACAATTTATTCATAGGTAAATTTGAAAAGTAGTGTGTAAAGAATAATTTAACCATTAAGTCATAGAATACTTGACTATGGCTTAAACAAGCAAACCATAACTCATCTATTTGTTTGTATAATGAGAATGGTGCATAGTTTAGCTACTTTGGTTTTAAATTAAAGGCAATAGGAATTTATTAAAACATTTTAGAATATAAATAAATTATTAAAAACTTAAACATTTTCACTATGATATAGGGTAGGGATGTTTTATTTTTTTATATAGCTCATTCCTTGTCTTGTTGAGAGGAGATAAAAATTTTGTTCAATCTTAATATGTATTTTTTCTTCAGATTTCTGTTACAATTTTGTATTTGTAATTTTCAAGTGAGTTCTACTACAATATGCCTAGATATAGTTATGTTTTAATTATTACACATCCTGTTTAGGATATGCACACATTGTACAAAATTGGTTTTGTGATGGTTTCCAGCATTTTCTTTTCTTTCTTTTTATTGAGAAAGAGTCTTGCTCTATCACAAGGTTGGAGTGCAGTGGCACAATCTCAGCTCACTGCAACCTCCATCTCCTGAGTTTAAGCAATTCTTCTGCCTCAACCTCACCAGTAGCTGGGATTACAGGCGTGCCCCACCACACCCAACTAATTTTTGTAATTTTAGTAGAGACAGGGTTTCACCATATTGGTCAGGCTGGTCTTGAACTCCTGACCTTGTGATTCATCTGCATTGGCCTCCCAAAGTGCAGGGATTACAGGTGTGAGCCAACATGCTTGGCCCCATCTTCTTTAATAATAAGCTACTGTCTTTTAGAATATCATTTATTTCACATTATTTCTTAGCTTTCCCCTTTAGAAATCCACTTACATATATGTTAGATTTTTACCTGATTGATAGGGTTTGGCTGTGTCCCCACCCAAATCTCAACTTGAATTGTATCGCCAGAATTCCAACAAGTTGTGGGAGAGAACCAGGGAGAGGTAATTGAATCATGGGGGCCAGTCTTCCCTGTGCTATTCTTATGATAGTGAATCCCTCTCATGAGATCTGATGGGTTTATCAGGGGTTTCCACTTCTGCTTCTTCCTCAATTTTCTCTTGCTGCCACCATGTAAGAGTTCCTTTCACGTCCTGCTATGATGCTGTGCCTCCAGCCATGTGGAACTGCAAGTCCAATTAAACCTCTTGTTCTCAGTTTTGAGTATGTCTTTATCTGCAGTGTGAAAATGGACTAATACAGTAAATTGGTACCAGTAGAGTGAGGTGTTGCTGAAAAGATATCTGAATATGTAGAAGCAACTTTGGAACTGGGTAACAGGCAGAGGTTGGAACAGTCTCCTCGGACTTCTTGAGTGGCTTTGACAAAAATGTTGATGGTGATATAAGCAATGAAGTCCAGACTGAGGTGGTCTCAGAAGGAGATGAGAAACTTGTTTGGAACTAGAGCAAAGGTGACTTTTGTTATGTTTTAGCAAAGAGGCTGGTGGTATTTTGGCCCTACACTAGAGATTTGTGGAACTTTGAACTTACGAGAGATGATTTAGGGTATCTGGCAGAATAAATTTCTCAGCAGCAAATCATTGAAAATTTGACTTGGGTGCCGTTGAAAGCATTCCATTTTAAAAAGGAAGCAGAGCATAAAAGTGCAGAAAATTTGCAGCCTGACAGCAGTAGAAAAGAAAAACACATTTTTTTTTAGGAGAAATTCAAGCTGGCTGCAGAAATTTGCATAAGTAGCAAGGAACCTAACGTTAATCCCCCAACACCATATGGAAAATGTCTCCAGGCCATGTCAGAGACATTCACGGCAGCCCCTCCCATCACAAGCCCAGGGGCCCAGGAGGAAAAAGTAGTTTCATGGGCTGCACCAAGGGTCCCCATGCTGTGGGCAGTTTAGGGACTTGGTCACCTGCATCACAGCTGCTCCAGCCATGGCTGAAGAGGGCCAACATAGAGCTCAGGCTGTGGCTTCAGAGGGTGCAAGCCCCAAGCCTTGACAGCTTCCACATGGTGTTGAGCCTGCAGGTGCACAGAAGTCAAGAATTCAGGTTTAGGAACCTCCACTTTGATTTCAGAAGATGTATGAAAACACCTGGATGCCCAGGCAAAAGTTTGCTCCATGGTCAGGGCCCTCATGGAGAACTTCTGCTAGGGCAGTGTGGAAGCAAAATGTGGGGTCAGAGCCTCCACATAGAGTCCCTAATGGAACACTGCCTAGTGGAGCTGTGAGGAGAGGGTCATCATCCTCCAAACTCCAGAATGGTAGATTCACAGACAGCTTGTACCATGTGGCTGGAAAAGCCGCAGACACTCAATGCTAGCCCTTGAAGGCAACCAGGAGAAATGCTGTATCCTGTAAAACCATGGGTGGAGCTGTCCAAGACCATGAGAACTCAACTCGTGCATCAGCATGACCTGGATGTGAGACCTGGAGTCAAAGGAGATCATTATAGAGCTTTCAAATGTGACAGCCCTGCTGGATTTTGGACTTACGTGGGCCCTGTAACCCCTTTGTTTTGGCCAATTTCTCCCATTTGGAATGGCTGTATTTACCCAATCCCTGTACCCCCATTGTATCTAGGAAGTAACTAGCTTGGTTTTGATTTTACAGGGTCATAGGCAGAGGGGTCTTGCCTTGTCTCAGATGACACTTTGGACTGTGGACTTTTGGGTTAATGCTGAAATAAGTTAAGACTTTGGGGGACTGTTGGGAAGGCATAATTGGTTTGAAATGTGATGATATGAGATTTGGAGGGGGGACAGACTGAAATGATATGGGTTGGCTGTTTTCCCACCCAAATCTCAACTTGAATTGTATCTCCCAGAATTCCCATGTGTTGTGGGAGGGACCTCCATGCTGAGGTAAATGAATCATGGGGGCTGTGCTATACCTGTGATAGTGAATACATCTCATGAGCTCTTATGGGTTTATCAGGGGTTTCTGCTTTTGCTTCTTTCTCATTTTTCTCTTGGCACCACCATGTAAGAAGTGACTTTCTCCTCCCATCATGATTCTCAGGCCTCCCCAGCCATGTGTAACTGGAAGTCCAATTAAACCTCTTATTGTTCCCAGTTTCAGGTATGTCTTTATCAGCAGTGTGAAAATAGACCAATACACTGATTCTCATATGACTTTTATGGTATTTTATGTATTTTACATCTATTATCTTTAGTGTTAAGTGTTTATTTCTTTTCAGATCTACTTTTCTCTTTAACTGCTCCATTGATACATTGTTTTGTAAGTTCACTTTCTCTTGAGTTTCAAAAAAATATTCTTAGACTTTTAATTTATTTAATATATTAATTATATCTATTTTTATGTTTGTGTAGGTAACTCCAGTATCTATAATTGTGAGTGATTTATTTTGTCTACTTTTTTTTTCTATTACTTTGCCATCCATGTGTCTTTTATTTTTTATAATTTTTATTGTTTTGGTTGAGTGACAAATGTAGTACATGAAGAATCATAAGAATTGGATAGGGGTATAGGTTGTTCTCTTCCTCTGAAGAGAGTCCAGTTTTGTTCAGGAAGGTGACAGTAATATAATGATTAGAATTTGTAGTTTGGTCACTTGGCTGTTGTTACTGGTTCTGGTATGTACTTTTGGTATTTTAAGTGAAATCTTTCTGTCTTATTTGGAACCTCTCTTCCTTTGTGATTCCTTGAACCACCATTTTGTCTGGTACAGCATGTAAATTGATCTAATGCTCCCTTTGGCTTCTCAGCTTCTCACCCATGAATTCTAGAATTACCAGATGCCTCGTGAGGAAAAGTGGGGCCAGCTGGTGTGTTTACTTCCTGTGCCTCCCTTTTCCTCCTGATCTTGTCCCACACATTCTTCCTGCCTTGCTAAAGCTACGATGCCTTCAAACAGTTTTTGTTTGTTTTTTTTTTTGTATTTGAATAGACTGCCTAATTAGGTATAGGTTTTCAATGGGAAATGTGGTCTAGAATAAACTGGTCTACCATTATTACAAGTCACAATATCCCCGATGAACTTTAGAGGGCAAGGTAAAAGTATTAGGAGTGTTAAAAAATATTCATGACATTTACTAAAGAACAGGAAGTCACAGTTCTTGTAGGGGAATTATTGTGATAGGTATAGAGACTATTGCACTGGTAATGAGGTTTTGAACTAGAGAAGAGAAACTGGGCTAAAGTTAAATCAAAACAAAGGGGGGATTTTATAGCCAAAAAGAAGGGTCAGACTTGGTGAGTGAAAATCACTAAGAGAAAACATGAGGGGTAAGAGGAATTTCTGGTTTAAATGACCTAACAGGAGTCTGTCCAAAGGTAGCCCAGGATGAGCAGTTATTATCTGGGGAATGGTTTAGGATAATGATATGGATAGCCATGTGGAACTGTAAGTCAGCAAAATCTCTTTCCCTTATGAATTGCCCAGTCTTGAGTATTTCTTTACAGCAATGTGAAAACAGAGAAATATAGAAAATTGGTACAGGCAGAAAGGAGCACTATTATAACAATGCCTAAATATGTGGAAGCAACTTTGGAAGTGGGTAATGGGCAGAGCCCAGAACAGTTTGGAAAGGTCAGAAGAAGACAGAAAGATGTGGGAAAATTTGGGACTTCTTAGAGACTTGTTGAATGGTTTTGACCAAAATGCTGATAGTAATATGGGCAATGAAGTCCAGGCTGAGGTGGTCTCAGATGGAGATGAGGAATTTCTTGGGAACTGGAGGAATGATCGCTCTTGCTATGCTTTAGTGAGGAGATTAGAGACGTTTTGCCCCCACCATAGAGATCTATGGAACTTTGACCTTGAGAGACATTATTTAGGATATTTGACAGAAGGAATTTCTAAGTAGCAAAGCATTCAAAATGTGACCTGGCTTTTTCTGAAATCTTACAGTCATGTACATTCACAAAGGGGATTTGAAATGGAAACTTACATTTAAAAGAGAAGCAGAGCATAAAAATTCAGAGAATTTGTAGCCTGACCCTGTGGTAGAAAAGAAAAAACTCATTTTCTGGGGGAGAAATTCAAGCCTGTTGCAGAAATTTGCATAAATAATGAGGAATCAAATTTTAATATTCAACACAATGGGGAAAATGTCTCCAGGGAGTCTGAGATATCTTTGCAGCAGCCCCTGCCATCACAGGCCCAGAGGCCTAGGAAAAGAAAAGTGGTTTCCTGGACCTGACCCAGGGCGCCACTGCTCTGTGCAGCCTCAGGACATGGCATGCTGCATCCCCACCACTCCAGCTCCAGCCTTGGCTAAAACGGGCCAACTTAAAGCTCAGGCCATGGATTCAAAGGTGCCAAGATCCAAGTCTTGGCGGCTTCCACATGGTATTGGGCCTGTGGGTGTACAGAAGTGTTGAGCTTTGCGAGCCTCTGTCTTGATTTCAGAGGATGTATAGAAATGCCTGAATGTCCAGTGAGAAGTCTGTGGAAGGGGCATAGTCCCCATGGAGAACCTCTGCTAGGACAATGTAGAGGGGGAAATGTGGCATTGGATCCCCCACACACAGTATTCAGTGAGGCATTGCCTAGTGGAGCTGTGAGAAAGGGCCACCATCCTCCAGACCCCAGAATGGTAGCTGACAGCTTGCACTGTGCTCCTGGAAATACCGCAGGCACTCAGCCTTAGGTGCTTTAACCTGAAGAGCCATGGTAGTGAAGCTGGCCAAAACCTTGGGAGCCCATCCTTGAATCAATCAATGTACCTAGATGTGAGACATGAAGTCAAAGGAGAATACTTTGGAGAGCTTTAAGATTTCATGACTGCCCAGCTAGGTTTTAGACTTGTGTGGGACTCCTGACCTCTTTGATTTGGACAATTTCTCCTACTCAGAATGGGAACATTTACCCAATGCTTCTACTCCCATTGTATCTTGGAAGTAACTAACTTGTTTTTGATTTTACAAGCTCTTAGGTAGAAGGGACTTCCCTTGTCTCAAATTAGACTTCAGACTTAAACTTTTAAATTAGTGCTGGTATGAATTAAGACTTTAGGGGACTGTTGGAAAGGCACGGTTGATTTTGTAGTGTGAGAAGGACTTGATAATTTGGAGGAGCCGAGGGTGGAAGGATGTGGTTTGCTCTGTGTCCCCACCCAAACCTCATCTTCAATGGTAATCTGCACAGACAGAAGGAGGGACATTGTGGGAGATGATGGGATAACGAGACTGGTTTCTTCCATGATGTTCTCCTGAAACTGTGAGTCAATTAAATCTCTTTTGTTTATAAATTGCCCAGTCTCCGGTATTTCTTTATAGCAGTGTGAGAAATGGACTAATACAGATGAGGAACCCCAGTAGTTCATAAAGTTGATAGATATTGAGGGTAAGAGATTCTGACTTAATCAATTTAGCAGAATTTTTGCTAAAATTGAGTTATGCAAAAGCAGACACAGAAGTCTAAAAGTTGAGGACTAGTCGGGAAGTAGTTCAGAGAAATCTGATTAAAGCTTGGTCAAGGAGAGATTTTCTATCATAGGATGCAGCTTAAAGGAACTCTATTCTATTCAGCTTATGAATTTAACATATATATTTAGGTTATTTCCATGTATATAAAATACTAATAAAGTTTACATAAATATACAGCACAAAGCAACACAAGTAAGATTTTTCTTCCAAAAACTATTATACAGTGCATCATGATATGTTATGGTATTGAAAATATATAATTAGTATTAAGAATAAAACAAAGATCAATATAATACTGATTATTGTTTAATTCAATAGATATAAATTTATATGTAATAATTATTCCATATCATTAATTAGGACCCTAATAGTTACAAAGTTATTTCAGATACATTGTAGTTGTCAGAATTATGAGATAATTCTACAAGATTTCTCACTTCCATATTGATGTGTATATCATACATAATCTTGATATTGTGAAAATGATAGATTTTACTCAAGAGTTTAGATTATGTTACCCAGAACAAATGATTTTTAGAAAGGGAGATGCTTGTTGGCCTGATCTAATCACAGGAACTCATGTTAATCACAAGAAAGTCTCCGCATGCTATTGCTAGTTTGAAGATGGAGTGGGTCAAAGCTCAAGGGAGGTTAGCAGCTTCTAGAAGTGATATCCAGCAGTGAAACAGGGCTTCCATACTATTGCCACAGGAACTGAAATGTGCCAACATAATGAATGAACTTGGAGGCAGATTTTTCCCCTAGGTTCTGCATGAGCACTTGACCTTAATTTTAGCCTCGTCATCCACTGAACCCAGAACCAGGCACATGATGTTTGACTTTTGAGCCACATAACTGTGAACTAATAGATTGATAATATTTTAAGCCATTACATTTGCAGTGATTTGTTATACTGCAGTACAAACTAAACCATATATGATCATATTTGATGTTCTTTAAAAAATTGCAGTAAAACTATGACAAGGGTTGTTGTTATAGAAATTAGGGCAAGATTAAATATCTAGTCTTCATTGCTCAGAATTCTTATCTGTTTCTTCTTTACAAATGGCTAAGTCCATGTACTTGGGACTAAAACTCAGCGACCAGCTATATTTATTTCTCTGGTCTGATATGCACAATTTATTTAATGAATAGTGCTTTGAGATGATCTTGTTCAGATGGACACATGAATTTAGGATTTGCTTGTGCCATATTTTGGTTGTATTACTAGGCACTCTGTCACAAAACTTACAGCAGTTTTATATTGAACTTTGTTTTATTCTTAATACTAAGAATAGACCCCATGAAGTCTCTGTCCATGACCAAAAACTCTAGATTATTTCAGTAGTGATCTCAAAATGATCAATGACCACAGAGAGGAAAGCTGTAAAACTGGAAAACTCAAACCCAAGACTATGGATTCAAATAACATTCTGTTACAATGCAATGTTGGGAAAAATATAAACATATTAAAATGAATAGAGAAAGAATCCAAAGCACTACGTGAAAAGTTGATAAGAACACTGAATTAATTTTGAAGTCATCAGAGATATCAGTTCTATTTGGGCCAAAATGTTTTTGAACAGTTTTAAAATAAATTTTTGTAAACACTTGTAAAAAGTGATATATGAATAAGAGTTTAGGATATAGAACTTTAGAATATATCAAATGTAAAGCATTTCTCTACTTCTTTTAATGTAGAATAGCAATATTCTATTTAATTTGGTAATAGTCTCAAAATAATTTTAACTAATATATTCTGTTTTTTCTACAGATGAGGAATTAATGACTATTTTGATAGCAACACTTAAAAACACATTTCTCTCTTTTTTGTATTAAAATATAGTTCTTATTTAAATAATTTGTATCTTTCAAATATTAACTCCCACAATATCACTGTAATGCTGGCAGTTGTAACATCTTATAATGTTAATAAAACAAACCTTATACACTTCCCTGCAAGGTAAAAATATATTTAAAATAACTGGCCTATGTAATTCATGTATGAGAGTTTTGGAATAACTTAAGTATCTTTATTTTATAGGAAACTATTAAGATAGCTGGAATTCATTGCTTTTATTCTTCTGCATGACATGACACTGAAAGCAATTAACGATAGATTTACATACTTGTCAATAAACATTTAACACTTTTAAATTATATTTTAATATAAATAATGACTCATTTTCATAATATGAGTTCATTAACAGGTAGATTAGTAGCTTCCCATGTGAAATATTATTTTAAAAATTTTAAAATCCAGCATTTTTACTTCATTGACTGTGAATATACACATACTAGTTCTGCCTATTTAACTAATGCTATATGTATGAGAAAATATTAGCATGTCTTCACTATCAGGATCTTTAAAGTTTATCTTTCCCAGCTTATTCTCAAAATGATAAATAATTGCACATAAGCAGTAAGTGGATTCCTAATGGATAAAATGCAGTTACTCTGTAAATGCAAATTTTTAAAAAAATTATTCACAAATGTCATACATTCATTAGAAGTTGTCCAAATATAAATAAAAATCTAGAGTATAAACTCAATTATTAATGTCTTAAAAATGATGAGAGAAAAAGTGAGAGATCGTGGGAAAATTGCATTTCTTGAAATGTCTCACAATTTATATGCAAGATTTAATGCAGTGCTTCATTCCATGTATTTTCACTCTCTCAAGGTAGTTTTAACTAAGTCAGCTTTAAAATTTTACTAATTAGTGGCCATTTCTCAGTAGTATAATGGTAATTGTATTCTTTATCATGTAACACCTAGTGATGTGAAAAGCAGAAAATTTGACCTAAATTATTGCTAATTGTTTTTCAACCAGTCAAAAGGTGGCTGTTGGTTGGGGAAAACTGTTTCACATCTGTAATCCCAACACTTTGAGAGGTTAAGGTAGTAGTAGGAATGCTTGACCAGAGCAGGTCAAGGCTGCAGTGAGCCAAGATCACATCACTACACTCCAGCCTACGTGACAGAGTGAGCCCCATATCAAAAAAATAAAATAAATAACTCTATAAGCAAACAAATAAATAAACAAATGGCCATTGTTGGTTAGTAGTACAGATTTATAAAACTTTTCACTATTTCTCCAAACAAAATACGTGAACTTAGCTCATTAGATAATATACTTAGAGGGAAGATAACATAAAAGTCCAAACTAATTTCATATTATTACAGAAGCAAGCAATAACTTCTTGCAATACAGGGAGGTCCTTGAGGTTAGTGTCCCTGAAAATAGAAACTTTAAGTGGAGTACCTACTCAATCTCCTTATTTTCTAGTCATTGAGAAGACACTAGATTGATTTCCCTGGAAGCCTGGAGCATCCAAAAAAAAATTACACTGAAAGTCAAGTATTTGAATTTGGGTAAATGGATATTGTCAGAGCAGATGGAAGCTAACTAACTATCCTGAATATATATGCATCCAATACAGGAGCATCCAGATACATAAAGAAAGCTCTTAATGACCTACAAAGAGACTTAGACTCCCACACAATAATAGTGGGAGACTTAACACTCCACTGTCAATATTAGACAGATCAACTTGACAGAAAATTAACAAGGATATCCAGGACTTGAACTCAGATCTGGACTAAGCAGACCTAATAAATATACATCTACGGAACTCTCCACCACAAATCCACAGAATATACATTCTTCTCAGCACCACATCACACTTACTCTAAAACTGACTACATAATTGGAAGTAAATCACTCCTCAGCAAATGCAAAAGAAAGGAAATCATAACAAACAGTCTCTCAGACCACAGTGCAATCAAATTAGAACTCAGGATTAGAAAATTTACTCAAAATCACACAACTGCATGGAAACTGAACCATCTGTTCTTGAATGACTACTGGATAAACAATGAAATGAAGGCAGAAATAAAGATGTTCTTCAAAACCAATGAGAATGAAGACACAACGTACCAGAATCTCTGGGACACATTTAAAGCAGTGTCTAGAGGGAAATTTATAGCACTAAATGCCCACATAAGAAGCGAGGAAAGATCTAAAATCGACACTAATGTCATGATTAAAAGAAATAGAGGAGCAACATCAAACAAATTCAAAAGCCAGCAGAAGACAATATAACTAAGATCATAGCAGAATTAAAGGAGACAGAGACACAGAAAACCATCCAAAAAAATCAATGAATCCAGGAGCTGGTTTTTTGAAAAGATGAACACAATAGATAGACTGCTAGCCAGACTAATAACAAAGAAAAGAGAGATGTAAATAGACGCAATTAAAAGTGATAAAGGGGATATTACCACTGATTCCACAGAAATATGAACTACCATCAGAGATTACTACAAACATCTCTAGGGAAATAAACCATTAAATCTAGAAGAAATGGATAAATTCCTGGATCCTTACAGCCTCCCATGACTAAACCAGGAAGAAGTTGAACCCCTGAATAGAGAAATAACAAAGTCTCAAGTTGAGGCAGCAATTAATAGCCTGCCAACCAAAAGAAGTCCAGGACCATACTGGTTCATAGCCGAATTCTACCAGAGGTACAATTAGGCACTGGCACCATTCCTTCTGAAACTATTCCAAACAATACAAAAAGAGGAAATCCTCCCAAACTCATTTTATGAGACCAACATCATCCTGATACCAAAACCTGGCAGAGACATAATTAAAAAAGAAAATCCCAGGCCAATATCTATGATGAACATTGATGCAAAAATCCTCAATAAAATTCTGGAAAACTGAATCCAACAGCAAATCAAAAAGCTTATTCACCACGATCAAGTAGGCCTAATCCTGGGTATGCAAGGCTGGTTCCACATTTGCAAATCTATAAACGTAATACATCACATAAACAGAACCAAAGACAAAAACCACATGATTATGATTATCTCAATAGATGCAGAGAAGACCTTCAACAAAATTCAACAGCTTTTATGCTAAAATCTCTCAATAACCTAGATACCAATGAAACATATCTCAAAATAATAAAAGCTATTTATGAAAACCCACAGCCAATAGCATACTGAATAGGAAAAAACTGGAAGCATTCCCTTTGAAAACTGGCACTGGACAAGGATACCCTCTCTCACCATTCCTATTCAACATAGTATTGGAAGTTCTAGCCAGGACAATCAGGCAAGAAAAAGAAATAAAGTGTATTCAATTAGGGAAAGAGGAAGTCAAATTATCTCTATTTGCAGACAACACTATTGTGTATTTAGAAGAAGCCCATCCTCTCAGCACAAAATTTCCTTAAGCTGATGAGCAACTTCAGCAAAATCTCAGGATACAAAATCAATGTGCAAAAGTCACAAGCATTCCTATACACCAATAACTGACAAACAGCCAAATCATGAGTGAACTCCCAGCCTCAATTGCTACAAAGAGAATAAAATATCTAGGAATACAACTAACAAGATATGTGAAGGACCTTTTCAAGGAGACTACAAACCACTGCTCAAGGAACTAAGATAGAACACAAACAGATGGAAAAACATTCCATACTCTTGGTTAGGAAGAATCAATATCATGAAAATGGCCATACTGACCAATGTAATTTTAGATTCAATGCTATCCCTGTCAAACTACCATTGACTTTCTTCACAGAATTGGAAAAAACCACCTTAAACATCATATAGAACCAAAAGAGAGCCTACATAAACAAGACAATTCTAAGCAAAAAAAAAAAAAAAAAACAAAGCTGGAGGCATCATACTACCTAACTTTAAACTATACTACAAGGCTACAGTAATCAAAATAGCATGGTACTGGTACCAAAAGAGAGATATAGACCAGTGGAACAGAACAGAGGCCTCAGAAGTAACACCACACATCTACAACCATCTGATCTTTGACAAATCTGACAAAAACAAGCAATGGGGAAAGGATTCCCTATTTACTAAATGGTGTTGGGAAAACTCGCAACCCATATGCAAAAAGCCAATACTGGACCCTTTCTTAAATCTTATACAAAAATTAACTTCAGATGGATTACAGACTTAAATGTATGACCTAAAACTGTAAAAACCCTAGAATAAAACTTAGGCAATACCATTCAGGACATAGACTTAGGCAAGGACTTAACACCAAAAGCAATGGCAATGAAAGCCAAAATAGACAAATGGGATTTAATTAAACTTAAGAGCTTCTGCACAGCAAAATAAACTATTATTAGAGTGAACTGGCAACCAACAGAATGGGAAAATATTTTTGCAATCTATCCATCTGACAAAAGACTAACAACCAGAATCTACAAAGAACTTAAACAAATTTGTAAGAGAAAACAACCCCATCAAAAAGTGGGCAAAGGATATGATCAGACATTTTTCAAAAGAAGACATTTATGCAGCCAACAAACTTTTGAAAAAAACCTCGTCATCACTGGTAATTAGAGAAATGCAAGTCGAAACCACATTGAGATAACATCTCATGCCAGTTAGAATGATGAATAATAAAAAATCAGGACACAACAGATGCTGAAGAGGATGTGGAGAAATAGGAACACTTTTACACTTAAATTAGATCAAACATTGTGGAAGATAGTGTGGTGATTCCTCAAAGATCTAGAAATAGAAATGCCATTTGACCCAACAATCCCATTACTGAGTATATACCCAAAGAAGTATACAACATTCTGTTATAAAAACACATGCACACTTATGTTTATTGTGCCACTGTTCATAATAGCAAAGACTTGGAACCAACCCAAATGCCCATCAATGATAGACTGGATAAAGAAAATGTAGCACATATACACTATGGAATACTATGCAGCCATAAAAAAAGATGAGTTAATGTCCTTTGCAGGGACATGGATGAAGCTGGAAACCATCATTCTCAGCAAACTGACACAAGAACAGAAAATCAAACAGCATGTTCTCACTCATAAGTGGTTGTTGCACACTCAGAACACATGGAAACAGGGAGGGGAACATCACACAACGGGGCCTGTTCAGGGGTAGGAGGGCTAGGGGAAGGATATCAGGGGGTGTGGGGAGTGGGGGAGGAAAAAATGTTAGGAGAAATAACTAATGTAGTTGATGGGGGGGATGGATGCAGCAAACCACCATGGCATGTGTATACATATGTAACAAATCTGCATGATCTGCACATGTACCCTAGAACTTAAAATATAATAATAAAAAAAGAAAGATTAAAAAAAAGAAACAAATTTGTGGGTTCATTTTGGTCAAATGTTCATAAACATGAGAATTCCACGTGACTTATTAAAATGACCTTGGGGGAATTCACATAAACTTACTGAGTCAGCTTTCTTTTATATAGCATGGATAAAAATATTAGGTATATAAATATACTAGGAGATAAAAATGAGACATATATTTTTAAATGCCTTTGCAATTTAAGTTCAATTTAGACCAGATGACCAGGTGAGCATGCAATAACTTTACTTTATAATAAACATCAAATGTTTGGTTGGACAATAACTAATCTTGACAATCAACAAATGAAAAAAAAATAATTTCAGAAACTCGACTTACACAAACATACAAATAAAGACACATACATATTCATGTATTTAATTTTTGTTCTGGTGTTATGTATTTAGTTAAAAAGCTAGATAGTTCTTTGTGCATGAAGCTACCATTTCTCCCTCTGCTCCATTTGCCAGAATTCTTGCTGCATATATGCCCTGAATTTAATGAGCTAAGGGTTTAAGAAAAAATAAATATTGAGGTAAAATCTGATATTATGCATAACACAGTTGGATGCATCCACTTATTATTTTCATTTATTTCTACTGCTTAGTCAAGAAATTGTTACATGTAAGTTAGGTAAAGTCCTCAGACAACCTTAACCCAAAGGGAAATGTATTATCATTTGTATCCTTTAAATGCAGGAGTTAGTTGTTGGCATGACTGAGACATAATGACTCTAACAAAGGTGTGAATTTCTAAAATTTTATGTCTGAGTAATTTTTTTCTCTAAGAATAAAATTAATTAATTTGTTTTTATGTGTGTTTTTTTGCCTGCTTATTTATTTTCAGTCTTGAGTGAGCTAGGGAACATTTTTTCAGATATCCCAAGCTTTCCACATTCTCATGACTTGAGATTTCAGAAGATGCCTCCAGTGTTACGTCAAATTATGGAAAACACAAATGCACTTGTTTTGTGATACATGGCAATCCTTTAACCAATAATTTTGTAATTATATGTGTTGTCCCACTGGGTCACATGCTAATCACTATGGGCATTGGGATGTGTGAATACACCTGATAAATATCTCCTCTCACAACATAGATTGGGACATATGTAATTCTCCAAATGTCAGGCAAAAAAGGTTTTTTTTTAACCACCAGAAAATTAAAGCTGATGCAAGTCAACAAAAACATCAAATGTGTATCTTTATGTACTCTTTGGCTATGAAGCGTACACATCTGCCATTTTCCTTGACATGTAATTTGAAAAGGAAATTGCTACATACAACCAGGAAAAGTAATTGAAAGGCAGTATTGCATTGACACTGACCCATCAGAAAGGACGCCATCTAGAAACAATATTTTGTCATAAGGTATATTGACGACATATCACTAGACAAATAAATCTCAATGTCCTTCGCTTGCTGAAAAACACACAAACTGAGTCTTATCAGGGTGTGCCTTTCGGTTTTGATTAATTTCAGCAACCAACAAATAACAGACAGCTACAACTACTATCAAAATGTTTGCTGCAATGCAGTATTAGAACAAAAAATAGGATATTAAAATAGAATTTCATATTTGGAAAAGTCCAAGTTCAGCAGTTATATGAGATTTTATTTCAAATTATATACCATATCATAATGGACAAACACTGCAAGCACAGCTTGATGTTGTAGCAAATTGATTTCATTGGTCAGACTATTTGACTGCTCACAGTTTTTTTCTCAGAAACTCTCAATCTTTCTATCCAATTGGCATGTGTATTTCACATCTCCCATTTGTGCCTCCTGATCCATTTCACATTTGTCACTCTGCTTTCTGCTCTACTAAGTTCAAGGTTACTATCTTATCTCTTGCAGTGCCAATATACCTCTTTCAGGTTGAATTGTTATGCCTCAAAATCTATGCTGTCAGTCCTAATCCCAAGGACCTATACATGTGATGTTATTTTTAAAATCGTTTCTTTGTCGATGTTATCAAATTAAGATGAGATCATAATCAGACAAAGGTGAACTCTTATTCAAATGACTGTTGTGCTTATAAGAAGAAAGAAATTTGAAGACATGCAGAGATACAGAGGAGAAACAGATAGGGGAAAATACCAAGTCAGAATGGAGACAGATATAGGAGTAAAGTAGCTACAAGTCAATGAATACTATGGATTTTGAGAACCGTTACAAGCCAGGAGAGAGTCATGGATTGATTCTCCAATAGAGTATCCACAAAGAATCACCTCTACTGATGTCTTGATTTTGACATCAAGCCTCCAGAACTGTGAGACAATAAATTCTCATTCTTTCATACCATCCCATGGTGGTAAATTTTTATGGCCTGGGAAACTAATACAGCAAACAACCTTTGGAAACAGTCCTTGGATTACTTCCACTGAGAAAGAGGCAAGGTATCCGATTATCTTTCAGGAAGAGCCCAGAATTGAGGTCACATACTATCCTGAGACTATTATCCATAGCCTATGACTTGCAGTCATTTACTAGGTGACTGTCTTCTGCAGAATAATATAAGTAATATAATAATAATAATTTATATCAAGGGTCCTAAGCCCCCAGGGCATGAGTCCAGAACCATCTATAGCATGCTGGGAACCGGGTCACATAGCAGGAGGTACACCACAAGAGAGCATTACCCTCTGAGCTCTGCCTTGTCAGATCAGCAATGGCATTAGAGTCTCATAGAAGCGCAAACCCTATTGTTAATTGCACGTGCAAGGGACCTAGGTTGTGCATACTCCTTATGAGAAACTAATGCCTAATGATATGGTCCATGGAAAAATTATCTTCCATGAAATCAGTCATTTATGCCAAAAATATTGAGGACTGATGATTTAGATTCTAAGTAACAAAAATTGAGGATATTATATACTTACTTTGAGCTTTTGTTGATCTTCAGATAGTGGTCCACCAGTCATAGAAGTTGTAAATGAAGTCTTAGCCCAAGTTTCTTCTAACGGTGGGCCCAATGTGAGTACTGAATCATTCTATAGTGGTTTCTTCCATCTCACAATAGGTAGCCAGGATAGATACACTTAGCAACTGGAAGAATTTGCACACTGGTGCCTAACCTATGGAATGATATCACTGACAGGAGTCATAGCACACAGATAGGACTAGTTAGAAGCTTCTGGAAATGTTCACACCCCTACAAAGAGACTGAGGCATAGTAGTATTGCATCCTGGAGTGAAATGTAGAGATTACTGTTACTATGAAAGACTTGAGAGATTCACAGCTGATATTCACTGTCTTATCTCCATTTAAATCTTTTAATTCTTGCTAAATCCAGATAAATTATAGAAAATTACCATTATCCCATTCATAGGTGGTGATGCTAATCATGGCACCTGCTCCAGAAGTGTTGTCTTTATTGAAGGAATGAAAATCTTGGCATCTATTATGGAACTTATTTTATTTCTATAAGTTAGGAAAGAATAACAGTTTATGCTAGGCTAAGATCGTGCTTGATGTCCTGCCACAGAGCTATGTCAATTACCTTCTCTTTGTCACAGTAAAGTTGAGAAGTGAGTTGATTATCTCAGTCATCTGAATTCCAAGGGTCAATGGGTGTCCTTTTTAAGTAAGAGACTTCCTGCAAGTCTTGGTTTGTGTCCTTGGATTTTGGAGGAAACATATATTACAATTGGCTATGCTGCTTAACACATTTATCAGGTAACCCATAAGGCTGCCAATGTTGAGTGGGTCTTGGAGCAAAAGACCTCTCTGCATCAGGTTCAAGCTGTGGTGCAAGCTGTCCTGCTTTGTGATCCATCAAATCAAATAGTATTAGAAGTGTCAGTGGCACTGATAAATTCTGTATAGAGTCTTGGGTGAGCCCCATTTAGAGAATCACAGCATGGATTGTAGTGTTTTGGAAGAATGCCAAGTTTCTGATTGAACATGAGCCCTGGTAAAAGCTAAGCTCCTGACTAGGGCACACCAAGTGACTATGAATCTCTAATCAGTCCTCATAAGCCTAGTGTATAAGGTAAATTAACCTGTAAAATTACATGTATGTAGTTGTACTCAAATTTAAGATTGAATATACATATAATTTGCATTCTACTTTAAACATGACTTTGAAAACTTAGGTCCTGAGAGTACAGGTCAACTGTATAAGAAGATGGTTCAGACCCCCATGTACTGTTATAACTGCTTTGCTACCTTTCTCTCTCTCAATTTATAACCAGAGTCTCATGGGAAATAGCCTATGGCCTGTGCTTGTTTACAGTTGGATGTAATTTATTTTCCACATACAGCTGAACGTGTGTGGCTGCTGCACTATGACATGACTCAGATTGCCCTGAATGACTTTAGTGACAGGAAATCCTTCCAAAAAGCAGATACTTAGGTGAAATTTCCTGTCCACTTTGTGTGGAAGTATAGATGACTGGAAATATGAATGCATACAGGTAGGCATCCTGGTTAGTAACCATTAAGTTGGGGCAGCTTGAGTAGAATTTGAAAAAAAAATAAAAAATATAATGTAGCAAAGACATCTCTGAGAAAATAAGTATGTTGGTGTTACTCTTTGAGTGGGCACATGTAGACCTATTTATGGTCAATATATATACCTACCAAGAGGCAACTATGGTGAAAGATCATGAGCTCAAATACCTAGACTTCTCTACAGGATTTATCTGCATAATTTTGCTGAGTATAAAACCTGTAAGCATTACAGGCCAATGCTATTACCCTGATATGGCATCATTAAGATGGAGTGACCAACTTTATATATAGTGTTAGCTTGATGGCGTCTTTTCTATTTTGAAATGAATAGTGTTGCTTTTCTCATGGGAATGGAAACATACTCTGGATATACATTTCCTTCCCAGACTACAGCACCTCTGCCAGCATTGCTAGGGCAGGTGGATCACCAGAGGTCAGGAGTTCGAGACCAGCTTGGCCAACATGGTGAAACTCTGTCTCCACTAAAAATACAAAAAATAGCCTGCTGTGATGGCAGGCACCTATAATCCCAGCTATTTGAGAGTCTGTGCAGGAGAATTGCTTGAACCTGGGAGGCAAAGGTTGCAGTGAGCCAAGATCGTATCATTACACTCCAGTCTGGCTGACAAGAGCAAGACTCCACCTAAAAGCAAAACAAAAGAAAACCAGACAAAATATATTTAAAAGTAGATTAGTGGTTGACTGTTGAGTATTCAATAGGAATGCACCTAAGGAAGGGATTACAATAAGGTTCAAGGAAATATTATGGTGATTGAATATATTCCCTATCTTAATTGTAGTGATGATTTCATAGGTGTGTACATATATTAAACTTATCAAAATGTACAACCTAAACAGGAAGTTTATTGTACAGAGGTTATACCTCAGTAAAGCTATTTTTAAAAAGAAATGCAACATGACCATTAAATTTACAATCTTAATATGTTTCCCATTAACCAAAATCAGTGATATGACAGAAAAATAGAATGACCCATTGAAGGCTAAATTATGCTACCCACTGGAAGATGAAATTCTACAAATGGAGCAATCTACATTGCATGGTATATGTTTTAAACCGGTGGCCAATATGTAACACCCTATTTCCCAGAGACAGAAGGCATAGCTCTGAGGACCATGGAAAAGCCCCTTTCACTATGACCTTCATAACACAGTAAACATGTTTTACCTCCTGTGATTGGGAAGGAATGGAAGAACCAAGTGACTAAAGGATGAATGCATCCACAAGAAAGATATGGGTTCACATGAGGGGGGAATTGAGACTGGCCTCTAGTAAGTAATTGACTTTTCTAGTAAGAAAGACTACTAAGACTTTCTCAGTAATTGATTTTAATCATGAGGAAAAAAATTGGTTTCTGCTGTGTAGTGGGGACAAGGCAGACTATCTTTGGAAGCCAGATGACTTAAGGACATACCTCTTAATACTCTGTTTTACTATATTATTACTCAATGAAAATACTTTACCAACCAATTAATAGCAAGACCACAAAGGACTCAGATCCTACAAGAATAAAGTTCATGTGATGGCACACAGAACCCTGTTAAACTGTGTTACTAGCAGAAAACTTAAAGCAAGCATGGAGTAGATGTCTTTAGAATGCAGCTATAATGTCCAAATTAGACTTCAAGTTCAGCTACAGAGGTGGATATTGTAGCAGTCATATTTTGTGTTTAATAACTGCTTATTTTCTAACCTTCCTTCTCATAACACTTATACCTTACATAAAATATCTCACATGACAATTTTTGATGGTGGCTAATATTTAAGGCCACAGGAGGACTTGGTGATGATATAGCTAGCAATGGGACCTCACATGGTGTCTTTGTGTGGAGATCACAAAATCCCCACTTTATGCCTGTGGTTTTCTACTCAAAACTTGAGGTTAATCCCTTTGACCTACTTATATAGAAGGCTGTAGTATATCATAAATGTAAATATAAGTTGCTTTTTAAATCTATTTTTAATTATGGGCAAGGAATGTGTGTCACGAACAAGTTAGAATTATAAGTTAAGCCAATTGAAACTAATTGTCATTTAAATGGTAGACTTTGGTTAAAATTTTCATTTGATTTTATTTGCTATTTATGTAACAAAAACTGTGTGTATTTCTGATACTTTTTGTCCAGACTTTGAATGAAAGTATCCTGTTGATTGAATCACTAATTATAACCAAAATAAGTAATTCAATTTATGTGTTCCTTTTGTATCATTTTTGGTTAGATTTCTTTGAGCAGCTATTTTGGCATTGTGTAGAGCCAATTATAAATAAAACATATACAAAAGGTTTCCTGTATTTTTGGAAGAAATCCATTATGTCGAAATTTAAACATTTTAATAGGCACATATGTAAAATATTAAATTATTATACAATGAGAGTTTAATAATTTTTATCAGTTATTGCTTTTATGAACCCCCTTTTTTTTTCATTTTGAGAGACATTGAAGCTACTGTTTTTCTTTCATTGTAAATCTTAACATGCATTCATCCCTTAAAGACTGTGCAAGTTGCTTAGCAAAGGAAGCTTTGTCCTGTCAGTCCTTTATCATAGAATAAGTGATCATGTCTATCTACATGTAAATAGTACAAAGACTAATCCTGCCTGTGTGTATCAAAGCATCCCAATTCTGTTTCTAAATGATAAGTGGTCTTGTACAGAGAAGATATCTAAACCTTCTTAGACATTCTGCATAAATAAGAAATGTCATTTAATTGGAACTAGCTGCATGAAAATGGGGCTTCTGTTGGCGAGATTGAGGTGTGATTTATCATATTGGTAAGAGTCAGATTCTTGCCAATCCTGATCCACCATGTCAACTACCTCTAGTATATTCAGAAATTATTTCTTCAAAATCAAATAAGCCCATCCATATTGATACTATTTAAGTGAATCCTTGAAGCATTTTGAAAATTTGAGCAAAATTACAATTATTTTAAATGTGTTTTGGATCTTTATTTTCTACAATGCTTAACGGACTATTTTTCAGCAATCAGCAGCTTCATGTTTGGGAATACAATTCTATTCAAGATTTTTAACGTTTCTATTGGAGAAATTCATTGAAACTCCAGTGTTTTCATCTTGATTTAGAATGCAAACTTATTCCTGAGAGAAAATACAAATGAATTTCAAAACCATAGCGTTCTTGCATTTGACATTTCAGAAAAGCTTCTCAAAAGCCCCAGCTGTCAGGAATTGAGATTTGGACCTGCTTTAAGTCACTAAGTTCAACAAATACACCTGAAGGGGGATTATAAACGGCCACCACATCTCTTGTTATCACTTTGATGAACACTTTACTATCTTTGAAACTGTATGAGTACTTAGGTTGGCAAGTGTTGCCCTAAATTGGATTTGACATATTAGATTCTTCAAAAAAAAATTCTCAGCAGGCTTAAGGAATATCATATTGACAAGAAACACAGAAAAGCCTTTAGAAATAAGGTAAACGGAAAAATATTTTCCAAATTACCTTTGTTTATCTCGCCCCATTAAAAGAAAATTAGCTAGATCATAAAAAAGAGAATTAACTGTAAAAGATAATTAGCTACAATACTACAATCCTTTGTAAAATTTAACATAACCATAACAGAGGATGTAAGATAAAATATAATATAAACATTTGTTTTCCCACAAATCTTGGTAACACCATCATATGGAGTGTTCACATTCCAAGTAATTTTAATCTCACATATATATGTTGTATATACATATTTATTCAGAAATCTGAATAGTTTTAGTAAGTTTTAGAAACTATAATATAAAATTTCTTGTCATATTTCCTAAGAAGCAAATGAAAGTGAAATTCATTCATACTGTCTTAAAGAAAAATTCATGCTTTCACTTATGTCAGCTTAATTGTAAAGATTTAGAATTTTTAGACAAGTTATAAAACCAATGTAGTATGAAGGTTCTTAACTGTTGCAGGTAATGGTGAAGTCAATTTCAGTTCGGTGTTTATTGAAGGCCGAGTAATTATATTAGAATCATTTATATGAGGATGTCCATTTCTGGTTGTTGCAAAATTAGAAAATGAAAACGATAATGAGTCTTCCATGATGTTCTTAAAGTTTCAGAGAAAAACAATGAATAAAACATGAACTGCATCTAGCAATGGATTAAAAAGATTAAGACAGCATTGATCACAATTTATATATCACAGTATAAAGAGGGTCTGGTTCCATGTCCATTTTTTTCTTGAACTCCATTTTGTTTACAAAAACTTTGTTAGAAATCTTCCTTAAGTATAGCTTCCATTTTCAAAATTTTTTAAATTAATGTTTACATTAATAAAGTCATTTTATATACAAATTAAAATGAACAAAATTATGACTAGATATTCAATGTAATACTTGACATTCATCAATATAATTTTTAAAAAAATTCAATCCAGTGGCATAAAAATCACATTGGATGAAATGTTTTTTGAAGCTCATTTAAAATCCAATGGTGAAATCAGGAGAACAATGTATATTTTCTCACACTGATTGCTCTGTCTGTAGGCCAGGGAAAATTGCAGAAGGCCAAAACTGCCCTAGGAACTTCATGAGCAGGTAAAGTTGGACAGTAGTAATTATTAACAATTCTCTTCCTTCTTTAATGAAACAAAACAAAACAAATTTATATTCTTTATGATGATGGTTGTTTACGTTTGTTCATTAATGATAACTTTGTTCCTTATACCCACTGCACATTGAAGTACAAAATACTAGTGTAGATGGAATATGGGCTAGCAGTGATGTGTAAAATATCAGTGAGTAAGGGTTTGTTCAGATACGTTCTAATTTAAGCCGTGTGATAAACGCTTTGCATAAATGCTAGCAACATATTCAGATAATTCTTTGGGAACTAAACATGTACCTCTGACACAGCAAAGAAATGTTTTCTTTTCTATATAGTACCAAGGAATAATGAATTGCATGCAATATGTGTAAAAAAATCAATTTTGAAATATGAAAAATAAATAAGGTTACAGAGTCAATTATTCAAGATGAAATAGTAAAGTTAAAAAAAAAACTTTAATAACAATTTCTCTATTTTTTGCCAATCATCATCAGCACATTTGGTGTTCATTATTATATAATGTCTAGTAGTCTGTCTTGAAAAAAATCATGTTTTATAAAGTAATAAACATAAATAATTTTCAGTAACTATTTTGAATGAACATAAAAGCAGACATATGCAATAGTAATATTTAAGCATCTTTTAAACAAGGGAGTTTCCAGTGAATTTAATCTCACCACATATAGAAAGAGAGAACAAAACTATAGTTGCTTTCTAAATATATAATGATCATATCTGTGTATTATAATGAGAAAATATTTTACCATCAAACTGTTAAGAATACCCTAATAAACCAACAAAATTAAAAATTTAAATGAAATTTAATATAAGTGACTTCTTCTTCTTCATGGTAATCACGAAATGACAAGTTCTCAAAAAGGACATGTAATAAAAACATCGTGTTAATTTTAAAGATTTAAATAATTATTTTTCTCATTCATATAGTCTCAAATATATAATGCCATTTATATTTTATGTATCATTTATTTTGCATACAAAAATATATCGTGACAGTACCACAAAGCAGGTCAGGGTTATTTTCAGGCAACCTATGTAAGATGAAGGATGTAAAAATGAATCAAATCTGCACACACAATTCTAATTTTCCTGCATTTTCTGAAGTTTTCTAGAACATTTTGAGCAGACTCATGTTTTCTATTCAAGAAAATGGATTTAATTATCTAGTCCTTTAATTCTACCCAGTGATAAACATTACTTTTCAAATTTTGTATTAGCAGTAAACCACAATAATAAAATTATTGATTAGAAATCCATTTATAATAAAACCATTCATTTATAGACTGGAAATTATGTGCCTGGGATTATACCAGCTATTTTAGAAAAGAATCATAGTTTAGAGTTAAGAACCTAAACCTTAGAGAGAGTTAATCACTCATTTATGACAACATAGTTTGCAAGTGGAGAAATCTGAGTTGAAACCATGTTTCTAATTGACCTTCTTCCCCATCATGCCTTTCCCTATGTGAATTTTGTTAAAACGAAGAAAAGTTATGTGAAATCCTATTTCATTCTATATTATTAAAAGTTCATTTAAATTATCTTTCTTTAGCATAATTGTGCCATAAATATAAGTTATTTGAGTCATGTTGGGATTCAATAAATTAAGAACTGCTTCTATTTGCCTAATGCTCTACTACAATTATTAGTGTGTATTTACACAATTAGTAGTGTGTAAATACACAATTAGGAGTGTGTACAAAACGACTTCAGGATTACTTCCACTGACTGAATCAGAATGTCATTACTCTTGTGCATATCTCTGTTATTCAATATTTGATATCTAACTGATTAATAGACTATAACTTGAGAATTATACCATAATGCAGGCATAGCTATGTTATGGTCACGTTTTAACAGATTTTCATTTTCATTCCTATTTTGCAAATCACGTCTCTTTTACCATTTATTATTTTAGAGGTTTTTATTCAAAAAGTAAGATTCAATTCAGAATATTATTTAACTTTAAATGGACTGTGTGAAAAATAATTTTACTAAACCCTCTAAGTCTCACTAAATCAAGTAGTAGAGGTATTAGGATGGCTAACACTCCATTACTTTCTACAGTTCAAATAATCCTCCTATCAAGTTTATAAAAGCCCTGATGTGTTCCTTCTTTAATCATAATCCTTCTCATCAAACAGAGTAGTTTGCAGCTGCTTAGCTTTCTTGCTCATCTGCTGGGACAAGCATCATTACTGCTAAGAGCTTCACAAGTCATTCTTCATTTTTCTTAATAACAATGCAGGTTCAGAATTGCAACAATTGTCATTCATTAGGTATCCTCCAGCAATGTAATGAACAAAAGGTGGCTGCTGTCACTTAGCCACTCCATCAGGAATTGTGTTTATTCTATGCGACAACTACAAAGACTTCTAATTTCTGAGAACAATTTCCTTCTGGTTCATTCTAATCACTAAGGTCTCTGCTTCACTTTTAAAAGGAAAGAAAAACCGTGTTTTGAAGAATTTCAAGGCTTCTTCTGAAAATCAAGCCCCATGTTTTGTTGTAATTTTGTTACAGTTTAAAAATGCTATTTTTCTACACTGCCTGAATATGTGGATTTCTAAAAATAATACAATATGCAACATTTTACCTTATGGACTCTGTTTATTACATGCCCTCCATAGTATCTTACTGGATAGATCTTACATACTTATTCTGTTAAAAGCCACAATCCTTTAGCATGTTTGTTTATAAAATAACTTCAATAATACTAATGTCACTGAAATTTTGATATTTAATTATTAAATTATAGTGACTTTCACATACAGGTTTAGAAATAGCTCTAGAAGTAATGTTAACTAATAAACATTTAAAACCCATATTTCTTGTTTTTTATGTATGCCCTATACGTATCCACGTCCACATTTTTAAAAGAAAACTATTTATTTTCCTAACCTGCTTGAGTTTAATGCAATCTTGGTTTGAAAAATATTGGTATAACACATGAGAATATATTTAAGGCACACATGTAAACAGTGTTAGTTCACTCCAATACCATTGTTACAATGCAAGAAATGTTATAGACTGCTCACATTTAAAAGAATAAAAAAAGAAGGCACAAATAACAGATTCAGGCAAGGAGTGGCACAGAATGTAAACAGTATCTGCTGCTTGTCTATTGAAAGACATACTTGACAATAGTTTTGTTATAGATAGTAACATCCAAACATATGGTGATATGACCTTTGTGGGAGCCTGGAGCAACATTAAACACGAGAGGAAAATAAATATACTTTCAGATAAATAAAGGCTGAGATAATTTATACTTATAATTTCCATTTTTCATTCAGCCTTTTTGTGATTTTATACTTAAAGTATGCATTTTAGGTAACATATTATTCAGTGTTGCTTTCATCCTGAATATTGAATTATTATTCTTATATAAAGCATATAGTCAAATGTATAGAAGTTACTTCTTTCCTGACTTACTTTACATTAATTAAATACTTTTTAGCATTCAGTTTGATTTCTTCTATTGGCACCATAGCTCAGCTGCCTCTTATTATTTTGTCTATAGGTGTTCTAGGGTTTTCAGTATGCATTCTTACCTTATCAAAGACTATTTGGAGTTAATGTTGTTATCAATTCATATTTTCAAATTCACTTTATTCTTGACACTTTTTACATACTACTTCAAACTTGCCAACTTACTTCACACCTCATATTTTCCATATTTCACATCACATCACATCACCTTGTCTACTTCCTGCATTAAAAACTTATAACTAAAAACAATACAATTCCATTTCTCATTGCCCATCGCTCTGCTTTTGTGAGATGTCTTTTTCTTCCTTTTCTATTATACATGTATATACAAACATATATACATATATGTGTATATGTATATATTGTCTATTATCTATCTATTGTTAGATAATTAGATAGATAGATAGATAGATATTGCCTATTATATATATATAATAGGCACTTTATGTCCAAACTGCTGAGAATAAAAAAAGAAAACATTGAAAGTAATCTCAGGAAAAATATAAGAGAAAAATAATTAAAAAATTACTTCCAAATGGAAGCAATATAGACCAGAAGACATAAGATGTATGTGTATACATACTCTAATGTATAATATTATTATTACTTTACACAGATAGTTGTATTTTGAGAAAATTAATAAAATTTTATTTTATTTTTCATTTTTTTTTGAGACAGAGTTTTGTCTTGTCATCCAGGCTGGAGTACAATGGTGCAATTTTGGCTCACTGCAACCTCCACCTCCTGAGTTCAAGCAGTTCTCCTGTCTCAGCCTCCCCAGTAGCTGGCAATGCAGGTGCTCACCACCATGCACAGCTAATTTTTATATTTTTAGTAGAGACAGGATTTCACTATGTTGGCCAGGCTGGTCTTGAACTCCTGACCTCAGGTGATCCACCCACCTCGACCTCCCAAAATGCTGGGATCACAGGCGTATGCCACAGTGCCTGGCCTAATAAATTTTTAAATAAACATGTGTTTCATCTTTATCGATATTTCTTCATTCTGAGGGATATCATTTAGCATTTCTTGGAATGTATACTGGGTGATGATAAAATTCCCTCAGGTTTTTCTTATCTGATAATAGTTTTTCTTATCTGATAATACTCTTATCTGATAAAATAAAATATTATCAGATAAGAAAAACCTGAGGGAATTTTATGATCTTTTATAATCTTTTAACATAGTTTAAAGATTATGTGTTGACATTTTGTTTTTATGTTTCAGCCCCTTAATGATGTTTTTCCATTGTCTTCTGGTCCAGGTTGCTTCTGATTGGAAGTAATTTTCCAGGTATTTTTCTCCTGTGCTTTGTCCTCCAATTGCTTTAAATGTTGCCACCTTGTCTTTCGTTTTCATCAGTTTGATCATGAAGTGCCTAAATGTGATCTTATTCTTTTTTTATGTTTGGATTTATTTAGCTCTTTGTATATCTGTATTACCATTTTGAATCAAATTTCAGAAAAATGTTTTTACTATAATTTCCTCAAATATTTTTCCATTCCATTATCTCACTTTCTTCCTCACTTAGAATTCCAATTACCCACATATTTAAATGCTTAATATAATCACACAAACCTGAGCATATGTTCATTTTTATTCATTTTCAAACAATATTTTTATGATTGAAATATTTTTATTAATCTTTCTTCGGGTTCAATGATTCTCCAATTCTCTTTCTAATTCTGTTATCTCCAGTTTAATCTTAAAGTCATTCAGTTAATTACTCATTTCAATGAATGTAACT
The DNA here is from genome assembly GCA_036589455.1 of Ateles fusciceps. Lineage (NCBI taxonomy): Eukaryota > Metazoa > Chordata > Mammalia > Primates > Atelidae > Ateles > Ateles fusciceps. The sequence goes on along the minus strand of JAZHEH010000174.1, from coordinate 491,218 downwards.
TTTAGATTTGAATTTCCATTTGTTTCTCTATTACACATAGTTTTAAATTACTGGCTGAATTATATATATTTTATTTATTTAAATGATTTATTTATTATTGTTTAGATTACTGACTTTTAATTTTTGAACACATTTTCTTTAATTATTTGTACCAATTTATATCACCTTGAAATTTGTCTCTTCTAACAATAGTATCTGGCTATTAGGAGCTCTGTTCCTTGAACTTGGGTCACATTTTCTTGTGTATTTTCAAATTTAGTAATTATTTTATAGTATACTTTTGTTATACAATAGTTTATAGCTATAGAATAAATGTAATAAATATATATCTATATATGTAACTGTGATATATAAATATAGACAGTTTTCTATATTAATTCCCCAAGTATATTTAATTGCCAATGTTTTATATTAGTATGGTAAGTTTGTCATAATTAATGAACCAATTTTGATTCACTATTATTTCCTAAAGCCATAGATTCTGTTAACTTTTATCTAACGCCCCTTTCTCTTCCAGGATCCCATCTATGACACTAATTTCTGTTTAGTCATTATGCTTCCTTAGGCTCCTCTTGGCTCTGAAAGTTGTAGTTAATTTTCTTTATTGTGTAATGGGTGTTATACATGATACACTGGAGATAATTAAATTTTGTAATGTGCCATTTAGAGGTAGATCATAATGTTGTTATCAAAACACAAGAGATTTGGTTTAGTTACTGCTGGTTACCACACAGAAAGCCAGTCACTGAGATAAATTAGCATTTAAAAGTATTTGAAAGGCTTTAATTAGGTGCTGCAGTTGAGGAAATGGAAGATAATTCTTAAGTCCACTTTTCTGACCAAATAAAATTGGGTGTTTACGTAGAGGGGGAAGGAATGTAACTACATGCAGGTAAATAAATTAGGGAGGGGTAAGGAAGAGAAGGTGGTCGCTTAAGCAATCATGACGAGTGAGAGATCTAGTGTCTCATTGTCCAGATGGAGCGATCGCGTAAGTTTCAGTTCCTTGATACTGTCTGGAAGGCCTGATGGTTGATTTCCTGAGAAAGAAACTCAGATAAGACAAACATAACATTCTCAAGTTTTAAGACTAGGAGAGTCAATTTCTATGTTTATTCAAAAGAATCCCATAAACATCAATTCTCTGAAGCAGCTGGGTCAGTTTCAGTCTCCTACTTTCTATTTATTAATTTCTTACTAATAGGGAATCTGATAGTTGATCTTCTGGCTGCTTCATGCTGAGAGGCAGTGTTATGGGGAGCTCCATATCATGGGTGACCAGGTGGCAACCTAGAAATCAAACGTTAATCTAATATTATAGTTTTCTTTTGAAACACACTTTCTCTAGTCCCCCACTGACATTGTTTAATTTATAGAAAACCTTTAGGCTAATTATGTAATTCAGAATTAGCCCTTAAGATCTCACATGTTCACATGTTCACCTCTTCCATGATAATCATTGGGCCTAGATGGACTTACTAGTTTTAATTTCTAGCCACATGTCTCACAAAAGCAGTTTATTTTTATTTTCACCTTCTCCCAGGTCTAAAGACAAAGCTTTGACTCATGTCAATATTCAAAACTTAGCAGGAATCAATGCTATTTTAGGCCCAGGGTCAAAAAAGTAAAGAGCACAAGGATTAGTTAATAGGATATTTATATGGCAAAAAATCCCATCATTCTCTCTAGCATGTCACAAACTAAAACACTGTGACTTGGTGTCTACTCAGCACTTCAAACAATTTAGTTTGTTTAGTTTACTCCTTGCATATGTCTAATTGCTAGCTTTCTAGTGATAGAACTATGATGGAAAGGATACAAAATACGATAAGTACTATACCAAATTTATTAAAGTAAAACAACTAAGTTTTCTTTGCAACAACAACAAAAATGGTAAATGCAAATACCAGTTCTAGAAATTCAGTCTAAGGATAAATAATCTTTCATTCTAAATACTATACAACAAAACAAGAACAAAGTAAGAATGAACTCATAATAATTTCATTTCAGCTGTTTTAAGTATGGTCACACATTTTTGAGATTACTTTTTAGGTACAATGCTAACAACTTATTAGGTAACTTTAACCACGAGAATCTTCAAGCCACTGCAACACTTGTACATATTTTGTTTTCAAGTACACGTGTGAAAGCCAAGTAGTGATAAAACAACTACAAAGGTTCACTTTTTTATTACTACTTAATCCAAGTAAATGACACTTAATTGTAATAATGGTAACACAGCTAAAGTAGTTGTAGAGAAATCTCAGTCATTATAATTTTCTTAAGAACAAGGCTAATCTTTCCTATTGTTAATTATTTGTACCCATATCACAGTTTTTCCTCATTACCTAAGGAAAATATCTCAAACCAATTCATATTATTTATTGACCTTGGAAACGAACACTATATTTAAACATTTCCATGTTCACTTATTTTTCAAATTAGAAAACAAATAATGTACTACTTCTGTTAAGAAGTTAGAAAATCAGTATTTTATTTTTTGGCCAGAAACCTCAAAGCTCTTAGAGCTTTCTAGATCATTAGGGGTAAGCAGAAGCAATATAATTTTAAATGGCTGGTATGATTATTAATTTTTGAAGGCTTGACAGAGATAGCTTATGAATTTTAAATAAATAGAGCAAGTGATAAATTATTGGAAATGCATAGGAAACAAAATCACCATTCATAGAACCAAATATAAGCCTTCCATTAGAAAGTAAAAAAGAATCAGTAGTTTTATATATGTGTATATATAACCAAAACCCAAGAGAGAACAAAAAATAAATAAAAATCAGAAGCACAAATAAGTAAACAGGAAATCAACCTCAAATATTTCTCCTACCCAGTTTACCTTAGAGGCTACTGTATTATCCACAATCTTAATAAAGCTCATGATAGATATTTTGCTCCTTGTTTATAAACCAATGTCTTTAAGTTCAGCAACACTGCTATACATTTTGTGCAAGTAAGAGATTCACCTCAGGCATCTGACCAGCAAGTACTTTAGTGCTAGTATTGTCTATGCAGAATAGCAAATATAGTGTGAAACAAAGCATTGGAAGCATTTATGTGAAATTTGGCTCCATGTTAAATCTGGCTTCATGCTTCACTATATTAAAAAGAATTGCCAAACTGCCAGCATATTTTTTACAATATTTCCTGTTTTATCTTACTTTATGATTAGTGTTAATTACACAGGTATCTACAATTTTCAATCAGGTTTTAAAGAATACTATCTAAAGTTTTTCAACTTTTTATTTTCTCTATATGTGCATAAAGATAGACACATAGAGTAACAGAAAAATAAAAACTGCCTATAACTTAGCACAGACCATCTATAACATGCTTGGGCTTTCTGTTTTGTCCTAAATTTTCTCTTTATTTTAAATAACCAGTCATCTAACTTCAGGACAAGCATTTGTGACACCAGATTCTTTATCATACAAAATTACTCTTTTTTTCTTTATAATCTTATTTACCAATAGTACAATTTCATGTCATAACTTTCTCTGCCTTTCTCCCCCTACTAACTGGTCCCTTTCTTCCTAATTTTATGAATAACATTTTTAAGACCATAATTTGAATTAATCTGTAGATAACTAGTGAATTAGAAAAAATTATTCTTTTTAAAAATAAGAATACATATTTTTTGGCACATTATGTATAAGGAATTAACTACAAGTTATTCTTGATAACATTACATTTTGGTAAAACCTGGGAAGCAAGAAATCCTGGTCTATCAAATATTAGCATTTTATAGATGAGCAATTTCACAATTTTTGAAATGATTCAGACATCCAAGGATCATCAAAAGTAATTTTTAAGATTTTAAATTGTATATATTCCTTTAACATTTTATTCTTTTTTACCAGTTTAACTATACTACTTATGATAACTGAGCTATTAAACAAAACTAGTAAACATTCTCTTGTTAATTATTTTATAACCTGTGACTATCAGGTGCCTACTTACTAAAGTTAACTTTACATTTAACTTCATGGATATTTCCACCAATAACTCAAAAGATTCAATAATTTTCATTAAGCCAACAACATTAAATTAGTTTTACTTATCAAACAAAAGTTACACAGTGATCGTTTTGTTTCAGCTGGGTTTATAGTTTTATAATATTCTGTGCTAAACTCTGATAATTCAGTATATGTAGCAGAGACAAATATGTAGACAAACCCAGACAAAAACGTATCCTGACAATTCTGAAGACATTTCTATATTTATCTTACCAATATTTTTAAAGAGAGCATGTTTAGTAAAGATTGATTTAAGTCATGTAAACTTGAAAATTGCTTAGACTGATTTACGTTATGTATGAGTGCTGTTTCATTTGTGGGTCAATTTGGTAGATACAACATATAACATAATAAATCAATATACACATACACACATCTAAACATGTATACACACACACAAAGATCCAGTGTCTTTTACCTCTGAACTCTAGCCATGAGATAGCAATACAAACTCAACAGTTTGAAAACATGTTCACATGGTTAAACTTATTTTTTCCAAAAGGTAATCCAATGAGGCTGTGAACCAAAATTTGGGTAAATCTGTTTCTATGGCAGATTGATTTTTAAAGCCCAAATCTCCTCAGACTTTAATGAATACTGCAGCCAAACACACCACAGAAAAACACCATGTAGTAACCAGGCCCAACCCTGCTTAGAACAGCAGCTTCGAGTACATATAATTGCAGAATTCTCTGCCTATTTGGTACTGCCTTGATTTTTGGTAGCCTGTCTCAGTGAGAGTGGTTTATGTTTCCATTGTGTGCATACAGCTCTGTGCAAGGTCCACATGACTTTGCTGGAAAAGACAGAAGCTGTGGATGGAGTCTAGACATAGATGGAAGTTGTCAGATATATGTGTCTCAGGCCTCTCACCCTGCAGGTTTGCAACTAAAACCAGAAATTGGAAAAAATGTGTTGTATAGACCAGCAGCCAGAGGTCCACTCTCCTGTGCTGACATACTGTGTTGTAGGGCTCCAAACAGTTAAAGAATTCTAGATTCAAGCTTAACTTTCAAGTTATTTTTAAGGTACGCTTGTTGACATAAGAAATAAATAACTTTTGTTTGTCAAATTATTAACTTGATTTGTGATGTGAAAGGTGTAGACAAGGTCTTCGAAGGTTCAGGTATATTTGTCCCAGGCCATGTTAGAGGCAGGCCTGTTTAGATTAAAGTGGCTAATTATATTTACTGTCATTGAACAAACAAATAAACAAATATAATGAAGATATTCTTTTAATTCCTCAGGCATGTGTGACTTTGTTACTTTAATAAATGTATTATACCATTAACATAAAAAACATAGAAACAGAAAATGGGCTCTTGGAAATAGTTCATTAAAATGTTTTACAGTTAAAAAATTGTAGAAGTATAATGAATAGGTGAGCCTTATATATGAAAATATAGATTTAGATATCTTTGCTAACCAACTGAATTCTTGTAATTAAACTAGCCTGACTTCTCTACTTGAAAAAACAAAGTCACAATTTTGCTGTCACAATAATTACCTGAATTATGAAGGGCCTATTCAGTGTTGATCTACCTAAAATCTAGACAAGCCCCAATGATGCTTGCACCTCTTTGCAACACTTAGAAAAATAAATACCTTCTTCCACTCATTTAAGTTTCCTTTCTTATTGGAGATAATAAAATATTTTAAGATTATTTCAATATTTGACCATGTATTTAACATTAGACATTTTAATAAATACTTTTTGCTAATTGTTATATCTGGATTTTTTAAAATTGTGATATTTAAGTTCAATGACAGTATAACTTATACCAACAATTTTTAAATTTCTCTTATACATTACTATTTTTACTATTCTATTGACAGTTTAATCTCATTTATTAGACCTAAACATATAACAGCATATTTTAATAACTCAATAAATTCCATTATCTGATCAAAACATTTCTTAGAAAAATAGAGTACAGAAAAAATACATGATTATTCTCTATAGGTATAAATATATGTGTATTGCATGTACATTTGTATAAATGCATATATTATGTGTATATTATGTGTATACATATAATTATGTACACATGCAGTTAAGCAGCAATACATTTTATGCTATAAAGAAATAAATGGAAAGTGGAAATACATTCTATATCATTGGAACTGGTAAAGTAAAATGCATTCTAAATATTTATAGTAGATACTTATTTAACATAAATAAAATTATCTGTAAGCAAAAACAAATTCAGATTCAGTGCCTCACTTAAAAATCACTAATAGTTAAATCAACTGAACTATTCTCTGAGCACTGAAGAATTGAAATTAATCTACTATTTCATATCATCCACCCTTCCATAAAGATGATCATAAATCCAATATTGAGAATGTCAATTTTTGAGAGATGTTCTTGAGTATTCATTCACGGAATCTAGATAGTATATGTTAAAGTTAGTCAATGAGTCACATGAAAAAAAGGAAACGTGAAAAAGTGAGATTTCCTTTTTCATGTAGGAGGTACAACTTGAGTACTCTTTAGTGTAAAATTAGTATTTAGTATAAGACTAGTATTATATTTATCTTTAGTATAAGTTTTTTTTTAGAAGTCTTCAATGATGTAATGTTTTCAATGATAAGATGTATTTTATGTAATTAATTCTCATTTTCAACTAGTTTTGGTTGTTAAGTTTAAGTAATAAAAGTTGAATAAATCCAGAGAAGCTTTATGGTAAAAATACAAATAATGTTTTTTCACTTTTTCACAAATGAAATGAAATAAAATGCTTATTGTGTTCTGCTCTTGAGTAAAATAGAAAGCTATTTATTTTTGCTGCTATTCTCAAAACAAAATCTGACTCTTGTTTAGATAACTTATTGATTATATTTAAAGTTCCTCTTGTTTTTTTTTTTGCTAAAAAAGATTACAACAAAATCCCAAGAACATAATAACTTCCCTGCACTTACGCAAGTTTATTATACTTGCATAATATAAAATGGTTTCCTTCTGCTTTTAATGATTTTCGTATAGATTATAATTCTGAATGTTTATTGATCTTTATATTTATTTTATATAATGCTTTATTGTTAAAATTATATATACCACATAAAGTTTATCTGAAAGAAGTTGGTTTAATATTATCCGAAAAAGACATTGTTCTTTTCAATAGCTCTTAAATTAGTAATTTATATTACATCCAGCACATTTCATTCTAACACCACCTGGGAAATAAAATTTTCTGGAGGGTTGTCTTTCGTTTCATTCTAAATGTCTGATTGATGAAATTAAGCATGTAAACATTTAAAAAGCTGAATTAAGGGTTGACGAATAGAATAATTATTCTTTTATTGTGTCCCTTTAGATTTGTTGCAAGAGGAAGCATAAAGACTAAAATAAACATTTATAACTGCTGAATTCTTGGCTTAAAATACAACCACATTGCAGGAATGATATACAGACATCTAAACTTAGAATTGGAAGAAACCTAAAAAGTTCATCTAGTTATGCAATTCAAAGTATTTTATTTTACTTCCAAAAAAACTGACATTTATAACGGTTAAGTTTCCTGCCCAAGTTGACAAATATAGACAATTTTCCCAGTGTTTTTTGATTGTAAGCCAACATAATTTCTCATAAAATATATCCATTAAACTTTATACAGATATCAGTTTTATTCCACAGGCCAAGTGTGTTGATTTGCATGGCAAAGACTATTTGAAAAATTGTGATGAATTCTTAGTTTTAGAATTCTTTATTTGAAATAGAGAAATCAAATACTTTAAGACAAACAAAACGTCTTATGTTTCAAAAGTATGTAAGTAAATGATAAAAATAAAAACAGATGTATTTCTTTAAAATATTTAAATGCAAGTGATTCAACAACTTTGTGATCAATAAGAATAAGATCAGTTTCAGATTCATTTTTCTGTGTGTGAAATTTAAGACAATGATAGCACAATGTAATGATCAAAGGGTAGAAGTTTATTAAATTGAAGATACTATGAAACATTGGAGTGAAAATATCTGCTTAGATAATTGGGCAACAGTTATATTAAAAGAGTGACAATTTTTAATATTGAGAGCTTTTCCAATGAAGTAGAAGAAGATAACAACAGCAGAAGACTTGATTAATTTCAATTGTTCCTGAACGTTGAAGTATGTTCTAAGGTAGATAAATGAATGTATTCTGTTGATAATGAAAAGACAAATCTCTTTAGGAATTACAAAGATCAAAGCCACTGAGAAAAATTTGAGAGATGAAAGTTTGTTAAAATAAGACAAAGACATAGTCTAGTTTTTAAAGATTGAAAGTAAATTACAAATTAAAGGCCGAAGTCTTTGGGAGAATATGTCTTTTAAAAAGTAGGGCTATCAGTGTTAAAAGTGAAAATATTCTTTTATAATAAATATCTGAATTAATTTTCCCAAATTTAATTTTACTTCCTCTTGTATATGGGAAAATACATAGCTAAAATGACACTTGAGCTACAATCATTAATTTCTCTTATTCATTTGAGCTACAATCATTGATGTCAAGTAAATTCTAACAATTCAGTGTACTTGTGAATTTGAACGATAAAAGGAGGTAGATGCCTGGTAGTATAACATTTACCATGGTTACAAGTATGCAATGATAAATATAACCCTAAATATACCTGTGGCTATGTTTCATGGTAATTAGGTCTTCAGCAAAATGAATTAATCCTAACTTCGGGGAAATATCATTAATAGTCCTTGAGATAATTCTAATCCCTGTAGCTACAATATTCTACTATGGCACTGCAAATAGGGTAGTAGGGCTTTTTGTTTTGTTTTGTTTTGTTTTGTTTCTTGTTTTTTGTTTTTAGCATTAGTCTATTTCACAGAGAAACCAGTGAATAGATATTCTGTATTTGTGGTTATTTCCCAATATCTTCAATCCATAGTCAGAATAGTCATAAGTTTTTATCTGGCAGAATCTATATTGACCCTTTGCCCCATCAGCTCATTGACATGGGAGCATAGACTTTTATAGTAGGAAAGACCTTCAAAATAAAAGGATCTTCAAAAAAAAAAGCAAACATGAAAATATATCCAGGCAAAAAAGTTTGTTTCCATTATCTATGCTGGATAAAAAAATTATCACCAAGAATTAGTGACTTAAAACAATAGATTTTTTATAGCTCATATTTTATGAGTCAAGAATCAAGACTAGGGATTTACAGGGTGATTCCTCTCCTCAATGTAGAATTTTCTGTGGCTTATCAAGGTATTCATCATATTGGTTGTCTAAATTAGAGAGTCTTAGATGTCTTTACTCATATACCTGTATGAGAATGGACAGCTATAAGTCTAGGCTCCTCTGGACCACTCTTCGATTTCCTTTAGTCCCATAACCTCTCCACACATCTCTAAAAAAGGTATTTGCATTTCTTAAAGGAGGATTCAGGGTTCCTGGAGACCACATTAGAACCTACTAGTCGTTTTAGAGAATATGCTAAGAACTGGCATTGTGTTACTTCAACCACATTGGACAAATCAAAGGATCTATCTATCATATACCTATGAGACACATGTCAAGAAGTGTAGCCACTTTCAATCTGTTACATCCATCCAATCTAAGATGATCTCAGTAATCAATGATCAAATTGGTCCTTTCATTTCTTATGTTATAAAGAGATGGTAATATACCGAAAAGGACTATCTGTAAAAAGCATATCTTTTTTATTGATGGCAATAAAATGTTGTTTGCTGCCTCCTTGCTTGGGGGTATTGATAAATTAACAGAACAGGAAGAAAATTTCTTGTAAAGTTTTCTTTAATTATTTCTTTCAGGAGAGGCTCACAAAAACATAAATATTTCTATTAAAGCACAATAAAAGTTAGTGTTTATGATGGATGATCACTGGTCTTCAGGAGTTCTGTGTGTGTACGAGGAATGAGACTTGTGTGGGGACAATGTTTGGAGAAACCAAAGGGAGAAGTAACAATACAATTTCTAGGTGAGGACTGAAGAGAGAGTAGCTGTGGGCATAGTCTGGTACTATCAAGTATAGAGGATCAAAAGATAATGTTTTTTTTTTTCTGTTGCAATTGGCTAAAGTTGAATGTTAAATGTTTAATATTGCTTGTTCATACACTGTTTCCTATCATACTTGGCACAGTAAATTAATTCCGTGAGGGATTAAATGTGATTTTTAGAATATGGCTTCAATTTGCAACCCTTAACTTAGTGCATATCTTTCCTTGAGATATTTAAATAAACTTTCTTTAAAATAAAACAGAAGTAATTAGTTATGCATAAAAATTATATAAGTCAAATGAGAGAGATGAATGTGCAATCTCTACAGTATTATATTAATTTAATCCAAATATATGTGTGTGTGTGTGTGTGTGTGCACACACCCATTGCTACCCCCTTTATTCGTCACCTAGAAATTCTATTCCAGTCGGCTTCTCCCTTAGGTTTCTTCAGACATTGTCCTGCACCAGACTCATTCCTTATATACACACATAACTCTTGAATTTAATATGTATATAATTTATATATATGGATGGAATTTATTTTTACAGCAACTTTACATCCACACAAATGTGAGTAGAAAGGTACAGTGATGTCCCATGTACTCCGTAACCCATATATGCACAGCTTTCTCCACTATCCAATTCCTACACAAAAGTGATACATTTGTTACAATCAATGAACCTATATTGCCACATTATTCTCACCAAAAGCCCATAGTTTACATTAAGGTTTACTGTTGGTGTTTTGCATTCAATGGATTGGGAGAAATGTATGACATGTATCTACCATTATAGTATTATACAGATTATTTTCACTGCCTGAAATTTCTCTGTGTTCCACCTGTTTATATCTTCTTCCCTCTCTCCTCTCTAACCCCTGGCAACAACTGAGCCTTTACCATCTCCACAATTTTGCCTTTTCCAAAATATCTTATGATTGGACTAATATAGATGTAGCCTTTGCAGATTGGCTTTTGAAATTCAGCAGTATGCATTTAAGGATCCCCCGTGTGTTTTCATGGCTAAATAGCTAATTTCCTTTTAATGTTCACTATGATTTGTATGTCTCTCCTTCAAAATTTAGGCGTTGTTAATATGATGGCATTAAGATGTGGGTTTTCAGGGGGTCATTAAACTATGAGGACTCCTTCCTCATTGGTGGGATTAAGTCCTTATATGTGGCACATATACATCACGGAATACTACACAGCATCAAAAAAGGATGAGTTTATGTCCTTTGCAGGGGACGTGAATGAAGCTGGAAACCATCATTCTCAGCAAACTAACACAGGAACAGAAAACCAAACACCACATGGTCTCACTTATAAGTGTGAGTTGAACAGTGAGAACACATGGACACAGAGAGGGGAATATCACACACAAGGACCTGTAGAAGGGTAGAGGGGCTAATGGAAGGATAGCATTAGGAGAAATACCTAAGGTAGATGAGGGGTTGATGGCTGCAGCAAACCACCATGGCACGTGTATACTTATGTAACAAACCTGCACTTTCTGCATATGTACCCCAGAACTTAAAGTATAATAATAAAAAAAAGAAGATTCACACAGTATATGGCTGGCTTGTCAGCTTGTTCCTTTGATCTTTTGTGATGTGAGGACACATTATTCAACCTCTATTTTTACTTCTGCCATGTGAGTATTCACATTTCCTTCTGCCATGTGAGTATTCTAGAATTGTCAGAAATAAATTTCTGTTCTTTATAAATTGCCCAGTTTGTGGTATTATGTTAGAGCTGCTAGGATGGACTAAACCGGTGTTGAATAAAATTCCATTGTCTATAAATATCACAGTTTATTTATCCATTTACCTACTGCAGGACATCTGGTTGCCTCCAAGTTTTGGCAATTATGAATAAATCTTCTGTAAACAATTATGTGTAGGTTTTTGAATAGACATAAATTTCAACTCATTTGGGTAAATAAATAGGAAAGAGACTAGTTACTAGATTGTATGTTTAATTTGAAAGCTTCATCTCTCAAGCTATTACTTTGAATTCCAACCAGCAGTGAATGAGAGTTCCTGATGCTCTATTTCCCTCTCAGTGTTTTATGGTATCATTATTGTGGATTTTGGGCTTCTCTAATAGGTGTGTAGTGATATCCCGTTGTTGCTATAGTTTATAATTCTCTAACAACACATGATGTTGAGTGTTTTACCACTTGCTTACTTGCCATATTTATATCTTATTTAGTAATGTTTTTTGCCCATTTGTCAGTCAATGTTACTTTGTTATTAAATTTTAAGTGGCTTTTAAAAATATTTTGAATAACAGTCCTTACCAGACACGTGTTCTAAAAATATTTTCTTCTGGCCTATGTGGTACATCTTCTGCTTCTCTTGTCAATGTCTTTCACAAAGTAGAAGTTTTTAATTTTGATAAAGGTTATGTATAAATTTGTTTTTTAAGGATCACACTTTTGATGTTATCTCTAAAAAGTTATTGTCATACCCAAGTTCATCTCGATTTTCTCCTGTGTTACCTTTTAGAGGTTTTTTAGTTTTGTGTTTAATATTTAGGACTACAATCAATTTTTGGGAGGTTTTAGTGAAGGCTATAAGGCATGTGTCTAGATTTATTCTGTGTGTGTATGTGGGCGTATTCAATTATTCCAGCACTATGTGTTGAAAAAACTACATTTGGCTGTGCCGTGTCTCATGCCTGTTATCCAGCATTTTTGGAGGCCTAGGTGGGTGGACCATGAGGTCAGGAGTTCGAGACCAGTCTGGCCAACATAGTGAAATCCCATCTCTATTAAAAATACAAAAATCAGGTGGGTGTGGTGGCATGTGCCTGTAGTCTGAGCTACTTGGGAGGCTGAGGCAGAAGAATTGCTTGAACCAGAAAGGCGGAAACTTGTGCTGAGCTGAGACCATGCCACTGCACTCCGGCCCAGGCCACAGTGCAAGACTCCATTTCAAAAAAAAAAAGAAAAAAAGAAAAAAAAATCTACATTTTCTCCATTGTTATTGACTTAGCTCCTTTGTGAAAAATCAGTTGGCTATGTTTATGTGGGCCTATATTTTCAATATTCACAAAGTAATTGCTGGAATTTTGTTTGGAATTGCACTTAATGTACAAATCCAGTTTGGAAGAACTGACATCTTGACAATGTTGAGTCTTTCTATCAATGAACACGGAATATCTTGTCATTTATTTAGTCCTTAGATTTCTTTGGTCAGAGCTTTATAGTTTTCCTCATATAGAATTTGTACATATTTTGTTATATCCATACTTACATATTTTATATTTGGGGGTGCTACTTTAAATAGTACCAAGTTTTAAATTTCAAATTCCACTTATTTATTTCTAGTATAAAGAAAGTGATTGACTTTTTAATATTAACCCTGCATCCGACAACTTTCTCGTAATCCGTTACTATTCCTAGGAATTTTAGGTCAATTATTTTGCATTTTCTAAATAGATGATTATCTTTTCCAGAAAAAAAATATTTTTGCTTTCCAATCAGTATATCTTTTATTTCCTTTTATTGCCTTATTACATTAGCTACATTGTTAAAAAGGAGTCGAGGGAGGGGACATCCTTGCCTTGTTTTTTAGTGGAAAACTTCTAGTTTCTTACCAGTAAGTATGATGTTTGTTTCTGTGTTTGTGGTTTTTGTTTGTCTGTTTGTTTTGTTATCAAGTTGAAAAAAACATATTCTATATAAAGTTTGCTGAGAAGTTGTGGCTTTTTGTTTTGTTTACTTTTTTGTCATAAATAGATGTTGGATTTTGTCAAATGATTTTTCTCTCTAGAAGTCCAATGAGCCACAAAAGCAGATGTCAAGTGCTTTTTCTGCATCTATTAATTGGTAATGTGATTTCTGTTCTTTATTTTGTTGATGTAATAAATTACACAAATTGATTTTTAAATGTTGAACCACCCTTACATAATTGGGCTAAATCCCACTTGGTTGTAGTCTATAATCGTTTTTATCTATTGCTGAATTTGATTTGCTAACATTTTGTTGAGGATTTTTGTATCTATGTTCATGAAAGATATAAGTCTGTAGTTTTCTTTTCCTGTAATGTGTTTGTCTCTTTTTGGCATTTTGTAATAATGACTGCAGAGGATGCACTAAAAAAGTATTCTTTCTGCTTCTATATTCTGAAAGAGATTTTAGATAAGAGCATAATTTCTTCCTTAAATTTTTAGCAGAATTTTTAACAGAATACATCTGGTCTGGTGCTTTCTGTCTTGCAAAGTTATTAATTATTTATTCAATTCTTTTAATAGTCACAAGCCTATTCAAATTGCCTGTTTCATTTTGTATGAGTCTTGGTAGATTGTGTCTATCAAGAAATTGTTCTGTTTTATCTATTATATCAAATATGTGGGCATAGAGCTGTTCATTCATTTGATGTATAGTGATGTCCCCTTCTTCATTTTTGATTTTTAGTAATTTGTATATTTTTCCTTTATTTCATAGTCTGTCTAGAGGCTTATTGATTTTATAAATTTTTTTCCAAAGTACCATATTTGGGCTTCATTGTATTTCCATATTTACTTCCTGTTTCGAGTTTTAATGATTTCTACTTTGAAATTAATGTGTTTGAAATTAATGTGTTTGAAATTAATGTGTTCTTCTTCTTATAGTTTTAATGTGAAAGATTATTGATTTCGTATTTTTCTTTTCTAATACAGACATTCATGCTATTCATTTTCCTCTAAGTGCTGCTTTTCTCACATTCCATAGCTTTTGATCAGTTGCATTCACATTTTTATTTTGTTTAAATATGTGTTTTCATTTCTTTTGAGATTTCTTTTTTGATTCATGTGTTATCCAGATTAGTATTTTTTAGCCTTCTTTCTGTGCTGATTTATAGTTTAATATTGTGGTGTGAAAAAAACATTGCATAATTTTGATTTTTAAAAACATTGGTAAGGTGATTTTATGGCCCAGAATGTGTGGTTCATCTTACTGAAAGTTCTAAAAGTTCCTTGCTAGTTTTAAAGAATGTGTACTCTGTTGTTACTGAATGAAGTAGTTGACAGTTGCCAATAATGTTCAGTTAATTGATGGTGCTGTTGAATTCAGCTATATTCTTATGATTTTTTTGGCTTCTGGATCTATTTGTTTCTTATAGAGGAGTATTAAAGTCTCAAATCATCATAATAGATTTATCAATTTCTCCCTACAGTTCTATCAGTTTTTGCCTCATATATTTTAACATTCGGTTGTTAGGCACATTCACATTAAAGATCGTTATGTCTTCTTGGAGAATCGATCCTTTTACTTTTATGTAATTTCCTAGTTTAATCTCTGAAAACTTTTATTGCTATGAAGTCTCCTCTGTCGGAAATTAATATAGTTATTCCACCTTTCTTTCGATTGGAGTTAGTGTGGTAAATCTTTCTACATGTATTTAGCTTGAAATCTATATGGATTTTTATATTTAAAGCCTGTGTGTGTGTGTGTGTGTGTGTGTGTGTGTGCAAACAACATATGTAAATCTCTGTTTACTTTACCTTACTGTTCATGCATGCTGTTGACTTTATCCATTAGAGTTCTTACTGTATTAATCCTAGTTATTTTAAATTCATGTCTGATAATTTTATCATTCCTACCACATCTATGTCTGCTTCTGATGCTCATTATGTCTCTTCAAATTGTTTTTATGCTTAGTATTTCTTACAAGTTTTTCTTGATAGCTGGATATAATGTATTGGGTAAAGGGAATTGTGATAAATTAGGTCTTTAGTATTGTAATGTGGAAAAGTGTGGTGGTAGAGGAATTCTGTAGTTCTATAACTAGATCTCAATCTTCTAGTCAGCCTGTGCATCTGGACTATGAACTTCACAGGTTCTCATTTCTCTTCCACACACACACACACACACACACACACATCTTTTAGGTGGGATGGGAAGCCAGCTCAGGCTTCACAAGGGGTGGAATTGGGTATTGCATTAGTCCAATTTAATGCTGCTGATAAAGACATATGCAAGACCTATCCATTTACAAAAGAAAAAATTTTAATGGACTTACAGCTCCACATGGCTGGGGGAGGCCTCACAATCTTGGCCAAAGGCAAGGAGGAGCAAGTCACGTCTAACATGGACTGTAGCAGGCAAAGAGAGAGCTTGTGTAGGGGAAAACCGTCAGATCCAGTGAGACTTATTCACTACCACAAGAAGAGCATGGGAAAGACCTGACTCCATGGCTCAATTACCTCCACCAGGTCCTCCCACAACATATGGGAATTCAAGATGAGATGTGGGGTGGGAACACAGCCAAACTGTATCAGATATTTTCCATCTCTCACATGATAGGTTAGAGGAGACTAAAATTAGTTATGTCGCATCTCCTGGGTAAGCTAGGCTCTGGAAATAAGAAAAAACCCATAGCTTAAGTTCTGGTAAAACAGTTTCACTTGAGAGTAGATCTTGTTAAGAAGAACAGAATGTTCTGGTATATTTCAAAATGGCTACTCCCCCTCTCTCCTGACTAGAAGAATGAGAGGATTCTCTCCAGTGCTCATTGTGAGAGTCTGGTTTTGCACCTGGAAATAAAAGTTAGAAAAGTGTAGGTATCCCCTAAGTCTGGGTCCCTCTGCAGACTTTAACTAAGACTTGCCACACTGAGCCATAGTAATCTATAGATAATGGTTTAGATTTTTCTACCACCACACTGGTTCCTGAAGAAGTTTCTGCTTACAGGTTTTGGCTACAATAAGTTGTGATATTCTGAATCTGTCTGTCTATCTTTCCAGTTTTGAGGGCTGCTGTTTTTCTCATGACCTCTCTTCTGACAGATCTCAGAAGAATTATTGATTTCTCAGTTTGTTCAGTCTTTACTAGTTGTCAGGATGGAGTAATGACTTCCAAGCTTCTTATATGTCAGGCCAGAAACTGGAAGTCCAAGGCTTGTATTTTAAATCACATAATTTATGCTGGCAATAATGTCTGCCTCCCCCACATTCTAATCAAATATTAAGAATTTAGCAGTTATCTTCATGACAGACTGATCATCTAATTAACTGTATATGTTTATTTTTATATTTTTTTGATTAGATCAATGCTCTCAAAAACTGTTTTATTCATACACTCCTATTGCTAAAATAAAAATGGAAGCATCCACTATCTCAATATTTACTTATGAGATTGAAAAATTGTAGGTACAATACCAAACCCATGTAGACTTTTGTATTTTAATGTACAGATAAGATAGACATAAAAAATATGAGCATATATATGTGTTTCTATACATACACACCACACAGACACACATATATAAATTTCTAATGTATAATTCCTGTACCACATTCACAAAGAATTATCCTACAAACCCCATGGTTGCACGCCTTCAATTTTGCAGTGATGGCCTAGATAACTATTTTAAGAGATTCAAGCTAATTCCTAATATTCCCCTTGCACATAGCCTCTATGATGCTAAAGAAAATGAAATATCGTGGTATATAAATGTTAGATAATCTGTAATCTTCAAGAAATACATTCTGTTTGCTATGAATGTCATATAAATTATTAGAACTCAAAAGACACAAATATTAAAAGAATTTCTAGTGGGGTACCTTGGAAATATATGTTTTATGTGATTTGTACTCATATGAGAAATGTTTGAGAGATCAAATTTCTCTCTCCAGAGAATTTTCTATATTATTTTGGCACCCCTAGAGGCTCTGGTTCCTATAGGAAAGATTTCAAGTACTGAAACACACTTTACAAGACACCACAAAATTATCTTAGGGAAAGTAATCATACTATGTTTTTACTGTGATTTACTATGTACATCATATACACTTTTTAAATAATCATGTACCTTTTATATAATCACAGTAAAAACAATATTTATCCTGTGTGTCAATAATACACATTGTAAAAAAAAAATAGTGGTGCTTTTATTTTTCAAGTTATATGATATCAAGCTGTATAATAAAGAACCCAATGGAATAAGGACAGGGTTTTCCTTATAAGAAATTATCTATTTCTTGATCTTTTAACCATATTTCAATTAAGATGTATATATTTTAAGTATATCATTATTTGTACATGAAAATGTAAAATTTCTTTACAAAATAACATTTGAGAGTAGAAATTATTTTTAAGATTACACACACCTTGTATAAATATGTGTGTTATTATAAAAACTTTACTAATATGACTGTATGACACATTGCCAGCTGAAAACTGTCATTCAATTGAAAATAATCTACCTTTGAGGACATAGAGTAAGTATATTTGAACACGGAAAGAAACGTAATGATAATTGATTCATAATGTGAGAAAACACTAAGCAAAGCTACTCCTGTCATTAATGAAACTTAGGAAGTCAAGGTTGCAGATATTAAGTTAGAAATAAGTCAAAGCTAAGTATTTTTTGTGGGAGGGGGAAAAAAAACTTTGAATAACAGTTAATGTATTTCAGCAAATGCAAGTGATCTACCTCTGGGAGTCAAGTATATCAGCTAGAAAAAAAAAATTAGAAAATCAGGAAATTATTAAAAAAATATGCATACATACTGTTTAAAAACACAAAAATACAATGACTTTACTAATCAGAGTTTGGTTTTCTTCAAACATTAGCTGAATTAACAACTATGGGCAAAGATATTTCTTATTTTAGAAAAATGTTTCTAGAATAATTTTGATATTTTAACTACGATTTCCCTCTTGGTCTCATAGCAGCTTATATTTTAATTTACCATAACTTTCATGATGCTATATAGTAGTCTCATTAACATGATACTCCCTGAACAAACTCTCTCTCAGGATCAGGGTCATGTTTGCAAGATGACTGCAATGTTTTGGGTGCTGGTACATGGTCTGTAATAAATTGCCTCATACACATGAATAAATGGAGAAGGGAATGAATGGCTTATAGAATAAACATTTTAGACCACTCTAAAATTTGCGTTGTTTAAAATTTTAAATATTTCTTAAAAATACAGATCTCTAAAATAACAGACAAGTGATCAGGACATTACTAACACGACTTGCAAGAAACAAAGTAACAACACACAAAGTTGTATCTGATGGCCCATATCAAATAAACACAGAGAATGATAAATATATGCCACCCAACTACACATTATATGAAGTAGAAATATTTATTTACGTCCCAAATGAAATTGGCTTAAGTTTTGCTGTGCTTAGGGTGAAGAAGTGATCAATTTGGTAAGAAACAGGGCACTTCCGGAATCATTAAAACAGAAATATCATACTGCTTATCACAAATGTAGAATAGCTTCATTTTCTCTGAAAGAACAATTGTCTTTTTATAAGTAGATAGTCTGTAAGAGATAGATATGAAAGTTTCTAACAATAGATTCATGTAAATTTTATTATAAATTTTAAAAAAGTATCACCTAGAGAGTCAGCCTAGTGAAGTTTTCAACACTAATAAGAGATTTCCAGAGGCTCAGCTGGGAGCAAAATTTCCTGACAGTTTCTTTCTGGGATGGACTATCTTCAGGAGTTTATCAGTTCTCTGCCATATGAATTAGAAAAAGAAGAGAGGTGCTAATCACCAGATGCAGGCTATGCCATTGCCTGTAATTGTGAAGCATCATTACATGCGGTTGGGGTTTAAGATTGCTTGTGTGCTTTTGTGTGTGTCATACTCAGAATTCCTTATATACAATTATTATTATTTTAAAATTTCCAAACAAAAATCTAAAACGCATTGGTTTCATCAAAATCATTAACAGAAAGATGGACATTCTATTTGTCTTTCCTTTTTGTTTTGTTTTGTTTTGTTTGTTTTTGGCCTACATATATAGACTTCAACTGTTTACCAATTCTATGAGAAGATTTTAGGCTACCTAAGAAGAGTTGCAAAAAAACTTAATTACAGCCTAAAAATTTTGTGGGCGATAAAGCCTATTCTCCCAACAATAATATAGAAAGCAAAAATCTGTTTCATTCATATGAATATTTAAGCTGGTGCTTAGAATACAGTGTATGGATTATAATTATACTACTTATAATTAGTATAATTATAATTAGTTACTAGAAGTAGTAGTACTACTAATGGCATTAAAAAAGTTGTCTTAATGATGTCATGTATAGAAAATGTTAGAAACAGCTCAAAAACATTTATAATTTAGGCATAAATGTATGGTATAAATTTATGTAATAATACATATTTATCAAATGATTTTGATTGAATATTAATATCACATTAATCTTAGAGAAAATGTATTGGATTTTTTGGAGAGGGTCAGAACAAAATAGCAATATGAGAACACATTTTAATATTTCTCTAAATTTTCATCATACTAAAAACAGCTAGAAATTGTCAGAATACTATTGAGAGTAAAAGGTAATGAGAATTAACTAATTAAAATAATGCAGCTATTCTTAAAATGTTAAATACCATTAACACATTTTAATTGAAAAGCTACTCTCTTGAATATTTTGAAATTTTGCAAAATCAACTTGAAATGTTAGGTACAGCATTATTATAAAGTTTAATATATTTTATACAAATAAAAATGTTAGATAAATATAAGCATGAAATGGGCAAAAGAAGGTATGAAATACAGTAATAATTATTAAATCAAATAGTGAACTGTATTAGCAGTCAAAAATAAAAAAAAAATCTTGTAAAATATAATGCTTTTTTTTTATATTTTAAGTTCTGGAATACATGTGGAGAATGTGCAGTTTTGTTACTTAGGTATACATGTGCCACAGTGGTTTGCTGCACCCATCAACCTGTCATTTACATTCGGTATTTCTCCTAATGCTATTCCTTCCTCTAGCCCCACACCCCCTGAGGGGCCCCAAAGTGTGATGTTCCCCTCCCTGTGTCCATGTGTTCTCATTGTTCAACTCCCACTTACCAGTAAGAATATGCAGTGTTCGATTTTCTGTTCCTGTGTTAGTTTGCTATTGGTTAGGGGCTGCTCTCAGCTTCTAGGCTACCTTATTCCCTGCTGTAGTCTCCTTTCCATCTTTAAGCCAGCAATAGTACTTTGGAATCCTTCTAATAGTTTAAATCTATCTTATGTCCGTTTCTATCATGAATTAGAGAAAACTCTCCTTTTAAATGGTTCATTGGGCTTGACTGGACCTACCTGGGTAATCACTCTTCTGATTAAGTCATAAATCAACTGATTGGTAGCCTTAATTATATACGCCACATACTTTTGTCATGTAATGTAACAATCATGGGTTTCATATTTCATCATATAAACAAGTGGCCCTGAACATTTTTGGCACCAGGAAGGTTTCATGAAAGATAATTTTTCCACAAAAGGGAGTGCAAAGGCTGGGGAAGGTTTCTGGATGAATCTGTTCCACCTCAGATCATCAGGTGTAGGGAGTCCATGAGCCCCACACTGGGCACCAGCATATAGGGAGCCAGCCCTACATCACCCATGGATACCCCAAGTTCTATGGCAACAGAAGAATGAGAAAAAGACAGATTAAGAGAGAAAGTGGGACGAGGGGGCCATGACTTGACTCTGGAGGAGACAGTGAAGGCCCCAAGCTCTGATCATACACACTATTTATTGATTACAATGACTTTTACGTACGGGGTAGGGGTGGGGTGATGATGGAGTGAATTAGTGAGCCGGAATTCAATCAGTGAACCAGAACTGGTGTGTCATCCTACGGATTGATAACAACGGCAGTTTGGGAGTTTCACAAAATGAGAACATGTGGTTATCTTTAGCTTATGTACAGCTGATGGAACACTGGCCTTACAAGGAGCCTACAGGTCTGGCTATGTCATAGTGCTGCGAAGGGGTTTTACGTCCTTGAGCATGTTTATGGTAAGAGAGCCGAGGTCACCCTGCACCGGAACATGAGGCATGGAGAGGCCTTCCTCCTCAGAGGCCTCCTGTGGCCTTCCGCAGTTTGTTGTTCCTTGTTTATATGTTACTCATAACGAATTTATGTAGGCACTCTGTAAGTCCTTTCTCCTTTGTTGTTTTTCCTAACAATAAGGCATTAGATTCTCATAAGGAGCACACAACCAAGATCCCTTGCATGCAGAGTTCACAGTAGGGTTTGCGCTCCTGTGAGAATCTAATGCCCCACTGATCTGACAGGAGGTGGAGCTCAGGTAGTAATGAAAACAGTGGGGAGTGGCTGTTAACATAGATGAAGCGTCACTGGTTCTCGTGCCACTCACCTCCTGTTGGGCTGCTTGGTTCTTAACAGACCACAGATTGGTACTGGGCTGTGCCTGGGGACTGGGGACTTATAAACAGTGTTCCATGGATTTAGGTAGGAAAACATAAGAGTAGCATTTTGGAGTTCTTCTACCACGATTCAAATCAGAAATAATTTTTTTGTTTATTTTAAAAACTTTCATAGGCCCGCACGATGACTCATACCCTTAATCCCAGTACTTTGAGAGGCCAAGGCAGGCAGATCACAAGGTCAGAAGTGCGAGACCAGCCTGGCCAATGTGATGAAACCCCGTCTCTACTGAAAATACAAAAATTAGCTGGGCTTAGTGGCACATGCCTGTAATCTCAGCTACTCGGAAGGCTAAGGCAGAGAATCGCTTGAACCTGGGAGGTGGAGGTTATAGTGAGCCAAGATCGGGCCATTGCACTCCAGCCTGGTGACAGAGGGAGACTCTGTCTCAAAAACAAAACAAAACAAAACAAAACAAAAAAACCTTTCATAAAACCTGACATCCAGTATAAGATGTTACTAAGATTCACACTAAGATTGGAACAATCCTTGGAAGATAGTCAATAAATTGTAAACCTGAGGACAGCTTTACAAACAAAACATGCCCTGATATGGCTGAGAAAAATGACTAGGAGTTTTTCTTGTAGAACACTGAACGGTTAATAAGCCAATGGTTTCATCAGGGAATGAAAAAGAGCTTCCTTTTGAGGGAAGGTAGAATTTTGCTGTGCACAATTGGCAGCAGTAGGCAGCAGTAAAGGCCAGCATCATACCCAGTAGAACAGAGGAGCAAAGCAGGCTGCACCAGCACAGACCAGCAAAGCAGAACATCTGCTAGCCAGGAGGCCAAGATAAATTAAACTATTCAAGAGGTGACTCAGCAGTTGGAGATTTACGAGGACACTGTTTACTACACCAGTGCTTTGGTGACCAGCACATGCCTTTGGGTGAAAAGAACAGACAGATGAGGTGAGAAGAAACAATGAAAGACTGCCTGTATCCCCCAAAGTGATTAAACTATAAATTGAACAATAATGACAGTGTTAATCAAATCTCCAAATCTGACTGAGTGTATTGAATTGAAATAAATTGTTTTCTTAAGCAAATTGTGTAAATAAATTAAAATGTGAGCTTCGTGCAGAAAACAATGAAAATTTACTTTTTTCTACATGTAAATCCAGCATGTGAATTTGATTCTATTTCAGTTCAAGAGTTATGGTAAACACATATGAGGAAGAAAACTATTGTGTCAATTTGTGGGTTCAGTGGGTTCTGAGGGTCCTCCCATTAGGCTTGTTTTTTATATCCACTGCATCATTGCAGTGAGTACATCTGTCCTCTTAAATGTAGAAAGTAAAGAAAAATCCAAACAAGCACTCCTCAGTGAGCAAACATATAGACGTATCATCCTTAACATCAGTGACTCCCATATACTTTCTGTGTGTGGATTTGTGATTTACAGTTCCTGAAGAACTACAGATATGATTCAAATGAGTCCTCAGTCACTTGTTAATTGGTCAACGTGAAATGTCATGAGATTCTCATTCTAATCACCTGTAACAAATGGAAAAGGTGGCCTGGTCCATCACTGACTTGACTTTTAAAAAAAAAAAGCACAGAAACAGCATGTGGACAAAAACTACTCTTACAACTTTGGTGAGTTCAGAACCACAAGCAAACAGAGGTATTACAGTTAATTTATCTTCCCTTCAAAGAAGAGAGGAATGTACAGGAAAAATACACCTCTGTTGTTTATTTATTGCTGAGACATATCCTTGAAATCTCTTTGAAAGAGCTTGTATAAACTAATTCATATTGTATCATCATTTTCAAAAGCCCTGCAATAGATAGAGACCAAAGGTGGGGGGTGGGGGTAGGAGATTTCATTTCAATATATCAAAGTCTCACTAGGTATTACTCTATTTTCGAATTCTTTTTATTATGTCCTCCTTTTTTTTTTTTTTAATCAAACTTGACTTTTCCATTTCCACTGGCTGTTTCATATTATTCTAACAAAAGGGCTTTTGAGAGCAAGTGAGTCTTTTTGTTGTTGATAGCCACACTCATTTTGGAGGTATTCCCCAATCTCCCGTGGGCCCTATCAGAACACCAGACACTAAAAGTCTTACTCAATGACAAAAAAAAAAAAAAGGAATGCAACAAATTGAGATATTTAGTTATCATAATAGTTATACACATGTAGTATTTTATATTGTCTTACTACGTTTATATACTGCCATAAAATGATTAGAATGATTTTAAATTAATATTTTCTAGGGTCTAGGGGAACAAGGATGCAGTAGAAATTTCTGACTCAAAGTAGCTACAATCCTAATGGGTGAGACAGAGAGAAGACTAAGTATCTGTAGGAAAGTCTCATAACACACAGACTTAGGAGAGTCTGCAGGAGAGATTTCTATTACAATTTGCTGCCTAATTTAGAATCTCTTAGTATGTGCTTCAGCTTTAGGGACAAATCCTAAAGAAATAAAGAATAAAATTTTTCAATGTAAACAAGGGGCAAATTTCTCAAATCTCACAAGGGAGAGAACATGGAAGGCCAGTAACAACACAGTGTAAGAAGTTTGCTCCATTCCATCTACTAAGCACAGTTCTAGGACAGATGTGAAGTGAGAGAGAGGAAGGAGAATCATAGAGGAACTTGTCATATTATAAAGCCAACACAGTATTATTTTGAAGGTTGTAAGAAGCTTCACAGAAGGTTTATAAAAAAAAGAATGATATAAGCTATTTATAATTACACAGTATAGAGAAGGAATATAGTATGGATAATGACTAAATTAACTGCTTCTAGACTTTTGAAATGAATTGTCCATTTTCAAATCTCTGTCCAGACACATGTGAGCCAATGTGCTTAGAAAACTAAGATCTCTGTGCTCAATTTCTTCATCTCTAACTTAGGATTGAGGAAGGAAATGATAAAATCAACAACAACAAAAAAACCCAAAACAGGATTGCCATGTGAATTAAATATGGTTAATATAGAGTGCTTAGAACAATGTCTGTGTGAGAGGACAATAAAATCTTGGGACTCCAAACTCAATATGCCAAAAGCAAAAGTTATTCTTGGAAA
Source organism: Ateles fusciceps (assembly GCA_036589455.1). Lineage (NCBI taxonomy): Eukaryota > Metazoa > Chordata > Mammalia > Primates > Atelidae > Ateles > Ateles fusciceps. The sequence continues at coordinate 466,002 of JAZHEH010000174.1, read as the reverse complement.
CGGAGTGGCAGAAAAACCTGCCTTTCCTTTTATTCCTATACATGTATCTCCGTAAGTGGTCTTCCTCATCCTGACACCGTAGATGAATTGTTTATCTTCGTAGGTATGGGCCAACAGGAGACTAAAAATCATCCCTTCGCTCACCCTGAGACAAACGCATATTTGACTTCTTCCTCAACTCCGTGTTTACATTATCTTAGGTAAAGTGCAGATTTACTGAGCGTGAGATGCATACATAATTGACTCTTCCTCTGCCCCATCTTTTCACCACAACATGTAGATTCAGTGACTACTAATCAAGGCCTCAAATGAATGTAACTACTTGCCCCATTTGTCTACTCTGCTTTTTTCTTCTTTTTCTTTTCCTCTGCCAACATTTTCCCTTTTAAATACTGAAACCCTCAAAATCCTCTTTGGAGAAAAGTTCAGGCCACAGATCATATCGTGGCACATGTATCGCTTAAGTCGGTGTGTCCTCAACATCAGAAAAATAAACCTCTAATTTGATTGAAACCTTCTTCAGACATTTTTTTCTTTTACTACTGAAATGCTTGAAAAATAATACTAGTTAAAACTATTCTCAGTATTGTTGCTAGAATGTGTACTAATAGGGTATGCAGAAAGGATATATTAGAATATGGTATTATTTTAAGAAACATTGTTGAATCTCTGAGATTGATCATTTGGTTAGAGAAAAAAACATGAGCTTAAAAACATAAAGATGTCAAATTAGTATCAGATGGTAATTGTTGCCATCAAATTTGTTTCTCAAGTATCTAGTTTCATTGATTGGTGGGTTACAATTTCACACAGTAAACAAAAAGTGACAGATTTTTTTTTTTAAAGGTTAAAATAATTTTTGTTTTGAAAAAACACTAGGGTTTTATAAGACTGTGGTACTGGCAAATAGTAATGCTTAGCCAGCAATTGGATTCCTGAAAAGATTTAGAAGTTTCTCTTGTAGTTGTGAATCAGGCTTTCTTAAATTTCTCGCGTAATAATTTCACTTTGTAATTGTGCTGATGAGAAGGGATAAAGGAAGAGGTTTTTTTTTTTTTTAATGAGTTACTAAAATTTGCTTCACTAAACAAGAAATAAGCATGAGCTTACTACTCCTTACTCTACATAATAAAAAATAATGCACTGCTTTTGTTTAAACAATACTGGGGGTAATGAAGTAGAGGAGGATAATACTGTTAGAAAATTAAAATATCATCGGGGCCGGGCATGGTGGCTCACGCCTGTAATCCAAGCACTTTGGAGGCCAAGGCAGGTGGATTACCCGAGGTCAGGAGTTCAAGACCAGCCTGACCAACATGGTGAAACCCCGTCTTTAAAAAAAATATATATGTCATCTTGGGGTAAGGCTATTATGGTGTGCATTTTGCTTACACAGATAATTTACTGATATCCTGGGATTAGTATCAATTGTTACCATATTAGCTTTTTTTTTTTTACTGCAAAGTGATACATACTAAATCTTCAAATCTCTAAAATTTAAATTAAAAAAAAAATCTTGCAGACATATCTATGAGCCAGCTATGTTTCTGCTGCCTTGCCCAGGCTTGCTTCCATGCTGAAATTTGAGTTCAGATCTATTCCTCAATTTTCCTCATTCTGCAACAAATGGCTCTGTTCCTCTCATGTTGGATTAGATAAAAACAAAAAAGCAAACCAAAGCTTACAGTAACATTTACAGTATCTGCTCTTATCATACCATGTGACAAAAGGACTCATGAGCTAAGCCAAAAAACAAGGTGGCAGGGAAATACATTCTATCATCTGTTTCTGGCATTGGAAAAGTCACATGGAAAGTCATTTGGAGATGTATATGGAGAGAGAGAAACAGAGAGAGAGAGAGAGAGAGAGAGAGAGAGAGGATAGATAGATAAAGAAAGGATTGGCCATAATAATATCTTCTAAACATTCTTAGTTTTTGTGTGTGTGAACAAACAAATAAATAGGAAGTAAATTATATTGAAAATTATTTAAAGTTGTTTCTTTAAAACTAAGTCTGAAATCCCATTAGAGAAAGTAAGAATAATTGCTCCACTGTTAAATCGTCTAACTCACTCATCAGCTGAATGGTACAATTTGTAACTTCAACCCAGATAAATTAATGATTCTTCCTGACAGATTGTGTACAGTGAAAAGAGCCATCTCAGGAGCTCCAACACGTAAGTGACAGATGGAATAAAAGAAGATCATAGAGACTAAAAAGGATAGGCCAGAGACCCGGAGAGAGACTGTCAGGACAGAGTGGAAGGGAAGAGAGAGCTCAAGAAGAGAGGGGAAAATATCACTTAAAGATGAGAATAAGAGGGAGATGAAGACTGACACATACCTCTTAGATGTGACAACCAGCAGTTCATTAATGACCTAAGCAATTAAGTTAATAAAATTATTATTCACTTTATAGTTTCTGATTTTAAATAAATAGTAAAATTGAGAAGGTTTTACCAGCCTGGGATAATTAACAATAGATTATAAAAATTAATTTTCTTGGTAGCCTAGGACAATTGGAGTGCTTTTGAAAACATAATTCAATCCCTTAGTTTATGCTTTTGAACAGAAAAAAATAATAATTTTAATATTTTTTAAAGATTAAATTAGAGATCAATAGCTTCCATAAGATGTTTAGTGATTTCAAACTTCATGAAGAAATGCCCTACATGCTGATTATAATCACTGACTCATATCTACCAAAGTAAAAACATAAACCAAAGTGACATATTTCTAATGTAAAACTCTCTTTACTTCACTCCAAATATAATTGTTTTTCAGACAATGCTACAGTATTGTTGCTTTTTATAACTTTAGAAACATCTGATATACTTAAAAACATATGATGCATAAGAATAATTTAAAACAATGTGTTCTTGTTTTGTTCTTTGCTTAGGTTTATTTATAGTATTAATTAGTTTTATGTAAAACCTGTAACTTATTTATTAAACTGTTTATTTCTTCTCATGTGTTCTGTTTCCAAGCTTGCATTTTTAAGGGTATTAATATCATTACTAGGAACTGGTGAATGTTGGTCTATAATTGATTTTAAAACCTAAAGAATAGATAATTGTATTAATGTCAAATATGTGTGTGTATGTGTATGTGTTATTATATAACTGACAGTTTGTTGCAATCGCATTGCCTTTAGCCACAATCAAGGAAAGTAGGGATAATTTTCATTAGCAATTTTGAAACATAAACATAAATCTTGATAAAGAAAATATTATTTTAAATGTAAACTATATGGAAAATAATTGAGATAAGAGATACCTATTGTGAAAAACAAATATATTTATTTTAGGATCTCTAAATATTTGCCAGATGCACATAATTTAGTCATCCAGGGAGAACCTCAAAAGTATTTTTGCACATGTTTTCTTTATAGTTAATAAGAGAGAATAATACTAAGTTAAAGCTTTAAAAACACTGATACAATGCAAATACATGTTAACATTTTTTTCTGACTTCCAAAAACCTTCAGTATATAGTATACGTACTTCTACCAGGCATATGGAGATAAGAATTTTCTCAACCAAATCCTCAACAGTTTTCTTGTCATTGAACTAATATATGCTTAAAACTTTGTTTTTTCTTTTTTAAAACATATTAAGAATTGTTGAGCCTTCTTTCAGAATGAAACATTGTACTGGCTTTTCCCTTACTGTGCTGATTTGTGGTTATTTTCATCAAAGGTATTTACTCAACATATGGACACTATGCTTTTGTACATTATGCTGAATATGAGTCAGTCCATGTAATGATATTCACTGAAAATCATACAGAAATATAATTGTTCTAGTAGCTGTGGTTACATAACTAATTACTCCAAAACTTAGTGGCATAAAATAACCCTTTATAATGCTTATGGAATCCGTCGATGAGGAATTCACATAATTCTCAGCATGTTTTACTTCTCCAAGCGCAAGTGCCCTACTTGAAAGGCTAGAAGACTAGGGAATTTAAAAACTCACATACTCACTTGGCTAGCAGTTGATCCTTGATCTTGCCTGAGACCTAAGCTGGGATTGTCACTAGTACACCTACAAGGAGCCTATCCATGTCACTAGGGCTTCTTCATTACACAGTGGCTAGGTTCCTTGGTTGATCAGAGAGAGATTGAGAGAGAGAGAGAGAGAAAGAGAGAGCCTCTTTTTAATGGCATAGCCTCAGAATGTTAAATAATATTTTGTTACACATATTATAAAGAAGAGTCAAAATCCTCTTTCCCTCAAATTAAAGGAAACAAAATTGATTCTAATACTTGACAAGAAATGGATAAGTTAGGAAATGTTTTTGAAAACAGAGATATTGCTGTGGGAACTTCTGGAAAACAATCCACTTCGATATTGAAAAATCAAATGTGACAATCTTAGAGATGTTAGTCTAGGGGTACTCATTTATGTGTTAATTTTTGTTCTTTTCTTTGTGACACATTTTAAATAATAACCATATATTTTTACATTGAAATAATTGAAATAAATAATATGGGTGTATAGCAGGAAAATAATCAGGATTGCAAATATTTTGTACAGGTTACAAAAAATTTAAAACTACGTTTTTATCCCTTTAGTTATTCATATAGTTTATATACATAGCAGGCATGACAGTTAATCATTTTATCCTTGAATGTCCTTTATTTAACAGGAAAAAAGTATAATAATCGTAGGCTACATTTAAGCATATCCATCAATGTTAAGATTAAGTAGTTGTGAGACCACATTGTGGAATATAATAATAAAATGGTGATCACTGGTGTGACAACCAATTAATAGCAATAAATTTAGAAAATATCATTCCTGCTTTTCAATTTGTTTTGTTGCTGAAGTATCCATACTAGTTTCCTAAGGGATTCCATAACAAATTACTACAAACCCTGAGTTGTAGATGCATCACTCTGCCAATTGTAAGGATACTTGTCATTGGTCTTAGGGTCCACAGAAATTATCCTAGGATGATTTTCTTTTGAGTTGCTTATTTTAAATACATCTGGTAAGACTGTTTTTCTAAATAACATTTTCTAAATAACATTTCTATTTATAGGTGTGCATGTCTTTGAGGTGACCATAATTAAACCCTATATAGTATCAATGGTAATATTTTTCCAAATATATTAAGAATTTGTTAGTATACAAATTACTTTAAAGTCCTTTATGAAGACTTTAATTTTCAGTTGCTATTTTTTCCCGATGTTATCAGTGTTGTGCTGCTAGCCATCAGTAATTCACATACTTTACAAACTCAGGAAAATATTTATGATGCTGAATTAGCAATGAATTAAGGTTACCATAGATCCACTGTAATATTTTAAAATGTTATAAATAGCACTCTTTGCTTATTCAACTAGTTGGTTTAAAATTCAGCCCACATGTGAAGGAGCAGATAAAGATATCTGACTGTTTACCGAGACTCATCCTCCCCAGGAAAACAAAGAGAAAAGAACAAAGAAAAATATGGGCTATATAATTTTTTTAAAACTCTTGACTATCTACACGGCCTACCATCATACAGTTTATTTAAAGTATAGGTAGTAAGGAACAGATAAATTTAATAGATTACAATGCCAGAAGTCTAATGTAACTAATTAATTTTTTATTATTCTTAATTTTTTATTGATGGTCTAAACTTTTCTTAGCCTCATGTATATTACTTTTTAAAAACCTGATTTTACACGTTTAAATTAGGTATAAAAAATTATCTATTACATGTGTGTACAAATTTTCAGTCTTTTTCTCAACATCGTTCCTGTCCCTACAACATCGAGATTGAGTATCTTAACTTCATGACTTTTGAAAATAAATTAAATACAATCTGCATATTATAAAATCTAAAGTGTTCATTTTCAATAAAATACTACTTTCTGGCTTATTTCATGTTATCTAGTGACTGTGATGTTTTGATACTCTTTGTAGATGCTTACGCTTAAAAAAATTTTAAAAATTTATAGATAGTACAAGAAAGCAAAGTTTATTTGTCATATTTTTGCTTGATAGTTATTGAAAGTATTCTTCACATGTCCCTGTTGTAACACTTCTGAATAAATACAGAAGAATTTGAATTAAACACTGATACAGAAAAATAATTTAGATTTTAGAAAATCTGTGAAAGAATTATGTGTTATAAACAACTGTTAGGGTATTGAATAGAAAAGGCCAGTTAAGTCTAATTTCACAGATATGAGAATTTACAGCTGGAAGATAGCTTTGCAAATTATGAACCTAAGGCAAATAAGAATTAAATAACTTGTTCGAGCCAGTTCTTGGGCAAGTGAGAGAATATTTTGACTTCCAGTCTATTTTCTTTATATTGTATCATTACATTTAAGAAAATGACCTCAAATTGTCCCCCAAATTAATGGCTTTATGTCTTAGTTATAGACAAATTATTCAACAATTATTTTAAATGCAGATGGTACTCAGTTTTTACTGTCAATGAAAATTTGCCAGAGATTTTTTTATTACCTTGTATTTTTCCAAAACTTGACATTGATTTAGTCAAGTGAGCAATGTGATAATTAGTTTGAGGTAATAATGTGGAAATTTTATGATTAAGAATATTAGTTAGAATTTCTAGGCCAGGAGCAGTGTCTCACAGTTGTAATTTCAACATTTTGAGAAGCCAAGACAGGAGGACCTGGAGTTCAGGACTAGCCTGGGTAACATAGCGACACACTGTTTCTACAAAAATATAAACATATTATCCAGGAGTGGTCCCACACACCTGTAGTCCCAACTACAGATTTCTTGAGCTTTGGAGGTTGAGACTACAGTGAATCATAATTGTGACACATGGCTCTCCAGCCTGGGTGACAGAGAGAGAGTCTTTCTCAAAAAAAATGTTCTAAATTTACTGTCAAAACTTGATTCTCGGTTGTCATTGGTTTGCATTGCACATTTGATAAGAGGATTAAATTATCTTAAACTCTCCTGAAGTTGAAGAATTTTTAAATTTTAAAAATGGCAAGATGCTATTTCTATTAACGAGATAGCGCTAGCTGTTATTATTGTTATTATTACTATTTATTACTTGAATTTCAAAACTGTGCTTTAGATTTCATTTTTGTCATTTATAATTGCCCACAACCATCAATTAAATTAGAAATAGATGACATATTCTAGTAAAACAACACATTTTTCTCTGCTTATTTTATGGGAATGTAGAAAAAGTTAATAATTTTCTTAAATTCAAGAATTAGCTGAAATTCCATTTGTGCATCATAACATCTTTGAAACTTCTTTACATTTTTTAACAAAGAAAATCTCTTATTTAAGCCAAAATTAAAATAATTATTAACTAAGTTAAGAAATGTACGTTATGCAAAATTAAGAGTTTAACTTAAATTGGCATATATAAAGGTGAAAAAATAAGCTTTTAACTTGAATAGTCTATTTTATGAGTCTACAACACAAGTCGATATTATAAAACTAATTGTTTTAAAACTGGAAAAAGTTTATGCTTTTATTAGGTTCATAGAGTTATAGTGCTATTTTAATAAATAACTGCTTTTTAAATAAATAATTCATAACCTAATAATGTGTGTAGTTTTTATGAATCTGGCTTTCACTGAAACTTTTTCACTGGGCTTTAACTAAAACTATCTTCTTTTAATAAAAGAGCTGGAAATAGCAATCTTAACATTGGTGTACTTTCATAAATGATGGTTATAAATATTCACTCCTTTCTATTACTGTATTTAGTAAATAAGGAACTGCAAAATCAATGCCCAAATACCCATTACTTTTATGTTAGCTTGAATATAGATGTAAGTTATAGTAAAACAAAAATAATGGCTCTTGAATTTGGAGAAACAGTAAATTGAAGAGTTTGAAAAACTTACAATGTACATTTCTGAAATATTTGTAAAAATAAATTTAATGCTTGAGATATCATATACTGTGTTCATGAATACTTTTTAAACATATGTACATTCAAATAATTATTCATTCTTTTCTCCATCTCCCCATTTTACCAATACCCATCTCAGCGTCTTAGCTTAAGATCTGAAAGGTATACCTTCTTACTAGGTACTCCTGCTTTCGGAATCATGAGGGCACTTTCTCAATGTTAACAACTGATCTTTGTGCATCCTCCATGGAAAATAAATACCAATGTACATTCTTGCTCCAGAAATCTCAAAGTACATTATTCAAAGAAATATAATGTCTATCCCCACCCACCAAGGTTTCTGTTATTTTCTGTTGAATTTTTCTTATTCATTTTTATAATAAGACATATAGTTTCAAAATTGCAAAATTTATTTAATATATTAAATGTAGTTAGTTTTACCATAAAATTATACCTCAATGAAATAACATTGTGGAAAACAATATGGAAGGTCCTCAGAACAATAAAAAGTAGTTCTCCCAAAAGATTCAGCAATCTCACTTCTGGATGTACCTCTAAAATGATTGAAATAAGGATTTCAAAGAATTATTCATAATAGCCAAGATATAAAAACAACTCAAATTCCACCAACAGATGAATGAATAAAAAGTTGTGGTATACACATACAATAAAATATTATTCAGTTTTAAGAAAAGGAAATCCTACCATTATTTACAACAACATAGATAAACCTGGAAGAAGTTATGCTCAGTGAAATAAATCAGTCACAGAAGAACATAGAGTACATGATTTATTTATTTATTTTTAGACGGAGTTTCACTCTTGTTGCCCAGGCTGGCATGTAGTGGCACCTTCTCAGCTCACCACAACTCTCCATCTCCCAGGTTCAAGTGATTCTCCTGCCTCAGTTTCCTGAGAAGCTGGAATTACAGGTGCTGGCCACTACACCCATCTAATATTTTGTATTTTTAGTAGAGATGGGGTTTTGCCATGTTGGCCATACTGGTATTGAACTCCTCAACTCATGGTCTGCCCGCCTCAGCCTCCCAAAATACTGGGATTACAGACGTGAGCCACCATGCCCAGCTGATCTATCTTAAAGGAGGCATATCAAATAGTCAAAAGTATAGAAGTAGACTACAGAAAGCTGATCACCAGGGAATGGGAGAGAGTTATTGAAAATTGTTTTAAGTGGTATAAAGCTACAGTTATATAAGATGAGTAAGCTGCACTGTGAAACATGATGCCTATAGTAAATAATAATGTATTGTTTACTTAAATAACTTTTAAGTGGGCTGATCTCATTTTAGGTGCTCTTACCACAAAAACAAACAAAGATAAAAAGACATACAAAAGCTTTTGGAGGTGATAGACATGTTTACTCTCTGGATTGCGGTGATAGTAACATGAGTTTATACATACTTCCAAACTCATCAAATTTCACACTTTAATTCTGTGAATTGTTTATATCATTATACCTTTCCAAAAGTGTGGGGGAAAAGACATCATAGGAAATCAGAGTAGATAGACAATGTTGATCTCTGAAAAATAAATAGTGATATTAATAAAAGTAGACAGTTATAAAATTATTGAAGAGGTTGTAAGTCATTTTACTAGTTTTAGATTTTGTTATATGAGCATGTACAACCATTTGAAGTATTTTTAATATGGTAAGTAAAATAGCCTAATATATATTTTAAGAAAATCACTTTTCTAGTTTATTGAGAAATAGACTGGAAGAGGAGAAATTAAAATAGGACATAAAAGAAAAAATAGGAGATAAATTAAAATAGGAGATAAAGGCAGTGATGTGTTGGTAAAAGTTGAACAACCAGACATATGAGAAAAATCAAGAAAGAAATACAAAGAGAGAAAGGAAGAAAGGAGGGAGGGAAACAGGAAGGAAGAAAGGAAGTGTGGGAGAGAGGGATACAGAGAGGGAGAAGGGAGGCAGGGAGGGATAGGGAAGGAAGGAAGGAAGGAAAGAAAGAAGTAAAGAAAGGGAGGGATGAAGGAAAGAAAGAAGGGAGGGAGGGAGGAGGGAAAGCAAGGAAGGGAGGGAGGGAAGGAGGGAGGGAGGGAGGGAAGGATCCAAGTCTTGGGTATATTTTTATTAGCAGTATGAAAACGGACTAATACAATAAATTTTTACTGGGAGTGGGGCACTGCAATAAAGATACCCAAAAATGTGGAAGCAACTTTAGAACAGGGTAAACAGAGACTGGAACAGGTTGGAGGGCTCTGAAGAAGATAGGAAAATGTGGAAAAGTTTGGACCTTCCTAGAGACTTGTTGAATAGCTTTGACCAAAATGCTGATACTGATATAGACAATGAAATCCACACTGAGGTGGTCTCAGATGGAGATGAGAAACTTGTTGGGAACTGCAGTAAAAGTGACCCTTGTTATGTTTTAGCAAAGAGACCAGTGGCATTTTTCCCCTGATCTAGAGGTCTGTGGAACTTTTAACTTGAGGGAGATGATTTAGAGTATCTGGTGGAAGAAATTTCTAAACAGCAAAGCATTCAAGAGATGACCTGAGTGCTGTTAAAGCATTCAGTTTTAAAAAAGAAACAGAACATCAAAGTTTAGAAAATTTTCAGCCTGATGATGTGATAGAAAAGTAAAACCCATTTTCTGAGGAGAAATTCAAGCCACCTGCAGAAATTTACGTAAGCAATAAGGAGCAAAATTTTAATCACCAAGACAATGAGGAACATGTCTCCAGGCCATGTCAGAAAACTTTACAGCAGGCTCCTGTATCACAGGCCCAGTGGCCTAGGAGGAAATATTTGTTTTGTGGACCCCCTCTGCTGTGTGCAGCTTAGGAACTTGGTGCCCTGCATCCCAGCTGCTCTAGCCATGGCTAAAAGGGCTAAACCAAGCCTTGGCAGTTTCCACATGGTGTTGAGCCTCCAGGTGCACAGAAGTCAAAAATTGAGGCTTGGGAACCTCTGCCTAGATTTCAGAGGGTGTATGGAAATTCCTGGATATCCAGGCAAAAGTTTGCTCCAATGGCAGGGCCCTCATGGAGAACATCTGCTAGAGCACAGAAAGAAAATGTGGGGTTGAAGCCCCCATGCAGAATCCCTACTAGGGCACTGCCTAGTGGAGCTCTGAGAAGAGGGCCAGCATATTCTAGGCCTTAGAATGGTAGATCCACCAACAGCTTACACCATGTACCCGGACAAGCACAGACACTAAATGCCAGCCCGTGAATGTAGCTGGGAGGGAGGCTGTACCATGCAAAGCTGCTGAGGTGGAACTGCTTAAGATCATGGGAACCCACCTCTTGTATCAGTGTGACCTGTATGTATAAGACATTAAGTCAAAGGATACATTTTGGAGCTTAAAGATTTGACCACCCCCCTTGATTTCAGACTTGCATGGGGCATTTAGCCCCTTTGGCTCATTTCTCTGATTTGGAATGGGTGTATTTATCAAATACCTGTACTCCCCACTGTATCTAGGAAGTAACTAACTTGCTTTTGATTTTACAGGCTGATAGGCAAAAGCATTTGTCTTGTCTTGGATGAGACTTTGGACTGTGGACTTTTGAGTTAATGCTGAAATGAATTAAGACATTGGGGGACTATTGAGAAGGCGTGGTTGGTTGTGAAATGTGAGGACATGAGATTTGGGAGAGGCCAGGGGAAAAATACTGTGGTTTAGTTGTGTCCCCACACAAATCTCATCTTGAATTGTAGATCCCATAATATGTGTTATGGGAATGACATGGTGAGAGATAATTGAAACATTGGGGCAGTGTTCCCCATACTGTTCTCATGGTAGCGAATAAGTCCCACAAGATCTGATGGTTTGATAAAGGGGAAACCCCTTTCACTTGGCTCTCATTCTCTTACTTCCCTACCACCACATAAGATGTGACTTGCTTCTCCTTGTCTTCGACCATGATTGTGAGGCCTCCTCAGCCACATGGAACTGTGAGTCCATTAAATCTCTTTTTCTTATAAATTACCCAGTCTCAGGTATGTCTTTATTGGCAGTGTGAAAACTGACTAATACAAATACATTAGAAATATTTTCTCATTTGTTGACATTATATGTACAATTGATTTTGTGTACTAACCTTGGACACATGTCCTTGTAAAATTAATTTGTTTATTCTAGTAGATTGCTGTAGATTGCTTGGGATATTCGACATAGACAATCACATCTTATGCAAAAAGCAAAAAATTAATTTTTTTTGCTAGATGTATAACTGCAATTTAATTATTGCATTATTTAATCTGTTAGTAATATCAATGAAATATTGAATAGAAGTGGTGAAAGCTGAAATCCTTGCCTTTAACCAGTTGATCATAGAGGGAAAGCATTTAACTTTTCACTATTAATAATGCTGTGAATTATAGCTTTTTCATAGACAATCTTTATTAGGTTGAGAAAGTTTTTTAATTCATAAGCGCCTGACAAGTTTTATAATGAATAGGTGTTGAATTTTATCAAATACCTTTTCTGCAACTGTTTAGGTGATCACATATATTTTCTCTTTTCGCCTCTTCTCTGAAGTTATGGATTTTGGAATGTTGATGTAATCTTGCATAACTAGAAAGTCAATTTGGCAATTATGTATTACTCTTGATACCTTCCAAGACTTGATTCACTAAATATTAAAGAAGGTTTATGTTTAATAGTGTAATATACTCTTATGCAACATCTTTATACAGTTTTGGTATCAGAAGTGTGGTAGCTTTACACAATGAATTGGCAAGCATATTGTCTCTTCTATTTATTGAAAGACAATCTGTAGATTGACTTTTATATTTCCTTTACAATTCACCAGTAAATAATGTGAGATGAAGTTTCAAAGCAGGTTTCTGATTACAGATTTAATTTCTGTGTATTACCCTTTAGGTATCTTCAAAGACTTGATTTATTAAATATTAAAAGACTTATATGTAACAGTGTGATATACTTAAAAATTTGGGGGGGGAGAATGTCTTTATACAGTTTTGTTATCAGAAGTGTGATAGCTTTCTACAATGAATTGGAAAGCATATTGTCTTTTCTATTTATTGAAAGGTAGTCTGTAGATCAATATTTATTTTTAGTTTTATAATACACCATTGAAATAATGTGAAGTGAAGTTCAAAGGCATGTTTTTATTACAGATTCAATATTTTTAACATGCAAAATTTAAACCAAATACATATGTTCATTTTGTTACCAAAGTAGTTAACAAATGTAACTGGTTAACACAAAACAATTTGTTTGGTGTCAGTTATGGACAACTGTTTATATTTGCCATATACAAGGGATTTACCCATTTCACCTATGTTAGTTAATTCTTATTTTTCTCAGAACTGTAAGTTATTTTAAAGTGTTTCTTAATATTCAAATAGTTTTACTCTTTTCTGAATATTCTCTTGATATTCATATTTATTTTAATGTTGTTGTGTGAGATAGTATACTGTGTATGATTTCAGTGTTTGTGGTCTGTGATTCAGAATATTATCTGTCTTTGTGAATATTTCATGGTCATTTGGAAATAATGTGGTTTTTCTACTGTTTGGTGAATAAGCTTTCTGTAAATATAGATCAAGTTAGTGAATAACATTCCCTAAATCTCCTACAACTCTACTGATTATCTATCTATCTATCTATCTGTAAATACATATTTGGTCTAACTGGTTCTTTAATTACTCAGAGAGAGAAACTAATGTCTCTGATCCCAGTAGTGTTGAAAATTTATTTATCCTTTTAATTTTCTCAGCTTTTGCTCCATGAATTTGGAAGCACTATTTTTAGGTCTGTATATGTTTAACATGCTATGGATTCCACATGAGTTGATTCTTTTAGCATAGGAAATGTCCATTTTTATGTTAATGAAGATGAAAACTCTTTTTGTTAAGTCCACTTTGATAACAATACAAGGTGTTTTATGCTTATTTTTGTATGCCATACAATTTTCCACATTTTTAATTTCACCTATTTGAATCATCATATTTAAAGTATATCTCTTGGAATAGTAAGTAGTTGAATGTTTTCTTATTATCCTGGCTGACAACATGATTTTCTCATGTAATTTAGGTACATATCTCATTTCAAATTTAAATATTAAAATGATATTTTCTCAGTTACTAACTGTCACTGTCTGTAATACCCATTATATCACAGAAATTCTTATTTCATAATTAATGCTTTTTGTCAACTGTAAAATTTGTATTTGTAGATTTTGCTTTAGAAGATTTTGTCAATAAAAGATTACTGAAATAGTATACATTTTTCTATTTGACCTATATGTTTGCTTTGATATTTAAATTTTTATGTTCATTGGAATTGTGTCTCATTTGTTGCAATATTTTCTCCAACTTTAATTTTTATACACTCATTAGGTCGAGTGTTGCTAATATAAGCTACTACAAAAGTACCTTCAGCCCCCTTCTCATTTGTTCGTAACACTTCTAACAGGTACAAATTTCTTACATACAGAAAGGTGTTTTTATTTTGTTTTCCTAAACTCTTAGTCCCAATTATTGTTAGGCTTGTTTCAATGAAAATATCTAAATGTTTTCATTTGTATGCTATCTTACTTTGATTTATTATGTGTTTAAATTAGAGAAAGAAAAGTAATTTTTGAATTTTATGTATTCATATTTTTGTCATTCATTCAAGAAATTTATTGAAATCCCTTTGGAGATTTTGTTGTCTGTAATACAGAGCAAACTTTTCATTGTTAAATGCACATGATATTGTTACATAACATTCAAACAGTCTTAATGATCCCATGATTTTTACGTTTTTTGTTAGAAAGGTCATGTGAAGAAAGAAAAATAACTCTACACAAAAATAATGTCTAAATCAAAATTCGGTGGCTTGATTTAATTCTCCCACTTTTTCAAAGAACTTACCGAATCCAGATGGGAAAGATAATGCCACTTTATGCCAGAATAAACAAATAAAAATTTAGAAGCCAAATTGAATAATTGGTCTTTACTTCAGCCCTACCAGATGTCTGGAAACTGATAGCTCCAGCCACCTGCCTCATTATAATCACTACTATTCACGATTTGTACCAATATGTTGATGCAAAAGTGTTTTTATAGGACTACTTGTTTAGATTATTTTTAACTATCTTAAAGTATTTTTGGTTTAATTGCCTTCATTGGCAATATATTGCAATTAAAACACTAAATAATACTTGCAAATATATCATTAATTCATCATTGATATTGGAAAACATTGTATGATGCTGTTTTCTTTTACAAGAAGTATACATTAGGCAAGTAAAATAATAATTAATTGAAACATATTATGGAAAGCACAATATGTTAAAATTGGGTGATCAAATAGATCATATCCATAGTTATGATTCTCTTTCTAATTGTACGTATCTGAATTCAAATTAATCAGAAAAAGATACTACAATTCAGAAATAACAGTAGCTTGCTAATGTCATAATTTCAAATACTGTGCATTCAGATTTGTTGGAACTAGAATAAATATTAGGTTGGTGCAAAAGTAATCATGGTTTTGTCATCACTTTCAACGGCAAAACAACGGTTACTTTTTCACTAACTAATAACAAATTTTGAAATATTTTAGGTTTGAAAAAGTAGTGTTATAACATGTTTATATTTTTACACAATATAAAACACAAAGTAAATTCATTTATAAATATACCAAATTTGTAGTAAAATACAGAGCAATCTCAGTTCTATTACAAACACTCTTCTAATAGTATTTTTGCTATTTCAGAAAGAGTAACTGAAATCCATATGCAAAATGTTGCACCATTGAAATATTAAATATAATATATCTGGACATAAACATAGTTATATATTATACTACACATCATTATATATCTAAATGATATATTACATACCGTGAATAATTATAAATATATATTTTTTAATGTGTTAAGTAATTTTCCAAAATACATTTTAAAGTCTTTGCATGAATATTCTGAAAAAATTTTATTGCTTTAATTGTAATATTTATTTATGTATGTATTTTGAGATGGGATCTCACTCTGTTGCTCAAGATGGAGTGCTGTGGCATGATCATAGCTCGCTGCAGCCTCGAAGTCCTGGGCTAAAGTGATACACCAACTTCACCTTCTGGAGTAGCTGCAATTGCAGGCAGAAGCCACCATGATGGGACCTGATCATATTTTAAATCATTTTCTACACCTCACATTACTGACACAATGTTAATATGCATTTATGTTATTGGAAATCAGTGTGTAAATTATTATGGTTTACTAGTCATTACGGTAATTGATTTTGAGAATTATGCTCATTAACAATGAGTAGAGGTGTTTTTGAACTACTCCTTAGGTTTTGGAATATGACTGCTTGTATTTGAATATCTGCCTTGCAATTTCTCCCATATGTTAATAAAGGCAAATAAGGGGGAAAAAAACCCTCTAAAGCATCATTTCATTCTATTTAAAATAAGGACAACTAAAATTGTTTGGGGAATAAAGTGATTATATTTGTCTGCTCACATGCTGCTAATAAAGACATATCAAAGATGGGATAATTTATAAAGAAAAAAGATTTAATTGGCTCACAGTTCCACATGACTGGTGAGGCCTCACAATTATGGCTGAAACTGAATAAGGAGCAAAGTCACATATTACATGGCAGCAGGCAAGACAGCGTGTGCAGGGGAACTCCCACTTATAAACCCATCAGATCTCTTGAGATTTATTCACTATCATGAGATCAGCACAGGAAGACTCGCCCCATGATTCAGTTACCTCCCACAGGGTCCCTCCCGTGACACATGGGAAATATGGGAACTACAATTCAAGATGCGATTTGGGTAGAGACCCAGCCAAACCATGTCAGTGATCTTTGACAGTAAGTACTTAGAAAAATGACTGAAGCATAAATCAGATTTTTTAGTTTTCTATTACATTTACAGTCATATGTTGCTTAAAAACAAGGATGTATTCTGAGAAATGTGTTGTTAGGTAATTTCAACACTGTTCAAACATCACAGTGTATACTTACACAAACCCACAAACTGCACACCTTGGCTGTATAGTATAGCCTATTGCTTCTAGGCTACAAACCTGTACAGCATGTTACTGTACTGAATTCCATAAGTGATAAAACGCATAGAAACTCTGTGTATCTAAACATATCGAAACAGAGGAAAGATACAGTGGAAAGATATAATCTTACAAGAAGACCATCATATATGTGATCCATCATCAACTGAAACATCATTATGAGGCACATGACTATATTTTTTAAATTCTTCAAATTTTTTGTGTTCGTTTTCTTCACTGGTATATATTGTTATTGCAAGTCTTCTTCTATTGTGGCTTTTAGTTTGCATAAAGGGCTAATTAAATCAATATTGATTGGCCACCTGAAATTCAGGACTTCGTTCTGGATCATGATTGTGCACCTCCTTAAGGATAATGTTAATTTACATATAGCTGAGGGCAATGATTCTGATGGTGGGTGTGATTGTTTCATTTAAAACTTACTTCATACATTAAATTGCATCCATCTTCTCTCATTCAAGAAAACTGACTTTGGTATATCTTTACAGTTGTGAGACAATCCCTGAGAGGAGACAGGAAAATAAAATAGAAGAGTAAATAAAATTGATAAGAAAAAAAGCAGAGTACCAAGGGAGTGATTGGTAAGAGTACAGAAAAATTGAATGTGTTTTTCACTTTTTCAACAGATTGAATGAAGTTAAAACCATAAGTAGACAAAATAGTTACATCATACTACACTCACTTCATCTTATCTTGAACTGTAATTACAGTCTTTAAGTATAGAAAATAAGTAAGCTATTCATTGCAATGTATCAATAGGACAAAGCCCTTAATTAATGAAGAATTAATTGTGTAATTGAAAATCTGATTGGTAGAGTTCTGATATTGATAAGCCATATAGTAATAATTTAGAGCAATATTGCTGTAAAAGATAGGCTTGTATTCTGATCTCTCTTTCTCTCTCTCTCCATCCTCCCCACCCCTCACTCTCACTGTCTCCCTCTCCCCCACTCTCCCTCTCCCTCTCCCCCCTACTTTCCTTCACACAACTGAAATCCATGGTATGTCCTCAGGAGGCTACCCTTCTAAAAAATTAATGCCTTTTTCTCTCCATTAGTCAAACTTTAGCTCTCTGGAACTTTTTCTGGAAGCAACCTCTTCCCTTGGAGGTGAAAGTGCTCTAATTGAGATAGTGCCAGTGCTTACTGTTTCTCAAAGTCCCCAGTGTTTTGGTGTTGAAGTAGCCAAAATGCTTCTAACTCTTTCTAACCAATCTGACTTGGTTTAAACTTACTTCCAGAGAGAAAATAAAAATGAATTAAAAAAACCATTGGTGAAATTACAGCAATTCACATTTTAGCATACTAAATGGCATTGCCATTAAATGGCATTTTTTTGTCAAGTAAGAAAAGGAAAGTACTCTGGGACTTTGTAGTTGGTATGAAATCAACCTAAAAAAAATGGGATTCAATGTCCTAGTACTGAAGTGAGAATGAGCAGAAATAATATTATTTCAATATTCTTCTTAATGATAGAGTTTTTTGACTTCCAAGTTGAGATCAGTGATACACATAAGCCTATTTATTTATTCAATCATGTATAACTATTATCTTCTCAGCAATTATCTCTACCTGTTTTATATGCATAATAATGTGTTGGCTACATAAAACGTTCTAGACGTATGGTTTGGCTGTAGATAATTGTTATGTCAATTCTGTTAAGTTACCACTCTGCTTAAGTTCCAATGTCTTAGAAGCTAATTGTATTATTTATTTATTTTTTAACCTGATTGTTTCTGGGATAATGGTTTTATGATTTTGCACCTTTGGGAAAGCCTAAAGTTTATGCATTTTTGAAAATACCATTTGATAGTTGGAGTCAAGCATTTTAACTAAAAGTTTCAGAGCAAGAGCAAGCTCCTAAATATTTTTCCTTTTCATATTGACGTGACTTGAGTTTAACCTTAATTTTTTTTCCTGTCTTGATTTTTAGATAACATCAAATAGATACTTGTCACTCTAACTTTGAAGATGTGACTTAAATAATTACTACTGCCAAAATTGTATAATAAGGTTCAGAAAAAAAAGAATTCATTATAATAAATTTAAAAACTCTTTATTTTGAAAATGCAGATTTCTTGACTCTTGGAAATTAACAACATAACACATTTTAATAACTAATTTTAAATGCAAGATAATATAGAGAAAGTAAGTTGTTTTTAAAAAATTAAATTAAATTCACTTTCTTTTTGTTTCTTGTATGGATAAACAAAATCAATCAAAGAGTGCATATAAACTCAGTGTTGTCCCATCGTAGACACATACACACATCAAAGGCTCATAGACTAAATGTTTGTAGCAAATTGGCTAGTGTCCACACAAAATGCAAGTCCATATAGAGCCTCATTCTGTCATCTTAATTAGAGATAGAATCCTTATAGATGTAGTTATTTCAAAATGAGGGGTCATATTGGATTAAGGTTGACCCTAAATCTAATGACTGGTTTCCTTATAGGAAGAGGAGAAAAGGCCATGTGAAGACAGAGTCAGAGATCTCAGTGACTCAGGTATCAGCCAAGAAATGCCAAGGCTTCCTGGCAACCATCAGAAGCTAGAAGTATGGGAAAGATTCTCCCTCAGAGCCTCTAGAAGAAACCAACTCCCAGAACACCTTGACTTCAGTCCTATGAGAGAATACATTTCTGCTGTGTTAAGTCTCCCAGTTTGTTACTTAGTAAGGCAGCCCTAGGCAGCTGGAACAATTACGTACCTGTCCACCTAGTGCTTAGGCTTTAAAGCAGAAATAGGACAATATACACAGAACACTGTATCATCAAAAATAAATTATTTCAATTATCAATATACTATATGTAAGTAATAAAGGCAAAAAAATTTTCAAGGATAGAACAATAAGGCTTGAGCTTGATACTTGGTTTGAATATTTTCTTAAGGGATGATTAGGATTTGTGAGGAGGTAGATTAGAGAAAAATCCAAATTTAGTACTAGAATGAGCAATAGCACAAATTATAAATGTGATTAACACATGCATGTTGTGCTTACAGCATATTATCTGGTTTAATGCTGAGACAATGAATGTCTCAGTGCTATAATGAAGCTATTATTTTTTAAGAGATTCTCTATTCTCATCTTTCTTTCAC
This sequence comes from Ateles fusciceps, assembly GCA_036589455.1. Classification (NCBI taxonomy): domain Eukaryota; kingdom Metazoa; phylum Chordata; class Mammalia; order Primates; family Atelidae; genus Ateles; species Ateles fusciceps. Next base: position 446,014 of record JAZHEH010000174.1, on the reverse strand, counting down.
TCATATTAATATGTCTAAATTTCATTGCGTGTTCCTTATTCAAATGGCAACATTTTTTAATGTAGTACTTCCAGATTCTTTTATTCCTTCAGTTCCAATTAAGCTATGCTTTTCCTGACACTTCAACTGATCTTGCTTTACCATGTAAATACAATTGTATTTTTTTTTGTCATAGTGGTGTCGGGGGTGTTTGTGTACACACCATTCTTCTGTTATTTATCTTCAAATTTGCTAGAGTAGTTTCAGGAGTTTTTGCACTTTTCATTTAGAATAAGAAAATTCTTTTACACAAACGTGGTCCTTATTAAACATTTGTTGAAGTAAAAATATTATTTACATCTCAATATATACTTATTTAAATTCAATGGCAATTTTATACCTCTGTAGCTTCCAAAAACACTGTGAGCAAATCTTTTATCTACTTAAAGGAAAACTGATATAAAACTACATTTGCAATTGAATGTTATTAGAAAAACAATGTACATGATATATTGAAGTGAGATTATTTAAAGGGAATTTGCAGTAATTCATCACAGCTATCAGGATGCGTTGATTATGTGCTAAGTATGGTTGTGGAGCCAGTTTTTGATTAAGCAGATGCATACATTGTAGACCAAATGTTTTCAGTTTTAACAGAGGCTCAATTTACACTCACCACTCAAAAATCTTTCCATAGAACTTTGGCTAAGGCAAAAAAAGAATGCAAGAAAATACAGTAAATTTTAATACGTTGTGGTAAAGAATGTTCTGCCATATTATCTTTTATTCTATTATGCTTTGTAAATATGAAAGTTGTACATTAAAAATTTGAATTCAATAAAATACCAGAAAAACAGGTGATTTTAACGAGTGGGTGTTTTTATTTAATATTGAGAAATAAACTTTTACAACTTATAAAATAAACACAAAAATAAGAAGCAATTATTCAAAGTGTTTTCCAATACAGGCTATTCATTTCAGAATGCATTTTCTTTAAAATAGTGTATGGTTATACTAGATAGACTGTTCTTCCTTAAGTTATAATAAAAAGAGACAAATATTTTTCATGCTTGTGACTATTATTAATAAATTGTAATCAGTTGTTTATTTGGTGAATGCATTTTTCTTATTTTATAAAATGCCTTTGGACATTGTACAAATTTGACTTTTATAAAATAAAATGATTTGTGTTTGAATTAGAATCCATTTTACAAAGTGTTTCCATATGAAATTAATTTTAATTTAGGCATGTCAAAGAAAGAAAGGCAAAATAAAAAATTATCACTATTTCATCCATTAATGATTTTATACCTGATAGAATATTCAACATGTTTACTGCTCTTTGTGGTAAGAAAAGAAACTAAGTATATCCACCTTAAATATGCAAAATCACATGCCTAATTTTAAAATATGACAGTCTTTTTAAATAAAGTACTTATTAACATGTCTAATGTGTATATGTATTTGTGTGAATTTAGAGCTTAACAACTGAAGATTAGTTTTTCTTTTACATTTTGACATGTTTCTTATCAGTTATAAAACCACAGTTTAATAACTAAATTATTCAAATGGTTCAAATATGTTACTTAAATATAGTTATATTTAATTCAATATTTGATGATCAATATATGCTTTTATCTGAAAAAAATTTACATATTCCTCTATAAATAAACACACCAAGCCAACAGTTTCTTCTATTCCTTTTTATTACTTTCAGAAAAAAATAATTTCTTTATTGATTTTTTTGAGCAGATAATTTTCTAGAAAATGTTTGAAAAATTGCTTTAACTGAGCCTACAGCTTGGCCAGAGGTGAAAATTTAGAATATTCTTAGTTCTTTACCTTTCTGAACTTACATCTTCTCCTGAGTTATACATGTCAATTTCTCAGTCCCCCAGTATGCAAGTGAACTTTTGAATGCCCTAATTTTAAACAAGCAAATTTCCTTTTGGCTTTACATTGCAGGCTACTCATGCTCTATACTTTGCTTATGCTGAAATATTTTGCCCCAGGCAACAGGTGGTTGTTCACTTGCCTTTCAGGGAATTCTCACTACTCATTTGTTCCAAGTCCGTTCTGAATTGTGCTAAACAGACAGACACCTTGCCTCACGCCTTCAGGACGCTCCAAGACAAGGAATGAAACAAATATGATTATAAATCACTTTCTGCTAAACTCTTTGGGTCCGATATTTACTTGAACAGTAAGCCCACTGCCCTGCCAGGGCCCCTTCCCCCGTTCTTGGGGCAAGTGAGCCCAAGAACCTGGGACACCTGGTTACATCTTTGGTGAGCATGGGGAGGGAGCTGAGCCAAATCTGGTCCCATGTCCCATGACCTGGTTATATCCCCACCCCCCTTCCCCACCCAAACCTGGGAACACCAGCCCATTCACTCACGGCTGTGAGTCCCGGACATGAACTCATCCCATGGGGCAGGGTGTCACATGCACTGTGAGGCCCAGTTTTTCAATAGCAAGGCTGCCAGAATTTAAAGGTACAGGCTCCCCCGCCACCCACAAGGAGCAGAGAGGGAGAGCTAACCGAAGCCAGTTCTCAGGGAGGGGCCCACAGGGAGGGGCCCATAGGGAAGGTCCAGCAGGGAGGGAATTGCAGGGAGGGGCACGAAGTGTGCATGTGACCCCAGCAGTTACCATGGCAGTCAGTGACACTGCAGGCAGTGGGGCATTGGTGTTATCGGCATTAGGGACCCATGTCCATGGTGAATATATACCTATAATGCCTGTAAGCATGATTAAACCTGGCACATGGGGGGGCCCAGAAGATGATCACACATCTAGGGCTCAAGAAAATTACAAGGTGGTATAACTGGAGGATGCACCAGGGCTAGCACTTGCAAAGAATAACCAGGGATGCGGGCATTCCTGTGTTAATTTTCAGATGGGTGCTACTCTTCCCAAGGCAAGATCACCCTTAAAGTGTATCCTGGATATCTGGTACCAATTTGACACGCAATGCTTGAAAAAGAAGCATCTCATTTTTCTCTGCAAAACAACGTGGCCATGATATCCTCTGCCAAGTGGAGAAACCTGGCCTCCTACGGGAAGCATAAATTACAACACCATTCTACAATTAGACTTGTTCTGCAAGAGCAAAGGTAAATGGATTGAGGTTTCTTATGTGCAAGTCTTCTTTTCTCTTAAGGAATAATCCTCATCTATGTAAAGCTTGTACCTGGCCCCTCCTCAGGACTACCCCCACATTTAGGACTCCCTGTAACTCCTCCCTCCACCAATCCTGACCAGATCTCCTCTGCTCCTGCCACCCAAGAGGAATCAGGGAAGGCCAAAGTGGCCAAAGCACCTCAAACTACTAGGGTGACCCGACTCTGCCCCCTACAGGCACTTGTAGGATAATTTGGCCTAACCAAGGTACATACTCCCTTTTCACTTTCTGACTTAAAGCAAATCAAGGCAGACTTAAGAAACTTTTCAGATGCCCTGGATAAGTACATAGATTTTCTGCAGGACCTGAGTCAGTCCTTTGAATGAGATTGGAAAGATACCATGTTATTGCTTAGTCAAACCCTAACCGGCAATGAGAGAGAGGCTGCTCTAGCCATGGCTCAAGTGTTTGGGGACACCTGGTACCTTAGTCAAGTACATGACCAAATGACACTAGAGGAGAAGGATAGATTTCCTGTAGGTAGACAAGCAGTCCCTAGCACAGACCCTTGCTGGGATCCAGACTCAGAACAGAGACTGGAGTCATAGGCACATATTAATCTGCATACTTAAGAAATTAAGGCAAACTAGGAAAAAGCCCATGAACTATGCAATGTTATCCATCATAACTCAGGTAAAGGAAGAAAACCCAACTGCCTTCCTTAAGCAGTTACGAGAGGCCTTAAGAAAGTATACTCTCCTGTCACCAGACTCCATCAAGGGTCAGTTAATATTAAAGGACAAATTTATTATGCAATCAGCAGCAGACATTAGGAGAAACATCCAGAAGCTGGTCCTGGGGCCAGAACAGAACCTAGAATCATTACTAAATCTAGCGAACCTCAGTGGTCTATAATAGAGACCAGGTGGAACTGGCTGAAAGGAATAGAAGAGATCAGAGAAAAGCCACAGTCCTAGGCATGGCCTTCAGGCAAGCAGACCCAAGGGGCTTGAAAGAGGGAAAGGCTTGGGTTAGCCACCAGTCTGGCAGAGCTTGTTACCCCTGTGGCCTAACAGGACACCTTAAGAGAGTTTGTCCCCCAGAGGAATGGACCACCTCTTCATCCTTGCTCACTGTGCCAAGGGGATCACTGAAAAGCACACTGTCCCAGGGGACAAACGTTCCCAGGGCCTGAGGTGGCTAACCAGATGACCCAATAGCAGGACTGAGGGTGCCCAGGGCAAGTGCCAGCACAAGCCATCACCCTCACTGAGCCTCAGATAAAGCCAGCCATAGAGGCCCAAGAGGTCGATCTCCTCCTGGACACTGGTGCAGCCTTCTCCATTTTACATACCTGTCCTGGACAGTTGTCCTCCAAGTCTGTAACTGTCCAAGGAGTCCCAGGACAAACAGTCTCCTGATATTTTCCCAGGCCCTAAGCTGTACCTAGGGAGATATACTCTTCTCCCATGCCTTCTCCATCATGCCAGAAAGTCCCACTCCCTTACTAGGGCAGGACCTGTTAGCCAGAGCAGGAGCCATTGTCTATATGAAGAGCATCAGGGAGGAAATCCCTCTCTGCTGCCCATTATTTAAAGAAAATTAATTCCAAAGATTGGGCAATGGTTGAACAATTTGGATAGACAAAGAATGCATGCCCAATTCAAATAAGGCTAAAGGATCCCACCTCTTTTCCTTACCAAAGACAGTACTCCCCTGAGACCAGAACCCAAAAAGGGGCTACGTGTTATTGTAAAGAACTTAAAAGCTCAGAGTCTAGTGATGTCTTGTAACAGCCCTTGTAATACTCCAATTTTAGGAATACAAAAACCAAATGGACAATGGAGGCTGGTACAAGATCTTGGGCTTATCAATGAAGCTGTGATCCCTTTATACCCAGCTCTACCCAACCCTTATACCTTGCTGTCTCAAATAACAGGAGAGGCACCACAATTTACAATCCTGGACCTTAAGGATGCCTTTTTCTGTGTTCCATTACATCTCGACTCCCAGTTTCTGTTCTCCTTTGAAAACCCTTTAGACCAGAATTCTCAGCTGAGATAGTGTTACCCCAGGGCTTTTGAGATAGCCCCCCACCTGTTTAGCCAGACTCTAGCTCAGGACCTTAGCCATTTTTCACATCCATGTACCCTGCTTCTTCAATATATGAATGACTTACTTTTAACTGCAAACCCAGAAACCCAGTGTCAGTAGGCCACATGGGATCTCCTAAACTTTCTAGCCACCTGTGGATATAAGGTTTCCAAACCAAAATCCCAACTTTGTAGGCAAAAGGTAAAATACCTAGGCCTTAGCTTGTCTAAGGGCACTCAGGCACTTGACGGAGAAAGTCTCCAACCCTTTGGATGGCCTTCCCCCATCCAAAGACCTTAAAACAGTTGCAGCAATTCTTAGGAATAACTGGTTTCTGCCAATTTTGGATTCCCAGATAAGGTGAAATAGCCAAACCCCTATACACTCTGATTAAGGAAACCCAAAAAGCTAACACCCATATAATACAATGGGACCCTGTAGCTGAGGCAGCCTTTCAGATTCTAAAGCAGGCACTACTGCAGACCCCAAGCTTTAATCCTTCCCACAGGGAATGATTTCTCCCTGTATGTTACGGAAAAGTCAGGAGTGGCAATGGGGGTTCTCATCCAGACTCGGGGGACCATGCCACAACTGGTGGCATACCTAAGTAAGGAAATTGATGCAGTAGCAAAAGGCTGGCCACATTGCTTGCGAGTCAAAGACACGATGGCTATACTGTTCTCAGAAGCTGTTAAAATAATGCAAGGGAAAGATCTAACTGTATGGACTTCACATGATGTAGCTGGAATTTTGGCCTCTAAAGGAGGCTTATGGCTGTCTGACAATCGCTTACTCAAATATCAGGCCTTAATGCTCAAAGGGCCTATACTTCAGCTGCATACATGTGCAGCCCTCAATCCAGCTAGTTTTCTTCCTGAGGAAGCTGCAAACAAAGAGAGTTCTGGGACCAGAACTCTCCTTGGATAATTTCAAATATAAATATTATAAATTCTGTATCTGATAATAATTTTATTTGTAATTAACAAACACCAATTCACTTACCATTTCATCCCCCACTACAGATTATGCTGTTAATCCCTTCCTGTGAATTTTCAACTCATGCACTGTAGTTTTTAGTTCTAGAATTTTAATTAGAGCATTTTTTTCTGATTTTCATTTTAGGTTCATAGCATACACATGTAGTTTTATTACATAGGTAAATTTCCTGTTACTGAGGTTGGGTGTGCAAATAAACTTGTCATTCAGGTACTGAGCATAGTACTCAATAGTTTTTTCAACCCTTCTACTCCTTCCTTCCTCCCACTTCTGTTAGCCCCCCAGTGTCTGTTGTTCCCATCTTTGAGTTCATGTATATTCAATATTTAGCTCACACTTAACAGTGATAACATGTGATATTTGATTTTCTGACCCTGCATTAATTTGCTTAGGATAATGGCTTTCAGTTGCATCCATGTTGCTGCAAAGAGTATGATTTCCTCTTTTATGGATGTGTGGTATTCCATGGTGTATATTTGCCACATCATCTTTATCCAGTTCACTGTTAGTGGACATCTACGTTGATTTTATGTGCCTGCTATTGTGAATAGTGCTGTGATGAACGTGAGAGTACATGTGTCTTTTTGGTAGAAAGATTTATTTTCTTTTGGGTATACACTCAATGATTGGATTCTTGGGTTGAATGGTAATTCTGTTTTCAGTATTATGAGAAATATTTAAACTGCTTTCCATAGTGGTTGACCTAATTTACATTCACCAATAGGATATAAGTTTTCTCCTTCTCCACAATCTTGCCAGCATCTGTTATTTTTTGACTTTTTAATAGTAATAACTCTGACAAGTGTCAGATGGTATCCTATTGTTGTTTTAATTTGCATTTCTAATTAGATAAGCTTTATATTTTATGTCTTTCCTTAAATTTATATATGTCAATTATTCTTTTCTTTTTTTTTTTTTTTTTTTTTTGAGATGGAGTCTCACACTGTTGCCCAGGCTGTAGTGCAGTGGTGCAATCTCGGCTCACTGCAATCTCTGCCTCCTGGGCTCAAGCAATTCTCCTGCCTCAGCCTCCCAAGTAGCTGGGACTATAGGCATGCACCACCACTCCCAGCTTTTTTTTTTTTTTTTTTTTTTTTTTTTAGTAGAAATGGGGTTTCACCATGTTGGCCAGGATGGTCTCAATCTCCTCACTTATGATCCACCCACCTTGGCCTCCCAAAGTGCTGGCATTACAGGCATGAGCCACTGTTCCCAGCCCTAATTATTTTTTATTGGGGTAAAATAATCATAACATAAAATTTACATTCTAACCATACTTAAATGTACAGTCCAGTGGTATTGAATACATTCAGAATGTGTGCAACCATCACTACCATTCAACTCCATACCTCTTTTTATTTTATAAAACTGAAATATTCTGTGCCCACTAAACAATAACTCTCCAATCACACCTCAACCACCTTTCTACTTTCTCATTATGATTTTGACTATTCTGAGAACTTCATACTATACTATATTCCACTCACGTGTAACTGGATTATTTTACTTAATGTAATGTACTTAAGGTTCATCCATGCTGTATAATGTGTCAGAGTTTTCTTTTTAAAGATAAATAAAATTCCATCATTCCAACTACATTTTGTAATATGTACATTATTACAACTACATTTTGTAATATTCCAACTACATTTTGCTGTTCCAGTTATCTGCTGATGGACAGACATTTGGGTGGCTTCCACAGTTTAGTTACATTAAATAATTCTGCTATAGACATAGGCATACAAATATTTTTTCAGGACCTATTTTTAATTATTTTGGGTGTAAACCTTGAAGTGGAATTGCTAGATTATATAACAACTATTATATGTTAATATTTTCCTTTTTATTGAGAAACCTTCATACTTTTTTCCACAGCAGATACATCATCTTATATTCCTAGCAGCAGTACTCAACTGTTTCAACTTTTCTAAATCCTCATCCCTAATTGCTATTTTCATTTATTTTAAAGTAGTCATCCACAGTATTTGAGGTGGTATCTTTTTATAGTTTTGATTTGGCAACCTCGTCAAAATCCAAATGACTGTATATGTGAAGGTGTGTTTATGGGATCTTTACCCTAGTTCATTGGTCTATATGTCTGTATGTTTTTCAGTAAACTATTATTTTGATTACTGTAAATTTTTAGTATGTTTTGGAATCAGGAACTGTGGATATTCCAGTTCTGTTCCTTATTTTTAAGATAGTTTAGGCTATAAGAGGACCTTTCAGATTCCAAATGAATTTGAGAATGTGTTTTTCTATTTCTGCAAAAGAAAAAGAAAAGAATTTCAGAAGAGATTGCATGAATCTGTAGATTGCTTTGCTTAATATTGACATCTCAGCAATAATAAATCTCCCAATCCATTAACATAGCATGTGTGTCCATTTATTTCTGTTTTATTTACCATTTCTCAGTGATGTTTTATTGTTTTCATTGTATAGGTTTTTCACCTTCTGTGTTAATTCCTAATTATTTTATTTTAATGGCATTTTAAATGGGATTATTTTTCCGATTTCTTTTTCAGATTGTCCATTGTTATTGATACCATTTAATTTATTTTTGTATGTTGACTTTTTATCTTGCTAGGTTTCTAATCTCATTTTTAGTAAAAAATTTTTTTACATTTATTTACTGTGTGGAATCTCTGGGTTCTACATACAAATTTACATAATCTGCTTAAAAGATAATTTTATTATACTTCTTTCTTTTCAATGAGGATGTCTTTCATTTATATTTGGAGATAGTTGCTCAGCTAAAATGACTATGTTGAATAGACCTGGGGAAAGTGAACATCCTTGCTGAGATCCTGATCTTAGAGAAATATTTCATCATGTTGGCTATATATTTTTATATATGGCTCTTATGTTTATGTAGTTTTATTTTTTATTTATAATATTTCAGATGTGTTTATCATAAAAATGTTTAGTTTTGTCAACTGCTTTCTCTGCGTCAATTAAGAGAATCATGATTTTATCCCATTTCATTTAATTGAAGTGGTTTATTATGCTGATTAATTTTATGTGTTGGATTATCTTTGCAATCCAGGAATAAATCTCACTTGGTCATGATATATAATTTTGTTAATATGCTGCTGAATTTAGTTTGTTAGTCTTTTGTGGAAGATTTGCACTCTTTGGCATCCAGGTAACATTAGCCTCAAAGAATGAGTGAGGATGCACCCTGACTTTCAAATTTTTGAAAAAGTTTGAGAAGGAATGGTGTTCATTGTTATTATTATTATTATTTTTATTATACTTTAAGTTCTGGGATACATGTGCAGATTGTGCAGAATTGTTACATAGGTAAACACAGGCCATGGTGGTTTGCTACATCCATACCTCTGTCATCAAAATTAGGTATTTCTCCTAACGTTATCCCTCGCCAGTTCCCCCAACCCCTGCTATCCCTCCCCTAGCTCTCCCACTCCACAACTGGTGTGTGATGTTTCACTCCCTGTGTCCATGTGTTCTCATTGTTGAACCACCCACTTATGAGTGAGAACATACAGTGTTTGGTTTTCTGTTCTTGTGTCAGTTTGCTGAGAATGATGGTTTCCGGCTTCATCCATGTCTCTGCAAAGGACATGAACTCATCCTTTTTTATGGCTGCGTAGTATTCCATGGTGTACATGTGCCACATTTTCTTTATCCAGTCTATCATTGATGAGCATTTGGGTTGGTTCCAAGTCTTTGCTATCATAAACAGTGCCACGATGAACATACATGTGGATGTGTCTTTATAATAGAAAGATTTATAATCCTGCGGGTATATACCCAGCAATGGTATTGCTGGGTCAAATGATTTTTCTATTTCTAGATACTTGAGGAATTGTATACTGTCTTCCACAATGGTTGTACTAATTTACACTCCCACCAACAGTGTAAAAGCATTCCTATTTCTCCCCATCCTCCCCAGCATCTGCTGTCTTCAGATTTTTTAATGATTGCCATTCAAACTGGTGTAAGATGGTATCTCAATGTGGTTTTGATTTGCATTTCTCTAACGACCAGTGATGATGAGCATTTTTTCATATGTTTGTTAGCTGCATAAAGTCTTCTTTTGAAAAGTGTCTGTTCATAACCTTTGCCCACTTTTTGATGGGGTTGTTTGTTTTTTTCTTTTAAATTTGTTTAAGTAATTTGTAGATTCTGGTTATTAGCCCATTTTCAGATGGGTAGGTTGCTAAATTGTTTCCCCATTCTGCTGGTTGTTGGTTCATTCCAATGATAGTTTCTTTTTCTGTGCAGAAGCTCTTAAGTTTAATTAGATCCCATTTGTCTATTTTGGCTTTTGTAGCCATTGCTATTGGTGTTTTAGTCATGAAGTCCTTGCCTGTACCTATGTCCTGAATGGTATTGCCTAGGTTTCTTCTAAGACTTTTTTGATATTAGGTCATATGTTTAAATCTTTAATCCATCTGGAGTTAATTATTGTATAAGGTGTAAAGAAGGGGTCCAGTTTCAGCTTTCTGCACATGGCTAGACAGTTTTCCCAACACCATTTATTAAAGAGGGGGATCCTTTCCCCATTGCTTGTTTTTGTCAAAGATTAGGTGATTGTAGATGTGTGGTATTACTTCCAAGGCCTCTGTTCTGTTCTATTGGTCTATATCTCTGTTGTAGTACCAGTACCATTCTGTTTTGATAACTGTAGCCTTGTAATATAGTTTGAAGGCAGGTAGCATGATGCCTCCAGCTTTTTTTTTTTTTTTTTTTTTTTTTTTGCTTAGGATTGTCTTGGCTATGTGGACTCTTTTTTTGGTTCTATGTGACTTTTAAGGTGTTTTTTTCCAGTTCTGTGAAGAAGGTCATTGGCAGCTTGATGGGGAAAGCATTGAATGTATAAATTACTTTGGGCAGTATGGCCATTTTCATGATATTGATTCTTTCTAACCATAAGTGTGGAATGCTTTTCCATCTATTTGTGTCCTCTCTTATTTCTTTGAGCAGTGGTTTGTAGTCTCTTTGAAGAGGTCCTTCACATCCCTTGTTAGTTGTATTCCTAGGTATTTTATATTCTTTGTAGCAATTATGAATGGGAGTTCACTCATGCTTTGGCTCCCTGTTTGTCTGTTATTTTGTGTATAAAAATGCTTGTGATTTTTGCAGATCGATTTTGTATCCTGAGACTTTGTGAAGGTTCTTATTGTTTTAAGGAGATATTGGGATAAGATGATGGGGTCTTCTAAGTATTCAATCAAGTCTCCTGAAAATAGAAACAGTTTGACTTCCTCTTATTCAAATGAATACCCTTTATTCTAAATGAATACCCTTTATTTTTTTTCTTGCCTGATTGCTCTGGCCAGAGCTTCCAATACTGTTGAACAGGTGTGATGAGAGAGGGGATCTTTGTCTAGTGCCAGTTTTCAAAGGGAATGCTTCCAGTTTTTGTCCATTCAGTATGATATTGATTGTGGGTTTGTCATAAATAGTTTTTATTATTTTGAGATACATTCCATTGATACCTGGTTTATTGAGAGTTTTTAGCATAAAGTGCTGTTAATTTTTGTTGAAGGACTTCTGTGCATCTATTGAGATAATCATGTGGTTTTTTATTTGGTTCTATTTGTTTGATGGATTACATTTATAGATTTGCATATGTTGAATCAGCCTTGCGTTCCTGGGATGAAGCCAACTTTATTGTGATGGATAAGCTTTTTGATGTGCTGTTGGATTCAGTTTCCCAGTGTTTTATTAAAGATTTTTGCATCAATGTTCATCATGGATATTGGCCTACAACTTTCTTTTTTAGTTGTATCTCTGCCAGGTTTTGGTATCAGGATGATTTTGGTCTCATGTTGGGAACGGCACGTCTGCCGGGGGAGCTCTCGGCCAGTGAGAGGGTCCCAATACCTGGAAGAGAGAGTGTGTGGAAAACAAGGAGACAGAAAAGCGGGGTCTGGAGGACTGAATAGGCAATGCCCATACAGCAATGCCCAAACAGCAATTTTATTTGTGCAAAGGGTCCCAATACATACTGTCAGCTTTCAGTAGCTGACGTCAACCCACATTGTTAATTCTATACAATAAAGAGGAACAAAAGTTACAATACTGCAAGTCTGGAGGAGAAGATAAAATACCAATAAAAGGGAAGTACATAGCCAGGGGTCATAAGAGTAAGCAAGAGGGTGGAGATTTTTCTTTACCTATTGTGTAGGGATTTACATTTGAGAAGGTAACATTCTTTAAGGTCAGGAAAAGCAACATTCTTTAAAGGTCAGGCAAAACTCATAGATCTTAAAGGTAACAATCTCCAAGAGACATGTGAGTAGTTACAGGGCTTAGATAATGTTTAGTAAACAGAGTCATAAAACTAGCCCAAAACAGGTACCAAGATAAAACACAATGTCTTAGTAAAACCACACAGCCATCACCGAGCCATTGTGTCAGTGTCAGGGAGTCTGAGATAACTTCTACAAAATCATCCATCTTTAGCCTCTACTTCCCCATAGCTCAACTGCCTCCAGGAGGGGGAAATGTGTCTGGGCTCAAGCTCACATTATGGCGGAGGCACTGTCAGGGGGGGGCCTCTACGCTGGAGCAATCCCCACAGTCTCATAAAATGGCTTAGGGAGGATTCCCTCTTTTTTTATTGTTTAGAATAGTTTCAGAAGGAGAGGTACCAGCTCCTCTTTGTATGTCTGGTAGATTTTGGCTGTGAACCCATCTGGTCATCCTGGACTTTTTTTAGTTGGTAGGCTATTAATTGCTGCCTCAACTTCAGACCTTTTTATGGGTCTATTCAGGGATCCAACTTCTTCTTGGTTTAGTCTTGGGAGGGTTTAAGTGTCCAGGAATTTATCCATTTTGTATGGATGTACTGGTTTATGTGCATAGAGGTGTTTGTAGTAACCTCTGATGGTAGTTTGTATTTCTGTGTAAACAGTGATGATAACCATTTTATCATTTTTTACTGCATCTATTTGATTCTCATCTTTTTTCTTTTTTATTAGGATGGCTAGCTCTCTATCTATTTTGTTAATCTTTTTGAAAAAACCAGCTCCTAGATTCTTTGATATTTTTGAAGGGGTTTTCATGTCTCTACCCCCTTCAATTCTGCTCAGATCTTAGTTATTTCTTGTCTTCTGCTAGTTTTTGAATTTGTTTGATCTTGCTCCTCTAGTTCTTTTAATATTGATGTTAGAGTCTCTATTTTAGATATTTTCTCTCTTCTCATGTGGGCATTTAGTGCTATAAATTTCCCTCTAGACACTTCTTTAAATATGTCGCAGAGATTCTGGTACAATGTGTCTTCAATCTCATTGGTTTCGAAGAACATCTTTATTTCTGCCTTCATTTCATTATTTAGCCAGTAGTCATTCAGAAGCAAGTTGTTCAGTTTCCATGTAGTTGTGTGGTTTTGAGTGAATTTCTTAATCCTGAGTTCTAATTTGATTGCTCTGTGGTCTGTGAAACTGTTTGTTATGATTTCTTTTCTTTTGTATTTGCTGAGGAGTGATTTACTTTCAATTGTGTGGTCAATTTTAGAGTAAGTGTGATGTGGTGCTGAGAAGAATGTATATTCTGTGGATTTGTGGTGGAGAGTTCTGTAGATGTCTATTAGGTCTGCTTGGTCCAGATCTGTGTTCAAGTCCAGGATATCCTTATTAATTTTATGTCTCTTTTATATGTCTAATATTGACAGTGGAGTGTTAAAGTCTCCCAGTATTATTGTGTGGGAGTCTAGATCTCTTTGTAGGTCACTATGAACTTGCTTTATGAGATGAATCTTTTACCTTGTGGGATAAGATTGGATTATGAGAGCTATTTCCCCTATGCTGTTGTCCTGATAGTGAGTGCTCACAAGATCTGATGGTTTCATAAGGCAGTTTTCCCTGCTCTTGCTTTCTCTCTCTCACCTTATTGGGTCATTGCCATGTAAGATCTGTCTTTTCCACCATTATTATAAATATCCTGAGGCCTCCTCAGCCATGCGGAACTGTGAATCAATTAAAGCTCTTTTCTGTATAAATTACCCAGTCTTGGGTATGTCTTTATAGCAGTGTGAAAATGAACTTATACAGTGTCTTACTCTGCTACCCAGGCTGGAGTGCAGTACCATCATCATAGCTTACTGAAGTGAAGCCTCAAACTCCTGGGCTCAAGCCATCCTCCCATCTCAGCCTGTAGGAAAACTGATACTATAGGCATATACCGCTATTCTTAGTTAATTTTGGCTGAGATGGGATCTCATTATCTTTTATAGAGATGGAATCTCCCTATGTTGCCCAGGCTGGTCTTGACCTCCTAGTCTAAAGTAATCTCTCACTTTGGCCTCACAAAGCCCTGATTCTTTTTTCTGACTCTTCAAATCTGCCTTTAAATTTTTCTAGTAAATTTTTCATTTTAGTGATTGTATTTTTCACCTCCAAAGTTTCTTTCTGTTGTCTTCTTGGGTTTTCTAGCTCTTTATTGATATTTCTATTTTGTTCATATAATATTACCTTAACTTTCTCCACATTACCTTTTAGTCCTTTAAATACGTTTTAGTTGTTTATTTTAAAGTCTTTATTAAGTAGATTTTTCATCTGGTATTTTTCCAGAATTGTTTCTTGATTTAGTTTTTTTCTCTTTGAATGGGCTACAGTTTTTCTAATTTTTTTTTGTATGTCATATGATTTTTGTAGAAAGTGGAACATTTTAATCTAATAATGTTGTAACTCTGGAGATTAAATTTTCCACTTTCCCCAGAGTTGGCTGGGTTCTTCGTGTTGTTGTTGTTATTTTTAAAAAATTACTGTAGGCAGTCACTGTGCTGAGGATCAGCCTGAGGTATCAACTTAAGTTTCAAATCATTTTTTAACCTGTACCTCTCTCTAGACATTTATAGTCACTTTCTAATTTTTTCTATATATGTGTTTATTTTTAAAATATTCTACTCTTTAAAGTCTGACTTCCAATACAGGAAAAGAAAATTAAGGGCAAAAGCAGGACACTGGTTCTTTAAGTTCCCATTGAAGTCATTTCTACTGGAGGGAGAATTATCTCCAGGCAATAAACTACAATTGTGGGGCCTGTTAGACACCAGTATCATCATTGCCTGATGTCCAACATTATAAATTATTGTTTATATATTGTGCTTTGCTTTACAGTTGTTTTAGTTAGGAGGCAAATTCATTTTCTGTCATTTTATGTTTGCAAGAAGCATAATTTCTAATTTGTTAATATTTATTGTTTATTTAAATGATAATTTAATTGTTATCTCCTAAAATCAATAGTATAAACACATCCATTTTTTGTTCTATTTTCTGCAATATTTACAATCATTGCCATATATATACATATATTACACACACAAATACACACACACACATATACATATATATATATATTTATATCAGAGTTTACCTTGTTTCCTTGACACAGATTATTGGTCTCCATTTGTTCATGTTCTAATTCCCTTATCTATGCATAATGCTTTCATCCAAAAAACTTCTAACATTAAAAAGTCACATATATAACACAAAGAACTGACAGCCATAAAAATACGTCTCTCGCATTTCCTATTTTGAGGATAGTAATTGATTAATATCCCTAGCTGCTACATCCAAATTTATACTGTGACCATACCTTCCATGGGTAACTCAAATAAATTGAGCATGGTAGTGTTACAAAGATATTACAATTCCCTTGAAATGTCAGACAGATTGACTAGGTAACTTTGGCTTGAAGCCTCTCCATTTGTTTCTCTGAAACTTTCTTAGAAGTGCATTGTATTTTGAAATATATTCTTTCTTCACTCTCTTCTTCACAGTGCTTCACAGAACTTCACTATGGTCTTTTCATTGAGGATCTCTACAAATACAGAAGTTTATTTCATTTCTTATTTTCAATAATTGCATTGTTATCAATAGCTAAAATGGTTTAATTCTCAACACTCTCACCCATAAAATTATATTTTAATAAAAAAATTTGTAATAGCTTAAACAAAAGAAATTTTAAAATTCACTAAGAATTTATAGAAAAATATATCTTCATTTCAACCTGCACTCACTTTCAGAAAACAAGGATATTCTAATATTTTAAAGTTTATTTTATGAGTATTTAGGAAGGAGCATACTGTAATTGGTCAGAGTGTTTCTTGTATAGAGCATTTCTTTTTTATCTATGCCTGCTGGTAAAAGTAAAAGAAACATAATTCTTACTTATGCTGTTTTATTTCTTTAAATTTTTCTCCATTAATCCACTCATTTAGGAAATTTACAAGACCATTATTGCACAGGTATTGACAGTGTACTAGGTTCTGCAGAAGGAGAAAAGCAAAACAAAGCCATAGACTCTTAACGTGAAACTCACTTGAAGGAATTATCTGTTTAAAAACAAAAATTAACACAAAAATTTGCAAATGAAAATTAGAACTGCAATAATTGAGAGGAACTTTTTACTATGGGAGAATAAACAGGAAGAAAGTGATAGACTTTCAAAAATTAATAGTAATAGAGCTTTTGGTTGGTTACTGTATTAATTTCCCATTGTTGCTGTAACAAATCATAACAACCTTAGCGTCTTAAATGAACACACATTTATTCTCCCAGAGTTCTGAAGGTCAGAATTTTGAAATCGTTTCAAGGCGACAGCAGAGCTTATGTGCTTGGAGATTTAGAGGCAATAATCTTTTGTCTGTCTTTTTCAGCTGCTTGTCTTTTTCATTGGCTTACAGTGCCTTTCTCTATCTTGAAAGTGCATCCCCTCCATTATCTGCTTTCATATCACATCAGCCTCTCCTCTCTTATATTCTGCCTCTTTTATGGGACCCCCTGTGATTATATCAGATGAACCTTAATAATCCAGGAGAAAACTCCACTACTCAAGATTCTTAACTTAATCAAATCTGCAATGTAACATTTACTATATGAAGGACAGTCATAGGTCTAGAAATTTACACTTGGATGCCTACCATAGTAACCAGTTAAATGTGAGTTCATTCTGCTAAGTTACATTTTAGGCAAGTAAAACAGTTATTACACAGGTATTTTAAATAGCTCCTTGAAAACAACAACTAGGTATTAATGTACAACGATTTTTATGTTCTTTTGGCTCTATTTACACCACCATTCAGGGAAATCTTTTTGTATTAATATATTATCTGAGAGAACAGATATTGCTACATATATGTTAATTCTTAGATTTTTCCCGTAGGCAGGTCTCCCTGTGAACATTTGCCAGCTCAAATGAAGAATAAAATGGAGACTTAATTTATGTATTCGCAGAGGTGACTCTCCGTGTTATTTTTCCCGTGTGCCTCACTACATTTCTGAGAAGTAGATTTCTTTTGAAGTCATTGCACTCCATCCAGTCTCTCTTTGCCAATTAATCCCTAGCATATCATTTTATGTGCCTGGCAGTCTGCCAATTATTGAAGGTGGCTTTTGGCTTTGTCAAATATTCATTTTTCCATTTTTAATAAGATTCATACTCTTTGCATAGATACCACTAAAGTATTATTCCTTAGTAATTATCATACTTATCATTTTTTTCTCATATATTAACTATATCTACAATTTCATTTCTGTGTCTACTAATTTCCTAAAATGTTTTTATTAGACTACATTTAAATTATATACTCATTGTAATATGATACAAATGAACTTAAATTATTCTCCAATTTTAGGTTTAAATACGTGAATTTATTGTGTCACATCCAGCTATATCTTAAGTCCAAGCCACACTTTCCATTCCCCAAACTCGAAGACTAGAATAAAATCGATTTTATTTCTCTTTATGTTTCTCTTACTCCTGGTGTTAGAATGAAGCTGATTTTAAAATTTAAGCTCACTTAATTCTAAGAAGATTTTTTTTCTCGTTCAAAACACACAGAGAATAAACACAAATTCAAAATAAGGATTACAGGTTTTTAAAAATGTGTTATTTCCTGAAACACTAGGTTTAGAATATTTCCTTATGTAAATTCATTTAATTATTTAAAATGCTCTGGACATTTTAGAATATTTTTGTATAGTATATTATTAATATTCATGCAAACCTTATTTGAACATGAAGGTATAATATTACATATCAAAATGTTACCTAACTTCAAAAATATAAAATGCAGCATTTATCTTGGTACATTTTTGCTGCTATGACTGGATCAAGAAAAGAGACATTTATCTCATGGCTCTCTCACTCTCAGAAGTTTAAGAGCCTGGCTGTGACTTCTCACACGGCCTTTTGTACTGTGTCATAACATGGAAAAGATGGTCAAGAGGAATTACTTTTCCTAGACACATGTGAAGAGAAGAAACCCTAGGGCACCCTGGTTTTATGACAACCCAGTCTCATAGGAACTCATTCATTTTTTGGAGAGCTCAACTAATCTCACCAGAGAAGAACTCACTCACTACAAGCACAGAAGTACCAAGCCTCTCAAGAGAAATCCACTCCCATGACCCAAATACATTCCACTAGTCACCACCTCTCAACACCACCATATTGAGTAATACGTTTCAATATAACTTTTGACGAAGGTAGACAAACCATATCTAAGCAATAACAATATTTTTAGGGAAATAGAGTACATATAAATCTAAATTTCTATGTATGCTTTAAATTAAATTTTCATGTTCTTTTCTATTTATAAAGGGGGCGATGCTTCCTGTAATGTGTGCATAAGAATCAATTGGGATGATAGTTTAAAAGAGATTTCTGGGCCTATTCAATTAAAACTAAGTTTGATTGAACAGATTTGAAGAAAGGTACAGGAATTTTTTTTTTTTTTTCAGCAAACTATTCACATGATTCCAAAGCAGGCATTAAATATGGGACCATTTGGAAGATGCAGCAACACAGGTGCAGATTCTCGGCAGTTTGATTCACATCTTTTAAAGTTTATTGGCAGTTTAATCTTGTTTGTTTATAGAAGCTTGGGTGAATCATAATTTGCTTTATACCAGATTATTAACAAAACCTCTTGTTATTAGTGTGGGAATTTATCCTTTGTTCCTGTATGATCTGGAAAAATGAAATCGCTAGCATTTGTGCCTTTGAAGTAAATAGCCTTGCTTTTAGTTTCTTTGCTATAAAGTCTTAGAGAAACCATCTGAAATTTAGTAAGAGCATAGCTGCTGCCATTGTAATAATTAAATTGATAATCAATATGGCTTCAGAATGCTTTCCATAAAATGCTGTTTATCTGTTATATAAGCAAAATGGGAGTTAGGGATGGGAGATAGGGGATGGGCCAAGGGCCTGTGGTTAAAGGTGGGGCATAAGTGAGAAAAAAATGATTTCTTAGTGACCCATCCCTCACATTTTTAGTTAAGGTTTATTACTTTATGCAACATAAGATTATTAATGTTTGTTGGATTTTAAAATGCTTTTTTTGGCATAAGAGACATTATTTCTCTTTTGAGGGTGTATTGAAGTATTGTATTCTAAAGCAAGAAAAATATTGGAAATTAATATATTTCTAACTGATTAAATGCAAAATTTTTTCTGCAGCAGTAACGTAAAACCATGAAAAGTCTGAACAAAATATATATGTTCATTATTCACATTCTATTACATTTATTAATTTTTGAAAACAAGAAAATTCTTTTGTGTTTATAAAACCAGAATTAAAGTCGGTGTTTTTCTTTCAGCTACAATTGGCAGAAGCATGTTTCGACTAGAGAAAATACAAACGTATCTTACACCACATGGATTGTTCTGAAAACTGATTGTATTTATTCTGTAGACTAAAGTTATGATAAGTAAAGTCTTCAATAAATGATGTGAAGTATGATGACTATTTATTTGAAGATGGCCTTAATAGTGTCTCAGTTTTTTAAGGGATTGAATGCATAGAACTATGGATTAAAATAATTGTTTTAACTTGTCTTTTTCATTCTTTCTGTATTACAAAACTACATTGAAAATGTCTTTTTTATGGTTAAATCAAGTAAAATTTCTGATTGAGTAGGAAAGTCCATAATATTTCATGTTTAAATAAGAATTTTAGGAATAATATCCCTAGGAAATGTCAATGGTGTATCAAAGTGGAATGACTTAGCTGGATGATGTTAAATATTTGTAGTCATAATTAAGCTTTTAGAAGCCATTAGTGTGTCTTTTCAATACTGATGTAAACATGGATTTACTAAAAAACCTTTCTTCTAAGAAAATATAATTTATTATTACTGCTGAAATTTATTGAGTACTTATGTGATAATCAGTATGTAAAGAACCTTCAGAAATAAACTGAGTATAGTATATACAACTTTTCTAAATTTATTACTTTCATCACCCATATTTTACAGATGGGACATGGATAAAATATGCAAGCAACTTCCTCAAGATTAAAAAAAAAACAACTAAAAATAGAATGTTAAACTACAGGTTTCTTACTCTATAATGTGAAATTACTGATTATAAACAAGTAATATTAATTAAATTCATCTATTATAGTTTGTATATTTACAAAAAATGGGGGGGGATATTTACAATGATCCATGTAAATTTCCTCTATATAATTCTTTTTTTTTTTTCCTGAGACTGAGTCTCACTCTGTTGTCCAGGCTGGAGTGCAGTGGCATGATCTTGGCTTGCCACAACTTCTGGCTCCCAAGTTCAAGCAATTCTCCTGCCTCAGCCTTTCAAGTAGCTCGGACTACAGGTGTGCACCAACATGCCCGGTTATTTTTTGTATTTTTAGTAGAGACAGGGTATCACTATGTTGGCCAGTCTGGTCTTGTACTCCTGACCTTAAGTGATCTGCTCACCTCAGGCTCCCAAAGTGCTGGGATTACAGGCATAAGCCACCCTGACCGCCTCCTCTGTATAATTCTTATAATTTTTAAAAAATTTCCAGTCTTGATGCCAATCTATGAAAATAGTGAGTTAAGCATCAACTATATTACTCACAATTTTTGCAATGCTTTATTTTTTAGAAGCAAACACTGTTCTCTAGTGGCAGCTACACTTGAAAATATGACTTTGTCCTACAAACAAATGGTAAATGGATGTCTTGTCTGCCAATCATTTTTATCTGCAGATCATTTTTATCTGCAGTGTAAGCTAAAGGTGATATGGCTTATAGCAAAAGACGAGGGTCGTCATGAAAATGAATTTCAATATTCTTGATGTGTGTGAACCATCAATTTTGAAAAAAAAGCCTTAAGCATGGACAATGAAATCATAAATTATCTTGCAATCTGTTCTTTGTATAAAAGAAGAATAAAGATAAATGTAACTATGGATTGTATATGATGTAATCGATAATGGAATGCACTCAACCCATGATAAGAGAAAAAAAATCATCTCTGATCTATTGAGAGGAATACATACTGTAGTTCTATTGAAAACTATAAGAAAATTTTAAAGAAATGTAGATATGGAGGACATAAAAGCACTAATTTATATATAATAAATAAACTATAGCTGACAAGTAATAGAAGATAGAAACAAAAGTACTTAGAGATTTAAAAAGTAGAAGGCTGAATAATGTTGATCTCTTCCAAACTCCTAATCCAACATTACATGATTTGAGGGTTACCTATAGTGACAAAATGTGTTAGATAAAATAAAGTATAAATTGACTTGCTATTATAGACTCTAGAAAATCTATACCACCACCACCATGGTCTTACTATTTCAGCAATGCTTTCACTCATGACTTGGATAACCCATGAATAAATAATTACTGAAACATTTAGATGTGCATGGTAATCTTCAGAATGCTGGGGAGAATCCAGAATATTCAAAAGAGGTAGCATACCCTGAAAAAAAATCACAGTTTATATGGGATATGTGTAAGAAATATATATAACAAATATTAAAATAATTATACTTAATAGCATCAAATGGTTTTAATAATAATGAAAGCATGGCATATGTAAATTCACAGGCAGATGAAAGTGCTGCAAGATGGCATGGTTAGGGAAAACAATAACTGAATGTTTACATAAGAAAGACAAAATAGGGCTCGACACTGTGGCTCGCTCCTGTAATCCCAGCACTTTGGCAGGCGGAGGTGGGTGGATCATCTGAGGTCTGGAGTTTGAGACCAGCCTGACCAACATGGAGAAACCCCGTCTCTACTAAAAATATAAAAAAAATTAGCCGATCATGGTGGTGCATGCCTGAATCCCAACAGATCTGGAGGCTGAGGCAGGAGAATCACTTGAACCTGGGAGGCTGAGGGTGTGACAAGCCAAGATCATGCCATTGCACTTCAGCCTGGGCAACAAGAGTGAAACTCCATCTCAAAAAAAAAAAAAAAAAAAAAAAAGACAAAATAACTGAGTTTCTTGGGCAGAGGAGATCTTTGTAGCTGCAAGGTCAGCTACCAACTTTGTTTTCATTGCTTAGCATTTAGCTGGAGCAAAACAGCATGCTGACTTTAATTCAATGACAAGTGTGTTTATATATGTTTATATCTTAAAACAGACAACAGTAATAATAAAAGATTGGTTTTGAGTGGCAATTTAAATAAAAAATGTGATGTTACACATGACCCAAGAAACAGCTTAGAAATCAGCTTTTTAAAGAGAAATTAGCTGTTTAAAATATCATGATAATATTATGTTAATCACATATTATTTCCTTTAAAAACTTAAAATATAGATGATTAGAAATTCTGCAGTTAGTTTGCACACAATTTTGGTATCTTTCTCTTCACCTTCAGATAAGGATATACCATATTAGCTATTTCAATCTTTGCAACAAAAATAAGTAAGATTAGAGCAAATAGGGTATTAACCTATTAGTAATTACATTAGTAAGAGAATATAGACTGTAAAGGCAAAGAAAAACCTTGCAAGTTTTTCTTTATGGTATATACTAACTTTAGATTGATAGATTTCTTAAAAGCTGAAAGAAATAAGTGCCCAGATATTTGTGAATATGCCTTTCTTTTAAAAATTTCTTTAATTCAGTAAATCTAAAAATTCCATGTTCATAAAAATGTATATTTCATGGGCAATTTAAAGAATTATCTTTTCTTTAGATTATACAGGACTTCTGCTTTAAATCATCCTCTATAATTATGCCATCTTTCAGAGAAGCGAGAAAATAGTCACCTTTTTTGTCATTTTAATTTTCTGTGGTTCAGATGTAAAAATGTGTTTGAGAAAAGAATTTAAACACTGATTTCAGAAATTATTCTAAGGAGTAAAATGTGATTTCACAGATGAAATAATATTTTTACATAAAGCCTCGATTTTCTGATGCCTGAATCTTGAAAGCACTTCAATTGGCATGAAGAGCTGGTCGGCCTACCTTTAGTAGTGACTGTTTGAAATTAACTGTGTTTTGCTTTATATTATTTCCCTTTGTTCACCAGCATTTGGTCCTTGTAAAGAACCCTCTCTGATAATGCATGTATTTATCAACAAAGTTAATATTCACTAGCAACTTTCTTCTGTTTTATTTTTAGAATATTTTACATTCACTTTTGCTAACTAATGCAAACCCTGATGTCTACTCAATCCACTGTCTCCATGTGTATTCATTAAAAACACTAACCATCCACATTCCTTTGATCTACTGATTCTCAAAATGGAGGTCATCTCAGTTGTTGTCTTTGGAAAAATATTCACATTCATCTGGAAAATATATACAGAATTACAGTGCTTAATGACTGAAAATTTCAAATACGTTAAAACTTCCTTTGTTGAATAGAGTTCAGAGGTTACGCCACCCATGCCTTGAGAATGTTCTTGATGTTTATTAGGAACATTACTGCGGCATAAATTGGTATGATAATAATAGGGGAATTGATTGTAAAATATTACTGTGAGAAAATTTAATTTTATATATAAAAATATTTGATAAAAAGGAATTATTTTTAATTAGGGGGAAAACTAGCCTAGTTTTGCATCCCTGATGCCTGAAGATATTATCAATATAATCTAAATGATAGATCAGTTTATGTTTTTTCTGTATTTTTTATAGTATATGGTACCAGCTGATAAAAGTAACACATTTTGTGAGAATATTTTTTAGACTTACATCATATATTTATATATATGCACACACACTCACATATGATATGATTTTGCAAATATAATTACCTTAATAATTGCTTATACTTTTCCAATGCAGCTATTTGTACTTTAATAAATTACTTTTTTTTTTGAGATGGGATTTTGCTCTGTTGCCCAAGCTGAAGCAGTACAGTGACCCGCTCATGGCTCACTGCAGCCTTGACCTCCTGGGCTCAAATGATCCTCAGGCTCTCAAGTAGCTCAGAGCACAGGCACATGCCTACCATGCCAGGCTATTAAAAAAATTGTTTTTGTAGAGACAGGGTCTCACTGTGTCTCCCAAGCTGGACTTGAACTCTGGGCTCAAGCGATCTACTAGCCTTGGCTTCATAAGTGCTGGGATTAGAGGCAAGAGCCACCACATCTGGCCTAAAAAATTACTCTTAATTAACAAATCCTTGCATCAGGAAAAACATAATTTTATTATCTAGCCCTTTGCATCATAAAGTAATTCTACAGTATTGCTTGTCCTATAATTTTTCATTGAATTAATAAAACCATCAATATAGCTCATGATGTTAGAGGATACTTTCTGATTGACATCTAAACTTTCTTTACTGACAGTTACCTTTAAAAATCATATTTTAAATAGACAGAAAAGTAGAAATACCAAGCTCTCATAGTTCCCTTTACAACAAAAATAAATGCAGGTATCAATTTGAGTCAATATCCATTGCATGCAAAAAAATGTATTTTAGTGCATGATTCTTGCTGGTAACATTGTTTTTTAAATATAATGCAACAGTTAGAGAACAAACTAGCTAAATTATTGCAAATGATATCACTCATTAAGAAACAAATCATTCAAGATTTTTGTTTAGAACCTTTTAACATTGCAAATCCCATATGAAATGCAGTCTTGCTCAAAAAGAAAAAAAAAAGCTAGAATAAATTATATTTATACGGTAGATATAACAATAATTACAGAACATCAGTGCTGTTATCTTCACTGTGTTTATTATTTTTAAATCATAATGATAATTATAGTAAAATGTTATTCGTCTGTAAAACAGAAGATTAAATACAGACACACATTTGAATAACTTTGACACATCTATTATACACAAATAGTGGGGCTAAAGCAAATATTTGTGTTTGAATGTATAAGAATGTGAACAATTATTCAAGGTTTTTTTTGCCATTATAAGTCTTTTTTTTTTAAACATTGTACATTTCTTTTTGTCATAAAATACATTTAGGTTTATCTTTCATAGTCTTTCATATGGAAAAGATACATATGGCAAATAAGAATTACACCAAATTGAATATATAATATTATTCCTCATTTTATTTAGGTGGTAGGAAATTTGGAAATAAAAAATTCAATTGCACATTCTAAAATTATCAGACAGGTAGGCTTGACAAAAAACATTACAAACTAAATGTACATATTAAATTAACACTTAATATTATGTACATAATATTAAACATTGATACTATATAGTTGTAGTCCATGTTTAGATGTAAATATTACTTTAGTATATTTATGCATAATATATTTTATTCACAGTATGACTGTGTGTATTTGGCTTGAAAATGGGAGGCCATTCCATGGTGCTATTACAAAAAAAGTCAAGTACGAAGTGATATGTTTGCTTTCATATATGATTCTTACTTGATGATTTTATGCTGTAATTTTATATATATAAATTGAATTTAAATGCACATTTTATAGAGAAAGGAAAGGTTGGGTCACTGTTTCCTGCAATTAATACAAAAGTTGAAAGTCTTACTGTAATAGAAAATAAAATCACAAATACATTTTACTTTTGTGAGTGACAAATATGATCATAAATGCATCATAGCATCATTGTGTATATATTAAATATCATTTCATGAGTATAATATATAGATATTATACACTTTTAGTTGAATATAGAAGATTATTAGTGTAACTAAAGCAGCATTCTCTTTTATATCTGCTATTGTAAAATCTTTGTTTGGAAAAAATGTAAGGAATTTTAAAGTTATGATACCAAGATAACTGTGGCTGCTTGCTCAGAGAGATTTTATTGGTGGCATTGCTCTTTTGCATGTATTGTTATCTGGGCTATGACATTGGTTTTCCTGCCACAGAGAAAGACTAGCCACCCCACCAAGAGTAGATTCATCCCTCAAAGGATTTTCATCCCTTCTATTACACTAATTTACAAAATCTGAAAGATAAATCCAGATTCACGATTTATTCGTGTATAGCGAATAACTAAATTGTTATATGTAAAGGATATATGTTATCTTTTGGAAAATGTTTGAATGGACATTGCTATGTTTGCCTTAGCAACTCATTTATGCCAATCGTATACATGTGGTGCTTTCCTAAATAATGAAATACATTATTTAATCCTCACAAAAACCCTGCAATTGAGGATTTTACTATTGACATTTTAGAGATAAGAAACTTATTCATAGGGTCAAGTTACTTTCTGTACTAGTCCATTCTCACACTCATATAAAGAACTACCTGAGACTGGGTAATTTATGGAGAAAGGAGATTTAATTGACTCACAGTATCACAGGCTGCACAAGAAGCATGGCTATAAGGCCTCAGGAAACTTACAATCATGGCAGAAGCTGAAGGGGAAGCAAGCATGTCTTACCATGGTGGAGCAGGAGAGAGAGAGACCAATAGATAGAAAGGCAAAGCACCACAAACTTTGAAACCATCAGATCCCATGATAACTCACTATCATGAGAACAGCAAAGTGAAAATTTGTCCCCCATGATTTAACTACCTTCCTCCAGGCCCCTCTTCAAATTCAAGATAAGATTTGGGCAGGGACACAAAGACAAACAGTATCATTCCTTCCCTTCCCCCTCCCAAATCTCATGTACTTCCTACATTGCAAAACATAATTATCCCTTCTCAAGAGTCCCCCAGTCTTAACTCATTTCAGCATTAACTCAAAAGTTCACTGTCCAAAGTCTCCTTTGAGAAAGGTAAGTCCCATCCATTTATGAGTCTGCAAAATCAAAAACAATTTAGCTGCTTCCAAGATAAAATGGGGCTACAGGAATTGAGCAAATGCTCCCATTATAAATGTAAGAAATTAGCAAAAACAAAGGAGCCACACTCCCCATTCAAGTTCAAAACACATCAGGGCACTCATTAAATTTCAAGCTCCAAAATAATCTTTGTCTTCATGTCTCACATACAGGCACATTTGGGACCCCAAGGCCCTGAGCAGCTCTGCTCCTGTGGCTCATCAGAATACAACCCTGTCGCTGCTTTCATGGGTTGGTGTTGAGTTATTGTGGCTTATCCAGGAATGTGGTGCAAGCTGTCAGTGAATCTACCATTCTCAGGTCTGGAGAACAGTGATCTTTATCTCACAGCTTCACTAAGCAGTGCTCCAATTGAGAATCCGTATGGGGGCTCCAACCTCATATTTCCCCTAGGCACTGAACTAGTTGTTCTCCGTGAGGGCTTTGTCCCTGAAGCAGACTTCTGCCTGGATGTTCAGGTGTTTCCACACACCCTCTGAAATCTAGGTGGAGGTTCCCAAACCTCAACTCTTGCCTTCTGTGCAACTGCATGCCCAACACCATGGGAAAGCCACCAAGTCTTGGGGCTTGACTTCTATGAGGCAATGGCCTGAACTATATGTTTGCCTTTTTCAGCCATGCCTGGAGCTCAAGTGGCCGGGAAGCAGGATGTCATGTCCTGAGTCTACACAGAACAATTGTGCCCTGTGTCTGGCCCAAGAAATCATTTTTCTTTCCTAGGCCTCCAGACCTGTGATAAGAAGAGCTACCATAAAGTTCTCTGACATACCCTAGAAACATTTTCCCATTATGTTGGCTGTTAACATTTGGCTCCTGTTTAACTGTGCAAATTTCTGCAGCATGTTTGAATTTCTACCCCCAAATTGGGTTTTTCTTTTCTACCACCTGGCCTTGCTGCAAATTTTCCAAACTTTTTATGCTCTGCTTCCCTTTTAAATATGTGTAAATTTCATACCATCTCTTTCTTCAAGCATATGACTGTATGATTTAGAAAAAGTGA
This sequence comes from Ateles fusciceps, assembly GCA_036589455.1. Taxonomy (NCBI): domain Eukaryota; kingdom Metazoa; phylum Chordata; class Mammalia; order Primates; family Atelidae; genus Ateles; species Ateles fusciceps. The sequence continues at coordinate 417,858 of JAZHEH010000174.1, read as the reverse complement.
AGGTCCATCTTAAATGCTTTGCTACTTAGAATTTCTTCGTCCAGATACCATAAATAATCTCTCTCAAGTTCAAAGTTCTAAAGGTCTCTAAGGCAGGGACAAAATGTCTCCAGTCTCTGTGCTAAAGTGTAGCAAGAGTCACCTTTACTCTTGTTCTCAGTCAGTTCCTCATCTCCATCTTAGACCATCTCAGCCTGGACTTTATTGTCCATATCATTATCTGCATTTTGGTCAAAACCGTTTAACAAATTTTTAAGAAGTTCCAAACTTCCCCACATCTTCTTGCCTTCTTCTGAGTCCTCCAAACTGTTCCACCCTCTACCTGTTATCCAATTCTGAAGTTGATATTTTCTAGTATTTTTATAGCAATGCCCCAATCACCCAGTACCAATTCTCTGTCTTAGTTTGTTCTCATACTGTTATAAATAACTACATGAGGCTGGGTAATTTAAAAAGAAAAAAACTTTAATTGACTCACAGTTCTGCAAGCTGTGCAGAAATAATGGCTAGGAGGATTCAGGATACTTACAATCTTGGAGGAAGGTGAAAGGGAAGCAAGCACATCTTATTATAGTGGAATAGGAGAGAGAGAGAGAGAGAGAGAGAGAAGGGTAAAGTGCCACACATTTTAAAATTTTCAGATATGAGAACTCATTTACTATCAGGATAGCAGCAAGGGGGAAATCTTCCTGATTATCCAATCACTTCCCACCAGTTCCCTCCTCCAATTAGACATGAGATTAGGGTGGGGACACAAATCCAAACCACATTTGTTACCTGAGTTTAAATTGTTAGTAGATGGCATAGCTGTAGCAAAAGGTTGCTTAACACATTCTACTAAGTAAGCCTTGTGGTACTACCCTGGCAAATGATTTGTATGGTGATTAATTGATGCACATTTCCTTTATGGATGTTATGATTGTAATTCATTTATAGTAAAGTTTTATTGTTCTAGGAGCTGTTACTTAAAATTTAAGGTGATTTTACCTCCTCTATAATACTCTGTGAATTTGCTTTACTGCAGAGAAGAATATATAACCAATTCCATGGGGACAATTAATTGTAATCACATTTTAAATTCTTCAAATATAAAACAAAGCTTTGCAATTTCCAACTTGCTGACCCATTAAATGAATATTTTATAAAGGTAGATTTTTTTTCTCTGAAAAACTGAACATTAACTTTCCAAATATTAAAATGTGAAGAAAATACTAATGGATTGAAAATAGGCTAGCCTCTTCAGGCTACCAATTTTTTTCAATTGTAATATTTAAATAGCTTTTTATTTTCCATTTTAGTATCCATTCTTGGCCCCTTCAAAATAATCACCCATGTTGCAAAATGTCTAGAAATTAAAATCACGTCACATCCCACCTGAAAAGTTTTTCAATTATTTTTTAGAAAAAAAATCTATAATTCTTAAAATGATCTAAAACATCATTCTTCATCTAGTTCTTGACTACATCTCACCACATGCCACAATCCCCTCAATTTTTATGTTTTTCTATTCAGGTTCTCAAACATAGCTGGTTTTCCCCTGAGTTAGAGATATAGTTTCTCTCTCTCTCTCTCTTTCTCTATCTCTGCTTTTCAGGTGGAGTTTCACTCTTGTCACCCAGGCTGGAGTGCAGTCGCGTGATCCTGGCCCACTGCAACCTCTGCCTCCTGAGTTCAAGCAATTCTCAAGCCTCAGCCTTCTGTGTAGCTGAGACTACAGGTGTGCACCATTAGGCCCAGCTAATTTTTGTATTTTTAGTAAAGACTGAGTTTCACCATGTTAGCCAGGCTGGTCTCGAACTCCTGACATCAGGTAATCCATCCACCTCAGCCTCCCAAAGTTATAGTCTCTTGTCTGCAATATTATAAACTCAAATATTCTCTGAGAGTTAATATTCCCTTTTGTATCTGTTATCAAAAATGACTTCCTCTGCAAATTCTTTAGATATATGTAGAATTGACTTTTTTTGCTTTTTATACTGCTATCTAATTATACACCTTGTAATCATCATTTGCTCTATTTTTATATATGTATAACTGCTTTGGTTTTGATTTTTGTTTTTACCTTTAGGCTAAATATTTTATTTAAAAAGGTGCATTGTCTAGTACATTATTCCCAACAGCCAGCACATTGACTGGTACAATGCATTTTGCTCAACTAAACAGATTTTCTGTGCAAAAGAATAGTGGGCTCAGGATAATTTAGTAGCTAGAGTCATCACCCTAGATAACATGACCATGGTACTTCAAAATGTCAAAAATTGTCTTTGTATGTGTATGAGAGAGGTGGAAAATTGTCTTTATATGTCTATTTTATGTTCTATAAAACTCTATATTCATAGAAAATGATTGAAAGATTGAAATATTTCCAAAATTGATTGAGTTTTAATATCTTCTTAAATTTCTCTACAGAAATATTTTATACAGCATCTGGGAAATGGAGAAACCAAAGAAATAGAAACAACAACAAAATCAAAACAAAAACAAATTTTACTGTGCTCTCCAGGACTTTTAAAAAGGGCTTTCATAGTGCTAGTGTGGTGGCTCACATTTATAATCCCAGCACTTTGGGAAACATAGACAGGTGGATCACTTGAGGTCAACAGTTTGAGACCAGCCTGGCCAACATAGTGAAACCCTGCATCTACCAAAAATACAAAAGCTAGCCAGGTGTGGTGGTATACACCTGTGATCTCAGCTACTCAGGAGGCTGAGGAAGAGACTCAATTGATGTTGAAAATACAAATAAATAAAAGGTTCTTCTTCAAAGTTTTCCTCCTAGTTCATTATGAATAAATAATACTTTCTTCAAAGGTTAATTTACTTTAAAGCTTTTGCCGACAGTCCTAAAGTAGCTGTTAGTCATAATAACTAAATAAGTGTATTTCATGTTTTTAGTTCTTACACTTTAACCTAGACATTTACCCTGACATGCCTGGACAAGCCCAGGCAAGTCTTAGGTCATAGTTTATTCCCCTTCCTTATTTGGAAATGTTATTGCTTCTCTAAGCATTCCTCAAGTTACTTCCTCTTTTCCTTCATTCTTCTCTTCCTTTACCGCTTTAGAAAATTTCCAAGTTTTTAGCAAATTGGGTCATGCATAGAATGTGAGGTCCCATTCAGGCCAATGGAAACTGGACATAGTAGTAGGGTGATTGCATCAGGTTGTAAAAGTTATAAATGTCCCTGTCTCCATTGTTCAGGCATGCTCTCCTGGCAATACTGCTGGCTAGTTGTACCCTTCCTGCAGGAAGTAAACTAGCTTTGCTGAGTAATCCATTGTCTCGGTATGGATTTTTCCCAGTGTTATAAACCCTTTTTCCAACATGAACCCTGGAGGTGGGGGGCTGCAGTGAGCTGAGATCACACCATTTTACTCCAACCTGGGTGACAGAGCAAGACTCTGTCTCAAAAAAACGGAGAGCTTTCATAGAATTTGATCAGTATCTCTACTGATATTAACTGGAATAACTCAATACAATAAAATACACTTAACAGACCTTGAGGTTACTCTTCTCTGAGCCAGTTTATGTGCATAAAATCACAATGATAACATAAGTACTCAATATTCAGCTATATAAGAAATGTGCAGGTGTGATAGGGAGTTAAAAATCAGAATAAACATAGGTAGAAATAGATAGTGAGGACAAAGCTCTGATTTTTTTATCTTGCCAAAATTTCTACCTACAGGTTCTAGGTAAACCCCACAAACCATAAATTCTCATCAGGTGGGTTGTATTTTTTGACCCTACATATCATGACTTACTTTTCAATCTAAATCTAGCATAACATTATGAGACAAGGAAAACATATTTAACCCCCAAATATATTTCCTTGCAATACCCTGAAATTGCCCTGCAAAATCTCTCATGTGAACAATGTACATTCTATAGAGAGTTCCATTTCCCCCTTGTTTTCCTGCCTTTCTTTGCAGATCCAGGAGATAACCAACTAAGAGCCAAGCACCTGAAAATCTGATAAGAAACATTTTACAACCTGCTCTCTGTCTCTCTGAAGTCTGCCATCTGAGAGATTCCTCTGCACAATAAAACTTAGTCTCCACAATCCTTTACCTTAACCTAAAGTTTCCTTTGCATTGATTCCAGGTCTTCGGATAAACTCAACCAGTTGTCAACCAGAAAGTCTTTAAATTGACCTATAGCCTGGAAGCCTCCAGTTTGAGTTGTCCCACCTTTCTGAACCAAACTATTTTTTTTTCTTAAATGTATTTGATTAATGTCTCATGCCTCTCTAAAATACATAAAACCAAGTTGTACCCCCACCACCTTGGGCAAATGTTGTCAGAACCTCCTGAGAGCTGTGTCACAGGCCACGGTCACTCATAGTTGACTCAGAATAAATCTCTTCAAATATTTTTACAGAGTTTTACTCTTTTCATCTTGAGAATAATCAGCACCCAAACACATGGATCCTCAGAGAAGACTCAGGACATCAAAGGAGTTGCTTGACATGAGAGCTAAGGTAGTAGCAAAGGCCCCTTAAAACCCTGAGTTTAAGCTTCTCCTTCAGTGGAATGGGTAAGTCCTCCTGAGTCCTAGAACCCCCTTGGTTGACAGTCCTTGATTTATTCTGAGCTTATTTTTCCTGGGAAGGTGTTGTCCTTTATTTATTTATTTATTTATTTATTTATTTATTTATTTAGAGACAGGGTTTCTCCACGTTGGTCAGGCTGGTCTCAAATTCCCAACTTCAGGTGATTCACCCACCTCGGCCTCCCAAAGAGCTGACGTTACTGTTTGAATCTAACATTGTTTTTTTCAATCTGGCAAAGTTGAATTTATCTCATGGCTATTACTGAAGTAATAGCCATGGAAAGTTTGTGTGTGTGTGTGTATATGTGTATGTGTATATTTAAAGGCCTTTATAATAGACTTCTATAATTTATGTTCAATTAGCAATTGAATCGCTTTTGATTTCCCTCTAGCACAGGAAACTTTCTCCCATACCTTATGATGTAAATTCTGCTCTCTGATCCTCACCTGACTTGTTTCCTTATCTATGTATTTATTTGTGTACACAATATTTTCCCTACAAAAAATATATGAAGAGCTCTAATTAATTGGCTTTTAAAAGAAGAAAAAGTACTCAAGTGATATTTCAAGTTCACATGACTTAAGTGAAATCTTTACTAAATAAGCAGGCTTTAAAATTATTGGTAAAATAATACAGCAATGCTTTTAAAATTGTTAGCATTTTGTTTGCATCTATTCATCAAGTAGTTTGCTGTTTATTTCTGCAAAACACTATAAGACTTGCCATAAGAGTTATAAATATAAAACCCAGCCCAAGACAAAATAATTTTTACTTATATATGCTTATGACATATTGTTGGTGTTAAAACACATGCTCTGAATGAAGAGATCCCCAAATAGGCTTTGTGTGAGCAACATGGCTGTTTATTCATGCATGTGCAGGTAAGCTGGGTCTGAAAGAAAGTCACTGGAGGGCAGTGGGATAGGAGTTGGCTTTATAGGTTTGAGGTAGGCAGTGGAAAGTTACAGAAGTTCTAGTTTAGGGAGTTTTTGCAAGCTGGGAGGGAGTTGTAGGGTCTGGAGTCATGAGGTTGAATAAGGTTGGTTACAAACTCCAATTGCCTTATCAGTTGAAGCAGGAATAAGGAACAATAGAATAATGCCTCAACATAATTAGGTGTGGCAGGTTGATCATTCATCTCCTTTTCATGGTCTTCCAGTTACTTCAGACTTTCTAGTTCCAGGAACCAATCTGGAGTGTCTGTACAGAGGTTGCCATGGCATCCATGACACCATCAGTCAGCCTAAAAGATCTTACAGTTGGTTTAAATGAAAACAGCTAAATACTGAATTATGGTTAATAGAAAAATAACTTTAAATATTAGCTATCACAGTTTTTTTTGTAAGTAATCTAGGTAAAGTATTAAATCAATCAGGTAAATGGTATGGAATAAATGCTTGTAAACTAACTTCATAATTTAGGATCTAAGGTTATTAATTGACATTATGTATCTGGGCAATTTCCAATTTAAGAATTATAGAAAAACATTTTTAATATTCTTATTAAATATAAAATATTGTTATAGGAGTTATTAAACAGTTATTTTAGGCATGTAGAGAGAAAAAGGGATTTGGGAAGTTTTTGTTTCATTTAAAGTAGCTCCTGAGATGTTTCTTGTCTAGCAGGAAAGCACTGGATCTTAAAGCCAGGCCAGCAAGCTTCAATAAGTGAATGTCGGCCATTTGAAACTGGGTCCACCCAAACACGGGGATTCTACCAGTTTTTCTTTGTCCACACATGTGCCTGGCAACATGGCCACCCCCACATATCCTTTTGTGTGTAGAACATCATGGTGCCCTGCATTTGCATAATAAAAGGCTAAGGTGGGGGGCCAATTTTTCACAGGTTACACAAATGACCTGCCTGGCCAAACTAATCCCCTGAGCACTATGCAAATCAAAGACTACCTCCTCCAGCCTCCACATATAAGCAGCCACTTTTCCACCCCACAGAAGGTTTTCCTCTCTTTTCAAATCCCCCTCCCAATCTCTGTACAGGGAAGCTGTTTTCTTCTTCTTTCCTTCTTTCTTGCCTTTCAAACTTTTTACTCATTAAAACTACTCCACCTGTGTCTGTGCCATTTTATCCAAACTGGCACAAGACCAAGAAACCTGGTGTTCCTCCAGTCAATATCTTTGTCTAATTCAAAGCTTATTTAAAGGTTATTTATGAAACAAAGTAAAAGCCACCAGTAAATGAGAGAAATATAAAGAAAGTTATAAAAATGAAGAGGTATTTTTGGTAAAAAGAAAAAAAGGCTTATGGAAAAGTAATTTTATGTAAGAAAGAATCTCATGTGTAAATTATTTTCTTAAAATAAAAAAAGACAGGGTTGTACAAAAAAGAGGCATATTTAAAACAAAACAGTCTAAACACATTGTGAATGAATTATGTGAGTCATAATAAGGTCAGTAAGAATGAATTTTAAAAGGGTGCATAATTCAGTTGGCTATGATTAAGAAGACATTATAATAGTCTTTCTAGAGATGGGAGTTTGATATTAAAAAATATACAAATACTAAAGTAAAAAGTTAGTTAAAACAATATTTTTGTTACAAATATTTAACTTTTAATGCAAAATTTTTAAATTTATAAATTCTATAATCTGTTTCTTTAATATTCTTCAGATTGATGTCTTAGAAGTGCCACTCTTGGTCTTCTGAAAAGGCCTTGCATGATGGCTCTTTCCTTCACCTTTTGTTGCTTCCTGTAACTTTTACTAATTATCTAAAGTAAGAGAGAAATATTTATAAAGAGGCAAATAAAATACCTTTTGAAGCTGTCTTTTAGTCTGCATGCCTGTTATATCTCTCTTTATATGTGTCATGTAGAAGTGATATTTCACTACCAAACTACATGAAAAAGCTCTAGTCAAGTAACTTAATAAATTTCAATGCTTATCAAATTGGTAAACACTAGTGTAACCTGGGGATCATACTCAGCTCCCAGTTCTGAAGAGGTTCTTAGCCTCACTAACCCTGAAGAATGGGGAAAAGGACCCCAGAAGCACAGTGAGTTTGCCATTGGAATAAATATCCTGGACCCAAAGAGTTTTGTGGAAAAGCAATTTATTAGACAGGTAAAGAGAAAGAAGACAATTCCACTCTGTCATGGGAGGGGACCCAGAGAAGGAATCCATATAGGTAGGGAGCAGCTGGGTTTTCACACCGGAATTATTCCCTCCCCATTAATGTTCTCATCCAATGAGAGGAGTTCTTTCAAACTTCCTCTGGAGTGATTGATCTTTGACTCTGATACCAGATTGGCTGCAGGTCCACAACTCTGAGTTACAGAGCCCCCACTTCCCAGAGATTTCAGCAGGTTTTTTGGGACAAAGGAGCTTCACCTGACTTTCTCAACCTAGCCCACGCATGGGAAACCCAGACAAAGAACTTTGAATTTGAAACCCCTCTGGTTCCCAGATGGAGGTATGAAGCTGAGAAACTCTTGCCTTTGAAACCACATCCCTCATGGATGTGGGAAGAGAAGTCCCTCACTAGCTCAGATGTATTTTAATTCACATGACCTTGGTAATCATTGGTAAAAACAGATTTGGTAAATTTAATCTCAAAACTCACTCCAGTAACCTAACACCTTAAAATCATGTTAAAATCTCAGTGTTTTGCCCCCTTCCACTGGTAATTGGGATTTCTAAAAGTTAAAATACTAGGAGCATAAAATACACTTTTGGTAAAATTTTATAAAATACATGGATGTCAATTTTCAAAAAAATGTCAAGTTTTTGGTTAAGGAACTATTTAAGAGTTGCTTTATAATGAAGGAAATTATACAGGCAAAACTAAATGAAAAAAATCTAGGGCAACAAAACTCTGAGCCCTATGGTTACTAAGAAAATAGTTGATATGGTGGAAGGACAAAACCAAGTAACTATTTATTTAAAACCAAAGGGTGTAATGTAAAGGAAGTGTTCCATTGTGTAAATTGGTTTCATTCAGCTTCAAAAAAAAAAAAAATCTTTGCTATAGTGGATTGTGAATCGTAAAAACAACCACTTCAAGGATAAAATTCTTAATTTTAAATGTTATAGAATTCAAGAACTTGTTTGGATTAATGTAGGACCTATGGCTCATTACTGAACAATCACTCAGTATATGTGATCCTAAGGCACAGGGGGTTACTCCTGAGATAGCAATCAGCCCAGTCAGCCAGATAATTCCTTTTATAATATTTGTCTTTCCCTGAGAAGAGGGACTACCCAAATCTCCCTATAAAATATCAAGTGAAGTACCCCAGATGAAGCACTTAATATGTTTCATATGTAAGCTATGTTTTACTAGGCCTCATGATAACTGGGATACCCTACCACCAAATATGTCTATTACTCAGGTCATGGTAAATTTGTGGATTAAGGGGTCCTTTTACATGGATGTCCCTCCTGAAGAATCATAGGTCTGTTTAAGAAGACTTATCTAATCTGCTGTCCCTCATGGGTCTTACAGATGCAGCTAGGCGCTGGGAACCCAAACCCTTTTAACCAGAACAGGTAAAATGATTTAGGGGTAAAATAGGCTTCCTGGGACCAGAACACAAAAACATACAACATAATAGAATTATAAAATGTAAGATGTTTCAACAAGCTTTATATAAAGTATTTGTAACCTCTTTTATCTAAATGTCTTATGAAAATGGGTATTATATCTAACTGGAGGATGTTTTCCCCTTTCTGGTACTTTAAAACTAAAGACATTTGCATCTGCTCATGTGGATCCTTCACTGTATAGCCTTTTGTGTGAAGCATTTATCAGGGGCTGATGGCAAAACTGTGAATACTTTTCAATAACAAGTCTTAGCTAGACAATTTCTACTTGATGAGACATTTACTACCTTGCTACAGAATATTCACTGAAACTACTCCTATAGTAATGGAAATAATGTTTCCCAAAAAGTTCCATGATGAAATAAAATACATTTACATAAAATCTTGCTACGTATGAGCAGAGAGCATTTTTCTTAGGACTAATTGTGAAAAGCTGCTAAATTCTATAGTGCCTAATAACTCTCCTGAGCTGTTTGGTTTGTAAATAACATTTCCAAAGCAAACAAACATATTGTCTTAAAAGTTGCTACTCTGAATAAAGGAGGGTCATGAGAATCTTTTTCTTTTTAGTTATTTGGGTAAAGTATGTTTTTGTAAGCAAATTTTCCTTCTGGGTCCTCCGAAATTCTGATTGTAATTTTATGTCAATGTAGTTGTCTGCGTAGGTTCAATTTTTTTTTTTTTTTTTGACAGTTGGAATCACTGGTTATTTTTCTAAAACTGAAACTAAAATAGACTATTTTTAGGTAAAGGTTCAGTGAAACCAACTTTAAAACGAGTCTATATGGCCAGTCAATTTATTGCTGGGTTTTATGCAAATAATCAGGCAAGCATAATAAGCCTAAAAGTAAATTTGCACACAAATTGGCCTTGCTATAATATTCTTTTTAACAAAAAAAAAAAAACAGCCAAAAAAAATTGTTTCAATGGTAAAGTGTAACATTTAATAATAGATTTTAGGCCTAACTTTTTGAGTACAGATTGAATCATTATTTCTTGGCTACAATAATCCTCTAGGAAGTTCCAGATTTTAATTTTTCCTCATGTTTTTAGTTGGTACCCTAATGGAATAGGTTCTGACATACAAATGACTCTTAAAATTGTCAAATGATGAATGTTTTTTAGTTTTTTGTTTTACTTCCAATGAAACTAAAATCATAGTATTATGGAAACCAGAGATATACATCTTCCTCTTTTGTCATCTCACTTGGCCCAGATCTGTTTCACTGCTAATGCTTTTGCTGCTCCACCATGGCATGTATGTACCTATGAAACAATCCTGCAGGATGCAGTACGTGCCCATGTACCCCAGAGCCCAAATACAATTAAAAAAAAAAAAAAGAGGGGAAAAAAAGAAAAAAACTATACAAGCTGCCTCCCTCTAGGCCCAGGGACCATTGCATACAAGGTGGGTGTGTAAGATTGTAAGGGCCAGTTTTGAGGAATAAGATTAGGACAAGATCAAATCCTCCAAATCAAGAAAGGGGTATTCAAAAATGCCTAAAACAAATGTAGCTGCCTTCTAAACAATAATGTGTCACTTTTACAGCCACCCAAACCATAAAATTTTTCTGCTTAGTATAAAATTAAAGGAAAATATTTACTAACAGAATAAAATACCTTGTAACAAAGCCTCCTGGGTTTAATACTCCCAATTATGAGTTGTGAAGATAAGTCTATCTACCTATATATACATTTTAATATTTCAGAACAATGTTTATGTTTTGTATAGCTAGTTGCTATAAGTCTGTAACAAAAACCAAGCTCATAGCAGATCAAAACATAGAAGTTAAAAATAAATCTGTCTTGTAAATTTTTCTTCTGGTTTTCTGTCAGCCTTTTCCCTTAAAATAATAATTTTACAAAGTAACAAATGTCTGTCTTCACTCATTCCTATCTGGCCTAGAACAATTAATTGGTTGTAAGTCTTTTGACTCTTAAGGCCCCGAGCCATAGGGAACCTGCCGAGGAAAAAATGACACTGTAGGATTATATGACTTTTCCTGTGACAAACCATGGTACAATACAAAAGTTGGGAGAAATATGTTTGTCTATTGTTAAAAAGTCTGTAACAGTTTAGACACTGAGGATGAGGCATTTCTTGCATTTAATTTATACCTTCCTCAGGATGCTATGCATATGGAGACAAATTGACCAGAAAGAAGATTAACTTTATTAAATTCTAATTTAATGTGGGTCTTACAATTCTCAAGTAAGATTTATCACAACGTCCAAATAACCCATGATAAGATGGGTAAACACATTGTGAGTCGTATCGAAGAATATGATGGTGGATGCCTTGGTTTTTTGGCTGGTTAATTGGTATACGGCCCTCTGACTCTACCTATAACCTTCTTGGATGCCTAATCCTTGCTATCTTTATGATATCTGTCATTGTATTAGTATTATATATCTCTCGTAAATGTTATGTCAGATACAGAGAAAGGAAAGGCAAAATTAAAGACCAGGATTATGATAGTCAAAAAATAGGTCTGAGCCAGGATATATATATATATATATATATATTTAGAGTACACCCTAGGTCTGACTTCATCTCACTCACCCATTAAACAATTAAGTATTACAACAGTTCAAACCATGTCCTCCCCCCCACTATCCAAATCACTAATTTTTAAAACTATTGCCATCAACCAGATTACTCTAGGAATAAGTCTTCCTAGCATCGTGGGACTTTGCCAAATGACTAGATCAGACAACTCTAGGAATTGCCCTTCTTAGTTCAATGGGACCTGCTGCTCTTGGCCTGTATATGTATTTTGTGGAAAGCTTTTTGGCCAAAAGGGGTCACTGAGGAGTTAGCTCTGATATTTTTTCTTGCCCAAATTCCTAGCTAAGGGGTCTAGAGAGTCATGCCCCACAAACTATAAATTCTTATCATATGGTTTGTATTTGAGCCTATATATCATGACTTACTTTTCAATCTGACTCTGGCATAACATTATGAAACAAGGAAAAAATATTTAGCCTCAAAGTATATTTTCTTGCCGTACCTTGAAATTGCCCTGCGAAGTCTCTTGTGGGAAAAATCCACATTCTATAGAGCATCTCCTTCCTCCTTTGTTTTCCTTCCTTTCTTTGCAGATCCAGTAGACAATTAACTAAGAGCCAGGCACCCTTTTAGGTCAGATAAGACACATTTCATAACCTGCTCTCTCTCTCTCTTTCTCTCTGAAGTCTGCTGAGGGCTTCCTCTGAACAATGAAACTTGGTCTCTACAATCCTTTATCTTAACCTAAACATTCCTTTCCATTGACCCCAGGTTGTCAGATAAACTCAACCAATTGTCAACAAGAAAAATGTTTAAATTCACCTAGAGCCTGGAAGCCTCACTTTAAGTTGTCCCACCTTTCTGAACCAAACCAATGGTTTTCTTAAAATGTACTTGATTGGTGTCTTATGTCTTCCTAAAAACCAAGCTGTATCCCAACCACCTTGGGCACATGTTCTCAGGACCTCCTGAGGGCTGTATTATCGGCTGTGGTCACTCATATTTGACTCAGAATAAATCTCTTCTAATATTTTACAGAGTTTGACTCCTTTTGTTGACAGTAGCTAGACAGAAAGATGAAAATTTATCAATCACTAGAAATAATAATTTTATTCTCTATGTACCTTTTCTCATGCTTTCTATAAGATATTATATACTCTTGTTTATGTCTCATTACATCAAATGTGTCTATTTAATTTCAGTATGACAGCAGATTAGAACTATAAGATGAAATAAGTTGAAGAGGCCGCTATAGTCTTATATAATGGCCATAGTGGGATATACTATCAGTCAGTGAATTTCTTACGAACAGAAAACTATCACATTAAAAGCACAAGTTTCTAAAGCCATGTTTATTAAATAATAGTAGAGTTCATAAAATTATGCACTGAATCATAAAAACTAATATTCATAATGAAAACTAATATAATGAAAACTAATTGATCAAGAGAATAAATTATTGTTATAATTTATGTGCATGATTTATTCAAGAAGGCAATATACTGTACAATCCACTTTCCAAAGGTATCTCTCCAAAATTGTTAATTTAACACGAAAAAGGTGCTTAGAGTAGAACATTTTAGCTATCACTTTGGCTCTAATATAATGAAATATTCCTGTAAATTTTGCTAAAAAGGAGTTGTGAATGCAGAAAATTTAAGACAGGTCTCAGTTAATTTAGAAAAGTTATTTTGCCAAGGTGGAGGATGCACCACCAGTGACACAGCTTCACGAAGTCCTGACATGTGCCCAAGGTGGTCAGGGCTTGGTTTTATACATTTTAGGGAGATAAGAGACATCAGTCAATATATGTGTGAATTACATTGGCTCAGTTGGGAAAGGCGGGACAACTTGAAGCAAAGACAGGAAGATTGCCAGCAGAGACAGGGCTTCCAGGTCACAGATAGGTGATACACAAATGGTTACACTCTTTTGAGTTTCTGATATATATATCAACATAAAAATCAACTGTGTTTGCTGGGCCCAAAATCATAGCATTACCATAAAGTGTTAGATCTGTTTGTAAAATACTGTGTTCTGTGTTCTAGGCTATAGAATATCATCTAAATGTTCTGTCACCAATAAGGAATAAAATATTGGGAAGATGAACATTTCCTTAACAAGCTATAATAAATGAAAACAAAAATACAATCAATTATGCTGCTAGAACATCCCGATTAACAATCTGTTCTCACTACAGTAAAGAATAAAATTTTGTTTCTACATGAAGAGTATATTAAAGTGTGTATTGACAAGCAATATTCTAGAAGTGTGTCAGATGGTTAACAAATACAAATATTAGGACACTACTTATTAGGCACGCTCTGAATGAAGAGACCACCTAAACAGGCTTTGTGTGAGAAACAAAGCTGTTTATTCATGAGAGTGCAGGCAGCAGAGGGTGGTTGGATAGGAGTTGGTTTTATAGGTTTGGGTTAGACAGTGGAAAGTTACAGAAGTTACAGTTCAGGGCAGTTTTTGCAAGCCACGGGGGTGTCACTGGCGGGGGTTGTCACAAGGTTCAAGGTCCAGTGCCACAAGCTTGGCTTATCAGTTGAGGCAGGAGCAATGGTGGAATGTTGCAAGGTCAGTTAATCAGGCACTGCAGGAGCTAGCCATTCTTCTTTTCTTGAGGTGTATGTGTAGGTCACAGGGGTCACCATGGTGTACTCCATGGTGCAGTCAGTTCAAAGAACCTTGCATTCCCGCCATTTTATATTAATAATATAAAGATAGAAAAATAAAAACTAGAAAAAGTGGGGGAGCAGTAAAATTTTGGGGGCAGTACATGGAGTGATGGGCTACGTTTCTTAGGGCTTCTCTGAGTGGAATTAGGGGAGGCATGGAAATCTAAAAACGGAAAGAATTTAGACTCCCAAGAGATTTTAGGGCAAGGGATGATATTGTGGGGTTGTTAGAAGGAGCATTTGCCATGTTGGCTAATCGGTTATAGCTTGGATACAATTTTGTAGGAATTGAGAGGTTAGTTGGAAAAGGCAAGGTTCGAATGAGAGAAAGAGAAAAATGGGTATAAGGGGGCCTGCTAATGGAAGGAGCCATGATACCCAGTTAGAGAGTGGCCAGGTAGGTCCAGAGTAATTATTTGCCTGATTAGAGAGATTTTGGATGGTGTCTTTAAGTCTTTTGATGGTGCCATATAGAAGGGCAGATTGGTTTAGATAAAAGCAGCATTTTTCATTTAGGAATAGGCAGAGTCCTCCTTTTTCAGCAGTTAGTAGATCGAGGCCTCAGCAATTTTGAAGGACAACTGCCACCAAGGAATTAACTTGGTCTTGAAGGACAGATAGCGTTTGAGTTATGTCTATAATGCCGGTGAAGAAATGATTAGAGAGACTGTGGAATGTGGTAATGGAAGTAGTAAGGCCTGCTATACCTGTCCCCATTGCAGCAGTGGAGACTCCTAATCCTACAAGCAAGGGGATTAATGGAATGACTCTTTTTGGTCATGTAGAAGTTACAAGAGGGGTTCATTTCTGTTGCCAAACTGGATTTGGGGAGTAAGAAAAATTAAGGTACAGGTGCCTGTCCAGTTGGTAGGAAGGCAGAGGTAGGCAGAAGAGCCAAAGAGGAAAAAATGTTCTTGGCTGAGGCAGAACTGGAAGTGTAGACTGAAGAGATGAGAAAGTGTTTTCTGGGAGGTCTGGGTCTTGGACCCAGATACCCAGGGAAACAGCAAGGACCGCAGCTGTTAAAGGTTGTAGTGGGGTTTGGTAGGGTAATTGTGTGGAAGGAGAGATCTTGTTTTCATGGTGTATAATAAAGCGTTTGGTATCTATGAGTAACCATTCACTTTCGTTAACAAGGTTAGATATGAGCAGGCAGAAAGAGGGGTCTTGGGGAGAGTCTGATGAATAAAGGGAGGGCAGCCAAGGATGGAGTGAGAGACACGGTAAATGTCTACCTAGGCAAAACTTGCTATTGACATTCTTAAGAGTGCTAGCAATGAAGGAGGGCCTTTCCATAATGCAAAACTGGTGTGTTCCTATTTCTTGGTTAACATGTGGGACAGGGCCTTGGAGGTGAAGTGTAAAGGAAAATAAAGTATGGGAGTTTTCTTAGGGGACTTACATTAGGTGATTGCTGGGAAATGCATAAGGTAGCAGCAATAGAGACAGTTGTTTGTGTGGTTTTAGTGGTCCAAAAACGGGGGGTGTGGAGTCGACATAAGGGGGAAGATTACATAGGTAGTTGTGAAGAAGAGCAGCAGCCTGTTGGTGTAAGATATCTGGGGTGTTTTTGTTGAATCTTTCTAGGAAGTACAGTTCTTCCCAGGGATACAGGTGGGGGGTTGTTGAAAAAGGTCCAGAGGTGTAAAGAGATGGGAGACTTTGCCCAGTAAGCTGGTAGGGTGGGGAAGGCTGTGTAGGAGGAAGAGGAGAGGGAAATGTATAGCCAATAATCGCCGGTTAAGGAAGGGTTTTTTCCTTCATAGCAACAATGATAGGTTATGAAAGAACCCAAATTTTTGCAGGGACCAGAGTGGCAGTATAAATTGCAGCTGATAGAGAGATGCAAAGCCAGCAACCTTTTGCTAGGGTTGGGTTGGACTGGTTTAGGAAAGAATGGATTAAGTTAAGGGTTTTGAAGAGGCAGTTGGGAATACTAGGAAGGGGGAGGTGCAATTATGTGGGGCAGCCAAGGGAGCAGGAGGAATAGGCAGACAATGAATGAGGAGGAACGTAAACAGTTGTACTTTACTGGGGGAGAAGTTACACAGGGTACCTTGGAAAAGAAAGTTATTTATCCACTCTAGAAGTAGAACCAAGAAATGTCTTGGCAAACAGTACAGAGGAAGAGGGTGAAGCGGCAAGATAGACAGGAGCAGGGCATTTAAGTTTCCTCAGGAATTCGGGTGAGTTTCAGAGAAGTTGGGGAGACTATAAGGTTTTGCACTACAGGATGGATGGGGAGCACTATCTGATTAATAAGGCAAAGGTTTTTGACTAACCTGTAGGACTTGTTCAGTTTTTGGATGGGTAGCATTGGGGTGTTGTAGCGAGAGTTAGTGGGAATTAAAAGGCCATGTGGTAGTAAGTGAGTAATAACAGGCTTTAGGCCCTGTAAGATTTGTGCCGAAATGCGGTAATGGCACTGGGCAGGATAAGGGTGGTTAGGTTTTAAGGGGATTATGAGTGGTGAACGAGTTGCAGCATCGGATAGGGAGGTGGTGTACCACACCCTAGGGTTAAAGTAGGGGGACATAAAGGGAGCTATTGAGGGAGGCACAGGTTCAGGGAGGAGGGCAGCAGTGAGGTGTGGCTATAGCCCAGGGATAGTTAAGGAGGCAGGCAATTTTGCTAGGACACCTTGGCCTAACAGGGGAACTAGACAAGTGGGGGATAAACAGGAAAGAATATGGAAAGGGGTGCCGGCCTAATTGATACCAGACTTACACAGTTTTGAGAGGCCTAGAAGCCTTGCTGTCAATTCCCATAACAGTTATGGAGGCCAAGGAGACGAGTCCTTGAAAAGAAGGCAGAGTGGAGTGGGTAAACCCCGTGTTGATTAAGAAGGGGATGATTTACCCTCCACTGTAAGAGTTACCCAAAGCTTGTCATGCGTGATGGTCCAGGGGGCCTCCTAGATATTTGGGCAGCATCAGTCTTCAGCCGTCAAGCCAAGGAGATCTGGGAAGGACTTGGTCCAGGAGCTTTGGGTTGGAGCTCCAGGAGCTCTGGGAGCAGCAATGTGAGTCAGACAATTTGAGTTTCAGTGGGGGCCCCACACAGATGGGGCAGCTCTTAGGAGGAATCAGAGGTCGCTGGCATTCCTTGGCCCAGTGGCCAGGTTTCTGACACTTGAAGCAAGATCCAGGGGCTGGGGGAGGTGGGGGCAGCTGCGTGCTGCAGTCTGGGGCACTTTGAAGTCTTTGTGAGCCGGTGGTACGGCTGGGGTTTGTCTTACAGCAGAGGCAAGCATCTGTACTTCTGAGATGTTCTGCCACCGGGCTGCTTCTTCCCTATTATTGAACACCCTGAAGGCGAGGTTGATTAATTCCTGTTGTGACGTTTAAGGGCCAGATTTTAATTTCTGTAGGTTTTTTTTTTTTTTAATGTTAGGGGCTGATTGGGTGATAAAATGCATATTAAGCGATTTTTAGGGGTGAGAGTAGAAGTGAGGATGACATTTAGCTTACTCCAGATGAGATTATAAGATTGGACTAAATATTAAAATTTTTGTATATATTTGGTGGTGTTTGATGGGAAAGAGCCTAGATGCTGACTGATTTGGGAGAGGTCAGAGAGAGAAAGGGAATGTGTACCCAGACTGTTCCTTCAGCTTCAATCACTTCGTGAAGGGGAAATTGTTGGGCAGGGGTGGGGGAGGTAGCGGTGGGACTAAATTATAAGCTGAACCAGGTATGAGACGGGGGAAGTTATATGAGGGGGCATAAGAAGGTGGATTGTGGGCTGAGAAAGAGGAGGGAGGCATTGGATGGGGGGGGTTGGGGCCTGGATTAGGGTCTGATTTGGACAAGTGGGGAGGAGAAAGGTTGGAAGGGTTGATGGACAAGGAGGATTTTGAGTTACTGGCAGAAGCAGGAGGGATGGACGGAAGAGAAAGAAGGAAAATTTGGGATAAATTGCATTGAGAGCAGACATTAGGAAGGGATTGGAGTGTAAAAATATGCCTGGACATAGCACACTTCAGACCATTTGCCCATTTGTTGACAAAAATTGTCTAGGTCCCTCAGAATAGAAAAATTGAAAGTGCCATTTTCTGGCCATTGGGAACCATTGTCTAATTTGTATTGGGGCCAGGCTATATTGCAGAAAAAAAATGAGACATTTAGGTTTCAGACGGGGTGACAGTTGAAGAGGATTTAGGTTTTTTAGGATGCAGGCTAGAGGTGAAATCAGAGGAACAGAGGGCAGAATATTGCCCCTGGCAAAGGAGATAAGTTTTAAGGAAAGGAGTAAAGACCAGGAGAATAAGAGGAGGGCAGCTAACAGGGTTTTCAGTAGGCATCCCTGACTGAGTCTTGGGCTGTACGGTGGGTGAGTGGTAAAGGCAGATGTCCCTGCTATTGACCAGACACCAAGAGAAGACTGTCTTCCCGAGTCCACGACCAACACTGGAGTTTTGAGCAGATGGAGAGTGTCTCCTTTATTGCCACTTAGAAGGAGAAGGATTTAAAGGGAAGAGAGAAAGGTGGGCAGAGACTTGTCTCCTTTATCTCTACTTAGAAGGAGAAGAATTTAAAGGAACAGAGAGAGAGAGGGAAAGACTTGTCTCCTCTGTCTCTACTTAGAAGGAAAAGGATTTAAAGAAAGAAAGAGAAATGGAGAGGCTTATCTCCTTTTTCTCTACTTAAAAGGCAAAGGATTTAAAGGAGGAAAGGGAAAGGGAGAGACTTGTCTCATTTTTTCTCTATTTAAAAGGAGAAGGATTTAAAGGAAGATAACTAGAGTGAGAGACTGCTTACACTGTCTGAAGGTGGAGAGAGGGTTGTCGGGCTGGTCTGATGTGCTGAGGTCACAGATGAGTCTCTTCAGAGAGGAAAGCAGTGACAGGAGGCTGGTCTCCTAAAGAAGTACCCCTGTCCCGGGTTTTGGCATGAAATGTTAGGCATGCTCTGAATGAAGAGAACACCTAAACAGGCTTTGTGTGAGTCTCCCTTCCCTTCACTTCCCTTCCCTTCCCTTTCCTCTCCTCCCCTCCCCTCCCCTCCCCTCCCCCTCCCTTCCCTTTCCTTTCCTTCCCCTCCCTCTTTTCCTTCCTTCCTTCCTCCCTTCCTTCCTTCCTCCCTCCCTCCCTCCCTCCCTTCCTTCCTTCCTTCCACTCTCTCTTTCTTCTTCTCTATATTTTTATTTATTTATTTATTTATTTACATAATGGGTCTTGCTTTGTCACTCAGACTGGACTTTAACTTCGGGGCTCATGAAGACATCTTGCCTCAGCCTCCTGAGTAGCTGAGATTACAGATGTGTTTCACTGAACCTAGCTATGCACTTCTCTCTCTAAATCCTCAGTATTCTCTCCCTACTCATTATATTAAGTGGTACTACTTGTTCTCCTATCTCTGAGACTCTAAAAACAATTAAAAGAGAACTGTCATGTGTACTACTGCATGTTTCCACACACTCAGGACAGACTCATCTTTCGCTTGTTAATACAGAGGGATTATTGGTTCTTCCTGCTTGGGAAAGCTTACCTATTTTTGCACTCAGTTCAGTACACTTTCACTTATTTCATCAGTGCCACAGAAAATGGTTCTCTCTTCCATAAGTTCTTTTTCTACACTGATTTTTTCCCATTAGATTATTCTAATAGCAAGTAGGATGTACTCATTCATTTACAAAGTAAACAAAACACAAAAAGACCTTCTTTGTCATCATATATAACTTTTCACTACCTTTTGCCTAGTCACCCTAACTTTATTTGCCCATATTTATTTTTCTGTTCCTCAAATACATTTGGCATTCTGCTACCTCAGGACCTTTGCACATGCTCTAACTTCTACTTGGAATTTATTCCTCTTGACTGCTATATAAATCTACATCTGGTTCACTGTCATTTTCTTCAGGTCTTTCATGAAATGTCATCTTATCATAAGGACTTTTATAAAACATTATTATTTTCTAATCTGCTCCTGCTATATCTTTTCTCCTAGCCCTTATCTCTCTCTGATATATTGCCTATTTATTGTCTGGCCTTTTTTCTGTAAAGTGAGATACCTAAGAATATATATATATATATATATATATATACATATATATATATATAAGTTTAATAAGTTCTAGTCAAGGATACATAAAGTAAATATATAAATATACATACAGAAAGTGACAATCTAAGTAGTAATATGTTATCAAAAATGTTAATAGCACAGCACAGTGAAAAAACTATCAAATAAAGACAAAAAACTCATTATTTATACATATATAGCCAGTTTAATTAAGTTGCTATTCCAAGTCAGTGGAAGGTGCTATATGACCTGGAGAGAAATGGACTTTAAAGTAATAAGTTTAATAAAATTCAGTTCTCATTAGAGTATAAGAAAATAGGTATTTCATACATAGTTGATATGAATGTGAACTGGTAAAGCCTCTTTGAAAAGCAATAGGTAGTATCTACATAATATTTCTTTCAATCAATACAGTCTACTTTTGCAACCCTATAATAAAGAAATACAAATGTTTCTAAAGACGTATTTGAAATCCTTAAATATTTAAAAATAAGGTGTACATTCATGTGTAAATTACAGTTAGAAAATAATTAAAAATAAATACATTGAAGCTGTCTGTGTGCCTATGGTTCCAGCTACTTGGGATACTTGAAGTAGGAAGATCGCTTGAGCTCAGGAGTTCAAAGCTGTAGTGTGTGATGATCATGCCTGTGAATTGTCACTGCATTTGAGACTGTGCAACAGAGTGAGACTCCTATTTCTAAAATAATAATGACAATAATGAAATAAATTAATGCATTAAAGTAAAAAAAAAGGACTGAATAGAAGAAAGAAGGAAGGAAAAAAATGAGGGAAAAAGAATCATTATATTCTAGTTGTGGTATATTATATTTTTCAGTCATACCCAAAAATGCCAGGGCGGCCCAATTTCTTTGCCTTGATAAAGATGGCCTTGTGTTCATACACTATACTTGTATGATGGACCAAAGCCAGTTGTACAAAAGGCAAGCTGTGCTTCAACTTTTGGCTGCTCTGAGTGGACTTCATATATAGAAGTGTTTTTGTTCTATAATATTAGTCTCCTGCTGTGCTCACTGCCCTTTTCAATTCAGAGCAAGGGTTTCCAGGAGGGAAGCACTAAAGACATCCAGATTGTTTGGCTAATGTCTGCTGCCAGTCTGTGTGAAGAGCTGGTATGCCCATGTCATGGACCCTCCAGTTATGTTAACCAGTCTGATGCTGGGAAGGTTGTTCCTCTGTTCAACCTCTGGACCCCACCATAGGAATTCTGTAGAGGAGACTGAAACAAACAAACAAACGAAAAACAACTGAATGTGACTGATAGAAAAGATCAAAGTAGCAAAATATTCATTTGCAATAATATAAAGACTTTGAATTCCTTTTAAGAACTTCACTGTGTAAATTAATGAATGACATTTTGTATAATTATCTAGTAATGTATTAAAAATCTCAACTTTAGATTTAGGTGTTAGCAAGGTGTATTCATCAGGGTTTTCCAGAGAAACAGAACCAATAGGATGTGCATGAATAGCGTTTTATTTTAAGGATTTGGCTCATGTGATTTTGAAGGGTGGTAAGTAAAAAATCTGCAGGTTGTGGCTGGGCATGGCGACTCATGCCTGTAATCTCAACACTTTGGGAGGCCAAGGCAGATGGATCACAACGTCAGGAATTTGAGACCAGCCTGGCCAACATAGTGAAACCACGTCTCTACTAAAAATACAAAAAAATTAGCCAGGCATGGTGATGGGCACCTGTAATCCCAGCTACTCTGGAGGCTGAGGCAGGAGAGTCACTTGATCCCGGGAGGCAGAGGTTGCAGTGAGCTGAGATTGCCTGCATTCAAGCCCTGGTGACAGAGCAAGACTTGGTCTCAAAAAAATAATAATAATAATAATGTCTACAGGGTGACCTGATTAACTAGAGATCCTGGAAAGAATTGATGTCATAGTTTAAGTCCAAAGACTATCTTCTGATAGAATTTCTCCTTGCTTGGAAAGTGTTCATTTTTTTGTTCTGTTCAAAGCTTCAACTGATTGGGTAAGGCATAACCATATTATGAAGGGCAATCTGCTTTACTCAAAGTCGACCTATTTAATTGTCAGTCTCATCCATAAATATCCTCAGAGAAACATTCAGGATGTTTGACCAAATATCTGGGCACCATAGCCTAGCCAAGTTGACACATAAAATTAACCATACAAAAGACAAAATTAATTTACAATCTTAGCTGTAATTACTATCTTTGTGATAGTTAAAAAAATAATAATAAGTGCCCTCAACCAACCTAAAGGATTTATTTCTATACACTATTATTTAAAATGCTGGACCAGCTAGAATTTACAACAGGTTATATAAACCTTATCTCAGAAAAAGAAAATCGACATTGATAGTCTCAATTCCAGTAGAGATCCTATGCATACTAAATGTAAAGTGGAGTCTATGTTGTATTTATATGGCTTATAAATATAAACTTTCATTTTATATTTTGCTTGGTCTAAAATGACATACAGTTTTAGACTAGGAGGCACTATGATAGCAGATTTTTTCCAGATGGAAGAGAATGGCATAATTGATTATTTGCTGCATATTAAAAGATGATATTTTGGACAAATTACTATCCACTCATTTTCTCCAGTAGGAGCTACAACCTGATTTAAAAGAAGGTTTTAAATGTATAGTTGCTGGCTATGTCCATAACAAGGAAAGAGCTATGTAATAAATGTGAGATTTGGTGGTTTTATGCAGATTCAGTCTGTAAACCTCATAACATATTTTGTGCTTGTTTGCAGTAGAATAGTAAAAAGATATATATTCTAGGAAATAGTATTATAAATTAGATAAGTCAAACTCTCCATTTTACATATAAGGAAATTTGCCACAGAATGGAAGTACTTTACTTGTTCATAAACTTTACATTGACAGAACAAGAGCTAGTAAAGTAATCTCCTGAAATTAATCTCCTGGCTGCGGAGGAATTTACAATTATTCGTTTTCTTGGTCTATTTTGTGTTGCTAAAAAAGAATATGCAAGACAGGGTAACTTATAAAGAAAATAAGTTTATTTGGATTACAAATATGGAGGTAGGGAAGTCCAAGATTGGGCAGCCCATCTGTTGAGGTTCTCATGCTATTTCAACTCATAGTGAAAGCATAAGGAAGGAAATGGGTATGTGCAAAGAAACCAAGCAAGAGAAGGAGCAACCGGCTTGTGTTAACCAATCCTTTCAACAAGAGCAAGAACTCATTCCCTTGAGACAGCATTAATCTATTCATGAGGATCTGCCCTGTGACCCAAACACCACCTACTAGGTCTCATTTGCCAATACTGCCACATTGGAAATCAATTTTCAACATGCATTTTGTCAGGGACAAATCACTTCCAAGCCATAGCAACCATGTACCCACAAATAAGAGTCATAATCCACCAGGTGCAGTGGCTCACATCTGTAATCGCAGCACTTTGGGTTGCAGAGTGGGGCTGATCACCTGAGGTCAGAAGTTTGAAACCAGCCTAAACAACATGAAGAAACCCTGTCTCTACTAAAATGCAAAAATTAGCTGGACACAGTGGTGGGCGCTGTAATCCCAGCTATTGGGAAATTGAGGCAGGAGACTCATTTGAATCGGTTAATGCACCCAACATGGAGGCAGTGAGTGAGTCAATATCATGCCACTGCACTCCAGGCTGGGTGACAGAGTGAGACTCCGTCTCAGAAAAAAGAAAAAGAAAAAAGAAAAAGAAAAAGAAAAAGAAAAAGAAAAAGAGTCATACCTATTAGGGTTTTTCTTAAGTTGATCATTTTTTTCTGTATATAAAGTGAAACGTTTCAGAATAAATTAGTATAATTTATTCCCGTCCCAGCAACTATCCTTTCTTTCTTTTATCAAAATGGTTTGTTATGATAAATGTAGTGTTCATATTTCAAATGCATTGTTTACACTGTATATATAGAATCGTTGAAAGCATATGGCATTATGAGATTTTTATATTTGCATGTGAAATATCATGTAACATTACCATGCAGTATGCTTTTACTACTCAAATCTGTGTTTCTGAGTTCCACATCTATTTATGTGAATGTGTGAAAAGATTGACCCTAAATGTGATAGTGTTTTACAAATAGAATTTTTCTATTCTCAGTGATTTATTATTATAAACAATTATGATATAAACATTCATATGCATTTTTACTTCTACAAAGTTGCAAGAACTCCTATGTCATTTACTCAGAAGTAGTGTTTCTGGTTCTTATAGTACCTATTATTATTTATCTAAAATTTTTTAATTTTCATAGTTTTGGGGGTACAGCTGGTTTTTAGTTACATGGATGAGCTCTTAGTGGTGAATTCTGAGATTTTAATGCACCCAACATGGAAGCAGTGTACACTGTACGTAATAATCTTATATATATCTGACTCCCCCTCTCAACCTCTGACCTTCAGTCCCCAAATTCCATTATATAATTCTGTATCTCTTGGAATCATCATAGCTTAGTTGCTACTTACAAGTGAGAACACATGGTATTTGGTTTTTCCATTTCCTGATTTATTTCACTTAGAATAATGACCCCAGTTCCATCCAATTAGCTGCAAAAGTTTCATTTCTTTTTATGGCTGAGTAGTATTCCATGGTGTATATATACCACATTTTCTTTATGGAACATTCATTGGTCAGTGGGCACTTAGTTTGATTCCGTATGTTTGTAATTGCTCTTTGTGCTGCCATAAACATGTGCATGCATTTGTCCTTTTCATACAATGACTTCTTTTCCATTGGATAGATACTGTTTTCCATAGTGGTTGTACTAATTTACATTCCCACAAGAAGTGTAACAGTACTTCCTTTTCACCAAATCTAACAAATATCTATTGTTTTTTACTTTAAATTATGGTCATTCCTGCAAGAGTAAGGTAATATTTCATTGTGGTTTAAATTTGCATTCCCATGATAATTAGTGATGTTGAGCACAACCATGTGTCCGTGTATCTTCTTTGTGGGAAGTGTTTGTATATCTCCCTTGGAGAAACGCCTATTCACATCCTTTACCCACTTTTTGATGGGATTATTTGTTTTCGTTTTTTTTCTTGTTGATTTGTTTGAGTTCCTCATAGATTCTGGATACAAGTCCTTTGTCATATGCATAGTTTGCAAATATGTTTTCCCATTCGATGGGTTGGCTGTTTATTCTGCATAGCAAAATAAATAACTTTTGCTATGCAGTAGACTTATAGTTTAATTAGGACCCATTCATTTATTTTTGTTTGTGTTAAATTTGCTTTTGGGATCTTAGTCATGAATCCTTTGCCTAGACCAATGTCCAGAAGAGTTATTTCAGTGTCATCTTTTACAATTTTTTATGGTTTCAGGTCTTAGATTTAAGTCATTGATACACCTTGAATTGATTTTGCGTAAGGGAAAAGATGAAGATCCAGTTTCATTCTTCCACAAGTGGCTTGCCAGTTACCCAGCACCATTTCTTAAATAGAGTTTCCTTTCCCCAGTTTATGTTTTTGTATGCTTTGTTGAAGATCATTTGGCTGTAAGTATTTGGCTTTGTTTACGGATTCTCTTTTCTGTTTAGGTCTAAGTGCCTATTTTCACACCAGTGTAATGCTGTTTGGATAACTATAATCTTGTAATATAATTTGAATTCCAATAATGTGATGCCTCTAGATGTGTTATTTTTGCTTAGAATGACTTTGGCTAGTCTAAGCAAAAATAACACATCTAGAGGCATCACATTACTGGAATTTTTTAGCTCTCTATGAATTTTAGAATTGTTATTTCTAATTCTGTGAAAAATGGTGATGATATTTTGATGGGAATTGCATTGAATCTGTAGATTTCTGTGGGTCATTTTTACAATATTGATTCTTCCCATCCATAAACATGGGATGTGTTTCCATTTGTTTGTGCCAGCTGTTATTTATTTCAGTAGTGTTTTGTAGTTGTCCTTGTAAAAGAAATTTCGCTTACTTGGTTAAGTATATTCCGAGGCATTTGTGGTTTGCTGCAGCTTTTGTAAGGGATTGAATTCTGTATTTGATTCTTTTATTTCATTGTTGTTCATTCATAGTAGCATTACTGATTTGTATGCATTAATTTTGTAAGCTAAGACTTTACTAAATTTGTTTTTCAAATCTAGGAGCTTTTTGGATGAGTCTTTAGGGTTTTCTAGGTATACAATAATATCAACAGACAACAGTGACAGCACGACTTCCTCTTTTTAAATTTAGATGCCCTTAATTTCTTTCTCTTGCCCAATTTCTCTGTCCAGGACTTCTAGTACTATGTTGAATAGAAGTCATGAACATGGGCATCCTAGTCTTTTTCCAGTTTTCAGGGGGAATGCTGTAAATTTTTCCTCAGTCAATATGATGTTGACTGTGGATTTGTTATATATGATTTTTAATTTTGAGGTTAAGTCCCTTCTATGCCTACTTTGTTGAGAGTTTTTTTATCACCAAGGGATACTGAATTTTACCTAATGCTGTTTCTGTGCCTATTGAGATAATTATACAAACTAAAATATATATATATATATATATATTTTTTTTTGCCACATAAAAAACTATGCTTTAATGCTTTAATATGATCCCCCCAACCCCCAAGTCTGCCAGAATCAAACGGTCCAAAGGCGGGCTATCGTCTGAAGTTTTTCTTTTCCCATTTATATTTGTGGATCACACCTGTGTGCCAAGGTTGGATTTTAGGCCAAGTTTAGTAAATTTATTTTTGTCAAAACAGTTTGTATCGTGAGCATTACTGATCCAACAGGACATCACAGTAATAAGCTGTCTAAAGTTAAAGTCACAGTATGTTAACAAACAAAACGATCCTTAGCCACAAACTTATAAATGCAGTTTGGGGTGGGACTAAAGCAGGAGGGGAGAGTTAAATCCAAACTAGAGCAATTAAGTCTTCAAACCGATTTCTGAACAGGGCTGCTGTTTTATTTCCTTTTGTTTTTCTTCTTGTGACTTTGAGCTCCCTTGAATTTTCAGGACAATCACTGCTGGTAATGTACTGCAAGTTCTTGAAGCTACACGATACAGTCTGGCTACGTTACATGTGCTTTCCGTATTAGCTTGTTTGTAAGGGTGACTTTGCTGCAAAGCAGACTCAGTTGCCCCACCAGTCAACCCCCTAGAAGTCATAATTTCCTCCATATCCTTCACTACTGTAGAGGCCTCCATAGCCACCTCCACCACATCCTCTACTGTTGCCGTAACCACCTCCACCTCTGCGGCTGCTGCTTGCACGACTACTACTGAAGCCAGAACTGCTGGAATCACTACTCTGTCGACAGTCTCTAGCACCAAATCCTCTGCTGAATCTTTTAGATCGTCCATGATTGCCACCCTTGTAGTGGTGTTCTTATATATATATATATTTTAAGTTTTGTTTATATGATGTGTCACATTTATTGACTTGAATATGTTAAACCATCCCTTCTTCCCTGAAATGAAACCCACTTGATCATGAAATATTATCTTTTTGATGTGCTGTTGGATGTGAATATTTCATTGAGGCTTTTTGCATCTATGTTCATCAGGGATATTGATCTCTAGTTTCCTTTTTTATTATGTCCTTTCCTGGTTTTGGTGTTAGGGTGATAATGGCTTCATAGAATTTTTTAGGGAGAATTCCCCATTTCTCTGTCTTTTGGAATAGTTTCAGTAGGCTTGGTACCAATTTGTCACTGAATGCCTGGTAGAATTCAGCTGTGAATCAATCTGATTCCAGACATATTTTTTTTTTCTTGGCAATTTTTTTTATTACTGATTCAATCACATTGCTTGTTATTGGTCTGTTCAGGGTTTCTATTTCTTTCTTGTTCAATGTAGGAGGATTAGATGCTTCCAATAACTTATTTATTTCCTCTAGATATTCTAGTTTGTGCTTGTAAAGGTGTTCATTGTAGCCTTGAATAATCTTTTGTCTTTCTGTGGCATCAGTTGTAATGTCTTCAGTTTCATTTCTAATTGAACTGGTTTGGATCTTCTCTCTTCTTTTCTTGGTTAATCTTTCTAAGAGTCTAACACTTGCTTTTATCTTTTCAATGAACCAGTTTTTGTTTCATTTATCTTTTGTATTTTTCCAGTTTCCATTTCATTTAATTCTGCTCTGATGTTTGTTATTCTTTTTCTTCTACTGGCTTTCAGTTTAGTTTGCTGCTGTTTCTCTAGTTTCTTGAAGTGTGACAATAGGTTACAATTTGTGCTGTTTCAGACTTTCAGATATAGCCATTTAATGCTATAAACATTCCTCTTAGCATTGCTTTTGCTGTATCCTGGAGGTTTTGACAACTTGTGTCACTATTATTATTTTAAATAATTTTTTTATTTCTATCTTAAGTCCATTGTTAAAAATCATTCAAGAGCAGATTATTTAATTTCCATCTATTTGTAAAGTTTTGAAGGTTCCTTTTGAAATTGATTTCAAGTTTTATTTTCCTGTGGTCTATGAAGGTACTTGATATAATTTCAATTACCTTAAATTTATTAGAACTTGTTTTATAGCCTATAATATCCCCTATCTTGGAGAACGTTCCAAGTGCTGATGAGAAGAATGTATATTCTACAGCTGTTGGTAAGAATTTTTGTAAATATCTGTTAAGTCCATTTGTTCTAGGGTATAGTTTAAGTCTATTGGTTCTTTGTTGACTTTCTGTCTTTATGATCTCTCTAGTGCTGTCAGTGAGTATTAAAGTCCTCACTAATATTATGTTGCTGTCTATCTCATTTATTCAGTCTAGTAGTAATTTTATTATAAATCTGGGAGCTCCAGTGTGAGGAGAATATAAATATAGGATTGAATTTATCTTCTTCTTGTACAGATTCTTTGATCATTATATAATATTCTTCTTTGTCTTTTTTTTTTTACTGCTATTGCCTTAAAGTCTGTTTTGTCTGATATAAGAATACCTTCTTCTACTTAATTTTCATTTTCATTAGCATTGAATATGTTTTCCTTGAGTTTATAGAAATCCCTATGTGTTACGTGAGCTTCTTGAGAAAGAAGAAATTTTGTACGTGATATTTAAATACATTCTGCCATTTTGTATTTTTAAGTGAAATATTTAGACCATTTATATTCAATGTTAATTTTCATTGTGTTATTATTTTATAGACCCTGTGAATTTTATGCTTTCAGAAGGTTGTATTTGGTTTATACTGAGCTTTTGTTTCAAGATTTAGACTCATTTTAACATTTCTTGTAGAGTTGGTTTGGTAGGGGCAAATTCCCTCAGCATTTGTTTGTCTGAAAATGACTTTATCTCTCCTTAATTTATAAGGCTTAGTTTTGCTGGATTCAAAATTCTCAGCAGACAATTATTCTGTTTAAGGAGGCTAAAAACAGGACCCCAATCTCATTTGAATTATAAAGTTTCTGCTGAGAAATAAAATGTTAATCTGATTAAATTTCCCTTTATAGGTTACCAGATTCTTTTGTTTAATAGCTCTTAGAATTATTTTCTTCATGTTGATTTATATAATCTGGTAACTATGTCCCTTGTTTATGATCTTTTTGCAATGAATTTCCCAAGAGTTCCTTCATCCTTCTTTATTTGGAGATCTAAATATCTTGCAAGATCAGGGAAGATTTTGTCAAGTATTCCTCAAATAACTTCCAAATTTTAACCCCTTGTCTCTCAAGAATACCAATTATTTTAGGTTTGGCCAATTTGCATAACCCTGTATTTCCTGGAAACTTTGTTCATTTATTTTAATTCTTTTTTTTTTCTTTATCATTGTCTGACTGGCTTAATTCAAAGGCCTTGACTTCAAGATCTGAAATTCTTTCTGCTACTTGTTTAATCTATGGTTGAAATTTTCAACCTCATTTTGTATTTCCTCCGTGTGTCTTTTTTTCCCCAGAAGTTCTCATTGGTTTTTCTTTTTGATATCTATCTCTCTGGAAAATTTTAATTCATATACTACTTTTTTAATTCCTTTATGCTGCTTTTTACCTTTCTCCATTATATCCTCGTGTAGCTTAATAATAAACCTTTTGAATTCCTTATCTGGTATTTCAAAGACTTTTACCTTGGTTTGGATCCATTGATAGGGAGCTAATGTGATCTTTTGGAGCTGTTAACACTGTTTTCTCGTATTACTAGAATTATTTCCTGATTCCTTCTTATTTGGGTAGAATATTTCTTCAAACTGTTCCTGAATTTATTTTTTGATATGGTTTTTTTTTAATTTCTTTTCTCCCCCTCTTAAGGATATGACTTTAATGTTTATAGTTTGTTATGGCCTAATTTGGTTCTTCATGCTTTTAGGGGTGAAGACTGTATAGGTTCCTTGGTTATAGTCTTTGTGTGCTGGCTTTCTCAGATGCTCTCTGTAGTAGTTATGTACTCAGTGTGTGTGCAAATTCACTGTCTTCTATAGGGTTGAAATGACAAAAATGTCTTAAACCTTATCTCATTCTCCCATTGCATGTGCATTTATTTTTCCTCAATATTTTATTTACTGAGTTGATGGTTCAGGTTTTTGGCTAGCAGGGGAGGCATCACTGAGCAGGATCCAGTTGTAACTAAAGCAGATTAATATACGTAATGCTCAATGGTGGTCAGAGGTCCCAGCCTTAATGAAAGTGGATGAGGGAGCTCTCAGTTAGATGCATTGAGGTTTTATCTGGGTGAAAGGTGAGAGCTACCCTCAGCTCTGTTGCCAGGCCAGCAGGAAAGTTATCCACCTCCCAGTCTCACTCCTGTCCCAGTGTTCTGACTCTTCAGATCAGACAAGCACCTATTTTTGTCTATAGATATGTTGATGTTCCAAGTAGACAGGAACTGTGACTCTGCCTCTCGTGGAAGCCTGAACCTGGGAAGGGCCCCTCATGTGGGGGATGCAATCACTGAGTTGCTCCAGGAAAATTATAGGCTGACTGGTTCAGGTAGACATGCAGATTTTCCCCACTGTGCCCCGCACTGAAATTGTCTTTGCTGAAAGAAACTTTCTCCCAGAAGAAAGATCTGAGACTCAAGGCCTGCCATCCATATTCTTTTGTACCACAGGGTGCTCCCTAATGCAATGCTTTCCCCCTTCCCCTAGTAGGAGTTACGGAGGGCCAGACTACAGTAATCGCTATTGCTTTTCTGAGTCTAACTACCCGGTGGGACTACCACACTCTAGGATGTCGCTGGAAAGTGTCTGCAAGGAATCCAGTGTTGGGATCTGTCTTCAAGTCTCCCAGAAGTGGGTATTAGCAACAGCTCTGATGGGGGTGGGCAGGGGAGTGACACAGACTCTGTGAGATTCCTTGGTTGTCTAAAGGCTTAGCGTGCTGGTTTTCTTGAATTGTGGTTATAATAGTAGTGAACTTGTCATGTGGACAGACTCAGGACCTCTGGTTAGCCAGGGTGTTGCAGGTAGTGGTGATAGCTAAGGTCACACAGCCATTTTCTCCTTACTAGGCACAAAGTTAGGCTACCTAAAGATGCTGTAATGGACTACTGGTTGGTTTCCAGGAAGGAGGTGATGCTTGCAAAACAGCACCAGCTTCAGTAGTAGTAGTGGGGTTTGAGCTTGCCCTATGTTGACCAGGAGAAGTATTCTGTTTTCTCAGATTATAAGTGGGGCTGTAAAGCTCCTAAAGGTGTATGTCTTTTGTGTTAATCTACCAGGGTGAGTGGAGGGGCACAACCAGGTGGAGGTAGGGTTAGGCAGGTCTGTGTTCTGACTCTCTGTGTGGGGGAAAGCTGCATCCCCTGTGAGGGTCAGGGATTGGTTCTCAGGCCACTAGGGTAAGGATCCTCTGCTGCAGAAGAGTTCATAAAAGGACTAGCAGGTGGCAGCAAGTCTCATCCAACTCCCATGCAGTTGGCAAGGTAAATTTCACTCCAGGAGTGTTCAGCTAGCAACACTGGGTTAAGATCTAGACAGCCTGTGCACAGAACTCAGACCTGCCCTAGGCCATAATTATTCACTGCAGAAATAGCAAAGGCAGCTATCAGGCCACAGTCCTCCCCATCTGCCAGCAGGCCGGGTACCCAGCACCTACACCAGTGTCTGCAGCACACTTCCTGCTCATCCCTCAGGTTCTAGTCAAGGGAGTTGGTCTCCCCACATGAGATTATATCATAAAATTCATTTGGGAGCATCTTTTATCCTGCAACCCCTCCCTGAGCTAGCTGGCTGGCTTCCCTAAGGACTCCTGTGAGACATAATAAAGAATGGCTTCCTTTGATCCATGCTGGAGACTGGGAGTACCTGCAAGACCTTTCCTGCTGCTGCTTCTACTTTTATATTTCTCACTGCTCCTTAAATCAATTCTAGCTCTGGGAAAGGTTAAGACCTTCTCCCTTGGCCTGAATTTTTAGGTACCCTTGTGGAACTGTATGTCTGGAAGGCAGTCTCTCCCCCTCTCACACTCCGGGGACTTCAGTTTTTTTGCCTGTATTCATGGAGTAGGCTGCAGACTGCTGCTACCTTCAAAAATCTGTGGACTTTTTTTTCTGTTAAGTTCCTGCATTGCATCTTGGAAAAAGTTCATACTGTGAATCTCTACATACTCTTACGTCTGTCCAAGTGAGAGAAGCAATGCTAACAATGCCTCCAATCTGCCATCCTTGAAAAAAACAAAATCAAAAACTTTATATTAACACTGAATCCTACCAAAATTATCCCTAAGGTGATTGTCAAAAATTTGTATTGTCTTCATTAATCTACATGCTTGCCAAAATTAATATTAGCAAATAATTTATTAATTACTTGATACACTGATGATATTGTCTTGTGTATTTTAACTTTTTTCATATGTAACATCTAATATACATATAATAAAATGGATATGTCATAATCATAGAGTTTGCTTAATTTGCACAAATTGAACACACATATGCAACCAACAGTCATAACAGATTAGGAAATAAAATATTACTATTATTTCCTTTACCAACTCATGCTCCCTTCCAGACACTACCTTTCTCAAGTGTCACCATAGTCCTAGTTTCAAATGCATATATTTTACCTAAATCAGCCTTTATATAAATCGTGGCTTACAGTCAATATTCTATTGTGTCTGATTTCTGCTTAGCATATTGTTAGTGAGATTAATCTTCATGATTGTACACAGATAATATATTCTAAGTTTTGATAGCCTGTTTTATAGCATTTCATTGTATCTATATACCATATTTTATTTATGCATTCAAATTTGATGGGAATAAAGTATGTGGAAGTGAGTGCTATTATAAATAATATAGCTATAAGCATTTTAGTAAATATAATTTACATAACACATGTATAAATTCATTTTGTGTATATACCTTTGAATGCACATCGGGGGACACAGGATACATAAATATGTTCAATTTTAGAAGATAATGAAAAAGAGTTTTCCAGAATCATTGTTCAAATGTATGCTCTCACTGTCAGTGTTCGATGTATCACACATACATATCCCTGCCAATATTTGGAATTGTCATTCATTTTCATCTTAGTCATTCTTGTTTGTGGGGATTTATATCATTTCACTGATGGCTGATGAAGTTAAACTTCTTTTAAAATGATGCTTATTGTCCATTTAAACATGCTTTAATGTGAAATATTCATTTCTTCTGGTTACTTTTTGGATTATTTATCATTTTCTTATTCATTTGTTGTATAAAATAAATCAATATAAATACAGTGATGATCTTTCATTAATTAGCAGCTTGTCTTTTTACTTCCTTAACTGTGATTTTTCAAGAACAAATGTTCTTAATTTTATTGTAGTCTATGTTTTCCTGTAACACATTTGTGCCTAGTGAAACATGTTTTAAAACTATCTATCCCACATTATTATCATAAATCTGTTTTTCTATAGCCCTCTCTAAAATATTTATTGTTTTAATTTTATAATTATATGTGCAATAATTTTGAATGTAATCAACAATATAACTTAGAATATATGAAGTAAACATTGATGGAAATAAATACAGAGATTCCATAATTCTAGTGGGGGGGGATTTAAACCATTTTCCTCAATAGCTAATACAACCAGTCCAAGTATCAGTGCAAATATAAAACATGAGGACAAAATAATTATTAAATTTGACCTAACAGGTATTTATGGGACACTTTGTATGATTACATTCTTTTCATGTGTTTACGCCACATTTACCAAATTGACTTATAAAGAAAATGATCAACAATTTAAAAATATTAAAATCATTTGTGTTTTTTCAGAATTGAAACCAAAATTGGATTTAAGCTAAAAATAAACAAGTAGATAACCAAAAAAAAAAAAAAAAAAATTTTGCAGAGTAAAATTCATACACTGCTAAATAATTAAAAAGTTAAGTAACCATGTAAAAAATTTAAAAATATTTAAACATAATGATAATATAGGAGCCATGGCATATTATGTCTTGTATGATGCAGCTATCATAGTGCTTAGAGATAATTTGATAGCCTTAAGCATATACACTAGAGAAGAAGAATCAGAAGAAAATTAATGACATAATCTTCCATTTCAAGAAGTTAGAAAAATAACAGGAAAATAAAACCTGAAGAACAAAGAAGAAATATTCAAACCCAGAGCAAGAGTCAATGAAATAGAAAACAAACTTGAAATAGAGCAAATCAAGAAAGCTAACAAGAGTCCATCTAAAAAGATTTATTAAATTAATAAATTTACAGCAAGATGATAGAGACTAGAGAAGATGTTTCTAATATCATATGTTTCTAATTCTTCCAAAAAAGAATAATATCAAAGAAGCATATCATCCAAGTCTTACTGACAAATACAAATTAACAAGTGAATATTGTGAGCAACTAAACATTACATTTAAGAGTCTGAATAAAATAGATTAATTCTCCAAATTACCACCTTACCAAAGACTACTAGAGAAGAAATATAAGACATGAAGATTTCTAT
Source organism: Ateles fusciceps (assembly GCA_036589455.1). NCBI lineage: Eukaryota > Metazoa > Chordata > Mammalia > Primates > Atelidae > Ateles > Ateles fusciceps. The sequence goes on along the minus strand of JAZHEH010000174.1, from coordinate 382,691 downwards.
ATCATTAAAATATTATGAAGACGTTTTTTAAAAGCCTTTTAATACAGAAAGTCCAAAGACATGATGGATCCAGTGGTGAATTTTTCTTAAACATATTTTCTTTAAAAAACTAAGGAATAAATAATGTTAATCTAACACATGTCATTCAGGGGGAGTAGAAAATGATTGGAAACTTACATTTTGGGGCTAGTGAATCCCTGCTTCTGTAACTGTGACTCAAACTTGGCAACATAATTAACATCAAAATATTACTCCTATTTTTGAAAATTTGACAAAATTATATCTAGTATAATTGTTTGCTTTATTATTTAGACTATAACTGTAACTAAATTCTCTTTGTTATTCCCATTCTTCTTTTTTTTTTTCTTTTTGAGACAGAGTCTCACTCTGTAGCCAGGCAGTGCAGTGGCGCGATCTCAGCTCACTGCAACCTCAGCTCACTGCAATATCCAACTCCCTGGTTAGAGCAATTCTGCCTCAGCCTCCTCATTAGCTAGGATTACAGGCACATGCCACCATGCCCAGCTAGTTTTTATATTTTTAGCAGAGATGGGGCTTCACCATGTTGGCCATGATGGTCTCGATCTCCTGACATCGTGATCTCCCCACTTTGTCCTCCCAAAGGCCTAGAGTTACAGGCGTGAGCCACTGCGCCCGGCCTCCCATTATTATTATTAATTTTTTACTTGATCACAGTTTTGTTTTATTTTTTATTTTTTTCTAAAGCAACAACATACATAAAAGCAACAAGGAAATTATTTTATACCTATTTTGAGAATGTCAGAAATGACTGGAGTAATTTTTAAGAATGAATACTTCTAGCCTAGAAAAGAAGGAAGAAGCCCTTAACTTACAAAGGACATAGCTTTCAGGGCACTGTGAAAACCAAAAGCCATGGTGTAGGAGTACCTTTGCCTAGAATGTACTGCTAATCCCTATGCAACTTCCAGATATTGTTTCAATCTATAAAATGTAAGAAATGGTATTATATTCCTCAAAGAATTGTTTTTGAAGAATTATGAGATGATTATAAATTCCTCAGAACAGTGCCTGAATTTGGTATGTGCTTAGTATCAGACATTATTTATTATTGATAACTCATGAGTGAATGAAAGACACCTGCAGAAAGATCTTTGTATGCCATATGGGAGTGTTCATCCATTTAAGGAGTTCTACGTGTGGTGTCTATGGAAGATAGTTGCTTACAAGTGAGGCACGGGTTTGAAAGCTTGGACAATGACTGGATCTAGGGACAAAAGAATATTGTAATTTTGTAAGCAATGTATTGAAGGTAATGTCCTGTGTGTGTGTCTGAGTACCTCCATCACGTAGCCTTGTAGAGTAGCTTAAGGACTGTGAGACTGAGGAAGGTCAGTGCTTTGTGAACTTTCATGATGTGGGACAAAGAGAACAAGATGTCTTAAGATTGGTTCCCCCTATGAATATTATTTTTTCTGTTTCTTCCGCTTTTTTATAAAGATTGAAAGGAAGGATCGGCCTTCCTTCCCTCTATTTGAGAAATAACAACACTGATCTTGGAAAATAATTGTGTAGAGATACATAACAAGCTGACAAGTTTACACACAAAATCACAGAAAAGTTGCAGGTTCTTAAGCTTCTTTGTTAACCCTCCTGAGCCTTAAGGCACCAGGGGTTGTGGAAGAACATTTAACTTACCAATTAACTTACTCTAGTCTTTGGATTTTAAAACAACATCTAGTTTTCTGGTGTATGAGCCTGTCTCTTTTGAGAACTTCTTTTTAGTCTGTTTCTGGTTTGTTTTATTTTGGTTTAAGGTGTGTGTAAATAATAGGAGGCTTGCCTGGTTTTGTGTGTACCTGGAGAGTAATGTTGATATTTCAACACTGATCTTTGCTTTGTCTTCAGTGCGGTGATGACTCCCTACAGTGATGTGAATAGTCTGGCCAGGTCTGTGGGTGATGTGCATTCGTGCCCTTGAAAAAAGGGAAAACAAAGTTGTGGCAGTCTTATGCTTCAGGCAAGTCCTGTGATCTTCCATTGTTAATGTGCTTGACCTGCAGACCTTGGAATGCACACTCTTCAACCTGTCTTCCCATAAAGACTTGTCACTTACTAGCTTTTTGGTCAGTGTCCACTGCCTCTACCCAGAGGGCTCTCAATTCGGTGACTCTCTTAATCCCTAACAGAAATATGGGATTTTTGTAGCCACTGAATACCAAAAAAACTATGTATTAAGTCTTAGGGAATTCTCATTCTTTTTGTCAACACATTCAATACACATAATTTTTTCCTTTTTTATAACAACGCTGTTGGCATAAGACCACATTGATTGACCCTTACAATTATGGTCAGGTTTTCAGCTAACCTAATGAACACCCAACCTCTTCAGCATTTTCATTTGCAGCTTGTAGCCAAGATACAACCAGTCTGACTGCATGCTTCCCTCACTTGGTTTCCTATAATTTTCTCTCCCTTCTGACTTTCGGAGGAAACAGTACAGGATTTCCATGTTTCCTGGAAGAATGAGAGCTACTCATTCTATTATGCAGTGTAGTGTTTAGCTGTGTTATATGATAAAACCGAACATTCAAGCAGCAGGTCCTGCCTCTTGTATAAGAAGCTTGAATATTTTAACTAAGTTTTAAATTGCTTTTTACAAAAATGTATGACCAGTTGGGTTTCAAGTATTTTCTAGGGCTGTTCTGTGTCATGCAATAGTCATTATGCACAAGTGGCCATTTAGTAGTTGAAATGCAGGTTGTTGAATTCGTATGTGTCATGAGTGTAAAATATACACCACATTTTATAGACTTATGAAAAATATAATACGAAATAGCATGATAATATTTTTGTTGAAATGAAATTTTTTGTACAAATTTGGTGGAATACAATTAATTTAATGTTTCTTTTTAGTTTTGAAAATTATGCCTTCCAGACAATTTAACATTATCTGTGTGACTCACATTATATGTCTATTGGACAGTGCTATTCTAGGGACTGAAATGAGCCATCTGTGTGCTAAATCTGAACATTAACTCCTCATTTCTCTTTCATTTCCTCTGTAACAAATCTAATTTCTCTCGTGGCTTCATCTGGCAGAATGAATACCTGGAAAAGAAGAAAAGCACACAAACACTTTTTTATTGATATATTTTTCTGGTTTTCAATATAAGCAAGAGTATTTTCAGGGCAAATAGAATGTCAGGAATTCTCTACAAAGTTTCCATCAGTAATTTCATTGTTTGAAGGAAAAAAGGCAATGGTCGAAGGAGAATTCCCACTGAAAAAAATTCAATGGCACATACTGAAAGAAAAGAAGCACCTAAGGAAGCATATTGGCTACGGGTGTTTGATAACTTGGCCCAAAGCAGGAGAACAAAATATTTATACTTCATTAATCTTTATTTGTTTTAAATTGAAGTTAAATTTACCAGATGTTAAATTAATTATTGATTTTTTAACATGTACAATTAAGTGTCATTTGATTCATTCACAAGATTATGGAGCCTCTATCTGCTTTCAAGACATTCTTATCACCCCAAAAAGTTCTGAAAGCAGGTAAACCCCTACTCAATGAGAATTCTTGTCTGCAAGCCAGGCACAGTGACTCACACCTGCAATCCCAGCAATATAAGTGGCTGAAGCAGGAGGATGCTTGAGCTCAGGAATTTGAGACCAGCCTGGGCAACATAAGACCTTGTCTCAGAAAGAAAAAAAAAATCTATAAAAAGGATTCCTCTTACTAATGAGATTCCACTTTTTAGGTTTGGTTATGAGAGCGGCATAATTGAAGTCACTTTTTATGTGACCAGTGTTAGCAGCGAAGAGAACAGTGTACTTGTCACTCTCCTCATCATTCACTCTTCAGGCAATACTGTCTCACATTCCTTCAAGAAAGTTGTTCTTATTTCTGCCATCTTGACTCTGTTCTGTGCAAGCAAAACTGTAAATATCTTCGAGTAATGTCTAATCTACAAAATAAAATTAATGATTGATTTTCCAACTTTGTCTAGTGTTTATTGAGCTTATTTTATTTTATTTTTAAGATGGAGTCTCGCTCTGTTGCCCAGGCTGGAGTGCAATTGCATGACGTAGGCTCCCTGCAAACTCCGGCTCCCAGGTTCAAATGATTCTCCTGCCTCAGCCTCCCAAATAGGTGGGATTACAGGCACACGCCACCATGCCTGGCTAATTTTTGCATTTTTAGTAGAGACAAGGTTTAACCATGTTGGACAGGCTGGTCTCAAACTCCTGACCTTGTGATCTGCCCACCTTTGCCTCCCAAAGTGCTGGGATTACAGGCCTGAGCCACTATGCCCGGCTGGAGTTTATCTTAATACCTCTTCCCTGCATCCACTATACCTCTGCAGGACCCTTAAGGCTACTATGTATTAGGTTACCATTTTTATACCACACAGCATTTAGTCTCATGCTTTGTGTACTAAAGAGAAAAGTTCATATAAATACAAGAAATGAATATATATTCTGAAAAGAAATGTCTTATTGTAAAAAAAAAAAACAGAGTGCTTATGAAGATAATTATTAAAACAGTTATATGATTAATTATGTTGCAAAAATGACAAGATATTGCTTATAATTATCAATCAATTGAAGTACCATTTACATCAATGCAAATTCAAATAGCATTTACATCTTTTTTTGAAACAGGGTCTCCATGTGTTGCCCAGGCTGAAGTGGCTGGAGTACAGTGACGTGATCATAGCTCACTATAACCTCACACACTTGGGCTCAAGTGATCCTCCCACCTCAGTCTCTCAAGTTGCTAGGACTACTGGTGTGCACCACCATGTCCAGCTAACTTTTATTTTTCTATTTTGTTGAGTCAGGGACCTCACTATTTGCCAAGGCTGGTCTCAAACTCCCAGCCTCCAGTGATCCCACTTTGACCTCTCAAAATACTGGGATTACATGTATGAGCCATGGCACCAGGCTTATTTACATTATATTTTACTTCCCTTATTGTTAACAGAGTTTCTACCTTTATACCCTATTTTATTCCTACTTTCTAACATTTAGTATTCAAATTGACATTTAATAATGATCTTATTGATTACATAAAAGTTTTAAATTGTCGTTTCATAGACATACTACCATTTAAAATAGGTAGATATTTGCTAAGTGTTTTTCTATTTTAAGGTTCACAGCATAGACAATGTTAAAAATAACAAGCTATATGATTTATGAACAATTTATTTGAAAACGATGCTACATAAAATAACATGAATTTCAAACTAAATACAAGTATATCTTAGAGATATGATGGGTTTGGTTCCAGATCACTGCAATAAAGCAGATTTTTTGGTTTTCCAGTGCATATAAAGGTTATATTTACACTATAGTCTATTAAGTGTGAAATGATATTATGTCTAAACGCCAATGTACATAACTTAATTTAAAAATAGTTTGTTGCTGAAAAATGCTAACACAGAGACATGAAGTGTGCACATGCTTTGGGAAAATGGCTTCAATAGACTTGCTCAGAGCAGTGTTGCCACAAACCCTGAACTTTTAAATAACACAGCGTCTGTGAAATGCAATAATGTGAAGCACAAGAATACTAGATATTCCTGAAATTTCAATCCTTCGGCTTCAACATAAGCATGATAAATACAGTCATAAGTTGATAAGGCACAAAAGTGAGTTGCTTAAGGGATAACACAAATTCCATTTGAAATAAATTATTAATGTATCAAACTATAAACAAAGAAAGCAAGCTAAATTGTCATTGGTGTTCAAAGAATAACTTGAAGAAATAAGAGATGTTTATGAAGAGCAGGAAATGGAAAAATTATGAAAGTTAGAGACTGAAAAATGTATAGTGATGAAAAATTCTACTTATTTCTAGAGAAATAGAATGTTTTATGAGTAGCGATTGCTGAGTTTAAAAAATGTATTCCTATAAATTAAAATCACTGAATTGTGAAGCTTGTGAATTAACACAGGATGTACAAATAACTTTAGGAAATGAGAGCTGAATCTTTTAAAATTTACTCTTAAAAATAATCATAAATATATACAGATTTTTAAGTTCCTAGGTAACACGTGAACACAGTAATGTAAAACAATCAACTACCACCCTCCAGTTTAAGATAGCACTGGAAGCACCCTCCAGTTTTAGACAGCAAAGATAGTACACGCTTTAGCCACCCACTGTCCGTTATGAATCCTGAGAATAACAGAAAAGGTAAACAATTTTTATAAATAAAAATTAAATAATTAGATAATAGCCCCAGAAAGTTTGAAGGGCAGATAAATGAACTCATTAAATGCTAGAAAGCAGGTAAGATTACACTGAACACTAAAAGCAGATTGTGAAACATTCTTAAAATGATATTTCTACTAAAAGACAGGGCTGCATCAATCCACACCTAGAGATGTTACATAAATGTCAACAAGTGACTAACTGATCATAACAGCAGTCCCTCTCCATAGATCAAATGCCACCCCAGAAAAATATGTTCAGATACACAAGATCAGACATACACACACATATTGGGCCAGGAGAAGGTCAAAGAACTGTGGGCTAAAGAGCAGAAGATGTAACTCCAAAAATTGTGTGAGAGGGTTGTGCTGTCTTTGGCTGGAACCATCCATGAGAAAGGGAGACTACCCAGGCCATAATGAGACGCAGCCTAAATGCCAACCCCAAGAGCACACTTTGGCCTTCACTCACTGCCTGGATGCTGTGATGCATCACCCAGCTATACTTTCAGCAATGAATGGCTTCCTACTCCAGGTTCTGGGTGTGCTGCCTGAAGGCAGCCTTCCCTGGTAATCCATAGGAAATTCTTCAGCTGAGAATAGCCACCTTGACCAGGGGCATGTCCCCTTCCCTGTAAAGCCAAAATCTAACGGCTAACTGATGCTAATTGATGAATAGTAGAAGGCCAGTTGTTCATATACAGAAACTATTTTAAAAACTTTAACATCTTTATTTTTCTCAAATTCATATATTACTTAAATATTTTGCATTGCACATTACTCTAGATAAAATTCCAAGCATGTTCTGACAGTGGAAGTCATTTTACCAATCATTACAGAAAGAGCTTAAAGCTGTGATTGATGCACTGAAGAACAAGATATATCATGAGTCTCAGGCTCTTCAGTGATAACAAGTGTGAACAATTAATCTTGTGACCAACAGACTTACAAAATCAAAATTGTCTTCTAAATTGTTCATTCAGGTAAAGGGCAGAGATACTTAGGAACAGGAATTTTGTACAACTTTCATTTTAAAATCTTATTCTCTATATCAAGCAGGAATTTTTTATACAAATATTAATACTTATCTTGTAAAGTATTTCATGCAACGAGCAAGAAAATATGTATTTTTTTCTTTTTGCTTTCAAACAACTAAGAATGATACCAAAGATGTGCTATACTTTTACTTTCTAAATATATTCTGAATTCATGTTATGAATTCATGATTGAATCCAAAAAGCATAGAGAATCCACCCTTTGTATTTAAATAGAGAAAGTTTAAAATAAAGAGTTATTAGCACGGGATCAGAATAATTGGGAATTGCTTTAGTGGAGGAAAAAGGAGAACTCTAAAGACTACTCTAGATTTGAACACAGACATCCAAGGAAGGAACATATTTTGATGAGGAGAATCCTCAGGTAGAATGGAGATCAGATCAGACCTCTTTGGAGAGGGTCATTGGAGTCCACAGAATTGTGAATTTTCTGGTCAAAGCTGCAGCTGGTAGGTGGAAAATTACCTGCTGGTACTCTAATAAAATTTTGCTAGCAAACTACTTTTGTGGGTTGATGTAGACTTGCTGGAAAGCCCACTGAAAGCACTGGCTAAATTTACTAGAAAGCTTCTGGGAATCCTGAGCACTGGGGATGAGGGCTTGTTGTCCACTGACTTAGAAGGTACAGGTTACCTCTGGATATCATCCAGGTGGGGAGGGGGTGAGCTGAGAGAAGATGGGGAATTGCTGCTTGTTGTTGTCCATCAGGACACTGCTAAATCACACACAAAGAATACACTAGAAGCACAACAAAAACAGCACATCTACAGGAAGTAGGTGTATTAGACCATTCTAATGCTGCTATGTAGAAATACTTGAGACTGGGTAATATATATTAAAAAAAGAGGTGTAATTGACTCACAGTTTTGTATTTCTGGGGAGGCTTCAGGAAACTAGAATCATGGCAGATGGCAAAGGAAGAGCAGGCACCTTCTTCATAGGCTGGCAGGATGGAGTGAGTGCAAGGAGGGAAAATGCAAGATGCTTATAAAACCATCAGATCTCATGAGACTCACTCATTTTCAGGATAACAGCACAGGGGAAACCACTCATATGATCCAATTACCTCTACCTGCCCCCCCACCCCTGCCAAGATGTGGGGATTATGGGAATTACAATTCAAGGTGAGATTTGGGTAGGGACACAGGACCCAATCATATCACAAGAAAAAAAATCCTTTAGCATTCATGACTATCAAGGATTAACATTGCGCTGGCTGGCAAAAGAAATATATAAACATTTATAAGGTGCAGGTACATTGTTACAGAGCAGAGAGGCCATCAGTTAATAACTAACACAGCCCCTTTAGCTACCAATTACTCAGATTCCATATATACCAGTCTCTGTATATTTAAACTGCTCTACATAAACATACTAGTCTATGCTTCTTCCTAAAAGGCTATAGCCACTCTGTTAATCTGTTTTCATACTACCATAAAGGTACTTAGACTGGGTAATTGATAAAGGAAAGATGTTCAATTGACTTACAGTTACACATGGCTGGGGAGGCCTTAGGAAACTTACAATCGTGGTGGAGGGTGAAGGGAAAGCAAGCACCCTCTTCACAAGGTAGCAGGAGAAAGAAGAAGGAGGAACTTTTAAACACTTAAGAAACCATCAAATCTTGTGAGAACTGACTCACTATCATGAGAACAGCCCGAAGGAAACCACCCCCATGCTCTAATCACCTCCCTCTCTCTACACATGGAGATTACAGGTCCCTCCCTTGACACGTGGGAATTACAATTCAAGATGAGGTTTGGGTGACGACAGAGAGTCAAATCATATCAGCCGTTCTAACTGTTTTCTCACAATTAAAACATACACTGTCATTGTAGGCATTGTAGTCATTGATATGGCTACATTGCTGTGGTTCCCCCAAATTCTGTTAGAGTGCTACCCCACTTTAAATCCTAAATTGATAGTTTACCCCTTTAATGACTTTTCTATTCTTTTTTAAATGGGAAGAAGAGAGAAGAAAAATGATTAATGTATACAAATAAACACATGAATATGAAAAGCAAAAAACATGAAAATCTAGTAGAGTCTCTATTTCTTTAATTGAAAAATAGTATCTATGGCTTCTTTTTCAACTATCCATTAGGTATTTCCCTTCTATTCCTCAAAACATTAACTGACTGAGGATCTTTATTCAACACAGTAACTCAAATATGAATTCTAGATTAGTTTTGACGGCAAAAGTCTTTATATCTTGCTTGTTTGCTGTAATTTTCCTTTTCCTTTTACTATTTGGAATAGAAAAATTAAGTCACTGGAAGAATACACCAGGTTCCTACATTTGTTCTCTTTAGTAATCAAAATCAATCACTCCAGCAAGTAGAGTGTTCTGTCTGTTGATTTAGTAGCATAAGGAGACAGAAATGGCTATATATCTTCTTCAAGTTTAATAAAACTTGTTGTGTCGTGTAAAAAGAATTCTCTCCGTGGCAACCAAGACATTCAAACCAGCAAAAGAAAAGCTCAAAGTGGCCAGAAAAGAAAAAAAAAATCTGCAAGCTGGTTATTAGGTGTAATTTTGAGCCCACTTCTAATATTTCTCCTTGATTTCCAGAATTATGTATTCTTTCTATGGGGGAGATAGTATACAAAAGTCTCTACAAGGCAAATTCTGTATTTTAGGAAGTGATCTCACATTTGCACCATAACCCAGTCTTCCTATGATACTGTTTTAACTAGTGCACCTCAATGACATGTTTGATTCACAGATTTCAGTGTCAATTCAGAGGTAGTGTGTAGTTACCCCAGAATGTTCCAGTATTTCTTTTCCCCCAAAGCACTGCCATTCTAGCAATAGTCATAAGTCCCTTTGGAAAAGCTTTGAATGAGACTTAGAGTGTGAACTTATGGCAAGAGTGCAAAACCCAACCTTGCCTGCAATCAAGAGTCTTTGATTCTGTGAATTGACTCAGATGCAAAACCTGGTAAAGAATCTACAGATCTCTACTATGGTGCCTCAAACCAAGTTTTTGGCTACTAGAACTTAAGTTGTTTTTTGATTATTTGTGTATACAGCTTCCTGTCATAAATGTCCAATGCTACTGTAGTTGACTGTGTATCTATTTTATATCTAGGGACACCACGTCAAGCATAACTGTGGGCCAAAGCATGCTGAATATCAGCGTACCTCTGTTGCCCTTTACGGTTCCTCTGCCCATCTGTGTGGGTGGTTTAGTGCTGTCACTTCTATTCTAGTACTTCTCTTATTCTCCACTGAAAGTGGGGAGCCCATCTTAATGGTAACATAGAAGATTTGTAAGTCTTGCATACAAATGAGGGCAGCCACAGGGATTTTTATGGATGCAGAAGCTCTTCTCACTCATGTATTTATCAGTCAATTTTCTTATGTACACTATTTGCTCTTGGATCAAATCATGTACACTTTGAGCATGCTAATTTTATCATAGTCTTGGATCTACAGAAACAATATGCCTACAATGGGTCTTAACAGAAATTGCCATTCTCTTTCAGGACATCTGCCCCAGTTGAGGTTATCACAGGGTTTCCGGGCAGAGGAAAGCTAATCACTTCAGACATGGAAAGACAAACTACTTCCACTGATAAGTGAGTCTCAGAGGGACTTGAGAGTTCACAATGCCACTTTTATCTGAGTCACACCAGATTTGTCTCTAACAACTTTTAGGATCCAATTCCTTACCATGCAATGTCCTTCACTTCACATGTGAATCTCTGTGAGACCGTAAATTCAACTGTATTTTTAATTCTATAATACACATGATCAATCTTTATGTTTGATTTTCAGCAATAGTAGCCTTGTGGCTATAAGAAATGCTGAGTTATTTTAGGGATGTCAGGAAAGATCTTCAGTTATTGCACTGTGACTTAATTAGTCTGACAATTAATCTGAACTTGCCAGCATTTCCCTGTAAGCAGTCAAGTGTACTAAAAAGGGCCCATTGCAAATGCAGCCTTATATTCATCCTGACATAAAGGTAAAATGTAGTAGTCCCTTGGACTTCCAAGACATATACTTCAGTTGCCACTTTATCACAAATAACACACATGAAAACTTGATTGTTTGCGATGTAATGTATTGCTAGCATTCTATTTCCTATTGGTAAGGAGGTCAGCATTGCGCTCAAGTCAAATTTTTTGATAAAACAAGTCCCCAAATCTCATCTTTGCGACCAATCTCTAGGATCCATGTCTGTAATCAATTGTGTAGTAGTTGGAGTGCCATAAAGTAACATAATTTAACAAGGAAATTTTAATATAAACAATTATTAACAAGAAATTATCAAAACAAAAATTATAAAGAAAGTCATAAGGATAAAGACTGTACCAAAAGAAGAAAGAATCTTTGAAGGAAAAAAATGCTCCTCAAGACTGGGATTTAGATTTCAGTAGATAAGGTGTAGTTGAAACCCCTTAAGTTGGTGAAGAAGCTAGCTCACGGTCTTTAGCAAGAGCTGTTTCACAGTCTGCAAGGTAATAAGATAAGCCAAGAATAGCCTCTGGAATCCTAGAAAATTAGGATGCTTCTTGGCTTCTTGTTGGGATTACTGTTAACTAGTTTGAAATTCAGTAACGGAGCTTATTTCTTGCCAAGATTCCCCCAGAAGGGTGTTTTGAGGGTAAGAGTTAGGTAGGAAGCAGGGATGTCCATGGAACTCAATAGCTGATTGTAGAAGTTTAACTGAATTTACAATCCTAAATGTTCTACAGAAGCACCAACTAGTACCAGAAACCATGTCAAAGAGAGGTATGTGTTCTATAGAAAGTTGTTCATAAGGAGTTGCCACTTGCTGCGGCTGCAGGATTACTGTTGGAAAAGCAACTTACTCTGCAAAGGCACAGCTAGGTAAGCATACCAGAACGAGAAAGGAAAAAAAAATTGCTCTCCTGATGTCCTGTCAGTACTGTCGGTCAACAAGGACATGGATGGCAAAGAAGGAATATTAGAAAGTCTTGCTCCATTATAAAAGAACAAATTTGGAGCTGAAAAGAAATGCAATGATAACAAAGTACCACATATTCCAAATAAAGACCATTTTTGCTACTGTAAAGATTATTAGTGTATTGAAATCACTATATAGAATTATTCCAAGTATCCTACAATCTTAGAAAATATGACTCAAAATAAAATAATGATTGCAATTTGTCACTTTCTTCAGCCAATGATCTTAAAAATTATTTCTGTACATAGGAAATCTCTTAAAAATAATGACTAGGTTCTCAAAGTTGATTTTATTTGGCATATCTGTAAAGCTTCATAAATAAAATATTCAAAATTTATAGATTATTCTAACTAAATGCAAATTATGTGTCCAATTTGATTTTATTCAACAGTATACATAACATAATAGAAAACAATCATATAGTTAAAATACACAAAATTATTCTAGTCAATATTAGGAGGAGGTCACAGCAAAAAATGATTAATAGAGATAACAAAATGAGGTCTAAATAATGTGAATTCAAATACATGTACTTGAATATTACATTTGAAAGTCAGCAACTCATAAGATAGAGATTTTATTGACCAGGAAGGTTTTTCACTATAATAACTTCAGTTAAACAAAATTAACACCTGGTTTATGTGACTGAAGTCATCTGTGTATGTTGGCAATTGGAGACAGTGAATGGTTCAATAACTGGGTCAGCTAAAGATACTATATAATACTCTTGGTCACTGAAAGACACTTGCCCCACACACATACTGTGAAACATTTTTGACAGCCCTAAATTTAGTGTAAATTATGCCTGAAGTCAATGTCTCATGTCAGTGGGGGGGAAGCCTGATCGTCATAAGTTTTGTTTTCAAGATTTGCGTTTATTATTTCTTTTTTCCTTTGATCTTTCTAGTTTATACCTGATTTATGGTCACTTTCATACAAATGTTAACCTTCATGTGTATGGATAAAGAAAATGAGAATGTGTGGCACAAAGAGATATATTTTAAAATCTTTCCTTCTTGGTAACTTTTATTGCACCTATCACTTTATCTTGCTTGAAGTTTTGTCATTAAATAAACTGCTGTATATGGTACAATATTTAGTGGGAAAAAATTTCATACCTATTTTTAATAATGAAGGAAAAAGATTGGCTTCCTGCATGTCAGAAGAAGGACTGTGGTAAATGTATTTATCCTCAAAATAAATAAAAATATATACAAAACAACTAGTTTTAACCATTTAAGAAGTCGAAATTGAGCTATTTCATAGGATGAACTGAATGAAAATAATCTATTCAATGGAAATATCGTAACCTCAGTAAGAAAAAGAAGCCTGTGATGTTTTGATTCAGGGCTATTTTCATCATCTCTCTCTCCCGAGTTTCCTGTTGTGTAGCCCAGAAAAGTCTTCAGCCTTACAATAAACAGAGAAGATTGACCTATTTTGGAGGCTTTGTGAAGGTACTATCCTCAAAGCACAATCAATATTTTGCCCAGACTTTCAGCTTCTGGAAATACATTATCATGGTGTGTTGACCATTTGATTTGACTCAATCCTTAGCTGAGGAAAACAAACAAATAAAAATCTTCCTCCAGAGAATTAACAAAAGTGATAGAAATCTAATGGCAACAATTTAGCTAAGATCTGACTTTAATTGAGGTGAACAAGACCTTGAACAAATACAGTATTTAAATTAAGATGCTAGAGAAGTAGTCAATCATAAAGAATTTTGAAAACATTTATATTCTTGGAGATCTAAAAATCTGTTTGCATGGAGAATGCCATGTACATTTCCAGGAAAGACTTGAATAAAAGAGAAGGTCTCTGCAATCAGCAGAAACAAACAACAGCAAAAAGTGTAAAGGCAGTTAAGGAAAATTTCTGACAAATTATTGCCAGACCAGTAAATAATACTGAACCAGGAATGACAAGGGACATAAAAATACAAAAACAAAACACAAAACTAAACAATCGAAACCATCTATGTAACACACACACAAAGTTTCAAAGACCTCCCTCAGTCACTGCACCACTGTAGAGAATGTAGGATCTACAAAATTGGCCCAGGATAATTGCTAACAATTATCTAAGAATGAGAGAAATAGCAATAGCAGTAAAAACCAACAACAACAACAAATCACGGGTATATTGAACCTGATACTAAAGCTGTTCCAATATATTGCCTAAAATAAATAGCTTTTGACAAAAACTGCTATATAAACAAAGAAATGTAAAAATATGCTGTATACAAGGGGGAGGGGAGGAACAATCATTGAAAACATTCCTGAGGGAGCATGAATTTTGGTTATAATAAATAAAACTACTAAATATATATTCTAAGAAATAAAAGAAGTCATGAGTAAATTATTAAATATATATGACAATATGTCTCATAAATAAGAAATATTATTAAGGAGGTAAAAACCAAATATAATTCCTGGAGTTGAAAATTAAAGTAATAATTACAAATTTAGTAAATGAGAACAACAGATCTAACCTGGAAAAGAGAATCAATGAACCTGAAGATACCATAGAGCCTGTAGAGTCCGAGAAAGAAAAGGAATTAAAAAAAAAAATTGACACAATCTCGTTAAATGTATAAGACACTATCAAGCAGTTAACATATGCATGATAGGAGTTCCAGCTGGAAAACAAAGAGACAGGGCAGAAATACATATATATTTGAGGTAATAATCGCCAAAATTTTCCACAAAATAACATTTTAGTCTGTTCTCATGTGTTAATAAAGACATTCTTGACACTGGGTAATTTATAAAGGAAAGAGGTTTTATTGGCTCACAGTTCAGCATGGCTGGGAAGGACTCAGGAAACTTACAATCATGGTGGAAGGGGAAGCAAACGTGTCCTTCTTCACTTGGCAGCAGCAAGAACTGGTGAGCAAAGGGGAAAAGCCCTTTATAAAAGCAGCAGATCTCGTAAGAACTCACTCACTATCATAAAAACAGCAGCATGGGGGTAACTGCCCCCGTGATTCAGATTACCTCCCACTGAGTCTCTACTATGACATGTGGGGATGGATGATGGAAACTACAATTCAAGATGAGATTTGGGTGGGGACACAGCCAAACCATATCACCACTTATCAAAGAAGTTCAATTTATTTAAGTAAAACAGACACAAGAAAATCTTCTCTGGATCCACTACAGTCAAAAATTTTTAAAAGTCAGTGAAAAAATACCTTGAAAATGGCAAGAGAAAATCGACTTACCATGTAGAAATGGTACTAATTAAGATTAACAGTTAAGTTTTTATCACAAATCATGGAGGCCAGAGATAATGGTTAAAATAATGTTTAGAAGTATTAAAGGAAAGGATATCAATAAAAAATTGCATATCCAGCAAAAATAAGGAGAAAAATCAAACATTCTCAGAGAAATAAAATCAAGCAGAAACTGACACTAGCAGATTTGTCCTGATAAAATACTAAAGGGATTCCAGAATGTTGGTGCAAAAGAACAACAAAAAGTAACCTAAATCCATATCAGAAGGAAAGTGCTTCAGTAAAACTAGCTGTATAAGACTAATTATGTAAAATAGGCAAACATCCTATTTTCACTTGTAACTTTTTACTTATCTGTTTTAAATAATAACTACATAAAGCAATTATTGACCGGGCACAGTGGCTCACACCTGTAATCCCACCACTTTGGGAGGCCAAAGCAGGTGGATCACAAGGTCAGGAGATAGAGACCATCCAGGCTAACAAGGTGAAATCCCGTCTCTACTAAAAATACAAAAATTAGCCAGGTGTGATGGTACATGCCTGTAATCTCAGCTGCATGGGAGGCTAAGGCAGGAGAATCCCCTGAACCTGGGAGGCAGAGGTTGTGGTGAACCGAGATCACCCCACTGCACTTCAGCCTGGGCAACAAAGCGTGACTTCGTCTCAAAAAAAAAAAAAAAAAAGCAATTATTATTATAAAACTCTGTTGGCAAGCTTATATTTTATAATAATGTAATTTGTGTAGCAATAAGTGGATGAAAGGATGGTGCTATATGAAATAAATACATATAACAACTATGTTGTAGACTGCTTAGTCCCTAGTTCAGCTAGGCCTGAGGACTTGTCCTAAGACCAAGGAGAATAAGGCAGGCAGACACCAGAGAGTGGGTAGAGTAGGATTTATTAAGCAAAAGAAAGCTATGAGCAAAGAGACAAGACCAGAAACAGGGTGCCAGAAATAAGAATGAGTTCTGGGTATCTTATGTGGCAAGACCAAGGAATTCCTCTGTGAGTTCTGCGCAAAATGGGTGGGTTATGCCAGACACATAAAAAGCCATCAGATCTCATGAGAACTCACTCACTATCATGAGAACAGCATGGGGGAAACCACTCCCATGATGCAGTTACCTCCCACTGAGTCCCTTACATGACAAGTGAGAATTATGGGAACTACAATTCAAGATGAGATTTGGGTGGGGATACAGAACCTAACCATATCATCCACCTTGGCCCCTAACAAATCTCATGTGTTCATTTTTCAAAACACGATCATCCCTTCCCAATAGTCCCCCCCAATATCTTAACTCATTCCAGCATAAATTCAAAAGTCCAAGTCCAAAGTCTCACCTGAGACAAAGCAAGTCCCTTCCACTTAAGAGCCTTAAAGATCCAAAATGATCTCCTTTGACTCCATGTCTCACAACCAGGTAATGCTGATGCAAAAGGTGGGCTACCACGATCTTGGACTGCTCCACCTTGTGGCTTTGTAGGGTATAGCCTTCGTCCCAGCTGCTTTCACAGGCTGGCATTGAATATCTGCAGCTTTTCCAAGTGCAAGCTATCAGTGGATCTAACATTCTGGGGTCTAGAGGATGATGGCCCTTTTCTCACAGCTCCACTATGCAGTGCCCCAGTGGGAACTCTGTGTGGGGGCTCCAACCCCACCTTTCCCTTCTGCATGGCCCTGGTTGAGTTTCTCCAAGAGGGCCCCACCCTTAGAGAAACATCTGCCTAAAGGACTTCAAGAAGTGCTAGCCCATGCACTGGCCTTTTGTAAGTCAGAGTGCTTTGCTAAGGGTCCACCAATTGAGTCTGCCCACATACATCGAAGGTAGGCATTAACTGTCCTAACGTCTTTGTTCTGACAAGTTTTAATACCTCTAATTCCATTAATCATTTGATAAGCAAAAGCTTGGGAAGAATAACAATTATAAGTAAAATTCCCTGCTGCTTGACGTATGCTGTTCCATGTTGTTTGTCTCCAGGTGGAAAAACAGAGTATTGAGGAGTATTGAGGAGTACTGAGGAAATCCTTTCTTATAGAGGGGTGTAGGCCCCCTATCTTTGTACCAAACCAATCGTCTAAATGTTTAGATTTATGGGACTATTGTTGCATATTCATAAAAGAGTTGGAAACATTTAGGAAAGTGAGTGGTTTCTGTTAATTTTATCTGGCTTACGATACTATTTCTTGTAAATGTACCAGAAATGCAAAGTATACTCCTGGAGGTGAATGTTATACTAGCAAAGTTTAATTCTTTGCTACATGTATAATTTGTGTTGTTCTAGAGGGGATGTGTATAGATTGTTTGAGGGAGGTCCCTGTTCCCAGTGGAGGACTCCTTATAGATAGGTTAAATGGAGGGGCTGAAACAAAAGGATTACAGAGGTACTGTGGCCACCCTGGAGTTTGTGGTGCCTGCGTGTAAGGGTGGTAGAGCTGACAATTTGATTATGGGTTTAAATTTGTATAAGTATGGGGTGGGTGTTTCAGGAGATTCATGGCATATTCAACAATTACTGTTCTGAACTTTTGCTGTAGCTAGGGGATAGCGGGAATAGGTAATTTCCATTTCCTACCTTGTGTATTATTTAAAAAGCAATTCATAATATAAGCAGAGGCAAAAAACTACTTAGCTAAGAAGGTTACATATGCTTGGAGCAAATACAGGTGCTATATAGGAAGAACTAAAAGGAGAAAAATAACAGGAATAAGAGTTAAATTAGGCTAATCACTTTGAAATAAATGTTGTGGTTAGAGCTGTTTCACCCTTCTGAAAATCACCAAATTCTAGGAAAGACATAACTACTTAGAAAAGTAGATAATCCCATGGGCATTCCAGGTTAAGGGGTCCTTGGCAAAGTCATTTTATCATGAGGAGCAAAACAAAAGCAAGAGCAGTAAAAATAGGCAAAATTATGAGAAAAATATCAAAGAGAGTATCCATGGGGAGGTACACACCCTAATTTTTAAATGGATGTTGGGAGGTCTGATTCCAAATAACAATTGTCCTCTCACAAAAGATCAATAGGATTAGAAACCAGCAAAAATATGCAAATGGCTACCATAGTCTATAGTAACTATGTAACAAAGTTACCAAAGGAAGCTGGTCGGCATTTACTTATCTTCTGGCTGTCTTTTAAACAGGCATTTTAGGTCTTCCCCAGATTTACTACTGTAGGGACTGATGAGAGCCTCAGGTTTCATGTCCAGAGCTTCAGGTATTGTAGGCTTGACCCTGGAAAGATGTATCTAAATATATTATTTCTTGGTCTAATTTTAGGCTGTTGGCTAGTTCTTGATGTGAGGAGCCTTGAGTTCCAAACCTCTGGATCAGCATCAGTCTCTACCAGAGGGAGGCAGAAGTTCTGTCCTGGAACCATGGTTCCCACAAAAGCTAGAGTATTCTTGTCTAAAGGAGGAGCTGGGTTTTTCTGTATGACTAAAAGGGATGATTTAAACAAGAGGTTTTCCTAGTTATAGCTGAGGGGGAAAAATATTGAACAAAAGACTTTCCCATGGTTGCGCTAAAGCAGGAGGGGAGGCCTGGATTGGAGAGGAGAACAGAAATGCTGACTCTAGTATCCAGAAAAATGTCCAACTTCCTCCCTTCAACCTCCCCTCTGGAGGGGCTCCTGAATGGTAATGATCATCTGAGCTGTTGGAGCTGGGGAGTCGAGCCCCAGGACCACCAGGCCTGCTGGACCATTTGTGAGACTGGCTCTGGACCAGGTGACCTATGCCTCCAGGAACAGTCTGCCTTCCAGTGGTCTCCACCACAGACTGGACAGGCTCAGGGCAGCTTCCTCTTGCTGCCTGGGCAATCCTTAAAGTGCCCTGGTTTGCCACACTTGTAGCAGTTAACAGGTGCACCTCAGGGATCCTGGGTTTTACAGGCCTGCAGAGCTGCCACTGGAGCCTCAGCTTTTTTCCTATGTTTTCTCTATTTCTCTTGAGCTTCCTCCTGATCTCTATTGTAAAAGACCAAGGTGGCCATCTCCAGGAGATTTCCTAAAGTGCCATCTGGTCCTATGGCTTGCTTTTGCAGTTTTCTACTGATATCAGGAGCTGCCTGAGTAATAAACCTATCCTTCAGAATTAGTTGTTTCTCAACTGAATCAGGAGAGAGGAAGATACGTTTCACCAACGCCTCCTCTTAGCCGTTCTAGAAAAGCAGAGGTATTCTCATCTGGTCCTAATTCTAGTTCTTCGTAAGCTCTCCCATTCGTGCATCTCCCATGTTATCATCGGGTCCCATTTAGGGCCCTCCAACAGTACTGCTATCTTTCTAATTGGATAGGCTCTTCCCTCTCTCTGGCACTATGAGATACAAAGCTAACCTCTGAATTTCTTGGCGGTTTGCTGGGCTGCCTGTTTGTCAGTAGTGGTCAGGGTTTGATTTAAGAGTAACATATTATCCTTCCAGGAGAGTTCAAATATTTCAGTTATATTGTGGGAGGCCTCTATCCATGAGTGAAGTTGGGACTTGCCCAAAGCAAACTTTAGAATCTGAGGGTTAAAGGAGTCCCAGTGATCCAGGCTGCACTTGACCAGATTCCAGGCTGAAAATAGGTTGTTACAAATCAGGAAAGGGAGGAGAGAAAAGGTGTCCTTTAGTATCCCTCCTACTTTTGGGGTGACATGGGATGGAGAGAGAGACAGAAAATGTGTCCCCCCGTCTCCTCTTTCCCTCTCTGTATTCCCTGGATGCCAGAGACCTCATAGGTGCCATCTATGGATGTGAGTGTGACCTCCAATCACAGACTAGGAGGGTTGACAGGTAGGAATAGTCATATTTACCTACGCTGTGCCCCAGCCCTCTGGTGTCAATTAACTTTGGGGTCCCTCAGAGTATTTCTTCTTTTTATTTTCTAAACTGGAGCTTGGAAAAGTACATTGAAGTAATCGAATTTCAGCAAGGAACTCTAACGGAGGAGGTTTCCTTAAATATTCTAGAGCATTCCTTGACTGGTAAGTAAGGAACAGAACCAGATCACAGAATTCTAGGAAACGGGAGTGATTGACCTCCAAACACAGCCCCTTCTTCCCATACAGTAGTCCTTACATTCAGAGGCACAATAGGTGTCTTAGAAAATATAGGAGTTGGCTTGGCTCATTTCCTGTTATTGTAGCAAGGGATTAGGGCTCCCCTAACGTAGGGCTGATAAGGCTCCCCCACAAATACAAATCCTTACCTCATCAGGCAATTCGATGAAGTTTGCAATGTTAGCTTGTAACTTTCGGTCCAAATCCTTTTCAGAAAGAGGTTCAAAAGAGAGGTCTGGGGCTTTGTGTGCCTCCCTCACCATAAACATCATAGGAAGTGAAAATTAATTTGTCTCAAAGAAGGTTATCCAAAATAATTGGGCATTGCTGAGTTCTCACATGAAACAAGCAAACAGCTTAAATGGAGAGGAGGTTACTCACTTGAGGAGAAAAATCCCTGTGCAATGCCATTGGGTGCTATCATTAGGGGGAAAAAAGAGACTTTCAGATCTAGATTTTGAAACACCTATCTCTAGAAAATTACAAAGACAGCAATTCTTTGAGTTGCATTTCTGGTTACTAATGTATTTGCTGACTTTATCCAACAAAATTAAATCTCAAGGTTACAAAAACACCAAAACACTGCATACAAAGAAGAAATAGCCATGATAATCCTGAAAGAAGGAAAATAATATAGAAAAGACTGGATATTCTTGTGCAAACACTCTAATGGGTTGTTAGGGGCTGGGTCAACTCAGGGGCCTTTGGATAACACCAAGATGTAGGCTCAATCAGATACCCTCAGTTGACCCAGGCCCAAGCAAAGGCTAGACCTCTGTAAAGAGAAACTGGATTGGAACAGAACCAATGTTCCCAGCACCCAAGAGTGCTGGGGGATTGAGGAAGTCCTCCCCAGCAAGCCTATCCTTTGAGTCTTAAGTCTGGCAGCCATGTTGTTCATTCTTAACTTGCCAACCAAAGGTCAGTGTTTTATTTTATCTGCAGAAAATTAAAAAAAAAAAAAGAAAGAAAAGAAAAGAAAAAAAAAAGCCTGAGACTGAGAAGCCTCAGAAGTAAGAGTAAAACATTAGAGGTCTGCTCCTATTCACCCTTCCTATGATTCCAGTGAGCCCCCAGAATGTTGCAGTCAGCCTAGTCTTTTGTTCAGCAAGATCTGAGTTCTTCCTGTTCCATGACCAAGAAGGATAAGGCACATGGACACCAGAGAGTGAGTAGAGCTGGATTTATTAACCAAAAGTAAAATTTTCAGCAAAGAGCGGGGACTTGGAAGCAGGTTGCCAGAAATGGGGCTGAGTTCTGGGGTTTTTCTGTGGCAAGAGCAAGAAAGTCCTCTGTGGGTTCTGCACAAAATGGGAGAGGTGAAGTTCCCTCCTAAGGGTGTTGCATTTGTGCATGCCTGGGGTTGACCAGAGTGGCTCCATCTTGGTTATGACCCACAAGTGATTTAGGGAAACCCAAGAGGGGGCTAAAATCACAATGCTATTTTTATGTTAATGACATTATAATGAGTCAGTTCAAGTTAAGGACATTTAGGTTGATTTATTGTGCCTGCACCTAAATTGGGGCAGTCCCTTCTGAGCAGACATCCTGGCATAAGAGGAAATTCTTGAACATTTCTTTCATTATCTATGGGGGTGGTGCAGGTGTGGTCCCATGGGTGTTTTTCCACTTACAAGATCCTCCCCTCTCTATCTGCCTAACCAGCCTCTAACTACCTCCTCTCTCACCTGTAGTTGATGTTATTCATAACTAGATTATCTTAAGATGCTTATTTTCATACCCAGGGTAAACACTAAATAATAATAAAAATAATAATGATAACTCAAGAATATAGAAGTATCAAAAGATAATGGTATGTAGAAAACATCTGTTTAACTCCAGAGAATGTAGAATAAAGAAACAGAGGAATCAAATTCTTCAATCTACAGACTTACCCCCCACCCCCCTACCTTCATTACCATGGGTCGGAGAACAACAAATCCACTTCTTTACATTTGTTGTCGAACTTAAAGGATAACTCAGAGGAATTTCTGGAAGATTGTATGTTTCCAAGAGATTTCAGCACAGGTTGTTTAAAGTTTTGCACTTTTGTAGATTTGGCAACCACAAACAACTAAACAGGAACAAAACATGTTGTCCAAAAGCAATGACTTATTTTTTTTTTTTTTTACAAATTTTTTCCCTCACTTTAAAGAATTATTATGCAAACCATGACTTATTGTATGTACAAATAAAATAAGCATACATTGCATTTTGATAACAAAAAAGAAGAAATAGAAGAATAAAAACCAAAACATAAAGCATATAGAAAATAGAAAAAGGGTACACATAAATCTTTTTTATCAGTAATAGTATAGAAGTTAAATGGATTAAACTTTTCAACTAAACATAAATTGGAAGAATTGATTAAAAAATAAAATATGATCTATCAATATTCTGTCTAAAAGAGGCATATTTTAATCCAAAGACACAAATAATTTGAAAGTAAAAGAATGGGAAAAGATATACCATTAAAACAGTTATTAAAAGAGAGCTAGGTGGCTATACTAACCTTATGTAGAATATACTGTAAGAAGAAAATTATTAATAAAGAAAGAGAAGGTCATTTAATAATAATAGAACTGATTCATCAGGAAGTTATAGCAATCATAAACATCTATGCACTTCACAATAAAGCCCAAAAGGACCTGGGCATTTTATAGTGATGGCATATACAAATCACCTTTAATGTACAATTCAGTTATTAGGCAGAATCAACTCTAGTACCATATGTACTGTGATAGACATATAAACCTTATCTTTTAACATCAATGTAGAATAAACTTAGACACTTCTGTATCAAAATAAATAAAAATGAAAGACATTTAGCAATATTAAAATGACCTTGAGTTACATTAATTGAATATTTAATTCACAATAACAATAATCCAATTGAATGCTAAATGGGAAAGACCACCCCAAAAGATCACTTTGCAAACCATACTTCAAGAGATTTGAAATAAACTGGAACAATTCATGCTAGAGTATAAAATCAGGTTACAAAATTTATAGCATTAAAATCATGGTTGTATGCAGTCCCATACATAGATATGAATCAGTGGTGGTTTTCTTAGTTCACCTATCATCCAGTATATGTAAGAGTTGCTGAGTAACGAACTTTGCAATATGCAATTATTTTATCGCAGGACAAAATTTGCAAGTATAGCATTAGAAATCAAAAGGACAAGAAAAGTGTAAAAGTTCATTCTAGTGGGGAAAGTCCATGTTTTCTCCCTCATAACTTAATGAAAAAGAGACAAAATAGTCATGAAGTAAGCAAACTTTAATGTCAGTTTGCTGTGTTGAAATTCAGGAATCAACACTTATCAGAAATGTCACCTTGGACTATTATTTAATGTATGATGTATTCCAGTTTTCTTACTGGCAGAAATTTAAAAAAATTATACAACTTATCCTATAAGATGGTTATAAAGGTTAATAAATGTGTTAATATATGCAAAATACTTAAACATTGTTTTGGCTGTAATTAATAACCAATTTTCTAATCAATAGAAAGCAAACAGAGCTGAGTGCCTAAACCCAGATATTTAGTTTTCCTTTCTGATTACTTTGCCTCTGAAATATTTATTTCCATCTTGATTTACTACAAACAGGGCAATAGATGCACTTCTCAACACTGCTTAAATTAAAGAAATTATCATAATGAATACTTAAAAATATACTTTTTGGGATTGTTGAATGCTATGCTCAATCAGTCTTCTCTCTTGGTAGCTGAAGCCACCCTTTAAATGTAGATATTGATTTATTTTAAGAAAATCCTTAGGAAGTTCCTTCCACCTCTACCTACTATGAACTACCTTGCAATCATACATTCTTTTTTCTGAGAATAACAAAAAAAAAATATGAAGAAGAAGCAAATACCGATGTCTTTGGAAGCAGTAGCCAGCTATCAAGGCAGTTAGTGATTGAGAAATCAAGGTTCCAGATAAAAGGTGACCCAAGATTTTTTAGATTTCTTAAAGCCTAAGCAGTGCAGACTGAGAAGCACCTAAGATGAAACCAAATGCAGTATTACCTGCACTCTCGCAGAGCTGGATAGATAGAAAATGGAATTTAGAATACACAAAAGTAAGGGTCTTGGGAATAGGAATATATCTCAGAAATACTGGTGGATCTGTTAAGGAAGACCCTTAAGGATAAGAGTAAGTGAAAATAGTTCAGACTTTACGGAGGTTGATACCTTGTTTTCACTCAGCTAAATTAAGGACTGGGCTAAAATGGCATGCTCCTACTCTAGGTACCTGCCAGAACTTAAACAAAAATTTATTCTTTTTTTTTGTAATAATTGTCCATGTATTTACCTTTACTTAGATCTTTATTTCCTCATATGGCTTCTAGTTACTGTTTGTGTCCTTTCATTTCAACGTACGGGACTCACATGAGCATTTCTTGCAGGGCAGGTCTAATGGTAACAGCTCTGTAAGCTGCTGTAGCTGTCCCTATACCAAGGATCAGCCTCAGATGTAAACTTAAGGTCTTCTCAGCTCTTTTCTAAACCTGCACCTTACCATAGGCATATTCCATGATTTCATTTTCTAATTTCTTCTATATGTGCAATCACTTTTGAATGTTCTAGTCTTTAATATCTGGATCCCAAGAGGGGGAAAAATAGAAAAACAAAGGAGGGGCTGGGGGAGTGGCTAGCCCTTTAAATCTCCTGGAAATCCTTCAGCTGGAGAGGAGCTTGCCACAATGTGGGGAGGAACGAAAACAAAGGCCATCTGCGGAATCTTTGTCTGCACCACTGTGATCAGAAGCAGCACTCAATAATCCAACGCAGATCCCAGATATTTGGAGAACATGGTCCTTTTTGCTCACCCTGGCTTCCCCAAGCTGCATGCAAGCTGCTCCTGCAACACGTGCATGGCAACAGAGCTGGGTGTGCCAGGTGGTAGCTGCTAAGTGGGTAGCTGCTTTCAGTTAAGAGCTGAAATTGACCACACTTCAACACAATTTATTGCCCAGCCATCCCCCTGGAAGTTGCAAGCCATCAGTAGGTATCAGAGTCCAAAACAGTTACATCAGACAGATTCTGCAAGTACAATTTTTGTCTAGGTGGGGAACCAGCTTCCTGATGATTCCTGCTCTGCCATCTTCCCAAGCCTCTCTCACATTAGTTTTAAGTGATATTAAGAAAATATTTAGAAAGAAATGTCACTGGAACAACTAGCCTAACATCCCCAAAACCTGAACCTCCCTTGTTATAAATTATCCAGGAAAGCTGAGAGACCTATGGGTGAAACAGGAGGATTTTATTAAGGTGGCCACCAACTCAGAGGATTAGCATTCCAAGTCTGAGCCCCGGAGAAAGAAAATGGGGTACTTTTATACATCCAGGATGACGTAGCAGTTAACAGGTTTACAGAAGTCAGAACAAATAACAGTTAATTAATTTGCAGCATGTCTTCTGATGTACATTACATTTGAAAAATAGCATTTTGAGAGACGCATTGTGCATTGTTTGGGTATTATCTTGCCCTGTGACCTTGTAGCTGGTCAGCAAGAGAAACAAGAGTCTGGGAACTTTGCTGAGAATGTGGAAAGAATAGATGAGGTAGGTTTTACAGGGAGTTAAAACCTACCGCAGAGCTGGAAGTTAGGTTTTATATTAAACAGCACACAACACAGCAAAATTTACTTTACTATATAGCAACTACAAATTATAAGGTTTTGTTTTTACTATTATTGCTATTATATAATTCTCTTCTTTATCATACTTCACTGCTATGTATATAAAATACAATCTATATTTTTACCTCTTTTTGATAGAAGTTACCAGGACTGAATATAGAGGCTTAGGATAATGTTGACCACTAGAAACCTGATTGACCTCTCAAACTCATATTAAGCAGCATTCAGAAGAATTGGTGCTCAGCAGCAAACACATTAGAATCAGACAGACAAATCAAGGCAAGTGAGGAAAACTGAATAGAGATACCATGTTTAGAATTAATACGGAGTAATTCTGTAATATATCCTGTCCTGATACATTTAATGAATTTCTCCTTTCTATGACAGATAATTCTACTTTTTTAAGTAAAAAAGAAAAAAGTAAGCATCATAACCTTAGAGAATAAAGTAATTTTTTCCTGTCTGATCTATTTTATCTGCCTCACTTCTCCCTCAGACCTTTACAGTATTTTCTTCTGTATCTATTCTCTCTGCTGCAGCATGAAGACAGCAATCTCTGGGGACCTGAATGCCACAGTGTGAACTTGATGCAGTTGCAAGATAAAAGAATTGTCTTATCAGGGCCACTATTCCAGGGACATTTGTGTCAACTTAAATGAAAAATGTTTGAAGAAATTTATTTGAAAAGAAATTTTGGTAAACATGAGAAGTATATTACAGAAATGTAATGTACACTTTCACTTTAAATGCAAAAGATATAACGTGTTTTGCAACTTCTTTGCCTACCACTAACTTTAAGATGTAAAAAAAAGAGTCATAAACAAAAACATCATAAAAACAAAGAATAGGTATAAACTATTAAAAGGGTGAGGATACTATATAGCTGCATACACATATACACACAAATGAAGACGACTACAGCCTAGACTGGAGTAGAACAAAAGTTGGTTATTATCAGCAAAAACTTACAGAAATATAAATAGATGAATCTACAGAGATAGATATATGTATTGTCTTAAATTGTAAAGAATATGTTTCTTCTATAAAATATCCTTCCATTTTTTATATATTTATTTTCCCAAAATTAAAATTACTTTCTGACTTAAGAAAAGTAAATTTTTAAAGAATTTTCAAGAAAATTTAAGATTTCTGGTTTTCAAACAAGAAACCTTAGAGAAAAAAGAAATAAACCAGAGAACAGAAACAACAAAATTGTCAATATTTTTAAATTAGTGAAGTTAGAGTAAAATAAGAAGAAATTTGCACACATAAAATCTGACTACTTAACAAAGCCCACTTAAACAAGGAGAGAGTGTGTAAATATATATGACTAATAAATCTAGAAAATAGTCACTAAATCTACGAAGGGGAATTGGAAGAATTTTGAACAATCTAGTACAAAGACAAGTAAAAGGCAAATATAAAATAAAAGTTAAATAAATAAGGACCATTTCAAAAGTTCAAACTCATTTACTACTAAATTTAACTAGAGAATATGAATGGGGAAATATTGAAAAACAATAGCAGAAAATACTCATTACACATAGTTATATCCTCAGCTAGAAAGCATCTATTTGCCAAGTAATTTGAACTGAAAGAGGCCAAATTGCATGCACTTATGTGTGGGGGAGGGTGAGTGAAATTTAAAGTATCAAGAGACGGGATGAAAAACTAAAATGCTTCTAGGAAGAAAGGCATACTTACAAAAGTAAAAAAGTAATCTGATTGCCATAAAGTTTTCCATATGTTAACATGATAGAAGAAATGAAGCAATGCCTTTAATTTTGTTAAAGGAAATAGTTTAAGTTATAATTTTATACTCTATTCATATTACCTACCAGGATATATGAGTAACATATTTATGGAAAACAACAACTTATCATTTTTACCACCTGCCTATGCTCTAAGGATTAAGTGATTAGAGAATATACTGAAATAATAGATAAAATAACATCTCAAAAAAATGACAGGGAAACTAGACAAGTGTTCAGTGAAAGTTATTCAGGGATAGCATCTATTCAATAAGGTTCAGAATCCACAGGTCCAAATTAGATGAGGGGTTCAATTGTGTCTGATGTCTAAGAAGAAATTAATGCCATTTCCTAAATAATGTGATTAAGAAGTTGACTGATTTTTATAAAAATGTATCTAAAAGGACATTGCCGATATAAGGTAGTAAATAAAATTAGTATTATGCTTCAAATATCGTACGTTGGTAAACTACAGTCTATTTTTATCATTTACTAGCCTATTGCCTTTTTTGGTAGTTAAATATTCCTGAGTAGTACAATTTGTATGTTTATAAGACTTATTTTCCCCTCATTTTTGATCCAAATCTTCCAATTTGTTTGGTATGGCATTCACGTTTATAATACTATAAATGTTTGTCATTAAGTATTGTTTTTTAAATTTATGGGTAAATTTAAATCTTTACTCATAAAAGGTTGCCATCATTACAGTTGAATAATATAATTTGAAAGTATGAAGATTATAGAAACTTAAAGAAAATATTTAGAAAGAAATGTAGTGCAGAAGATGAAGCAGCATCCTTGAAGGAGAGAAACATTCTTTATGGCTAAAAAGAGATAGGTATTTTAGAGCATTATAAGGAGCCCTAAGGTTAACTGCTGGAATACTTGAAAAATAAATTCAATCAATACCCTGAAAGTTGAGATATACCCTGAAAGCAGTAGTAATATAAGCCTATTATGTAGAACTATGAATGTGACTAATAGAATACATAAATATAAAGCAGCTAGATATTTTTACTTCTTAGGTATCACAGTTTAAAAATTCATTGAACTGTAATTTGTGGCTATCACTAGGGAGTAGAAGCTATATGTTATGTGAAAGGTAACATTCTGTTTAAACGTAGTAAGGATGTGTTATTTTGAAATAGACTTGAAGCTCTTTGGTGGCAGCAAAAGACAGAATATTTTTAGTATTCTACTATTCTGGTTTCTTCGCTCAGTCTAAGCACATGAGTCGATTATATTTCCTGGTGTTGAATTAAGCCCAGACTTTTGATAAATCCTGTATCAATCACAAATGCGGAAATGAACAAACAGAACACAAACGAAGTGAGAGATGCGAAATTCGTAGCTGTGTAAAGTGCTAAATTACCGCAAGGACTATAGTTGCCTTGAAGATGTCCTTATGTACTTAAAACAGACCTTGTACAAGGAAAAAACAAACTTTTATTATATTAAGTAGTTGAGATTTTGTGACATTTATTATGTCACCATTGTAGTAATATTATGTGCAACCGTAGAAGAAAGCTGTCATAATTGTTGTAAATTTAAACCAAATAATTGCAAAAGGCCAGAGAACATTGGGCAACACTCTTATTCCTTATTTTTCTGCATAATTATGAGATGATTACAAGAATAGGAAAGATTATATGAATTCATGAAAACTTGGTTTGTATATAAATTTTGTAATGTCATCCTCTGTGAAAAATACAAACAGGAACCACTTCCAATAATTTTTCATTCTCAAAGTTCGGATGCTTTCCACTTAAATATCTGTAATTACCCACTTCACTCAAGCTTTTCTGAAACTTCAGTCCATTTCCTCTACATTTTATCAAGCTGTCAAAATTAGTCATGTATCTGCATTTCCAAGTATTCTGGTGTTCAAATTACGTTCTTCTGTTGATTAGTAACCTAATACAATATACTCTTTTTACCAGTACAACTTATCATAGAAAATATTCCTTTATATCCAAACCAACTACCTGTAAGGTACATTTTTATTTAGGTTACTTAACAAATATTTTATTTTCCAGCTTAAGATCTTTCTTTTGCCGGGTGTGGTGGCTCACACTTGTTATCCTAAGAATTTGGGTGACTGAAGGGGGTAGATCACCTGAGCTCAGGGGTTTAAGACCAGCCTGGCCAATATGGTGAAACCCCATCTCAACTAAAAATACAAGAATTAGCTAGGCATCGTGGCACACACCTGTAGTTCCAACTACTTGGGAGGCTGAGGCAGGAGAATTGCTTGAACCTAGGAGGCAGAGGTGGCAGGGAGCCAAGATCACACCACTGCACTCCAGCCTAGGCAAAACACACACACACACACACACACACACACACACACACACACACACACAGATCTTTCTTTTAACATAAAACTAAAAATCAGTCACAAACATGTTTTTTATTTATAATTATTTAAATGGAATAATGGAAATATGTCTATAATCATATCAATAACCATTTTTATAGCCAAAGAATTATAGCCAAACAATTTCAAGAAATGTCTACATTTACAGTTATATGTCATCAAAATTATTTATTAAATGCAATTTAGAGTTATTAAGTTAAATTATCTTTTCAAATTTGAATGACACTAATACTTAGAAATACATAAAAGACATCTGAACAACTGTAGGGAAAATAATGAAAAGAGGAAAATATACACAACTCAAATAAATAAAGGCAAGAATGAAGAAACAATGAATATAGAAAAGCAGAGCAAAGAGACAGCACAAAATAAGATGACAGACATAATCTAGGTGTAGAAAAAAATCATACTACAAGTGAACATCTTAACTCCCAGTTCAAAGTCATTCAGTCTCAAATTTCAATAAAACCAAATATTTAATTATAAGCCATTTAGAAGAGACCTAAATATAACGCCACTGTTTGTTGAAAGTAAAATGAAAGATAGGCCTATTCCAAGCAGGTAAGTGACCAAAGAAGGCTAGGTAATATCTTATTGGACAATAATATGCATAAGGCAGACAAATTAAGTAAAATCACCCATAATAATGCAAGATTCAATATATAAAGAAGACAAAACAAGTATTGTAAGAGTGTTAAAGTTAATTTAAAAATAATAACCCTAAAACCTTTGGAAATAATTAGGCATTAACAAATAATTCTGAACATGCTCATAATGTAAGTAAAGCTATTGTACTCCATTTATATATCTAAAGAAATACTTTGTGGTGGTGTTTGTAGTAACAAATTCATTTGCAAAAGCAAAAAATTCTGCCCATGAAAATGTAAGTAGATGAATACAGTATTATTTCTGTATGACCATGAAAAACATAAAGCTACATTTATTAAAATGAATGTGTATTAAAATTTTGAATGAAAATATTTTGGAAGAAATACACACACACATACATATATCAAGATACATTTATACAAATATTTAAAAGAATTGAACTAAAGAGTAGTTGTATCTAGATATTACATATCTATTGTATAAAGGGAGAAAGATATGAGAGGGCATCTCACAATAACTTCTAATTGCTTTCATTCTGTGTGATTTTCTTAAGCTTGCTTATAGTTAATAATCCATGCATATTTGTTTATTATGTCTCTGCAACCTGGACATGTTTAGTATATTTCTACATGCCATATTTTATAATTAAAAATAATAATTTAAAACATTCAAATTCACTTTCTGACATTACTGAAGGAAAGTTTAAGTGTTAATTTACAGGTATGCACATATAATTGAAATGATGTAGCCATGAGTTAATTTTCCCCCAACATTTTGTTCTATTGAAATATTTAATCAGTTAAGATATATTTTATGGCAAAAAAATTAACTATAGAAATTCATCTTTACAGACAATGAATTTATTTCTTGGTAATATATATTCTCTTTGATATATCACAAAAAATAACATTGTAGTAAGGGATCGATTTATGTAATAGTTTTTGACTTATAAGAAAAAATAAAGCAAGACTTAATATTGAGCCAGTAATGTATTTAATTGCAGTAGAAACTTGGTAGGTATACATCAGCTTCCAACAGTTCAATAGTATTGAGCATAATTGTCAGCAAACAAGTCTTTTCAAAATCTGTTTCCTTTGGCATTACATTTTGAGATTCATTCTTAGATTGTCCTGACAAAATAGAGAACTGTGTACAATGATAATATTCAAGGCAAAACAATCATATTGAGTACTGTAAATACATGAATATGCATACTTTTAATTTTTAGTTCTATATTCAATAATAGATTCTAACTCAAGATTATAACAGAACAATTAAAATTTATGTGTTTATCTTTGTTTCAGAAAAAAAGTTTTTATTCAAAGAAGATAAGCTATAATGCAAAATATTTACAGTTGTTGATTTTTTTCTCTCTATAAAATGATTTTACTTTTAATTGTGTATAGGTTTACAAGCATAAACTATTTATAGTTATGTATATTTCTTTATGTCACATTGTATAAACAATTATTACAAATCAACTCAATGAATATTAGGGTTTTTTATTTTAAATTAATTGAAAATTATTTGGTGTATGGCTAATATTGGCTGTTTATTGTTTTAAGAGCTAGAAATACCTCATTTTTTAAAAAAAGAAATAACCCTCATCTTCTAGAAGTTTTTCCTTCTAAAAGATTAACTTCCCAGGGTAGTGCCTTATGAAAAAAGAGCTGTCATAAGTGTATAAAATTGTTCTTGTATTTCTTTATCTTTTGACTTTTATTTTAGATTTGGAGCACACATGCATGTTTGTTATATAGGTAAACTGGCAAGTCATGAGGGTTTTGTGTACAGATTATTTTATCACCCAGGTAATAAGCATAATACTCAATGGGTATTTTGGGTGATATTTTTTCCTCCTCTCACCCTCCACCCTCAAGTAGGCTGGGTGTCTGTTATTACCCTCTTTGTGTCCACATATACTTGATGTTTGGCTCCCCACTTATAAGTAAGAACATACCATATTTGGTTTTCTGTTATTGCATTAGTTTTCTTCATCTCTATTATGTTGCTGTTCTTTATTATGGCATAGTAATATTCTATAGTGTATATGAACTAATTTTTTTTTTTTATTCAGTCTACCAATATTGGACATTTAGGTTGGTTCTGGGTCTTTGCTATTGTGAATAGTGCTTCAGTGAACATACACATGCACGTGTCCTTATGGCATAATAGAAAGATTGATATTCCTTTGGGTCGACTAGTAACTCCAGTTTGAGTTCTGAGGAAACCACAGTGCTTTTCACAATGGCTGAATGAATTTACACTCTTACCAGCAGTGTATAAACATTCTATTTATGTGCCACCCTGCTGGCATTTGTTTTTTGGCTTTTTAATAATAGCCATTATGACTGATGTGAGATGATATTTCACTGTGGTTTTGATTTGCATTACTCTAATGATTAGTGATGTCGATCATTTTTTCATATGCTTGTTGACCACATGTATGTCTTTTGAAAAGTGTCTTTTTATGTCTTTTTGCCCACTTTTTAATGGGCTTTTTTTCACTTGTAAATTGGTTTAAGTTTGATATAGATTCTGGATATTAGACTTTTGTCAGATGCATAGTTTGTAAATACATTATCCCATTTTGTAGGATGTCTGCTCACCCTGTTGATAGTTTCTTTTACTGTGCAAAAGCCATTTAGTTTAATTGGTCCTATTTGCCAATTTTGTTTTTGTTGCAATGATTTTTGGAGTTGTTATCATGAAATCTCTGGTCCTATATCAATAATTGTATTTCTTAGATTATCTTAAGGGGATTTTTATAGTTTTAGATTTTACATGAAAGTCTTTAGTCCAACTTGAGTTGAATTTTGTATACAATTACAAAATTGTACATAATTTTTGTTGAACATTAAACAACCTCTTCCTAAGAGACTTTTTGATAAATTAAGAAATTAATGCAGAAATCAAGATATTATTAGAAATGAATGAGAACAAAGATACAGCATACCAACATCTCTGAAACATAGCTAAAGCAGGATTAACGGGGAAGTTAAGAACTAAAATGTCCACAGTAAAAAGTTAGAAATAAATATTAAATTAACAACCTAACATCACAACTAGAGGAACTAGAGAAATAAGAGGAAACCAACTCAAAAACCAGCAGAAGATAAATAATAACCAAAATCTGAGCTGAACTGAAGGAAATGAGATGCAAAAATAAAACTGACCATACAAAGAATGAATCCATGTGTTGTTCCATTAAAGAAATAATAAAATTGATAAACAACTAATTAGACTAATGAAGAAAAAAGGAAGGAGATAATATCTAAATAAACACATTTAGAAATTACAAAGTTTACATTACCGCTGACCCCACGGGAATACAAATAACAATCAGATTATTTTAAACAACTCTATGCAAACAAACTAGAAAATCTAGAAGAAATGGGTAAATTTATGAACACATACAACCTCCCAAGACTAAACCAGGAAGAAACTGAATTGCTGAACAGATCAACAACAAGTTCCACAATTGAATCAATAATAAAAAGTTTACCAACCATAGAAAGCCCAAGACCAGACAGATTCACAGTCGAATTCTACCAGAAGTATAAAGTAGAGTCCATACCATTTCTACTGAATCTACTCCAAAAAATTGAGGAGGAATGAATTTTCTGAATTCATTTTGTGAGGCCAGCATCATCATGATATCAAAACCTTGCAGAGACAAAACAAAAAAAGAAAACCTCAAGCTAATATCCTTGAACATAGATACAAAAATTCTCAAGGCAATACTAGCAAACCGAATCCAACAACACATGAAATAGCTAATCCACCATGAGCAAGTAAGCTTTGTTTCTGTAATTCAAAGTTGGTTCCTTTATTTCTTGATAATATCAAGAACTTTCTATGATGCCAATAACTGGACAATGGCCACCCTTTATATGCCTATGAGGACCAGAGTCTCAGGAATAGTTAATGGAAAAAGAAGTATTTCATTTACCAAGTAGAATATAAATCTCTAATACAGTAAACAGTTGGAAAATGTTTAAAAAGCTAGTTTTACATAATATATCTATATCAATGCTCCTTGACTTACAATGGGATTATCTGCTGAAAAATCCATCATGAATTGAAAATATCTAAGTCAAAAATGCATTTAATACACCTAACCTACCAAGTATTTTAGCTTAGTCTAAACTACCGTAACCATGCTCAGAAAACTTACATTAGCCCTACAGTTGGGTAAAATCATCTAATGCAAAGCCTATTTTATAATAAAGTTGTTGAATATTTCATGGAATTTATTGAATACTATGCCAAACGTCAAAAATAGTTGTATGGGTGTTCACCAGTAATATACCCAGCTAAAAGTGTACTGAGCCTGAGGAAGATTTGAAACACTGAACTAAAGTTAAATGTTGAATGCTGAGAATATTACAGTGACAGGGTCACTGATACAGTTTGGCTGTGCCCCCACCTAAATCTCACCTTGAATTGTAATAATCCCTACATGTCAAGGATGGGGCCAGTTGGAGATAATTGAATCATGGGGGAGTTTCCCCCATACTGTTCTCATGGTGGTGAATGAATTTTTTGAAATCTTTTGGTTTTATAAATGGAAGTTCCCCTGCACAAACTCTCTTGGCTGCCACCATATAAGACATGACTTTGCACCTCCTTGCCTTCCACCATGATTGTGAGGTATTCCCAGCCATATGGAACTATGAGTTGATTAAACTTCCTTCCTTTATACATTTCCCAGTCTTGAGTATGTCTTTATTAGCAGCATCAGAAGAGACATATACAGTCATCAACATCTGTCTCTTTTAATGAAGCTCAAGAATAGTTGTTAGAAGATACTGGGGCATGGGCTGGGCATGGTGGCTTATGCCTGTAATTCTATCACTTTGGGAGGCCAAGGAGAGTGGATCACTTGAGTCAGGAGTTTGAGACCAGCCTAGCCAACATGGTAAAAACCCGTCTCTACTAAAAATACAAAAAAAAAAAAAAAAAAAAACAACAAAAGAAAGCCATGGGTGGTGGCGCATACCGGTAATCTCAGCTACTCAAGAGGCTGAGGCATAAAGAATCACTTGAACATGGGAGGCAGAGGTTGCAGTGAGCCAAGATCATGCCAGAATAAGACTTTGTCTCAAAAAAAAATACATAAAGAAGAAGAAGGTACTGGGGCATGGATATTTGCTGGTTTAACAGATCTAGGAAAATATAAAGTATCCATTGTTTACCATCATAATTCTGAAAAAGACTGGAATCTGTGGCTTGCTGCTTCTGCCCAGCATCAGGAGATAATATAATACTGTGTATTGCAGTCCAGGAAAAGATCAGAATTTAATATTTAAAGTATAATTTCTATTGAATGTGTATTGCTTTTC
Source organism: Ateles fusciceps (assembly GCA_036589455.1). NCBI lineage: Eukaryota > Metazoa > Chordata > Mammalia > Primates > Atelidae > Ateles > Ateles fusciceps. The sequence continues at coordinate 346,473 of JAZHEH010000174.1, read as the reverse complement.
CAACATTTTAGTAGAAAAACTGAGTCAAAAAATTGTGAAGTCAAGAACCATCTGTATTTAAATTTAATATACTGTTCAACACTTTACTCCTCCTGGTGATGTTTTACTATGAAATATTTTGAATCAAACTTCAAAGTTTATGTGTTCTTAACCTGATATCAAGTATATTTTAGGCATTGAATGTATTAAAATATCTTTTTAGAGATACATAATTTAGACATTTAAGTGATAGGAATAATTTTCTTTTCTTATAATATGAAATATAAAATACGTGGGCACACATTTTTTAAATTACTTAATGTGGTCTTGGTTATATTTTGGTAATCCTTCAAAATAATTGTGACTATAAATGCATTGGAAAGATATAAAATAAATAATGTCATTATTTAAAAATTTAGTAGCCAAGATGGCCAAATAGGAACAGCTCCAGACTGCAGTTCCCAGTAAGACCAATGCAGCAGGCAAGTGATTTCTACATTTCCAACTGAGGTACCTAGTTCATCTCATTGGGACTGGATAGGCAGTGAGTCTAACCCACAGAGGGAGAACAGAAGAAAGGTGGGTCATCACTTCACCCAGGAAGTGTAAGGAGCCAGGGACCTCCCTTCATGAGCCAAGAGCCAAGGAAAGTCACGAGGAAATGTGCTACCTGCCCAGGTTACTATCCTTTTTTCACAGTTTTTGCAATCTGCAGATCAGGAGAATCCCATGTGTGACTATACCACCAAGGCCCTGGGTTTCAAGCACCAAACTGGGCTGCTTTTCAGGTAGACACCCAGCTAGCTGTAGGAGTGTTTTTCATACCACAGTGGCATTTGGAACCTCAGCGAGACAGAACCGTTCACTCCCCTGGAAAGGGGGCTGAAGCCGTAGAGCCAAGTTGTCTCGCTCAGTGGGTCCCACTCCCATAGAGGCCAGAAAGCTAAGAATCACTGGCTTGGAATTCTACTGCCAGCACAGCAGTCTGAAATTGACCTGGGGTGATCAAGCTTGGTGGAGTGAAGGAGTATCTGCCATTACTGAGGCTTTAGTAGGTGATTTTCTCCTGACACTGCTAAGGAGGCTAGGAGGTATGAATTGAGGGTGGCAAAGTGGCTGTGGCCAGACTGCTTCTCTAGATTTCTCCTCACTGGGCAGGGCATCTCTGAAGGAAAGGTAACAGCCCCAGTTAGGAACTTACAGACAAAACCTCCATCTCCCTGGGACAGAGCACCTGGCGGAAGGACACAACAATGATAATTACCCACAAATTGTGTTGGCTTTAGATCTTTTACATTATACCACTACTGAATAAATACAAGTGACTCCGGCTTATCAGGACCGCTTACTCTCCAGCGTCCCTAGCTGCTCTCATGCAAAATACCTGTGTCTGAGTACTCCTTGTGTCCGTCATTCAGCCACAGTCTGTGGGACAGACTTGGCAGCTGGTGTTCCATGTGAGGAATGCTGCAACAGATCATTATAGAATCCTCAAAAACAAAGGTAAAGAGACTGCGCAGTCAGTAAGCCATTGGTGCCTGTAAGGAATATCGCCGAGTTTAAAATGAGGAAACTGAAATCAGCCGAGGAAAATTAAATGCCAATTTATTGAGCTCCCGGGCGAGGTTCTGTGGTCCGGGAAGAGGGACCAGAGAAGTCGCGCTCAACTTCCCAGGGCAAGGAGTTTTATAGGGTCAGGGGCCATTGGGTGGACATTAGGAGACAAAGCATAGGGTAATTGATTGGGTATTGGGAAATCGAGCTTGGATGGGGCGAGCTGCTACTGGTAGGTAGGCGGGATCTCGGTGCGCGGGCATTAGAGGTAATTGATTGGATATTGGGAAACAAAGCATGGGGCAATCGATTGGATATTGGGAAGCAGGGTTTTTCAAATTTCGGCGGGGTTTTTGGCGGGATAGGTGCCGAGTGCAGATTTGGGTGGGGGGGTGCAGGAGTGGGCGATAGGGAAGCTACGTGACGGAGCTCAGGTAAGCGCGGAATGGTGACGTAGTTTCCAGGCTTAGGGAGGGGTGGGCGTGTCCGAGCTCCCGGCGAGGCAACCGGCCTTACAGTGCCCACTCAAGATTTCCAAGTTCAGGGGAATTTTCAAGCTAGGGTTTCATCATGCGACAGCAGTTATCTGCTCAACAGAAACAGTATATAAAAGTATTGAAACAGCTGCTTAAAGCTAGTGGAGCCTCAGTTACTCAGGCTTAATTAAGGGATCTAATGCAAACTGTTGTTTCCCATAACCCATGGTTCCAGAAAGAAGGGATGCTAGACTGAGAACTCCAGGAATAAGTGGGGAGAAATCTTAAACACAATCATGCACAAGGGCAAGTCATCCCAGTAACATCTTTAATGTATGAGGCATAGTTAGGACTGCCTTGGCACCACTCTACACAGAAGAACCTGAAAAGGGGAGGGAGAAGGAACTACCACCTACCTTACTGCCTCCTCCTCTTCCCTCAGCCTGGCCATTACCAGGTAAAGGTGCCACAGAGAAAACACAGATTATCCCTGAGCCCCCTTCCCTTGGAAAAAAGACAAGGGATACACTGCATCTATGGGACCCTATCTTAGTCAAGCAGCATTAGAAGGTGAGCTCTTGGCCTGCCCAGTGATGCAAGATCAGCAAGGCAATCGAGTGTATGATCCCATTACTTTCGACACTTTTAAAGAGATAAGAAAAAAAGCATTGGAATAAACAAAGCCACTAGCCCATTTACAAAAGTATTAATTGAGACCATAGCAGACAACTTCCATAGGACCCCATGGGACTGTTCAGTGCTAGCTAAAACAACTTTAGATACCAGTCAATACCTCCTCTGGAAGGCAGAATTAGATAAATTATGTGTACATAAGACCTTTTTCTAATAATTGCCACTGTTATTCTTCCCCTACTTTTGAAGTGCCTCTCTCAAAATTCTATTTGGGTAGAAAGCTAGCCTTTAAAGGGTTATAAATTATAACAAGCCCATGAATTAATTGAGGAGCAATTAAAAGCCAGACAGATAGAACCATCAAACAGCCCTTGGAATTTGCCCATTTTTGTCACTTCCAAAATGTTTGGCAAATGGAAGCTTTTGCATAACTTATGGGCTATCAGTGCTAATTTGCAAGCTATGGGGCCCCTTCAACATGGGCTCCCTTCCCCCACTGCGATTCCTCCAGATTGGCCTATAGTCATTATTGACTTAAAAGACTGTTTTTATACTATTCCCTTTGCGAAACGGGACAGAGAAAATTTTGCATTTACAATAACAGCTATCAATAATGAAAGGCCAGCTCAGTGATTTCACTGGAAAGTACTTCCTCAAGGAATGCTGAACAGTCCTACCATGTGTCAGTATCCTATAAATCAGGCTTTCCTCCCTAGTATAAAAGAATTTCCTAATTGCAAGATATTCATTTATGGATGATATATTACTGGCAGCCCCAACAAAGCCAATACTTTTAAAATTAATATGACTCTGTCAAAAGGAATACACAGTTAAGAGGGTTAATCATAGTACCTGAAAAAGTACAGATGCCCTTTCCTTAGAAATATCTTGGATACATACTAACTGCCTGGTCAGTAAGACCCCAGAAGGCTAAATTAAATTCTAGCAACTTACACACTTTAAATGATTATCAAAAATTACCAGGCAATAGTAACTGGCTTTGCCCTACCTTGGGCATAGCTACTGATAAATTACAGAACCTGTTTTCTATCCTAAAGGCCAATACAGACCTAGACTCTCCCAGATATTTGCCCTCTGCAGCAAAAAGGGAAATTGAGGAAATAGAGCAAACTATTTCTCAAAGCCAACTAGATCACATAGACCCACAATATCCAGTCCAGTTGTTTGGTTTTCCTACTAAACATTCCCCAACAGCATTGATAAGACCGATGGCCCCAGGGCTGTGCTTCCTAGAATGGGGTTTTGCTCACATACTGTAACTAAAACACTATCTTCCTGTATTCAGCTGGTTAGTGAAGTCATCTATACAGGCCACAGACGATGCAATCTATTGCTAGGTTATGGTGGTGATGTCATAAAAATTCCCTTGAGCAAAAAAGCAATTTGAAGGAGTCTTGCCCGTATCTCTAGACCTGCAGATAGCACTCTCTGATTATGTAGGCCATATAGAACATGCCCTACCTACTGACAAATTACTTCAGTTCTCATCTTGTACTCCTATAGTTATGCCTACAAAGGTAGTTCACTGCCCCATACCTAAGGCTTTAAAGCCTTTTACTAATGGCTCTGGTAAAAATAGAAAAGTGGTTATCTGGTGGGAACTGCATAACTCCCACAGTTAATCTGGATTTACTAGTAAATGTACTTAATCTGGATTTTCTGGTAAAAATGTAAAAGTGGTTATCTGGTGGGGAACTGCATAACTCCCACACTTAATCTGGATTTACACCCTTAAAAATATGCTCAAAGCGAGCTGAGGTTGGAGCCCTAATATTGACACTAGAACACATTAGACTGAGGTGACAAGTAACACTACATTTTACTCGTTGATTGGAAAAGAATATTACTAATTATACTCATGTTTATCTCATGTTATTTACTAATTCCAGGATGCAAAGCCAGAAAACGAGCTGTAACCACTACACCTGAAAACCTGTTGCTGCACACATGTATACTCTTCAATCAACAAAACCTGATGCAAAAAAAACAAAGGGGGCGATGTAATAGATCGGTCAAGGTGGTGGGAGAAGCTATAGAAAAAAGAAGCAGGCCTTTTGAAAGGTCAGAAAAGGCTCCACAAAGCTTCAGGCAAAAAAAAAAAAAGCTGAAGGTACCTAATTCTTTTACCCTGAGGCTAAGGATGAGGAGTAGGAAACTGTAAGAGTGTAAAGAAATGTATCTAGATAAGTTTATTTACTTATGTCATCCAGAGATCAACCTATGATTATCTGTGCAAGACTGCTCCCTCCAAGGGGATCTACAATGTTAATTACCCATGAATTGTGTTGGCTCCAGGCCTTTGACATTATGCCAGTACTGAATAAATACAAGCAGGGCCAGCTTATCAAGACTGCTCTTGCAAGCAGTCTCCTAACTGCTCTCATGCAAAATACCTGTGTTTGAGTACTCCTTTCATCTGTCACTTGGCCAGAGTCTGTGGAACAGACTCAGCAAGAATGGAACCAAGCTGGAAAACATACTTTAGGGTATTATTCAGGAGAACTTCCCCAACCTAGCAAGACAGGCCAACATTCAAATTAAAGAAATACAAAAACAGCACAAAGATATGCCTCAAGAAGAGCAACCTCAAGACACATAATCACCAGATTCTCTAAAGTTGAAAGAAAGGAAAAAGTACTAAGGGCAGCTGGAGAAAAAGGTCAGGTTACTTACATAGGGAAGCCCATTTGACTAACAATGGATCTCACTGCAGAAACCCTACAAGCCAGAAGAGAGTGGGGGCAAATATTCAACAATCCTAAAGAAAAGAATTTTCAACCCAAAATTTCATATCTAAACAAACTAGGCTTCATACGCAAAGGAGAAATAAAATCCTTTCCAGGCAAGCAAATGCTGAGAGGTTTTGTCACCACCAGGCCTGCCGTACCAGAGCTCCTGAAGGAAGGACTAAATATGAAAAGGAAAAACTGTTGCCAGCCACTGCAAAAATACACCAAAATATAAAGACCAATGACACTATGAAGAAATTACATCAACTAATGTGCAAAATAAACAGCTAGAATCATGACAGGATTAAATACACACATAACAATATTAACCTTAAATGTTAATGGGCTAAATGCCCCAATAAAAAAAGACACAGACTGACAAATTGAAAAAAGGGTCAAGACCCATCAGTGTGCTGTATTCAGGGAACTGATATCAGATGCAAAGGAAAACACAGGCTAAAAATAAAGGGCTGGAGAAGTATTTACCAAGCAAATGGAAAGCAAAAGAAAGTAGGGATTGCAATCCTAGTCTCTGATAAAACAGATTTTAAACCAAAAATGATCAAAAAGGCAAAAAAAAAGGGCATTACATAATGGTAAAGGGATTAATGCAACAAGAAGAGCTAACTATTCTAAATACATAAGCACCCAATACAGGAGCACCCAGATTCATAAAACAAGTTCTTAAGACCTACAAAGAGACCTAGTCTCCCAAAAATAATAGTGGGAGACTTTAACACCCCACTGTCAATTTTAGACAGATCAATGAGACAGAAAATTAATAAGCATATTTAAGACTTGAATTCAGCTCTGGATCAAGTGGACCCAATAGGCATCTACAGAACTCTTCACCCCAAATCAATAGAATATACATTCTTCCCAGTTCCACATAGCACGTATTCAAAAACTGATCACTTAATTGGAAGTAAAACACTCCTCAGCAAATGCAAAAGAATGGAAATCATAACAAACAGTCTCTCTCACAGTGCAATCAAATTAGAACTTAGGATTAAGAAACTCACTCAAAACTGCACAACTACATGGAAACTGAACAACCTGCTCCTGAATGACTACTGGGTAACTAACTAAATTAAGGCAAAAATAAATAAGTTCCTTGAAACCAATGAAAACAGAGACAATGTACCAGAATCTCTGAGACACAGCTAAAGCAGTGTTAAGAGGGAAATTTATAGCACTGAATACCCACAACAGAAAGCTAGAAAGATCTAAAATCAACACCATAATATCACAATTAAAAGAACAAGAGAAGCAAGAGCAAACAAGTTCAAAAATTAGCAGAAGACAAAAAATAACTAAGATCAGAGCAGAAGTGAAGGAGATAGAGAAACAAAACACCCTCCAAAAATCAATGAATCCAGGAACTGTTTTTTTTTAAAGATAAACAAAATAGATGAACCACTAGCAAGACTAAAGAAGAAAAGAGATAAGAATCAAATAGACACTATAAAATGATAAAGGGGATATCATCACTGATACCACAGAAATAAAAACTACCATCAGAGAATACTATAAATACCTCTATGCAAACAAACTAGAAAAACTAGAAGAAATTTATAAATTACTGGACACATAAGGAATTTATAAATGTATAAATTCCTGGACACACCCTCCTAAGACTAAACCTTGAAGAAGTCAAATCCCTGAATAGACCAATTACAAGTACTGAAATTGAGGTAGTAATTAATAGCCTACCAAGCAAAAAAAGCCCTGGACCAGAAAGATTCACAACCAAATTCTACCAGAGATACAAAGAGGAGCCGTTACCATTTCTTCCGGAACTATTCAAAACAATAGAAAAAAGGGACTTCTCCCTAACTCATTTTATGAGGCCAGCATCATCCTGATACCCAAACCTGGCAGAGAGACAACAAAAAAAGAAAATTTTAGGCCAATATCCCTGACAAACATTGATGCAAAAGTCCTCAATGAAAGACTGACAAACCAATCCAGCAGCACATCAAAAAGCTTATCCACCACGATCAAGTTGGCTTTATCCCTGGGATGCAAGGCTCATTCAACATATGCAAATCAGTAAATGTGATCCATCACATAAGCAGAAACAATGATAAAAACCACATGTTTATCTCAATAGATGCAGAAAATACATTTAATAAAATCCAACATCCCTTATGCTAACAACTCTCATAAACTAGGTATGAATAAAGTGTATCTCAAAATAATAAGAGCTTTTTATGACAAATCCATAGCTAATATCATACTAAATGGAAAAAATTGGAAGCATTCTCTTTGAAAACAAACACAAGATACATATGCCTTCTCTCACCACTCCTTTTTAACATAGTATTGGAACTTCTGGCCAGGGCAATCAGGAAAAAGAAAGAAATAATGGTTATTCGATTAGGAAGACAGGAAGTCAAAATGTCTCTTTGCAGATGACATGATTGTATGTTTAGAAGACCCCATTGTCTCAGCCCAAAATCTCCTTAAGCTGATAAGCAACTTCTGCAAAATCTCAGCATACAAAATTAATGTGCAGAAATCACAAGCATTTGTATACACCACTAATAGACAAGCAGAGAGACAAATCATGAGTGGACTCCCATTCACAACTGCTACAAAGAGAATAAAATACCTGGGAACACAACTTATAAGGCATGAGAAGTGCCTCTTCAAGGAGAACTACAAACCACTACTCAAGGAAATAAGAGAGGACACAAACAAATGGGAAAACATTCCATGCTCACGGATAGGAAGAATCAATATCATGAAAATGGCCACGCTGCTCAAAGTAATTTATGGATTCAATGCTATTCCCACCAAGCTACCAGTGATTTTCTTTGCAGAATTAGAAAAACTACTTTAAATTTCAAATGGAACTAAAAAAGAGTCATAGAGCCAAGACAATCCTAAGCAGAAAGGACAAAGCTGTGGGCATTATGCTATCTGACTTCAACAATACTACAAGACTCCAGTAACCAAAATGGCATGGTACTCGTACCAAAACAGATATATAAGGCATATAGACTAAAGGAACAGAACAGAGGCCTCAAAAATAACACTACACATCTATAACCATCTAATCTTTGACAAACCTGACAAAAGCAAGCAGTGGGGAAAGGATTACCTATTTAATAAATGATGCCGGGAAAACTGGCTAGCCATATGCAGAAAACTGAAACTGGACCCCCCTTACTTATACTTAATACGATTAATTCAAGATAGATTAGATGTAAATGCAAAACCTCAAACCATAAAAACCCTAGAAGAAAACCCACACAATATCATTCAGGACATAGACATGGGCAATGACTTCATCACTAAAATATCAAAAGCAATTGCAACAAAAGTCAAAATTGACAAATGGGATCCAAGCAACATTTTATTTTTGTTGTTATTCAACCATATATTTGCCAAAAATAAAAAGATTCTTCTTATGTTTCAATCTCTCAAATAATTGTTTTCTAAATTTTATATATAAAATTTAGTAACTAGTCTTGGAAGCAACTAGTCTTGGCTAGTTACTTCTGGAAATAGATAAAACCACATGTCACTTAATATAAACCTGAAAGGCATTTATTGGACATTATATATTGGAGAATCAGGAAAGAATTCTAAAATGATAATTTACTTTAAGCTGTCTGCCGTATTTCACATATTATATAAGTAATTATAACGGAGGAAATTGAATTGACTTCAATACTTCAAGCAGTCTACGTATTTGTCATGATCGTAACAAACTTGCTGTTCAATTGAATAGAGATGTGCCTCTGCCTCTCATGACTATTTATTATTTAATTTGAGACAGGGTCTCACTCTCTTGCCTATGCTAGAGTACAGTGGCATGATTATAAGTCACTGCAACCTTGAATTTCTGGGCTCAAGCCATCCTCTACCTCAGCCTTTAGAGTAGTTGGAACCAAAGCACACACCACAATGCCTGGCTAATTTCTGTTCCTTTTCTTTTTCTTTTTTGGTAGAGATGGGGTTTTTTGTATTTTGGCCAGGCTGATTTCAAACTCCTGGACTCAAGCCGTTCTCCTGCCTTGGCCTCTCAAAGTGCTGAAATTATAGGCATGAACCATCCCACTCAGTCCCCCTCATGGATTAGTAGAGCAAATCACTTGGCTTTATTCAGTAAACTTTCAATTCTTGAATCTGGGCCTCAACCAAATTTTAGGGGACCAGAAACCTACATCTTTTGAGTACCATTATTCTGTAATATGCATTCCAAAGCATATAAAGAAACTATATGTGAGAATAAGATGTGTCTAGATGAAAGTGCAAAGATTTATTAACTATCTCCCAATTTTTTGTATTATTTTTATCATTCACTACAAACTGTTTTAACTTTTATTTTAGATTCAGAGGTACATGTGCATGTTTGTTATGCATGTGGATTGCATGTCATGGGGGTTTGGTATACAGATTATATTGTCACCTAGGAATTAAGCATAGTACCCAATAAGTAGTTTTCTGATCTTCATCTGACTTCCACTCTCCATTCTCAAGTATGCCCCAGTGTTTGTTCTTCCCTTGTATTCCTACGTACTCAATGCTTAGCTCCCACTTATAAGCAAGAATATGTGGTATTTGGTTTTCGGTTCCCATGTTGGTTCCCCTAAGATAATGGTCTCTAGTTTCACCCATGTTGCTGCAAGGAATGTGACCCAGAAAATCAAACATCGCATGTTCTCACTCATAGGTGGGTGTTGAACAACGAGAACACATGGACACAGGGAGGGGAGCATCACACACTGGGGTCTGTCGGGGGGGAAATAGGGGAGGGACAGTGGGAGGTGGGGAGTTGGGGAGAGATAGCATGGGGAGAAATGCCAGATATAGGTGATGGGGAGGAAGGCAGCAAATCACACTGCCATGTGTGTACCTATGCAACAATCTTGCATGTTCTTCACATGTACCCCAAAACCTAAAATGCAATAAAAAATATATATATATACATATAAATATTTCATGGTAAAATATGTACCACTTTTTATCCTTCTTAATGTTTATGGATATTTAGATTGATGCCATGTCTTTGATAATGTGAATATTGCTGTGATGAACATACAAGGGCATGTGTTTTTATGGTAAAAAATTTATATCACTTGAGTATATACCCTATGATGAGATTGCTGGGTTGAATGGTAATTCTCTTTTATGGTGGTATTGATTTGCATTTCTCTAATGATCAGTGATGTTAACCATTTTTTTTCATATACTTGTTGGCTGTGTGAGTTTTCTTTCGAAAAGTGTCGTTTCTTTTCAAAAGAAGACATTTATGCGACCAACAATCATATGAAAAAATGCTCATCATCACTGGTCATTAGAAAAATGCAAATTAAAATCACATTGAGATATCATCTCACGCCAGTTAGAATGGTGATCATTAAAATATCTGGAGACAACAGATGCTGGAGGGGATGTGTAGAAAAAAGGAACACTTTTACACTGTTGGTGGGAGTGCAAATTAGTTCAACCATTGTGGAAGACAGTGTGGCAATCCTCAAGGATCTGGAAATAGAAATTCCATTTGCCCCAGCAATCTCTATTATAAAGACACATGCACATGTATGGTCATTGTGGCACTGTTTACAATAACAAAGACTTGGAACCAATCCAAATGCCCATCAATGATAGACTGGATAAAGAATATGTGGCACATATACACCATGGAATACTATACAGTCATAAAAAAGGATGAGTTCATTTCCTTCTCAGGGACATGGATGAATCTGGAGACTATCATTCTCAGCAAACTGAAACAAGAACAGAAAGCCAAACACCGCATGTTCTTACTCATAAGTGGGTGTTGAACAATGAGAACACATGGACACAGGGGAGGGGAACATCACACATTGGGATCTCTTGGGTGGTGGGGGTGCTAGGGGAGGGATAGCAGGGGGTGGGGAGATTGGGAAGGGATAATATTAGGAGAAATACGTAATGTAGGTGATGGGGGGGGATGAAAGCAGCAAACTACCATGGCATGCGTATACCTATGTAACAATCCTGCAAGATCTGCACATGTACCCCAGAACTTAAGGTATAATAAAAAAAAAGAAGAAAGAAATAAAGTGTCTGTTCTTCTCTTTTACTCACTTTTTAATGTTTTTTGTTTGTTTGTTTGTCTTGTTGATTTAAGTTTCTTATAGATTCAGGATATTAGACCTTTGTTGCATGCAGAGTTTGCAAAAATTTTCTCCCATTCTTTAGGTTGTCTGTTTACCCTGTTGATCGTTTCTTTTGCTGTGTAGAGCTGTTTAGATTAATTAGGTTCTATTTGTCGATTTTTGTTTTGTTGCAATGGCTTTTGGCATCTCTGTTGTAAAATCTTTGTCAGATCCTATGTCCAGAAAAGTACTTCCTTGGTTATCTTCCAGGGTTTAATCCATCTTTAGTTGATTTTTGTATATGGTGTAAGAAAGGGGTCCAGTTTCAGTCTTTGCATTTGGGTAGCCAGTTATCCCAGCATCATTTCTTGAGCAGGGAGTCCTTTCCTCATTGTTTGCTTTTGTTGACTTTTGCCAAGATCAGATGGTTTATTTCTGGGCTCTCTATTCTTTTCCATTGGTGTATGTGTCTGTTTTTGTACCATGCTGCTTTGGTTACTGTAGCCTTACAGTATAATTTGAAGTCAAGTAATGTGATGCTTCCAGGTTTGTTTGTTTCACTTAGGATTGCCTTAGCTATTTGGGCTCTTTTTGGTTTCATTTGAATTTTAAGATACTTTTTCTAATTCTGTGGAGAATGTCATTAGTAGTTTGACGGGAATAGCATTGAATCTATAAACTGCTTTAGGCAATATGGCCATTTTAATAACATAATATATCCTATCCATGAGTGTGGAATATTTTTCCATTTGTTTGCATTATCTCTGATTTTTTTTTTAGCAATTCACTGCAATCTTCATCTCCCATAGTTCATCATATCTGCTCTTTTTAGTGTCACTAGTAACTTCTGAGTATGTAAGTCCAACAGCACACTTTTGTATTCATCTCATGTCAAATCAGTAGCATTTGACTTATATGATTATTTTCCTTCAAAAACACTTCCCACTATTGCTTCTAGGACACCACACACTCTTAATTCTTCTATTTTGCAGATTGGCAAAGTTTCTCTTGATTTTCCAGTCTCTTACTTTTGTTGTACTACAGAATTCAGTATTCAATGTTTTCTTTCTCTTTTTATACTCTCTTCCTTGATGATCACTCACTACCAGAATTTGAATACCATCTAAAATCAGATCACAATAAAACACACATCTGTAGCTTAGTCTATAGTCCTAAATTCCCAACTACCTACTCAACCCACCCATTTGAATATTCACTATGAGCTCCACATGTTCAAATATAGCAATAGAAACTCTATTTAAGCATAGAGAGAAAACTTCTAAAAAATGGACTACTGCCTCATGGATAAAGGGAACAAATATCAAAATGTTTAGCTTTGAGTAAGTGGTTTTCCAGATGAAGAAAGGAAGAAAAAATACTTGAAAATTGGTGGCTGGTATGAAACAGATTTTCAAATGAGATGGAAAATTCAGGAAAATTATAAAAGAAGGAGTAGGTAGGTTGCAGACGTATTTACATTGTGAGGGACTGAAGGAGAGATGAGAATTACTGTCAACTTCTTATCAGAAACAGTGTGAGCCAGAAATTGGAACAAAATTTAAAATGCTGAGGGAAAAGAAGGAGTTATTGGTGATCACAAGAAGAAAGAGGACAGCTATGGTGGCTCCTGCCTGTAGTTCCGGCAATTTGTAAGGCTGAGGCAGGAGGAGGCCTAAGCTCAAAGGTGTAAGACTGTCCTGGCAACATAGTGAGACTCTGTCTCTGTAAAAAATTAAACAAAAATTAGCCAGATATGCTGGCTCACACCTGTATCCCCTGCCCCTTGGGAGGCTGAGATGGAAGGATTGCTTGATCCTGGGAGGTTGCAGCTGCAGTAAGCCAAGATCACACCATTGCACTCCAGCCTGAATGACAGACTGACAGACGAAAAAAGGAGAGAGAGTTTTGGAGAGGTTGACTAGTACTACAATTTTTTTTTTTTTTTTTTGGAGACAGAGTCTTGTTCTGTCACGCAGGCTGGAGTGCAGTGTCCCAATCTCGGCTCACTGTAAACTCTGTCTCCAGGGCCCAAGTTATTCTCCTGCCTCAGCCTCCTGAGTAGCTGGAACTACAGGCACCCACAACCACGCCCAGCTAATTATTGTATTTTCAGTAGAGAGGGAGTTTCACCATGTTGGCTAGGCTGGTCTGGAACTCCTGACCTCAGGTGATCTGCCTGTCTCAGCCTCCCAAAGTGCTGCGATTACAGGTGCGAGCCACCACACCCAGTCACACGCTATAAGGAATTTAAATTGAATTGTTCAAACTGAGAAAAATAGTTCTACATTAAAATTGGAGCTAAAAAAGAAAAGAGAAACAGCAAAATATTGAATAAACTGTATTCAGCATCCATCCTATCATGAACTAATGGCAGAGCTGGTGGAGACCTCACACCCTGACCTTTTCTAATGATGATTACTGCCTACTGGCTTCACTATATTGCATGAATAATGTACGTTTCCTGGCAATTGAAAGTGTACAGCTGTGAAAAAATCATTTTATTATTAACTAAATTGTTAATTAATCACACGAGTGAATAATGTGGTTATTAATTAATAATTATCAATTAAAGATGTTTAATATTTGTTTATTAATCTTTATTTGTTTCAGACTTAGAATAAAATTAGACCATAATCGTATACCATTTTCAAAGCTAAAGTAATTGACTTTGCCTACTGTGTTTTTTCCAAAGATTTTTCAATAGATTTTATAATGTGTTTTCTATTCTAGAATTTTCTGATTAAGTAAGTTGTGCTCATGGTCATGTGTATCCCTGGTATTTTGTAAGACATGAAAGAGAAAATAAATGAAAGAGAAAAATCGCTAATGATTTTCTGATAGCTTTTGTTGCCACTAACAACCAGACATTCCTGATAAGTGATGGAATTAAGAGAAATGTAATTACCAAATAATATTACATCCATATATTCACTTATATATTTATACATTCATTGACTCAGCAAACATGTAAAATCTTGTTGCAGCAATTCCCCTGTTTTATTATGAGTAAGGTATACGGAATTTCTTGTCATTTTATTTGGAAATATGGCATGTACCATAAAGTAAATGATAAATTTGTAGCTATCGTTATTATTAAGGATTATCTAAACAGATTATTTCAATTCATCTCTTGTATTACAGGTGGGTGGTGTTGCCTTGAACGAGTTTGAAAGCACTTGAGAAGTAGCAAAATGAAAATATTATTAACCTATGGAATTCTATGTTGACAGTTATATGTCTAAGCACATTAAATTGTCTACTCATTCTTTTCTGGCTTCTAATGTGGTTGACAAATACGGACTGCTGTTGTCAGTATTCTTGTCATTTATTTATAGGTAATCCGTCTACTGTTTGATCTTAAAATTGTTCCTTTCACTTTAATATTCTGCAGCTGCTAAAATCTGTCTAGTTTTACTTGACTCAATGAAATTCCCAAACTCAATATTGTATTTTTTTATTGTGAAAATTCTTAAAATTATCTTTGAATATTGCTCTATTTCTATTATTTTTATTATTACTTTATTCTAACAATATCTGTCAGATGTCACAAAGAATTATTAAGATCAAATATTACATTAAACCTATGTGTGAATTTGTACTCACACTTATGAATGTCACCTGCCTAAGTCATGGGCAGAGACATGATGTCTCTTTTCTGCCTGCACCAGAAAAAAAGAGGTTTTATTCTTCCTCCCTCCCTCTCTTACTTTCTTCCTCTCTACCTTCTTTCCTCCGTTCACTAAGCTATTCTGTTGTCTCCAGTATAACAAATATTTTACTCATAGTTTTTTCCTTTTTGTACTCTCAAGAACATATTTTCTTCATGTTCCTAGTTTAGTGTTAAAATCTCGGCTTTTAATTTGAAAACTTACCTTTGTGTTTAATTAATTATCACCCACCCGAGTGCTAATGTATTACCAGTTTAAGGGCTTATTTCCTTTTATCAACTAGTGGTTTCTCTTTCCTTCTTTAATCTCCTATTTTAATATGTTAAAGTATATTTTATCCAACATTTCTATGTATTTAAAATAGCACAAAAAGAATCATCCATGTTTAGTCTGACATGTTGGTAAAATAGTATGTTTAGTCTGACATGCTGGTAAAATAGGAAATTGACATATTGTTACATCCTGTGCTGATATTAAGATCTATTTTTATCTTCATATGTTATAGGATGAAACTGGCTTATGTGAATGAACTTTCGGGGATTTTATGACAACTGGCTAAGAATATTTGAGAGAACAAAATTTAATTCATCCCAGTTAATGACTGTATATAATTATCTCTGTTTCTCAGAGATCACAAATTCTGTTAGATTGTAAGAACTACAATCCTCAATATAGTACAATGTATTTGAGCAGTTTGAAGTCTGATTATCATATATTTCTTTACATAAAACAATATATATTTAAATATGCTTACTTGAGTCTATTTTAATACTTTGATATTTAATATTTATTGTATTCTGTAATTTTTCTAATTACATCACTAACAACTTTAACAAATTATATTAACATTATGTCTTAATTCAGCAGATTTATTTCTTCTATAGGCCTTTCTGTTTGTTTAAAAAGGCTATATTTTTTACCACTTTTAATTTTACTTTTAAATATGAAAAATTGCAAGTTAGCTAGATGTTTATGCTGGGCATAAAAGTGGACAAAACAATTCTGCATAACTCTTAAAAATATGAAATATAGCTAATTGCAATAATTACAATCAGAAATTATTTGTATGCTATTTGAATTAAATACTTCTAAAACTTCTCAACTTTTGTCTGTCATGTCAGTATTTGTCTTCATTTTTTTAGCAAATATAATAACATCTAATGTATCTATGATTGCCAAATTATTGAATGACATTTTTAATGATACTTTATTAGAACACATTATATTCAATTTGTTTCCAATTTTGAAAATAATCTATACATGTTAAACTTTATGAAATGCATAGAATTATGTTAATAAAATTTTCTATTATAATTAAATAATATGCATAAGTCATATATTTGAATCATGCGATTAATTATATAATTCTATTAAAAAATAAGCCTTGGCCTTTTTAATGGAACTTTATTATTATTAATTTTTTGCTACATCAGCAGTTGTGCTTTAATTTTTTCTTTTCTCAATTTCTAGTATACACTATATATTAAGTATATATGATTATGAGTGAAGTTCAAATGATTTCAAATCAATATTCAATAGAAGACATTAACTTTTTTGTTGTTTTTATCATAATGCTATACTGAGCTGAAACATTGTGTTATTGTAGGGTGGCCATATTTAGATTAATCCATGACATCTTAGCAAAACTAAGAAACATTTTTATATTGACCTTCAAAATACTAGATAACAGTAAAATAAGTTCACTTTATTTTTTATTTTCTGAATAATGAAAATTGAATTAATGCCATCATGTCAGGTTTTGATAGTTTTTGACAGTAGATAAGACAGTAAAATATAACTATGAAATATATTCTGAAACATTTGACTGTGTGCTTTAACCTTTTTACTATTCTGTATTTCAACAGATGGTCATTCTAGCTCTTCTCAACAGGGGTTTGAGTTTTTAAATAGGAGAGAAACGTCCATCCAATCAAATTCAAGTTCCAAAAAGGTCAATTAGTAAAGTACATGGCAGTTATTGTCAGAATGTATTAAACATTAGGAATCTGACAGCTTATTGTTTTGACACAATGTAAGACAACTTTCCACATGAGAAAGCTTTTAACAAGGAAGAAAAATGCAAGTCATTTGACAATTTTCGTTACAACCTTTGCTAACACGCAAATCATGAAATGAGAACTCAAATACTGTAACATTATTTACCTTTCAAAACATGTTCTAAGGATTGAAAGATTCACTCAATTTTGTATTCACCAATCATCTTATATATCTTGATCTATTTTTAGATTTGTTATTTAAATACTGAAAATGATGTGTGTATTACACATTCAATATCACTTTTGCAAAAAGAATTAGTTTAAAATGTTATTCAAATCTTTTTAAAAGGCAGTATTACTCTGTACAGAAAAAACTGCTCACTATAGAAAATTTTGGCAAAATAAACCATATGGAAAGATTTAAATTTGTTTATCCCTAAAATACAATTCTAAAATAGGCTTTAAGTTTCCTATTATTTGCATGTTATAGTTTGCATTTAATATTTATCATTTTACTATTCTGTAACTGCCCTTTAAATATTATATTTATAATTGCACATAATTTTATGGGCCTATGTTTGCCATTCATATAACAATATACTGTTAAGATCTTTCTTTCCTCATAATGACAGTATATTTTTAATCATTATCTCTGCAGTGTTAATTAGCAATAGCAACAAAAAATATAGAATTCTTCCCATGCATTAATAAAATACACAATAAGATATGCCTCATAAAAAGTGAAATACATAAAATATAATGACTCAGAAACGCTTCTTGTTTCCTGTACTTCATTGCATATATCCTAAAAAAGACATAATAATAGCACTTAAATTTTGGGTTGGATTGTATTTGTCTTATAGATATAAAATAAGCAAAATAATGTCAGCATGACTGTTTGCCTTTTATGTAGGCCACAGAAAAGAACAGAGGTTTATAGTCATTTTCAAGTTATTTATTCCTTCTTTATATATATTGCTGTTGCTCCATGTTTCACTATATAATGTCTTGAAAGAGAAGGACATAATATCCTAAAAGAATATGAAGTCTGTATGTTTAATATAAAGCAGCCATAGGAACTATACATGTGGCCATCAAGACAGCAAGCCAATGGCTACTTTTTGGGAAATAAGTGATTGATTTGGGAAAGAAGTGGGCCTGGGCTGGGCGTAATGGCTCACACCTGGGATCCCAGCACTTAGGGAGGCCAAGGCAGGTGGATCATCTGAAGTCAAGAGTTCCAGACCAGCCTGGTCAACATGGCAAAACCCCATTTCTACTAAAAATACAAAAATTAGCTGGGCATGGTGGTGCAGGCCTGTAATCCCAGCTATCTGGGAGGCTGAGGCAGGAGAATCACTTGAACCTGGGAGGTGAAGTTTGCAGTGAGCCCAGATCTCACCACTGCACTCCAGCCTGGGTGACAGAGTGAGACTGCATCTCAATAAATAAATAAATAAATAAACAAACAAACAAAAAGTGAGTCTGAAATTTAGTATGTTCAGTAACACTTTATATTCTAACAAAAAAATCTCAGTAAGTATAACATCTGGCTGTGTATGTTCTCATTTCTCAAATATTTTCTAGAACTTTTCTTATTGCTGAAACTATTTTCTAGTTAAAAGATTAAAAAGCAAAAGGAACACAGATTTTACTGATGTGCGTAAAACATATTTAAAAAACAATTCTAGTACAGGATTCCAATATCTATGTATGCAGTTAGTGATGACAGAGACAAAAGAGTGATGATTGTATCTTGTGGGCTTGATATCAGGGAAGGCTTCAGAATAGCTGAAGAAAATTTGAGGGAGGGTTGACACTCTCAGAAAAAGCATTCTAACCATATGGAAAAATCGTGAAAAAGCTAAACATTTATGTTCAGACAATTCTTTGGAAGAGATAAGTAGGGAGGTTAGATTGTTGAATGAATGGAAGTGGGCCACCTATGTTCAATACTTTAGAATTACATGTTCAATACTTCAGAAATTTAAACAACAACAACCAAAAACAAATTTAAAGAATTTATAGTCTCTTGAGATCAGATTTGTTAATGTTAGAAAACACATTTTGGAAGCAGTGTGAATGAGGGAATATGAAGGGAAGATCTAAGGCAAATGGACGAATTGGTGAGAGAAGTAGGAAAAGAAGCCACAAAATAATTTAAAGAGTGGCTGGGCATAAAGAAGAACAAGATCATGTCTTTTGTGGAAACATGGATGGAGCTGGAAGTTATTAACCTTAACAAACTAACAGAGAAACAGAAAACCAAATACCACATGTCCTCACTTGCAAGTGGGAGCTAAATGATAAGAACTTAGGAACACAAAGAAGGAAACAACAGACACTGGCATCTTGAGCCGGGAGGGAGGAGGAAAAGGAGCAGGAAAGATAACTAGTGGGTTGAGTACTGGGCTTAATACCTGGGTGATGAAATAATCTGTACAAAAAACCCTTATGATACGTGTTTACCTAGGTTACAAACCCTCAAGTGTACTCTTGACCTAAAATAAAAGTTAAAATTATTTTTTTAAAAATAAAAGGAGTGGCAGGAAAGTAAAGGAGTTACCAGCTAAATCCTGATTTTTCAGGTACATATTTAGTTTGGGAAGCTGTTTTAATTTTAAAAAGGCAAAATTATCCATGTTAAGACAAAACTGAATATATACTGAAAAGTAGAAAATAAATCACACAAATCACCAATTTTTAAAAGCTGAAACATACCAAAAAGATTGCAAACCCCCGGAACATAAACATATTTTCATTAACTGTCTGATCTTTTTCCTTCATTATTATCTTCCTTTCTTTACTCTTTATGAAAAGTTTACTGATTTAATTATTAAACAGATAATTAATTCAGTCTTTTCTATATCATAGTTGATTCAAACCGTTTTTATTAAAGTTTAATTTTTTTGATGGCTTATTGGTAATTTTATGAAAAATTTTCTACTTGTCAAATTTCAAAATAATTATATCAGACTTTTTCTTGTTTGCTTTAATATATTAGGTGAGGAGAGCTTTTCTTGAGTCCTAATTAATTTTAAGTATTTTATGAGTAGATAACCCTAGATAAAGGGCTAGTGTCTTCAGAAACTGGGAAGGACTTGCAAGTAAAGGACCATAAATTTAAGTTTTATTAGTTTCATGGAAAATGTAATTTCTCTAGTAGGATACATATTTGAGAAGCATCTAAATGTCTAAAATGATTTTCACACTTACAGAATGAACAACTGTGAAAATAAACATCAACACAGGGTATTCCTCATGTTGTTACAACATAAAAATGCTGATATTCTACATTTAATTTCTCATATTCCAATTTTCTATGGTTTTAAGCTCATTATTTAAGAAATAATCTCTACCACAACTGGAAGTTGCTTCCTCATATTTTCAAAGTTTGAATTAAATGATCCCACTCCTATCTTATAAAGTCTTTCTCAACAATTCTATTTTCTGCTTCTATAGCAAAGAAATGAAATGTGGTTAAAAACACATTAAGTTTATTTTGTTCATTTGTTTGTTTTTATATTTTACAATACATGGCACCCTAGTAGAAAATAAACCATACAGATTAACTTTGTGCGTGTGTGTGTGTGTGTGTGTGTGTGTGTGTGTGTCATTTTCTGTTGTTACATCATTTAGACAATGGTAGTTGGTGTATTTTGACCTTGGCATTTTATCAGTAAGATTTTTCTAAATGTTTTGGTCACATTTTCACATTTTTAAATTCTGTGATATATACTTTAGACTGGTGATATATATAGATATATATCTATTAGAGATATTATATATATATCTGTGATATGTATATCATATATATGATACATATAAACGAACACACATATAATGCACTCATACATATATACACACGTATGCATATATACAGACACGCACATATATATGCACCTATATATACATATATACACGTCTATGTATTTTAAACAGTTTTGCTCATATACATGGTATACTAGAACGTGCACCCATTTGACAAGTACAATTCAATGGTTTTAGTATATTTACAGTTGTGCAACCGTCACCTTGTTTGTTTCTATAAAAATAAAACGGTGCAGTCATCACCATTTACATGTTGAAGGACTTGATATTTTGTCAGATCTCTGTTGTAAGTTTTAACACCACAGACATTTCCTTGAATTTTTTTCTGTGATGCTTTTGTTTGCTTTCATCTCTGTGACTATATTTAGATTTAGATGCTTGTAAGTTGAAAAACTGCCATCTTATTTAAATTTATTTTGGGAGATTTGTTCTTTGAGGTCTCATTTGCATATTTAACATCAAAATAATATAACAATTACTTTCATGTCATTTTCATCTGTTCCAAAATATTAAATAGTCTGAGTTATTATTAGAAAACACTGATAGCAAATGGCAAAGGCCTTCTCTTTTCTATGTTGTGCAGTTCTTCTGTGTAACTAAAACCATATACAGGGCTTACCATCTCATAGTAAAACAATAAAGTAGTTGGAGGTTACTTCAGAATCTCACCCATTAATTTGTCACTTATAACACAATGTTAATAGAAATACGGTGCCTTAATGCTTACACCCATCGATTTATTGGGCAGACTTTATATTTGTAAGTAACCATGATTTGTCGATATTGTTGTAATTGATATTTCTTTTTGGTTAGGCAATAAATTAAATTTGAAAAATATGATGAATTAATGTAAAGAATTTATAATCAAGGATTTGTGTGATTTCATAGAGAGTATTTGCTAATATTTAATCTATTTACACTGACTTTTGTGTTTTATGATTACAACACACAGTCATAGGCAAGATATAATCAATAAAGGAGATGTGTCATACTAATTAATAATGTTTCTGACAAGAGCTAAAGAATATATAGGTGATTGAACAGAAAATTGGGCAGGTTAGTAGAGAGTAGGCATGTTTTGCAGTAGTACCTTCTCATTAATTTCATGTGTGAACTATAGACCCTGCCGCCAACAATTCTTGAAATTTTTATTTGCTGATTTGTTATAGACTTGTGCAACTCAGTTCTCATCATAGTTCTTGGTGAGTTTAGTATCCATAGAGACAGGGACTCCAAAATTCTTCTCCTAAGTTTCTTAATATGTTTCCTTTTAAATCTTAATGCTTTCAAGTCACCTCAACCATATATTCACATTGTCATAAACAAATCTTTATTGTTGGAAATGAACACCATCGTGCACACAGATTTTTGACCCCCTCTTAGCCACATAAAAATGGATCTTTGGCCTTGGTTACTTCCTTACCAAAAGGTAAAAAAATCTTCACAGTCTGTTTGGGACTTACCACGTTGTATAAGACTATCTATCCCTGTTTCTGATTCAATGTGTACTCTTTATTCTGCCTAAGTTCATGCACTGTATGTCACTTGGCCAACCCTACCACCAAATCTGTCTTTTGCAGACAAGGAAAAGGCAATGTCTTTCTCCTGCAGCACATGAGGAATGCACCAAGGTCAACTCAACTGCCCTGTGTGAGCTGACCGGAGGGACCAGCTGGCCGTGGGCACTTATGCCCACTACTAAAACTAGTCTTACTCTGTCTCTTCTCTATGCAAGTAAACCATTGTTCAATGGAGTACTTGATGGTATTGTGTTTTATTTGATGCCTTTGATACCCAATTTAGTGGATAGAATTGCTCTGACATCTACTCTTGATAATAGACCACAGGTAACAATTGCTCAACACTTATTCCTGACAACTTCAGTAGTCCAATATCATATAAAATAATCTTCTTCGTCTCTCTAATATCCAAAAGCTTGAGTGATACAGAAGAGTTCACTCTCTCCTTGGTGATCTCATGCAATCTCCTGGCTATAAACGCCATGAGATTGCAAATGAATCTGGGACTCTAACACTATCCTTAGATTTAGAGATTAACCTCAGGAAATTCATCCTGATATCAGGATCATTTACACTACTACTCCATTTGAATGTCTAAAATACACCACAAATCTACCTATCAATACCAGAACTTTTAATCTTTACCTCCTAGCCTTCTCCTTTCCAGTCTACTTCATTTTGGTAAACAGATGCCTCTCTGTGGTTCTCCATTGTTTACAGGAAAAATACAGATTCATTGTTGCTACTGTTCTGTTCCATATTGACTTGTAATCCTTTAATATACTCCATAGCCCCCATTGTCCAGAATCTCACGATTCCTAGCCATCTATATTACTCCCACCTTGCTTTAAGCTAAAACTTATCACGTAAATTATTGCAATAGCATCCTAAATGTTCTTCTTGCTCATAAGTTGCCCCTTTTTGAACAGTTATTAACCCAGAGTCAAAAATTTTTTTCTTTTATTTATTTTTTAATTTTACTTTAAGTTCTGGGGTATATGTGCAGATCATGCAGGACTGTTACATAGGTATGCAAGTGCCATGGTGGTTTGCTGCCTCCATTCCCCTGTCACCTACATTAGGTATTTCTCCTAATGTTATCCCTCCCCAATCTCCCCCACACCCTGCTATCCCTCCCCTAGTTCCCCCACCACCCAACAGACCCCAGTGTGTGATGTTCACCTCCCTGTGTCCATGTGTTCTCATTGTTCAACACATACTTATGAATGAGAACATGTGGTGTTTGGTTTTCTGTTCTTGTGTCAGTTTGCTGAGAAAGATGATTTCCAGCTACATCCGTGTCCCTGCAAAACACATGAACTCATCATTTTTTGTGGCTGCATAGTATTCCATGCTGTATATGTGCCACATTTTCTTTATCCGGTCTATCATTGATGGACGTTTGGGTTTGTTCCAAGTCTTTGCTATTGTAAACAGTGCCACAATGAGCATACGTGTGCATGTGTCTTTATAATAGATTGATTTATAATTCTTTGGGTATATACCTAGTAATGGGATTGCTGGGTCAAATGGTATTTCTATTTCTAGATCCTTGAGTCAAATGTTTACCAAAAAATCAGATCAATTAACATCATGCTTTGTGGATGGCTTATCAAACAGGAAGTTAAATACAACATTCTTACATTGAACCGGGATGCACTAAATTTATTCTTGTACCTGCTAACATTCCATTAGTTTCTCTAAGTATTTTTATATTTCTCATTATACTGCTCAGACATTGACCTCTTTGCAACTCCTTAGAAATGCAAAAACAATCAAACAAATCAAAATTAAAACCTCTTGACTCAGTAATTTGTCCATTCAGTTCCTTCAGCTTAGACTATCTTTCTATACATCTCTCTGTTCTTGCCTCTAAGTATGAGCTTATGAATTCTGCTTGGGTAACCATGAAAATTACTAGGTCCTTTCAACTCAGTAACAGCCCTATCTTTGTCCTTTTTATATTCATCAGCATTGTACATAAAATGTGTATTATTTATATGTTCGTCATTGATCTTTTCTCCTAGAATGAAAGTCTCATGAAGAAAGAACTTTTCCATACCCCTTAGTGTACTGCAGTGCACTAGGGGATATGGAAAGAAATTTTATATAAGTGCGCATATATACTATTATCTCTTGACAATAAGGCATTTGAATTCTAGTCTACAAACAGTTATTCCATAAATAAGGTCAATTCACAAATATTTGTTTCCTACTTTATATCAGACATCATTTAAAGTACCAGGAATATTAATATAATGTTGAACAAATTTCTGATAGTCATTAGTCTCATATTCTAAAAAATTTTTAAAAAGATGCCAAACACAAGTGAATAAATAACATTTCTAATGCCTGTAAGGCAAAATATGTAACAAATGAATGAGTGATCATGCAATATGACAGGTTTGTCAATGAGACTTCTATGAGGATATGAAGTTGAGCTAAGAACTGCATGACCAGAAAGTGTAAGTGTTTTCCAGGGGGAAGACAACAGATAGTATAAATACCCTGATGTAGAAAGTACCTAAATTCTAACGTAGACCAGACCCCCATATTTATAAAATCCCCAACAAAAGATTGTTCTCATATTTTACATCAGAGGATCAAGTATAATTCTTGCAATATAACTGGAAAGAAAGATGTATAGAAGATACTCAATATTACATTGGTATTTAGAAGAAAACAGTGTGATAATACTACGAGTTTGACATGTAATAGGGAATATATGAGCTTTTGGTGACATGAATGCTATTCTAGATTTTATTCTTCCTTTTTCATGGATCAGTACAGGGATATGTGAGCAGCATAGGTGATTCTTCAAGGTCAGTAAGAGATCTTGTTCTTTCTCTATTATTACCCTGCCATCGACTATAATATTCTCATCTATGTGATCAGAATATGAAAAGAAGTGCAGGGAAAGCTGTATCATTTTAAATGTATAACACAGAAGTTGCAAATATTTATTTTCTTCTCCTCATTGGTCGGAATTTAGTCATATGGCCAAATTTGCTGCACTTGAAGTTATGATATGGAAACTGTCTTTAGCGGTCATCCACAAAGCTAAAATTTGGAGATTTTTTTTTTTTAACTAATGATGAAAGGTGGAATATAGACTGTAAAACAATATAGACTGTAAAACAATTAGAGTTTTGTGACCAACCTTAAACCATGGCCACTGTCAGGATGCAGACATTTCCAGCACCCCAAATAAGTTCCCATATATCTTATTGTAATCAATCCCCTTTACTCACCTACTTGACCTTGTATCACTGTGGTTTTCACTTTTTCAGAATTTCAAAAACATGGAATCAAACAGCATTTGCGGCTTTGTGACTAATTCTTTTCACTAAGAATATATTTGAGTTTCGTCATTGCCTATTTACAGCAGCTCATTCTTTTTTATTGCTGAGTACTTATTACTGCAAGTATTTACCTCAACATGCTTATCCACCAGTTGGTATACATTATGGATGTTTCCAGGTTTTGCCTCCATTAGTCAAGTTTTTAAAAACATAAGTCTTGGTATAGACATATTTTTTCATGACATTTGGGTAAACAGGTAGGGATGTGGTAGGTAAGTCACAGGATAGGTATGCGTTTGCCTTTATAAGAAACCCCCAAACTATTTTCCGAAGTGGCCATACCATTGTGCAGTTTCAACAACAACAGGTAAGTTTCGCTTTTTCCACATTTGTACAAAACTTGGTGGGTTAGTCTTTTGACACAATCCTTGTTACTATTCTACTTGGGTTGCAGTGGTATCTGTGGTTTTAATTTGCATTTCTCTAATGTATAGGTTGTTCAGCATTTTTTATGCACTCACTTGCCATCTATGTATGTCTTTGGGGAAATGTTTATTCAAATAACTTGCTCCCTTACTTAATGCAGCTGTTTATCTACTTAGTGTTGAGTTTTAAGAGCTCATTTTATATTCCGTGTATAAGTCAATTGTCAAGTAATTTTTTGGTAAATACTTTCTCCCAATGTGTAATTTGTCTTATCATTTTCTTACCAAAGCCTTTGGGAGAATAAAACTGATTAATTCGTCCAAAATCCAAATTATTTTATACTTTGTGCTTTCAAGATATGTATTTATTTATTATTATATAGTTGTTTTATTGTACTAACATACTATGTAATTTAAAGCATATACAAAAACATATACATTATAAAAATATCACTAAAAACTAATAAAAATAAGAGCTTTTTTTCTGAACTTTTATTTCTTTTTAAATTTATTTTTAATCGACAAATTAAAGTAATATCATGGTTGGGTTCAGTGACTCACGCCTGTAATCCCAGCACTTTGGGAGGCCAAGGTAGACAGATCACTTGAAGTCAGGAGTTTGTGACCAGCCCGGCCAACATGATGAAACCCTGTCTCCACAAAAAAAAAAAAAAAAGAAGAAGAAGAAGAAGAAATCAATCTAGTCTCGTGGCACGGACTTGTAATCTACTCAGGAGGCTGAAGCACCAAAATTGTTTGAACCCAGGAGAGGGTTACAGTGAGAGAAGATCGCACTACTTTAGTCCAGGCTGGATGACAGAGTGAGATTGTTTTAAATAAAAGAAAAGAAAAAGCATTTAATACACCTAACCTACTGAACATCATAGCTTAGCATTGTCTCCTTGAACATGCTCAGAACACTTACATTAGCCTACAGTTGGGCAAAGTCATCTACCACGAATTCTACTTTATAATAAAGTTCTGAATATCTCATGTATTTTTTTAATACTGTATTGGAAGTAAAACATCTTAAGTTGAACCATTCTGTTAGCAGACTATCTCTATAAATTGTGAAATGGCTAAATTGAGCTAACATATTCATTACCTGACATTTTTTTGTGAGAACACCTAAAATCTACTCTCAGCAATTTTCAGGATTATAATATCTTGTTCATTATGACCACCAGGTAGTGCAATGTATCTCTTGAACTCATTCCTCCTAGCTAACTGAAATTTTGTATTTTTTGACAAATATCTCCCACCTACACCCACTCCTCTCCCCATCCCTTAGTAACCACCATTCTGTCTACTTCTGAGTTCAACTTTTTTAGATTTCACACATAAGCAAGATCATGTGGCATGTGTCTTTCAGTGTTTGGCTTATTTGGAATAACCTAATATCCTCCAAGTTATCTATGTTGTTGCAAATGACAAAATGTTCTTCCTTTGTAATGCTGAATACTATTCTCATGTGTATATATAGCATATTCTCTTTGTCCATTCATATATTGATTGGACACTTAGGTTGATTCCATATCTTAGCTATTGTGAATAGTTCTTCAATCACCATGGGAGTGTAGATATCTCTTTGACATATTGCTTCATTTCCTTTGAATATACACCCAGTAGAGAAATTGCTGAATCACATGTTAATTCTATTTTTAATTTTTTGAAGAATTTCCATGCTCTTTTCCATAATGGATGTACTAATTATCATTTCCAATAACAGCATGCAAGGGTTTCCTTTCTCCACATATTTGCAAACACCTTTTAGGCTTTTTTATCCTAGCCATTCTAACAAGTGTGAGGTGATATCTCATTGTGGTTTGTGCTTTTTAAGTCTCATTTGAGAAATATTTGCCCAACCCAAGGCTACTAACATTTTCTCCTATGTTTTCTTCTACACGTTAGATTTGCCATCTTTATATTGAGGTATGTAATCCACTTCAATTTAATTTTTGCATGAAGTTAGGATTAATATTCCTATGCTTACACTTGGCTAACCAACTGTTCCAGCACATTTGTTGAAAAGATTGTTCCTTCCTGTTTGAATTACTTTAGAGCTTTTGTCCAAAATCAATTAACTGCATATGTGTGAGTCTATTTCTGAACTGTCTATTGTATTCTACTGATCTTCCCTTGTTTTATTTTGCCAGTACTGCACTGTGTCACACAATTCTTACACAATATTAATAAAACAAGTAGAAACTTCAGACTTAGTAAAATAAATCAGCAAAGAATTGGCTTCTACGTAGTCTGATGACTATGAATTTATTGTGTGAGTCAAGCAGATCAATCACATTTGGATCCAAAGATCTGTTCTTTACTTCCTTTACCTTGTAGAATGCCCACTGAATGAGGATCTTTATGAAATCAATTTGCAGACACTGGCCTCTGGTCTGTTGAGTTTAGGGACTTGGAGGTAACAGCAAAATATTGGAAACAAGGTCTTTTTTTATTTCTATCTCCTTCCCGGCCCTGTGACAGTGCTGGAAGAGACTACGTTCCTCTTGCCACCTCCTAGGTAATCTTTCTTTTGAGTTTCTGGAAATTGCTGTGCCCGTGTAATGTCACCCTCTCCTTTTGTCTCTTGGGGCCTATAGTGCAAGAGGCTTCCCACATTGCTGTTTCATGAGTGCTTCAACATCCATTGTTGTTTTCCTTATTCTTTTCTCACCTCTCTCTAAGCTGTCCTTAGAAAAATTTTATTTGCTTCCTGCTAGGCCCCAGTCTAAATTTGATTACACTTGGGATCCAAGTAGTTATAGGTAGATTCTCATTAATAATTGCTAGTTTTAGGAAACTTGGCTAGAATGTGTAAAATACTAGCTTCAGAGATTAACAATGCAAAGAAAGGTGCTAAATAACCTGCTATTGGTCACTTGTCTTCCAGCCCTCAACCAGAAGTTGGGAAGTCAATCATTCAGCAGTAATGAGTCCAAGAGGTGGTGTTCCAAAGTCCAGAAGGGACTCACTAGCAACAATTCCAAGAAACTGAGGTAAGGTTCTGACTCCTTTCATGGTTTCTGTGAGCGGAAATTTTTGACAAGTGATGAAACCCAGTTCTCTCTCTCTATCCCCTGTATTGGGATGCAAATAGACAAATTTCTTATAAGTCTATCGATGGAGAGAGATTTAATATCGAATATTAAAATACAAAACCATCTGGATCTTGAATAATGTGACTCTGAAGAGGCAATATGTATGCAGTCTATATTTTAAGAAATAGAGCAGCAACCTTACCCAATCCTTATTAGGAAAAATAGTCAAGTCAGCAATATGGACATTTAAAACTAAAATAATCTAAATCCCTTTGGCTGCTAATACACAAAATATTGAGTATAAAAGAGGAACAATTCATTCTAAGGCAGAGCTCTTTGTAGAAAAGAGAAAGGAAAATCTCCAGTGAAAAATGGACTGTGTACCAAATTGTGAACAGCTGCAGCTGAAAGATGCAGTAATGATCAACTATTTAGTGACTTTTATTTATATTTAAAATGCTTGCACCTATATTCATAATTGTATTATTTTCTAAAGCATTATCCAATGTTTTTAATAAAATGTATGTTAGTCCTATATGTGATTATTTCCGTATCTTCAGGATTAAGTCACATCAAGTTCTCATCATTTTGTTGGCAAATCTTGATAAACTCATTTATGTAACAATTATTCATCCATTTAAGACTACGCTTACTTTTAATACAACCACTATGATAATTTTTTCTAGGAATTACACAACTAATCTAGAATATTAAAATATTTATACTGCAAACAATAGTTACTTCTATATTTCTTCACTTCTTTTTCTTGATCAATCTTACCAGTGATTTGTGTTTTTACGCAATTGACTAGAAGTTTCAATATTTTGGACATTCTTGATAATCTAATTCTTCTTAATTTCTTATTGCACTTATTTAACTCTCGTACAAATTAACCTTACTTTACTTTGGTTTATCCTATTGTTATTTCTCAACACATGGACTTAACTATTTTTTACAATTTTTCTTTTTCTCTAATTTATGCACATAAGGCGTGTAGCATAGATTAGTAGCTGTTAATAAAATTTTGTTTTGCTCTGATTGTGATCACAGAGAGAAACTGCTTTTCTGAGTCGGACATAGTTATAAGACCAAATTTTAGGTAATGGCATATGTATGGAAATATGTGTCATCATAAGTTCAAGATCAGAAATTTTGGGAAGTACTACAGTGTTCCCTTATACCAAGAATGCAGTACAAAGTACAGCAGGAGTTATTTATGATATTAGACAATACAATGAAATTCTTTCTAGATAATGCAGAAATGTTTAAAGAACACAATGATTTTGTAAGCCAAAAAAAAAGGCATGGCTGTTTTGATCAGATCCAGTAAGCGATATTTTGAAATTTACTGCCATTGTTCTGATTCTCGAGGTAGAGATAAAGTTATATTGGAAAGAAAATTTGATTTCTATTTTTTTCATTCAAGGGAATTAACAACTGAGAGAAAAACCTCTTTCACAGTTCTGAATTGCCTCTAAGGAGTGTATTTAACTTTTCACAATTCTGAATTGCCTCTAACGACTGTATTTCACATAACAATGAACTGTTTCTATGAATAACCCACTCATAGGAAAATTCAAATTAAAATTTATAACTTGGATTTTACCTCTGTTTATATTACTATCTTTCTGTCCCACGTATCTTCATTGGTAGAATGTATAAGCCTGACTGTTAATATATTCTTAGTATTCTTACAAGTGTGAAATAATCCACTGCTAAGTCCCCTTAATTAATGTATGCTTTAATATATCTCTCTCTTGCTTTCTACTATTTAATTTTAATTGTTCTTAAAATGAAATGCTAATTGTATGCAGTTCTGTTGGTTGAGATGCATCATATAGATACTGTATATACATTATCCTTGGTTCTTAACATTAGGAACAAACATCCTCAATTACCAAATCGTTGTAATGATGAAATAATTAGAGCTAGGCCACGGGGTTCAAATTCGTAGTTAATCTAAGATTATATGTAAAACATATTATTGGAAATAAAACATTGTTAGCAAAATGTAGTATTTACAATGAAATTTTTAACTCTCCTTTCTGATTTAATAAATTTTGGTTGTATTCTTTTACTGTTTTTACTTTGTTCAGTAATAGAGTATATGTTTAAAAAATGTTCAGATGTTTATGGTTTATCTGTGTGCTCATATATAGTGGGTTTTTATCTAAAGGAATAAAATACTGTGCGTCTTACTTTATACCTTCATAATAATAATGTAGCAATGAGATTTTTAAACTGTAAATCAAATATTACAAATGAATATTTATCAAGAACATTTGCTATTTTATTTTAATTTTTCCTAGAAATCACATCACAAAACAATTTCAAAAATTGCAATCACTGGTATGGATATTATCAAATATATGGATGTAAGATTTATAATAGTAATAAATTATTTTAATAAGTGATCTGCGATGTATTTATTTTCTATGAATACTACTCAATACAATAATATCAGGACAAAAAATTCTATTGGCAGATATAATTTCAATTATCAATCCTATTTTCTTTTGTTTGCAAAGATTATGTGCTATTTTGAGTTTATGAGTCACAATAATAGCATTGTGACTATTTTTATTCAGAGTATTTTGGTTTACTTAAAATCACCATTTTAATAGGATAGTTACTTTATTTTGTTTCAATCATTTGTGGTGATAGCAAAGAAAACAAAATCAAAACAATTTTCCAGGTTCTGAATTAGGGAAATTATATTTAAAATTATTTGATTGAGGGTAGAGTAGATGATTTAGCAAAGTACAGGATATATAAATGAGAATTTTGAATAAATTAAAATTATGTATCACTATACAACCAGGTCATAAATACCATATAAATGAATGTAAGAATTTAGTAGACAAAGTAACTTTTTTTTTTTGTAAAGATGTATTACATTTAAATAGTTTTAAATTATTTACTTAGCAAAAAAAGTATTCATGTAAAATTAGGTTATTTCTTTCAGGGAAATTTTTATTAACTTTATTATATTTTACCATTGTTTCCTACATTCAGTTGTGTTGTCTCAGATAATTTTAGGGCATGTGCTTCTAACCAGAATTGCTTTGACTTGCTAGAAAGCACCAATCTAGTTGCAGGCCCTTGCAATCCCTGCATATTAGGTATGCCTATGCCTGTTATATGTACAGACACCTCAAGTCATATTTACACAGGAAACCCAAATGTATCATCATCATCATCACTAAGAATAATAAATTTATTGTCAGGATTCTGTCAGAATCAAAAAAAAGAAATTTGCAATTTGAGATCATGAAAGTATGCTTCTTGCAGTGAATGTGCAAATGTTTAATAAGTAGAACACATATTTATCTATATGAATTGTTTTTTTCTGATAATTCACTCTTCGGTCTGTAACCCAATTTACAATATGCTGGTTTTTACCAATTTTCAAATAACCAGACATAAAAAAGTCTCCAGACTCTAAAGCAGGAGGATGAAAGGACTTACTGCTTTTCCAATCTTCTTCTTTTGTATCACTCCATCCATTTTCAACTTTTAACACATTAAGTTGGTTTTTTCATATTTCAACACATTGTTATATAAACAATAAGGGAATTTATTACATAATGCATATTACAATATACATTACTACAGGAGGACAAGCCACACATTTGTTACAAGACTGCCAGGTTCATATGCCTGCTGCACACTAACAGACCAATACACTGAGACAGTAGGGTTTGCAGCAGATAAACAGTTTAATAATTGCAAGGCCATTGAGCATGAAAATGGGAGGAATTCTCAACCCTCAAATCCATTTCATCAAAGCATTCTGAGCAAAAGTCTTTAAGGGTTTTGTCAAGGGCTAGGGGCTGGAAAATTGAGGTTGTTGATGGTAAGGGTAAGGGGGATGACATTATTAGAATGTGGAAAGTGCATTTTTCCAAGAGTTAGCTTCTTGCAGGACCCTTCAGATCAGATGGATTAGGTTGTTTTGTTGTTATGCAAAAGCTAAAACAAAAAATCAAAGAAAAAGATTGTCATCTCACCATGTTTTAGTTTTTATATATAGGACAGAAAAGAAACAATGAGTTCTATGACTAGGGCTATGTTCTCCTGGCATAGTAAATGGAAAGCAGCTACAAGGAAGTGGACCAAAGGGCAAGCTGGCATAACGATTACTGCTAATTATGCTGTAAGCCTAGGTGAATTTTATCTTTTCCCCTTAATTGATTTTATAAAATTTTCTTATAGATTGTTTCAGGGTTTGGACAACAAAATGGGTTAAGAATTTCATCAGAATTCCAGACTATTTGCATCTCTGTGGTCAGTCATATACAATATCATTTGGATCTAAACTGCCCACCCACATGACCATGAAATGGCTCTCAGGATCAATTATAAAAACACTTGTTTCATAGGAGTGTATATATTTATTCTCTCAGTATATCCAGATCTCTGTTTATAGGTAGTTCGAGATAAATCACTATCTATATAGTAGAAATATTAAGAGAGACACATGTCAAGTGTAGGAGTACACACACTCCTATGAGAGAGTTAAAAAATATTATTTTGTTTAAAAAATTCAAACACCAATTTAGCTGTAAAAGTGACTCAAGACAAACCTGAGAGCATGCTTGAGAAGGAAGCAAATGAGACTTACAAACCTTCATTTTAAAGCCAAAAATTGAATATGGATGATTGTTTTTTTCTTTCTTAAAAGTATTTATCATGAAATATATTATTCAGATATCTACAATAAATACACTCAGTTTAAAGAATAACAATAAAAAATAAATTAATATATTTCACCAGAATCTTCAAGTTAATATGTTCTGTGTTTATTTTTATTTTTATAAGATATTACCATTACACAAAAGAAAGAAAAAAGTAGAATGTAAATAAAGAAGGTCCAGAAATAAATTCAAGTACATATAGAATTTATTATGTAGCGTCAGAAATTATTGCTGAAACTACAGGCACATTCCATCACACTAGACTAATTTCTGTATTTTTTTTACAGACAGGATTTTGCCATGTTGCCCCAGTTTTCTTCTCTTATAGTTTAAAGACAAAAGCACAAAAAAGAAACAAAATACTATCTCAGACATAGCCAATTTATAAAACAAACAAAAATGTTAGTGTAAAAAATTCAAATGAATTATTTTAGTGCAATAAATATGTCTTAAAGTATATGATATATAAATATTTCAGGTCTGTACTATAAAGAAGAAAGTAACAAGAAAAGTATTTTGAATATAAAAATTGTTAATAATCTGCTTATAAATAGAGAAAAATGTAAATTATTATTCAAAACTCAGGACTAATCAAAAAATTTTAGTTTATCAATCTTATTTAGATATATGATGCATTGAAAATGATTAGCATTTGTGATAACTCTGTTCTAATGTTCTAATGCACTCTTTCCACATATATAAATTCATATTGATATTTTAAAGTACCATTAAAAATGCCCAGTTTTAGCAAAGAAAGTCTCTAAAGAACTTTATATCATTGATAACCTTACTACTGTGAACAAATATTTTTCCAATGTATATGTATAGCTACACTATACAGATGGAGATAGTGTTACAAAGATATTCTATTGACCTCAATATGTTACCTTAATTTATTATATTAGTTTAATAACCAAGAAAAGAATGATATCTCAAGTCTACCAAATAGTGAGGGAAAGACAAAATCGTGGCTAAATGTGTAAATGTATTATTAGGAGATAACATTTCAAACACTCCGAGCCTGAATAACTTTTCTTAGGATTTCTTACGCTATGGTTCTCCTGGGAATCTAAATGTTCTCTTAGCATTTGCTTTTATAAATTTTTTAAAAGATTTTTCTTATTTTTATAAAGTGCATTTGCTGGATCTAGATTCTCATTTGTCAATCTACCTGCCAGAATCTTGTCAGCAGACCCAAACACATCAGGAATTTGAAATGAGAGAATTTGAAACAAATATTCCTAGCTAACTAGTAAAAAATGTAAAAGATATCTCTACAGCGTCCCAAAGTGGCAAGCTCAAAACAGCAGCTGCTACCTCAAGGGTGAGAGACCGTGAAAAATGAAGGAAGCTAAGGTCTTAGAAGAGTTCTGCATCACCACAACACGACTGCCAAAGAAAACATGCATACCAAAAGTACAAGCAGCCTGCTGGTTGTGTAGAAATCTGTCTCACGGCTCTGACTGGAGCTGGTTAGTAGAAGTGTCCAACCCTTGGTAACGGGTACACACTGCAAGAGCTGGTCTGTAGAATAGAGTGGGGGATGTAGTAATGGTGAATTGGAGCTCCCATGGAAGCATCTGCCAGGTAGGAAGAGCAAGGCCTGAAAATGCGTGACATGGGTCCAGGGGAGACTCTAACCTGAGTGCCACAAACCTTCTGACATACTCATCCACTGCCTCTCACACAGATGGGAATGAAGGTGACTGCAAACCAGAAGGGACTGCCTGTAGTCCTATAGCCTTGCTCATTCCCTCCAGCAACCACTACTGGCAAAGCCTAAATTTGCACAAAGGAGAAATGTTACCTGGCCCAGCTCCAACATCAGGAAGCAGTGCAAAGGAGGGACTGAGAGACTCTGAATTTGTAACCAAAGTAGGGTTTTGTGGAATGTTTGTTTTTTTGTTTACTTTTTGAAATGTAAATACATGAGCTCATGTTTTTTCTGGCTTTCACGATTTCTGATGAAAAGTTAGCTATCACTTTTGTTCCCTACATGTGCAATGTATTCTTCTTTGACTAATTTTAACGATTCTTTTCTATATTTGTTTCTTAGTGATTTCATGTGAATCTTTTTTGAAGTGTGTTGACCTTCATGATTCTATGGTTTGATATCTTTAAGAAAATTCAAAGTTACTATCAATTCAATTACTGATTCTGCTTCATTTATTTTTTTCCTCTCCTGTATTTCAAGCTGCAGCATATTAGATTGTTTGACGATATCTCAAGTTGCTTTAATTATTTCTTCTAATCTTTAACTATTTTATTTTCTTTAATTGTGATTCATTTTGGTTAGTTTTTACTAACCCATCTTCTGGTTCATCCTCCTTTCCTTCATTCCCTTTACCGTTAACATGGTTTACTAACTTTAGATTTTCTCTTTTACAAGTTTAAGTTTAGAATGGCACTTTGTTACTTTTATAGAATACATTTTGTTGAAATTCTCAGTTTTTTAAATCCATATTTTTACTTTTCCTCTACCTTCTTTGACATATTTAAAGTATTATTTTAAAGTCCTTGTCTGTTGATTCTGTCTGAGTCAGATGTGCCTTCTTTTATTGCCTTTCTTCCTCTTAATGTTGAAACACATTATCCTGCTCTCTCCATGTTTTCTATTTTTTATGTTATGCTAGATATTATGTTTAACAGACATATGGATATGATGTGAATATTATTTTCCAACAGAGAGAGAACTCTTTCTTCTGCTTAAGGAGAGTTCTTATTATTTTGTTCCAATAGGGAGTTGGCCTGAGTCAACTGTGTCAACGCTTCAGTTAGTTTTAATATTTTAAGACAACACAATACACTTTGTGTGATCATAGGCCCTTTCATTTTCTAAGATTTGGAGAGTTTTAGCATAACAATCCAGAGATTTTCCTTCAATTTTCTGTGCAGCTCCCCTTCTTTGCCAC
This sequence comes from Ateles fusciceps, assembly GCA_036589455.1. NCBI lineage: Eukaryota > Metazoa > Chordata > Mammalia > Primates > Atelidae > Ateles > Ateles fusciceps. The sequence goes on along the minus strand of JAZHEH010000174.1, from coordinate 309,593 downwards.
CATGCACTCAAGAAAAAAAATGTGGAGAACAATTTTCAGGTGTAAAGATTGCCTATATGTGTGGGCTTTTCAGAAATCACAGTCTATTACGCCAGCTAGTTCAGTCATTGAAAGCTCTAATGGTTTCTTTTTCTCTCAAAGACTACCTCTGTTTATGCCAGTCCAAAGTTCTTAGATTAGTAAATACACCCAGTGGTCAACAATCTCTGATCATCTATGTGGGGACTGACTCTCTGTGGACATTATGGCTTTAGACTCTTGCATCCACAGCTCTACAAAAATGTAATAATGAATTTCTTAGTGTATTCAGGTTTTTATAGTACTTAAGGTAGGAGCAATGGTCTATGGTAGACTATATTCTAACTGAAAGCAGAACTCCAAGTAATTCTTAATGTTAAAGCAAAAATAGTATCTGACAATCTTAAACAGGCAAGGACGGCTTTAATCAAAGCTAATGCAAAAGGAGAGATAGACCAGAACTCATGGTGAGATAAACTCTGTGAAAGCAAAAACGAAAGGGCAGGAATGTTTTTTTTTAAAGCTAGAGTTAAAGAGAGATCAGGGACCATCTGTTTGCTAATTGAGGTTATTCAAAGGTAACATAAAACTTTCTCTTATCTTCATGATGGGAGTAACAGGAGGTGGTCTCACAACTTGGATCAAGAAACACCAAAGTTTGGCTTCTAAGCTCAAAAAAAAAAAAATTAAAAAAGGAAAATAATGAACTGTCTTCCTTAATGATTACATTTCAAAGGAGTGTTTCCTAGGTCCTTGAGAAAGAGTCCTGACCTGTAAAACTGAAAAGAGATTTTAAAAGATTTATGTCTCAAAGAGGTAGAGAAAGAATTCACAACTATAAGTTTTCTAAAGAAAATACTCAGAAAAAGGAAGTGAGTTTCTATAGTTAAGAAGCCTCTCTAAAGTTTAGCCAAGCTAATGGAAATGTTAAGGCCATCCTGGGCAGTCTCCCCCTTTGTCAAAAAGAAAACCGGATTTCCCACTGGACAAATTAGGTAAACCTAGTCCATGTATATCACTTCAGCAATTTGCTGTATTTGAAAAACTGTTAAGACGTGGCTATATGCGATACTTGCTGGATAGTGCAAGCAATCAGGCATTTATGAAGGGGATTCCTAGAAAAAAAATATAAAGCCTACTGATGGAGTGGACTACGAATTCAGTTTCTGAGTCCAGGGGGCAGTTAGGTGAGATCTCCAGATTTTGGTATCAAAATGTCTTTAGATGGTAGAGTGCAGATGGTAATGGCAATCAGCAAAGCCCATCTGAGGTGAAAACATATCCAGTCTGTTTCTAATAAATTCTTTCAGCCTCAGGCGGTTGATTTTGGGCCACTGAGCCCCTCAAGAGTCCAGATTGAGTCAGAGTACCCACAATTCAAGGGACTTTAGAGAGTTGAAGGGCTAGACTATAAAGGAAAGGATATGGCAGGGTGGATAGTGAGATGGAATATATAGAGATTTTGAAACGGAGAAGATCAAATGATTTAAGAAAGCTGTGTAGAAAAGAGAGAAATAAGAAACAGAAGTGATGTGAAAGGATAGGTCTTAAATGAGTCAGTTTTAAGAGATCTTATGTTTCCCAAAGAGGTCACTAAAGTTTCAGATTTTTCTTTGTAAAACTGTGTCCATGAGAAAGGAATTAGACAGCCAACATCGTAGTAACAGCACAAAGCAAAAGTCTTCAGAGTAGATTTTATAATGACATGAAGAGGTTTATTCAAATATTTAAACACCAATATTTAAAATTTATTGATAATATATTAATGATTATAGAATTTTAGACAATTATGAAATAACACACATATGAAATACATAATTATATGATATAATGGATGAAAATGTATATGGAAGCACTATATATCAAAACTGTGACAGTAATTCCTTTAGAAGTCAACTTTTTAATTGGAGAAGTAAATAAAGGAATCTTCATGCCTGTAATCCCAGCACTTTGGGAGGCCTAGGGAGGAGGAATCACTTGAGGTCAGGAGTTCGAGAGAACAGCCTGACCAATATGGTGAAACCCCATCTCTACTAAAAATATAAAAATTAGCCAGGGCGTGGTGATGTGTGCCTGTAGTACAAGCTACCCAAGAAGCTGAGGCAGGAGAATGGCTGGAACCCGAGAGACGGGGGTTGAAGTGAGCCAGGATTGTGCCACTGCACTCTAGCCTGGGCAACAAGTGAGATTCCATCTCAAAAAAAAAAAGAAAAAGAAAAGAAAGGAGGAAAAAAAGGAATCTTAAAACTTAATGTCAATAATATAAACAATTACATGAAAGTAGCAAAAATGAAAAATATAAACATGCAAATGGTGAATTGAGTGCATATATGAGATGTTTTCTGTATTTTTCCTTTACTATTTATTTTTGGAAAAAAAATTTTCTTGCAAGGGAAAAAGTAACAAATAGCATAGATTATGTGTTCACTATACTTAGCATGGTTCTTCTATGTCATTACTCTCACTTATCGGGGAACTTAAGTAGTAAGAAATGTTTAATAACTAAGGAATTCTGTAAAATAACATAAGCTTCATAGAGTGGGAAATCTTGTCTGTTTTTATGTGTTTTCTGTAACCCTTGTAGATAGATAGAGGAGTATCAGGCACATGGTACCAGGCACTTGATATTTTTGATTGAAAGAACAAATAAACGTGTATTTATTAATGAAAGTAGTGTTCCAGGAAACTCTGCTGTACTATATTACTTTTCACTTAACCTTTCTGGTGGGCAATTTCATTGCTCTAGCTTCCTCTATCTTTTTATAAGTCTCTTTATGAAAACATTTTTTTTGTCTTGATGAGTAATGTGGTAGAACAAGGTTCAGGAAATCACCACACATGGCCTAAATGCAGCCTGCCACCTGTTGTATGACCCATGGGCCACACAAAATAAGTTTTACATAACACACAGTTGAAAAAGGCAAAAGGAGAATAACACTTTGTGATCTGAAAATCATATGAAATTCAATTTTTGTATTCGTAAATAAAATATTGGAGAACAGCCATGCTCATTCAGTTACACACTGTCTATGGCTGTTTTGTGCTAAATTGATTCAATAGTTTTGACAAAGACCATATGGTTCAAAAGTTTAAAATATTTACTACCAGGTTGTTATGGTCTGAATGTTTGTGTCCTCCACAATTTATATATTGAGACCCTAAACCCTAAAGTGATGGTATCAGAAGGCATGCCTTTGGGAAGTAATTAGGTGATAAGGACAAAGCCATCATAATTGGAATTCATGCCATTATCAAAGAGGTTTGTGAGAAACCCCACTCCTTCTTCTGTGTAAAGTATAGTGAAACAACAGCTATCCATGAGCCAGAAAGTGGGTTCTCACTAAAGATTGAGTCTGCCGTCTCTTTAATCTTGGACCTCCCAGACCACAGAACTACGAGAAATAGAGGTATGTTGTTTATAAGTACCCATGATATCTATAATATTGTGTTATTGCAGCCTAAAAAGATAAGACACTAATACTTGACAAAAAAAGTTTGTCTACTCGTAGTATCACAACATTAAAACATTAAATCATAGGTATAATGCTGAATTTTAGATGTCAACTTGACCAGATTAAGAAATACCTACAACTGGTAAAGCATTATTTTTAGATATGCCTGTGAGAGTGTTTCCAAAGGAGAGTGGCGTGTGAGTCTGAGTAGACTAAATGGGGAAAATCTGTCCTTAATGTGGGTGGGAGCTATTCAATAGACTTGGAGCCTGGATATAACAGAAACAGGAAAAGTTCACTGGTTCTTCTCTCCTGAGGCTGGTGTACACATCTCCCCCGTGCCCTTGGACATCAGAACTCCAGGATCTCCCAGCCTGAGGAGCTTACACAGATGCCACCTCTTCATCTCCTCAGATTCTCAGGCTTTTGGACTTAGAGTGAGACTTACTACCAGCGTCCCAGGCTCTCAGTTTGCAGATGGGCTGTCATGAGACTTCTCAGCCATGACAATCATGTGAGCCAATTCTCAGCCTCCATTATAAGTTGAACCAATTTCCCTAAAGGAATCCCCTCTTCTATATCTCTATCTATCTCTTGGTCTGTCTATTATCTATCTATCTATCTATCTATATCTATCATCTATCTAATTTTCTATCTATCTTCTATCTAATCTATCTAACTCTCATCTACCTACCTACCTATCTATCAATCATGTATTTATCCAGCTATTTCTATTGGTTCTGTTTCTCAGGAGAACCCTGATTAATATGCAAATAAGTGTTGCCTTATTTGATGTACCCTCCAATGTTGGTTTAAGTTTCTGCCATAAGGGAGAAATACTACAGTTCTATTACAAATAGTTATCACATTTTGTTACATATATGTATGTATGCAATTATCTTTGCATGTATGTAATTGTCTCCTTGTTCTCTCTGATGATTGGGAGGTCAGGCAGTTTGTTTTATTTGCTAATTCTCCAGGTACCTAGCAGAGAGGCTCCCACATGGTAGGATATGTAAATATATATTAGTGGATGAATAAATATGGACCTTTTAATTTATTCCTTAATGAGAGTCTCTGGGAATTGTTCACATGTCAGTCACTTAGAGAAAGACCAATTTTTATATCAGTTTTTATATATGCATTTTTATTTCTATGACAGATGACTAATCGTTTAGTATAAATTATGTGTTAAAGTTATTGCATGAAAATTGCATCTCTAAATATCTAACTTACACATGAATTGCTAAGAGGGAAAAACACTTTCTATTTTTACATTACAGGTTTGAAATAGTGATGCACAATTATAATATTCAGGGTACTGTGTTTATTCAAATTCTTATTCCAAAATGCAAATAAGAAAAGTTTTAAAGATTTTAAGGAAGTTAATCAGACTTGACAGAGCACAGGGATCATTGTAAGAATCCATTAAATATTAGTTTTTCTTATATGCTGAAGTAAAGCAGGCTTTAAGATTTTCTTTCTATTTGCTATCTAGATACTGGTCAGACTTCAAATTCGAAATTACATAGAATTTTTGATATCTAAGGTGATAGAGTTTAATTAAAAAATAACTTTGAAAAGAAGTTTTTAACAAACTTCAATGGATTTCAGAAAATGTCTATAGACACAGATTGTCTTTTAAGACCAAGAATGATACCACATTTTGTTTGAGAATTCGACTCAGCTATTTTGCCATAAATAGATCAGATACCATTTATTCTTTCTAAATCATGGATCCCAGACAAAAATCAATGCTCATTATTTTGGCCATTGATTCTCAAACATGTCATAGGAAAAAAATACCTTCTTAATTCTACAAAAATAAGTAAAAAGCTACCAACCCATATATTTTTAGGACTGTTTCTTCATAATTCAAATATAAAAATATTTAAATAAATAATTTCCAATGACATTTTATTTTATATCTTTTTTTTTTTTTTTTTTTTTCTTTTTGAGAAGGAGTTTTGTCTTGTTGCCCAGGCTGGAGTGCAGTGGTACAATCTCAGCTTACTGCAAATTCCACCTCCCGGGTTTAAGTGAGTTTCCTGCCTCAACCTCCCTGATAGCCAGGCTAATTTTTGCATTTTTAGTAGAGATAGGGTTACTCTATGCTTGGCAGGCTGGTCTCAAATTCCGGAACCTCAGGTGATCCGCCTGCCTCTGCCTCCCAAAGTGCTGGGATTACAGGCCTGAGCCACCGTGCTGGCCTATCTTTTCTTTTAAGCAGGTCTTTTTAAAAACCTAGCATGACTGTCATTTGGAATAAGATTTTAAAATTTTTTTCTGTTTATAAACTTGTAACAATCCCCTAACCGTAAGTTAAGATTACTCCATATGTTTGATCAAAATGTTTCAAAAATCCTTAAAAATAAAAATTATGCAGACAAACTAAGTTTATTTTTAACACTCAATTCTCAGAAGTTTCAGTGGGATAAGCTATATATGTTGCAAAAAATTGAATGAGTGTGTTTTGATGGGATATTTTGAATTTTTCATATGAAAGATGAAATTGTAAATATTTGGCATAAAAAGTTAATTAGTTCAACATAGTTATAAGGAATAACCTAAATTTAAGATAAATTTGTTGGCAAATTTGTTCATATATGTAAAAACATTTTTGAATCGAAAAATTAAAGGAAAATTTCTTAGTAGATTTTTTTAGCACAAGTAGTGATAACATGCACACTAGTGTTCTCCGAAGAGAGTATATGAGTCAAGAATATTCCTATCAAAAGCAAATTATGTATTTTAAATTGAAGAATTAGTAGAAGGATTTAGTTACATATACATTGGAGGGTTGAACTACTAAAATTTTAAAACTGAAGTAACAGAAATTGGAAAATTCTATCACTAGGTATGAGGCCATAAACAGGAAAAAAAATGGGATTAGGAAATGGGGAAGTCTGGAAGAGAAAAACTATGGTATGAAGTGATGAGTGGAAGGGTAAGGGGTGGGAGTGGGCTCAGAACCCTACAGATGGTGCCTTACCAGCTTTCTGCTGGTAAACCTAAGGAGCATGATGAAGTTGACTGAGACCTGGCAGTGCTTAAAGACACTGGAGGCTAGAATCATTTGTCGGGGCCAGAGCTGAGTGTTTTCCCTGAGTCAAATAGCTATAGTAGCTGCCACCAACCAAGCTAAATTATCCTACAGAAACTATGACAAAGATAGTATTTGAGCACATTATTAATGATATTCATTTAGTTTGTTGTCAATAACTCATTTTCTGTCCTAGTTACAATTTCTCAGTGGAGATATTCCCCGCCATAAAATCACTGTGAGCGAAACCATCGTATAGTTAGAATTCAATAGCTATTTCACCATCTTTGTTTTTCACCCATTGTTTGCAAACAAAACTGTTAATCTAATTGTATGAATCTTGGCATTTCTGCCAGGGTTGGTTTTCAATAGACATACCATTAGTGATCAAGAAGGCATATAGACAGATGTGTACTCACTCATATAATAATGTATATGTTAACTTATTTTAGTGTATAATATTGTTATATATTAATTTATTTTCACCCTGCTATAAATATATGACCTGAGTCTGAATAATTTATAAACAAAGAGATTTAATTGACTCACAGTTCCCCATGGCTGTGGAGGCCTCAGAAAACTTATAATCATGGGAGAAGGCAAAGGGGAAGCAAGGAACTTCTTCACCTGGAGGCAGGAGAGATAATGCACAGGGGAAACTGCCCCTTTTAAAACCATCAGGTCTGGTGAGATTCCCCCCACTATTATGAGAATGGCATGGGGGAAACTGCTTCCATACCCAGTCACCTCCTACCAGGTCCCTCCTTCCACATGTGGGGGATTATAATTCGAGGTGAGACTTGGGTGAGGTCACAGAGCCAAATCATATCAATTATGTATTCAATTTTGGATCTACAGTACGCCAGGACAGTGATATTCCAGAGACTGTCAATGATTTTGATGTTCCATTTAGATGTCTAGGTTAGGTGCAGCATGTACAAAATACAAGTAAAGAGGAAGCTTTCATTCGATACATCTCAAAAAGGACTCCTGTGTGTTGTTTATTCCAGAAATGATATAAAATACTGTATAGTCATGAAATCTTCCATGGCAACACTCAGTTTACATTTCATGAATAATTTATGTGATGGACTGAAATGCTCCCTTTAAAAAAATGTTTTAAGGTAATTTGGGGCAGATTGAAACCTAGGGATGTTTATAATTATCCTAAAGTTTTAAAATGCTACTTCTTCTCATTTCTGCAATTTATTTTGTAGTTGTATTTATCAGTCGCTATACATTTACTGCTTTCGATTATGATTGATTACTGTACAATGGATTTTGGGTTTTTTGTTTCTAACAACGTCATCTATGCAAAGACTTGCAATTCTTTTCTTCCAAGCAAATGTGAATAGCTCAAATAATGCATAGGTTGAAATTTTTGGAATTATCGTAATTATTTGATATTAGAAGAGGTAGATTTTAACCAAAAGCCACAATATGTTTATGACTTTTTCCTAATGTTGAAACATATTACTTATGTTATGTTTCTACTTTATGGTGGCATAAAAATTTTAGATTATTATCAATATATTTGTTGGGATATATGCTTGGATTTTCCCAAGCATCTGTTTTTCTAACTTTGGTTGTCCATGACATGTCTTTTTGATCAATTATCAGGTTAAATTATTCTATATTTATTTCATCTGCTAAATGATGGATGTGCTTTGTGATGTCACATGAGACAATTGTCTTGGATGAAAGAAGTTTTTAAATAGCATATATTTGTAAAAACTGTACCTTAGCTGATAAATGTGTTAGAGAATATTAGAATGCTGTATATGGAATCTGGCTTGGGCCATTATTCTTAGGCTCAATGGAATATTTATTATAACTGATTATAAGATACTTGGTCAAAATTACTGTTGAATTCTTGAAAGGGCAATATATAAGACTTTAGAAATATAATTGAAGAGATTACATGATGTAATCTTAAGCTATTTTACATTCTTCATTAGCCATCTTAAAGAGGTGACAAAAAGTGTCTCACAGAGCCTGTTGATAGGATCTCTTCACAATTCACATTCAGAGAGTTCATGCTGGCACACGAAATCATCATCTATGGAGTATTTTCATTACTAAAGTTGCCAAACACTACAATTAAGGTTTCTTACCACCCCTAGAAGGAGAGGCTGAATTTTAAACACCAGCACACCGCCATTTAAAATTTAAACAGAATGTTCAAAACTCATAATTAAAATATTTTCTTGTTCAGAAGAATACTTTGTTTTGCCTTATTCTTTTGGCATAAGCAGACAAAAATATTCAAACTTCTTAAGTTTGGTCCAAGAACCATTTTAACTCTGCTGACATTTAAATGTACGGCATCTTTCTTTCTTTTTTGAGAGTAAGTGCAGAGGCAGAAGAGTTGAATTTTGTTATAAACTTCCAATGAAATATTTCTTTGTTCAAATTTATATATATACTTGCCGGTTTTTAACCTTTCAAGATGAATGACAAATTGTGTCTCCCTGGGAACTCAGTCACTGTTCAGCTAATATACTCTTTGCTTAAGATTAAATAGACACTGATTGTTTACAGATTTTGTTTTATTACTGTCAGTTGGGTCATACAATTTCCTGAAGTGAAAGGAAAAATCAACCACTTGAAATATTTTGAAAGATAATGTTCTAGAAGGTAACAATTCACTGTTGAAAACATTGCTGACAAAAGATCAAGTTTGGGTTAATGAGAAACGATTTGTTTCCTTCTCCCTGCAACTATTACTTTATATTGTGTATGGATGTGAAAAGGTAACAAGCTTATTTTTTTCTTCTATTAGGGAGAAAAAAAAAACCCTCTTTTTTTCTGGGGATTTAGTACTAAATATAGAATAGAAGTAAATGTAAAGGTAAATGGCAGAGATGTTATATTTTAAATAGAGAGATACATTTACAAATACAAACACTTCTCAAATTACTAGTGGTCTATGACTAGGTTGGGTGAAATGTTACTTTCTTGAAGTTTTTGAACTGTCAATAATTACAATGCCTGGGGACACACACATATTTTACTTTAAATTTTATAAAATTGTAAATGCCTTTTAAATTATATTAAGCATGAATTTTAAAAAAGAAAATAACTTACCCTGAGAAGTTACCTTGGAAATGTCTAACAATTTACAGTTTTCAAACATTTCTATTTAATGGAACATTTGTAGTTTGTAGGATTGTGTTTTGAGATTACGGAAGTAGAAAAAAATTACATTTCTTATGTTACCATAAAGGCTCTTAACAAAGGATGATAGTTAATCTGTAATTTGCATGACAGAAGGTGAAAGGCACATCTCACATGGCAGCAGACAAGAGAAGAGAATTTGTGCACAGAAACTCCCCTTTATAAAACCATCAGATCTCCTAAGACTTATTCACTATCACAAGAATAGCACAGGAAAGGCCCATCCCCATGATTCAATTACCTCTCATCTGGTCATTCCCACAACATTCTCTACCAAAAATTCTCTACAACAGAGAAATTTTGAGTTCAGGGTAGTTAGCCAGGTCAGAAAAAATGCAAAATAAGAACAATAACATCAAAAATATATTTATTAAAGGCCCCCAAAATACAACCATTTAGCTTAGGAATTGTTTTCAACTATTAAAGCAGGTGGTAAAAATTTCTGTGAAGAAATGGAAGTACTCTCTTAATAAATTGAATAAATATTTAGAAAATCGAAAACTATTAGTTTGGACATACAGCAACAAATAAAATCGCACAGCTATTGATTCCTTGAGTGTTTATGATCAGGCAATCCAAAAATCCAAACATAAAAGAGAAACGCTCAAATAAAAAGCAATAACAATAAACTCACCAGAAAATAGGCAATTGAGAAACATTAAAGAACAAGAAGATTAGAAAACAGTGAAAACCTGAGTGAAGATACTCATCAGAGTGTCAAGAAGATATTGCATTCATAAATTAAGAACCCTTAACACATATTGAAGAAATAATATATAATTGCTGTACCCCAAAATAAAATTGAATGAAGAACTATAACACAGAGAAGTCTCTACTTTGATGAAAAAGAAATAAATAGATATATGAGGAAAAATACAAATAGATGTTTGGGGGAGTTTAAGAGGTCCTACATCACAAGAAAATTGTGAGAGAAAATGGCTAAATATGAGCCAGTATCAAAAGGAAATTTACCAGTGTAAATACGATCATGAAGCTTCAGACTAGGAAAAACTAAGACATTGTCTAAACTGGCTCAAGTTCAGACAGATTAGCAATCAATTTTATTTCATAATTCCAAAGAAAACTGATATGGTTTGGCTGTGTGCTGAGCCAAATCTCATCTTGAATTGTAGCTCCCACAATTCCCACATATTGTGGAAATGACCAGATGGGAGGTGATTGAATCATGGGGGTGGGTCGATTCCTGTGCTATTCCTGTGATAGTAAATAAGTCTCAGGAGATCTGATGGTTTTATAAAGGGGGAGTTTCCCTGCACAAGTTCTCTTCTCTTGTCTGCTGCCATGAGATGTGCTTTTCGCCTTCTGCCATGATTGTGAGGCCTCCCTAGCCAGGTGGAACTGTGTGAGTCCATTAAACCTCTTTTTTTTTTTTCAGATGAAGTCTCACTCTATCATCCATGCTAGAGTGCAGTGGCATGATCTGGGCTCACTACAACCTCTGCCTCCCGGGTTCAAACAATTCCTTGGCTCAGCCTCCTGAGTAGCTGGGATTACAGGCAACTGCCACCATGACCGGCTAATACATTTTGTATTTTGTATTTTTAGTAGAGATGGGGTTTTACCATCTTGGCCAGACTGATCTTGAACTCCTGACCTCGTGATCCATTCGCCTTGACCTCCCAAAGTGCTGGGATTACAGATGTGAGCCACCCCACTCCCAGCCAAACCTCTTCCATTTGTAAATTGCTTGATCTTGGGTATGTCTTTATCAGCGGCATGAAAACAGACTAATACACAAATAAAACATAAAAAAGAATAAAATGTAATGTGCAGCACAAAAAAAAAACTAATGTAGCAACACGCTTTGCATCAAAAATAATATGTGATAGAAAATACTAATATATTACTTGCAAACATTTGATTGCAATATTTTAAGTGTATAGTACAGACATCTGAACAGACATTCAATCTAGGATGCAAAAAGCATTTTTATGCAAGTAAACACACTCAGCATTTAGTCCCCTGGCAGTTATTTTTAGGAACTTATTTGATAATTTAATTCAGAAAAATAGGGGAGTAATTTAAGAGCAGAGGTTGTGATACCCAGCTAATTGTACTTTAAAACCTGTAAACAAAGTGAGTCAATCAGAAGACAGCTGTATAGAAAAATATTGAGGAATGAGTTCCTCATAAAATAGAGTGCTCCAGAATGGAGACCTTTGGGGGGAAAAGAAAGATGAAAATGAGTATGGAACAGAACAGGCAATTTGATTGAGACCATACACAAACATTAAGGATATAATAAAGGGAATCATTTCAAACAGAAAGTAAGAATAAGAGAAACTCCCGGAAAAAGTAAGAGACACCACCTCGGACAAAACCCAAATGTTAAATTTGCATTCCAGATGTGATCAAACATATTGTGGCAAGCAAGGCTTTAAAAAAAAATAGGGAATTTTAATATAAAGACACATGTTAAGATCATTTACGTTTGCATATTTAAAGGATATGGCATTAGATCTATTTAAAAATTACATAATCAAAGCACATATTGGGCCCATAATAAACTATATTTGTATAGCAGTTACAATACAAATGTCGTTTTAAGTTTTATAACCAAAGCACAGGATAATTTAATAATGGATTCATGATATAAATGAATGCTAAAGACAGCGACAATGTACATGTAAATATTCTTTATTAAAATTAGGATAGGGAAATGGAATGAGAAAAACTGGAAGCTGGTGAAACTAATCAGTCTTAAAATGTGGAAAGTCCAGAGACCTGTGACAAATTCAATTGAAGTAGACCTCGTATATTATATATTATTTAACATATTTACTATATTAAAAATTATAAGATATTAAGCACCAAGTAGTAGAGTAGTAAATATAGAGTCTAAATTTGACAAATCAATGACAATATTAAAAAATTATATTGTTAGAATTATGCATATTACCACAGGAATAATTAAAACAAAAGTAGCTGAAAGAGTTTATTAGGGTGAGTGGGACTGGAAATAAAAAGAGAAGATGCAGAAGAACATTGCTTCTATTTGGAAGATAGTCTGTATCATTTTCTATGTTTTAAAAATATTGCTTTGAATATGGTTCCAAGAGTTACTACCTCAGTTTTCATCTGAAAAATAATATGCTTGGAAATATGTGAATTTTCATCTGCATTATGTTATTGTCTTATCCCTTAGATAGGTTACTGCTAAGATAGTGAAAGTGAATCAGTGCAATTTAGATAGATGAGAAATTAGATTGTAAGCAAAATTTACATTTGGCAAAATATTTTGTAATCATTGTCTGTTTTATATTTAGTGTCTGTATCTTCCATGTTATACTACTATTTGTCTTGAGTGTTTGATTGCAAGATCTAAGGCCTGTGTAAAAAGTTCAGACAATTCTAGTATGATGCCCTAATATTCAAATTAAAAAATATATGATTATATCATGGACTTCTAGGCTTCCCAATGGAATTCTTTCAAAAGTTTTATAAGACATACATGAGTTGACTTTGTCCACTTCAGATTTAGCTAAAAGACAAAAATCATACAAGATTGAATATTTCTAATAGAAGAACAATTATAAAATTCTTAGGAATGGCCAGTGTTCAAATTGAAGAAAAAGGGCTTCAGGGAATCTCTCAGTAATAATAAATAAAAATGTGTTAAATTTAAATAATACATTTCTCTAATCTTGCAATGTCTTATATTTAATGGGAGACAACAATAAATATGTTTTATTCCCAATAAATGTTTTAAATTAAAGCAAATAAAAATGGAGTTCAATTTCACATGAATCTATAACTAGAAACTAAATTAATCATGAGAGATAGCCCATGTTTTAATATGGAACGATTATACCATAAAATCCATGGAAATTTTAGAGCCAATCTACATCAATTAAAATATTTGTTGAACACATAGACCAAAAACAGCTTTTTTCTTTTTAATTTGTAATTTACAAAGCTGACATAAGTCCCACCCTTAAGTTTACTGGTTAGTAAATATTTGATTGCCAAAGAGTAAAAGTTGTCAATATTGACCATATATTTTTCTCTTCTCTCTCTTTTCTTTATGTATATATACACACACATGTAGACTCAAATATATAACTAAACCTTATGATATATATATCAAATGTATGTGCATTTTAGATACCAATCAACCTGTATGTTATTTCTAAATTGACTTTGTTTTAATTAGCAATTACTAAACAAAGATAGCCTGAGATCATAAAAAGCTATTATTATTATTATATCAGATTTTTAAACACATTTAAACCAAACTTACCAACTCTATGCATATGGAATGAACACACTACTATAATGGTGGTTTCTACCCCCTTGACCCGGAGTCTTGGAGGTATCATAGAGTTGATTGAGGAAGAAGTAGGGGATACTGAGGGAGATGGAAGCAGAAATGGCCTAGACAATCAACTCCTGCTTGACTCAGAACATAGCAGTCTTTAACCACATGCATTGTTCTTCTCCACAGTTTTTTTGCTAAAAACATTTTACTGAAACTTTTTTTCTTGCATAATATCAGCATTTAACTTAGATCAACACTGAACAATTTCAAAACTCTCCCATTGAGTTTTATTTCCTTTGAATTCCGATTAAAAGGTTTGTATGTCTACTTTTCAAATCATGCACAGAAATATAAAGCCATAAGTAACTGCAAATTGCCACTATTATAATAATTGCTTCCTGTTGGTCTTTTATTTCACATTACATTAACTCATCTGTTAATCTGACAGACCAATTATCCAGTACCAAGGGGGCGGAAGGAACCAGGGCACAATTAAAACACAATATGTAACAAAAAATCTAATATTAAAATTAAAATAAATTTTTTGGCAAAAAATTGATTTAAAAATTGGAAGTTTTATAGAGGAAATATTAAAAGAATAAAAATCGCACAATAATATTTGGCTCAATTGAATTATACTGTATAGCTACAAAGAGAAAAAGAGAAATGGAATGGAATTTTAGAATGCAGATAACAGAATCTCTATATACATCCCATCTTCTCTTCCTGTATCATTATAAGGATATAATTGATAAATATGAAATACATATAGCTTTATATGATATACATATAGATACAACATCAGTGAGTGTTATAAATTTCAAACTCATCTTTCCTTTGGGATATTGAAAATAATGAAGAATATATTGTTATAAATTAAAAACTTAGCTAAGATTTTTGTAGTGCTGAAGATATCAAGTATAATTTACATGTTGATTAATATTACTGTTTTTTTTTTGTTACATGCTAGTTAACATCAATGTAATTCTGAATAATACTATGAAAATCTAATATCAATAATGGGTGTATGTTTAATGGATTATGCCTATGGTTTTGCTGTGTATTTGTGTTGGAGAAACCTGAAAGAATGCACTGCACTGTTTAGAATCAAATGTTTTTACTTCCCTTTCTTTTCCAATTTCTTCTTACCATTCACTCTCCTTCCACTCCTATCTTATTTCTCCGGATTTACCAATCAAATTGGAGCTTACGTGGGAAACACTTTGGATACCACTTAACTTAGCCTCCCTTAGGAAAATACGCCACATTTCAATCACTGAGAGATGGCTTCAGTGCTCTTATGGAACTGGAACATAATAGTCCATAAGAACTGCTTTTTTTTTCCCCCAAATATTTTGAACTGTTCAATAATCAACTCTAATAAATTATAATAGAAACAAAAGCAACACACACTCCACATATAATTTCCACATTGATTACATTTTACTATCTTCTATGCACTTGCGGTAATTTAAATCTATTGTATCTGTATGGTGGAGCTATTATATAATAGTATACTACTATGCAGTTAGTACAATCAAACCAGAATCTTCTCAACTCCGCATTTAGTACAATCAAATTGGAAGCTCAGAATTAACCATGGTGGTGGTATTTATACCATGAACATTGGCAAATGCTACAAATTAGGGTTTTATTTATTTTATTGACTTAATAAAATGATAAATAATATGTCAATTATGTTTAGAAAACATAAAATTGCATTAGGTATAGCTATTACACTGAATAGCACAAAAATTTGAAAATATTTTAGGTAGTTTCTCCAGAAAAAAAAAAAATATATATATATATATATGTGTGTGTGTGTGTGTGTGTCTGTGTGTCTGTGTGTATCATACATTAAGAAATGTATTACTCTGTGTGTGTGTATGTGTGTATACATACATGGAAGGAGGAGAGATTTTAAGTAATTCACTCATGAAATTCTGGAAGTAGAAAAGTCTGAAATTCACAGAGCTCACTGACAGACTGGAAATTCAGGCCTTCAATTTATTGAATGAGGTCCACCCACATTTGGAAGGGTAGTCTGCTTTACTCAAAGTGTACTGATTTAAATGTTAATTGCATCAAAAATATCTTCACAGCAACATCTAGACTGGTATTTGACAAAACGACTGGGTACTGTAGCTTAGCCAAGCTGACACATGAAAGGAACGATTGCAAAAAAATTCAAATATGCAAAAACAATTTCTGGTTTAATAAAGAAGTTCCCAAATTCATTTTTGAATGGGTAAATGTAAAAACTAAGTTTTTTCTTTTTGCTTTCTACTTTCTACTCACTAGATGTGTAGATCAAAATACATACAAACATCAATATTGGATTTGCACTGATTTGTGAATTTCAAAAAATATATTGACTACAGAAGCAAGAGTTTAATAAAGATCAACAAAGCATTTTGTGATTCTTATTTGGCTATAGGAATTTTGCTATAGTGTACCATATATTTTATCACTATATGTAAATTTTTTGTTATATATTGTTTGTATTTGTAAAATGGATCATAAACTTATGTGTGCATATACAAACACATGCAGGTTTTTTAAAGTGTTGGTAATGTTTAACAGCATGCCACTTTCAACTCTTTAGAAATGTGGATGTGATGTCTATCTAGTCACTTTTTAAATAAATGAGTACATATACACAGAAAGGGCAATCAATTAAACTTCTGTATATTGAGTAAATAGGAATTTCTTCTCTCCTCTGTATGTTCTCTTAGGGTGAGAAGACTAATGAATCTTGTTTAAAGAGCTGGAGGATCTTAGAATATTTCTCAATGGGTTCTGAGACCAGCGATTGCACCTTGAATTCTAGTTGTTTAAGTAGAACAAAAGTACAGAGAACTAATAACTAAAAAGCTGAACCCAAGCACAAAGAGACCTAGACTTATGTAGTTGAGTTATCTTTCTTCAAAGAACTATAGATGTCTATGCAGAAACCTGAATGAGCAAGTCAACATCATAAAACAGGTCCATCTTCAACTTATAGAAGGGGGAGGACCAGTCTATTCAACCAACATCATATGGGACATGCAAATCAATGCAAGTCGTGGGTGCATGGGTGCAACATAATTTGTGTTTCTTAATTGATGATTTTGCATTACTCTGTATGTTCTAATATGCAAAGAGATTTAAAAATCCATATATTTTTAGTTTATATCCATTGTCTTAGTGAATTCCGGATGCTATCACAAAATACCATAGATTGGGTGGTTCATAAAAAACAGAAATTTATATCACACTATTCATTAGACTCAAAGTCTGAGATCAGGATATCAACATGACCAAAAACTGATGAGTGTCCTCTTCCAGGTTGCAGATGGTTGTCTTCTCATTGTATCTTCACGTTGGAGAGAGTAGAGAACAGTGAGCTCTTTCATGACTCTTATATGGGCACTAATCCTATTCAACAGGGCTCAGCTCTCACCATCGCATCTAATCCTAATTATCTCCAAAAGGTTCCACATCCTGATGTCACCACATTCAGGGAGGCAGGGTATAGACACATAAATTTTAGGGGGATACAAATTTTCCACCTCTAATACCTATTGATTTTAAATGAATGCTGGAGAGCACTGCCAATATTCTCCACTCAAAACCGAGGTACAGTTGAGAGTGTTTGGGATGGTACTTGAATCAATCTTTGTGGATTGTTTTAAGAAGAGAATAGCTGCAGTTCCCAAGGTTCTGTCTGTGTCCTGGGAGCAGTCCTCATTTAATGACTATTCTATGTGTGAGTGTAAAGGTCAGGTTCTCCTGTGTCAATATTAGACACATTTGATAGACCATTTTGAAGGAATGTGTTCTCTTTCTGGGTCCATGAGGGGGCGTAGTTTTAAGGGCAAGAATTTCCCAGCACCATGCCCACCTCCCATCTCTCTCCATCCAGGAGATTTAACGGTTTATGTTTGAATTTTGTGGGCACAGGAAGAAACTAAAAGTCAATCACTCCAGCGGAAGTTCTAAGGAACTCCTTTCATTGGCCCATGGTCTTGGAGAAGGTGGGTGTTCCTTCCAGGATAAAAGTCCATATCCACATGCCTGGCTGGATTTCCCCCTCTGGAATCCCCTTCCATACTCTTCGTGGAAGTCTTTCTCTTTTCTCTTTCTCTACCTAAATAAAATCATCTTTCTGCAACATTTCTCGGGTCGGATATTTACTTTTATGAGTGTACGGCGCACCTGCAGTGGTCACATCGCTTATTCTTTAAGAGATTGGAGACCAGAACCCACAGCATTCTCTCAGGGGAGCTGTGTCTCAGCAGAACCCAAGAAAAAACCTGGCTACAGAATTGGCACCCCAAATGTGAGGCGTGGCAAGTGCAGCATAAGGAAAACATGTCAGAGGGGTAAGTGAAAAATATTGGACCATTCTCACTTGCTTTCTGTCCTGTGTCTTTAAGAACACCTGAAGCAGTGACAGTCAGGTGGGGCTGCGGGGAACTGGAGTGGTGCCCAGCTGCGGCAGCCAGAACTAAAAGCACACCTTTTCCTCCACAGTCTCTTTCTCTGCCTCTCTCTCTCTCTCTCTGCTGCTTCTCTGGGCAAAAAAAAAAAAAAAAAAAAAAGCCTGTGGGAGGTGGAACAAGAAAATGCTCTCTTGCTCCTTGCTGGCCAAAACAGGAACTTGGGTTGCCCACTGCCCAGTCCTGCAGTAAGCTGCAGCAGGGCAGGGAGAACAGCTTCAGGGCGGGGCAAGGTGCATTCCGGCCAGGTTCAGAGGCTCTGAGCAAAGCGGCAGCACTTAGGGAAGCAACGTGGGAAAATGCTTTTGCTGGTTTGTTTGCTCACTGGCCAGCACGTTCAGATCTCTAGTTGGCGGCTGCATGAAACCCCAGAACGTGGCTGTTAAAAAAAAAAGGCAGTCAGGGACAGAACAAGAGAACGCCCCCCAGGGTCGCTCCCATGCTGGCCTCTGGTCCCTGTGTGGGCAGCGGCTCGGGGAGTGGCCTAGGGTGTGCACATGGTCCTGGCAACATGGCAGCTGCATGTCCCTGAGTGGGGGCATGGCAAACTTTCTCCTCTGGCAGGAGGCGGTGTAAAAAAGGCACTTAAATGGGCGGCAGCTGCAGCAGCCCAGCCTGCTTCTTTGAATTGTGTGCTCTAATGGCCCCTCCCTAGAAACTTACCCTTCTAGGGCAGTTTTATAAATTGGCCTGTAAAAATTGGACCTTTGCTGGAAATGTTGGTATCCATCTCCTGAGCCTCACTGGCCTCATTGGAGCTTGTTGGTACAATTACCATCCAACCCAATAGCTCCTTTCATTCCATGCCTCCATGGTGGTCACTGGAGGTCATGCAAGGCTGTGGGTATGACTCCATGACGCTGGTAGGTCGTGATTGGAATCCAGTACATGGAGAGCCCTCTGATAAGATGGATCATGCGTCTTGGCACACGAAGTTTCGGGGTACTTACTGAAAGATGTTCTTTTCAGTACCCATTTTACCTGGGGGACACCTCAGGTCGAAGCAGCTGTAATTTTTTTTAACTGGGGATGTGGGCATCCCTTGTGTTGAATTTTAGATGGGTGCTTCCATTCCCAAGCTCAAGTCCCCATTAAAATGTATACTGGAAAATTGGGACCAATTTGACACATGACTTTTGAAGAAGAAGTGGCTCATCTTTTCTGCTGAACAGAGTGGTCGAAATACCCCCTGCTGAGTGGAAAAACCTGGCCTCCAAAGGGATGTATAGATTATGACACTATTCTACAATTAGATCTGCATTGTAAAAGTGAGAGTAAACGGTTTGAGGTCCTGTATGTGCAACTATTCTTTTCCCTAAGGAATAAGCCTCAGCTCTGTTAGGCCTGTGCCCCCCATTTAGCCCTCCTCAGGACTACCTCCACATGTGGGACTCCCTGTGGCAACTACCTCCACTAATGCCAACCAGGGCTTCTCAGCTCCTGTACCCCAACAGGAGCCAGGGAGGGCCGAGACAGCCAGGGCATCTCAGGCTACCCAGATGCCGAAACTCTACCCCCTACAGGCAGTGGGAGGACAATTTGGCCCAACTAAGGTGCACACCCCATTCTCACTTTCTGACTTAAAGCAAATTATGGTGGACTTAGGAAAGTTTTCAGATGACCCAGACAAGTACGTAAATGTTCTGTAGGGCCTGGGTCAGTCCTTCCAATTAGACTGGAAGGATGTCATACTTTTGCTTGATCAAACCATAACCAGCAATGAAGAACAGCTGCTCTAGCAGCAGCTCAAGAGTTTGGGGATACTTGGTACCTTAGTCAGGTACATAACCTGATGATGCCAGAGGAAAAGGATAGATATCCCACAGGTACACAGGCAGTCCCTGGCATGGACCCTCACTGGAATCCAGATTCAGAACAGGGGGACTGGAGCCGTAAGCATTTCCTGACCTGTATACTTGAGCGATTAAGGTGAATTAGGAAGAAGCCCATATCTATGCAATGTTATCCACCATAACTCAAGGAAGGGAAGAAAACCCAACAGGTTTCCTTGAGTGATTGCAAGAGGCTTTAAGAAAGTACACTCTGCTGTCACCAGACACTACTGAGGTTCAGTTAATACTAAAGGACACGTTTATTATTCAGTCAGCAGCAGACATCAGGAGAAAGCTTCAGAAGCTGGCCTTGGGACCAGAACAGAGTCTAGAATCATTGCTGAACCACGCAACCTCAGTGTTTTGTAATAGAGACCAGGAGGAAGAGGCTGAAAGGATCAGGAGAGATCAGAGAAAGTCTGCAGCCCTAGTTATGGCCTTCAGGCAAGCAGACCCCAGGGGCTCAAATGAGGCAAAGGCTGGAGTTAGCCACCAGACTGGCAAAGCTTGTTATCATTGATATTTGAAGGGACATGTTATAAGAAACTGTCCCCAGAGGAACAGACCACCACGTCATCCTTGCCCACTGTGCCAAAGGAATCACTGGAAAGCACACTGTCCCAGGGGGCAAAGGCTCTCAGGGCCTGAGGTGTCTAACCAAATGACCCACTGGCAGGACTGAAGGTTCCCGGGGAAAGCACCAGCTCAAATCGTCACGCTTAAGAAGCCGCAGGTAACACTGACCATAGAGGGCCAGGAAGTTGATCTCCTCCTGGACGCTGGTGCAGCCTTCTCTGTTTTGCTCTCCTGCCCTGGACAGTTGCTCTCCTAGTGTGTAACTGTCTGAGGAGTCCTAGGACAAGCAGTCTCCTGATATTTCTCCCAGCCCCTAAGCTGTAACTGGGAGATATACTTTTCTCTCATGCCTTCCTCATTATGCCAGAAAGTCCCACTCCCTTACTAGGGTGGGACCTGCTGGCCAGAGCAGGAGCCATTATCTATACGAACATCATTAGGGAAGAAATCCCTCTCTGCTGCCCATTATTTCAAGAAGGGATTAATCCTGAAGTCTGGGCAAATGAGACAATTTGGATGGGCAAAGAATGCATGTCCAATTCGAATAAGGCTAAAGGATTCAACCTCTTTTCCTTACCAAAGACAGTATCCCCTAAGACCAGAAGCCAAAAAGGGACTACAGGATATTGTAAGGGACTTAAAAGCTCAGGGTCTAGTGAAGTCCTGTAACAGCCCTTGTAATACCCCAATTTTAGGAGTGCAGAAGCCTAATGGACAATGGAGGCTTGTGCAGGATCTTAGACTTATTAATGAAGGTTTGATTCTTTTATACTCAGCTATACCTAATCCTTACACCTTGCTCTCTCAAATACCAGGAGAGGCACAATGGTTTACAGTTCTGGACCTTAAAGATGCCTTTTTCTGTCTACCACTACATCCTGACTCTCGGTTTCTGTTTGACTTTGAAGACCCTTTAGACCAGAGTTCTCAGCTCATCTGGACAGTATCACCTCAGGGCTTTAGAGACAGAGACAGCCCCCACCTGTTCAGCCAGGCTCTAGCTCAGGACCATAGTAGTTTCTTACATCCAGGTACTCAGGTTCTTCAATATCTGGATGACTTATTTTTAGCTGCAAGCTCAGAAACCCAGTGTCAGCAGGTCACTCAGGACCTCCTAAACTTCCTTGCCAACTGTGGATATAAAGTTTCCAAACAAAAGGCCCACGTGTGTAGGCAGGAGGTAAAATATCTAGGGCTGGTCTTGTGTAAGGGCACTCAGGCCCTAGATAAAGGATGTCTTCAACGCATACTGGGCTTCCCTGAACCCAAGACCTTAAAACAGTTATGGGGATTCTTGGGAATAACAGGTTTTTGCCGATTGTGGATTCCCAGATATGGTGAAATAGCAAAACCTCTGTACACTCTTATTAAGGAAAGCCAAATAGTAAATACCCATTTAGTACTCTGGGATCCAATAGCTGAGGCAGCCTTTCAGACCCTGATGCAGGCACTACTGCAGGCTCCAGCCTTCCTACGACTTCTCCCTATATGTTATGGAAAAGTCAGGAGTAGCACTGGGGGTTCTCACCCAGACTCAGGGAGCCACATCACAACCAGTGGCATACCTAAGTAAGGAGATTGATGCAGTAGCAAAAGCCTGGTCACACTGTTTATGAGTCATAGCCGCAGTGGCTATAGTGGTCTCAGAGGCAGTTAAAATAGTGCAAGGAAAAGATCTAACTGTATGGGCTTCACATGATGTAACTGTAATTCTGACCTCTAAAGGAGGCTTATGGCTGTCTGACAATCATCTCCTCAAATATCAGGCCTTGACACTCGAAGGGCCTGTACCTCAGCTGTGTATATGTGCAGCTCTCAACCCAGCTACTTTCCTCTCTGAGATAGGAGCAGACAAGCTCTAAAACTAGGAAAAGGAAAAAAAGTAAACATATATACAGATTCCAAATGTGCTTACCTGGTTTTGCATGGTCAGGCTGCTACACAGAAGGAAAGAGAGTTCCTAACCTTGACAGGAACTCCTATTAAATACCACAAGGAGATTTTAGACTTACGACAAGCTGTCCAAGAGTCAAAAGAGGTAGCAGTCTTACACTGTCAGGGCCACCAGAAAGGAGATGAGAAGGTAGCTGAGGGCAATCACCGAGCTGAACTAGAGGCTGAAAGGACAGCTAGACAAGCATTTATGGAAGGACCTTTAATATGGGAGAACCCACTCCAAGGAACTAGACCTCAATACTCATCAGAAGAGGTAAATGGGCAATCTCCCAGGGACATGATCTTCCTCCTTCAGGATGGTTAGCCACTGAGGAGGGAAAAGTGCTTCTACCTGCTGCCAGCCAATGGAAGGTACTTAAAACTCTACATCAAACCTTCCATATGGGTATAGAGAATACACATCAGATGGCCAAATCTATGTTTACAGACAAAGGTGTCTTCAAGGATGTCCAACTAGTCAAAGGATGTGAAGTCTGCCAGAAAAATAATCCTTTGGCACATCGCAAAGCTCCCCCGGGGAAAAAGGCTGGACATTACCCAGGTGAGGACTGGCAAATGGACTTTACCCATATGCCTAAGTTTTGGGGATATAAATATGTGTTACTATGTTTAGATACTTATACAAACTGGGTTGAGACTTTCCCCTGTAGAACAGAGAAAGCGCAAGAAGTAATAAAAGTCCTGATTAATGAAATAATCCCCAGATTTGAACTCCCTCACTGTCTTCAAAGCCATAACTGTCCTGCCTTCAAAGTTGCAGTGACCCAAGGAATTTCCAAGGCTCTAGGGATACAGTATCATCTCCATTGTGCTTGAAGGCCTCAATCCTCTGGGAAAGTAGAAAAGACGAATGAAATTCTTAAGAAACACCTAAAGAAACTGGTACAGGAAACCCACCTCTCATGGCCTTCTCTATTACCAATAGTACTCTTAAGAGCTAGAAACCCTCCTCAGAAAATAGGACTCAGGCCTTATGAGATGCTTTATGGACAGCCCTTTCTTACTAATGATCTTGTGTTAGACAAAGAAATAGCAGATCTAATAAAAGATATAACCTCCTTGGCTAAGTACCAACAGGTTCTCAAGACTTTGCCTGAAGGGCATCCTAGGGAAGAAGGGAAAGAGTTGTTCTGTCGTGGAGACTTGGTGCTCCTTAAATCTCTCCCCTCATACTCTCCCTCTCTACGCCCATCTTGGGAAGGGCCATTTTCAGTTATTCTGTCTACCCCAATGGCAGTTAAAGTGGTGGGGATTGACTCATGGATTCATTACACTCAGCTGAAGCCTTGGATACCTTCTGAGGAAAGTCATAGACCCTCTGTTCTGCAGCCTGAAGTTCAAGGAGATGACCCTTCGTACACCCATGAGCCATTAGAAGATCTACTTCTGCTTTTCCAACAAGAGCCTCAGAGGAGTAACCCCTCATAAGTCTAATTTATCTTGGCATTAATAGGACTATAACCCTCAACTTTGCTATCCCCCAAATAATGGAAAAACTTGGTGCTGGTATTAGGAAAGTTACTACCTCTGTTCAGTTACTATAAGCTATCTCAGCAGTTAGATATAACAAAAAATGTTGCTAATTATCTCTGCAAAAGACAGCTTTCTCTGCAAATCAGCTTAACTCTTCAGCTGCCATAGCTTTAAAAATAAAAGGGCCCTAAATCTGCTAACAACAGAAAGGAGGGGGAATCTGTTTCTTTCTAAGAAAAATGCTGCTATTTTGTAAACCAGTTAAGTGTTGTTTTGAACATAGAACTCAGGAATCAAACACACGGCTAGGGACCTTCAAAAACTTGACTCTGTTCTCTCCTAGGCTTGTTTATAACTCTAGGCCTCTCATCTTTAACTACCTTGTCATATTCATTTCTTATAGAACCATAAGGTCACAATTAATCCTTCTGCTGGAACCCCAGATGTCCTTGGCTGGTGAGCTCTATTGTGGACCTGTAAATCAACTTGGACCCCTGAAAGGCTCCCCTCTGGAGGAAACCTCAACTGCAGGGCCCCTTGTATGCCCCATTTCAGCAGGAAGTAAAGAGGATCAACGCCTTTATTCCAACAGAAGTTGAATTTTCCTGTTCAGAGGGGGGGAATGAGGAAATGTGTTGTCTTTCCGGGTCCATGAAGGGGGGTAGTTTTAATGGCAAGAATTTCCCAGCCCCATGCCCCCCTCCCATCTCTCTCCATCTGGGAGATTTAATGGTTTATGTTTGAATTTTGTGGGCATGGGAAGAAACTAAAAGTCAATTACTCCAGCGGAAGTTCTAAGGAACTCCTTTTATTGGCCCAGGCTCTTGGAGAAGGTGGGGATTCCTCCCAAGATAAAAGTCTGTATCCACACACCTGGCCAGATTTCCCCTCGGGAATCCCCTTCCACACTCTTCGTGGAACTTTTTCTCTTCTTCTCGTTTCTCTACCTGAATAAAATCACCTTTCTGCAACACTTCTTGGGTCCAATATTTACTTTTACAAGCATATGGCACAACTGCAGTGGTCCCATCCGCTTATTCTTTAAGAGGCTGGAGACCAGAACCCACAGCATTCTCTCAGGGGTGCTGTGTCTCACCAGCACCAAAGAAAAAAATCCGGTTACAATTTCAACTCCAGAACATCTGGTAGGATCAGCTGAGGTCTCTAATAGAACTGCATCACATTTCAACTCCTGTTCAATTCATATCAAAAACTTTTCAGGCATTTTTTGTTTATTCAAAATGTACTACCAGATAAACTCATGCACCTAAAAGAAAGAATTAAATCATCTGTAGACTCTATGGAAGACTTCCTATGGGTTGTAGTATGAACACTTTCTGTAGCATACTGAAATTTGGTTTTACTCTACAGATAATATCATACAATTCAACAAATAGTCACAAGACCCCCCAAATATTTAAAATAAATATTTGATGATTTTTTTTCTGTTTTTAATAGGATAAACAATGATCATATTATGAAATTATCTCCTGGTACTTCTCAGCCTTGGAGGTTGCTAAGTATACTTTCCCTATTTGTGAGTGGTGTCTCTGTGCTGGAATTTGCGGCTATGGACAAGAAACAACTTTTTTAAAAGCAAAAGTTTCAAAAATACAATTCAATTACAATTATGCTACTGATAAAAATATCTGAAAATGCAATATTTGACATTAAAATTTATGATAATTTTAAATACTTTTACTGTGACATTTACATTAAAACTCAGGTTTTCTGTGTGGTAATATTTGTGCTTATATTTATAGGCACATGACATCAAACACTGGATAATCCATAATATGGTAAGCTCATTTTATAAATGAAATGTATTTATCACAATTTTAAATACTTTTCTAAGTAGGCTTTCATTTACTAATGCAAATAGAATTCACTAGCTATATTTATCTCAATGAATGCACATATGGAAGGATTTAGTCTTCATCTGCTTATTTTATTGGTTGATTTTTACTGAGATATTATTACAGATAAATGGATCAGAATTGTAGGATTACCTAATAAAAAATGTTGTGATGCTTGCATTCAACAAATAAAAACAAATATGTCATTCATAGTGAATACATTTTTATATTTCTATAAAAGATGCACCTAGGTCCTTAATATGCAAAACTATAAATGTGTTTTGTCACACTTCAATATTTCTTTATATTTCCTTTAGTACTTAGGTTTTATTTTTTCCTTTAGAGTCTATGTAACTATTCATATCTTTGCTGACACATATAGAGTAGGTTTTGGTGTTTTATTAAAAGGGAAAAATGAAAAGGTACAACTTATTTCAAAATGTTAAACCAGATGTCTTATAATTTCTAATTTGCATTTTGGATAAGTTATACATAGTAAATGTGACATTTGAATCTAAGCCATATATTGTTGTAGATTTGTCAGAAGTTGTTTTGTGCTTTTGTATAGTATCAATTATTCTAGGCTGGATTTTTTTTTGAGATTACTTCCATGATTGACTTCAGGTTAGGGTTTAACATAAAGACATCTGCATGAGATTTGGAGGCAAGAGTGAGAAACAACAGCCACTACACCCAGAAAATTGTGTGTTCCAGTTTCATTTTGCAGATTCCAGATTGCCATGCATTTCATTGTTTTCTGGCTTTCTTTTTGCTATTTTGGGTTTCTGGTCAATTGCCAGAAATACTGTCCTATAGAAAATTGTTCCCTCAGTTGTTTAAAATATGATCCCTGTAATAAATCCCTTATTCAATATCACTCACAAAAATTCTGCTTTCCCGACCAAAACTCAGTTGATCTATCTGCCCCACTGACAATATTTCTAAACACCTGTGTCTAAAAATATATGCTTTTAATTATACTTATAACTAATGATTTCTTTATATTATTTTTTCTTAAAATGAAGGGAATTCCCAGTGATCACTGCAGCATCTAAAGTTTAAAAAATCTATTCTCTCATATTTAAAAATATCTGGTTTTAAATATATTAGTGATACCTGAAACCTAGACCAAAAATTAATATGTAGATTACTTTATGAAAGTATAATTATAAAATCATTCATTCATTCTTAAACAGGAAAAGAGTTAAAGAAACATAAATAAGAGTACAAATTCTTCATTTTTCTTATAATTTCTTTTAGAATACTTTAATATTATAAATAATTTTGATTAATTGTAAATACACATGCAGACACATAGACCAAATGAGTAAACATTATGTGTTTTATTACCTAGATCTATCTTAATATTTTTGTCTCCCTACTGCTTCTAAAAACATATAAACTATTTTTAGTCTTGAGAAAAATACAAATAAGAAAAAAAATTTTTTGATGTAATGTAGAATGAAAGCAAAATGAGTAATAATCGAGTATTTTTTGAGAAAGTATTTTACTATCACAGAAAATGAAGTGACACAAACTCCTAGTAATACATATATTCCCAGAAACTCATATTTCCACAAGAAGGCAATAACATACTTTTACAATTACATATTTTAGCTAAAAATAGCTGTACTAGCTAATTCCGAGGAGTGCATCTAAGTAGCTTGTTCAAAATATTTTAAACTATTTTAATTTATACATTTGATTTGATTTATACATTTAATTTTATCCTCAGACAAGCAAAATTTTATTTTCAATCCATGCATTTTGGGTTTTATTTGCTTTCTTTATTCTCTTCATGAATCTGATCAGAATTTTCCAGGCTCTTTTATATTATTGCATTTTTACTTTATGATTGGTCTTAATTTTTGGCCAATGAATGACCAAAAATACACTAAATTCAAGATACAAGTTGAAGCAAGTCCACATCAAGTGTATCAGTTGCATCCAATTAAATATTTAAATAGATGACTTAATTGTTTCAAGTAATGTATTAGTCTGTTTTTACGCTGCTGATAAAGACATACCTGAGACTGGGTAATTTATAAACAAAAGCAGGTTTAATGAACTGGCAGTTTCACTTGGTTGAGGAGGTCTCACAATTATGGTGGAAGGCAAAAGGCATGTCTTACACAGAGGCAGGCAAGAGAGAATGGGAGCCAAGCAAAAGGGGTTTCCCCTTATAAAACCATCAGATCTCACAAGACTTATTCACTATCATGAGAACAATACTGGGGAAACCACTCCCATGTTTCAATTATCTCCCACCAGATCCCCTCCCACAATATGTAGGAATTATAGGAGCTACAATTCAAGATGAGATTTGGGTGGGGACACAGCCACACAATATTAAGTAACATTTGTGTTTAGTTTGTATCGTGTGGAGAAATACAATGGCAAAGAAGTTATATTCTGCATAACATGCCTATATCTGGGTGTATGTGCATGTGTGTGAGTGTGTTGTGCTCCTCTTTAATGTATGTTTTGGATATACATAACACATCAATGTATGTATGCATACATATTTCACATATAAAATATATGTATATATTTTTCAGATGTGCTTGTTTATATATACACATGCATGCATATATATTCTCTCTCACATATATGTTTATAGTATGAGTAGTTCACATACATATATACATATGTGTCTATGTAGAGACATATGTGTCTACATCTGTGTATATACATATATATGCATATATCAAGACACATATAGGAAGACTAGAAAAACTATAAAAGAAAAACAAGAAAGCAAAAACTTCTATTCTCATTAGTCAAACTTCAAAAAATAAGCTTTTTATAAAGATTTTATAAAAGATGTCTATGAATGCAACATTTAGAGGGTAAAGTGACATTAAAATTATTACTATAGACTGGCCAGGCACAGTGGCTCACATCTGTAATCCCAGCACTTTACAAGGCCCAGACAGGAGGATCACAAGGTCAGGAGTTTGAGACCAGCCTGGCCAACAAGGTGAAACCCTGCCTAGAGTGAAAATACGAAAATTAGCTGGGTGTGGTGGTGCATGCCTGTAGTCCCAGCTACTCAGGAGCCTGAGGCAGAGAATCACTTGATCCCAGGACATGGAAGTTGTAGTGAGCTGAGATCATGCCACTGCACTCTAGCCTGGGCAACAGAGCAAGACTCCATCTCAATAAAAAAAAAAAAAATTAATATAGACTGAATCATTTGCAATCGCCAATGTTCAAAGAAATTTGAAAGTTATGTAAGCTAAGGATTCTAGGTATAGGTTTCTTTCAGAATAGTTACAGAGAAATACATATTTTTAACACAAAAATAGTAATATTATCAAAAGTATTATTTCCATATCTTAACCAATAGCTGAACATTGCATAATCTACCATGCTTCTTTTCCTTTTAATTTAATAATGCAAAGGGTTAATATCATATCTTCTTCAGCTATACTTGGCTTGCTAAGTGACTTCTGGGTTGCACACAGCTATCAAAAAGTTGATGCTAATTAGATTATTTATAGATTGAAAAATCAGCAATGAGTAGTGACATGCAGTTGTCATTGATAATAGACAAACTTGGTAAATGTATTAGTGATTGAGAATCGTAATTTTGTGATGATTTGTTCACACTTCTGATTTAGGTTTCAGAAAATAATTAAAATGTCATACAACATTTCAATATTACTCTCTATGAGCTGAAAGATTGTAGGGGTGCATTCATTAGTCATAGGTCGAAGATAAAACACATATCTGAAGGTTTGGTAATTGCCTTGTTAAATATTTACACAAGACTTTAGATGAAACAATAGCTATTATATATTAAAACATCTTATTAAATAAAACCTTATTTAATTGTAATAATATAGAAACGCCTTCATAACTATTTTCTGAGAAAGTTGAATATCTGCTAGCAACTGGGCAAGAAATAACCAAATTGGTGCTGAGAGGATGCATGTGTTTCTTATATAACATCTTCCCTAATTATTCTCTTGTCTTTTTAATCCATCAGATATGATGTGTTGGTGAGCACAAAATTAACCCCCCCCCCCCCCGAAAAAAGATGAAAGCTCAGGCACTTTTTTTCAAGTCAGCTATGTTGCTTCGGTTTCATTATCAGAACCAATTTTTCAGAAAAAGCTTTATTCAAGAGATACCACAAATCGAAGAGTACATGCAAAACATTAGAAAAAAATAAAATCAATCATTTTAATATGCTCCATAAATTTAGAATAAAATAGCTTAAAACAATGCACTAAGCTTTTCTTTATAAATCTTCAGTTATAAGCACCAATGCTTCTCTTTATAAAGCATCAAGCATGAGCATCATTATTAACATATAAATCTTCAAGTCTTGGAGTTAAATAATAAATATGTCCTTGTCTTGATTAGTTACAACCAAGAGAGACAGGAGAGAAAAAAAGGTCTTTATGGTTATATCACTATCATCATCAATACTCACTTCATAGGAAAGTGAGTCTCTTGATAGAGTAAACATTGTTATCAATCATCAGTCTGGTCATTTTTAGGATACCGTAAGGAACACACTTCCAGTTACTTGAAATTAGATAGGGCTCTATGGGGTTCTACCTAACATAATAGAAGAGAAGTGATGAGCATCATTACTGTGCTGAAGCTTTAACTGATGTTGTGAGACACTCATCCTCTGTTACAATAAATTCTGCATTAGATTGTCTTTGAAGATGGCCAGGCAATAAAACCTCTGTCCTTTATATGCAAGTGCCACTCCTCTCATCTAGAAGTAGATGCTACCTATTTTCCTTCCCCTTGAATTTGGGTGGTCATGTGATCTTTTTCCCAATGCAATGCAACAGAAGTGCAGCAAAAGTGAACCTGTGTCTGTGTGCCTCATCTGCAAAAGCCTTAGGTATTTCCATTATTATTCTGTTGTAAGCCAGATATCATCTAAGGACACTCAGGTCAGACTATTTAATGTTGAGTAATCATGGATGGAGAGAGTTAATTTCAGCCCTCTAGTCATTCCTGCAGATGCTTTGCACATGGAGTTGAGGTCATCTTAGAGCTGCCAACCCATCCATTCACTAACTCAATGCACTTATGAACTGCAAGCATAAATGGACCATGACAAGAGCGGCAGAAAATGTAAAATGTGGAGTGTGATTTGCATCACAATTACCTAGAGCCTTATGAAAACATACATCACTGGTCCATACCTCCAGAATTCAGATTCGTTAAGGCTGGGAAGAGGCCAGAAATTTGTGTTTCTAACATGTTACAACATCAGAGTGCACTGGTCCATAGATCACCCTTTGAGATCCACTAACCCAACATATATTGTTAAAATTTATTGTTTCAAATGTGCATAATAGTGATTATAAGAGCAGTTAAAATGGCACTTTAAAATGAGAATACATTTTTTTTCTGGCAAATAATGTCAGATTTTTAGATTTCTAGTAACATTGTCAATAGCACTATAATAAAATATATATTTTGTTAAAATTGTATATTTATTTACTACCCCAGGGATATATATTTTATCACAATGATATTTATCTTTGTCTAAAGGTTAACTTTTGACATGTGGCCTATATTAGTTTTCCATTGCTGCATAACAGATTTTCCCTAAATTTAGTGGCTAAAAACAAATTATAGATACTTATTATCTGATAGTTTCTGTGAGTGAGAAATCTGGGCACACTCTAGCTAGGTTCTCTGCTACAGAGTCACTCAGAAAGTTGCAAATAAGGTAAGGTTCTGCCATCCACAAGAAGGCTTCACTAAGGAAGGATACACTTTCAGTATATCAACACATAATTACTCAGATGGCCATGGAAAGGATGCAGTTCCTTGTGGCTGCAGTACTGAGAACTTCAGTTTCTTGCTGGCTATAAACTGGAAACATCCAATAGTTCATTGGTAGGTATAACACAAAAAGAGCCAGCATCAGAATCTGAACAAGTTGGGCAGGGTGCGGTGGCTTATGTCTGTAATCTCAGAACTTTGGGAAGCCGAGGTGGGCAGACCACCTAAGGTCAGGAGTTCAAGACCAGCCTGGCCAACATGGTGAAACCCCGTCTCTACTAAAAGTACAAAAATTAGTCCAGCAACTCAACTGACTGAGGCAGGAGAATCGCTTGAACTTGGGAGGTGAAAGTTGCAGTGAGCAGAGATCACGCCACTGCACTCCAGCCTGGGTGACAGAGTGAGACTTCGTCTAAAAAAGAAAAAAGAATCTGAACAAAATGGAAGCCACGGTTGTTTAAAATGGCATCCGATCACTTCTTCCATGTTCTCTTTTTATGAGCAGGGCAGTAAGTCCAGCCAACCCACAAGGAAGACGTTTCACAAGATCATGAACGTCAGGATTTTGAATCATCTCAGAAACTACCTACCACATTGAGATCCAGAATTTAGCAAAATATTCATATAGTACAAACGTAAAAATAATTAAATAATAAATTTAAAAACTATAAATTTTTAAAAAGAACAATTGTGTTCTTATTTTATTAAGATAAAGTTTTATACCATTAGAATAAAAGAAATTCATCTTAAGAAATGTTTAACATTTAAAAAATTTAATTTTCACAGAGTATGTGGCTGTTTTGTTAACATATGCAAGTATATCTATAGAAATGCATGTCTTTAACATAACAGTATATGAATACATACTTATGTACCTTTTCTGGAAAGGATTTGCACTCTTTTTCAAATGATATTAAACCTTTGAGTTCACTTCCTATTAGTACACATATCCATCATTCTTTTAATTACCTTGTCATATTTAATTATCTGAAAGTACTACTATTAAACTTCATTCTTATTGATAGACAGCTGTTTCCGGCATTTCCAGTCTATATGGTTTTGTGCCCAAACAAGCATGTGTTTCTAGCATAAATGCTTCAAAGTAGAAATTCTATGAAAAACATGAAGTACATTTTTCATTTGGAAGATATTGCCAAATGTCTGCTAAGGATGTTTTACACCATGTATCCTGTAATTCAATAACATATAAAAGCATTCTTTCTATACCTTTGTAAATAAAGTGACTTATACAAGTACTTTATATACTTGTATAAGTCACTTTATTTACAAAGGTATAGAAAGAGTGCTTTTATATGTTATATGATTGCTAAAAATTTTCATATCATTTAAGTTCAATAAAGTGTTTTATTATTAGTGTGTTTGGTCAGATTTCAACAGGGTTTAAGCTTGCTATACTTTTCATCCTTTTTTTTTTTTTTTGGAAACTATTAAATACTTTCCTCCTGTCTTTTTTCTTCACTAGGTTGTTGATCTTTTCTACTTGTTTATAAGAATCTTTAAAAACATTTTTATCTGAAATAACTATTGCAATATTTCTTCAGTTTTTTTTATATTGTTCTATGTTGTTTCTCAACCCATCTGCCAAGCAGACATTTTAAAACTATATGCAGTTAAATTGTTCAAAATAGCAGTGATGCACTGAATACTTACTCAGAATTGCAGCTCTGTGATGGGAGTGTGCTAGATAAGATGTACTTCCCACATTTCCTTCAGTGAAAGACTTGGCCATCCATGTAAATGTGGGTAGGATGATCAGCAGGCAGCCCCCAGCCGTCTGCCAGCTTCTTCAGGTTCTGGCTGAGTTGCAAAGAGCCACCTTGTCTAAAGTCATTCTCTTCCCAGAGTAGCTCACAACCGG
The DNA here is from genome assembly GCA_036589455.1 of Ateles fusciceps. Lineage (NCBI taxonomy): Eukaryota > Metazoa > Chordata > Mammalia > Primates > Atelidae > Ateles > Ateles fusciceps. The sequence continues at coordinate 275,808 of JAZHEH010000174.1, read as the reverse complement.
CGACTGAGTGAGGCAGAAATATAAATGTCTATTTCTCCTGATACAGTATAACTCTGACATGCTCCAGAGCTACCTGCTGGGTAGGCGGGGGATTTGTCAAGCTCACCTTCAGTCTGATTTCTTTCTTTGTCCAATCTGCTTCCTCTTTCTTTCATGGGTGTAATACACTCTTGCACTCTAAACTTCATGTCAATATCTACTTCACAAAAATCCAACCTGTGATATGTGGCAGTTCTTAATCATAACAGCTTAGATTGTAGCCGCCGGCTATTTAAGCAGAAAGAAAATTCTTATTAAACACCAGCTGGAGGTTATAATCTAAGTTATTATGATTAAGAACTGCCACATATCACAGATTGGGTTCTTGTGAAGTAGATATCGACACAAAGTTTGGAGTGCAAGAGTGTACTAACCCATTTAAGTCATGTAGTTTGAGATACTTTTTAAAGGCAACCCTAGAAAAATGAATACAACTGCCCGTTGTCTTGATACGGGCTTTCCTTTTTGTCTTTCTTCTTTTGTCTGTCTGTCTGTCTCTCTCCCTCTTTCTTGCTTTCTCTCTCTGTTTGGAATTTACAATATTTGCTTTATTCACAGATACATCCAATTTGTTATATCTGAACAAAGTTTAGTGATTACCTTATTAAGCAATTATTATTTTCACTATTCCTTTTTGAACTCTAATCAGTATGGATTCTGCTCCCCCCTCTAGTCTCTATTTCATAATTTTCTTATAAAAATATTTTCCATTTTTAATTCTCTGTGTGCCACAGTCTGTGTAATGCCTTTAAATCAGTTTTCCATTGTTTAATTTGCTTTTTTTTGCCAAATTAATTTTTTTAGTACAAATAGATTTTATTTCAGAATATAAATTGTGTCACTTTATATCTGTTTAATTGTTTTAATTACCTTTTAGTTTTTCTTGTATGTTTAATTCTTCCACTTATATTTTGAAACATATTTAAATAGAAGAACACATTCATTTTTATATTTATCTGATATATTCTAGTCACTTCTGCAGAGACTAGTTCTAGGATTGATCAGTCTCCCCTTTCATTTGCACCATCTTCTCGACAATCATTACAACATTTTGCTTTTTTGTACTTTCTTTGTGAAAAATGATGTGCAAAAGACAAAATCAGAATGGTTCCAGGGGGAAGAACGCAAGTGCAGAGAAGGCAGCCCTCAGGAAGAAAGAGGCTTAAATAGCAGAAATAAAATTCTTCTTAAATCCCCGCTGGAGATTACAACCTAAGCTGTTATGGTTAAGAACTGCTGTCTATCACAGGTTGGTTTCTTGTGAAATGCATTTTGACAAATTTAGAACAATTAATGAAATGAAAGAAAGAGGAATTTTTAGAGCTAGCATGCTGGAAAAGCTATGTTAATCTCTCATTTCTCTTTAAGTTTAGAAAAATTAACTTTAAGTATTATGAATACCAAAAATATGAAGTTGTAGCTGAACTCTATACAATGAGAAGGAGCACAATATTTGTATAAAAGCCCTCAACACAGACCTGAGGAACGAAAAAATAACCTAACATTTCAAAATGAGTAAAACACAAGAAAAAAGACCTGAGTGATGGAAGCAACATATAATGTATTTTTCCTGCTCCCCTCACACACCAAAAAAAAAAAAAAAAGTTAATTTTTCAAACACTTTGATATGACTTTTAATTTGCAGATGTACCACAGGAAATGACCCAGCAAAATCTAAACTCAGAATATTTAAGTCTCTCAAGTAAAACAGATTACAAGGAGGCTAAAAAAAATGTTAAGAAAGAAAAGACACAGAGAAAGAAACAAAAATGTAGATTAACGAAACTCCAGACATTCATCAACCAACCAACGAAAATGACGGAAAGTGTTTGGATGGTGATTCAAACACACTATAATCAATATTTGTGTGATGGCAGCTGGAAATTAGAATATTTACTGGATATTGGATCATATTAAGCAATTATTTACAGTATAATAAAAATAGCACTTATCTCTTTTGGGTTCATGCTAAAGTTTTTTCTGGCTCATTCCACTCTAATATTGGAGGGGCAGTTAAAGGACGATATTGACACAGAAAACTTTTTTTATGTGCTGGTAGTTTTTAAAACTGTTTATGACTATGTTAGAAAGACTTTAAAAATAAAACAAATCATAAAAGCAAACAACACCAATAAAGTAAAGAGAAAAGTCAGTTTATTGATTTTGAATGAGTACAACATTGATTTCTTCCCATATGCTTCATGATTTTAACGGATGAAAGTCTGACATTTAAAAGTATATTTTTAAAATATTGAATCTGTTTTACTTTGTTTTCCCCTTCATTTGTGTTCACAGATATGAATTCATCACCTTCTATTGGGAAAGTTATGTGATGTAAAGAATGTCAGTTATAAAAATAAATTATTCAAATAATCACTCTGAATCTTTTCTATTTTACCTCATGTCTTCCACGTTAGAGAAAGAGCCTTAGACTCAGAATCTGGAATCATCACCTATTTTCTCGGTATGTGAGTAGTTGAAGTCATTTAACATCTCTGAATCTTTTACCTCATCTGTAAAATAGGGATGAAAATAGTTGCTTTCTTTATCTTACAAATATGCTTAATATATATTTTGTACTTTGTGATGGATAATTAATATCAAGATATAATTATGTCTAGTATAAAAAGTAGACGTGGTACAAACAGTATAGTTCCAGGGGGATAAATGGAACTGTTAGAACCTGCAAATATCTAAAATTAGACTGCATAATTGACTGGAAAAAATTATAAAGGGAGTAGAAAGCAAAGGAGTTGCACGGTACATTTAAAACTGACACGTTTATAACTTTTCAAATAGAATTGTTATTGAAGGACATGAAATTCATTTATAGAGCTAAAAATAACAAGTAAAATAGGATATAAATATAAATAAATAATATAATGCAAAATATTTAATATTAATCTACTATTTACTTAAATGATATTAATACAGTTTAGGTTCAGAATTAATGTTAAAATTACTATTCAAACTGATATAATTTTGGTAATTTTGAACAAATTATGTTAAGTTACAATCTGTCATAGTGTTTACCACAGTACTTCACTATAATTGTGTCAGTAAAACACAGACCTATGTTTTCAGTCAGATTATAGTACACATAATATAATCATCAACACTACAAATTATTCAGTAGAACAAACAAAATATCCAACATATAATCTCTTCAGAATTTCATGAATTTTACTTTATTATTTTTGTTTCACCTACGTATATTTGCTTCAAGTTTCAAGATTTAGAATTAGAGATAATCCATAAATCTAAAATAACTAAATTTAGATATTTAAGCAACATTTAAAATAAAAATTAAAATGTGATGATAATTTTTAAATGAAATAATCAGGTTAATATATGAAGTTGACAAATCTGAATATAAGGCATTTTCAGAAAGGCGATCTTTAAAAATAAGGAGTAGATGAGAATTAGCATAGAAGACTGTAAAAGTCTTATAATCATCACATTTTAAAACCTAAAATGAAGATAGTATTGCCATTTATTCCCTTAAATAAAATAAAAATAAATACAACTTCCACTTTTCTATAGAAAATTGGGAGGTTTTGTAATTTAGATCTGAATGTATAAAATTACAGAAAATTAAATGTTTATCAAAGGTTTTCTGACTAAGATATGTAGTGTTTTTCTTGCTTACATATTCGTTGACTTCCGTAATCTTTAGTTACCCTTATAATTTATCAATGTGGGGATTCCACATTATTTCTTATTCATAGTTACTTAGACAAGATAACTTTTCCTATTTGAGAAATAAGTTGCCAACATATAGTAAACTCTTTCTTTTGATTTGACTTTCTTTTCCTACTAATGAAGAAATAACATTTTAAAAAGTAAGATGAAAAATATTTTTTCTGTACTATTTCTTAAACAAAAGTGCTTCAGTTTGTCATTAAAAGTAAAAAAAAAAAAAGTTTGATTTAATCATTGGGCAGGTAATGTTACCTTCATGAGTTTCTTTTCCTCTGCTGGAAGGTGGAAGCAACTCTGAAACGTGAGTTCTGAAGGAAGCTAGAAAGCTATTTTGTCTGACTAAAACATCAGTGAGCATCTTTGGCAGCTCATGTTTAGGAAAACCTTCTTTTCTTTGATTATTTTCCGATAGTTCACAATTCTACCAGTGAAGTAATCTCCACTCTCTAGTTCCAATGACAGATACAAACTTTGTTACACACGTTTGTCCTAGTGTGCTGAAGCCTACAATTAAAAAGTGGAATTGAAGAATACATCGGAAGAGAAATTACAACCAAAACTCATTTTCTAACAGGTAATTAGAGGCAAAACATGACTACATTTCAGATTTCCTAAAATCCTATCCTAAATTAAAATGTTTTTAAATGTCAAAGGTTCACTCAAATGTTTTCCCGATTACACCATTTTTGATACACCTTCACTAATACTCTTTAATGGGATATAAAGAATTCTTTGAAGATCAGCAAAAAAGCATTAAATTAAAGGAAGAAAAAAACTTTTGAAGTTTTGCAGATGTCTTTCATCTTATCTACTATCTCTCATTGCTAGGTCTATGCTTCTGAGTATAAGAAAATGTTTTTGTTCATTAGCAGGGAGTTATCCTTTAATAAGTGCTAATGATTCTGCTTTGAAACTACTAGAAAATCCTGAATATATAAACTTATTGACAGTAAAAATTAGCAATACTCATGCTAACATGAAAGTAATGGTATTGTTTAACATATTAATTGAGCAAATTGTAAATAAATTGGCATTCTAATTATTACTTCATCAAGGTATTTTTTTAAAAGTAAGAGCAACTTAACTTCATGTGCATTTAACAAATTTAGGTGCAGTAACTTTTACATATAAGTAATTTTTTCAGTAATATGAATATGTCTAGATCTATCTACACTTATATACATTTATGGAGAGATATAGATATAAACATCACTTTTTCACTCAATGAGTATATTTAAATGGTTAAATGTAGAAAATAATTGCTCAAAATAAAGATTCAAGAATTTACTAATTAATACATTTTAATTAAACCAAGCATAATTTATTTAGTGCCAGGCATTGCTTAGAATATAAAAGAACAAATAAATATTAATATGTAGCTTGAAAATAAAATGTTTCATTGCTAAAAAAGTTAGAGAGAAAAATATCCCAGCACAGTATTTGTAGTTAAAAATTAAAATAGATAATACAAAAATTGATGTATAGACACATATATAGAGAGATTGGTATCAAGAGATGTAATGTAGATATTTATAGAAATACAGATAAATTAAAAAATATAATAAGTATAATAGAAAAGAGAGTTATATAGCTAGTCACACACATACAGATTTTCATATCCTATAAGTATCCTATTCCATTATTTTTAAACAACTATGTTGAGATATACATTTACATTTTAATTTTATATACAGAAATTTATATACTGTACAATTTCTGTATCTAAAGTATACGTCAATGGTTGACCGTATATTAATGCATATGTGAAATTACTCCAATAATCAATTTTAAAACATTTCCATCATTCAAAACCAAACAAAAAAACCCTGTAACATTTGGCTATCACCCCCTTTAAAACATTTCTTCCTAGATCTAAGTATTAATCTACTTTCCCTGTATATGGATTTCCCAATTCCAAACTTTTATAGGAATGGAATCACACAGTATGTAAAACTTCTGTTCCTAGCTTATTTCACCTAGTGTAATGTTTTCAAGGTTCATCCATGTTACAGCATTTATCAGCACTTTATTCTTTTTTATGATTGAGTTATATTTCATTAAATGTATACATCACATTTTGTTTATTTCTCCACTGACATCCATTTGGATTTGCTTCCAATTAAAAACAATTGTGGCTATATAGTAGCTGTGTTTATTTCTATATTAAAAATGAGTGGTGGTTTATAGTAGATATATATATTTATGGGGTATATGATATACTTTGATACAGGCATACAATGCATAATAATTGCATCATGAAAAATTGGGTATCCATCTCCTCAAGCATTTATTCTTTATGTTACAAACAATCCAATTATACTCTTAGTTATTTTTAAATGTACAATAAAAATATAGAATGCTTCATGAATTGCCTGTCATCCTTGCACAGAGGCTATACTAATCTTCCCGTATCATTACAATTTTAGTATATGTGTTGCCAAAGTGAGCAATTTTCACATTTTTGCTATTATGGATAATGCTGTTATAAAAGTTGCATGCAAGATTCTATGTATGTAAATATGTACTTTTCCTCAGGTATACATCCAGAAGTAAAACTGATGGTTTATAATGGAACTCTATATTTAATAATATTAAAATATAGAGTTGAAGTGTTTTCTAAAGCATCTGTATTATTTTCAAATTCCTTTTGGCAGAATAGGAGTGTTTTCATTTTTCCACCTTATCACCAACACTTGTTGTTATTTTGCTTTTTGATTCTAGTAATCCTAATGAGAATGAAGTGGTATCAAGCTGTGACTTTGATTTGCACTTCCATGATCAATAATGACTTGGAGAATCTTTTTGAGTACTTAGGTTGTTGAGAAAAGGACTTGCTGCCTGATGCACGGAAGCCAATACCATGGCACTAGATTTTGAGAACAAAACCAAACCAAACAAAAAAGCTTTATTGTATGCCTACCACCTGTGAGATAAAAGACCAGTTCAATTCCTACCCACTTCCCCCTATAAAGTTCCACAATATACATAATTGTCTCTTTATGCTCCTTCATGGGTTGCATCTGCAAATTTGGGGGGGAGTTAATATGAAATAGGCAATGGAAATTTAGGCTGTGATGTCAGCAAGTTTGTTCCACACAGACCGCAGTTGTCCATATCAGTTCTAACAGATATCAGCCAATTTTGTCACTTTATAAGGAGAGGGGAGTATCAGCAAGCTGTTTCTTTTCACATCTGCTCTTCCTGTAAGCTCAACAATTTCTATTACTGTTTTCTTTAGTTCTTTGGAACATGGCTACACCTATTTACCATCTGTATATGACTTTTGAGGAGAAGTCTATTCAGATCCTTTGCCTATTTTTTAGTTGTGTTTTTATTTTTGAGTTGTATGATTATATATGTATGTATACATACACATATTATGATTTTCTTTTCAAACATGTGTTTGTAAATATTTTTTTCCCATTTTCTGGGCTGACTTTTCACTTTCTTCATGATGTCCTGTGAAGTTCAAAAGTTTTTAATTTTGATTAAGTCCGGTTTACCAACTTTTGTGTGTGTCAGTGGGTACTGCTTTTGGTATCATATCTAAGAATCCTTTGCCAATCAAAGGTCAAAAAGATGTCTTCCAGTGTTTTATTCTAAGAATTTTGTAATTTTTGGTTTTACATTTAGGTGTTGGATACATTTTGAGTTAATTTCTTTATATGGTTTAGTGTAAGAATTCAACTTTTTTGTTTCTTTAGGTGTCTTGCAATTCTACATGAACTAGCTTGTCAATTACCGCAGAAAATTTAGCTAAGATTCTCCTAGAAATCGCAGTAAATCTGCAGATAAGTTTGAGGAGCACTGCCATGTTCACAATATTAGGTCTTCTGATCCATGAACATGGGTATTTTTTCATTTACCTAGATTTTCTTTGGTTTCTTTAAACAATGCTCTGTAGTTTTAGAGTATACACTTTATATTTCTATTAAATTTATTCCTGGGTATATCATTTTTGGTGCTATTATAACTAAAACTTTTAAAAACACATTTAAAAAATATTCACTGCAAGAGTATAGAAATGTAACTGATTTTTGGATATTGATACTGTATCCTATAACCATGCTAAACTCATTTATTAGTTTTAATTTTTTAACAATTACATATGATTTTTATAGAAATAATCACATGATCTGTTAATATAGTTTCAATTCATCCTTTCTTATCTACATTTCTTTTTTTTCTTGCCTAACTAGAATCTCTAGTACAATGCTAAATAAAATAGCAAGAATAGACATCCTTGTCTTTTTCTAGATTGTAAGTGGGAAGCATTCTGTCTTTTATGACTAAGTATGATGTTAGCTGTGGAGTTTTTGTAATTCCCTTCATCAGCATTAGGGAATGGAGAAGTTCCTTTATATTGTTATTTTTTAGTGTTTTTCTTATTGCAAGTTCTTAGGTTTTTGTCAAATGTTCTTTCTGAATTTATTGTGATGATAGCATGATTTTCATTTTTTATTATTTTAATAAATTTTATTTTGATAATTAGTTTTTAGATGATCAGTCAACTTTCACCTTTAGAGTAAACCCCACTTGGTTGGAGTATATAATTATTTTTATATATTTCTGAACTCAGTTTACTAGCACTTTATGCAGAATTTTTGCATATAGCTTCATAAGGAATATGGGTTTAAAGATTTTCTTTTTGTTGATGACTTGTTCGTATTTCATTTTAAGGTCATATTGACTTCAATAAATTAGTTGAAAGTATTCTATTTTGGGAGATGAATTGAGGAGAACAATTTGTAAACCATTTTCATGAATTATCTTTAAATATTTGGGAGACTTGGGTTAGTGAAGCCATCTAGGAATGCCCTTGTCCTTGTGGATAGGTTTTTGAATATGGATTCAGTCTGTTCTCTTCTTATAAGTGTATTCAAACTGTGTATTTCATCTTGAGTCAAATATGACAGTTTGTCATTTAGAGATTTGTCCATTACATTTAAGTTATCCAGTTTGTTGGCATACAATTGTTCACAATTTATCTTCTTACTTTTTTAAAAAAATTGGTTGTGTCAATAGCAATGTCTCCTCTTTCATCTCTTATTCTAGTTATTTCACTCTTCTCCATTTCTTTCTTGATAAATTTAAAGTTTTGTCAATGTGATTGATCTTTACAAAGAACCAGCTTTTGTTTGCACTGATTTTCTTTGTTTCATATTTTTACCTACCTTCTATTTTACTATCTAGCAATCATTATTTACTTTATTCTTCGTGTCTTAGGTTTAGTTTGCTCTTCTGTTGATGTCATAAGTTGGAAAATTAAGTTATTGTTTTGAGTTCTTTTTCTTACTTAATACAGACATTTACAGCTATAATTTTCTTTCTAAACAATGCTTTCACTAAAGTCTGTAAATACTGTGTTTTCATTTGTATCCTTCTCAATGTATTATAATTTCCCTTTTAAATTTTACTGGTTTGTTGGCTAATTGAGACTGTGTTGTTTAATATTTATATATTTATAAATATGTACAAATTTTCCCTGTTATTGATTTCTAATTTTCCTCTATTGTGTTGGTGAACATACTCTGAATTATTTCTATCATTTTAAATGTATTTAGTTTTGTTTTATGGCATTGAATATGATGTATCTTGGAATAATGCTTTAATTGTATTTGAGAATAATTTATATTCTGTGTTGTTGGTGGAATGTGCTATGAATATCTGCTAGGCCTGGTTAGTTTATAGTGTTCCAAATCTTCTATTTAATTGTTGAATTTCTGATGATAGACCATCTATTATTAAATGTGGAATATAGAAGTCTCCCACTATTATTGTTAAATTATCTATTTTTCCCTTAATTTCTGTCACTGTTTAATTTATATATTTTGGTATTATGTGTTTTGGTGCATATATGTTTAAAATGGTTATACGTTTTTAATGGATTGATTTGTTTATTATTATAAAATACACTCTTTATTTCTAGTAACTCGTTTCCATTTTAATGTCTATTTTGTCTGATGTTAGCATATTCACATCAGCTTTCCAGTGGTTGCTGTTTGTCTGATAAATCTTTTCCATCCTTTTACTTTCAATCTATTTGTGTTTTCGAATCTAAAAGATGTCTCCTGTATATAACATATAGTTGTATCACTTTGTAAAAATTAGGTCTTAAAATCATTATTATTTGATTGAAATATTTAATCTATCAGTAACAAGGTACTGATATAGTTAGAATTCTGTCTACTATTTTGTATTTTGCATTCTATGTTTCATGTCTTTTTTCCTCTATTTCACTTTAAAGGTTTATTTGGTATTAAGTGAATATGTTTTAATGTACCATTTTGATTTTATTCATGCTTTCTGCATAATTTTTTCAGGGGTGTGTGTGTGTGTGTGTGTGTGTGTGTGTGTATGCATTTGTGTGTTCCCTATAGTGTTTACCCTATCTGCTTTATTAGGATAATATCAGATTTATACTAGCTTAATTCAGTATTATATGTAAACATTACTACTATAGATCACTTTCTCCCCATTAACATGATATTATTGTTATATAAAATGCTTTAGCTAGTGTTGCAAACTGAACAATACATTCTTATTGTTAGGACTGTATCATTTGTCATCTCTTTTTTAACCCAATACAGCTTTTTGCCCACAAATCACTGCTGTGCTATTATTGACAAATATATAACATGTATAATTGCATGTCTATATGTTGTATGTCTATTCTAAATCTATATGCAATACATTTTACATATATTATTTTATACAGTGGCTTTTTAATTTAGTTAAGAACATGGAGAATAAAATATGCACTTAGAGTGTCCTTTATTGTATAATTAATTTTATTAGTATTCTTTGTTTGTTTATATAGATTATAATTACCACTTGTGGAACTTGCATTCAACCTGAAAAATTTGTAAAATATGTCTTTAACTTAGATCAGTAAGAAAGAAAATATTTCAGTTTCTCTTTACTGTTTCATGTGTTTATTTCACCTTCATTTTTGAAAGAGAGCTTTGATGAGTATAGGACACTTGATTGACAGTTTTTGCTGTTGTTTTTTTCTTTGAGTATTTTGAATATGTTAAAATAGTTTGCCTCCTACCTTCTGTTAATTTTTCTGAAATGTCAGCTTTTATCCTTATTGGGGGTTTCTTGTAAGTTACATGCCATTTTCTCTTGCTACTTTCAACATTTTTCTTTTCTTTGACTTTTAGCACTTTTATTATGAAGTGTATGGTTTTGTCTCTACTGATTAAAGTTCAAATCTACTGTTATGCCCCTTTACTGAATGTTACACATTTCAGTTATTGTATTTTTTAACTACACAATTTCCATTTACTCTTTTTAAAATAAGTTATATTTTTATTGATGTTTTCTATTGTATGCAACATTGTCATGATATATTTCTTCACCTCTTTGTGCTTTGCTTTAGGTTAATGAGCATATTTATTTATAATGACTACTTTGAAATCTTTTTCTGTTTAATCTGAGATTTAATTGCCTTCACAAGCAGTTTCTGTTGCCTTTTTTCTGTGGTAGGAAAATACTTTATTTTCAAATGCCTCATAAGTCTTTTTTTTAATTAGATTTTGACAATATATTATAGCATCTTTGCATACTGTCCTGTGAGGCTTGTTTTTGTTATTTGCTTGTTTACATCTTTAGTGACTGGGTGAATTATTTTTTACTACTCTTCACAGAAAGTGTCAATCTGTTTCTCATGAAGGCACATCTTTGGGTATACCATACTATACCTACGATGCAGTGTCATGTAAGGCTCTCTCTCCATTTTTTCCCCTGACCATACCCAGCTGTCCCACTCCATTAATTACAGGCTATATTGACAGTTGTTGCTTTCAGTAATGTCCTGAGGCATAAACAATTCTATAAACTAATTCAATCAAATTGTAGATTTCTGGAGAAAATATTTAATAGTTCCTGAAGTTAGTATTTGAAATTTTCTGACCCCTGAAGTGTTTTCTCAGCTTATTCCCCCAGTTCTCCGTGCTAATTAACAGGAATACAGTCTAGATCTTATTTTTATTAGATCTACAAATTTTCTTCAAATTAGTTTTCATCATGGCCTCCATTGAATTTTAGAGTATGTTTAGGTTTAAAATTTTTCATGCTCTGCTGCAAATACAGTGAGTCTTTTGGAAAGAGATTAAATCATCTGTTCTATTAGGTGACACTCTCCTCAGGCAAAATCTCTGATTTATGGCTCTGGAGTTGAGGTTGGAGACAATATTAAGGTTTTCTCTGTGTGACAACTCCACTGTAGGTACTGAGTGCTGTGGAAGGGGAGGAGGGTGAGCAGCCTGCAGTCCTCCCTGCTTGCTTTTCCTGGTATACAATCATCCTCTCACAAGTCAAGGAAGTTCTATTAGAGCCCCAGTATTCTCAGAACACCACATCCAAAATATTGCCTCTTTTCCACAAGTTGGGGTTGTGTGGAAGAGAGGAAACCCAACCTCAACTGCATTCACCCAAGGGTTAACCTCACCAATAGGTAGCTTGGGACAGGGTGACAAATGATAAAGTTTTACTTGTTCTTGTAAGAACAACTTCCATCTGGGAGCTGGGTGAAGAGAAAGCCCTGTGTTCTTAGATGCAGCAATCTGGAGTGGAGTCTTGGCCTTGCCTGAGTTCCGAGGGAAAAGGGAAGAAGCTACCTTGGTTCAAATATCACAAAATCTCACTTATCTTCACCATATTTTGTAGGTTTTCTGTAACAGGTGCATCTTCATGTCCAATTTTATCTTAAGACCACTTCAAATGATTCAAATGATTGGGTTTATTGGTAATTTTCACCAGTTTCACTAAGGAGCAGGTCAGAGGAGCCCCTCACACTATCCTGCCAGAAGTCAGTCTTCATTGCTTCTAAAACTTAACAATGTATAAGAACTTCATGTAGAGCTATAAAGACTACTAATGCTTGGCTTACAGACCTGACATTCTTATTTAATTTATATAGGATGTGAACTTTATATTGGGAATATTAAAAACTTTGTGGTTATTCTATTTGTGTAACCAAAGTTAAGGTATGCTGGCCTAATTTTGTAAGAAATAATATCTTTTTTTGTGTGTTAAAACTTTACTTTCTAGAATTTTTTTTTTTTTTTTTTTTGAAATGGAGTTTTGCTATTGTTGCCCAGGCTGGAGTGCAATGGTGTGATCTTGGCTCACTGCAACTTCTGTCTCCCAGGTTCAAACGATTCTCTGGCCTCAGCCTCCCAAGTAGCTGGGATTACAGGCATGCAATACCACGCCTGGCTAACTTTTTGTGTTTTTTTTTAGTAGACATAGGGGCTCACCATGTCGGACAGGCCGATATCGAACTTTGGATTTCAAGTGATCCACTTGTCTGGACCTCCCAAAGTGCTGAGATTACAGGTGTGAGCCACCGCTCCCAGTCCTAGAAATTATTTTGGAACAGTATTTTCACTATCCCTTTTAGCCAATCTACTCTTGATAGATTTCTTAGTTGGCTTATCATTTTCTGCTCTTTTGTTTGTATATCATTAGATTTAAATATTTATATTTAAGAAAAATACTCATGATTATTACATTCTTCAGTAAAAATAAGTTAACTGTAAGCCTAAAAAATGTTAACTGTTTTGAATAACATAGCATATAAAAATAACTGACTTTTGGAGTATGAATAAAAGACTGGTAAATATATATATCATTAGAAATATCAGTGGTGTTTTCTTTTTTACTGTGTGTGTTTTATATGATATTTTTCCTCACTTTTGGCCAATCTCTAATAATTATTTTGGAGATAAAGACAATATGATCTTTGTTTTATAAATAAAATAATTGTATTAGCTAATATAATTTTAATACTATGTTTTACTATTAGGTTTCTTCAAGATGCCTGGCAGATGAGTGTAGGCATGAACAGTTCTGTTTGATTATTCTAGTTTGGGGAAGAAAAAATGGTATAACTAATTAAAAAAAAACGTATATAATCACAACCTAAAATATTCATGTGAAATATTTATTGTGTCTTACAGTTTTTGTTATTTAAAAAAATTAATTAATTTGAACTTGTAAAAAAGAATTTATAAAGTAGGGAAAGAAGTTGAAAGTGGGAAGGAGCCACATAATAGTATAGTAAATTATACTATTTACACAGATAACATATACCTGGAAAGCTACACCACTAGATTAGGAGACATATATTTTGTTTACTCACTGATCATCTCATTGTTGATTTTCTAAGCCCCAGTCTCCCATAGGGCATCATGAGAAGGGCAGATTCTATCTGACTACATGAGAGAGGATATAGGAAGAGTTCTGTACTACAGGGAAAAAAACCTTGAAATTATGAATTTTGGAGCTTATGTAGGAACTGCTTACGCAGCATGTGTCAGGAGAGAAGGAGAGTGACTTTTACAACTCTGATGTGATCATTTAGGTCCAGGGGTGAAAACAAAGAGAACAAAGGATTCTGGGCCTATCACCATTAGAATGTGACCAAATGGGATCTGGGAAAACACACAACTTCTAACTTCAAAGGAACAATTGCCACCCAAGGTTCCTTAATGCAGGTTGCCAGTTTTCTTTTCTCTGAAAGCCCTAATGCTACAAAAACATGAAAACATACAATTAGCATGGTTTCTTGATAAGTACATATTTAAAATGTCAAATCTTTTAACAAACTGAGATATGTATACATTTACGCACCTAAATTATAAAATGTCTCATGAAATAAGAGGTAATTAATTCATTTGCAGTTAAGGTAAATATTCTTCAAATATTTTTTTCCTAGATAACTCTGACTCATGATGAACTTTACTTATTTTAATTGAAACTAATATAATCATTGCTCAAAAGCAAAATGATTTCTACAATATATTTAGAAGGATTTTCCAAATAATTTTTTAAATTAGAAAAATATTTAAGTTATCCTTATTATTTATGATTTCACTAGTCATGTTTATGTAAAAAAAGTAGATATTTTATAGCAGAATATTTTACTTCATACATTAAAAAATTTTTAAATGTATGTTTTATTTAATTGTATTAAAAAACATATTTAATTTTTTTTAAATTTCTTGCTTTGAATGATGAAAAAATGTTTTGGGGAACTATAGGGATTTGCTTTTACCCCAGTTTTTATTTTATAAAATTGACTGTATAATTTGCTTGTTTATAACCTCTTGAAGTATTCCAGTTATTCAGATAAATTTACCATACACATTATAATGCTGCTTCTTCAAAAATCTTGAAAATGATAAGCCAGATTTTATGCCAATTTGCCTTTATGCAACAAGTTTTTCCATATTTTAATAGTAAGACATCCCATGTTTTTCGTAGCAAAGATCTGGAAAGCAATTCTTATGAGACTATGCTAAGACTGTATACAAAGGTGGAAGCTATTTTAGTTGATATATTTCAAAAGATTAAAGAAACACTTAGTAAACCCAGGCATGGTTTTCTTTTACATAAAATGTTATTTATCACATAGAATCATGAATTATTTACAAGTACTGGAGTCACTTGCAACAGGAGTAAACAGAATTGATGATGACCTTCAGTTCACTGTACTGCAGAGAAAGTGATTCTCTCATTAGATTTTCACTGGAGAATAAAAGAAGCCTTTGCCTCATGAAAATTCACTGCCAGCTCCCTCATTCCCTTTCTTTCACCATAGAGTTGAAAATAAAAATGTTTCCTTTTTTTAAAGGTTGCTTCTATATGTAACAAAAAAACAATTGCAAATGACTCTAATCCCAGCTCTCTGTTAAATGGATCTGACTATAGTCTCTCTGTTGGTACATCATTTAGAAAGATCCAGATGGGCTCTCAATCTGAAAGTAAATGTCAGATAAATGTGTAGACATTTCTGCCATTGTTAGTGAGTCTGTGGGGAGCTATTTATTGACTAGGGTGTTAGCTTGGTGAAGAAACAAATTTTTTGAAACAAACTCAAACATTGTTACAATGAGTCATTTTCCTCTCAGGTATCAGTGACTGTCATGGACAGAAATTTCTTTTTTATGATCCGTGAAAATATCATTTAGAATTTATAGTCAGTTATATAAAACAACTTTCTTATTATCACTTATTAAATAGATGTTTTATTGGAAAATTCATGGGCTTAGACACAGTTATTGATTATATTTTCTATTTTCCATAAATATTGTAACACTCCAAATGGTTGCTATGAAGTTTAATTGAGATTCCACATAAAAATCATATAAATAGTTACTAGTGCTTAAGAGGTATATAGTAAATATTATATCCTAGTTGAATTCCTTTCTGAAATTGGCTCAAATTAAAATATCTAGAAACACTATTTATTGCCTGGAGCTATATGGCCAAGTTTTCTGGAAATATAACAATTAAATAAGAATACACACACAATATTTGCTGAATTGAATTAAATTGATTTATGGCTTGTAAATATAATTTTTAAATAGAAAAATATGGATTTTTTCTAATAGATATTGCATAATAGCTACAAAAAGGTAAATTGATTAGTATTTGTAAAAAAAAAAGTCAAAGAAAAAGGTAAGAATTTTGTTAAGTCAGAGAGAATAAAGAGGAGTTAAAAGGAGCTGAAAATACGAAGATTTTATGACAAACTTATTTTCCCATTGACTGGTTGTTATAATCAGGTAATACAGTAGGTTTGACTGGGTTGTGCTTCCTGGGTAATATGACAATCAGTTTAAGGTCAAGTAGAAGAGAGATTCCTCGCATCAACAATAAGTATCACCCAGCTGTCACCAAAAATTGTTATCTAACAATTAAAGCCTAGAATAAGTATTTCTGAAAAAGATTTCTCTGGAGACCTAGTCTCACACAGCAGAACTGGGGGGGCAAAAGAAGTAAGTTTTACTACCAAGATTGTCCTTTAAGGATAATCCATGCATATATAATATCTCAAATATTAATGTATTTGAACACCAACTACAGTAGCAGGAACCAGCTCTAAAGGCAAGATGTCTGATTATTCATTCATGTAAATAGTAGACATAGTCAAATGTTTTTATATTGAATGAAGGTAAAACTTTACTACATAACTATAATATATACAAAGATCTAAAACTGGGTAAACTTTGTTGAAAGATAATAGCTTAATTTACATTGAAATTGTATATATTTATTTACTTTTATTAACATTTTCACAGATATGTAAATAAAAACCAACTATGAACTCTTTTAATGATTTTGAAAAGAATCTCCTACCATAATTAATAGTAATATATGTTCTGAACTCATATTCTAGTAATCATATATTTTGGGCAACACTTTTAAAAAAATGTACATTTTCTAGCTACCTAATCACATGTAATCCAGTTGATAAATTACTATATTTAAACTTTATTCTCTGTAAGAAATGTGAAAATTTCTTTCATATGCACATTTTCATATTTCATGTTATTCTAACAAAAATCTCAAATACCGTAGAATGAACTACGCATTTTTCAAATAAAAGTGCTGAACCACAATGCATGCAGCAAAACTTTATTAAACAGTTGTTAGTTTAATTTTTTCTCAGCCCCTTCCTGACAAGAATTTATGTTTGTGTGTTTAACTGATATTGTCAAATATGTGAAACTCCTAAACACGATTATTGGTACTGATTGTTGCAACATTAATATAGTTTCCCATTTTTCAGAAACTGACTAAAAATACAAGCTCTGCTTTTACAGTTCAATAAATGTTCATTTTTACTAATTACCCAATAGCTATTAAGTGAGATTTTTCCTTTTTATTTCTTCCCTCATTCCTTTTCACAAGCCATTTAGAGCAAGTTTGTAGTTAGTCCTGAAAGAGATAAAGAATGTGATTAACGAAAGATTTGCAGCCCAGCGGTTGTCAGCAAACTTTGGAGAGATTTGCATTTGAGTATGAATATAGTAGCTTTCAAGAAAGTAGAGGATCAAAATTTTTATTTAGTTTGGACTGAACTTTCCAATTTCTGAAAACATAAAGTGACTATTGTATTAGTTGGCAGAGATAAAGAAAGCTGTACATCACTGCTTAATTGATCTTTGAGAAGTAGGAGAAACAAACCAATTCAGTAATTCTTCTCCATTGAATTTCTTCTATATGATAAGCTACTGATACATTTTTTCAAAATTAACAGAAGTAATTTTATGTCATGAGAATTCCATATTATAAAGCTGAGTTGAAACATTTAAATTGTTCTCAAAAATATGTTATCCTCAAAGGAAATACAGAGTTCTTCATCCCATGTTTTACTCACACGATACCTTTTTGTTGTTGTTGTTACTGTCTTTTTAAAAATATTTGAGTTATAAGTGACATATAAAAACGTGTATATATTTAATGTACCCATCTTGATAAATGTAAAGATAAACAGACTCATGATGCCATCCATAAACTATGCCATAAACATGATCATCACCACAAAATGATACCTCTCTGTTTTTTGTTCTCGTTTATTTATTTATTTTTGGATAGGAACATTTAACAAAAGTACTACAATCTAAACAGTATTTTAAACATACAATACAGCACGAGCCCCAACCGCTGGGCCACAGATAAGTGCTGGTCCATGGCCTGTTACGAACCTGGTTACACAGCTGGAGATGAGCGAAGCTTTATCTGTTTTTATAGCCTCTCCCAATGACCCCCTGAGCTCTGCCTCCTGTCAGATCATCAGAGGCATTAGATTCTCATAGGAGCATGAATTCCATCATAAACTGCGCAAACAAGGGATGTAGGTTGTGGCTTCCTATGCGAATCTAATGCCTGATGATCTGAGGTGGAAGAGTTTCATTCCAAAACCATCCCCTGCACACCCACTATCAATGGGAAAAAGTCTTCCATGAAACAGGTTCCTCATTCCAAAAAGTATGGGGACTGCTACAATACACTATAGTTAACTATACATGCTATGCTGTATAGGATTTATTATGTTGAATAACCAAAACTATATACCCATTGAAAAATACCTCCCTAATTCCTCCTCCTTTGAGCTCCTGACAACTGGTATTCTGCTCACTGCTTCTATGAGTTTGACTGTTTTTGATATCTAATATAAGTAGTATCATGTAGTATTTATTCTTCTGTTTCTGGCTTTCATCCACATAGTAGCAAATGGCAGGATTTCTTTTTTAAGGCTGAATACTATTTTATGTATGTATATAGCATTTTTCTTTATTCAATTTTGTTAATGGACACATAGCAAGTTTCCTTTTATGCTATTGTAAATAATCCTGTGATACATATTGGAGCACAGATATCTCTGACATCTTAATGTCCATTATTTTGGGTATAAATCAATCAGTGTTTTGGATCATACTCTTGTTCTAACTTTAATTTATTGAGAAGCCTTGATTGTTTTTTATAGTGGTTCTATCAGTTTACATTCCCAGCAAAAATATAAAATGGTTCTCTTTTCTGCACATATCTACCAATACCTGTTATCTTTTGTCTTTGTGTTAACAGACATCCTAATGGGTGTTAAATGATCCCTCAGTGTAGTTTTGATTTGCATTACCCTGAAGATGACTGATGTTGAACAACTTTTAATGTATTAGCTGGCCACCTGCATGTCTTTGGAGAAATGTCTGTTCAACCTCTTTGTCCACTTTCCATGTTTTGTTTTTAATTTTTTCTGTTGAGTTGTATCAGTTATTTATGTAATTTAGATATAATCTTTTTCAAATATATAATTTGTGAGTATTTTATCTCATTCTATAGGTTACCTTTTCACTTTCCTGATTAGGAAATCATTGCCAACACCAAAAGTAATTTTTTTCAGTGTTATCCCCCAGGAATTTTACATTTTCAAGCCTTATATTTATGTGTTTAATCCATTTTTGGTGATTTTTTTGTAAAGTTTTAAAGAGTAATTCAATTTTATTCAATTGTATGTTGATATTTTGTTTTCTTAACATAGTTAACTGACTCCATTATATATTCTTGTCCCGCATTGTTGAATATATCTTTACAGTAAATGAATAGGTTTAATTCTAGACTCTCTATTCTATTCCATTAGTCAATGTGTGTTTTTATGCCAATACTATACTATTTTGATTGCTGCAGCTTTGTAATATATGTTGAAATTAAGAAGTATGGTACTTTCTGCTTTGTTCTTCTTCCTTGAGTTTCTTTGGCTACTCTGGGGTTTTTTGTGGTTCCACATGAACTTTAGATATGTTTTCTATTTCTGTAAAAAAAATTTCATCATTATGAATTTGATAAAGATTACATTTAACCTATAGGTCACTTAGACTATGAACATTTTGATAATATCATTTTTTTCCCATTAATGAACACGTCCTTCCGTTTATTTGTGTTTTTCACTTTCTTTCATGAATGTTTGATAGATTTTAGTAATAAATCTTTTAGCTCCTTTAAATTGAGTTAAATACACATATTTCATCAAAGAAAGAGAAATCACTTGTATGCATCAAAATAAAGCAAATCATGTAGAATGTTTTTATGAAAAATTAAAGTTATGGGTAACGAGATATTACATTTCATTCTATGCACTACAAAAATTGTGAAAGAAAAAATCAATCAATTCTTCTTTTGCTTGACTTCACACAGGCTACTGAATTATATTCCTACTTTCCTTTCCAAACTCATTAATTAATGTAAATATAATTAATTCTGAATGTTTAAGTTATTTTTGTTTATTTTACTTTCTAGAGGCAAAAAAAGCTACAATTTTTTTTTTTTTTTTCTGGTTTGTATTTTTGTTCTGAGACAGAGCCTCACTCTGTTGCCCAGGTTAGAGTGAAGTGAACAGATCTTGGCTCACTGCAACCTCCACATCGCAGGTTCAAGCAATTCTCATGTTTCAGCCTCTTGAGTGGCTAGGACTACAGGCATGCGCGGTAACACCTAGTGAATTTTTATATTTTTAGTAGAGATGGAGCGTTTCACTGTGTCACCTAGGCTGGTCTCAAATTCCTGGCCTCACACTATCTGCCCACCTCAGCCTCCCAAAGTTCTGGGATTACAGACGTAGCCACCATGCCCTACATCAGTTAAGTCTTAAATATCAACAAGTAACATCTAAATTACTGTGTAAATTATAGTATGACTGAGAAGAATTTCCACAGAAAGCACATCTTCTATAGGAGAGCTACAGTGTCATACATTTGACATCTTCTAATTTATCCTAAATTTGTACTAAAGAAATATTTATAAGGATTGTTATGTGTCAGGCTCTGTGTTAATCTCTTGGGATCTATTATAGGATAAAACATGATTTATTCACTCTACCAATTTTTAATAGAACTGTAACTTTCTGTAAATTGACTACAACTTAACAGACAGTGGTTTATCGGTGTTCATTATGTTCATGTAAATAGAAATGGCTTAGAAATTGTTTCTAGGCAAAAATTTGTTATTTCCCCCCCCAATGTTTTTTTTTTTTATTATCTAACAAGAATATCATTATTGGTCTGACTGAGTTGGTTTTACAAAGCTGTGTTTTGATGAGATAGCCTGGAAAGTTTTCTAAACTCTTTATAAGGTTTAGCCATGTTTACAGGTCTTTTTTATTTGTTGCTTTATTTGTTATTTTGTTTTATGTGTATTCTATTATGTGCTTTGTATATTCATTACTATTCTATTAATTTTGTACTCCCTTAAAGTATTGATGGACTTTTCTGCCTTTCTATTCATACTTTTGAGTTTCTGAGTTACACCGTCTTACATGTAATTCTTCTGTGTGTTAAATAAACTCCAAATCAATTCTAATCAATGTTTTATGTGGCTCACAAATGCATTAATGATGTCTACTAAGGCATAGTCAGGTAAACTGTTGAATTATGTCATATACTTTCTGTGTATATTGGGTTGGTAAAAGGTAATTTCTGTTCAAATGAAAATGAAATGGGAGCCAAACGATACACAAAGATTAAGATTTTGTAGATTTCCTCTTGCACCCCCTGGCTTCCTGCCATTGTTTCCATGTTAGGTTCTGAGTAATAACTATAGCTATATCATAATGTTGGAGAAAATAATGATTTTTTAAAAAAATAACAATATCAAGGAAAAAGGCATGTATATCAATATATACTTGTAAATATTCAACTCTCAGAAAAACAAATTTGCTTTACATTATAAAACATTGTATGAAAAAATAATTTAAAAATTATAATTGGAAAAACAAAACAAAGCAAAATATGCATGCACCCGTACCCCAGACATCAAATTAACATTATAATATATATCACTTTGGCTATTCATAAACATTTTATCTTTATATCTTTAGATATAGATTAGCTATTTCTTTATAGACTGGCTATTTCTATGTTTTTCAAATGATCTCATCAATAATGATATTGTTCGGATAGAGTGAATTTTTTTATTATTATTATATTAAGTTCTGGGGTATATGTGTAGATCATGCAGGTTTGTTACATAGGTATATACATGACATGGTGGTGGTTTGCTGCATCCATTGCCCCATCATCTACATTAGGTATTTCTTCTGAATGCTATCCCTCCCCCCACAGTCCCCCCACTCCCTGGTATTTCTTCCCTAGCGCCGCACCCCCCCCAGGCCCCAGTGTGTGATGTTCCCCTCCCTGTGTCCATGTGTTCTCATTGCTCAACCCTCACTTATTAGTGAGAAAATGCAGTGTTCGATTTTCTGTTCTTGTGTCAGTTTGCTGAGAATGATGGTTTCCAGTTTCATCCATGTCCCTGTAAAGGACATGAACTCATCCTTTTTATGGCTGGATAGTAGTCCATGGTGTATATGTGCCACATTTTCTTTATTCAGTCTATCATTGATGGGAATTTGGGTTGGTTGCAAATCTCTGCTATTGTAACCAGTGCCTCAATAAGCATACTAGTGCCTGTGTCTTTATAATAGAATGATTTTTAATCGTTTGGGTATATAACCAATAATGTTATTGCTGGGTCAAATGGTATTTCTATTTCTAGATCCTTGAGGAATCACCACACTGTCTTCCACAATGGTTGAATTAATTTACACTTCCACCAACAGTGTAAAAGTGTTCCTATTCTCCACATCCTCTCCAGCATCTGTTGTCTCCTCATTTTTTAATGATTGCCATTCTAACTGGTGCGAGGTGATATCTCAATGTGATTTTGATTTACATTCTCTAATGACCATGATGATGAGCTGTTTTACATATGTTTGTTGGCTGAATAAATGTCTTCTTTTGAAGAGTGTATGTACATATCCTTTGTCCACTTTTTGATGGGGTTGTTTGTTTTTTCCTTATAAATTTGTTTAAGTTTTCCATAGATTCTGGATAGTAGACCTTTGTCGATAGGTAAATTGCAAAATTTATTTTCTTATTATGTGGGTTGCTGGTTCACTCTATTGATAGTTTCTTTTGCTGTGCAGAAGATCTTAAGTTTAATTAGATCCCATTTGTCTATTTTGGCTTTTGTTGCCATTGGTTTTGGTGTTTTTGTCATGAAGACCATGCCCATACGTATGTCCTGAATGATATTGCCTAGGTTTGCTTCTAGGGTTTTTATGGTGTTAGATCTTATATTTAAATCTTTAATTTATCTTGAGTTAATTTTTGTAGAAGGTGTAAGGAAGGAATCCAGTTTCAGCTTTCTGCACATGGCTAACCAGTTTTCCCAATACCATTTATTAAATATGGAATCCTTTCCCCCATTGCTTGTTTTTGTCAGGTTTGTCAAACATTAGATGATTGTAGATGTGTGGCATTCCTTCTGAGGCCTTTGTTCTGTTCCATTGGTCTATATCTGTTTAGTACCAGTACCATGCTGTTTAGATTACTGTAGCCTTATAATATAGTTTGAAGTCAGGTGGTGTGATGCCTCCAGCTTGTTTTTTTTTTCTTTTTCTTTTCTGCTTAGGATTGTCTTGGCTATGCAGGTTTTTTTTGGTTCCATATGAAGTTTAAGCTGGTCTTTTCCAGTTCTGTGAAGAAGGTCAATGGTAGCATGATGGGGATAGCATTGAATCTATTGAATTAAATTACTTTGGGCAGTATGGCCATTTTCACCATACTGATTCTTTTTAACCATGAGAATGGGATGTTTTTCCATCTGTTTGTGTCCTCTCTTATTTCCTTCAGCAGTAGTTTGTAGTTCTCCTCAAAGAGGTCCTTCACATCCTTTGTTAGTTGTATTTCTAGGTATTTTATTCTCTTTGTGGCAATTGTGAATCGGAGTTCACTTATGATTTGGCTTTCTGTCTATTATTAGTGTATAGGAATGCTTGTGATTTTTGCACATTGATTTTGTATCCTGAGACTTTGCTGAATTTGCTTATCAGCTTAAGAAGTTTTTGGGCTGAGACAATGGGGTTTTCTATACAATCATGTCATCTGCAAACAGGGACAATTTGATGTCCTCTCTTCCTCTTCAAATATATTTATTTCTTTCTCTTGCCTGATGGCCCTAGCCAGAACTTCCAATACTACATTGAATAGGAGTGGTGAGAGAGGGGCATCCTTGTCTTGTGCTAGTTTTCAAAGGGAATGCTTCCAGTTTTTGTCCATTCAGTATATTGGCTGTGGGTTTTTCATCAATAGCTCTTATTATTTTGAGATACATTCCATCAATGCCTAGTTTATTGAGAGTTTTTAGCATAAAGGGCTGTTGAATATTGTCGAAGGCCTTCTCTGCATATATTGAGATAATCATGTGGTTTTTGTCTTTGGTACTGTTTATGTGGTGAATTACATTTATAGATTTATGTTGAACGAAAGCAGTGTCTAGAGGGGAAATTTATAGCACTAAATACCCACATGAGAAGTGAGGAATTATCTAAAATTGACACCCTAAGGTCACAATTTAAAAAACTAGAGGAGTAAGATCAAACAAATTTAAAAGATAGCAGAAGAGAAGAAATAATTAAGATTAGAGCAGAACTGAAGAAGGTATAGTCACAAAAATCCCTTCAAAAAAATCAATAAATCCAGGAGCTGGTTTTTTGAAAAGATCAACAAAATAGGTAGACTGCTAGCTAGACTGGTAAAAAAGAAAGAGAGAAGATTCAAATAGATGTAATAAAAAATGATAAAGGGGGATATCACCACTGATCCCACAGAAATACAAACTACCATCAGAGATTACTACAAACAACTCTATGCAAATAAACCAGTAAATCTAGAAGAAATGGATGAATTCCTGGACACTTACACTCTCCCAAGACTAAACCAGGAAGAAGTTGAATTCCTGAATAGACCAATAACAAGATCTGAAGTTGAGGCAGCAATTAACAACCTACCAACCAAAAAAAGTCCAGGACCAGATGGGTTCACAGCCAAATTCTACAGAGGTAGAAAGAGGAGCTGGTACCATTCCTTCTGAAACTATTCCAAACAATACAAAAAGAAGGAATCCTCCCTAACTCATTTTACAAGACTAACATCATCCTGATACCAAAACCTGGCAGAGACGCAACTAAAAAAGAAAATTTCAGGCCAATATCCATGATGAACATTGATGCAAAAATCACCAATAAAATCCTGGCAAATCAAATCCAACAGCACATTGAAAAGCACATCCATCATGATCAAGTGGACCAGAGTGGATGTTTTAATGAAAGTATATGTGCTGTAATTTTATAAGTTACATAATAATTAAGGTACAATATGTCTAAGAGAACATATCTTTTTACAAATTATAAAATGCCTTCAGAAGAAAGATTCCACAATATACAAACAAATGAAATAACTAATAGCCTGTTACATTAATGTGCAGTGTCCAGCTACATAAGAGTTGAGTAATATTAGTAATTGTTTAATATATTTAACTTTATAGAAATGTATTTAATACATTATAGGTACTTAAAGTGTAAAATGGGGGAGAATAGTAACACATGGAGATTTTAGAGTCATATGGTACTCTATGCTCACAATATATAGCATAGTTACCAGCATATCAAAAAGTCAACATGTTTTATTATTATAACTACTGTAATCATTATTTTGGATAAGCAAGTGGTAACATAAGTATTTTGAAAAACAAGATTTAGAATTAAAACATGTATTGTCTTGCCTATTAATTATTCTAGGCATAGAGTTATTTTATATTACGTAATGTGTAAACTACAGTAGAAAGCATATATGTTTCAATTGTTATTTCTTACAGGAAAAGAACAGATAAATTAAACCAACTCAAATATAAACATACCATAATTGTTACTTTTTTAAAATTCCAGATAATTTTTCTGATTCTTATTTGTTCCTAAAATTAACTTATCATATTTAATTTTAAACTTCTATAGTTGTGAATCTCAAATTTTGGTAAAGTCAAGCATTAGAATATTTGGATGTAAAAGCCATTCGAAAATCAAACAAAATTTCAAAAGTGTACAAATATCCTGTCTGTTATCGAAAATCTTAATATTATTCTAGTCAGATATCTTGTCCTATTGTTTGTACATCTAAGTAGATGAAAACTAAAATTTGTTCAATGAGCGACTATCTCCATTTATACTAACATTTGTCAATGAAAAATACACTTGGTAGTGGGTGATTTGATCTTTATATTGAGACTCAGTACTACACATTTTCAAATAGAGCTTCCTTATGACATTGAGACAGTTTAAAAACATAAGAAGCATGTTAAAGAATTCTCTAAATTGAGTTAGTTACAGGTCAACTGCCTAAATAAAACTTCTGAATTAAATACAGCATAGCTCTTCAGTAGTCAGTAAAGTTCTAATAAGTAGCATATTCAATGTAAATGAACCAAAATTAAATAATTTTAAAGTAAACTTACAAGGCGTCTGTTTTAAAATTGAAGCTAATTTGCCGTAATGAGTTTATTTCTGTATTAATCAGCTAAATACATAAAAAGAAAATTGTTCACACAACAGAAGTTAGACTATTTATATGTTTTTATGAAGAAGAAAATTAAGCAAAAACAAATACATTGTTATAACTGATATAGTTTTGTCCATCCTCATTTGAGATCCATCAAACTGAGCAGTGTAATTATTTGATGAGACACATCTCCATTAACTAGTTCTATCCTCTAATTATGAAATGTTTGCATTACTACTGGTAATGGAGGAATTAGTTTACCCAAGCAAGAAATCAATAATTCAAACTTATAATTAAATTTTATTATAATGAAAAGGTACATACATTATTGTGTAGTCAATCTACAATTTATTCTTAGTATTTATTTCTAATCCATGCATAATTAAATATGCAAATTAAAATATCTAGTATCAATGATGTAGTTTTCTTACAATCAATAACAAAAGACAAAAAGCTCTGCAGTTTTATGGATATGTAATAAACACGAAGTTAATAAACACTCCCAAATATTTATCAAATGTGTCATTAACTGCAAATCGAAGC
This sequence comes from Ateles fusciceps, assembly GCA_036589455.1. Classification (NCBI taxonomy): domain Eukaryota; kingdom Metazoa; phylum Chordata; class Mammalia; order Primates; family Atelidae; genus Ateles; species Ateles fusciceps. Next base: position 248,839 of record JAZHEH010000174.1, on the reverse strand, counting down.
CAGTTAAGAAATGAGTTATCCATTTTTCTTATAACTGTCTTTCTTATATTAATTAAGTGTCAATTTTTAGCAGTAATTATGTTTTTGCATCATAAGCAGGCCTGTGGAGGCCAGGGTGAAAATGAATATCTAGAGATTTTTGTTCCAAATTCATTAATAATTTCAAGGAGGTGACAGGCAAAGCATTAAACTAAGAGTAGGGCTTATGTGAATGTGGGTACCATGGTAACTGCAAATGTGTTTAAAAGATTTAGGGTCAAGTCTACACAATCTCTTCCAGAGAGCAGAAAAGAGGGAACTCTTCTCTATTCATTAAATAAAGCTAGTACCATGATATTAGAGTCACATAGAGTAAGAGAAGAAAAGCATAAACTAATATTTCTCATGAATATAGACATGCAATCCTTATCAAAATATTAAGAAATGGTACTCAGTAATATATAAGGCTATACACTATAAACAATAAAGGTTTATTCCAGGGATAAAAGCTAACTCATATTTAAGAAACAGTCAGTATACTGCATGATTTGAAGAGGCTAAAAATGAAAAATTATATAAATTAATGCAGAACAAAACATTTGAGGCCAGGTGCTGTGACTCATGCCTGCAATCTCAGCACTTTGGGAGGCTGAGGCGGGTGGATCATTTGAGGTCAGGAGTTCAAGACCAGCGTGGCCAACATGGTGAAACCCTTTGTCTACTAAAAATACAAAACTTAGCCAGGCTTGGTGGTTTGTGCCTGCAATCCTAGCTACTAACAGGGCTCAGGCAAGAGAATTGCTTGTTGAACCTAGGAGTCAGAGGCTGCAGTGAACCGAGATAGTGCCATTGCACTCCAGCCTGGGTGACAGAGCAAGACTGTAAAAAAAAAAAAATTGATAAAGCGTAAACACTTGCTGATGAAAGAATAACAAAAAAAATTACAGGAAAATCAACAACTAATATCACATTTAATAAAAGACCAGATGCTTTCGTTCTTACATTACAACAAGGCAATGATGTTTAACTATGAAAACTCTTATTTAACACTTAAACATAAAGTTTTAGTTACAAAAACATGGCAAAAACTTCCAAATTTTTCTGAATCAGAAAGTATCATAACAATTTAACTGTCATCTGCCTACAACTCTCCTTATTTGTACATAACATGATTGTGTACATAGAAAATCTCAAGGAACCAACAAAAATATTTCTAACTCCTATAAATAATAACTAGGGTTACCTAACTGGCAAAATATATAATAAGTATACATTAATCAGTTGTATTTGAGTATGCAAAAATAAATGTGGACATCAAATTTTAATTTAAAAATTTTAATTGTTCAAAAGGCACAAATTTATTGTAATCTAACAAATACATATAGAGAACTCTTAAGCTTAGTAAAACACCAATGAAATTAATCAAAGATATATAAATAATGTAGAGACACAGAGTGTCAATCATTGGAAAATTCAAAATGGTAAAGCATCAATTCTTCCCCTATTGATATATGAGTTTAATGAAATTTCTATGAGAATAATAGCAAGATTTATTGTAGTTATAGATATGACTATTTTAAAAGTATATAGAAAAACAAAGGACCAAGAATAAAAATAAAATTTAAAAAATATTGGGAAAGAGAAATGAAGTGAGAGGAATTAGTTTCCTTGATTTCAGGACCCATTTCGTGGAGAGAATTATCAAGACTATGTGGTATTGATGAGGCATAGGTATATAAAACAATAGAACAGAATAGATAACCATTGAATAGCCATACAATGTCTCACGACTTATGCAAAAACCACTTCAAAATAGATCAGAGATTTTAATAAAAACATTAAACTATAAAATACTACCACCAAAAATAAAATACAAAAAAAAATGTTTCAGATTTAGGATTAAGGGTAAGCAAAGACTTGTTTGATTTAACAACAAATACAATCCTATGAAATAAAAATAACTGTGTATGGTACTTCATCAAAATTTAGAAAAAAGAAAAAGAAAATTTAGTGCTGCAAAAGGCCCTCTTAAGAGGTTGAAATGACAAGCTATAGATTTAGAGAAAATATTTACAAACCACATATTTAAAATATTAATATCTAGACATTTTAAAGAACTTTGATTACACACCAGTAAAAACCAAAGCATTTTATCAAAAAGGATATAGATGATAAATAAGTCCATGAACAGTGCTCAAAATTATTGCACATTAGGGGAATACAAGTGAGGCTACACATACTCATATCTTTATACATCTATCTGAAAGTCCAAATAAGAAATAGATTGAATACCAAATAGTGGCAAGAATACAGAAAAATCAAGTGATTAGAGTGTTAGTAGAAGTGTAAAATGGTCAGTCAAAAATTTAACATAAAACTAACATATGATCCAGCAATTGCACTTCTGAACATTTATTTTAACATAAGAAAAATTTAAGCTCACACAAAAACTTATACACAAACATGAATAGTAGCTTTACTGATAGTAGCCTAAAACTGGAATCAATTCAGATATTCTTAAACTTAATACATTCTTATAATGGAACAGTACTCAGTAACAAAAGAAGATCTACAGCAAATTATTGATATATTCATTTCTTTGGGGGAATGATGCCAAAAAGTCAGTCATAAAAGGTGACATATGTGATATGGTTTGGCTCTGCGTCCCTACCCAAACCCCATATCAAATTGTAATCCCCCGTATTGGAAAAGGGGCCTAGTGGGAGGTGATTGGATCATGTGACCCAATATCCCCCTTGCTGTTCTCATGATAGTAAGTTCCACGAGATACGTGTAAAAATGTGTAGCACCTTCCTCTTCCCTGTCTTCCTCCTGCCCCAGCCAGGCAGGATGAGTCTGCTTCCTCTTCACCTTCTGTTATGGTTCTAAGTTTCCTGAGGCTTCCCCAGCCATGCTTCCTGTACAGCCTGCAGAACCATGAGCCAAGTAAATCTCTTTTCTTTATGAATTACTCAGTCTCAGATAGTCCTTTATAGCAATGCAAGAATGAACTAATACAATGCTATATGATTATATTTTTATAACATTCTCAAGAAAAATAATATTGTCTTAATAATATCAGTGGCAGAGTTCAAATTGCGATATTGCTTTGCAAGATCTTACCATTGGGGGTAACAGTAAAAGACTCAAATAATCTCTTTGTTATTTGCATAATCACATAAAATTCTAGAAAGAATTTAATTCATTTTAAGGAAAGGAAACTAAAAAGGCCATTTTACTTATGAAAATATACTTAAAAAATGAAATAAATTATTAGTTAATAGTATTCCAGTACATATACATTTGTAATAATGCACAGATCAGAATATAAATTATTCAAAGAAAGAGCAATTCAATATTAGATAGTATGTCAATGGAACAACTTAAAAAATGAGTAATCTGTAGACAGACGCTCAAGAGGATGTGGAAAAATAGAACATTTTTACACTGTTGGTGGGAGTGTAAATTAGTTTAACCATTGTGGAAGACAGTGTGGTGATTCCTCAAGGATCTAGAAATAGAAATACCATTTGACCCAGCAATCCCATTACTGAGTATATACCCAAAATATTATAAATCATTCTATTATAAAGACACATGCACACATATGTTCATTGCGACACTGTGTACAATAGCAAAGACCTGGAACCAACACAAATGCCCATCAATGATAGACTGGACAAAGAAAATGTGGCACAGATATACCATGGAATACTATGCAGCCATAAAAAAGGATGAGTTCATGGCCTTTGCATTCTCAGCAAACTGTCACAAGAATAGAAAACCAAATACCACATGTTCTCACTCATAAGTTGTTGAAAAATGAGAACACGCGAACACAGGGAGAGGAACATCACACACTGGGACCTGCAAGCGGGTGGGAGAGCTAGGGGAGGGATAGCAGGGGGTGGGAGATTGGGGGAGGGATAGCATTAGGAGAAATACCTAATGTAGATGATGGAGGGATGGATGCGGTAAACCACCGTGGCATGTGTATACTTATGTTACAATTCTGCATGATCTGCACATGTACCCCCAAAATTAAAGTATAATTAAAAAAAAATTTGGAAGATTGTTTTAATATTTACAGAAAAAATAAAATTTCCTCCTGTTCTAGTTCAGAAATTAGTCCAAAACAAGCACATGCACACAGACAAATATTAATAAAAAGGAAATAAAAGGTAATGTTTAGCAACTTAGAAGCAGAAAAAGACTCCCTAATTTTTTTTAAGATGATTGAAAATCTACAGCAAACATATGAAAAAGAAAAAAATAAAGATAATCAGACCTAGTATTCTTGCTACATTTTATTATTGCTTAGAAGAACTGGTAACATCTACAATAATATAAAGTGAAATAAGAAATACAAGTATTTTAAGAAAATAAATAACCTGCAATTATTAGTAGATGATATGATTATATAGAAAAATACTACGAAAGTATAGAAACTTATTAGAAACATTATCAGTTGCTGCTGCATACAATGTCAGTATATAATTTCTATTAGCAATAACCAACTGAACTACATCAAAAAGAAGATAATCACAATAGTATCACTTATTGGAAGTTTAAACAATTTAATTTAGTAAATAATATGTAGACACTATAATTAAAAATATCTAACTCTATAAAGTAATTAAATTAAGGACTAAACATTGCATATTTTAGGATGAGTGAAACTATGCTATCAAATATCAGAATTTTTGCTGATATAAGTCACTAAATCAGTAAAATATAAATAAAAATTCTGATTTTTTTAACTCAATACATTTATTCTAAAACTTATATAGTGTGTGAGTCTCCTGACAAGACCCTACCCCATTAACAGGCCAGAGTGAGAAAAATGTGTACTGCAATATTTAAGGAGAGAAAAGTCAGGTTTGTAAAACGTAAGATTATTTACTAAGGATACAAAATTATATGTGGACTAAGATCATCCTTGCTCATTAATCCAGGGGCAAGGGATATAGAATTTACAAGGAATGTGGCAGTGCAGGTGAAAATTGACTGCTAGGCTTCTATTGACAATGAAAATGCTCTTTTGCCTGAGTGTTGATACCTGAACGACTTTTTTTTTTTTTTTTTTTGCTATCAAAGTTAACTTTTGTAATAATGAGATAATGAGAACTTATAATTTAAAGTAACAAAAGGAAAAGGGAGAGCCAAAAATTCTTTCTAATGGAAACTTCTCAAATGGTATAAATGAGAAAACAGACATGTAGGGAATTTAAGAGATTGTCGCAGGGGCATTAAAATAAATTGTGACAAATTGACAGATTTGAGATGGGATACCCCTGATAGGTATTTCCTGATATCTATTTCTCTTTTATTTCTACCAAATCAAATGGGGTGGGTGTGTGTGTTTTAATTTGTGACCATATTTCTACTCTTGCATTTAATCTAAATAATTTATTCTCAACTGGAAGGCATATTAGCAATTCTGGGAATCATTTTTTTCTAACTGAAGATTTACCTGCCACCACCATTTCTCTCTGACCACCACCACCACATGGTCTGATTCAATAATACATCAGCACTTCGGGTAATCCTGATAGATACTTTTATTATCTGTCACAGTCAAATGAGGTAATGAGGTAATAATTGTGATGACATTTATTGAGGAAGAATTTGAGAATTCTAATAAATAACCTCTGTTAATGTTTGAAGGTATGAAAGTCCATTTTATTCTCATTAATTTGATGCTTGATTGTTTCATTCAACTTTTGTTGACTTCCTCTTACTACGTTTGGTTTTGGGCATGCAAAGGTAATAGATACGATTCAGGGGAAAGAGTAGAACATCGAGAAGAGCTGAAACAAACCATGAGGCTACTCCTAATACTGAATTTGATGAAAACTGAGTGATCACTTTTTCTAAGTATGTTTCCTTTTGCTATTGTAACTAATTACAAGTTTATTGGCCTAAAAAAAAACAAATGTATTCTTTTACAGTTTTGTATATTAGGAGTTTGCCAAGGATCTCACTGGACTAAAATCAAGATGTTGGCAGGGCTGCTTTCTTTTCTGGGGTCTTCAAAAGAAAATCCAATTTCTTTTTCTTGCCTTTTCTAACTTCTAGAGATTGCCCATTTTATTTGATTCACCTCACCCTTTCTCCATGTTCCTCCTATAGAAACCTTCTGTCTCTACAACCATGTTTCTGTAGTCATATACTCTTCTCACCATGGCCAGGAAAGGATCTTTACCTTTTAAGGATTCATGTGATTAAATTTAGCTGACCTGAATGATACAAGATAATTGTCCCATCTTAAGATAATTCAATTAATCTCATATGAAAATCCTCTATTGTCATTCAAGGTAACATATTCACAGGTTGGGAAATTATTATGTAGATATTTTGGAGAGGCCATTATTGTGCCTCACACATGGGGTGAAGGAGGAGATCTTTATGATTTGATGATTAATCCATGCTCAGTTGAATGTTACGGAGTTTATATCAGTCCCATTACCACTGCTACAAAATCATAGAAACATGGAAAAGTAGTGAAGAGTTAAAATAAAGAGTTTAAAATAGGATGGTTATCGGTACAGTGGATTGGAATGAGAAGAGAGTGACAAATTCTTTAGGAAAGTGCAGCTACTATTCGAAGAAACAGATTCAAAGAATTAGAAATAAATTCTAATTTATTTCTATCATTTTTATTTCATTGATTTTTTCCATTTAGTTATCTTAAAATCTGAACTGGAGATTTCCTAGTTTGTTGCTGTTAAACTAGAATAACAGTAGAGACCAGTACAAGAATCAAAGAACAAAAAGTAAATTCCCAGCATTCATTCTGCAACTCTTTTGAATACCACCTGTTTTAACTGATTTTATAACTCTATGTGGTAAAATTTGACAAAAGATTTCGCAAGTAATAAATATATCAACCTTATTGCTTTCTATCATATACCACATTGTGTATAGTTAACTTAGAATGTTCCTTTTTGTTTCTGAAAATACAACTGCCTTTTGGGTATTTTATCTCATCACCTGTTCTGTATTTGGAAGACTTGATGACACTTCTAAGTTGACAACATTTGAAATGATATAATGTCAGAGATTTTCACCTAAATATACAGCAAATTTTTTCATAGCTATTTGACTTTTAATGTCTACAACTCACATATCAATAGATAAATTTGTTTTTATTAGAGTTGTATAAGAGATTTGACTATAATTTCTGTACTGATAAATAATCTTCTTAAACTGAATTACTACTTCCAACGTATCTCAGGTCTATATGTATTGGAATCATATATTTGAAAACTCAGGATCCATGGTACCAGTGAATTTCTCTTTAAAAACTATCATATATGCATGATATTAAAATCTAGCTATCTAATATCTTCATTAATAAGTCATAATAAACTATAAAATGCTGAGCTTTGGATGCTTTAATATAGATACCAAGGTTAATATTTTTGAGACAACTTTGTATACATAAATGTCGTCATCACCAACAACAAAAGTAATACAGCATTGAAAATGAGTAAGTATGAGAGTGAGAGCAAGAGGAAAAGTAGGCAGAAGTTGGAGAGGTTGGTAGATGTGAAGTAAGTGCCATTGTTTTCTAAAAAAAACTATATTAAATGATACTTGATATAGCACAATAAGTCAGACTTTATTCAGGACAATCAATATAGGTGTAGGTACAGGGCAGTGAGATTATGTAGCCAGAGGAGAGAAGTTGGATTCAGCTCAAAACAACAACACGGGCAAGTGGGAATTTATAGTCAAAAAGCAGGGTGAAGGTCAATGAAGGGAAAGTTATTAAGAGAAAACATCAAGGATTCTGACCAAACCTGCCGAGCGGAATTCTTGCTGAAGACAGGCCAGCATGATCAGGTATCACCTAGGGGATGGCGGAAGGTGAAAAGGTCAGTCAGGTGTCAAGTGTGATTGAAGGTGGATTTCTTGCAAAATTAACAACATTTTTTCTGAAACTGAATTTTATAAAGAGTTACACAAATGAGCCTAAGAGAAAGTTCAGGAACCTAATAAAATTTGGTTAAGCAAAGAATCTTTGTTAATACAAATTTTCTTACCTTCTTTGCAGGGATTTACTACACAATGAATACTATCGGTAACTTTAAGAATTTGTTTTAAGGTTTTTCTTTGATTTTCTTTAAATATTTCTTATTATCATAAAATTAATTATCAGAAAGATTAACATAAAACCAAAATTAAATATAACTTGTAATAGGAAAATTGCAAATTTAGCTTTTATATTACTTATAACAAAAGTCAACTGATCCAATATTAATTGATGAATCAAAAAATAAGTATATAGGTGAACTGAAATTATGCATATAATGTACACATTTTAAAATCTGCTAAAAGTTAGATACACATATAACACAGAGAAAAAAATTAATCCATATAACATTAAGTAGTAAACCATAAAGCCAGATGTAAAGAAATTCACATAAAATATTAAAAAAATTTCAAACTAAATATATTTGCCTTTCCAAGCAACATAAATAGACACAAATTATAAAGAAAAAAAAAGTTGATGTTAGTTAAATAACATAACTTAGATACTTCTAAGAGAAGGTCTTTTGGGACAGCTCAAACTAGAAAGAATGAACCCGGGCACTAAAGAGTTATTGTGTTATATAATTTATGCACTAAAAAATGGAAATATATGCATCTTTTCAGGAATTATAAGGAGATATATAAACAAATAATTTCTTAGTAAATTTTACCTGTTTTTGTGAATTCATGGTCAAGTAAAAATATAAACAAATTAAAAAACAAATCAAGTTAAAACATAAACACATATGTAAACATTAAATAATTTGAATAAAATTGGTCTAATTTTAAACAAAATGAAACTCTACTTCTAATAATAAGACACACTTTTACTTTTACTATATATGAAATGCTGCTTTTGCTAGGCTACAAGTTCAAACAAAATTCAATAAATGTTGAAATAAAAAATAATCAAAGTTCTCACATATGAGAAAAATAGCAAATAAGAAATAATACATATTGTATAACAGTATCAATAAAAATATAGCATCTAGGAATAAACTTGGTAAAATTATACACATGCTGTGTGAAACATTTAAATTGTTCCCCTAAGCCATTTAAAAAACCCAAATAATCAGCATAATGTTCTTGGATGGGAAAACACAGTATTAAAAAGAACAATCACAGGATAAGTCTCCAGGTGGTCTTGGACCCACCCAGTCATTCCCTTGCTCTTGCTTGTAGTTCTCAACAATATCTAGAATGTGCTGGGAATACAATATTCTGAGATAGGAAGAAACTGCCTGAAACACCTCGGGACTTGTTTTGTCCCTACTAGGGAATGTAAAATCTTGAGTTAGTTACAATCTGTACGTAAGAAAAAGTCAGTGAAGGATCAGAGATTAAGAGAGTGTCTTTGAAGGAAACGGTGAGCCTATTAGCAAATACAACTAAAGAGAAGAGAAGGGTGTTTTGTACTATTAAGATTGGATTAGACTACACGTGACAGAAAGACTAAACTAATAGTGGTTTAAAGATTGCAAAAGTACAAGCAGCCCTTCATATCCATGGTTTCTGCATTGATGGATTCAACCAACGGATGATCAAAAATATTGGAAAAAAAATGAATTGAGACTGCACTGAACATGTACAGCTTTTTTCTTGTCATTTCGTAATGCAGTATAACAATGATTTACATAGCATTTATATTGCATTTAGGTATTATAAGTCATCTAGAGATAATTTAAAGTGTACAGGAGAATATGCATATGTTATATGTAAATACAACACCATATTATATAAGGAAATAGAGCACCTGCAGATATTTGTATCTGTAGGTGGCTCCTGTTATCAAACGCCCATGGATACTGAGGGAAAATTCTCTAGTTTCTAAATGCAAACTATATAGCAACAGCATGACTAGCAGAACCCCAAGGTTTACCTATGCTTTTATTCTACCATCCTCACACAGAAATGTCATTTATAACTTTTCCTTATAGGTGGCTATATTGGAGCCATATTTCACAATTGAATGTATGGTAGCTGGAAAGAGAAAGAGAAAAATGAATAACCTACTTACACCATTTTGGCCATTTTCCCAAAGTTGCACCGTTAATGTTGCATCCCATCAAGCAAAAATAAAATAGTCATATAGTCACATCTTGATACGTATGCAGAGTCTAAGGCGATAGCTTCTTTAGTCTGCAGTGCCATGTACTAGCAAACAGTTACAGGTTCTATCACTGGTGAATGGGAGAATGGATACTCAGGTACAACAAAAAAGAGCCTTCCAAGGGGATAGCCTCTACTACTTGTGAACAAAGGCAGCTGCGCAGGCTAAAAAACTTCAATTATATGTAGTGTGGATTTTGTTAAGGTCTGAATTTTGTTCCAACAAAATTCTTATAGTGAGATGCTCACCCACAGAAGAAAGACTACGTGAAGACACAGTGAGAATGTGATCATCTACAAGCCAAGGAGAGAAGCCTCAGAAAAAATAACCCTGCCTGCATCTTGATATTGAACTTTTTAGCCCCTTGAACTGTGAGAAAATATTTTTTTTTTTTGTTTAAGGTATCTGGTCTTTGTTATTTTGAAATAGAAGGCTTAGCAAACTAATGCAGATGTTTCTGGGATTTATTCTAGAAAGTATAGGTATCAAAAGGGTACAGAGTGAACTAGTGCTGGGGAATTCTATAGCTGTTACATAGCTGTTTCTTAATGTGCCAACCAAATTCAGATTATTCAATGAAACCGTTATAAGACCGATTATTTTGACTCAGAAACAGTTACAATGAATAGATGAATGTAATGTCAGAATAGTGCTACAAATTAAGACAAAAAAGATAAGCTGGAAAATATTAATGATACTAACAAAAAAATTCCTTAATATAAAAACAGAAATTTGATTAAAATTTTTTTTAATGCACAAAGTATGTGAACAATTCACAGAATAAATAATAAATATCAATTTTCAATAACTATATGCAGTAATGTTTTAAAAAGTGCAATTTTTTCCATGCATATATTTGGAAAATATTTTAAAGTTATCTTTTATAAATGAAAACTTTAAGTTTTATCTGTTTGTTTGCTTGTTTGTCTGTTTTTGAAATAGAGTCTCTCTCTGTCACCCAGACTGGAGTGCAGTGGCGCGATCTTGACTCATTGCAACCTCTGCCTCCTGAGTTCAAGCGATTCTCCTGCCTCAGCCTACTCCTACAGAGTAGCTGAGACTACAGGTTACATCACCACACCTGGCTAATTTTTTGTATTTTTCAGGGGAAGTTGGGGTTGTACAATGTTGGCCAGGCTAGTCTTGAACTCCTGACCTCCAGTGATCCGCCCGCCTCAGCCTCCCAGGGTGCTTGAATTACAGGTATGAGCTACCACACCTGGCCAAAAACTTCAAGTTTTGACTAGTACATGGAGAACATTAGGCACTATTGAGTATTCTGTGGGCCAGCCAATTAATGAAAATTATGTAGTGATTTGGCAATAACTAAATTGTCTTTATTTTGAAATATTGGTTAAGGTAAAGGGATAAAAATATTTATTTTTAAGCAACTCCAACCTAAAAATTTTAAAAACCTTACATGTTGACAAAATGCAAATTGATTAGCTCTGGTATATTTGCATCTATAAGACTCTGCCCTTGTTAATATGAATCAAAGAGCTCTATATGTTGCTATGTGAAGATCTGCAAGGAATATTATGTTGAATATAAAATTGTATCAGATAGTGAATAATACCATCCCTTTGTATAAGCAGAAAACTCTAAGTAACTTATACTTATTTTAGTGACTGTGTATGAAATGAAAATAACTATATGATATTAGAAAAAAACTCTAAATTTGGAGCAGATGATACAGAAAAATGAAACGATAACAGCATTGAAAGGAAGAGATTGAAAATAGTAAACTTGTCCTTTATCAAATAATTTTATTTCTAAAACTTACGCATTTGGAAATCTCTTAACATAAATGATTGTAAAATGTCCTTAAATGTTATATGGCTATATGAAAGATATTTTGTATTTCATTTTTACAAAGATTTTAGGAAGAGCCTCACCTTACAAATGTTACTTTTGTTTTGCAATTATCCATACAGAGTCATTAATACCACTTGAAATCACCTTGATATTATTTACAATATTCAAATTATTATCTTCATTACCTTGTATGTGTCTGTAATCTCTCTGTTCTCTGATTTACAGGCAAAAATTGGAAACATTTTATTTTAAAAAATATATATTTTTCTGTTACTATGTTTTATAGAGATGAGTTCTAAAAATAAAACAAATAAATGCAAAAGAAATAACCTACATAGTTATCTCTAGAAATTGTAACCTACTATGGGATGGCCAAAGCTTGCATCCTAATTAATTTAAGTGTTTTAACAATAAGAAACAGTTTTCAAATATTTGAAGAGTAATTCAATTTCTTGTGGTCTAATATTAATAATGGAGACTGAATAGAATTAATTGGTAATCAACTTTTTATTTTGTTAAATGTAGGTAACTCAAGGACTTTCAAAGTAGAATGAGAAGAAAGATAAGACATAGATTTCTGTTTTCTGCTAGAGACTTCCACTGTCTCTTTTTCCTGTATCATGTACTTCCATTAACATTCTATATATTCTTCTGTGGACCGGGTTGGGCCACACCCAGTGCTTTTCCTGGATAACTCTGTTGCTTTTCAAACATGTAATCCACATTTTTTTTTTTTTGGAAGAGATTTAAGACTCCAGGGTAGTGAAGTTTGATCACAGTATTGCAAGTTTTCTTAAAGGAAATACAATAGAGTCAGGTGACAGAAATCAGATACAATTGGATGCAAAATATCTCTATACCATGAAATGTTTACAGTTTTTCCAGGTAGAGCATAGGCAGAACTCCCACCTTCTATCAAAGTCACACCTAAATTGTGTATCCTCTGAGTATGGATTCCTGACATATATAGACTTGTAATTTATAAATCCATAAATCAGTATTGGGGAAGTTGGTCAGGATGAAATATCTCTAAAGCTTTACGATTTCATGTCAAATAAAAAGTTTTTCTCAACCTGCCTTTAGAATCTTTAAGAAGTTATCTGTTATGAAATAATGAAGTAGATGTCACCCCCCTCTTCATGTGGTAAGATTATTTGAGAACTTTCAAGAAACACTGTGACTGGGAAATGTTTCATGATCATTTTTATATTATTTGGAACTTTTCACCCCAAGAATGTCGTATCCCACCTTTAGCCTAAAACTCTAAAATTTTAGAGTGCTTGCATTGCTCACTAAATGAACATATAATGTTCATTCTCCAGATTCCTAGTGATATTAAAATATTCCCCAAGTTAAAGATTATTTTCCACATAAGTAATTATCAAAGTCCCTTTGTCAAAATTGATTCACTTGCTTGAGAGAATTTAAGACATAGGGAATAAAAATCATATGTGATTTTTAAGTCAAGTAAATACTTTACAAAACAAGAATTAGAATATTGTGTTAATTTATTATATAAGCTTTACAAAATGGCAAATATTAGAAGTTGTTAGTTTTTTTAATAGGAAGAAGAATAAATTTAAAACCAGGAAAAGGTAAGATTACTTCCATGATAACTCAAAAAAAAGGCCCTACGCTTTAATAGCATTTGTCTTTATGTGTCTTAAGAGAAAATAGAAGACAAGAAAAAGAATGATTAGGGAGGGATAGCATTAGGAAAAATACCTAATGTAGATGATGGTGGGATGGATGCAGCAAACGTTCATGGCATGTGAATACCTGTGTAACAATCCTGCATGATCTGCACATGTACCCCAGAATTTATATTAATAATAATAAAAGAATAATGCTTTAAAAATTGTTCTTAAGAATTATTCTTCTGCATTTGCTGAGGATTGATTTCTTCCAATTATGTGGTCAGTTTTAGAGTAGGTGTGATATGGTGCTGAGAAGAATGTATATTCTGTGAATTTGGGGTGAAGAATTCTGTAAATGTCAATTAGGTTTGCTTGGTCCAGATCTGAGTTCAAGTCCTGGATATCCTTGCTAATTTTCTGTCTCGTTGAACTGTCTAATGTTGACAGTGGAGTGTTAAAGTCTCCCACTATTATTGTGTGGGAGTCTAAGTCTCTTTGTAGGTCATTAAGAACTTGCTTTATGTATCTGGGTGCTCCTGTATTGGGTGCATATATATTTAGGATCATTAGCTCTTCTTGTTGCATTGATTTCTTTACCATTATGTAATGTCCTTCTTTGCCTCTTTTGATCTTTGTTGGTTTAATGTCTATTTTATCAGAGACTAGGATTGTAACTCCTGCTTTTCTGCACTCCATTTGCTTGGTAAATCTTCCCCCCATCCCTTTATTTTGAGCCTATGTGTGTTCTTGCATGTGAAAGGGGTGACTGATGGTTTTTTAATTTTTATCCAATTTGCCCATCTGTGTCTTTTGATTGGGGCATTTAGCCCATTTACATTTAAGGTTAATATTGTTATGTGTGAATTTGATCCTGCCATTTTGATGCTAGCTGGTTGTTTTGCCTATTAGTTAATGCAGTTTGTTCATTGTGTCAATGCTCTTTACCATTTGGTACATTTTTGGAGTGGCTGGTACTGGTTGTTCCTTTCCTTTTTTAGTGCTTCTTTCAGGAGCTCTTGTAAAGTAGGCCTGGTGGCGATGAAATCTCTGAGCAATTGCTTGTTCATAAAGCATTTTATTTCTCCTTCACTTATGAAACTTAGTTTGGCTGGATATGAAATCCTAGGTTGAAAGTTCTTTTCTTTAAGGATGTTGAATATTGGCCCCCACTCTCTTCTGGCTTGTAGGGTTTTTGCTGAGAGATCTGCTGTTAGTCTGATGGGCTTCCCTTTGTGGGTAACCCGAGCTTTCTCTCTTGCTGCCCTTAGCATTTTTTCCTTCATTTCAACCCTGGTGAATCTGACAATTATTTACCTTGGGGTTGCTCTTCTTGAGGAATATCTCTGTGGTGTTCTCTGTATTTCCTGGACTTGAATGGTGGCCTGCCTTGCTAGGTTGGGGAAGTTCTCCTGGATAATATCCTGAAGAGTATTTTGCAGCTTGGATTCATTCTCTCCGTCACATTCAGGTACACCTATCAAACATAGATTCGGTCTTTGCACATAATCCCTTATTTCTTGGAGGCTTTGTTCATTTCTTTTCACTGTTTTTTCTCTAATCTTGCCTTCTCATTTTATTTCATTGAGCTGATCTTCAATCTCTGATATTCTTTCTTCTGCTTAATTGATTCGGATATTGAAACTTGTGTATGCTTCGTGAAGCTCTTGTGTTTTCAGCTCCATCAGTTAATTTATATTCTTCTATAAGCTGTCTATTCTTGTTAGCATTTCATCAAACCTTTTTTCAAGGTGCTTAGTTTCCTTGCATTGGGTTAGAACATGTTCTTTTAGCTCAGAGAAGTTTGTTATTAAGTCTGTTTCTGTCAATTCATCAGACTCATTCTCCATCCAGCCTTGTTCCCTTACTGGTGAGGAGTTGTGATCCCTTGGAGGAAGAGAGGCACTCTGGTTTTGTTTTCTTCATCCTTTTTGCACTAGTTGCTTCCCATCTTTGTGGATATATCTACCTATGGTCTTTGTAGTTGGTGACTTTTGAATGGGGTTTCTGAGTGGATGTCCCTTTTGCTGATGATGAAGTTATTTCTTTCTGTTTTTCAGTTTTCCTTCTAACAGTCAGGCCCCTCTGCTGTAGGACTGCTGGAGGTCCACTCTAGACTCTGCTTACCTGGGGATCACCTGCAGTGGCTACAGAACAGTAAGGGTTTCTGCCAGTTTCTTTTTCTGTTATCTTTGTCTCAGAAGGATACCTGCCAGATGTCAGCCTGAGCATTCCTTTATGAGGTGTCTCTTTGGATATATGGGGGTAGGGGAGCTGCTTAAGGAGACAGTATGTCCCTTATAGGAGCTCAAGTGCTGAGCTGTGTGCTCCATTGTTCTGTTCAGAGCTGCTGGGCAGGTACGTTTAAGTCTGTTGCAGCAGAACTCATAACCGCCATTTTTTTCTAGGTGCTCTGTCCTGGGAAGGTGGGGCTTTATTTATAAGTTCCTGATGTGCTGCTGCCTTTTTTCAGAGATGCCCTGCCCAGCAATGGGGTAGCCTAGTCACAGTCTGCCAGCAGAGGCATTGCTGAGCTGCCGTGGGCTCTGCCCAGCTGCTGTGTGAACTTCTTTGCAGTTTTGTTTATAGAGGTATAGTTAGAACTGCCTTGGTAATGGCGGTCTGCCTGAGTAATGGCAGACTGTCACTGTAATAGCAGACTGCCTCGGTAATGGTGGACTGCCTCTGTAATGACAGACTGTCTGGGTAGTGGTGAACTGCCTCAGTAATGGTGGATGCTCTTCCCCCCACAGAGCTGGACCATCCCGAGTCCAGCTGTGCTTGCAGTGAAACTCTCAGTCCCGAGCATTTCAGATTGCTGGTCTTTGTGGGGGTAGGACCTGCTGAGCCAGATCACCTAGCTCCCTGTTTTAGCCCCCTTTTGTTTGGTAGATTGGGGGACACTGTCTTCCAGGTGTTCCAGGTGCCAGTTAAAATGGCCACCCAGATTTGTGTGAGTTTTTGTGTGGAGACCTGCTACGCTGGCTGAAACAGCCATGCTGGAGTCTCATGGCACTTTTCTGCCTGGGAATCTCCTCATCTGTGGGCAGTAAAAACTCATTTGGAAATGTTGTGATCACTCACCCTCTGCTTTCTCTGGGACTCATTTAAAGCTGTGTCGAGAGGAAAATTTATAGCAATAAATGCCCACATGAGGAGCAAGGAAAGATCTAAAATTGACACCCTATCATTAAAATTGAAAGAGCTAGAGAAGCAAGATGAAAAAATCTCAAAAGCTAGCAGAAGACAAGAAATAACTAAGATCAGAGCAGAACTAAAGGAGATAGAGACACAAAAAAATCCTTCAAAAAATTATTAAATCCAGGAGCTGGTTTTTTGAAAAGATCAACAAAATAGACAGGCCACTAGCCAGATTAATAAAAAAGATAAGAGAGAAGAATCAAATAGATGCAATAAAAAACAATAAAGTGGATATCACCACTAAGTCCACAGAAATATAAGCTACCATCAGAGATTACTACAAACAACTCTATGCACATAAACCAGTAAACCTGGAAGAAATGGATAAATTCCTGGACACTTGCACCCTCCCAAGCCTAAACCAGGAAGAAGTCAAAACCCTGAATAGACCAATAACAAGGGGTAAAGTTGAAGCAGCAATTTATAGCCTACTAACCCAGGTCCAGATGGGTTCATAGCCAAATTCTACCAGATACACAAAGAGGAGCTGGTACCACTCCTTCTGAAACTATTCCAAACAATATAAAAAGAGGGAATCCTTCCCAAATCATTTTATGAGATCAACATCATCCTGATACCAAAACTCAGCAGAGACTCAACAAAAAAACAAAATTTCAGGCCAATATCCATGATGAACATATGCAAAAATCTTCAATAAAATACTGGCAAACCGATTGCAACAGCACATCAAAAACCTTATGCATCACAATCAGGTAGGCTTCATCCCATGGATGCAAGTCTGGTTCAACATACGGAAGTCTATAAACGTAATCCACCACATAAATAGAACCAAGGACAAAAACCACGATTACCTCAATAGATGCAGAGAAAGCCTTCAACAAAATTCAACGCTGCTTTTTGCTAAAAACTCTCAATAAACTAGGTATCAATGGAACGTATCTCAAAATAATGAAAGCTATTTATGACAAACCCTCAGCCAATATCATACTGAATGGGTAAAACCTGGAAGCATTCCCTTTGAAATCTGGCACTAGACAAGGATGCCCTCTATCATCACTCCTATTCAATATATTATTGGAAGTTCTAGCCAGAGCAATCAGGCAAGAAAAAGAAATAAAGGGTATTCAATTAGGAAAGGACTAAGTCAAATTGTCTCTATTTGCAGACAACATGATTGTATATTTATAAGACCCGATCGTCTCAGGCCAAAATCTCTTGAAACTGATAAGCAACTTCATCAAAGTATCAGGATACAAAATCAATGTGTAGAAATCACAAGCATTCCTATACACCAATAACAGACTTAAAGAGAGCCAAATCAAGAACGAACTGCCATTCACAATTGCTACAAAGAGAATAAAATACCTAGGAATACAACTAACAAAGGATGTGAAGGACCTCTTCAAGGAAAAGTACAAATTGCTGCTCAAGGAAATAAGAGAGGACACAAACAGATGGAACAATATTCCATGCTCATGATTAGGAAGAATCAATATTGTGAAAATGGCCATACTGTCCAAAGTAATTTACAGATTCAATGCTATCCCCATCAAGCTACCAATGACCTTCTTCACAGAACTGGAAAAAACCACCTTAAATTTCATATGGAACCAAAAGAGAGCCCACATAGCCATGTCAATTCTCAGCAAAAAGAACAAAGCTAAAAGCATCACACTACCTGACTTCAAACTATACTACATGCCTACGGTAATCAAAACAGCATGGTGCTGATACCAAAACAGAGATATAGACCAATGTAACAGAACAGAAGCCTCGGAGGCAATGCCACAAATCTACAACCATCTGATTTTTGACAAACCTGACAAAAACAAGCCATGGGGGAAAGGATTCCCTGTTTAATAAATGGGGTTGGGAAAACTGGCTAGCCATGTGCAGAAAGCAGAAACTGGACCCCTTCCTAACACCTTACACTAATATTAACTCCAGATGGATTAAAGACTTAGACATAAGACCTAACACCATAAAAACCCTAGAAGAAAACCTAGGCAAAACCATTCAGGACATAGGCATAAGCAAGGACTTCATGACTAAAACATAAAAGAAATGGCAACAAAAGCCAAATAGAAAAATGGGATCTAATTAAACTCCAGAGCTTCTGCACAGCAAAGGAAACAATCATTAGGGTGAACAGGCAACCAACAGAATGGGAAAAAGTTTTGCGATCTACCCATCTGACAAAGGGCTAATATCCAGAATCTACAAAGAACTAAAACGGATTTACAAGAAAAAACAAACCCATTCAAAAGTGGGTGAAGGCTATGAGCAAACACTTTTCAAAAGCAGACATATATGAGGCCAACAAACATATGAAAAAATGTTCATCATCACTGGTCATTAGAGAAATGCAAATCAAAACCACATTGAGATTCCATCACATGCCAGTTAGAATGGCGATTATTAAAAAATCTGGAACAGATGCTGGAGAGGATGTGGAGAAATAGGAACACTCTTACACAATTGGTGGGAGTGTAAATTAGTTCAACCTTTGTGGAAGTCAGTGTGTCGATTTCTCAAGGACCTAGAAATAGAAATTCCATTTGGTCCAGCAATCCCATTACTGGGTATATATCAAAAGGATTATAAATCATTCTATTGTAAAGGCACATGCACATGTATGTTTATTGTGGCAATGTTTACAATAGCAAAGACATGGAACCAACCCAAATGTCCATTGATGATAGACTGGACAAGGAAAATGTGGCACATATACACCATGGAATACTATGCAGCCATAAAAAACGATGAGTTGATGTTGTTTTTAGGGACATGGATGAATCTGGAAACCATCATTCTCAGCAAACTGACACAAGAACAGAAAATCAAACACTGCATGTTGTCACTCATAGGCAGGTGTTGAACAATGAGAACACATGGACACAGGGAGGGGAGCATCACACACTGGGGTCTGTTGTGGGGGACTAGAGGAGGGACAGCAGGAAGTAGGGAGTTGGGGGAGGGATAACATGGGGAGAAATGTCAGATATAGGTGATAGGGATGGAGGCAGCAAACCACATTGCCATTTATGTACCTATGCAGCAATCCTGCATGTTCTTCACATGTATCCCAGAACCTAAAGTGCAATAAAATATATACATATTTAAAAAATAAAAAGAAAAAAAATTATTCTTTTAAAAAATGGGTACTAGTGTGACCCCTTCCCTATTATAGATTATGCTGGTGTATTTTAAATTTTTGCTGGCTCTTTTTTCTTTAACCATCAATCACTTACAAATAAATTACAATATCCAGACACTTCTAAAATGCTTTCTCCTTAATTTAGTATAAACATACTGTTATATAGCATCACTCTGTTTATCCTAGTTGCAAACACTTAGGGGTTTGAAAAAAGCCTTAAATATGACAAGTTAAGATTAGAATGACTACTTATTTGACAATTGTATGTTACCAATTTGTAATGTTATGCTAAACTGGTGAAAAATTTAGAAATGTAGATATTTTTAATTAAGAAAATAAACTGATATTGCATGGACAATATTCTCAGGATTTTCAAAACAGCTTTAAAAATGGTTTCTTTGCTTAGAATGTCTACAAATATAGTTTATAGAGTAGATTCAAGACTTATGAAAACTTAGTTAAATATGAATTGAAAGTTTCATATTATAGAGTTTCAAAACAAAAAATCCACTAAATAAGTGTATCTATCTTTAAGAAATATATTAATAGAATGTGATTTACATAGCTGTATTTCCCCAAAATATATTCAGCCTAATTTTAAGTTACTGCAGCAATGAGACCTCCTTTAAATATCCTGGGACACTGTCCATGGTCCAATTCTAAATACTGTTAGGAATTTTGTTACATACATGTGAATCCTCGGGACACTTTTATTCCTTGTGTCAGCATATTGTTGTTCAGACAACTTGATTAATAAAAAGTGTTCTGATATAGAATCAGATGATTGAATACTTATGCTGCATTTTGCATAATATTTGTCAGTTATTACCACTCTGAATATTATGTACTTATTTCCATGACTCATCTTCCTATATTATGATTTTACATAATTTGTAAATAGAGTTACTGTGAACTGTGTCATGATGACTGAAAATGGAAGGTGTGGAAGTTAAATGCAATCAAGCAAGACAGATTAATTTTAAAAACTTGCACTCTAAGACGGTTTTTAAAGATGATGAACTTTTTTTATTGTTTCCGTGATGTGACTACTAGTTGTTATAATAACAGATTTGACATTCTTCAACAAATGATTTCAGGAAATCGTCAGTGTTATGTGAGACCAAATGTTTATTTGCATGTGCTTTGTGGACAACACCCACACATCTAAATATATACAGTATACACAAGCACACAAATATGTTTGTATATCTACATATTGTGTGTCTATATATCTGTATTTTTACCTATTTTCTATTTCAGCAATGATATAACCAGAAAACAGATAAAGACAGTAAGCAGAGGAGAGATTAAAATTTAAGTTGAAACCATCTCCAACCAAATAGTAACTAAAGTCATACAAATAGATTTAAATTCCCCAGAAACTACTGTAGGATTGTGAGAGAAAAAAAAAAAGTGAGGACTTAGGAAAATTTATGGATGCAATGCTATTTAAAGGAAGAAAATTAAGAAGAATCTATAAGGAAATCAAAATAAATGGGCCAGAGAGGTAACAGGAGTATAAAGGAGAGGTATGATCAATACCAAATTGAAGGTTACCTCGTGCTAGAAAGTATATAGATTTCAAGCAAGTGAATCTGGGCTTGAAGCTTCATGGGCTGTATGGCATTACATGTACTTCTAAACGTCTCTAATCCTCATTTTCATCTCTTGGAAAAAGAAAAAAAGGCATAGATAGCTACATCACCAATTTGAATTGTGAATTAAATATAATAATATTTAAATTTTTGTGAAATTTAAAGCCATAAATTGATATAATTTGGTTGTATATCTCATTAGTCCTATTATTATATTCATGTAAGAAATGTCAATTTGCCATGATCGAAGTAAAGAATAGGAGACTGTGAGAAACCAGAATAATGTTTGGCTAAATCTAGAAGAAAGGAGCTTGTAGTTATATAAAATTCTTCCACATACACTATGTGTGATACATTATGCTTCCTGTAGAATGTTTCCAATTTTTCACTCCTTTGGAATTTAGCTCAAAAATAGAACCAAGTTAGATAGTCGCATATACAAAGAAAGAATGACCTAATTATGCTAAATCCTACTCAGAACATTTCACCAGTGTACATTTTGTGGATAGCATCATTAAAATTATTTCTAAATAGTCATAGTTTATTCACTAAAATATTTTTTTGTTTTTGCTTTCCAAATATACAAGTTTGAGAATGACATTAATGTTAGTCAAAGAATCATTTCATTCTCTAGATCACTTTGTAAGTATGCTTGCTTTTATTCTGTCTTCCTATCATTATTATTTTGTCATTGTATGTCTATAAAAAAAGTTAAACCATTTAGCTGGATCAGCTCTGACTTTTAAGCTGAAATTAGGGAGTGGGGTGAAGAGTATGTTCAACTAATACATTATTCACTTATTTGGTAAAAAAAAAAAGTGAGATTTATTAACATTTCTGTTATTATGTGCATTGAGTTTTTCTTGTATATGATTACTTTAGAAAAAATTTCATAGTGTTTATTTACATAAAACCTTGAAAGGTCAAGCTTTTTTGAGACCTTCTCAGTCATAGTCCAGAAGCACATTGTTATTTACATTTTTTTATAATGTTAATGTCAATATGTCTGTAGGCAGACAACCAGTTCCCCTCCCATTGTAATATTAAAAAAAGGAATGGAATTAAAAATGCACCCTCAGACTAGTGAACCAGAAAAGAAAGTGCCTGTTGTTCCTTTTAGTGATAAGGCACTTAAACATGGAGTCAGAAGGCCAAAGATTTGCTACCACTGGGTTGTGTTATTGTACAGAGGGAAGAATGATAAGACAAATTACACAAGTTAATAAGATAATGGTTTACATTCTAAATCTAGTTTTGTGATTAAAATAAACATATATAATATGAAGAGCTGGCAGGTGTTCTATGTGCTAAAAAAGTTGTCAAACTTAAGACGACTGTCTAGAGGTATCTGGCATGCACGTCCTCCACAAAGAAGAACCAAAATAGTGAGTAGATAATAAAACTTACTCTAACTTATCTAAGCGATAACAATGTAATTCAACAGAGAAGTGTCAGGAAACACCTCAGCCAAGAAAGGGGAGGTAAGCAACGCAGCCTGTTTGTCCTGGGTTGGCTGCAAGCATGAGCAGTTCTCCAGTGTGTAAAAGGGGTAAGTGAGAGGTCCTGAGTGGTCCCCATCCCCCACCACAGACTCCTGCAATCCTAGCCACAGGAAAGTCTCTGGACCCTCTCGAGCCCTGACACTAACTCGGGAACTGCCTGGAGACAACACAAAAGCATTACTCCAAAGAGGGAGCTCACACTGGGACTCACACTCTCCTAAAACCTAAGGAGCTCAAGCAAGGCACCATTTTGAGAGCCTAGCCTAATGGGGACCGGGATGCATCCCGCCCTGGAGCACAACAGCTTGTGCATCTCCACATCTCTGGATATATATTATGCACAGCTGCTGCCACTGTTGGCTCTACCACCAGGTCTAAAAGCACAAGCCATTGGCAGTGACGTGTTGTTCTCTGCAGCAAGGCCACAGTGCATTTGCACAACCTTTGATGCAGGCTGCCCCCGCCTGCCACGGCCACTGCTGTTTTCAACTGAGCACTGCATGGGGCCCTGGGCAGCTCTCAGTCTCTGCCCACTGCAACCAGTGCCCATACATACCACCCAGGGGCCTGAGGACAGTCTTGCCCTGCCTGGCACTGTTCCACCAGCTTAGAAGAACACAATCCAAGGGCCATGGGATTGCTTTGCCCTGTTCACCACTGTTGGCATCTAGGAATGCCTCCTGGGAACTTAGGAATGGGCCCGCCAAGCCTGCTTCTATCCAGCACAGCTGGCCTCTACCTACACACACTACCTGCAGTCCTGGCCACTTGTCCATCTGACCCATCACAGCCACCATCAACATCAGCACAAACCTCTTAGGAGCCAGAGGTTTTCCTACCACTACTATTGCCATTGCCCATAACATACCTACTGCCAGGGGCTTGAGAGTCCACCCACCCTCCTTACCTACCACTGCCACTACCAGCACTTAAGCAAGCCACCTGAAGGCCCGATAATCAGCCAGCCTGAACATTTGTGTCAGCATATGCCACCCTAAGAAACAAAGACAGACATGCTCAGCCACTGCTACTACTGAGCCCGAGGCCTGGCCCATTTACAGCTATCTTCCCAGCAAGACTTCACCACAGCCTCCACTAACAACTACACCCTAAGGTACACCGAAGAAATCACAGACATGATTGACTTTGTTTACAGCCAAAACCAAAAATAAAAATAAAAAAAATAAACAGACTACACTAATATACTCAACCAAAATCAAAGCCAAAGTGCCCTACCCAACCAGCACCATAGATGCATCTTCAAGAAAAAGCCCTCTGCTATGAAAGCAAGTCCCCCAAAATCAGAAGAAACAACTGTTACACCATATGTACAGATATCAACGTGGGAACATAAGAAACATGTTTAAAAAAAAAAATGAAATTTAACCCTCTCCAAAGGAACATAATAATTCTCCAGCAGCTAATTTCACTGAAAAATAAATTTATAAAATTTCAGTGTGAAAACAGACACAAAGACCGATGGAACAGGATAGAGAGCCTAGAAATAAATTCACTTATTTACAGCCACCTGATTTTCAATAACAGCACCAAGAACATACGTTAGGAAAAGGATATCCTCTTTAATAAATTGCCCTGGGAAAGCAGAATATTCATATGCAAAAGAAAGAAACTGGGCCATTATCTCTTACCATATACAAAATCAACCCAAAAAGGATTAAAGACTAAATTCTAAGACTTCGTATTATAAACTACTATTAGAAAACATAGACAAAATGCTTCAGAACATTGGGCTAGGCAAAGGTGTCAAAAGTATGAGCAACACAAACAAAAACAGACAAATGTCACCAATCTAAACTAAAAAGCTTCTGCAGAGTGAAGGAAACAATCAAAGAAGAGAGACAACTCACAAAATGAAAGAAAATATTTGCAAATTATTCATTAAACACGGGATTAATATGAATGCAGAATATACAAGGAACTCAAGCAAGTCGAGTAAAACAAACCAACAAATAATCCCCTGAAAAAATGAACAAAGAATATGGATAGACATTAATCAAAAGAAGACACACAAATGGCTAACAGATATATGAAAAATACTCAACATTACTAATCATCATGGAAATGCCAATTAAAACCACAATAAGATACTATCTTTCTCCAGTTAGTATGACTGTTATTAAAAAGACAAAAAACAAACAAACAAATGACAACAACAAAAAAACCTAGCAAGGCTTAGTGGTTAATGTGTGTAATTCCAGCATTTTGGGAGACCAAGGTGGAGGAATTACCAGAGGTCAGGAGTTCGAGACCAGCCTGCCCAACATGGCGAATCCCCCTGTCTCTACTAAAAATACAAAAGTACAAAAATTAGTGGCCAGTGCCTCTAATCCCAGCTTCTCAGGAGGTTGAGGCAGGAGAATTGTTTGAACCTGGGAGGTGGCAGTTGCCTTGAGCCTAGATTGCTCCACTGCACTCCAGCCTGGGCAACTGAGCAACACTCCCTCTCAAAAAAAAAAATCTATAAATGCTGATGATGTGAAGAAAAGTGAATTAATAGAACTCATACACTTTAGTAATTTAAATTAGTACAGGCACTATGAAAAACAGTATGAAAATTTCTCAGAAAACTAAAAATAGAGCTACCATAGGATTCACCAATCACACTACTGGGCATTTATCCAAAGTAAAGGAAGTCTGAACCCCAAAGCAATACCTGCACCTTCGTGTTTACTTCGGAACTATTCACAATGGCAAACGTAGGGAATCAACATTAAGTGTCCATCACAGAATGCACAAATAATACCATATCATGTCATTTGTAGAAACATAAATGGAACTGTAGGTAGTTATGTTAAATGAAATAAGCCAGACATAGAAACACAAATATCATATGTTCTTACTCATATGTGGGAGCTGAAAAGTTCATTTCATGGAGGCAGAGAGTGTAATGATAGATACCAGAGGCTATTAAGGGCATGTATATAGGGTAGAGTTATGTGAAGAGCGTGATGTGAAGGCTAATTAACAGGTACAAACATACAGATAGAAAAAAATAAATTCTGAGATTGGATAATAGAGTAGTGTGACTATAATTAACAACAGGTATTGTATATTTGAAAGCAGTGAGATGAGAGGATTTGAAATGATCTCAACACATAGAAATGATAAATACTGGAGATGATGAATACCTAAATACCCTGACTTTATCATTACACATTCTATGCATATAACAAAATATCACATGTACCCTATAAATATGTACACATATTATGTATCAATAAAAAATGTTGTCAAACTTAACTATCTCTACTGCTTGGATTTGCTATTAACTATTCAATTTTTTGGTGTCTCATATTTTACCATCCACAGAATAGCATATATTTCCAATTTAATTTCATTGTTTACTGATATATAGGTATCATTACTGGATTCTTTAATTCATTTTTAGACAGAATCATATTGAAAACAAAATCAGTAATAATACAGTTCAAGTTCACATTTTATTGCTGTACATATTGAAACTATAGAGGATCACAAATACTTATTTACGCAAGCACTGAAGGTATTGCCAACGAGACCTATTTAGGCTGCAAACGTCTTTTATTTTGACCAGATGTGTCAAACAAACAGTATTTCTAAATCTCTTTAGAGGTAGTGATCAGTTTCCAGTTTGCCAAAATCCCCAACATTCTCTTACGTCTACTGATTGTTCTTAAATGAATGCATTCTTTTCTTATAGGCATTTGAGTTGAAAAACCTCATTTTTTTCCCATCAGGCTTGGAGGCATAGCTATTGTACATACACAATCCGATTAAAGATACTATACAAAGTGACAAAAAATGTTTACGTGTTTAAGGAAAATTAAATATGGCAATATTTGTTTAGATTATTGGAATAAGAAACTTTAAATATAGTTTCAAAATTGGCGTGTCTTTTGGAAAATTTGTAAGAGCTATAATAAAATTCCCACGGGTAATCTAGATTTTCAACAGATTATTAATGTTATTTATTTATTTTATATATATATAACAGAAGTGGTTATACATTCAAAGACAATATATAAAACACAAGTTTTATAATGCTTAAAAATGGGCACATTTTCAATGAATTTCTTTGGAAATAAAAACCAATTGCTGCTAAGCAAATTCTCACTTGTCAACTTGATAAGGGGCTAGTATTTTTCCTTCAGAATTATTAATATACTAATGGAAACATAAAGATAAACTAATAATGTTAAATTTATTTATAGGCCATGGTTCTTTTCTTAGTTGCTTTAGGTAAACTAGGAGAAATAAAGAAAAAAATAAAAATAACATAAGACAAAGTGAAAAGGTGACTAGTGAGCCAATTTTATGATACTCCTGGAGTTAGTCCCAATGGAATCTATTGAAGAAACAGGAAAAATGCTTACAAAATTATTATGCTTAATTGTTTGTACATACAATCTTCTTGTTCCATTAAAATTAATTTTGGATACAAGTATGATGTTCTTTTCTCTTTACTTATTTGCCACTACAAATAATATTGACCTAAAGTTTTGTTTACAAAAATAAGAATATGATGGACATAAAAATCATTATTTTTAGAAAGTCTGAAACAAAGCAAACATTTCTCCTAAGTCTTACATCAAACATATTAACAGTAGTATTTAAATGTTTTATTCTTCTATATAAGTGAGTGTGCATGTTTACCTTAACCAAGGACATTAGGAAATGGCTAATAATGAATATTTTGATTTATAAGTAAAAACCTGAGAAGGGAAAAAACAATATAGATACATATCTTCACTCCTGTATTAGTTTGCCAGGTCTGCCATAACAAAGTAGCACAGACTAGATGGCGTAAACAACAGAAATTTATTTTCTCACAATTCTGGGGGCTAAAAATTCAAGATCAATGGTGTGTTTGTTGCTTTCCCAGGCTCTCTTCTGTGCTTACAGATGGCCACCTTCTCACTGCGTCTTCACAAGGTCTTTCTTCTGTGAATGTCTGCATTGTAATCTCTTCTCTTCATAAGGACACAAATCATATTGAATTAGGTCTCACTCTCATAACCTCGTATTAACTTAACTACCTACCTATTTATTTATTTATTTTAGACAGAGTCTTGCTCTGTTGCCTAGGCCACAGGGCAGTGGCACCATCTCGGTTCACTGCAACTTCACCTCCCGGGTTCAAGCAATTCTCAGCTTCCCAATTAGCTGGGATTACAGGCACATGCCACCATGCCTGGCTAATGTTTGTAATTTTAGTAAAGACGGGGTTTCGCCATATATATTAGGCTGGTCTTGAACTCCTGACCTCAGGTGATCCACCTGCCTCAGCCTCCCGAAGTGCTGGGATTACGGGCATAACTACATCTTTAAAGACCTTATCTCTAAATGCCATCACATTCTGAGGAGCTGGATGTATGCTTTAATATATGATTTCTGAGAGGATGCAATTCAGCCCATAACAACCCCTTTTCCCAAATCATTAAATAAATATATACAAGAAAATGGAATAATTATTTTATTAAACTTAGCCAAAATCACATGTAAACGACAAGGCACAACACTATGTACACTCATTACAGTACCTCAGTGCTTTGTAGGTGCTCTGTGTTTGTGTGTCCACACATGCACGTACACAACAATCAGACAAATCCTGACAAATTCACCATTTACCGTGACCTCTAGAAAATGTTTTCTG
The DNA here is from genome assembly GCA_036589455.1 of Ateles fusciceps. NCBI lineage: Eukaryota > Metazoa > Chordata > Mammalia > Primates > Atelidae > Ateles > Ateles fusciceps. The sequence goes on along the minus strand of JAZHEH010000174.1, from coordinate 220,195 downwards.
AAGAAAAAAGAAAGGTTATTATAAAGCTAAAATTTAACAGCATGTATCATAATCTGGTCTTAGAGCTTCATACCATTTTTAAGTGTCCTAATACATAAAATGTACTTTCCTTACTTTCAGTTTTAACATATTTATTTTTCTTTAGATTATGTAAATCATATTATTGTCATAGAAAGTAAAAAATATCACTTTCCAAACATAATTGCATTTTCTTTTCTTTACATAGAAATAGGAAAAAACCCTGAAATTTATGTTTACTGAACCCCAATATGTTTTCAAATTAGAAATTATATGATGAAGACCTAACACCCAGCTCACTAGAATGTTTTCAAATTAATAATTTTAATACTATTAATTCTGCATAGTAATTATATCATATTATTATTTCATAGAATAATTAATAATAACTTCAGATAAGCTTGCTTTGTAAATTAGTAAAAAGGTCAATAAATTAAGACGTGAGCATAGTGAGTATATATGTGTGTGTGCATGTATTCTCTACGTATATATGTGTGCATGTTTATTGTATATGTGAATGTACATATAGATTTTGTTTTTACATATGCACACATCTGTGTAAGTATGGAGTTGCGTATATATATATGCTTACAAAATAAGTATGCTTAATTGTCTGTATATACAATCTTCTTGTTGCATTAAAATTAATTTTGGATACAAGTATGTTCTTTTCTGTTTGTTCTCCCATTATAAATATTATTGACTTAAAGTTTTGCTTTCAAAAATAAGATTATGATAGACACTAAATCAGCATTTGTGTTATATATATATAATGTATATATACACACACACATACATACATATATATTTTTACAGGAAAAATGTATTTTTTATACATATATATATATATATATATATATATCTTACAGGAGATACATATATGTCTCCTGCACAAAAGTAAGAAAGAAATTAGTTCCTTATTAAATATCAAATTCTAGGATATGTGAATAAAATTCAGTAAGGTTAAATGACACACTTATGTAAGCACTGTAAATTGTTGGATGAATTCTCAAGAAGAAAAGAAGAGTGAACTTAGTAGAGCTCTGCACATGATAAAAGTATTTGGTAAATGCTTGTTAAGTGCAAAGATCTTTGAGAGTTACTGTGATGCTGGTAGTTTGTTGCCCAGGAACCTACCCTCTCTAATTAGCTACACAAAGCCTGTTCTTTTCTTCCTCCTGGGGTCAGCCCTTTGGTTAGAAAGCAGAAAAGGCCACACAACAATAAACAGCTTAAGCAGAATACAGACAAGAGGAAAAAAGAAGCCAAATAAACCAAACCAAGAACTTAATTTATCTTATGCTATGCAAGTCCCCCTCCAGATTTTAAAGGGCAACGACTCCCAGGCACACAGAATTGAGAGGAGAGGATTAACATTTGGGTGAGGCGAGGCAACTGGAAGAAGCCTTGAAATACGTTTCCTATTGTGGACTCTGGACTTCTTAGATTCAGGTAATATATTAAACAATAATGTCCATGTGACTATTATTTGATGGATTTGATGAAATTACCTAAGCTGTCAGTCTAGCAATGAAATTACTAAGCTGTCAGTCTAGCAATGAAGCTGAAGTATCTCTGGAAGAGGTGAGGGATGGAAATATCCTAAGGCTTTCAAAATTACTTTTACCATGCTGTAATGTGAATCAGGGTGGTTTGCTTTAGCCTTGACTAAAAGCTTATCAGTAATCATCAGTCACTGTTTTAGTAAAACTGAAAGGTCATTTGCTGCTGTTATTCAGGATGTAAAAATAATTACTTTATCTTTCAACAGTAGGTGATACTGTGAGCAGAGAGTCACAGGGAATGGGCAAGATAGGGATCAGTTTAGGAGTTAGTGTCAGGGAATTAGAATGAGATACAAGAGCCAAGTGCCAGCAGTAGCAAGTGTAAACACAGAGAATAAACACACTGAGGATATGTAGAATAATCTGTGAAACTGGACGTACAAAGCCATACATTATCTGATAGAATCATATTGTCCTTACAAACTTGAACACATGCAGAACTTTAATCCAATGTTAGATTTTTTAAGTGTATAATTTTAATTCAGATTAGTTGCAGACTATCTTCTTATTATTTATATTTTTTAGATGACAATGGTCAAATGTATTACTATACCAGGCAGATGAAGATATAATCTTGGATAGATTATCTATTCATGTGTCTTTCACAGTAAAGAACAGTGGTTAGGAAAATAGCAGAATAAAGGAAGGCCATGAAGAAGTTAAAGCAATAAAATAATGAGAGAAATAACCTGGGGTTGTCAAGTGACAGCAGAATGTGGGTTTTAATCTCTGTTTTAGAGCTACAATTCTAAAATGTTTTATTTTAGCTTGATATTATTATCAAAACAAAATTTATGTGTACTAGACTATTTTATCACAGCTTTCCTTTTTCTGACTTCTCGATTTCATGCATTTTTGGTTGACTAGTTCACCTTCTGTTAGGTTTTTGGTTTTCACTATTTTTAGAACTATCCATAAAAATAGATTTCTAGATAGGTCATTCCTTTATTTCAGCACATCAAAAATGCAATCATCCTAATTCCTACCCACCATTGTTGCTGCAGAAGAGTCAACAGTTAGCTTATTCTTCATATTTCAAAAATAAATTCATATTTTCTCCTCAATTTTACCTTCTCCCTATGCAACTAGCTATTGTGTACTAAATTTTATCATAATGTGTGTAGGAATTAATCCATTTCTATTTATACTGCATTAGATGTGTTGGGCTTCTCAAAATTACAAATTAATATCTTTTATGAATTCTGGAAAATTGTGAGGCACGGTCTTTCTGTATATGGCCTATGACTTGGTTCTTGACTGTGAATCTCCAATTTTTATACATTTTGCTTTATCTTCTAGAACTGAACATTTCTCTAGAAGAGACAACACACAGACTGGGAGAAAATATTTACAAACTATTCATCTTTCAAGGCATTAATAACTAGAATATATAAGGAGGTTGAACAACTCTATTGGAAATAAATGTAATAATCCAATTTTAAAAAGGGGAAACAATGTGAATAGACATTTCCCAAAAGAAGACATACAAATGGCAAGCAGGTATATGAAAAGGTACTGCAAATCATTGTTCATGAGAGAAATGCAAATCAAAACTGCAGTGAGATATTATCTCACCCAGTTAAAGTGGGTTTTTATCCAGAAGACAGGCATTAATGAATGATAGCAAGGATTTGGAGTAAAAGGAAACCCTCATACACTGTTGGTGGGAATGTAAATTAGTATGGCAAAACAACATCCCTATATGGATATATTCATTCTATACTCTTCTCTCTGTCTCTCTCTCTCTTCTGTCTCCCTCTGTCTCTCTCAGATAGATAGATAGATAGATAGATAGATAGATAGATAGATAGATTATGGTCTCCCTATATTGAGAACAGTTTGGAGGGTCTTCAAACCTAGAAATAGGGCTACCATGTGATCCAGCAATTCCACTACTAGGTGTATACCAAAAAGAAAGCAAATCAGTATATCAAAGGGATATCTGCACTCCATGTTTGTGAAGCTTTATTCACAATAATCAAGACGTAGAATCAATCTAAGCATCCATCAACAGATGAATAGATAATGAAGTACTTATACACAAAGGAATACCATTCAGCCATAAAATAATGAGATCCTGTCATTTACAACAACATGAATGGAACTGAAGGTCATTGCATTTATTGAAATAAGTCAGGCATAGAAAAATGAACTTCTCAGTCTCACTCATTTGTGTGAGCTAAATATTTAAATAATTGGACACAAGGAGATAGAAAATAGAATGATGGTTACCAGAGGCCAAGAAGGATAATAGGGTAGGGGACAAGTAGAAATGATTAATGGGTACAAAAATATAGTTAACTAGAATGAACTAGATTTAGTATTTGATAGTTCAACAAGGTGAATACAGTCAATAAGTTACTGTACATTTTAAAATAAATAGACTATAATTGGAATGTTTATAACACAAAAAAATGATAAATGCTTGAGGTGATGGATACCTCATTTACTCTAATGTGATTATTAGGCATTGTTTATCCTCTAAATATGTATGCCTACTAAATATCCATAAAATGTTTAAAAATAAAAAAATAAATATGGCCATTTTTATTTTTATTTATATATTTTTTATTTTAGATTTTATTTTAATCTTCTATGTGTTTTTTTGTGTGTTTGTTTGTTTTTTGCTTTTGTGAATCCTTTTCCTTCGCTACATATTCAAACTGACATTTATAAAAATTAAATACCAAGAAACATTCTTTTATTTTTGTTCTTACTCATGGTGATTTGTTTTCTTGAGTGTTCAATTATTAATTGTATGTTGGTAATGCACTTAGTAGAACAAAATTTTTATAACCAATTTTGGCACTAAGCTAAAAATGACCTCTTTCAGATGGTTGGTAGATTCTGTTAGACACATGTAGGAGCTACCAGCTGGGCCCACCCTCATCCAACTTTACGGCCCTCACAACTCACATTAAAAAAAAATGAATTCTTAATAGATCATAGATCTAAATATAAAATTTGAAGTTATAAAATTTATAGAAAGAAAGGCAAATAAATATCTTTGACCTTGGATTTGGTGCTAAGCCTTTAGATATAACATCAAAATATAACCCCTTAAAAAATGAGAAATTGCACATATTAAACTTTTTCTTAAGTAATGTACAAACTGTGAATAGAAAAAAATAGTTACAACATTTCTGATGAAGGACTTGTTTCCTGAATACATAAAGAACATTTAAAAGTCTAGTTCAAAAATGGATAAATGATATGTACAGATACTTCAGCAAAAATGATAGATAGATGACAAATATGCACACAAAATAATTCTCGACATCCTTTGTAATTGAAGGGATATAAATGTAAATAATAATGATATGTTATGCACACCATTACAAGAAATAAAATCTAAAATAGACTGACAATGTGAAATGTAGACAAGAAGAGACAACAATAAGAACTATTACTCACTACTAGTGGGCATGAAAAATTGTAGTCACTCTGGATGGCTGTTTGGCATCTCACCAGATAAGTCTATAATCATGCTCTTGGGTATTTAATCAAGTTACCTAGAAAGTGGTTTTTACAAAAAAAAAAAAAAAAAAAAAAAAACAAAACTATGTGCATGTTTGAAAATGCTTTATTTATTCATAATCACAAAAACCTGGAGATAATGTCTGAATACTTTGGTTAGTATGCATACATGCATTTCCTGACTCTCTCTGTTGAGAGATGAATCAGTAATGTTCCAATAGAAAAAGAGCCTTTCACCCATATCTTGGTTTCTAAATACCATTCTCAAAGAAAATTAGGAATCCTTAGAGAAATGACTAATTCTAGGGCTATAGTAAGGAAAATACAACATGAATCTGGGGCTTCAGGCAGTACCAGAAAGTAACAGGCTCCAAAAACAAAAAGATGAATTATATGCACTTAGTCACAAACAGTGAGTATTCTGACACCATATATTTTAGGCTTCTCTTGGCTAATGAAAGTTTTTAAAGTTGGTACCCAATCGTCAAACTAAAAAAGAAAAAAAAAAGCAACTAAGTAATGTAGTATTTAGGTTATAACCCATATTATGAGATGAATATGTATGAGTCCCTACTGATATAAATGACTTATTAAACAGATAAGTGAGAATAAACAAATCTTCCCGATGAAATAATTCCAAATCATTTATGTAGATAATCTCCATTAAAAGAATGGATCTTAATTCCCCTTCCCCTCTAGAGTGCTGGCTGGACTTAGTGCCTTGATGCCAAAGAGTGTTTAAAAGGGAAAATACAGCAAACACTTCCTGATTCAGGTTTTCAGAGTTAATGCCATTAGTGACAAGTCAAGGTGATGGCACTCACCTACTGGTATTGTGTGATAATAAGGACATGGTGTATCTATAGTATGATTCCCATGAACTATAACTCCAGTCTGAACAAAGAAAATATTAGACTCATATCAAGGAACATGGTATGAAATATCTCACTACTATGCCTCACGACTGTCATGGTCACCAAAAATAAGGAAAATTGGAACACTTGTCACAGCCAAAAGAAAAAAAAGCATAAGTATACATTGCAATTACAAGTATGTGGTATTCTCGATGGGACTGGAACAGAAAATAATACATTAGTGATAGAATTAGTAAAATTTGAATCAAGCCTGGAGTTTAATTAATAATAATATTACTGGGGGCCGTGGCTCCTGCCTGCAATTCCAGCACTTTGGGAGGCTGAGGTGGGCAAATCACGAGGTCAGGAGTTCAAGAATAGCTTGGCCAACATGGTGAAACCCTGTCTCTACTAAAAATACAAAAATTAGCTGGGTGTGGTGGCACATGCCTGTAATACCAGCTGTTTGGGAGGCTGAGGTAGGAAAATTGCTTGCACCGGGATCACAGAGGCAGAGATTGCAGTGAGCCGAGATCACGCCACTGCACTCCAGCCTGGGCTACAGAGGGAGACTCCATCTCAAAATGATAATAATAATACTAATTTATTATTATTAAGTTTTGTTTTTATAGGAAAACAAATTTATATTTTTTAGGAAAAATATACTATAAAAAGGTAAGCTACTGCAATGGGGAATTTAGGTGAGAGATATATAGGAAATCTATACACAAGCTTTGCAATTTCATTACATCTAAAATTGTTCCAAAATAAAAAAATACTTTAAAAGTTTCTGCATACTCATTCTGCCATTTGAACCCCTAATTTCCTTCCTATATAGCAATACATTTGGTGGTGTCACTGTTGGAATAAAATTTAACATAGGTCTATTTTCACTCAATAAACCATATTTTAAAGTGTATGCTGGTACCTTCACATGCAAATGAAACATATCCTAAGTGGATAAAAGAAAATGGAAAATAAACAAAATTAAATTAAAAAGGCAATTTCTAGTTCTCAATAACTAGTTATCTCAATATCTTAGATTCTGTAGCCTTGAATCAGAAAACACATGTATAGGAAACACAGATGAAATAAATTTAGCATTAATAAATTCAATATATTGTACAGCCTGATTAAATTATACATACTGTGCATCAAAGATTTTCAAACTGTAAGTGTAAAGTAATTTCAATTAAATGTAAAAACTGTTTTGATTTTTGAGGAAAGGAAACATAGTAAAGTCTTAACATTGGAAATATCCTTACCAATATTTGAAATACCATATGTCTGTAAAAAAACAATATTTATTTTAAAAAATAATATCAGTAACAGAGATATTTTATTTTGTTTTATTTTTTCTTTATAATAAACTTGAATAGAGACATTTATTTCATTAGGCTGTAATTTATCTATAGTCCTTTATATGCTATTCATTGTTATAGCGAATGAGTAAATTATCTATATCCAATATTATTCCAATACTTGACAAAATACGTCTTAGTCCATAATTTGTTTGTTTTTTTTGGTGGTTGTTTTACTTTTATTTAGGTTCAAGGGTAAATGTGCAGGTTTGTGACATATGTAATTTGTAAGTCACAGAGGTTTTTGTACAGATTATTTCATCACTCAGGTAATATGCAAAGTACCTGAAAGACAGTTTTTGATCCTCATCATGTCTCCACCCTCCACCCTCAGGTAGGCCCCAGTGTCTGTTGTTTCCTTTTTTGTGTCCATATGTACTCAAAGTTTAGCTCCCACTTGTAAGTAAGAACATGTGGTATTTCATTTTCTGTTCCTGCATTAGTTCACTTAGGATAATGCTCTCCATTTCCCTCTACGTTGCTGCAAAGGACATGTTCTCTTTATTTTTTATGGTTGTGTAGTATTCCATGATATATATGTACCATATTTTCTTTATTCAGCCTACCATTGATGGAAATTTAGGTTGGTTCCATTTTCCGCTATTGTGAATAATGCAGTGATGAACATACAAGGCATGGATCTTTATGGCAGAACTATATATATTCTTTTAAGTATATACCCAGTAAAGGGATTGCAGGTTTGAATGGCAATTCTGTTTGGAGTTCTTTGAGAAATCACCAAACTGCTTTCCATAATGGCTGAAATAATTTACAGTCCTACCAGCAGTGTATAAACATTCATTTTTCTCTACAACTTCACCATGATGTTATTTTTTGCATGTCTATAATTTGAATTGACCTTTAGAACTTCTGAATTAGACAAAATTTTTCTTTTTTCAATAGGACTAAATCCAGGGAGGCTTTTGGATTCCAGTGCCTCCCAGAAAGATGCCGAATTAAACAAAACAAATAAGAAAAATCATCAAGATTAGAAGGAAAATGATAGATGTAAACTTCAGGGGATGCAAATGTAGGGTGAGGTGCATCATTGGTGAGGCACAGACAGCAAATACACAGCTGACAAAGGTGACGAGGGGGAATCAAGCAGCACTAGGTGCTAGGAAATATCCCTCTGAAACGCAAACACTTTATCTAACTCTGTGTAGGGCTTCTAACCCCCAGTCCTATGGAAATATAAAGGACCATGTGCATCCCGTAATTCCAGGGGCTCAGAAGGCTAAGTATGTTGCAAAGAAAAGGGGGGACAACAAAGGAAAGGAGACAAGAAAAGACACCGCTCAGGAACGCAAAAACTTAGGAAGCAACAAATCCTGAACTATCTGTCAGATGTTAGCATTTTATACATAAAACAATTCTAAAATTTCAGAAGGTGTTTTTCTGTATCATAAACTTTGCTTAATTGACAATTACTCCAACATACAACAAGGCATATAAAGAAAGCTGTGGACCAGAATTTGGGGTAAAGTAGACTTTATCAAAGTTTGACTTTTAAAAAAGTCTGTTCTGCTGGGCACGGTGGCTCATGCCTGTAATCCCAGAACTTTGGGAGGCCAAGACAGACAGATCACTTGAAGTCAGGAATTTGAGACCAGCCTGGCCAACATGGCAAAACCTCATTTCTACTAAAAATACAAAAATTAGCCGGGCATGGTTGCTTGTGCCTGTAGTCCCAGCTACTTGGGAGTCTGAGCAGGAGAATTGCTTGAACCCAGCAGGTGCAGGCTGTAGTGAGCTGGGACCACATCGCTGCACTCTAGCCTGAGCAACAGAGTGAGACTCTGTCAAAAAAAAAAAAAAAAAAAAAAAAAGAACTTTCCCACTTTTTTCCCCCTTCAGTTTCAAGTTAGTCTCTAATGTTTACATTTAGCCAAACTGGCTGAACCATGCAAGAAACAAAATCTCCAAGTAATCTTGAATTAGTAATATTATAAACAGTGAATCTTATCTCAACACCAGTAGCTTAATAATAGCAGATTCCAAGCAGGCAGAAAAGAAAAGAGAGAAATACATAGAGAGATTTAGAAGACTCTATTTAATTTTACAGTTGCAGGACAAAAATAACCACCAGAATGCCAACAGGCTGAAACTTCCAACAAATAAATGAGTCTCTGGGTTTCCAAGCAGGCCAAATGGATCAGGATTCATGCCCATTTTAAAGTGGGGTATAAAAGCATCTGAACCCTCCAATTGTTAAGATATAACAAGACCAAATCTTGCAAGTCTTCACGTTTCTCATGCTATCCTGCCACATAACGAAAAAAAGCAAGTGAAAAGGCAATAGTCAGAAAGGGAGCATTGAAAGTGAATGAAGTAAACCCCTGTGCTAGCATTAAGGATCACAGTAAGCCTTCAGTGAAGCAACGGCAACAAGCTGGGAAATGACAAGAACTATAGCTTTTCCATATCCAGTAGACAGAGTGGATTAGCCCAAAGCATATACTGGAAATCATCTTCCAACGCTGCTTCAATTTTTATTAGACACCAGGGACAGGACTCTACCCTTGTTGGCCCAGGACTCTAATCTGAATCTCTTACCCCAGGGACTGTAATACCATGGCCTGGAACTCTAACCCAAATCTTAGGCAGGTGTCCTTTCCCTGTAACATACCCAAGGGACTCTAATCCCATGGGACCATGACTCTATCCCAGATATTATACCCCTGGGACTCTTACCCTGTTGGGCCAGAACTCTAACCCAAATTTCTCATTCCAGCAACTCCACTGGGGTTTGGACATATTAACCTTGATAGGATGCTAGGATGGACCCCTTACCAGTGAATTGGTGCTGTGCAGACTGGATTTCCCTGGCATAGGGTCTCATTCTAAGGTACCTTTGTTGTAGTCACCAGAAGGTCAGAAAAGATACCTGATCCAGACCCCAAAAGAGGGTCCTTGGATCTCACATAGGAAAGAACTCAAGGGAAGTCACAGAGTACAGTGAGAAGAGATAGTTTATTGAAAGCTACTTCATTACAGAGTATGGCGTCCTCAGAAAAAAATGGAGCTATGCGTCATCTTTGCTTTAAGTTTTTCTTATATAGGGGTCTTGTCTATGTAAAGACTAAACTAAGATGTGCCTACATGCAGGTGGGCTGACAGCATGAAAAAATGTATTATTCTACTTATTTAAAGAAAGCTATCCTTGACATTTTAGTGTATAAGTACATGAAAGCATAACTATAATTATCTTGAAAGCATATATTGTTATGGGCATTGGGACATCTGGACTTTCTGTTGTAGGAGTGTGTCCTTGTAGGCATTACCAAACTCCTTTCTTAGCTGCAAACATCTTATGACCAGAGGTCATGACTGGCAAGGAATGTGCCTTGCTAGTTTTAAGATGGAGTCAATTTCAAATTGGTGTCACTCTGGCTGTCCTAGGTTTTTGCTTCCCTAACAAATGTATTCCTTATGTCCCTGGTGAAAGGAGTGTCCTCTAGGCCACATAGGAAAACAGAATAACCTAATAAGGTTTTGTTTTGTTTTGTTTTTTAATAATAAATACTCCTTTCTGATCATTGCTCCGATCCTTTTTGATATTCTGTTTAAAACACTGCCAAAATAATTCTGGCATTTCTCCCTAATTTACTGTCGATCATCATTATTTCCACATTTCAAGGAACCATCCAGCACAATATTCAGCTAGCTCCTGATACCCTTGCTGAGATGACAGAACTTAACTCATGGAGAAATATCCCATAAAATAAAACTCTCTGTAACTCAGCATTGCATTATGCTTCTCTATTCTCTGCACTTTTCTCTTCCTCCTGTACAACACATTTATGTTCTAAATATCCACAGTCACTCCTGTGCTCCTGTTTCCTACAGAAACATAACAGTCATAAGTAAAACTCATTTTTTTAATGAAGATTTTCACTTATAGCAGAGACATTTCTTTCCATTCAGATTTTATTTAACCCTGCTAGTTACTGGCCTAGAAACAAAGAGCGAGTGAGTGAAGAGTATAATGTGAACAAACATTAGGTAGCTAACAATACTCCTCTGTTGAAAATTATGAGTACTTCCCAGATAGCTCCACCCCGAGAAGAAGGGGCCTGACTGCTTTTAGCAAATAAGTTTTAGGCAAATCTATGGAACCATGGTTCTCATTACTGCCAACCAAATTGCCCCACCCCAAGTCTTAGAGTCTCATTCTTCCCCTATGAGGCTCCAGAATTTAGAGCAAGAGCATTGATAGGGCTGTGAGATTGATCTCGATGATAACATTTGGACCTTGAACCTGACTTTGAGGACAAGCTGTGCTACATCTGCAGAAGAATAGGATCTATTTTATAGGATGCTTTTGCATGGTTTCCAGGCAATGGAGGGCGGCTTCTGTCTACAGGTTTAGCCCTCCTGGTTTTTATAGTGTCTTGAATTGTTAGTTGATTACCCTGTGCCATAATATTTATAAATTCCATTACCCTCAGATCTTTTATATTCTAGAGACATAATAAGCAAATACTTTCCCTTCTTCTTATATGGTATTACAGTCTATCCAGTGAAATTCCAGAAACTAACAATGCCTTGATATATCAAGGGTTATTTTAAGACTGCTAACCAGGAATGGAATTCTTAGTGCTATCTGATGAAATTCCTGATTCCCATGTCAATATTCTGCTTTGTAAGATCACTTATAGTGGCAATGTTCTAGTTCGAATTTATTAAAAGCAGATTGTACATCAAGGTTTACATTGCATGTGGTTTATTTTGAAGTTTATTGCAAGTAGTACCAGGAGAAAGTGGGGGAGTAAGAGAGAAAATGGTAGAAAATTAATATTGGTAATTTTATTATAGGGTTCTCATGGCTAATAACAGAGCTCCTGCCTTTCTAGACTTTCTGAAATACTGTGTTAAAATAACGTGTTCCTTAGAAACATGGTAAAGAGAGAGTATTTATTAACCATGCCCCATCTCACATTGATTGAGGGTTAATTCTAGGGACCATCTTTCTGGTACCTTAACTGTCATTAAGAACATTTACCTCAGAGAGCAGCTGAATATTTAATAAGGCAGGTTTGCAGCTGGGCATAGAGCCTCATGTGTGTAATACTAGCACTTTGCAGGGCAAAGCCAGAGGATCGCTTGAATTCAGAAATTCAAGATCAGCCTGGGCAATATAGTGAGACCCCATTTCTACAAAAAGTTTTTTAAAAAGGTTAGCATGGTAGTGCCCACGTGTAGTTTCAGCTACTTGAGCGGCTGAGACAGGAGGATTACTTGAGACTAGGAATTGGAGGCTGCAGTGAACTATCATTGCATCATTGCACTCTGTCTAAAAATATAAATAAAAATAAGGCATGTTTGAGCATTATTTAGTCTACTACTTGACATTTATCTTCATTAATAATATTTTTTTGTTATTAAACTTACCTTTAAAGATCAGACATTAATAATGATAAGGGTTTCTTTTTTTTTATTTCCAGCTTTTATCTTAAGTTCAGGGATACATGGACAGGATGCGCAGGGTTGTTACATAGTCACTGAATGTATGCCATGGTGATTTGCTGCAAAGACCATCCCATCACCCAAGTGTTAAGCCCAGCTATTCTTCCATGGTCTGTGTTTCAATAAAAGCACATGTATACACCACTTTACTTTCTAACTACGTTCCATTTCACAGCAGCAGAGAAGTAGCTCACTGGTCATCATTTGTATTACAAAGAACATTATCAGTGACTATTTTGGAATTGGAGTTAATCTCTCTATTTCAGATATTGAAAAGGTACTTGCTATAATAAGATCTTTTAAATTTTAGTGTAGGTTTCACAAAACAAAAAAAGTACACTGTCTTTGAACCTTAAATAAATGACCTTTGTTTAACATCTTGTCTAAGGTTTTTTTGTCTCTGGGTATTATGACCCATTGAGAACAAGATTTTCTATTCTTTTTATTTATACAGATTTTTCAGAAAAGCATTTTTCTTACAGTTTATTTAAGTTAATCTTCTTCTTTTTAAAGCTCCAGACCACAAACACTTCAAACCTAATCTTTTTTGACCCTCAATTTTTTTTTCTCAGAAGAATCAAAAAATAATCACATCCTCCACTGTGAAAGCCAGCATTTCTAACCTATCTTTTAACAACTGTGAATTGTGTGTTACTCTGTGTATGTTCACCTCTTTTTCAGGTGGCAAAGAGGGAAGGAGGGTTAATGTGAAGATTTAATAAGTGAAGGTAACACAGAAAAAATAAGTAATATAAAATAAGTTAATATTTGAAGAGACTCCAGAAAGCTCCAACCTCTTTTTTTATGAGTGATGAGAAAAAAATGTTTAAGAGCATATGTAACAAAAATGTGTTTGTCATGTAGATTTTAGTTTTTAATGTGTATTCATTATGATTACTTTATAGTGTTTAAATATAAAACCTTAGAAATTTAAATAATTTTATAGATAGGAAGCTTAGAATAATATTAATAAAATGGAACAGTATATCTATATTTAGACAGATAATTCTGAAATCAGTATTTATTATATTGTATCAGTTTATGATTTTGAGGGGAAAACTACCAGTTCAGTTTTAAGATTTTACATATGCATGCTAATTTGGGAAAAAAAGCATAAAGATTTAGAGAAACAAATTTTGTGGGAAAATAAAAATATGAATGAGCTGAATTACTAATGAAGCATTACTGTTTTGTTCTATTCCTGTCCTTTGAAATGTTTTTGATAGTATGCCTGTTCTTCTAATGTTCAATATTGATAATGTCTGCAAAGAAAATATGAAAAATAAGTGAAAAAGAATGTATCTTTTACGTGTGTGTGTGTTCTCTTGTATTATAAAGAGGTGAATCAAAAGCAAGATGAAAGGGTGTTATAATGCTGAGTGGCAGAATGTGGCACAAGAGTTCTCTCAAGTGTCTAATACAGCTTGAAATGAGACTAAATGCATTAGGATGTATTTATATTGACAAAGGAGTCATTCTTCCTAGTGTTCAGAAGACGAATTCTGCCATGACCCACGTAACAAATTACTGTTTTATGACCTCCTTGAAACAAGAATGTGGTAAAGTACATCCAGTGGAGCTGATGTAGTAGAGACACTTTCACCACAACAACACGTCTGCAGGGTGCAATCACAGCCACCCTTATTTCCTATGCCACTAAAACACTCGATAAAGAGTCTTATCACCTTGATGCCAGAGCTCCTTCATTAAGAGACAGAAAAAAGGAAATGCTGTGTTACCACAGTGGCATGTTATTTTCTGAAGAGTTAAGATTACTAAATGAAAGAAAGAATTCATACAACCTGGGAGGAATTCTTTTGTTATGATGCAGTACATCCAGCCAGCAGCTTGAATTAAAGAGGGAATTTTTTTCTCATTATTTCACATTCTGTCATCCTTCCTACCTTGGAGAGCTCAGCCAACAGTTTCTAAAAGTCCTTCCCTCTTCAATCATCTCACTTGCACTGAACAAGTACATTTTATTCAAAGCACACACTATATACATTTTTAATGATAACAAATATAATTTGTTTTATAATGTATTGCTGTTTTCTTATGGATTATATTTGCCTTAAAACAGCAGACTTTTCTTGCAATTCTCTTATCTTCCATGGATCTATTTCCTATTAACATTCTCATGGAATTATTAAATGAACATTTTTATGTGATTGATTATCCTGGAGCAGACATGTTAAAAATGATTTTCAAGCATACCTAGACTTGAAACAATTTAGTTGTAAAGATACATGTAAAATATAATATCATTTTAAAAATGTTATTCAAAGTAAATAAACTTCATCCTGAGATATCGTATAGTAATTTTTCCAAAATAAAAATGTAAGAACTTTTAGTGCTTAGTAAGTACTTCTTGTCACTCTCGCTGAGCAGGCAGTTCTATATTCACTTAAAATAACTAAAGTAATATTTGGTCATTTTTCTAATAGCCAATAAAGTACTGAATCTTACACACCACCAGACAGCTTAAAAACTAAGCCCATTAATTGTTGCTCTTAATATTTCGTTTAATACTTTACTGCTGAATGCAGTCAGGAGAAAAGCAGTGGTTTGTAATTTTTATTTTGACACATACTTTCTGGATTTAATTCTTACCACATTGATTTTGCAAGAAAGTTGTTTCAGGCATCTTTGTTCACAATGCCTTAAATTAATAACAATGTTGGGGAAAGAGTGCAGCATTCATGAGGACTCTTCAAGGCAAAAACTCTGATATCTGATAACTTTTTCTCACCATGAAAACACTTTTAATGAAAAGGTTGAACATATGACACTTTGTTTTTACTAGAAATATTTCAAAGGGCAAGAGATTTAAAATAGTCATATTTTTATAAATAAATTATTTTTTAAAAATTGCATTTATGGCCAGGTGCAGTGGCTCACACCTGTAATCCCAGCACTTTGGGAGGCTGAGGTGGGCGGACCACAAGGTCAGGAGTTCAAGACCAGACTGGCCAACATGGTGAAACCCCGTCTCTACTAAAAAAAATACAAACATTAGCTGGGCATGGTGGCTCATGCCTGTAATCTCAGCTACTTGGGAGGCTGAGGTAGGAGAATTGCTTGAACTGGGACCTGGGAGGCGGAGGTTGCAGTGAGCCAAGGTCACGCCACTGAACTCCAACCTGGGCTACAGAGCGAGACTCCATCTCAAAAAAAAAAAAAAATTCATTTCTATTTAGATTTGGGGAGTTACACATATGTATTTATATATTTGGGGGATTTATATATATATGTTTTTGGAATATGTATTTATATATTTGGGGGGATTTATATATATATTTGGAATATGTGGAATATGTGTAATACATGTGTGCATACACACACACATGCACACACACATATAATATGTGTAATATCCTAAAGACAATCCCACCCCATCAAGCAAAGAATTTGTTGTGCATTGCAGGCAGTCAAAACATAATATTGAATGTGAACGAAGCAAACAAATAATTTGGAGATGGATAGCAACCTCAATCACCCTAGAGAAACATACCCTTCTAGGAAAGAATTTTGTTCTCCAAAAATTCATATGTTAATCACCAAAGCCCAATGGGATCATATAAGGAGATAGCTTTTAAAGCAGTAGTTAAGAATAAGGAGTGTGAAGGACCTCTTCAACGAGAACTACAAACCACTGCTCAAGGAAATAAGAGAGGACACAAACAGATAGAAAAACATTCCATGACCATGGTTAGAAAGAAATCAGTATCGTGAAAATGGCCATATGGCCCAAAGTAATTTATATATTCAACAGTATCCCCATCAAGCTACCATTGACCTTCTTCACAGAACTGGAAAGAATCACCTTAAACTTCATATGGAACCAAAAAAGATCCTGCATAGCCAAGACAATTCTAAGCCTAAAAAACAAAGCTGGAGGCATCATGCTACCTGACTTAAACTATATTACAAGTCTACAGTATACAACACACCATGGTACTGGTACCAAAACAAAGATATAGACCAATGAAACAGAACAGAGGCCTCAGAAGTAACGCCACACATCTACAAACATCTGATACTTGACAAACCTGACAAAAACAAATAATAGGGAAAGGATTCCCCTGTTTAATAAATGGTGTTGGGAAAACTGGTTATTCATGTGCAGAAAGCTAAAACAGGACACATTTCTTGCACCTTATACAAAAATTAACTCCAGATGGACTAAAGATTTAAATGGAAGACCTAACACCATAAAAACCCTGGAAGAAAACCAAGGCAACACCACTCAGGACATAGGCATAGACAAGAACTTCATGACTAAAACACCAAAAGCAATGGCAACAAAAGCCAAAATAGACAAATGGGATCTAATTAAACTTAAGAGTTTCTGCACAGCAAAAGAAATTATTATTAGTGTGAACCAGCAACTAACAGAATGGGAAAAAAAATGCAATCTACCCATCTGGCAAAAGGCTAATATAAAGAATCTACAAAGAACTGAAACAAATTCACAGGAAAAAAACAAACAACCTCAGCAAAAAAGTGGATGAAGGATATGAACAGACTCTTTTCAAAAGAAGATATTTATGCAGCCAACAAACATATGAAAAAATGCTTATCACTGGTCATTAGAGAAATGGAAATCTAAACCACATTGAGATACCATCTCACACCAGTTAGAAGGGCGATCATTAAAAAATCTGAAGACAACAGATGCTGGAGAGGATGTGGAAAAATAGGAACACTTCTACATCGTTGGTTGGAGTCTAAATGAGTTCAACCATTGTGGAAGACTGTGTGGTGATTCCTCAGGGATCTACAAATAGAAATTCCATTTGACCCAGCAATCCCATTACTGGGTGTATAAATTGTTCTATTATAAAGACACATGCACATGTATGTTCATTGTGGCACTGTTTACAATAGCAAGACTTGGAACCAAGCTGAATGCCCATCAACGATAGAGTAAATAAAGAAAATGTGGCACATATACACCACGGAATACTATGCATCCATAAAAACGGATGAGTTCACGTACTTTGCAGGG
This sequence comes from Ateles fusciceps, assembly GCA_036589455.1. Classification (NCBI taxonomy): domain Eukaryota; kingdom Metazoa; phylum Chordata; class Mammalia; order Primates; family Atelidae; genus Ateles; species Ateles fusciceps. The sequence continues at coordinate 202,443 of JAZHEH010000174.1, read as the reverse complement.
ACATGAAAGAAGCTGGAAACCATTGTTCTTAGCAAACTGGCACAAGAACAGAAAACCAAGCACTGCATGTTCTCACTCATAAGTGAGTGTTGAACAATGAGAACACATGGACACAGGGAGGGCAACATCACGTACCAGGGCCTGTTGGGGGGATGGGAGAGCTAGGGGAGGGTTAGTGGAGGGTGGGGGATGAGAGAGTGATAACATTAGGAGAAATACCTAATGTAGTTGATGGGGGGATAGATGCAGCATGGCATGTGTATACCTATGTAACAATCTTGTATGATCTGCACACATACCCCAGAACTTAAAGTATAATAAAAAAAAGAGCTAGGTAAGGTTAAATGAAGTCATAAGGGTGGTGCTGTAGTCCAAAATGTATGTTTTCTTAGAAGAAAAGCGGGAGAGACAAGAAATGTGCATGAAGAGACTATGTGATGACATAGTGAAAAGGCAGCCATTTGCAAATGAAGGGTGGAAGCCTCAGGAGAAACCAACTCTGCTGGCACCTTGATCTTACACTTCTAGCCTCCACAACTGTGAAAAAATTAATTTCTATTGTTTACGTCAGAGAGTCTGTGGTTTCTGTTACGGCAGCCTCAGCAAACTAATATAATACCAAGCCAATCTTACCCAAATGGATGCATTTCAAAACACATTTTATTCAAATTCTTTTGCATTGTGCTATTTAGAACTTTTTGTAGTTCTTGTATAGCACTATGGAAGACATATTTACCTTACATAATTTTCAGGGTATTTTAATCATGCATGTGTTGGGTTAGAAAATAATAAAAAGCATTGACATTTGGTAAAATGTTAGAAAAAATGCTTCTGCCACATTGTGTCTCTGAAAACAGATGCTATTACTTGCTATTTTCTTGACTTAGCCTTTTATTTTAAAAAAGTATATATATGAATAGCACTTGCCTATCCATCCACAACCTTCCTACTTGATTTTATTCATTCCCTTTAAACCAAGTGAATCGGGAAAGGACTGAGTCATAATACTTTAAGCTTCACAAGAAAATTGTACCTTCTTGTTTCTGTAAGTGTTTTGGGTAGGAACAGGAATCTAAGAAGTTCTGACCAATACTGCACACATTAAAGTTTGCTGACATTTCTTAAGAAAGTCTTATTAGAATAGCAAAGACGGGAAAAATCATGAAGGAAAGTCATTCTTTCCCCTAACACTTGCTGTGTTTGGATAAGAACATAAATAATGAAACTATGGCAGCCATTTATGAACATGAGTAGACAAACCTGAGTTTGAAAGCCCACATGGTACTTACTATAGGACAGAGAAAATAGGGGGAGAACTTGGCCCTAGATGGCATCAGTGAGTTGCTGAAATGACCAGTTATGGTGCTTCCTGTCTTCTGGATTCTACAGAACATATATATATATACATGCATATGTACATATACATGTATATACACCAGCAACCAACATAATGGGAAAAAATTTTTGCAATCTACCCATCTGACAAAGGGCTAATGTCTAGTCATGTGCAGAAGAAACTGAACACACAACTGGAATCCAGAAGTAAGGAATAAATATGTCATACATATGTATACACACACATACACACACACACATACACGTACAATCCTGAATTTTAGGGGATTTTTATTTATTTTCTCTATCATTTACACCCAAAATAGCCTATACTAATAGCTCGATATATTCAAAATATACCGTTCAAAAGACCAAGCTGTTTTTTTTTGTACATTAACTTAATTAATCAACCCAAATGTCTAGGAAATATAAGATATTTTAATCTCCATTTTACAAGTAAAAAATATTAAAACTAAGATTTTGAAAATTAAGAAATATGACAAGGTAAGAACATAGTGTTAACTCAGGTGGCTCTGAAGATGGAGTGCTATATATAAGCTTCTTTTATTAAATGCATTTTCTATGTTTCCTTCATTAATTGTATATTGCCAGATAAGGCATAAGTTTGGTTTCTATATTATTCACCTAGTGATTAGAAATAATTACATAATTACTTTTATTCAATTTGACATTTTATTGGTAATTTACTACATGTAAATTTTGTGGACTATAAATAAAACCTGCCCTCATACCATGGGGTATTTTAAACTGAAATGAATGGACAAAATATAAAATTATATAAATTAATATTGAAATTTTCCAGTTACATCCAAAATATTACATATGCCCAGAGCAGGGGGAATTATCTCCAACTTTGATTGGTAAAGAAGTTAGGTAGTGGTGGAAATCTTGATGCCAGTATTAAAGAAATGTTTACATTTTCAAAATGTAAATTAGAGTATCACCTATCAGGCAAAATGGAGTAACAGGGGTCAGATTTACTTTTTCAGCAGAAACAACTAAAATAATAGGAGAAATATATGATATTCAAAATATCAAATATCAAGTAATAAAGACAGGTATCCCTGAAATACAGAAAACAACTGAAGTGAGCTTAAGAAATACCCTCAACTTACTGACTGGAGAAATTTTCTAGGATGCAGAGCAAGGAATCAAAGCCAGGAAAAGCCAAGAAATCTCCCTAAGATGATGGGATGGAGCTTCATAGAAATCAGGGTAGCTAAAGTAAACAGGATAGAATAGAAGAAAGAGGTTCACAGATAAAGAACTTAAGATATTCCTGCATATATTATGAGTACTCCTCAAGTATTTAGATGACTGCAAATTAATACATGTATTTATGGAAACTCTCTAAGGCAAGGAAAAGAGCAAACTAAAATAACCATGGACAACTATCCCCCAAACTCACAATTGATGCCAGGAATAGTGCTTGGTCCCAACAGCTAGAATGAAAAACCTCGTAATTCAGGTAGCATTAGTTAGAGCACTAAAAAAGACCTTGCCTTAGTAGTGTGGAAATTTAGTTTTTCCCTTTTTATAAAAAGAAAACAAACTAACAGATAATTTCCTTTTTTTAAAGGAAGGTCTGTATCTCATTGAGAAATTGTAAATCAAGACTTAAAAATATTTAGCTGCCCATTAGCTTGCCTAAGTCCTATAAAAATATCTCAGGAGTATTTAAAGAAATGCAAAAATATCTGTATACATTAAAATTGGAATTGCAATGGCTGGTATCCAGTAAAAAATTACCAGGGCTATAAAAATGCAGGAAAACAAAATCTATAATGAGGCTAAAAAAGAATGAATCCAAAGCAATGAACAATAATACATGTGACAAAATTAGTAGACAGAAATATTAAAAGAGGTGCCATAACTTTAATCCACATAGTCACAAAGCTATAAATAGAACATGTTAAGTAGATACATGGGTTATATAAAAACCTTCATGTTGTACATTGTATGTGATTGACATATTATTGTTGAATAAGAAATACTAGAAAATGTGAAGACATACAAAGATTGGAAGACAATTCTCCGTTGTTTCTCATATTACTGTGTATCTTTTGAGCGATGGCCTAATTACCCTTTCTTATGGACTATCTTTTCAAGGATGCTGGTATGTGAACAGACTTTGGTGACAAAGCTAATGTTTGTTACTGAATCAAATAGAATATTTATTTTCCATCCCAAAAGATTCAAATTCTCTAACTTTATGTAATGCAACTCCCTGTGTGTATAGGTGCCATCTTGCCTTCTTCATGACACTCTTAGGGAACTGGGCTTGAAGAATCAGTAAAAATCCTAATATATTATCCATTACTCTGTCTGTTCTCACATTACTGTAAGGAAATACTTGGAACTGGGTAATTTATTTAACAAAATGATATTTAACTGATTTTGATTTTGCGGGCTCTACAGGAAGCATTCTGCTGACATCTGCTTGGCTTCTGGGGAGGTCCCAGGAAACTTACAATCATGATTGAAGATGGAGGGGGGAGCAGGAAGGTCACAGGGCCATGGCAGTAGAAAGAGAATGAGTAGGGGAAGGTGCAACATACTTTTAAACTGGAACTCACTCACTATCAAAAGGATGGTAGAAATAGAACAGTGCTCAATCATTCATGAGAAATGTCCCCCATGATCCAATCACCTCCCACCAGGCCCATCTCCAATACTGGGGATCACATTTCAAAATGAGATTTGAGCAGAGATACACATCTAAACTATATCAGTTACTACTTTTGTGACTAGTAAGATTTCTTGATCCCCTGACCCAGGAGTCTGGTTTTCTACCAGCATAATTAAACTGTGACAAGTTAAATTGTCAGCATGTAAGTGAGATAAAATCTCACACTCTTAGCAGTTTCTGACAGTTATATAAAAGTGTATGATACTGAAAGAAACATAAGTTTCTGAAAAGTAAAAATAGGCACTTCAGGGAGTAACAAATGTTATTTGATATGGTTTGCCTCTGTGTCCCTATCCAAATCTCATGTTGAGTTGTAATCCCCAATGTGGGGGAAAGTATCTGGTGGGAGATGATTGGATCATGGGGGCCAATTCCCCCCATGCTATTCTCATGATAGTGAATGAGTTGTCATGAGATCTGGTTGTTTAAAAATGTGTAGCACTTCTCCAGTCAATCTCTTTCCCCTCCTGCTGCTATGTGAAGATATTCTTGCTTCCCTTTCACCTTTCTGAATGACTGTAAATTTCTAAGACCTTCCAAGAAATGCTTCCTGGACAGCCTGCAGAACTGTGAGTCAATTAAACCTCTTTTCCTTATAAACCATTAAGTCTCAGGTAGCTCTTTATAGCAGTATGAGAACAGACTAATACAGAAAATTGGTACTGGGTGTGAGGCATTGCTATAAAGATACCTGAAAATATAGGAGTAACTTTGGAACTGGCTAATGCACAGAGGTTGAAAGAGTTTGGAGGGATCAGAAGAAGACAGAAAGATGAGAGAACATTTAGAACTTCCTGGAGATTTGTTGAGTGGTTGTGACCAAAATGCTGATAGTAACATGGGCAGTGAAGTCAGGCTGAGGTGCTCAAAGGGAAGGAGGAACTTATTGGGAACTGGAGTAAAGGTCACTCTTGCTACGCTGTAGCAAAGGAACTGACAGCATTGTGCTCCTGAATTAAGAATCTGTGAAACTTTGAACTGGAGAGTGATGATTTAGGGTATCTGTTCAAATAAATTGATAAGCAGCAAGGCATTCAAGATGTGTTTATGCAAAAAGCCTATGCTAATTTGCATAAACAAAGAAATGACCTAAAACTAGAACTTATACTTAAAATGAAAGCAGGGCTTAAATGTTTGGAAAATTTGCAGCCCAACTATGTGGTAGAAGAAGAAAATGAAGTATTTGCTGAGGACAAATTCAAGGCTGTAGAAATTTGCATATGTAAAAAAAGCCAAATGTTAATACTCAGGACAGTGGGGAAAAAGTCTACAGTGTATTTCAGAGACACTCCTGGCAACCCCTTCCATCATATGCCTAGAGGCTGAGGAGGAGAAAAGGGTCTCCTGGGTCATGCCCAGGACCCTGCAGTTCTTTGCAACCTTGGGACATGGTTTCCTGTGTCCCAGCCACTCCAGATTCAGCCATGGCTAAAAGGGGCCAAGGTACAGCTTGGGTGGTGGCTTTGGAGGGTGCAAGCTCCAAGCCTTGGTAGCTCCCATATGGTGTTGAACTTCTGGGTGTGCAGAAGGCAAGAGTCAAAGTTTGGGAGTCTCTGCCTAGATTTCAGAGGATGTATCAAAACACCCAAATGTCCAGATAGAAGTCTGTTGCAAGGGTGAAGTCCTCATGAAGAACCTCTACTAGTGCAGTGTGGAGGGGAAATGTGGGGTTGTTATCCCACACAGGTTCCCCACTGGAGAACTGCCTAGTGAAGCTATGAGAAGGTCACTGTCCTCCAGACCCTAGAATGGTAGATCCATCAACAGCTTGCACGATGTATCTGGAAAAGCAGCAGACACTCAACTCCAGTCCATGAAAGCAGCTGTCAGGGCTGTACTCTGCATATCTACAAGAGCAGAGCTGCCCAAGGCTTTTGGTGCCCACCCCTTGCATCACTGTGGCCTGGTTGTGAGACATGGAGTCAAAGGAGATTGTTTTGGGACATTAAGATTTAGTGACTGCCCTGCTGGGGCAGGCTTGTAGCCCCTTTTTTTGGCCAATTTGTTCCTTTTGGAATATCAGCATTTACCCAATGCCTATACCCCTATTATATCTCGAAAGTAACTAACTTGTTTTTTATTTTCCAAGCTTATAGACAGAGGAGACTTGCCTTGTCTCAGATGAGCCTTTGGACTTGGACTTTTGAGTTAATGCTGGAATGAGTTAAGAATTTGGGGGAATCTTGGGAAAAAATGGTTGTAATTTTAAATATGAAAAGGACATAAGACTTGTGAGGGGCTACTGTGGAATAATATGTTTTGCCTCTTTGTTCCCACCCAAATCTCATGTAGAATTTTAATTCCTGATACTGGTGGAGGGGACTGGTAGGAGGTGATTGGATCATGGGGGCATTTTCCCTTTGCTATTCTTGTGATAGTGAATGAGTTCTTACATAAGACGCGTGAGAGGCTACAGTTAAATAATACATTTTGCCTGTGTGTCCCCACTCAAATCTCATGTAGAATTGCAATTCCCAATATTGGTGGAAGGATTTGGTAGGAGGTGATTGGATCAAGGGGGCAAATTTCCCCCTTGCTGTTCTTGTGACAATGAATGAGTTCTTATGAGATTTGAGTTTTTAAAAGTGTGTAATACTTCCTTCTTTGCTCTCTCTTTCTCTCCACCATGTGAAAACATGCTTACTTCACCTTTGCAGATGATTGTAAGTTTCCTAAAGATTCTCAGCCATGCTTCCTATACATCTGTGGAACTGTGTGTCAATTTAAAATTCTCCTTTTCGTAAGTTAGCCAGTCTCAGTTATGTCTTTATAGCACTGTAAGAATGGGCTAATACATTATTTTAGAGAAATCATGGAAATTAATAGTAAACTTTTCTGATGGCATAATTAGCATACTCTATTTATTATAAAGGAGAAAATGAGGAGGTGGTTGCAAAGTGCTTCTTGGAAATAAAACATTCAAAGACCTGACCTCCAGGCAGATGAAATGTCTTCCCAATATGTGATAACCTTATACAGCAACTAATACTAAAAGTTATCCTGAGTGTTCAAAACTTTTCTTTTTCTTTCAGTCAACAGTTGCCTAGATCCAAATCCACGCTAAGTATAAATTGAGGAAATCTATGCTCTCTATGGGCAAAAACCAAGCAATTTATTAAAACCTTGGCTGGTTCACTAGTGAAATGAGGAAGAATAGTCAACTCTTTCTATAGTCTATTATGCTGCCATATATCCATAAGCTTGGGGAAATCAAACAGTCCTAAATTTTCTTGCATTAAATAGTGACTCTTATGATACCACTTATGGAAAACTTTCCTCAATATAGATATACTTCTATGGAAAACCATAGATGAGATATTTACTGGTATTGTGGTTCTTATGGCCCTAAATTGGATTAATAGCTGATGACTGTGAACCAGTGGAAAGTGAGAAAATTGCCAAAAATAATCTAGACACATTCTTGTGTTTATCCCCACTTCCCTCAAATGTTAACCTCATTTTGTGTGAAAACTGACTACCAAATGAAAAAATAATGTCTGAGAATATGAAAATTTGAGTCAAGCCATGAAATGATATAGTCTCCTTGAACTTCAAGCATAAAAATCATGAGAAAAGTTTCATGAAGTTATATTATAATCAAATTGCTTAAAAACAGTGACAAAGAGAAAATCTTGGCAATGTTGGGGCTCAGAAAATGATGCCCTATATAAAATGCTTTTGGCATGCTGAGTGCTTAGGTTTGAGGAAAAACAAGGTCTTTCTGATCTTTGCCTACCATCCTGACTCTCACACTTCTTTCTTTCCTAAAGCATAAGAAGGGACTTTCTCTGAAGTTTCTTTATCTAACTAAGGGAAATTCTTCAGAAGGAATTTGTCATGAGTCCCCTTCCCACAATCTCATTAAACTGGGAAGACTGATTTACAGAATAGGATGCTAAAGGTTGACACATAGCATTCTTCTGATGACTGCTACCTGAAATATCTCATCGTCATAACAAGACATTTATTCATCACGAATTTCCGTCTCTGACCCTCTCATTGCTTGTGACACCATCCTCCCCCAAGAAGCCCTAAACCCCTAATCTCTCTGCAGCTTAAAATGTTATTTAAACTTTAACCATCTGGCCCTTTATTTAATCTTATACTGTGCATGACTTCTCTGCATTTGTATTTAATAAATTAGTATGCCTTTTCTCCTGTTAGTCTGTCTAATGCCAAGTTTATTCCAGAAACTCAGTCTCATATTACCAAGCCTTCGGAGAGTGGAAGGAAAATTTTTTTCATTCCCACAGCAGTTATAAGACAAAAAAAAAGATATATCCTAAGAAACAAAATTAGGATAACAAGCAGATTACTCATTGAACAGAATGCAAACTGGAAGACACTAGAATAACATATTTAAAGTACTAAAGTTAAAATCAGAAACAAAACTTTTTGATACAGAATGCACAGATATGTTACAATAACAACTACGAAATCACGACTTTTTAGACATATAGAGATTTTCTGATTTATTATGATTTGATCCAAATGACAATAAATATTTAAGAAAATTTTACATTCAGAATAAATATTATATTTAATATATCTTGTGGAAACCTGGATCAGTACAAAAGAATGAAGAGCATCAGAAAGTTTAACACATTGAAAATATAAAGTTTTAAACTTCTCTTGAAAGAAAAAAGTTGTTTAATAAAATGTAATAACAATGCCTTGTGAGACTTAGAACATATATAAAGGATACACATGTGAGGAAAGTAGAAAAATGACTGGGAGGGTAGCAATAGAAGTTTTACTTTTCTTAAGCCCAATATATACCAGTATATGTGAGTTGATGCCAGACTGAGATAAATTAATGATTCTATAAATATTAAAGTATACACCAAAATAACACAAAAAGAAGTGCAGTGCATATACAGAGTAGATACATTGGACAAAGAGATTATTCATATCCTGGGTTGGACAGGTGGGACAGCATGAGATCTTACCACATGACTCAGAATGGCATAAAATTTGAAACATGAGTTGTTTATTTCTGAAATTTTCCATATAATATTCTAGGACCACAGTTGACCAGGGGTAACTGAAACTGTGGAAAGTAAAAGCACAGATAAGGGGTGACTCCTGCATATACATACAATGGAATATTATTCAGCCTTAAAAAAGAGGGAGATCTAGCTGGGTATGATGGTTCACACCTGTAATCCCAGCACTTTGGGAGGCCAAGGTGAGAGGATCAGGGGAGGATCACAGGTCAGGAGATGGAGACCATCCTGGCCAACATGGTGAAGCCCTGTCTCTACTAAAAATACAAAAAAATTAGCTGGGTGTGGTGGCACACACCTTTAGTGACAGCTACTCAGGAGGCCGAGGCAGGAGAATGGCTTGAGCCCAGGAGGCAGAGGTTGCAGTGAGCCAAGATCGCATCACTATACTCCAGCCTGGAGACACAGTGAGACTCCGACTCAAAAAAAAAAAAAAAAAAAAAAAAAAAAAGAGGGAGACCCTACCTCTTATAACACAAGGATGAAACTGGAACCTGGAGGACATTATGTTAAGTAAAATAATCTAGAACATCAGGACAAATACTACATGATATCACTTATGTGAAAACTAAATTAGTCAAACTCATAGAAGTAGAGGGAAGAATAGTGGGTGTCAGAGGATAGGGGAGAGGAGAAAATGGGAACGTTTTAGGAAATGGGAATGCTTTAGTTATGCAAGATGAATAAGTCCTAGAGATTTTCTGTGCAGAGCAGTGCCAACAGTTAACAATACTGTATTACATACTTAAACATTTTCTGAGAAAGTAACTCTTACATTGTGTTCTTATAAAAAATAATAGGCCAGGCCCAGTAGCTCAGGCCTGTAATCCTAGCACTTTGGGGGCCATGACAGGCAGACCACAAGGTCAAGAGATTGAGACAATCTTGGCCAATATGGTAAAACCCCATCTCTACTAAAAGTACAAAAATTAGCTGGGTGTGGGGGCACGCACGTGTAATCCCAGCTACTTGAGAGGCTGAGGCAGGAGAATCACTTGAACTTGGGAGGCGGAGGTTGTAGTGAGCTAAGATGGGGCCATTGCACTCCAGCCTGGTGACAAGACCAGGCTCTGTCTCAAATAATAATAATAATAATAATAATAAATAGAAAGAGAGGGAGGAGACTTTTGGAGGTGATGAATGTGTTTATAGCATATATTGTGGTTATTTTTTCACAGGTGTACACTTTTCTCCAAACTCTTCAGGTTGTAGACACTAAGTATTTATAGCTTTTCTATGTCAATCATACTTCAATGAAGTGGTTTTTCTATTAAAAAAATAAGATAATGTACACTCAGTTAATACAAAATAAGGAAAAGAAAGATAAAGAAAAACAGGAAAAAACAGATTGGACATATAGAAACCACAGGAATATTATAAATTTAAAACCTGCCATGTAAATAGTTACATTAAATATAAGTGTATACACCCAATTCAAAGGCACAGATTTTCAGATTGGATAAGAACACAATAACCATGTCTATGCTGTCTATGTAAAGTTTACCATAAAATAATTACATGTCTTTAGAAAACAAAAGATGGCAAAGATATACAATGATAATGCAAATCAGAAGAAAGATGGAATGGTTGTATTAATGTCAGTTAAACTGTGTTTAAGAGCAAGATTGCAAACAATAAAGAGCATCATTTCATAATAACAAATGAGTTGATTCTTCTGAGAACGCAACAATCCTAAAAGTTTATGTACATAATAACAGAACCGCAAAAGATATGAAGCAAAACTGGAAACTGTAAAGAAATATACACAGATTTAAAAATCTGTTCAAATAATTCCATGTATCTTTTCTAAGTAATAGAAAGAAGAAATAGAAATCAATTAGATTATAGAAGACTTGAAAACTGCATCAACCAACTTGACACAGTTAATATTTATGAAACGTTTCAACTTATACTTAAAAAATTAACATTCTTTTCAACTGTACATAAAATATTTTTTCAATACAGACTATTGTTGGGACTATACATCAAGTGTCAGTAAATTTGAATAGCTTTAAGTTGTATAAATGTAGATTTCTATAATCAGCTTTTCTATTATCTGTTGATAATACACAGTGTATACCAAAGGGGCTAAATTTATAGAGACTTCTAGCCTTTAATACCCGTATGTCTCCCCGTTATAAATCTACAACATCAGTATAATAGCTTGTTATTAATTTTGATCAGTTTTTTGCTCTAGGTAATTTTATTTTATGAAAATAAATACCCTTCTCTAATAGAATTTAGTCACAGATAGCTGACTTTCTTCTAACATTGAACATTATAGAGGAGGTATAATACTTCAAAGGCAAATATTAGCTTCTCTACCTTAATAAAATATAACTACGTAGATTATATCTGTTCTCCCCAGACCCAAGAATACTATTGGTGTGATTAATGATTCAAAGATTCCAAAACCTGTGCATTGATGCGTTTTTTAGACCCTGTCTCATTCTGTCACCAGGCTGTAGTACAGTGGCACAATCTCGGCTCACTGCAACCTCTGCCTCCTGGGTTCAAGTGATTCGCCTGCCTCAGCCTCCCTAGTAGCTGGGACTACAGGTGCGTGCCACCACTCCTGGCTAGTTTTTTGTATTTTAGTAGATACGGGGTTTCACCATGTTGGCCTGGATGGTCTTGATCTCCTGACCTTGTGATCCGCCCAGCTCAGCCTCCCAAAGTGCTGGATTTATTCTATAAAATTTTAATAAGAAAGTCTAAGATTACAAAAACAAAAATACAAGGCAGGCCTGTAATATTGGGGTTCAGGGGTTCAGGGTGCCCTCAGCTCCCCTGAGAGGATGTTTCTACAGGTTCTTGGTCTCCTGCCCTCTCAGAAATGAGAGAGGGGACCACGGTGCAGTGCGCAGTAAATGCCAGATTCAAAGTGTTTGCAGAAAGTGATTTATTTAGAGAAAGAGAGAGAGAAACAGGAGAAGGAGAGAGAAAGAAACAGCTAACTCTCATGCTGAGTGAAAGATTCCAGAAAGATGGAATCCAGGAGAGGAAAGCAGCTTCCACACTGAGTGGAAGGGAACAGAGAGAGAGATGGAGTTTAGGAGGGGAAGACAGGCTTCCACGAGAGAGTGAGGAAGGGGACTCCAGAGGGGAAATCCAGGAGAGAGAAAGATGGCTTTCACGAAGAGAGTGTTCATGGAAGATCCGGGTCCAATGAAAGGAGTTCCTTAGAACTTCCACTGGAGTGATTGACTCTTAGTTTCTTCCCGTGCCCACAAAATTTAAACATAAACAGTTAAATCTCCAGGATGGAGAGAGATGGGAGCAGGGCATGGTGCTGGGAAATTCTTGCCCTTAAAACTATGCCCCATTGTGGACCCGGAAAGAGAACACATTCCCTCAGGCCATTCAAAAATTTCGGTAACCAAAATTATTTTATCTCATTGCAAATATCTGCATGATTACTCACAATTTGTGGTCAAGTATAGTATAAATATATTAAAAGTAAAATGGAGCTTTATTTCACAAAAATTGTAGAGGAATCCATATTTTTGGAAATCAAATAAAAGCTTTTAAGTAATAATTTTGTCTGTGACTGAGGTCAATGTTATGGTTTTACTTAAACTAAAAACAAATTAGTACTCTTGGTTGGAAGGGTTTTCTTTTTGTCTTTTTGTGTGTTTTTCCCAGCACTTTAATTATATTCGTCAAAAGCACAGGCGGCAAAGAAAAAATAAACAAATAGAATTGCATCAAATTAAAATGCCCAGTACAGCAAAGGAAACAACCAGTGTGAAGACATAAACTATTAAATGTGAAAAAAATCTGCAAACCATATATCTGATAAGGGGATAATATCCAAAATATATTTAAAAACTTAAAAATTTAACTCAATGACAAAAAATAAAATAAATAATTTGATTAAAAACAGGCAAAGGAGCTGAACAGACTTATCAATAAATAATAGCCAACAATTATATTAAGAAGTGTCCAATGTCATTAATTATCAGGAAAATGCAAATCACAGTGACAATCACACCGATTAAAATGACCTTTGTGAAAAAAGAAAGACAATAAGTTGATGATAAGTTTTTAATAAAATAATAAGGGAATTGTGTCAAGCCATTTATGAGACATATGCCACTACATTCCAATCACCTCCCACCAGGCCTACCTCCAACCTTGGGAATCACATTTCAACATGAGATTTCAAGGGGACAACCATTCAAACCATATCATAGGTGTTGTGAAGAATGTGGAGAAATTGAAACCTTCCTACACTCTTGGTAGGATTGAAAAATGGTTCAGAAGCTAAGAAAAATATAGTGCTGAGTTTCCTTAGGAAAATTAAAAGTAGAACTATCATATGATTCCACAATCCCATACACTTATCACACCAGTTGAGTTATCAATACAGGTGAGACACAATGTTTTGGAATATATATAATCAACATTATAGAATGTGTAATCAACAATGAACTAATTAATAATGTCTGTTTTCATTCTTTTTCTACTTTAAAATTTAACATGTTTTTAATAACAGTGTTTTTCACATTTCCCAACATTTCCACAATATAGCCTTCTGTCATATTCCCTCTCTCTCCTGAGGGTGGTGTCACAACTCCATGGGACCTCAAATTCAAAGTCCTGATATATTAATTTCAAATGGACAGTGTTCTCCCCTGAGAGAGCTTGGTGTCTATTTTCCAAATAACAATTGAGCTGCAATTTGGTATTAGGCATTATTCTAGGCTTTTTGTATTGATATATTAGTGAAACAAACAAACAAAATAAAACCAATGATTCCCATCTTTTTTTTTTATTTTTTATTTTTTTATTTTTTTTATTGCATTTTAGGTTTTGGGGTACATGTGAAGAACATGCAAAATTGTTGCATAGGTACACATATGGCAGTGTGATTTGCTGCCTTCCTCCCCCATCACCTGTATCTGGCCTTTCTTCCCATGCTCTCTCTCCCCCAACTCCCCCACGCCCCGCTGTCCCTCCCCTATTTCCCCTCAACAGACCCCAGTGTGTGATGCTCCCCTCCCTATGTCCATGTGTTCTCATTGTTCAACACCTGCCTATGAGTGAGAACATGCGGTGTTTGATTTTCTGTTCTTGTGTCAGTTTGCTGAGAATGATGGTTTCCAGATTCATCCATGTCCCTACAAAGGACACAAACTCATCGTTTTTGATGGCTGCATAATATTCCATGGTGTATATGTGGCACATTTTCCCTGTCCAGTCTATCACCGATGAGCATTTCCCATCTTAATTATTTTAAGGAACTTGCACACTGCAACCTCCAGCTCCTGGGTTCAAGCAATTCTCTATAGGTGCTCGCCACTACGCCTGGATAATTTTTGCATTTTCAGTGGAGAGGGGATTTCAGCATGTTGGCCAGGATGGTCTCGATCTCCTGATCACGTGATCTGCCCACCTTGGCCTCCCAAAGTGCTGGGATTACAAGGGTGAGCCACTGGCCTGGCTGACACTTGTATTTCTAAATAAATGGTAGAAGTCTATTATATTGTAATGCAATTGTTTAGCAAAATCTTGAAAGAACTGAAGGAATTAATATCCCCTATTTGTGCAAGGATGATTTCAGGCAGAGAGAGCAGCCAGTGTGAAGACTCTATGGTGACAGTGTGCTTGGTGTGATGAACAAAACAAAACAATGTGGCTGGGACAAGGTGAGTCATAAAAGAGTTTAGAATGATAATGGGGAAGGAATGCTGAAACCTGGTCACATAGAATCCGAAATAACTCGCATTTGAATAAAATCATTTTTATTTCTCCTTTGAAAATAGACCGAAGGACAGAAAAGATAGAATTAGATTAGACCTATTAGGGAGGTATTAAATTTACTCAACTCAGTATTAATGACAGCTTGACCCATATTGGAAACACTGCTGGCACTGGGAAGTGGCTTGACTCTGAAATGTATTGTAAAGATACAGCCGGTAATGTTTCTCAATGTGCTGTACTTGGATTATAAGAAAAATAGCAGTTGTTAATGGCTTCAAGGCATTTGACCTAATCAACAGAAAGTATGGAATTATTATTGACTGAAATAGGGATGACTGCTTATGGAGCAAGTTTGGAGGGGAATTAAAAGTTTGATTTTGGATGTATTGGACTTGGGATATCTACGATTCATCCAGAGATTTCAAGTAGACAGTTGAATGTGAATATGGTGTTCAGGAAAACAAATGTAGACTGGAAAGATATAGTTGGAAGACACTGATTTATAAGTGACATCAAAGATGAGAAAACGTTGAAATGAGTATAGTCAGAGAGGAGGGGAGACTCCAAGACTAAGAGGTGAGAGAGAAGAGGAAAGATAAAAAACTAATTACATGTATATTTAACCTAAAAATGATATGGAAAAATAGCAAGAATACAAGACAAAGTTAAAAGTGTGTAGGACCATCAGATTGCAAGGTGATTAACGTGTGAAACTAATGCAGCCAAGTTACTAGAACAGAGTAGTTGCAAACAAGAAAAAGTTTTGATCAGAAAGTAGGATATGTAAAATTAAAACAACATATTCATCACTTTGTAATTTCTAAATTATAATGAAAACATTGCTTTTCAAATTAAGTGGAAATAGTATGAGAGATGAAAATTTCTAAATACGACTTACATTCTTATTTTTCCCTTAAAATAACGAGAAAGTAGATTAATGGCAAGATGCTCTAATATAATAAAAATACATTCTATATTGGCTATGTAATTTATGTACTTGTCAAATGTTATTCCAAGGGTGAAGTAGCCCATTTGAAGTTGCAAATTCACATCTGATGGATGACTTTCTACAACAGCGTTATTATATTTTGAAAAATTGAGGTAACAATACTTCATGAAAATGAACAAAATAATACATTCATTTTCTTTGAATTCTTTATTCTTTAGCATAAGAGATTACTCAAATTCTGCTCTAATAAAATCTAGCAAAATGAACCAAAAGATAGAATGAATTAAAAATAGACATAGTATTATAATTTTGAATGTCAAATAAAAAGAAGATTCACATTACAGTTTATATATATGATATATATAAAAAATATATAACATTATATGTTCAAACAGATAATGTGAAAAGGAGATCTTTCATATATAATATGCATTATAAAAATCATATATTATATAATAGAAATAATATTTTAGGTGAGATTTTATCAAATATATTATGATATTTATTATAGAATATATTTATCTATGATATTTATTTAGAATATAACCTTTATTATTATTATTAATATTATTGCTTGAAACAGTGTCTCACTCTGTAGCCCATAACAGCATTCAGTGCCATGATTATACTTCACCATAACCTTGAACTCCTGGGCTCAAGTGATTTTCTGGCCTCAACCTCCAATCTATCTGGGACTATAAGCACGTATCATTCATCTGATCCTCCTGCCTTGGCCTCCCAAAGTACTAGGATTAAAGGCATAAACTGCTGTGCCTAGCTAAATGCAGTATTTATAATACACAAATAAAATATCAAGATCTATATATATAAGGAAATCTATTCAAAAGTAACAATACATGTGAAAATTGTCATATACTATTTTCCTGTATTTAGAAAAAAAATACAACCAATAGCCATAATGTATAATGTGATATTATGTATCATTTTATCCATATATTTGCAAAGAATCTAGATGACATAAAATATTTCTATAAAAATAAATTTTAGAAATAAGACAGCATAAAAAGTAAAAAGAAAAAGAAGAAACAAATCGAAAGCATAATCTTCAAAATAATGTAACATTCTATGGTTTAATGATCCCAAATCAATAGCCTTCACTGAAGAATACAAAAACAAAAAACCTCTGAACTGTTCATCATAAAGCTATTAGTATCCTGAGAGTAAAACTGGAAAATAATAGAAAAAAATAAATAGAACAATACTATTTATTGACATAATTTTAAAATTGCAAATCTACATATATATAAGCAAAATGTTGTAGACTAATATCAATATATATTATTCCTATGCACTCTCATTAAAATGTGATTTTGAGCTCTTGTATTCAAAATGTGGCATGTCTTCTCTCATCTTTTGAATTTGAAGTATCCTTGTGACTTACTTTGACTAACAACATGGTGGAAAAAATGTGCTAATTCCGAATCCAGGTCTTAAAAGACCTTGGACACTTCTATTCTCTCTTGAACCTTTTTTTTTTTTTTTTTTTTTTTTTTTAACCATGAGCAAAAACATAGACTAGCTTTCTAGAGGGTGAGAGACAATATGAAGTAGAGCTAAATCAGCCTGGTTGAACGAGCCAAGCCTCGCACATTTGAGAAGGCTCATCTGACATGACCCATAAGTGAACACAGATGCATGAATAAACTAAACTGAGCCCAACTTACATAGAAAAGAATAATCAAAGTAACCAATAGACTCATGGACAGTAAACATGAATTCTTACAATAGTTAATTTTTGTTATTTTGTTGTTGCTGTTTCATTATGATGAAATACATATAACATAAACTTAACCATTTTAATCATTTAAGTGTACAATTCAGTTGCATTAAGTAAACTAATATTGTGGCGTAACTGTAATTACCATTCATCAGAAGCTTTTTATCATCTGAAACTGAATCTTTGTAGTTATCCAACAATATCTCCTCAATATTCCCTTCTGACAGCCTTTGGACTATGCCATTCTCTGTCCAATAATTTGACGATTTTAGATACCTCATGTAAGTTGAGTTATGTGCTATTTGTCCTTATGTTTCTGACTTATTTTACTTAGCATAATGTGTTTAAGATTTATTCATGGGGTCGCATGTATACAAATTTTATTCCTTTGAAGACTGAATGATATTCCCTAGTAGGTACGCACCTTACATTGGTTATCTATTCATTGGTTGATGAGCACAGTTAGTTTCCACCATTTGGTTATTGTAAATAATTATGCTATGAACACTGATATACCAATATATGTTTGAGATTTTGCTTTCAATTATTTTGGAAATATACTGAAAAATGAAATTTATGGATTATATGGTGATTCCATGTTTATATTTTTGAGAAATCACAGTATCATTTTCCACAGCATTTACCATTTTCACTGGCAATATGCAAGCATTCCAATTTTCCTACATCCTAATCAACATTTATTGTTTTTTGTTTATTGATTGATTGAGAGAAGACATTGTCATTGATGTTTTGAAATTTATTAGAATTTTCTAATCTAAGGTAATCATATTACTATAGATGATATCCATATCCCGGAGAATGTTCCATGTGTACTTGGAAATATATGTATATTTTTCTCTTGTTGGGTGAAGTGTTCTGTATATGTCTGTTAGGTCCAATCACTTTATAGTATTGTTCACGTCCTCTATTTCCTTATTGATTTTCTATCTTTTATTTCTTATTGTTCTATTCACTATAGAAAGTGGAATATTGAAGTTTGAAACTATTACAGTAGTATCTTTTTTTTTACTTCAATTACATCAAACTTTGCTTCATATATTTTACAGCTTTGACAATAGGTACACATGTGTTTTATAATGATAAATCTTCTTAATGAATATTTCAACCATTCCCATTTAGTGCAGTAAGATCAATAAGATGATCTTTCAGTGCCTCTCTTCAATTTTGTGGCAGGAATATCCTATTCCACGTAAGGAGACACGTGAAAATGACAAAAACAAAAAAGGAATAAAAATTGAGAACCAAGAAAAATGCTGTCATTTACAGACAATAAGAAGACTAATATAATTACTTGCCAAAGTAGTTTGATACCAGTAATATAAAGGGCTTCAAGGGTAAGAGTCATTGGGATCCAAATTGCTGGTAGAGGTCAGCTCTTCCTTAACGGTGGGAATAAAGAGACTAAGATGAGTACAGATGCTAGAGCATTTGAAACAAGAAGTTATGCAACTTTCTTTTTGAATGCTTCTATTTTTCCTTATGAAGTTGTATGCTTTGAGTAACAGTGAGAATATAAAGAACTGAAAGTTGAAAAAAAATTAAGAGCATTTGAAAAATTACCATAGAACCTGAAAAATATCAAAATTGTAGGACAATTTAAATGTAACTTTTCTGAGTTTACAGCAGAAAATATCAACATTTTATGTGAACTTTTATATCAACACTATGTCACTTGTATACAGCCAAAGACTAGATGCTTAAAATCATTAAGAATGAAACTTTTGCTGGCAGAATTTGAGAAAAAGACAGAAAGAGGATGAATACACTTTTGTGTATAGATAAATGTATTACTGTAATGATAGACAAGAAAAACTAAAACAGCCTTGAGAAAAATGAAGGCAAAGAAGTAAGTTTTGAATTGGAAACAGTGAAAATGTCAATAAACCAGAATATTTCTCAAGATCAAATAGTAGTTATGCCATGTTACCTTGCAAAAGTTAGAAGAAGGAAACCTTTAATTAGTGATGTTCTTATCAAACAATTACATGGTCTAGAGTGTAATTATGGGTGTGGGTCACTGAAGTTTATGACTATTAAACCTTAGCAATGTTCTACTTAAACATAGGAAAATGGCACAAGAATACTCATTCTCACAAATTGACTAGACATTGTATTAGATGTCCTCGTAAAGCACTATAATAAATATGTATATAATTAAAAAGTTACATAGAGAACTCATTATTTGTATTTGTCTCAATAACAACTATGAGCATTTTATTATTTTTTTAAAAATAATTATAGAGTCAGCCCAAGGGTTGAATATATGACTAATACATATTTAAAAATGAAGATCATTTGGCTCACACAGGACTGTATTTCGTTCTGTTTACTGCCCAGAAAATAGAAGCCTGTGTTTACATTTCCAAATTTCATGTGCACTAGTTGCTTTCTATCTGAAAGCCAAAATATATCCCTTATTTAGTATTGAAAAGATTATTTAATTTATTTGTCATATTCAAAAAGTTTTAAAAGTAAATTAATAGAAGTAACTTACAGGTATCTTTATTTTAGGAGAGTAGCTAAAATATATGGTGTGAAGAAAGTATTTTAAATAATTACATGTTACTATTTATTAAGGTACTTCCTAATCCCTTTAATTTCATTTCCATTAATTAATATGTCTTATGATTTATGGGTCTACTCATAAAGGGCCTGATATTAATCATGATTAGCTGTTAGATTAATGACCGATTCAAATGTGTAATATAGACAGTTCTGTAAGTAGATAATGATGATTACTGACTACACAAACATTTGTAAAATGAGTGAATTTCAAGGTAAAATTTTGAAATGATAAGAATTTTTATAGAATGTTCTGTTAAATTATAACAAACATATTGAAATATTACTCTTTTCATTTTTATCTGTATTATTAAATCCAATTTACCACAAAGGAACCATCTGTTTCAAAAATCAA
Source organism: Ateles fusciceps (assembly GCA_036589455.1). Taxonomy (NCBI): domain Eukaryota; kingdom Metazoa; phylum Chordata; class Mammalia; order Primates; family Atelidae; genus Ateles; species Ateles fusciceps. Next base: position 182,061 of record JAZHEH010000174.1, on the reverse strand, counting down.
AATAATATAAGTAATAAACTTCTTTGTGTGTTCAATTTCTATCCAGCTGTATCACCTTATGAAAACATTTTTATAAAGAGTATGATGACTACATTATGAGTTAGTCTACCTAAACCTATGAAATAAGACACATTTACTGAAAATAAGAGGGCATAAAATTTCTTGTCAAGATTTTGCTTGAAAAATTTGCTCAAAATTTAAGAAAATAAGTTTCAGAAGTGAAAATAAAAGCAAGCTTGATGTATTCCAGCAAGAATCAACATAACTATATTCCTAGGCCTTTCATTAATTCCAGGGGCCAGTTGAGGTTTTATTCGCTACTATCAGTTGTTCACCAAAAATTCATAGCATGCACTCTATTCTGGATAGTAAAAGAAAGACATTTTTTCTACTGGGGAGTCTCTGATTGAGAAAAGTTTTATCAGTATTTTAACTTTCATTTACAATTTGTATGACATCACAATAGCTGACTAAGTTGATATTATGGTTGCAGGTTAGAGACCTCCCTGTACAGATGGACTTAATTAATAACATGGTAAGGAAAGCAGAGGGAAAGGAAGAGGGATAGTGAGAGGAAACGAGATGAGATTCAGATTTCCTGAGACCAAATTTGGTCTTCTAAATAAGTGATATTGGGCAATGTTTATGATCAATCTATGTCATAGTAGCCTTGCCTATAATAGACGATAATAATAGTGCCTGAAGACATATTGAACTAATGTACATCAGTGCTTAGGAGATTACCAGAAGTATTTAACTACTAGATCAATGATAACTTTTAATTAGTAGATGTAGTTGTGGTAGTAGATGTAGTATTAAGAGTAGTATTCTCCCCAGAAGAGGCACCTGCCTGGGAAGACACATGGAAGGAAAGGCAAAGGGGACCAAACAGTGTCACCTCCTTTGTAGCTGTGCCTGGTGCTGGAGCTGTGACTCTTCTCCTCATGGAGCATTCCTACAAAAACAAAGCAAACAAACAAAAAAAAAGTACCATTCTCCACCTTCTGTACCTACAAACAGTTTAACAAATGGACTAGCTGGCTGTATCTATTCAGAGGACTCTAGTTTCTGCAAATGAGATACAAAATCTGAGAAGGTGTTATTATTTTCCACTTTTGTTGAAGGTTTAAGCTAAGATCTCCAAGTAACTTCATTAAAGTGAATGTATTTGCAAATTGTTACCATTAATAAAGAAAAAAATGTAATTTGTTATTTGCTCCTGGATTCTATTCTCTACCAGTAAGAAAGTAGAGAATTAGACTGTGAGAGATATTAATTTGCTGTAATGGTGTACTTCTTTTATGGCAAGCCTCCCATTATTTTTCTTTTACATTTCTTAAATAACTTTATATTCCCATTTTCTCTTTCAGAATAATGTGAGCATTGGCTTGAACATACCCCTGCACCTGGAACCCAAACCAAAAAATATATATAATATTATCAGCACTGTAGGTATTATCCTTATTCCCCCTTTCAGTCACTATATCCTGCACCCAAGATTGAACTCTCTCATGACTTCTAATATCTTCAACACATTTTGCCTATTTTGTAGCTTTATGTCAATGGATGTATGTATATGCAATTTTGCATAAAAGTTCTTATGGTTGCATGTAGTTATATGTCATTTCATTTTATTACCAGATTGATATGGTTTGGCTGTGTCTCCACCCAAATCTTAACTTGAATTGTAATAATTCTCATGTATCAAGGGAGGGGGCTAGGTGGAGATAATTGAATCATGGAGGTGTTTTCTTCCATACTGTTCTTGTGGTAGTGAATAAGTCTCATGAGATCTGTAGGGTTCTCATAAATGGGAGTTCCCAGGTACACGTTCTCTTGTCTGCTGCCATGTAAGATGTTCCTTTGTTTCTCCTTTCCCTTCTGCCATGTTTGTGGGGCCTCTCCAGACATGTGGAACTATGAGTCAATTAAACCTGTTTCCTTTAGAATTACCTAGTCTTGGGTATGTCTTTATAAGCAGCATTAGAACAAACTAATACACAGATAGTATGTCATTTGGTGACTACAGCAGAATATTCTACTATTGATGGACATTTGGTTTATTTCTAGATATTGTTTCTCTAAACATTCTAATATATGTATTTGGTGAATATATGTATGCATCATAATTAGATATTACGTTTGGAGTAAAAATAGTGTGTAACATGTATAGCTAAATAGATACTACCAAAAATTTATCAAGAGTCATTGTATCAATATACAAGTTATGGTTACGCTATATCCATGCTAGTACTTGTTATTATTAGGCTTTTACATTTTTACCAGCAAAATGGCTACACTAATATCTAATTATAGATTGAAATGGAATCTTCTCAATTTGTAATGTGTTAAACACCTCTCATATGTTTTTTATTTAATAAATTGTAAAGTATTATTTGGAGAAAATAAAGATATTGTTCTTTTCTGGTGGTTATTACTGTGAATATGACTATAATTTTCAAAATGTTATCTTAGTTTTGCAAAGTGCTAAAGTGAAAATATTGGGTTGGCATGGTGGCTTATGCTTGTAATCCCAGAACTTTGGGAGGCCCTGGCAGAAGGATCACTTGACGTCAAGAGTTTGAGATCAAGATGGGCAACATTGCAAAACCCGTCTCTACTAAAAATACAAAAATCAGCCCCACGTGGTGGTGCACACTAGTAATCCCGACTACTCGGGAGGCTGAGGCATGAGAATTGCTTGCACCTGGGGGATGGAGTTTGCAGTGAGCTGAGACTGCAGGATTGCACTGCAGCCTGGGAGACAGAACAAGACTACGTCTTAAATAAATAAATAAATAAAATAAAGTGAAAATATTGTTACCTATAATATGAAATGATAGATCAATTCTATTTGACAAAGATTATAATCATTATGTTACTAATGTAACATTTACCTATATAAATGTTAGCATTCTAATGATAGGAACTTAGACATTTGTTAACTCTCCACAAAAAATAGTCACTCTTTCTGCATTTGTTCACGTTTTTTCTACCTACTTTTCACATCATCACAAATCTATTTTACCTATTAAAATCCTACACCTCCATTAATGCTAGTCCCAAAAGCAACAATAAGATGGAGTATATTGCCATTTTTTCAACCGTTTTACAATTTCATTTTGTGTGTATGCAAAGAACATATTAAAAATATCATTTTCCTCTACCACATTTAAAATTTTTGAGATTTGGAACTAATCATATTAATTTGCTGTATTTACTCTTGCATTGTCTGATGCTGAATACTCCCTAATTAACTCTATTTACTTAAAGTATGTTTGGTAGTTTAATTAAATAATAATGTGCCTTAGAAGTGTACAACAATTATGTATTATCAGATTATTAAACAAGTGATGAGATATGGTATTTTTCCAGAGGAGCTAACAATTTTCTGCAGAGACACACATATACATAAGTAATTATGATAAGATGTAAGGACTATTAGGGTAGGAAAAATTATCAGAAGCTAGGGAGATTAAGTAGCAGAGGGCTAAATATCACTCCATGGATGTGCTCTATTATTTCTAGTGAGCTAAAGAGTTTATGCTTCTACACCTGTATCTATGATAAGTCACTTGTCTTGATTCCACAGACTTTATCAAACCTCTGAACTTTGTCCTAAATAGAGTACAACTGAGGCAAGCTCATAATGCTTACATAGTTTCTGGATCCCCCAAACTAACAAAGGTAGCCTTTCTAAAGGCTTTCAAAAGTTACTCATTCCTAAGTTATCTAGCCAAACTAGACTAGGTTAAAAATCATTACTAAAAATAGATGATTATGTAGTGTGACAGGTCCCCTACCAGATTCCTAAAGTATGTAGATCCACTGCCTGAAGTCTGAAGGTCAAGCACTGAGAAAAAGCTACGGCGCCCAGCCAAAGAGCGAGTGTCCCTGAGAACCCAAACATTCAGTGCCTGCCTGGGAACATTCCAAGGGGAAACAGTACCATCACACACACACACACAGTAGGGAAAGAGCCAGAATATTAGCTTGAAAGCAGCTTAGGGATGGGAGACAGCATGGATCTCTAAAGCTGTCCTGCTGCTGTCCAGGAGAACCTCATATGTAAGTCCTAAGTTATAATAAACTCCTCTACTCACCAAGCTTGGCTTGTACAAGCCATTCTTGGGTCTCTCTGCTCCCTCCCAATTTGTGGAAAGGTTTTGCTTGTCTGCTTGCTTTTAAATAGAATTCTGAGGTTTTCTCATGACAGTTGGTGTCACAAATAACGTCTGAGAGACCAAAAGAGAAAGGAGCATCTGTGGGGGCAGTCTTGGGTGGTTGGTAACATGTATGTGGGGTGGAGTTGCCTAACTGTTTAACCTTCGCGGACTGCCAGGTGAGTGTGGAAACCCTTGGAAAATGGGGGCAGAGACTAGACACCTATTAAAAGAAGGTAAGATATTAAGGTATAAAAGAATAATAAATGTGCAATTGTTGCAATAAGGCTGCCTATGGAGAAATCATTAGAGCAGAAAAAAGAAAAGTGTAGAAACTCCTGCAGAAGTTGAAAGGCATGCCAGGTTTTCTAGGACTCCCGCTAGTTACATATTATGGCCCTGTCTTGTGCAAATGTATTTTTTTTAATTTCTTAGCCTGCTTTGGTAGACAAAGGTATCTTGTGTATGTTTTAAACTCATGAGCAAAATACTACAACAAAATAAATTCGGAGGTCAAATGGTAAATCTGCAACTGTAGAATTAAGTAGTGTTCTAAAGCTATCTATTTCTCTTTTTCACTTTCTGCCTACTTTGAATCTACTGTTATTAAGCCACCAGGGTTGAGATAAAACTCAATAATTCAAGGCAACTTGGAGATTTTTCTCTTTCTTAGTTCAACCAGTTCTACTAAAATGTAACAGTGAAACTCATTTGGGGAACTGAAGAAAAGATAAAAGAGGTGTTTTGTTTTGTTTTGTTTTGTTTGTTTGTTTAAACATCAAACTGCCATGGAAACTACTTTATCTGAAATTTTCACCCTTGTCTTTTCTTGGTTTACCTATCATGGCAAATAAAGTTTAGCCATATTAACATGTCCCAATTTTGTAAAAAATAATTTGAAAATGGCCGTCTTTTGTAAAATAATGAGTTTGTGATACTGTCTCATGACTAGAGTTCTGAGGTAAAAGCTGTTGAATCTTTCTCTCTCTCTGTGAGTGTGTGTGTGTGTGTGTGTGTCTAGATATGTTTATGTGTATGTACATGTATTATGTTATTTGTTGTTTCTAGAATGCTAACAAATTGACTTGTAAATATAAGAATATTCAACCTAAGTAAGTCCAAATGGTTTTCAAGTTCATGTGAATTCAATAATCTTTGGTATAAACTGGCTTTAAAATTATTTGTAAAATAAAAATAATCTTCAAAAGTGTTAATATATATTTTGGGGTTAACTGATTATGTAATTTTTATATTTTCCTCTACTAAATATTTTAAGATGTTAAGGTTTGACATAAAGACTATAAGACTATAAACCTAGCCAATCAGAGTAATATTTGTTATATGATATTTTTTCCATAATTAAAATAAATTTGGTGTTGATTTAATAAAACAGTTAAATTTTATCAGTTATCAGCCGAAATGGTTGTGTGTTTAACTTTAAGGTTCTTGGTTAAATTAATACCTAATATTCACAGATTATAAAAATGGTTGACAAAAAAATGAAATAATGACTCGTTTTGTCTAATATTTTGGTTGTCATGAGTAATCTAGGACAATTGCTAAAAATAAATAAAGCGATTAAATTTAAACTAGATAAATTCCTGTAGGTAGACTTTTTGTGTGCCTTAAAATCTTAAAATGATTACAGGTACCCATTGAATTTCTGGGTCATTTCAAATTTAAGGAGGGTTTTGATATGGTGCTTTGATCACATCTCTGAGCCTGTTATTAAAAAATAAAATCTGTGTGTGTGGGGAAATATTGGCAGACCTCAGTGAGCTGGATAAAAGCAAGGACTGAGTCCATAATGTAATCAAAGAACAAAAAAGGGACGGGCCAATGGATGCCTGTACACTTGCCATGGCCCAGGCAGGTAATGAATGCGAACAATATTGCTTTCAGGGAGGATATTCTAAAATCACCCACAAAATCTAGGGGCCACACTGCTTTAGCACCCTTTTGCATTAAAAGTCTCTAGAGATGCCATAAGCATGAGTTGGTGTTTGTGGCAAAACAACCAATAGGATTAATACCTATATGGTTTTAGTCTCAATTATGGAAGGGCTAGAATCTCACTATGCAGTCCAAGAGCAACAGCTGTTGGCCATGTATAAGGCACTATAACAAGCAGAAGCCATCATGTGCAGTAAAAATTCCTTGTGCTATAAAAGGATGAATAAAAGACCTCCTAGACCAAACCCACTTCTGGTGTGGCACAATCACACGCCCTGCAGAAATGGCACACCTATCTGCTAAAAAGAGATGTCTTTTCCACTAGTCCTTTAAGTCAGGCACTACAGGAAGTGCTCTGACCCATCCACTTTGAACAAGTGGAAGGGGCAGACATGGAGGTGGAGCTCCCTATTAGGCCAACCATCATATATGAGGGGGATCCCACTAATATCCACTAGTGCCTGGTACACTGATGGGTCTAGCAAAGGCATTCAACACTAGTGATCATGTTGCAAATGGGTACTAATGCCATCCAGACAGCATGGGGATTAGGACACAGCAGTCAATGGGTCAAGTTATGGGCAGTTTGGATACTCATCATCCACAAGCCCTGCTTGCTTGCACAGTTGGACTACCTATAGAGACCTTACCATGTGGATCAATCAATGGCACACAGTCAGTTGGCAGGTTTTTGTCAGGTGCCTTTGTGGAATATCCATGTGGTAGGACATCCACATCAGCTTACACAAGAAGGATGTCTATCTTACAGTGTACCATGTGGATGACCACAGCCTAAGTCACCTTGAGTAAATGAGGAGGTAGACGCCCCTAACTCAGGTGCCGGCAATTTGCCCAAGCCCATTGGAGGAGCCCACCATCTTGTTACATCTTAAGAGCAGTCACTAGGGGACAACCGTGGGGATGGGACATAGCAAAGGCAGCAGGCATCCTTATCGGATATGCAGATATTTTGGCAGCTTTTCTGAACTGGGAGACCTGTTCATGGCTACGACCTACATTTCCTTCCTCACCAGGTTACATGTGTTGAACTGTACAATAGACGGCAGGACAGGAAAGGTGATTATATCAGCCATGTGCCCAGAGTGGAGGGACCAGGTAAGCCTTAACCTGTGTAGCCATGCAACAACAGGGCTACTACAGACCTTCCCAGTAAAACATGCCACTCAGCGGGAGACCATCAAGTGTCTTACCACTCAGTGTTATGCATGGCATGCCAAGAAGGAAGGTAGTGATCAGGGCCCCCATTTCATGGGCCATTATGTCTAATGCTGGGCATCAGAATAAAACATAGACTTGAGGTTCCAATTACCATGTAGCTCAAGAGGGTCAGACCTCATAGAAAAAAATGCCCTGTTGAAAAACCCATTATGTTCATTGTCTCAGGATAGTTCCTTAGGGTCATTGACTAAGAAACTCGCTGAAGCTATACACATTTTAAATGAGTCATTCACTACCACACATGGCATCACTCCCTATGAAGGGTTGACAAATCTTGTAAAACAGGCCCTACAAAGTCTCAGGATTACCTCTTGAGCCTCTGAGCCATGTTCCTGAAGCAGGTGGCCAGACAATGCTCCTGGGAATACCAGTGGATCTACCATGTGGCAATGGCTAAATGAACCTGAGTTGAGCTAGAAGGTGCTTCTGTACTGGGTGAGTTTCATGGCACCAGAAGGTACCATGAAGGCTGCTGGAGGGGGAGGTAATCCCAGCTATGATACTTGTTGGAGGTCCGAGAACCTTATGCTATCAGCACATGGAGCACTGATACCTACTGAAGTGATCATAGTGTGGATAGCACAGGCAAGGCCAGAAAGTTACTGATTGGCTATTACGCTTGCTCCTAGGAAGAGAAGCCCTGTGTGGTACTGTAAGCCAGGTTTGAGGGTTGGTGGCCTTCCTAACAGGGCCAATGGAAGAAAATAAAGAAGTAATAATGTTGCAGTAAATGGATATACTCATGAGAGCTCCTGCTGAAGACCTGTATTTATACCCATAGGCAGTTGTTCCCGCCACTGGTCTAGAATGTGTTCCTATACTTGGCTGCAATTATAGCAGCCGTCAGCACCCAGTCTGACTGGTATATGGATACCTACCTCCTCCCGTCAAGTTTTAGGGTTATGCCTTGGAATAATCTACCTTCCTCCTGACAGAATCTCAGTGACTGGTTCAACAGTACAGATAAGACAACCCTGGTTCACTGGGGATTGCATCAACCTGGCGGGCCTATGAGTAACAGAACAGAGACCCAAAATGTGTTTGCTCTTATCTGACAACAAATGAATGACACCACACCACTCACATGTCCATAGCAGATGGTCTTTTCTGGGCAATCACTGAAAATGTAGTGCTCTACCAAAGACCCTCTGTATATATTGAGAGACATAACTACACATTCAATTCCACTGATTCCTAACTGATGTGATTGCTACCCCCCATTAGCCTGTAATTGTACTTATCCTTTGTTGGCAACAGACTGGACTGGTTGAAAAAATAGCTTTAAGAAGGCAAGTGTGCTTTCCTCACCTTTCAGGGCAGGATGGTTATAAGTGGGGCTAACTGATGGCCATATGTGTCCCATAACCGGCCTGGATGATGCACAAGGGGTGGCCACTTCTACCAGGAGTTATACACAAAACTACCCACCAGCCCATCCAACATGCAAACCATGAGAGCCAGGTTTCTCTGATCCTTGGCATAGTGGAAATGGCCAGCGAATATTCTTACATCCTCTGAAGGTGCCATTGATGCTTTGATTCAAGTCACTGACCTGGCATTATTATCCACCAAAGAATTTCATCATACTAAGAACAGTACTAGCTTGCTAAGTCAAGAGACTGCTCAAATGAGAAAGGTAGTGTTACTAAGCTATGTGACCTTGAACATTCTCACTGAAGCCCAGGGTAGAACATGTGCGCTAGAGATGCTACCTGCTGTGCCTATGAAGAGAATAATGTGACAGATCTTTAAATCATTTGTCAACTCAAATATATGATATAACTCAATTAGGTTTCTTTGACTCATTCCCAGATTGGTTACACAACTTACGTACCCACTGCAGTTATGTTTTGCTAATAGACATTATAATTGTAGTTAGCTTCTGTTTTATATGTTATTTGTACTGTGTATTTGGCTCGCACACACAGACCATAGCTCTATGTTATAGACCTGTATAATTCTTTCCTTTACACCCTGCTCAGAGACCCTTATGCAATCATTTTTAGGAAGAATATAAGAGCTGGGGAACAGGGTGAATATTAGTGTGACTGATTCCCCCACCAGGTTACAAAAGGGTGTATGTCCACTGTCTAAACTCTGAAGACCAGGCAGTAAGCCAAGGCCACAGTGCTCAGCCAAGGAGCAAGTATCCCTGAAAACCCAAACATCCTAGAGACTATCTAGGAACATATTAAGGAAAACAGTCCTATTACACACAGACTGTAGGCGAAGAGCCAGAAAATTAGCTTAAAAGCAGCTTAGAGATGGGAGGCAGCACATGGATCTCTAAAGCTTCCCTATTGCCTCGTATGCTAAGTCCTAATAAACTCATCTACTTGCCAAGCTGGATTTGTCCAAGTCATTATTTGGTCTCTCAGCACCTTTCCAATTTGGGGAAAGATTTTTTAAAATATAATTCCAGGTTTTTCTTGTTATAGAATACATAGTCAATTTAATACATGCAATATCTTCCTATTACAAGTATTAGATTCCTGATAAATGCTCACTGAATAGAAGTTCAAATATTAAGATGTACAGACACATTTTATTTAAATAGTTATTTAAAAAATAAGTGTTTTCTTCCTGATTATCTTGGAAAGACTTATATCCTTTTATCAGTTTTTAATGTAACCAAATCTAAATGCAGTTTGCAAGGAAATAATCATTTTTAACATAAACAAGTATTACTCTGATAACTGATTAAATATCACAGTAGTAACTCCAATAATCAAACCAACATAAAGATAATGGTCTCAACAATGTATTATCTATTTTTAATTTCTAGAAAGGTCATAGAAAAAAATATAAAGGAAAAGGAACTTCCACCCTCTTTTGAAAACTTTGACAGATTTTCGCACTATATATTTTTGAGAGTGTTTCAAGACAAAAATTGTGAAAATGACCTTTACTTTATGCTTTTATTTTCTTGATGTGCTAGCTTGGATTATCATTTTATGCACTATTTATAGTCTTTTTATGGGAAAGCTGACCTTTACTGGAATTTAGGTATGGACAGAGTACAAATGTGCAAGCATACTTCTTATGAGCTGGAAAAAGAATCAAAGGAATGATAAACAGATGAGGAGAGTGTCTGTGAAACACGTCATATGAAGTGTATCTTTCAGGCTAGGTTTTACAAAAACCAATTACAATTTTGTAGCTCTCTAGATTGCTTTATCAGTACTTAAAAATGAAAGAAGATAAGGCAAGTACCTACATGAAATGCCCTTCATCAAATAATTCTGCAAATTGTATTACACATGTGTAAACTCAATGTAGTAATTAGGTTTTATTTAAAATTATTCCTTGAAGGTATACTTTAAAATGTGCAAACAAAGCTTCACCTTCTCCTGTTTTAAAAATGTGTCACCATGCTTCACTTTAAATAGTGATCTTTAAGTTGGCTTTTCAACCAGTAACTTAAATGTTAGAAAACGATAATTCTTGATTGAGATAAAATGGTGAAAGACATTGACAAAATGTAGTGAATATGCTATATATTAAAATTGTTCCTAAAAGTAAACATTATCCTGAGAAATGTTTAAATTAGCAGAGATCTTAGACTGGCCCCAAATTAAATTAGAATAGTAGAAATTACATTGTTCTGAAACTGTGTTTTTCCATTGAAAAGTAGAATGTTTAATTCAATGATAATAAAGTTTGAATGAGTGTACTGAGCTGATAAAGAGACGCTTCAAAGTCATATATAGAATTTCCTTTGGAAAAAAACATTTTTTTATGCAAGCATAAAAATAGATTAAACAAATGAATTCAATTGTTTAATATGGAAAAAGTAATATTCTTTCTGCTTCTCTATGTGTAATAGACTCCATTGCACAGCTAGTTGGATGTGGCCATGTGAATAAATTTACCCCAGTAGAATGTGTGGAGCATAATGTATGCCTGTTCTAGGCTGTGGACATGGAAATCAACAACCAGTTACCTGGAAAGTGTTATGATGAAACTGGCTGAAAATCCAGGATATTGGATGTTTGAACGACTGCAGAGGGGACAGCTTCTATGAACTTACTGGCTTGGATTTGCTATGGGAGAGAAAAATAATTATGTATTGTGTTTAACAATTTTAACAAATTTAAAATTTAAATTTTAACAAATTTAACTTTTTGGTCTGTTATCAGTTTCTACTCTCCAAAATAAAAGCACTACTTAAATAATTGGTTTGATTCCCCAAAAAAGAATTAGAGATTTATATTAATAAAGACAAAGATGACATCATGTTACCAAACAAGAGATGTGAGGTTTTGATGAAATCAAATGTCTTGACAATGGCCAATTATGTTTGAAGATAATGACCAAGAAGTAAATGTCAATTGATATCAACATCAAAACAGGTTTTCCATTTTGAAAGCAATAATATTTATTTTTTTAATTTCTTAATTTTGTCTTCTCTTTGATAATATGTAATAAATGAATAACCACAATGGACAAAATATGAGTGATCTCTTTTTCACACTTTTTCTAATCTCATTTTATTTTACAGAATGGAATGCTATCAGTTTGGCTGACATCTCTTGACTAAACTTGCCTGATAGGTAAAAATAGTGATAGTAGTCATCTATGAGTACAATGGCTGCATATAATTCAAATAACAAATTCACATATACTACACTAACTTTTAAAGACTTTTGATTTGAATATTTAACTTTATCAATGAAAAGCTGTCTACATTTATTAGTGTATATGCAACTGCTTATTTGAATTTTTGGTTCTATAACCTAGTCCATTTGGGTATTCAGTAATTTTATTGCATGCATACCTATGCACATATATGTGTGTATATACATACACAGTGTATATATATGTATATATATAAATAGCATATAACTACATATACATGGATGTATAATGTGTGTGTGTATATATATAAATATATATACACTTAATTTCATGACCCACATTTTATTATTTTATTAACATGTTCAATATAGGCATCTCTCAAGTGATTCTCCTTCTATGTTCTGGTTCTGTTTGCTTCAGTTGGTTGAGTATTTCTCCTTTTTATTATTTGATGAATTTTTATCTTTCTCTACAATGATATCAGCTTTATTTAATCATGTTTTAACATCATTTTCCTGATGGTCAAATGTGTATCATTATCTACCATGAGTGACTAAGGAAGAAGTGAAGGGACATGACTATAACTTTTTTCAGAGTCCTAACTTAAGACATTTATTTAAAATGAATAACTCTTCATAATTCTCACTGTGTTGCTATTCTGCATCTATTGACTTTGTTCTTCAAGTTTTTTAAAAATATGCACACATTTAAACGAACTTATCCTACCTGTGGTTGTAATTTCCTAGTGTTATTATAGTTCCTTTATTCAATTTATCTCTATTTTTCCTTCCAGCTTTTATTTTAGGTTTGAGGGAACAGATGCAGGTTTGCTACATGGGTAAATTGCATGTTGTGGAGGTTTGGTGTACAAATTACTTTGTCTCCCAGATAGTGAGTGTATTACCCAAAAGGTAGTTTTTCAATCCTCAACTTCATTCTACACTTCACCCTCAAGCAGTTCAAAGTGTCTATTTTTCCCTTCTTTGTGTTCATGTGTAAAGTTAACTCCCAATAATAAGTGAGAACATATGGTATTTGGGTTTATGTTCTTATGTTAGTGTGCTTCGAATAATGGCCTCCAGTGCCATCCATGTTGCTGCAAAGTACATAATTTTATTATTTTTATGGATGCATAGTATTTCATGGTATATATGTACCACATTGTCTTTATCCAACTCACCACTGATGGGCATCTAGGTTAATTCCATGTCTTTGCTGTTTTTGTGAATACTGCTGCAACGAAAATATGTGTGCATGTGTCTTTATTGTAGAGTGACATATTCCTTTGGATATGTCATAGTTCATTTTCATGATGCTGATAAAGACATACCTGAGACTGGGTAATTTATAAAGAAAAAGAGGTTTAATGGACTCATAGTTCCATGTGGCTGGGGAGGCCTCACAATAGTGGAAGGAGGAAGGCACATCTTACATGGCAGCAGACAAGAGAGAATGAGAGCAAAGCAAAAGGGGGTTTCCCTTATAAAACCATCAGATCTCATAAGACTTATTCACAACCATGAGGACAGTATGGGGAAAACCACCCCCATTGATTCCATTATCTTTCATCTGGTCCCTCCCACAACACATGGGAATTAGGAACTACAGAGCTACAATTCAAAGAGATTTGGGTGAGGACACAGACAAACCATATCATTTCATCCCTACTCCTTCCAAATCTCATGTCCTCATGTTTCAAAATCAATCATTCCTTCCCAACAGTCCCCCACAGTCTTAACTCATTTCAGCATTAACTCAAAAGTCTACAACAAAGTCACATCTGAGACAAAGCAAGTTCCTTCTGCCCATGAGCCTGCAAAATCAAAAGCAAGTTAGTTATTTCCTAGATACAAGGGGTAGGGGAGTACGGGCATCAGATAAATGCATCTCCAAATGGAAGAAATGGGCTAAACAACGGGGCTAAAGGCCCTGTGCAAGTCTGAAATCCAATGGGGCAGTCAAATCTTAAAGCTCCAAAATTGCCTCCTTTGATTTCATGTATCACATTCAGGTCATGCTGATGCAAAAGGTGGGTTCCCATTGTCTTGGGCAGCTTCACCCCTGTGGCTTTGTAGGATGCTAAACTCCCTCCTGGCTGCTTTCATCAGCTGGCATTGAGTGCCTGTGGCTTTTTCAGGTCCATGGTGCAAGCAGTAAGTGGAGCTACCATTCTGAGGTCTGGAGGACAGTAGCCCTCTTCTCACAGCTCAATGAGGCAGTGAAGAAAAATAGTTCTACTTCTTCTCTTTCAATTTGGATGCCTTTTATTTCTTTCTCTTGCCTGATTACTCTGGCCAAAACTTCCAGTACTACATTGAATAGGAGTTATGACCATAGATATTCTTGTCTTGTTCCTCTACTCAAGGGGAATGGTTTCCTCTACTGCCCATTCAGTATGATGTTGGCTGTGAGGTTGTCATATGTGACTTTTATTATTTTCAGATACATCCCTTCAAGGCATAGTTTGCTGAGGATTTTAACATTAAAGAATGTTGAATTTTATTGAAAGCCTTCTCTGAGTGTATTGAGATGATCAGTCTTCTCTGCATCTCTTGAGACAATTTGTGTGTTGTGTTTTAGTTCTGTTCATGTGATCAATCACATTTATTGATTTGTGTATGTTAAAACAAATTTGCATCACAGGAATAAAGCCTACTTGAGTGTAGTGGATTAGAGTTTTGGTGTTCTGCTGAATTCAGTTTGCTAGTATTCTGTTGAGGAGTTTTGCATATGTGTACATCAGAGATAGTTTTCTATTTTTATTGTGACTCTTCTAGTGTTTTGGTATCAGGTTGACACTTGCCTCATAAAAGGAGTTTGGGAGGAATCTTTCCTTTCAATTTTTTGGAATAGTTTCAGTAAGATTGGTACCAACTTTTTATATATGTCTTGTAGAATTTGGCTGTGTATCTGTGTGGCAAGGCATGTTCTGATTGTTAGGCTTTTTATTATTGATTCAATTTCAGAACCCATTATTGCTTCTGTTCAGAGTTTCCATTTTCTTACTGGTTCAATTCTGAAAGGTTGTATGTTTGCAAGAATTTATCAATTTATTCTAGGTTTCCTAGTTTGTGTGCATATATAGATTTTTATAAAATTCTCTGAGTATATATTTTCATTTAGTTCTGTATTTCTGTGGGGTCTGTAGTAATGTCCCCTTTGCCACTTCTTATACTCTTTATTTGGATCACCCTTCTTTTTTTATTAGTGTAGCTAGCAATGTATTCACCTTATTTATTCTTAATAGTACAGGCTGTTGGTTTTGATTATCTTTTGTACTAGTTTTTATATCTCAGTTTCATTCAGTTTGGCTTTTATTATGGTTCTTTCTTTTTTCTTTCTTTTATTTTTATTTTTGCTGTCTTTGGACTAGGTTTGCTTGTGTTTTTTGTTTGTTTGAATCTTCCAGTGTGATGTTAGGTTCTTAAATTGATGTTTTTCTAATTTTTTAATGTGGGTGTTTTGCACTATAAATTTTCCTCTTACCACTGCTTCAGCTGTGTCCCAGAGATTCTGGTGTGTTGTATCTTTGTTTTTATTTGTTTCAAAGAATTTATTAATTTACACCTTACGTTCTTCATTTACCAAAATGTTATTCAAGAGCAAATTGTTTAATTTCCATGTAATTACATAGTTTTGAGAGAACTTATTGTATTGATTTCTATTTTTATTGTGCTGTTGCCTGATATTGTGGTTGGTCAGATTTCAGTATATTTGAATTTGTTGAAAATTGCTTTATGGGCCAACATGAGGTCAAGTTTAGGATGCATGCCATATGAAGATGAGAAAGATCTATATTCTGTTGTTGGCTCGAGTGTTCTGTTGATATGTCTATTTGGTCAAGTGCTGACTTTTGCTATAAAATATTTTTGTTAGTTTTCTGCCTTGATGATCTGTCTAATACCGTCAGTGGTGTGTTGAAACTTTCACACTATTATTGTGTGGTTATCTAATTTTCTTTGTAGGCCTCCACACACTTGTTTTGTGAATCTGGGTACTCCAGTGTTTGATTCATGTATATGTAGAATAGTTAAGTCTTCTCGTTGAATTGAACCCTTTATCATAACATAATGCCTATCTCTGCCCTTTCTTATTTTTGTTGGTTTAAAGTCTGTTTTGTGAGAAAAAAGGATAGCAACCCCTGCTTCTTTATTATTATCTGTTTGCTTGGTACATATTTTTCTATCTCTTTATTTTGGGAGTATGGGCATCATTGCATGTGAGACGGATCTCTTGAAGACAGAATGCAGTTTGGTTTTGCTTCTTTATCCAACTTGTCAGTTTATACATTTTAAGTGGGGCATTTAGCTCATTGATGTTCAAGTTTAATATCCATATGCATAAATTGTATCCTGTCATTGTGTTGTTAGCTGATTGTTATATATATTTGATTGTATTTGATTGTGTAGTTGCTTTATAGTGTCAATTGTCTATGTACTTAAGGGTGTTTTTATGATGATTGGTAATGTTTTTTGTTTGTTTGTTAGTCTCCATGTTTAATACCTTTAAGAACATCTTATAAGACAGATATGGTGATAACAAATAATTTCAGCATTTGTTTGTCTGAAAGGATTTTATTTCTCCTTTGCTCATGAGGCTTAGTTTGCCCAGATGTAAAATTCCTGGTTGGAATTTCTTTTCTTTAACAATGTTGAATATAGGTCGCCAATCTGTTATATTTTGGAAGGTTCTCTTGCTAAGAGGTCAACTGTTGGCCTGATAGGGTTCCTTTCATAGGTGTTGCCCCTTCTCTATAGCTGCCTTTAATATTTTTTCTTTCACATTGATCTTGAATAATCTGTTAACTATGTGTCTTGAGGATGATTCTCTTTATTGTATCTCACAGGTAGTTCTCTGAATGTTCTCAATTTAAATTTAGACCTCTCTAGCAAGATTGGGGAAACTTGTGTGTGCAATAACCTCTAATATGTTTTCCAAGGTGCTTGCTCTCTTTTCCTGTTTCTGGGATGCCAGTAATTGATAGGTTTTGTTGCTTTTCATAATTCCATATTTTTCATATGGTTTGTTCATTCCATTTTAGTGTTTTTATTTATTTTTCTCTGACTGAGTTGATTTAAAAACTGGTCTTTGAGCTCTGAGATTCTTTCCTCAGCTTGGTCTATTCTGCTATTAATACTTCCTATTTTATTATAAAATGCTTGTAGTGAGTTTTTCTGCTCTAGAAGATCAGTTTGGTTCTTTCTTAATACGACTGCTTTGTTTTTCAGCTTTTGAATTATTTTACTGGATTTCTTGGATTCCTTGGATTGGGTTTCAACTTTCTCCTGAATCTAAGTAATCTTCATTGTCCTTCAGATTCTGAATTTTATTTCTGTCATTTCAGCCATTTCAGTCTGGTTAATAACCATTGCTGGGGAACTAATATAGTCATTTGGAAGTAAGGAGACCTCTGGCTTTGTTTTGAGAATTCCTGCACTGGTTCTTTCTTATGTATGTGGGTTGATTTTTTTTTTTAATCTTTGACATTACGGTCCTTTGGATTGGAATTTTTGCTTTTATATATATCCTTTGATATCCTTGAGGGTTTCACTATGGTAAAAATTGGGTTCATTTTACTGGCTTTGTGTCTGGATGATTTCAGGTGACAAAGGCTCAGCCCAGCATACCTGAACTCCCTGGACTCCTTGGTCTAACCCTTGGGAACTGGCACCAGGCTCACAGCTTTACTCTCTGGCCCCTTGAGGTTAAGCTCTGTGGCATTTGATGGGGTGAGGTGTTCCCAGTCTGTTGGCAACATTTCAATGAGGGGTGCTGGCAAAAGTGCTTCACTGGGGAAGTGTGGCAGCTCAGTCTGCATGCATGCATGCATGCTGGTGGTAGCAGGACAGTGAGGTTTTGTGCATATGCATGCCAGCAAAGTGGTAGTGGGAGGCTGTGGCAGACAAGTGCTGGTGAGAACCCATTTGTAGAAGCTCTCCAATGGTTAGATGGGGTCTGCTGGCAAGGAGGTTATAGTGGTGGCCACTAGGAAGAACCTCATTTGGGCCTCTGAGGCTGTGTTGCAAGCAGTGTTGCCGGAGACCCTTAGAGAGACTGGCAGTCAGGCAGGCTCTCAGATCAGAGTAGCCCTGTCCTATGAGCAAAATAACCATGATCTGTTCAGGTTCAACAATAAGTAAAAGCCAAAGCCACTCAGAGGAGTGTGACAAGCCTTGTGTGACCGACAGCCCTGTCTATGCTCCACAGCAGCCATTGCCATGCCAAACCCTCTGGGCCCCTGAAGCCCTGTCCTTGCCAACTTTCCAAGAAGCTCTCTTTTCCCATTCAAATGTCCATGGGATAATGAGTTCTTCTTTAGAATACAAATGTCCATGTTGAGAATAGACCATTCTATGCCTCTTTAACTGTTTCTTCAGGAGGTGCTTGGAGTAAGAAATCATTCTTGGTGCTCAGCAACCCTGTTGCAGGGTCCTTAAATTTCTCCCCATTAAACTCAGGGTCTGCGTCCTTCCTCTGTCCACTCTCATTGCCATTATTACAAATATCTACCTGAGGTTTGCTGGTCTTCCTAAGGTCATGTTTCTCTGTGGAAGAAAGTCTTCCTTGCTACATACGGTCAGCAATGTTGGTTCTTCCAAATTCATCTTGTAATTCACATTGAAAATGTGAGCATTTCCTCTATATATTTCAAATGTAAATTAATATTTTGCGTATTTTTTTCTTTTCTATTATTTTATGGAGTTTTGTCTAGGTTTTATGCACATATGACCTAGGTTTTATGCACATATGGGTTATCAGGGTGAGATCTCTTCATTGCATTTCTTCCAGAAAAGTTTATATGAAAATACCTTCCAGTATGTAACTATCTATAAATTCTGGAGTTTCTCTCTGCTACCAAATCCTGCAATTGATCCACTGTACACAGTCATTCAAAATAAAATAAAATTCATAGTTTGTAGAAAATTATTTGACTTTCTAGAGACTGTTATAACTTCAAATCCTGAATTTTAAAAAATTTTTCTCCAAAATATTATAGGGAGAAAACCTCATTCTCATAAACTATGTGAGATTATTTTTATAATGTGGCAGCTACTACATGATCTTGTTCCATGTTATTTCTTGCCTCATTTGCTATTTCTCTCCCTGTAGATTGGTATGCTTTAGCTTTAATTACATGTTTTACCTTTCGCTTTTGTACTGTCCTTCTGTTTGGAATGCTCTTCCCCAGACTGTTACATTACTAATTCTCTCACTCATGTCAAGTATTTTCTAACTATATTTTTATTGATGTGGGCTTCATAGAACATCTCTACCACAATTCATTCCCTCATTTTCTAAACTTTGCTTTTCTTCTACTTTGCTTTATTTTTTCCATTGAATATTTACTATCAAACATCTCCCACTACTCAGTAAATATGTTTTATAAACCCAAAGATTTTACTTAATTAATTATATATCCCAGCTCCTAGACTCATACTAAAGTGAATAGAAGCTCACAGTTTTGTTGAAAATCTGAATGAAGATAAGAGATATTTCAGGCATATAGTTACACATATGAATCTGGGGATAGAGTGAAAACACTAGGTTTCAGATTGGGAGTCAGAAGCATATAGAGCTCTGAAACTGCTAGCTTTTATTTTTTTTTTCCCTAGGCTATACTTCTACCCAGGAAGAGAACAAAGGTATCTGGGAAGTTTATTAGTTATGCCATGCTAAAGAAATGTTTTTGCAAATCACTTTATCATATTTTCTTACCACAGCAGAGACATTTCTATGTTTGCTATCTTATGAAGGTTACTCCTGCTTATCTAAACTTAAGTGTGTATTTTCAGTGCTTTTCTCAGTGACATACTCAGTAAAAATAAAGCTGATTTTGTAACCTATCACTTAATTAAATTAACATGTGAATTCATCTAAGAAAATCCTGGAAAATCTAATTAAATAATCGAGCAGAAGCAGGCATAGCCAGTTATAGGTGTTCTAACACTGTCTGCTACCAGGGCCAGTATATTAAACATAGTCATACAATAATAATGTTTGAGAGTCTGTAAGACCTCCACCCACATTCTTCTGCCTTATTTTGCTGGAATTTTTACTTTGGGGGTATAAAATATTTGTAAGCCATCTAAGCTTTGGTTTCTAGTAACATGTCAACATTGTTTTTACCAAGAATAAGTAAACCAAAAAGTATATTTTCTTTAGCATTGGATTTAGTGAAATAACAATACTTGCAGCTTTATTCAGTACTATTCTTTGCTGCATAAATGATTATATATATATTTTTTGTGTGTGAGATTACTGGTCTAAAACTTTTGAAACCACCCAAGGAGGAAATTTTTCTCTATAGCACAGAATAGTATTTAATTACAGTGCAATCTGATTGATGATGGTTAGGGATGAAAATATTAAAGTGAGAAAAGAAAAAATAAAAGATAGTTAAAGTTGATTTTTTCTTCATTAAAAGTATTTTATAAATGATTATTTTTACCAATCTGTGTAATAAACAATATTTATATAGCATGTATGTTCCATACATAAATTCAACACTTTGGATTCATCCAGTATAAGCCATGTGGCATATTTGAGAAGTAGCTTGAGCTTTTAAGAATTTTATTTGTTATTAAAAGGGGCTTGTAAAAATGTAACATGCAATTCTGTAAAAATTTTTGTCTCAATTTCAGTAAACATTTGTTAATTAACCACATGAATTTATCTGTGAGTTCACTTCACAATTCAATGAAAACTGTCCCCTTTTGAAAAAAATATTTTTTAGTTTGTTTTTATGCTTAGTTGTACTTAATCTGTTTTTTAAGTTACTTGCACTATAACATTTTTCTCTTTAACTCTTTAACTATTTTTCAGAAAGTTACTTATTAAAAAATCTATTAGTCTCTTTAAAATCCTTTAAACCTCAAGACAATTAAGAAATTGTTGACATTGATCCCTCACTTCCTGAATGTAGCTCATTCAAATTGAGCTAATCAGACAAGCCTTGTTCAGAAACTTCCTTAAGCATGTTGAGTCAATAAAGGACTGAAGTTAATAACCAGACCTAGTTATAGCATATCTATGGATGACTACTGCTATTATCTAGGTACTCCCATGTCATTTTTAAGGCCAGATAAATTAAGTCTTTAAGAGCAATATATTTGTGATAGATAAGTGCATTTTTCATAATTATATATATATAATTTTTTAAAAAGTAAGGAATTAAAATTAATATGAATGAAGTAATAGAATTATATTACTAGGAAAGAAAAGGAAATACAGTAGGCTCTCTGTATCTGTAGATGCAAGCAACTGGAGATCAAAAATATTTGGGAAAAAACAAGAGAAATAAAAATATAGCAATAGAAAACAATACACATTTTAAAGTAACATAGTATAATAATCATTTATATAGCATTTACATGTATATAGGTACTATAAACAATACAGAGATGGCTTACAGTATAGAGGGGGGATTGCATAGATGAAATTCAAATATATGCCAGTTATGTAATACTTGAGCACCTCTGAATTTTGGTGTCCACAAGGGTCCTGAGCCAATCCCCCAGTGGATACCAGATGATTCTATGTGCTCTCTGGGGTGGGAGTAGAATAGAACCTAGAATTGAATAAAAATAATTTTATTTTAAATTGTCATTAAGAGCTAACAGTTTTCTTTAAGTGGAACTGAAAAGAAAAGTAGACTAAAATTGTGTTTTATTCTACTAAATTACACTTATTGTCATTAAGTTAAACAATGTTAAAGCGAATCTTGGTGTAAACTTTCAGCCTTAACTTTTCAAACATTCCTCTTTTGTTTCTACAATACAATATAATGTTATTTGATTTATAGAAGTTTCTAGTAATATCTTCTTTTTGCCTGTTACCACTGAGAAAGTGTTCAATACTGTCAATTATTATTTCTCCTTTACTTCAAAATACTTAAATGAAATATAAATGCTTTAATTTATGTTGTTAGTCTTTCACTATGCTAATTTGTTTCCTGTGCAAGCAAAGACTTGTAGGCTTATGTCAATATTCCTTGATATTTTTGAGTAATTTTGCTATCGTATGTTATTTTGATTAAGAAACAAACAATTGATAGTTAAATTATTTATCACTAACAAATGTACGGTTGCAATTAAGTTTTACAGACAATTAAAGGTGGTGGTTTAGTATGAATACAGACTCATCTGAAATAAACACTTGGATATATAGTTGGGTGTATAATTATCAATGTATATGTAAGCTAGACATAGAAGCACAAGCTCAAAGAGGAAAAAAGAAAATAAATAAACAAAATTATAAAGATCAAATTATAATTTTTCCATTTTTGAAAGAACACCAGTCAAATTTATTTTTAGTGTGTATTGAAATATTATAGAAGGTTATATTTGATCAGAAGAAAATATTTGATTAAAAATGGTACTACTCATTCCTTGGTCTGTAATTAAATTGTGAAACATGCTGGCATAATTTAAAATAAAGGTCTTGGTACTCAGCAGCAGCAGAGAATTATTAATTGCAAAACCTTTGCATTCTGCCCTGTCAATCAGCACAAGTCACAAATCAATCAGCTAGTTGGCATAGGAATCAAAGTCAGAGAGGAAAATAATTTCTGCTTCGCTATAATAAAGCACATCCCCCCTTTTTAGTGGAAAACAACAATTGAATGGTTATTATCATGAATAAAATTTAATTTTGAATATGCATGCCTACTACCAGTTTAGTGTTCTACAATTTTACTAGTTTTTCTCTCTAATTTTAAAAATTGTTTAACAGCTTTACTAAAGTATAATTGATGTATGAAGAATCATATATATTTAATGTGTACAATATCATGAGTTTAGACATTGGCAAAAACTTATGATATCATCAGCAGAATCAAAGTAATAGACATCCCCACAGCTTCCAGAGTTTCCTGTGTCCCTTTGTTTTTGTTGTTATTGATGGTGATGGTGATGGTGGTGGTGGTCGTGATGTTATTGTTTTGTGGGGTGTAGAGGTAGTAAGAACAATTAACATGGAATCTATTCTGCTAACGAAGTGTGAGGTGCTCTATACTGTGTTGTTAACTGTAGGTACTATGCTGTAAACCAGACCTCTGGAATCTACTCATCTAGAATAACTGAAACTTTATGCCAATTGAACAAGTACCACAGCCCCTGGCAACTATTATTGACTTCTCCATGAGTTTGAATATAACAGATAGCTCATATAAGTAGAATTATTCAGTATTTGTGAATAATATAATTAGAATTATTTATATTAATCTATATAAACTTGTTTATATTAATCAATACAGAATTATTTACATTAATCTATAATCTAATCATATAAGTAGAATTATTCAGTACTTGTGTGACTGGCTTATTTCACGGGTATAATATTCTCCAGTTTCTTCCATGTTGTGGCAAATAGCAAGCTTTATTCTTCATTTTCAAGGCTGAATAACATTACATTATATTTATCTGCCACATTTCTTATATCCATTTATTTGTGGATTGACACTTGAGCTGTTTTCACATCTTGGCTATTTTGAATGATGCTGAAATAACATGGAAGTGCAGATGTTTCTTTGACATAATAATTTCAATTATTTTGGATAAATATCAGAAATTGGATTGTTGGATAATATGGTTCTTCTACTTTTGTTTATATTTTTATTTTAAAAATTTTGAGGATCCACCATACTATTTCTTACATCTAGGTACATTTTACATTGCCATCAGCCATGAGAGGGTCAAAATTTCTTCCAATATTCACTAATGATTATCTTTTGTTATGTTTGTAATAGCCATCCTAACATGTATGAAGTACTATCTCATTGTGGTTTTAATTTGCATTTTACTGATAATTAGTGGTGTTGAGTATCTTTTCATATATCTGTTAGCCATTCATATGCCTTCTTTAGAGACATGTCTGCTCAAGTCTTGGCCCATTAAACGATAGGGTTATTTTACATTTTTGCTATTGAGTCACAGAAATTCCTTACACATTTTATATATTTTGAAGATTAACCTCTTATCAGATGTGTGGTTTGTAATTATTTTCTCCTGTTCTTATTATTTATTCCGTCATTCTGTTGATTGTGTCCTTTGCTATGTAGAAGATTTTCAGTGTGATGTAGTACCACTTCTTTATTTTTACTTTTGTTTCTTGTGCTAGTTTTCTAAACATTTTCTTTGTTCTTTTTTTTTTTTTTTTTTTTTTTTGAGATGGAGTCTCAACCTGTTGCCCAGGCTAGAGTGCAATGGCGCGATCTTGGCTCACTGCAACCTTTGCCTCCCAGGTTCAAACAATTCTCCTGACTCAGCATCCCAAGTAGCAGGGATTACAGGCATGTGCCACAGTGCCCAGCTAATTTTCTGTATCTTTAGTAGAGATGGGGTTTCACCATGTTGGCCAAGCTGTTCTCAAACTCCTGACCTTGTGATCTACCTGACTCGGCTTCCCAAAGTGCTGGGACTACAGGCATGAACCACCGCACCCAGCCTCTAAACATTTTCTTGCCAAAATATGCTTGAATCATTTTCAACTTCCTCTATGTCTTACAGTGTTCTACCCTCTCAAACATCTTTCTAGTTTTCCTAAGTGAAAAATAATAAAAATGTGCATATCCATAGCCTAAATTAGAAAGTTGGAGAAATGTATTATTCTTAATAAATAACATAGTACAGAATCCAGACAGAAAGTAGTCCAGTGAATATTTCAGTTTCATTGTAGGTTGTTTTTAAGTGATTTATATTTACATTTCTATACTGAAAAAACAAACACATTCATAATATTAGTTAGAGTAAAACAGTTGCATTTTATTAGATACATTTTGTGTGACTTAAATTTTACAAAAATTTTCTACACAATAAAGAATGCATCATGTGATATTGATATAACTGTGTACAGATGTTAATGCTTTCAGGCTGCTGGATCTATCAATGTATATTTAAAAAACAATACAACAGTTTCATATAAATGATATATATATTGAATTGTACAATGAACATAATTTTAATTCTCATTTTTATTTGACATTAGTTAATATATTTTATTCGTCTTACATCATTTTTGATTTTTTAAAGTTGCCAGTAGTAGAATAAAATATTTTAAAATTCTACTATCTTGTACTAACCTCTTTTCTTGCCTAATATTTTTCCTGTATAAATTAGTTAGGATTCTTGAGAGAAACAGAGTCAATAGGATATCTATGGATATATTAGAGGGGACTTATTTTAGAAATTATTTCCTGTGACTGTGGAGACTGAGAAGTCAAATGATCTGTCACTGCTAGTTGTAATTTAGTCTGAGTCCAAAGGTCTGAACAACAGAAGAGTCAATGGTGTAACTCTTGGTCAAAGGCCACATGCCTGAGAACCTGGGGGACAGGATAGGAGATAGACCCTTGGTTTACATATCAGCGTCTGAAGCCCTGAGACCTGAAAAGGCCGATGTCCCAGGGAAAGAGAAGATAGACATCGTAGCTCAGAGAATTCGCCATTCCTCTACTTCTTTGCTCTATCTGGCCCTCAAAAGATTGTGTGATGGCCACTCACATTAGTGAAAATGAATACTTTTTACTAAGTTCACTGATCCAAATGTTAATCTCTCCTGGAACACATCCTCACAGACACACCTAGAAATGTTTCAGTAGCCATGTAGGTATACCTTAACATAATCACTGGACACATAAAATGAAACATCACGTGGTGTCTACAGTACATTTATTTTAAAAATAGTTTTAAATTAGACATATTGAAAATTAGAAAACTAAGATGTATACTACAGTATTCAAAATTCTGTGTCTCTTGAGTACATGTCATGGGTATTCAAAAACATAAATATGATTAGATGTTGGTATCTCAATGGCGTAACAAAAGCAATAAGTATCTAACATTGATATGCAATTTTTTTGATAGTCATATTTAAATAACTTATCTTAACTGTATTCATTTCATGAACTAAATATGGGTATGCTCTTTTGGCTAGCTGTTCCAATATGAGCCTCTACCATGTAACTGCATGTGTGTGCTTTTTTCTACTTCTAAAATAATATGTAAAGTTTAATGGATCATTTCATAACATTCTATAAAACATCTCTCTAGTATGTTTACATTAATGCCTCAAATATTTGATATTGTACCTATGTCTGCTAATGTTAAAGGCAAAACATGTATGTCAAACTGTTTTAAACAAGCTCAACAGATATGTACAAAACTTATTGCACATGGTAATGTAAGAGTAATAAAAAAATATAAATTGATATATTTGGCATGATTAGTGTATGACTTTAAACTGAGATGCCATACTTTTTTGTTAAACATAAAATGTGATAAATAATTGATTGAATTGTATTATCTTTCATCTTATAATAGTGAGATAGAAATCAAACACCTATGAGACAAATATGTAATTTAAAATAAATTATTTAAATGAAGTGTATTTGATTATATAACAAAACGTAATTTGAAAGACCTAATGAATATGTCTAGAAAAGAAAGTTTTATTACTGATGTTAATAATTATATCTACTACAGTTAACATGATCTTTTCAGCTATTTCTAAATCTCAATGGAAAGCAGATCTTGTGGAATCCATTAATTTATTTGTTTATTTTAGGTTCTTAAGCCATGGAATTAGTAACAGGAATGAAAGAGAGGAACAAGTCAATGATCTGACAGAAACACTAGCAAACTTTCTGTAATGAAGGACTAGATAATAAATAGACTTTGCAGATCATAAGGCCTCCATCACAGTTACTCAATTCTACCATTGTATAAGAAAAAATAGACACAGATTGTATGTAAATTAATGGGTATGGATTGTCAGAGCTCAGAACATGATACTTCAAACTGTGGCACTTTGACATGCTGAGTACTTTGAAACAGATGTGATTGAAAAGGCCTTGGATGTAAGATTGCTCTGACCTTCTTCTACCTTTTGCCTTCCATTCTTTTTTCTCTCCTGAAGCAAGTCGTAGAAACTAGAACACTTCTTCCTCAAAGCAAGCCTCAATACCTAGAAATGTTATTCTATCCATTTTTTTCTTCTCCATTAAGGACCCTTATTCAAAAGAAGTCTTACCCCATACCACGGAGGAAGGAATGCTACACAGAGAGGCCAAGATAAACCTGCTCAGAAAGGCCTTGCAGAGTTTCTCCTCTCCTTCTATGCTGTTAGAGCATATCCTTTTTGTTCAATCCCATTTCAATAGGGCTGTTCATTCTTCATTAAACCTAAGCATAAAAGTTGAGTTTCCGCTGAGTCTTCATTTCTGCAGTTGCTCATGTCATGTAAAACTTTAATTAAATGAATTGATTTTGATTTTCTCTTGTTAGTCTGTCTTTGTTACATGTCTATGTGATCTTTATGATGAGTGAAGAAAGGCATCACACTTTTCTGCTACTACAGGTTGTTTCCAGTAAAACCTTACTTACAAAAAGAAGTGGTAAACCTTAATTTGATGACCCTTGATTTAATAAAAAGAGTTGACAACAACAACAACAACAAAATATGCAATAAAAAAACAAAAGCAAAATTCGAATGATGTGGCCTTCACCTAGTCATGAAAGCTTTCTGGCTGTTTATCTTAGACTTACTTAAATAATGATGTCAAATAGAATTCACCCTTTGCTATCTTTCTTCTTGAACATATAGAATATTCCCCATATGTTTAGCAAGTCTACACATAAAATAATAAGCATAAACATCTGTATTATGGGATACATTTCTACCCCCCACACTAATATTCACAAATTAAAGTCCTAGACTGCACTAACATAGAATATAACTGTTCAGATATAGAGGCCTAAGAAGGCAATTAAGTTAAAATTATAGTATTAGTATGGACCCTAATCCAGTATAACTAATGTCCTTATAAGAAGCGAAAATTTGCACAGAAACAGGTACAGATGAAAAACCATGTCAAGACACAGGGAGATGATGGTTATCTGCAAGCCTTAGAGAAAGAGACAACTCAGGAGAAACCAACCATGAAGACAGACACCTTGATTTTCGCCTTCTAGTCTCCAGACCTGTAAAAAATAAATTTCTATTTTTTAAGCCACCCAGTCTATGGTACTCTAGCAAATCAATGCAGTCTGCTTTCCATTTTATTTGAAGCAATAATATAGAGTTTATTTTGTACTTTGCGCAGACATATATGCTGCCTCGTAATTGAAATTCAATGAATTTTGATTATGAGAATTTGAATTTTGAAATAGCACATATACCCAAACAAAATACAAAATAAACTCTGTATTATTGGTTTAAGGACATTGATTCATTCCTGAGAACCTTGACATTAGAAATATTTTTTGTTCATTTTAATGGGAAAATGTGAAATATTTTATCCCACTCTAGATACTGAATTTTCACATGTGTATATACATATGAATTACATAAGGTAAACCCATTTTGTACAAGTAATAAACATAATATAAGCATAAATTAATATAGATTTTACATAAGAGATAATGACCTTAAAGATGATCACACTTGCCAAAGTAGGACCAGAAGATCAGAACAGCTTATAGTTGGTTAAGAAAGGTTATGGGATATAATTCTTTAAAAGGTGCATACTTTGAGAACACATGGTAACTCACATTCATGCTGCACTTAAAAATAAATGTATTACATAGAAAAAATACAAATGACATGAAGGCCTTCAAAATCCAGAAAATAGCAAACATTCATGTATAGTAAAGATCAGTAACATTATGCTTCTTGCTTGTCATGTGTATATAAAACAAAATATTTAGGGGTCTATTAGATATTCTTTGATTAGAAACTATTGTTTTGAATAAATTTCTGATTTTTTTTGTCTTAAATCACGATAAATAAAATGTTCCTTTTATTATTTAGTGTTTTCCTAGGTGAAAAAGTCATTGAAACAGCCCTGTATTGCCTGGAGACAGTGCAATAACTGTAGTACCATTTAAAATAAAGCTTGTTCTCCTTATGACCTTAACGTGCCTACACTAATTATCCATGTAGAAGCAGCATGAGCAAGATATTAAAGTTCTTCCTCCAGAGTAAATATGTCAGGAATGCCAAATAAATTGTAATTCTTGGCTAATATATGGTACCAGGAACAAAAGAAATGTAAGTACAACTAGATCTTGAGAGTGTTGCATGAGGTGACACAGCGGGTCAGATATATGGTGAATTTAGAAAAAAAGTATTTGTTTTTTAACAAGAGGATACTAATCATACTCACCCATGAGTAGGAATTCTACATTTTAGCAAGGAAACTTGCTGCAAATTTTAATAATCTGCTGATATGTTTCTTTGGAGTTTGAGCATAACAATGGCATACATTAAACGAAGAGAAAATACCAGAAATGTATTGGCATGTTATTCAGGGAGAGAGAGGTCCTAGGAAATGAGAGGGTTTGAATGGTCTTATTGAGTAAAATTGGAGACTCCATGTCTGCTTATATTTCCTTACTGAGTAAAATTGGAGAATCCAAAGGACACCCCTCACACAAAAGTGGCAAGGAACACACGAGCAAGGCAATATGCCTGCATCTGTAAGAAGCTTGGTGGTAGCAGTCTCTGTAGGCTAGTTTGGAGGCAAAAGGTGTTTTCATGAGCCTGAAATCATTAGTGTTAATGAAGATTATGGAATTTAGGAATTAAAAATCTCAGAAGTCACAATAAGTGTTAGAGGCAAAGTAAAAATGGTTATTAAAATAGGAAATAAATCCAGGTTTATAAACAGGTGACTTGATGAGCAGATATTTGTGGGAAAGACTAGCAAATCTGGATTGTCAATGGATAAGAGATGCTTATTTAAGAAGAATTTTTATAGATTAGTCCAAAAGGCCAACTTAAGAACTAGCAAACATCAGCTTCTTTTGCTGGAAATTTTGGTTCTTCACCCAGTTTCCTGATTTAGTCAGTTTAAAGACCTGGAGTCAGGCCGGGCACTGTGGCTTTCATCTGTAATCTCAGCACTTTGGGAGGCCGAGGTGGGTGGATCACAAAGTCAAGAGATCAAGACCATCCTGGCCAAAATGGTGAAACCCCTTCTCTAATAAAAATGCAAAAAAATTAGCTGGGCGTAGTGGCACATGCCTGTAGTCCCAGCTACTTGGGAGGTTGAGGCACGATAATCGCTTGAACCCAGGAGATAAAGATTGCAGTGGGCCAAGATCGCACCACTGCACTCCAGTCCAGTGACAGAACAAGACTCCTTCTCAAAAACAAACAAACAAACAAACAAAAAACTTGGAGTCCAGTATGTATATGGAGAGGCTATATCCCTTTGAAGAAGAATCCAGAAACATCACCACAATAATATGTTATTTATTCCCTGATCCATTTCCCCACAGGAATTATAGTTAATCATTAGTCACTGTTGTACCTAAGAGAAAGTAATTTCTAAATATTGCTAGGACACTTAAATATGATATTTGAACTGATATTGAAGCTAGAAGACTAGAAAAAACATCTCATTACAGCATTCCAGTTATAGAGGGAGCTTGAAAATACCATGTGACAGGGTATTAGCCCATATCTCACAGTGGAGTTAATGTTTCTGTGAAGCCATTTTCTGGCTTTCCTTGTCTCAAAGTACTCAATAGAATACACATAACTAGTATGTGGCAGAAATATTACATTGGTTTTCTCTTACAAAGAATAAAGACCACAAAGTAGAATGATATTAAATAAAAAGAATTGTCCTTTCTAGGAAAATCTACAGAGATTAGTTTTATTAACAAATCATGGTGGATATTGAGATGGTGTTGGACCTTGTAAACTTTGTATGAATTGTGACAGATGACAGTGGGATAACTTTTCAGGTGGTAACCAGAATTACAGATGCTCTGACAGATGTAGGAGCTAGCTGTAGCAGAATAACATAGTTTCTGATACTTAGTCTCCCCTAATTATCTGGAAAATGTCTTATTAATTGCCTTCAATAGAGAATATCAAGAGTAGTTTGCTTTCACTTAGTGAAGAAAAAAGTATGTGTTCACTGTCTTGCCCCCTCACTACGCTAACTCTCTTATTTTAATCAAAAATAGTCCCAAAGAGCCCTCATTAATTAATGACACTCGACTGATACTCAATGCTTATCCATGAATTAATGTCATAATGTTAATTAGATCTGGTGAGCAGAAATTGACAAGCACCTTTGTTGTCATAATAAGATACATGCATGTTAGCATTAGAAGGTAAATTCAAAAATATTCAGGGACTTGTGAATTGTGAAAGATCTCACAGATTCAATGTTTTAGGAAATAATAAGATGACTTATGTGAGATATGCCTTCTACCATTAAAAAAAATATATGGAATAA
The DNA here is from genome assembly GCA_036589455.1 of Ateles fusciceps. Classification (NCBI taxonomy): domain Eukaryota; kingdom Metazoa; phylum Chordata; class Mammalia; order Primates; family Atelidae; genus Ateles; species Ateles fusciceps. The sequence goes on along the minus strand of JAZHEH010000174.1, from coordinate 150,879 downwards.
AGCAACATGAAGATGCTAGCCAGCCTTTATCAGCTTCATCATTTTGGGAGCAAAGGGCTCATGAGCTAAACAAACATCTTTTTTTTTTTTAAGAGATGGAAGATATGTATTTGTTCAGAACATGAGCTGTGTCTTGCCTAGTGAGATCTAGCTATTTGCACTGGCAAATGCCCAACCCCCAAGCTGATATAATATGAAATAAATGGTGAGCATCTTTCTTCTTGGGGGACCAAGCAGAACAGCCATTTGAGACTTTTATATAGTGGAAGTGCAGTGATTTAATTTTGCCTAAATTTTTAATAGATATGTACTTGGCTTCTTTTTCTGCAATGAATGCATCATTATCTGAAGGCTCACAAAATACTTTTTATAATAACATAGCATTGATACAGAATGGCCTAAAACTGAAGGTTACAATTTATGTCAAAGAATATACATTAATTTGTGTACAACTACTGTATCTATTGGCCTTTCAGAGTACCTGATAACATGGCATCACTTCCTTAACACAATACAGTTATGCGCCACATAAAAATATATGTGGTTAAAAAAGAACCACATATGTGACAAAAATGTCATAAGATTATAACACACATTTTTACTATACCTGTTATATGCTTAAATACACAAATACTTACCATTGTGTTACAATAGTCGCAGTATTCCCCCGCAGTATCATGCTGTTCGGGTTTGTAGTCTAGGAGCAATGGGCTATACCACATAGCTTAGGTTATGTAGTAAGGCATACCATCCAGATTTGTATAAATGAATTATATGCTCTCACAAGTACAAAATTTCCTAGTGACACATTTTAAAAAATGCTTCTTCATCTTTGAGAGATTCATTACTGTAGTTTAGTGATTTGTTAAAGCTAATGCCATCTAGTCAAAAATACTCGGCAGGATTTGAGCAACATTTCCCATGATGCAGTGTACTTTCTCAACTAAGAATTGATATTGATATTTCCATCGACGCAAGCATTGAAGCCTTAGAAAATGCAAACGTTGAAGCCTTAAGTTGGAAGTAGGATTACCATCTGCATTTATTTGATTTAAATTCTATAAATCTGTATTTCTATGATTTGAGTTCATTGGCAAAGGATCTATTGTCCTATGAGAATATATGGCATGTTTCTTAAGTCAATAGATGTAGACATGAACATAAAAGTAAGAAACAATTCTGTGTAATAAATAAAAATTCAAGTTTTCTTTTGCTGAAAGTGGTCTGGATAACTCTTACTATCTTAAGCTATTTTACTGGTCCCCTCATGTTATGCAGAATGTTAAAGCTGAATATTTGGTTATCATTGTTGAATAATTAGTTATAGCATTGAAGTTACCTGTTCAATTTTGATGAGAAAAAGTCCAGGTTTTTAAATTACAAATATGGTTTTAAATGCTACAACTGTAAGAGCTTTCTTCATTGACTCTGTGAAAATAACTTGACTGGCTGAAGAAGCAAAAAATATTACAGCCAAATAATGTAATATGATATTAATCTGATTATTGAGATTCTCATATTCAGTGAGAGCTTTCTATTTAGTAATGACATTGGGTATCACCAGTGTCAAACTTTAGGCTCACTTGAAAAAAAAATCATTGCCAAAATGACTAATCAACATGTTTACACTATTGTCCTTTGTCCTTTTTACAACCATGTTTGTTTATTATAATTACTAGCCTAACCCATATCTTCTATGTCTCCTTAGAGACAGTTATTATGTGGTTATTTTGACTGTTTATTTAAATATTAAAATTAGAATGGTTTACATCCTAAAGAAAGTGACAAAAATGTTTTTAAATAAATTTGACAATAATTGGCCAATGTCTGAAGTTTGATATAGATTTTTGGCCTCACATCATCTCTCTTTCAATGTGTGGGCCAAAATACTTATTTTTAAAGTTATATTCCCTTGGAATATTTTAATTCTATGTTATTCGAGACCTTCCTTAGGCAGAGTTATTACCTTGAATCAGTCTACTTTCATCTCATGCCAGCATATTGCAGTACTTCATGCTGCTATGAAGACATACCCAAAACTGGGTAATGTATAAAGAAAAGATGTTTAATTGGCTCACAGTTCCATATTGCTGGGAAGGCCTCAGGAAACTTACAATTATGGTGGAAGGCACCTTTCCATGGGGCAGCAGGAGAGAGAATGAGTGCTGAGCAAAGGGGGGAAATCCCTTAAAAAATCATCAGATCTAATGAGAACTTACTATCATGAGAACCGAATAAGGCTAACTGCCCCCTGTGATTTAATTACCTCCCACTGGGTCACTCTCACCACACATGAGGATTATGGGAACTACAATTCAAGATAAGATTTGAGTGAGAACACAGCAAAACCATATCAGAGATTTAATGATTAACTATTACATATTATATATGTGTGTGTGTGTTCTTATTTTGTTATTTCTAAAATTAAATTTCTCAGAAGTGAGAAACCAGTTTTGCTTAAAACGTACTCCCAGTTCTTAAGGCTACGAATAGATCACACTATATGATTGACTATTATGATAAGGCCATGTGGAATGAGGGAGACTAGTTATGCATTAGAAAGTAAGATTGCGAATGGCAGTAATTTTCTTCTTTATAGGTTTTTACTAAAAATGCAATGTTGTGTCAAAAATATTAAAAATATAAGCAATTAATTCTAAAATACAAAGCAAAAGAACAGAAATAAAAGTATAATGTTTCATCAATGTTATTTATCAAAAGACATCTAAAGAGTGAAGAAGTTCAAGCCTAACGTCACTTTTTTTTTTTTTTTTTTTTTTTTTTTGAGACAGAGTCTGGCTCTATCACCCATCGCCCAGGCTGGAGTGCAGTGGCATGATCTCAGCACACTGCAACCTCTGCTTCCTGGGTTCAAGCGATTCCCCTGCCTCAGCCTCCTGAGTAACTGGGATTACAGGTGCACACCACCAAGCCTGGCTAATTTTTGTATTTTTTTTTTTCAGGCAGAGTCTCAATCTGTCACCAGGAGCCAGGCTGGAGTGCAGTGCCATGATCTCGGCTCACTGCAACCTCTGCCTCCCAGGTTAAAGCAATTCTCCTGCCTCAGTCTCCTGAGTAGCTGGAACTACAGGTGCACACCACCAAGCCCAGCTAATTTTTGTATTTTTAGTAGATGGGTTTCAGCATGTTGGCCAGGATGGTCCCGATCTCTTGACCTTGTGATCCGCCTGCCTCAGCCTCTCAAAGTGCTGGGATTACAGGCATGAGCCACTGCAGCCAGCCAATTTTTGTATTTTTGGTAGAGATGGGGTTTCACCATATTGGTCAGGCTAGTCTCGAACTCTTGACCTCATATCTGTCCATCTCAGCCTCTCAAAGTGCTGGGATTACAGGTGTGAGCCACCACGCTGGGCCAAAGTCACTCTTAAGAACAGCGGATGTGATGAAAGGCAATTATGAGGAGATTTAATTTAATTTGTCATTGATTTAGTGAAGATAATAGCTTAGAATATAGATTGGTTAATTTGCAGGAGATATTCAAGAAATGAGAGCTTAAAGAAACCTCCTGAGACCAAACAAAACATGGAGCAATAGCTGTCAATTAGTGGAGTTTGGATATTGACACACACAGAAAGAAAAAGAGTACAACTAACACTACTGTCATTACTAGGTGACTGAGGTTTCACTCAAAGCTATGCCTCCCTGAGAAGCATAATTAGAGGCTTAAAATTGTATGTGTAATAAAGGAAAAGCATATAGACGTCACTAAAATAATACAGACAGTCATTAAACAAATAAATACACAAATAACTACTATGTCCCATAGGAGGAGGCAGTGCTCAGTGTTTCTATATTATCTAGTCAGGTTTTCAACAGAAAAATGAAGAAAAACTTGTGTTTTTATTTCTAAGTATGAGTCATACACCAGAAAAAGATTAGACAACAGATACTGTCTTGTGAATGTGGCCAGGTTTTGAATTTCACAGGAAAAAACAAGATTTTAAATAGCCGTTAGAAAAATGTTCAAAGAACTAAAGAAATGTGCAATTAAGCAACTGAAGATATGATGACAATATCACACAAAAGAGTGTATCAATAAGGAAGTAGTGTTTGTAAAAGAAAAGAAAAAGAAAATGTGGAGTGAAAAATGCTGTAACTCAAATGAAATGTCCCTAGAGGTGCACAACAGTATATTTAAACTGGCCGAAGAAAGAAGTAGCATATTTGAAAATAGATCAAAAGAGATGATTCAAATTTTAAAAAGAGAAATAGAAAGGAGTAAGTATGTACTGTCATCTTTAGAATACTCCAACAAAAGAGAATGTATGTTTCTCAAGTATACATGGGATGTTTTCAAGAACATATGCTAGAAGATACCATATACCATGTGTGATGCATACATCTCAAGTGATGATGAGAATGAGACACCATTACACACACTAATATATCCATAACGTAAAGACCAAAAGGAGAATAAAGAGAGAATAGGGGAAAATAATAAAGAAATAATCACTGAAAACACCTAGATTTATTAAAGAACAACCATAACATATGCATCCAAAATACTTAAAAATTCAAATAGAACAAATACAAAAAGATCTACAGAAATACATCATAGTAAAAATACTGAAAGTCAAAAAGACAAAGGGAAATTTCATTGATCGCAGCAAGAAAAGCAAAAACTTAAATGATATTTCTTTTAATTTCGTATAAGATTAAAATAAGATTAACAGTTAACTTACGAGCAGAAACAGTGGAGATCAAAAGGCAGTTCAATAACACAATCAAAGTGCTTAATAGAAAAAAATACAAAAGAAAACCAACCACAAATTTTTTTTTTTTTTTTTTTTTTTTTTTTTTTTTTTTGTGATGGTGTCTCACTCTGACACCAGGCTGGAGTGCAGCGGTGCAATCTCAGCTCACTGCAACCTCCGCCTGCGAGTTCAAGTGATTCTTGCCCCTCAGCCTGCCAAGCAGCTGGGACTACAAGCATGCACCACCACACCCAGCTAATTTTTGTGGATTTTAGTAGAGACTGTGTTTCACCATGTTGGTCAGGATGGTCTTGATCTCCTGACCTCATGATTCACTTGTCTCGGACTACCAAAGTATTGAGATTACAACAAAAATCTTGTATCAAGAAACCTATTTTAAAAAGACTTTCACAAATAACCTTTTTAGCAGACCAATCTTGCAAGAATTACTAAAAGATCTTCAGGATGAATGCAAGCAAAAATAGGTGTTAATTTGAATCCAAACAAATAAATATAAGCACTAATAAAGGTAATTATGAGTATAAATAACACCATTCATACATGTTTTTCTCACTTCTATTAACTGATTAAAAAGGAACTGTAGAAAATAATATGTAATGAAATGTATGAAATATTATGTAATGAACTGGACAGCCTTTAACACATAAAGAATGATATATACATGTTTGTTAACAGCAGCACGAAGGATTTCAGGGATAAAACTGCATTTCAGTTAAGAAAATCACTACACATCATATCATGCTATTTTGGTTACGGTACCCTTATCGTATAATTTGACATAAGGTAATGGAACATCACCAGCTTTGTTTTTGCTTTGGATTGTTTTGCTATTTGGGCTCTTCTTGGTTTTATATGAATTTTAGAATTAGTTTTTCCTTATTCGGTGAAAAACTACACTGATAATTGTATAGAAGTTGCATTGAATCTTCTGATTACTTTGTGTTGTATGGTCATTTTAATAATAGTGATTCTTCCAATCCATAAACATGAGATTTTTTTTTTCATTTTTGGTGTAATCTATGATTTTCACATCAGTGTTTCTAGTTCTTCTTGTAGAGCTCTTTGTTTCCTTGGTTAAATGTATACCCAGATGGTTTAGTTTCTTGTAGCTATTGTAAACTGGATTGCATTCTTGATTTGGTTCTCGGTTTGAACTTTATTGGTGTATAGAATACTACTGATTTTTGTATGTTGATTTTCTATCCTGAAACATTACTGAAGACATTTGACAAATCTTGGAATGTTTTGGAGGAGTCTTTAGGGTTTTCTAGGTATAAGATCGTGTCATCAGTGAACAGAGATAACTTGACTTTCTTTTTTTCCAATTTGGATGCCTTTTATTTCTTTTTCTTTCCTAATTTCTCTGGCTAGGACTTCCAGTACTATGTTGAGTAGGAGTGGTGAAAGTGGCATACTTGTCTTGTTCCAGGACTTAGAGGGAATGCTTTTAACTTTTCTCCATTGAGTATAGTGTTGGTTGTGGGTTTTCTGTATATGACTTTCATTATTTTGAGTTATGTTCTTTTGAATAGTACATTGTTAAAGCTTTCTGTCATAAACGGATGCTAGATTTTTAGAGTGATTTTTCTGCACCTATTAAGATGAGTATAAACCTTTTGTTTTTAATTATGCTTATGTGTTGAAACAAATATGTTAATTTGTATATTTTGAACCACGATTGCATCCCTTGAATAAAACCTACTTGATTGTGAGTATTATCTTTTTACTGTATATTAAATTCAGCTGGCTCATATATTATTGAGGATCTATATTCACTGGAGATATTGGCCTATAGGTTTTTGTTGCTATAGTTGTTTCCTTGCCTAGCTTTGGAAACATGGTAATACTGGCTTCATAGAATAAATTAGAAATGATTCTCTCCTTTTCATTTTTTTGGAACAGTTTCAGTAGGATTGGTAGCAGTTCTTTTTCTAAGAATGGTAAAATTAAACTGTAAATTTGTTCTGTCTTGTTCTTTTTTATTAGAGATTTTTTAAAAATTACTGATGTAAATTCACTACTCATTTTTTATCTGTTTAGGATTTCTGTTTCACCCAGATTCAATCTTGGGAGGTTGTTTTTTTCAAGGAATTTATCCATTTCCTCTAGATTTCTGTGTGCATAGAGATGCTCAAAGGAGTATCTGATGATTTTTTGTAATTTTGTGGTAGTATTTATAATGCCACATTTTATCATATTTGATTTTGTTTATTTGAATCCTCTCTTTTCTTGGTTAATCTAGCTAGTGGTTTATCAACTTTGTTTATCGTTTTAGAGAACCAAACTTTCATTTCATTCACCTTTGTATTGATTTTTTATAATCATAAGATAAATGCAGATTAAAACAACAAGATATCGTCTTACACTAGGCAGTTGGGCTACCAACAAAAAGTAAAAAAAAAAAAAAAAAGATGTTGGCAAGTACGCAAAGCAAAGGGAATGTTTATACCTGTTTGTGGGAATGTAAAGTAGTACAACCTCTATGGAAAGCAGTATGGAGAGCTCTCAAAGAACTAAAAATAGAACTACTATTTAACTCAGCAATTTCACTACTAAGTATCTACCTAAAGGAAAGCGAGTCATTTTTTTTAAAGTGCCTGTACTTTTATATTCATCACAGCACTATTCACAACAGCCAAATCATGAAATAAAACTAAGTGGTGTCTGCGAGTAGATGACTGGATAAAGTTGTGACACATATACATATATATTGCATTTATATATATATATATATGTATATCACAACTACTGTGTTTTTCAGAAATGTGGATATAACTTGAGACCATTATCCTAAGTGAAATAACAGAAATGGAATGTCAAATATCTCATATTCTCACTTATAAGTGGGAGTTAATTAAGCATACACCTGGACATATAGAGTGGAGTAATAGATACTGAGGACTCCAAAAAAGGGGATGATGGGAGGGGGATGAATGATGAAAAGTTACCTGTTGGTACAATGTACACTATTTGGTTGATGGGTACATTAAAAGTCCAGACTTCACCACAATTCAGTATATCTATGTAACAAAACTACATCTGTACATCTAAATCTTTAAATATAAAATAAATAAAAATCATTTATTTTATACTGTACTCCACATATACTATTCTACCCACCACCAGATAACAATTCTAATGTATCAATTTTCACTCAGTGTTTTATTTTTAAGATTAATTTATTTGACCATTGACCTCCTGCTCCTAATTAATGGTGATATATGTTAATTCATTATATTACACTTTACCTATTTAGCAATTAGCTCTCTTTGCTGCCAACTTTCTACTGTAATAAAAAATGCTTGAGTGATTATGCTTGTATATGTATATTTAATAATTGTGTTTTGTGATATACACATAGAACATTTCCTAGTTTATAAAATACAGGAAAATATGCTTATTTTAAATGCTTGCTCCAAAAATGCTAGATGACACTATTTATTTATTTATCTATTTTAAGACAGGGTCTTGCTCCGTCACTCAGGCTGGAGTAGAGTGGCCCAATCTTGGCTCACTGAAACCTCCACCTCCCAGGTTCAAGTGAGTCTCCTACCTCAGCATCCCCCAGTAGTTGGGATTATAGATGTTACCACGCCTGGCTAATTTTGATATTTTTAGTAGAAATGGAGTCTCACCATGTTAGCCAGGCTGGTCTCAAACTCCCGATCTCAAGTGATCCTCCCACCTGGGCCTACCAAAGTGCTGAAATTGCAGGCCTGAGCCACTGCACTCCACCCTAGACAGCATTTTAAAATGATTATATGATCTATATTTCCTTGAGCGATGCATGAGGATAGGATGCCTTTTGATTTCTATAACATAGTCCTCTGAAGAGCACAGGACTTTATGTTTGATGAAGTTTAATGGATCATTTAAAATAAATGATTTATTATATTATTTATTTAAAATATATCTTTGCCTACCTAGCATTTCAAACATTAAATTTATTTCATTTATTGACATGATATCCTTTTAATTTTTATATTTGAATATGTGTGAGTGGCTTTTAGGCAAAGGCTTATTTTTTTCCTATAATTATATATTTGTTTCAGTACATCCTTGTGCTTTTAGAAATGTAGGTAAAAATTATTGGGAATATATTCACAAAGATGAAACTGCCAATTTAGAAGTAATGATTATATCTTATTTTTCTGAGTCATGCCTAATTATGCTCCAGAATGATCTACACCCCATGTTGTTATTGGCTATTTGATAAGTTTTTCCTATCTTTTAGTTATAAAATAATGTACTTTGATTTTTTAGTTTTCATTTCCTGGATAACTGTCTATCATTCTTCCTGTTAATCTATATATTTAATCTTTTGTTAATTACCTGTCCATAAAAGCGAAACTTTTTTCATGTTTGCATATTTGTAGCATTGATTTTAATTCTCTCTATAATAATCTCTTTTAGATATTATAAATACCTTCTTCTATTCTTTCAACTCCCTTAGCTTTATTCATGATTTCTTTGAAAGAACATAAATTTCATTGCAAATAGATTAGTTTCTTACCAGAATATTTAGGCTTTGGAAATTGCAAGAATAATAGCCAATATTTACCTTGGATAAAAATTAGTATGTTTTTAGTATTGCTTCTATTAATTTTATAGTTTTACTTTTCAAATTTAGTTAGCAGTATGCCCTGGACCCATTGCAAGTTTGATTCTAGGTTACCACACTAAAACAAATATCACAGTAAAGTCAGTCACACAAATTTTTTGTTTTCCCAGTACATACAAAAGTTATAACTACACTATTTAATAGTCTATTAGCTGAGAAACAGCATTAGTTCTAAAAATGTACATACATTAATATAAAATACTTTAATACTAAAAAATGCTAACAATCATCTGATCCTTCAGCTACTCATAATCTTTTTGCTGGAGAAAGGTTTAGCCTCACTGCTAATAACTGTTGATTAATCAGGGTAGTCTTGCTGAAATTTGGGGTGGCTGTGGCAATTTCCTAAAATAAGACCATAATGAAGTTCACCACTTTAATTAAATCTTCCTTTCACCAAAGATTTTTCTGTAGCATCTGGTACTGTTTGAATGCATTTTACCCATACTAGAACTTCTTTCAAAATTGGTGTCCGCCCCACTATTACTTTATCCATCACAAGAAACCACATTTTTTTTTCTCATTTGTTCAAGTTTTATCATGAAATAGCAACAATTTAGTTACATCTGCAGAATCTACTTCTAATTTTATCTATCTTGCTGCTTCCAGTACATTTGCAGTTCAAAATTTCCTTTACTGAAGTCTTGAACCCTTCAAAGAGATCTGTAAAAATTAGAATCAATTTCTTCCAAACTCCTATGCATGCTAACATTTTGACATCTTCCCATGAATCGTAAACGTTCTTAATTGCCTGCAAAGTGGTGAATCCTTTATAGAAGGTTCTTAATTTACTTTTTCCAGAGCCATTATAGCAATCACTCCCAATGACATTACATAGCCTTACAAAAGGTATTTCTTAAATGACTTAAAACACAAAATTACTCCTTGATCCATGGGCTACAGAATGAATGTTGTGTTAGCAGACATAAAAACAACATTAATCTCCTTGCATATCTCTCAAAATTCTTGGGGAACTAGGTGTGTTGTCAATGAACAGTAGTATTTTGAAAGGCTTTTTTTTATTCATGAGCAGTAGATCTCAACAGTGGGCTTCAAATATTCAGTAAACCATGCTATGAACAGATGCACTTGTCATCTAGGCTTTGTTGTTCCATTGATAGAACACAAACAGAGTGGGTTTAGCATCATTCTTAAGGGCTCTAAAACTTTTGGATTTCAAAATCAGCATTGGCTTCAACTAAAAGTCATCAGGTACATTATCCCCTAACAAGAGAGTCAGCCTGTCCTTTGAAGCTTTGAAGCCAGTCATTGACTTCTCTGTTGATATAAAAATTCTAGATAGCATCTTCTTCCGATATGTCTGCCTCATTTATATTGAAAATCCACTGTTTAGTATAGCCATAAGCATCAATTATCCTTAAGTTAGATCTTCTGGATAACTTGCTGCAACTTCTACATCAGGACTTGCTTCTTCATCTTACACTTTCATGTTGTCATGGAACTGGCTTCTTTCCTTAAACCTTATGAACCAACCTCTGCTAACTTCAAACTGTTCTGCAGTTTCCTTCAGTCTTGTGAAGAGTGAAGCTTCCTTCACTCACTTTTTTCTAAAAATAGATTATATCATTCCTAATGGAATCTTTATGTAATAAAAGACTGTAACTTCCATTTTGCTAGCAAACTCTTTCTTTCTGGCTATGGTGAAGCAAGCTGCAAGATGAGAGAGGTCTAAATTGTCAATACCTGGGATGGCCTTCAGCCAATAGCCAGAAAGAAACTAAGGTTCTAAATCAAAATTTCATAGTAATCGAGTTCCATCAACAACACTGAATTAACTTAGAAGCAGATGCTGACCCAGTTGAATCTTTTATCAGCTTTGTGAGAGTTTGTGGAACAGCATTTTGTAAGATTCTGATGCATGTGACCCTGAAAAGACATACTTGTATTTCTGATCCAGAAAAATTGTGTATAATCAATGCCTATGTTTTACTTTTTCTCAAGCTTCTAAGTTTTGGGATAATTCCTTATGTAGCAATAGATTACTAATAACACAGTTTATAGTATTTACTGATATAAGCTAGTCAAGCCCCTCAAATTTTTATTGTAGAAGTCATATGTATGTGTGTTGAAGATTAGTTCCTAGACACATTATATATTTGAATGCTATTTTATTTTCATTGTATTTTGAGTTAACAATTAATCTATATCAAATATTATTGATTTTGTAAATCTAGTATAAATTGAAAATGCTAAGACTTGATTTTCAAGATGACCCTTTTAATAAGAGAATAATTTCATCTTCTCTTTACAAAGACTTCCAATTTAGCTTTGAAAAGAGAACAGGATATCAAAGAGTTGTGGTAAAATATCACATGATCTAACATGTATGTCCTTCCTATTGTTATAGGCTTGGCTGGAGATTTCATTATTATATTTAGCAGCAGCATTAAAAATATGCAATCTTGCCTTATTACAAGTCATAAAATGAATACAACTTATTCAGTAAGCATAATATTAGGTGCAAAAGGTTTTGTTTTTTTTTTTGTTTTGTACGTGGGGCTTGTTTTAGCATATATGCTATGGAAAGAAATTTTGGTAAACAACTTCTAAATAGACTACTTTTAACGTTAAAAAAATTTAAAGAATCAATTAGTAGAATTTTTCTCTCTTAGTTAATAATGATCAGGTATGCATTTCATCTAGAACATGCACCCAAGAAGAAAGTATATTACTCCTATTTTACAACAAGAAGAAATCTGGACAAATAAAATTAATGGCTTTTCTTGAGTCTAACAGAAATCTGTGAACACAGGGAGGAAAATACTATAAAATTTTCAGAGACAGACAATTGGGGGAAATTACAGGACCTGAGCATTTTATTACCTGTGAAAAAATGCCATGAAACATGTGAGTCAGTAAGATGATTAAAGTAGAGCTTTGCTTTTAAAAAGTGTAAGTATAAGAATAGAATAAAAATGTAAAGGAGGGGGCATAGATGTGAGATGGCCATCACCCACTTTCAGGAAAAATCAATATTTGCTTACAGAGCAAGTCACCAAGGATAATGAAAAACTCTCCCTAGGGGAAGGGGTTCTAACGGGGGTGGGGGCTATTGCCACTGGCAATTTTTCCTATTACCTCATGGGGAGGGAAAGGAGTAGGGAAAGCCTTATTCTGCAGGAAAAGAACAACAAAGGAGAGGCAATCCTTCCTCCCCAGCCACTCAAGTAGCTAGAACTACAGGTATGTGCCGCCATGCCCAGCTATTTTTCCATGTTGTGTGTGTGTGTGTGTGTGTGTGTGTGTGTGTGTGTGTGTGTTTTGGTAGAAACTAGATCTGGTTATGTTACCCAGGCTGGTCTCAAACTCCTGGCCTCCAGCAATCCTCTCACTTCAACCTTCCAAAGTGCTGAGATTACAGGTGTGAGTCACTGTGCTAAACCCTAATAAACATTCCATCCAATAGAATATTTCATCCAATAGCAGCAAAATACGTGTTCTTCTCAAGTGCACACAGAACATTCTTTAAGATAGATTACATGTTAAGCCATAAAACAAGTCAACAAATTTAAGAAGACTGAAATCATATTGTATATTTTTTAACCGTAACGGTATGAGACTAGAAATCTATTATGGGAGGAAAATTGAAAAATTTAAAAATAAGTGAAAATTAAACAACTCACTTCTGAAGAACAAATGCCTCAGAGAAACAATTACTTATGGAATGCTACAAAAGCAACTCTAAGGGGAATTTATAGGAATAAATACATTAATTTAAAAAAAGAGATCCCAGGTAATTAAATTTATACTTCAAGGAACTTGAAAAAAAGAAAAAACTAAGACCATAGTCAGTAGAATCAAGTAAATAACGATAAAAGAACTAAATGAAGAAAAAAGCTACAAAAACAAATAGAAGATATTAATACAAGTGAGATTTGATTTCTTAGAACATAAAATTAACAAATCTTTAGCTAGACTGACTAAAAAAAGAGAAGTCTCAAATTAATACATGTATAAATGAAGGAGACATTACAATTGATTTTACAGAATGATAAAAGATTATAAGCATTACTATGAACAATTATATGCCAACAAGTTGGATAACCAAGGAAAAATAGAAAAATTTTAAACACATGCACTGTACCAAGACTAAATCATGAAGAAATACAAACCTGAACAGGCCAATTGTATTAGTCTGTTTTCACACGACTGATAAAGACATACCTGAAAGTAGGAACAAAGAAGCTTTAATTGGACTTACAGTTTCATGTGGCTAGAGAGAGCTCAGAATCATAGTGGGAAGCAAAAGGCACTTCTTACATGGTGGTGGCAAGAGAAAAATTAGGAAGAAGCAAAAGCAGAAACCCCTGGTGAACCCACTAGATCTCCTGAAACTTATTTACTATCACAAGAATAGCATGGGAGAGACTGGCCCTCATGATTCAATTACCTCCCCTGGGTCCCTCCAACCATATGTGGGAATTCTGGGAGATACAATTCAAGTTGAAATTTGGATGGGAGCACAGCCAAACCAGATCACTAATAATGAGAAAGAAGATTAAATCACTAATCAAAAGGCCCAGTACCTAATGGCTTTATTGGTGAATTACCACAAACCAATTATTTAAGAAAATGTTAATGCCTTTTGAAATTCTTCCAAAACCGTAAAGAAGAAACACATTGAAACTCAGTTTAAAAGGTAAGAATTACCATGATATCAAAGCTAGACTACAAGAAAAAATAGGTTAGAGGCCAATATAAGCATAGGTATAAAAATCCTTAACAAAATACTAACAAATTATATTCAATGGCACGTTAACAGACTAACATCATAATCAAGGGAGGATCATCTCTGAGTTGCAAGGATGATTTGCCATAAATCAATTAATATAATACATCATAATGGAATATAGAATAAAAATCATATAATCACTTTAATAGATGAAAACACAGTATTAGACAAAATTCACCATTCTCTCATGATTAAAAACTCAACAATTCAGGTACAAAAGAAACAGATCCCAACATAATAAACATTATATATCACATGCCCATATTTAACATTGTACTCAATAGTGAAAAAGCTGAAACCTTTTTTTCTAAGATCAAAACAAAAGGCAAGGGTGCCCACTCTCACTACTTGTAATTGACATAGTACTAAAAGTGTTAGCTATGCAAGTAGGTTACACTAATTTAAAACTTCCAAATAGGCTGGAAGAAATAAAATTATCACTTTTTGAAAATGACAAATTCGGTAAAGTTGCATTATGCAAAATAAACATACAAAAATTAGTAGCTCTTCTATGTACTAATAAGAAATATTAAAAATTTAAAATGCAATCTTATTTATAATAGAATCAATAAAATAAAATGCTTAGTGATAAATTTAACCAAAGGAGAAAGATCTATATGCTAAAAACTATAAAGCATTTCATTAAAGAAATTGCAGAAGAAACAAACAAAATTTATACTCATGGATCAGAAGAAACAATATTATGAACATGTGTATACTACCCAAAGGGAACTACATATTCAGTGTAACTCTCAATAAAATTCCTATGGCACTTTCAACTCAAATACAAAATGCAGTCCTAATATTCATATTAAACCACAAAAAACCCCAAATACCCAAAATACTTTTGCACAACAAGAACAGCAAAAAAGCTGAGGCACCACATTATTTTATTTCAAACTACACTACAAAGCTATTATAATCAAAGCCACATAATCTTGGCATAAGAACAGAAATACAGACTAATGAAACAGTATACAGTCCCCAGAAATAAATCCACACATTTATGGTCAATTGATATTTAAAGAAAATACATGTGGAAAAGGAATTCTCTTTATTAAATCTTTTTTACAAACTGGATAACCTCATGCAGAAGAATGAAATCAAACCCTTATCTCACATCATTTACAAAATCAACTGAAAGTGGATTAAAGACGTGAATGTAAGACCTGAAACTGTAAAACAACTAGCAGAAAACAGAGAAAAAGTTTATTGACATTAGTCTGAGCAATAATTTTTCAGTGTTATGTTCTCAAAAGCATAAACCACAAAAGCAAAAAAATATACAAATGGGATTCTACAAACTAACAAGCTTCTATATATAAAGAAATTTTTTATTTTTAAAATAAGCTTTATTAAAATAAAAAAAATTTATTTTTCTATAAAGAAAATATTTTATATAAAATAAAAAATAGGGTGAAGAGACAATCTATGGAATAAAAAAATTGCAGTTATACATCTGATACTGGGTTAATATGTAAATTATATAAAGAGCTCACATAACTAAATTGCAAGAAGACAAATAACCTGATTGAAAGACGAGTAAAGAACCTGAAAAGACATTTTCCACAGAAGACATACAAATGACTAAAAGGTATTAAGAAAAAGTGCTCAATCTTGCTAATCATCATCAAAACCACCAAAAGGTATTATCTTACACTTGTTAGAATGACTATTATCAAAAGAACAAAAGATAATGAGTGTTGGTGAGGATGTAGGCACTAAAGAACCCTTGTGCACTGTTGTTGAGAATGTAAGTTAGTTCAGTCATTAGTACAACCACCTCAAAAAATTAGAAATACAATTACTACGTGACCTAGCTCTCCCATTTCTGGATATATATATTCAAAGGAAATGAAATCAGTGTGTTGAAAGGAACTCCCAAGTTTACTGCAACACTATTCACAGTAGCCAAAATATGAAATTAACACAAGTGGCCACTGATGGATAAAGGAAATGTGATATACATATTAAGTGGAATAATATTCAGCATTTAAAAAAACCTATCATTTGCAAAAACGTGAATGAAGTTGCATAACATTAAGTTAAATAGTCAGGTGTCAAAAGACAAATTCTGCATCATTTCATTTGTATGTGGAATCTAAAAAACTTGAACTCATAGAAACAGAGAATATACTGGCAGTTACCAGGTGTTGTAGTTTGGGGCAGGAAGGGGAGGGGTAGAGGAAATAGGAAGTTGGTGTGAAAATAAAGCTCAATCAAAATTACAGAGATCAGAAAATCATGAGGGAAAACACGGTCTAAAGGAATATAAAAACCTCCAACAAAATAGGTCTTAATATCATCGATCATTTAAAATGTTAATAAACTAAGCCCTCCAGTTAAAAGGGTGTCAGATTAGATTTAAAAAGAAAATATCTTATTATTTGCCATCTGCAATAAACTCATTTTTTACACAAATAGATGAATTGTTCAAAATCAAAAGAGGGAGAAATACATACTACATCAACACTGATTATAAAAAGCTGGACAACCTCCATTAATTTCAGACAAAGTAAACTTCAGAACAAAAAAGAAAATTGTTAGACAAAAAAATGTACCTTATTCTAAGGTACTAGAGGTAAGGACTCTAACATAGGAATTTTGGAAATATAATTTGACCCATAATATTAAATTAATATAATCTTAGTACTGGTGGTTATCATCTTTTATATAATCTGAAAGAAAAAATTGAATGTCTTATATGATGTGAACTGGAAAGAATTCACCCCTTAACAAGTACTGTGGAGAGAATTGCTGATATCCAATTAATAAAACATCCTGAAATGTATAAATCATTTATAGAAATATAAATGTTATAAGACAGATGCTATCTAATGTTCTGTAGTGTAAATAATAGAAATATGTGTGTGCATATTTAGACATTTTGGTCTTTTTACAAGAAAATAAATATGCTAATTATAAAGTTACTGATTCTAATGCACAGATATTTTATATGATGTGAATCCAAATAAAGCTACAATTATGAATCCCTAATTCATATGAATTGGACAAACATTATATATTGAAATAGAGTGGTTATATATGTATATAAATATATGTGTTTATGTGTACCTGTATACATAATGTACATATATTATGTATTATACATAACAATAAATATGTTATGTTATTGTATATCTTATTATTTATTTGTTATAGATTATATCATATATGTATAATGCAATGTAGATCATGTATGTATAGAATACATATACATAAATGTATCATATAATATGTATTTAATATATAATATGTGTATATGTACACGTATACATATGAGATATATCTTTTAAAATACTTGACATGCTACAAAAAACATGTAAATATATTGAGTTTAGGATTTAGATAATTTTAATTGTGAGGTAAATAATGCTGAAGGAAAATAAGTCTGGGCAGAATGTTATATATTCATTAAATGTTGGATAATATTATGTAATCATGATTTTAGGTGGAGTAAATACTAAGAGAAATATTTTAGTTTACTTTGTCAGATCTACTGATGCAAGTTTGTTTTTCCTCAACATTTTTATGATTTCTTTTTCATGTATTTTAAATAACTAAATTATGGTTTATCACTCTATTGTAGATTCTACTGTAGACTTTGATCAGGGGAATATCGTGTTAATTTATATTTAATTTGTAGTGTTGGATTAGGTCTGTGAGATCATTTCAAAACACCAGGCATGAAACTTCTTGATTTTCTGACCTATTTCCCATGACAGGCTTATTTCTACCATTATAATATAAAGTGATGGACTGGATGTTGATTTTTACAGCCCCTGCTCTGTGAATTATACCTGGAGTGATACAAAGCTACAGTTTTCTAACTAACTTTCTGTCCTTCTTTGCTTTCCTCTGTTTTCATCAACTGAGATTTAGCTGAACAATTAGGATTGCATACAAACCAATTTTTACTTTTTCTCTGTTTCCCTGTGAACCAGCTACATTAATGAAATACAGATTGTAAGGTACCAAAAACATGAAATGTAAATAATGCGGTATTAAGCACTTTCCTTTTCGGTCAAGTATTTTTGTTACTTTAAGCCTTAACAGAAACATTGTTTTCCAAGATATTATCAATCTTTCCTGAGATTCACAGGGCAGAGACCGTTTAGGACCTCATTGTATATCTACTCTCTTAGTCTTATTGCTAGGGCTTTGAAATTTATGGTGAGGATTATGCTGCAACACAGAAAATATTATTGAGACTTTTAGAATGTTCTTCACTTAATGAAATGTTTAAAGTGTGAAAGGTGAAAAAAAGTGCTAACCTAGAATTCTATATCAAATGAAAATAAAGCAAAATAAATTTAACTAAAAATATAAAGGCTAGATCAAGTGACTCTAAAATGTAGAAAATGATGTGAAGACACCCAAACAGTAGAACCTCTTGAAAAAATGTTTGGCAATTAGACTTCTAGATATTTATTTAAGATAAGTAAATGCTGTTAGAGAAGCCTCTACATACAAAAATGTTTATAGCAAGTATATTCATAACTGCCCAAATTAGGAAACATGCATAATGTTCAACAACAGGGTAAATAAATAAAGTGTAATATTTGATACATGAAATTATCACACAGCACGCTGTGAAAGGCACCAATTTCCTCAAATTAGAAAAACAAAAACAAAATATAATTTTTAAAAATAATACTTCATAGACCAGAAACCCTCTATGTGTGTATCATTTATTATAATACAAGTAAGCTCACTAAATTCTTTATTCTAGCATGACCCACTGTCTTGAGAAGGAATTTATATTTCAGCCTGAAAGGAAAGAAGTCAAAGAACAGGATTGTGAGGAGTTGTTGTCAGATTGACAAATGATGGTCATAGAGACCTGAGAGGGCACTGGGAGAAGAAAATAAACCCAGGGTTGCTTAAGGGACATTGTGGCAGTAAACTGAATGATTGCAATGAAAAGGAAAAGCAAAGTTAAAAACAAAAAACATGACATTAAAAACAAGCAAAAAATACACATAAGTATCTAGGAACTGATACATTTTTAATATTTACATTTTTTTTTTTTTTTTTTTTTTTTTGAGACAGGATCTCACTCTGTCACCCAGGCTAGGGTAGAGTGGCATGATCACAGCTTACTGTAGCCTCAAACTTGTGGCCTCAGGCAATAGTCTCACCTCGATTACAGGAATGAGCTACTGTGCCTGGTATATTTGTATACTCTATTAGACTGTTTGGGCTGTCACAACAGAATACGACAGACTGAGTAAGTTAAACAAGAAAGATTGATTTCTCACATTTCTAGAGGCCAAGAAGTTCGAGATCATGGTGTTGATTCAATTCCTGGTGAGGGGTCTCTTCCAGGCTTGCAGACAGACCTTCACACTGTTTCTTTACATGGTAAAGAACACTCTGGTGATCCTTCTTCTTATAAGGATTTCCCCCACAATGAACTCATTTAACCATTACCACTTCCAATAGGCTTTATCTCCTAATGCAGTCACATAGGGTGGTGGAGCTCCAACATATGAAATTTGGTGGAACAGAATTTGGTTGATAACATATATAATATTCTGAAAATTGTCAGAAATAAAATGGAGGCACTTTTGTCATACCCTGGCAAAATGGAGTTAGGAGGTAATGAAGGGAGGGTTCTCATGCATCTATGCCAGGTAACAAGAAGGATCAAAAAAGGCTGCAAGAAACATAGCCTTGCACAAAGGCCACCTCAACCTTACACAAAAATCTTTATGTGAGAACATCCACCCAGCAACTGCCTGTCCAACCTTCAACTGATGCCACCAATTTTATTGATTCTTGTCAAGGATGATTGTTTCAGAACAAGTTTTGTAATCCTCTTCATTGTTCCTTTTTGTTTGTTTGTTTGTTTGTCTGTTTTTTAGATGGAGTCTCACTCTGTCTTCCAGGCTGGAGTGCAGTGGTGCCATCTCAGCTCACTGCAACCTCCGCCTCCTGGGTTCAAGCAATTCTCCTGCCTCAGGCTCCTGAGTAGCTGGGACTACAGACGCATGCTACCATGCCTGGCTAATTTTTTTGTATTTTTAGTAGAGACAGCATTTCATCGTATTAGCCAGGATGGTCTCGATCTCCTGGCATCGGGGATCCACCCACCTCGGCCTCCTAAAGTGCTGGGATTACAGGCAGGAGCCACCGCGCCCAGCCACATTCTTCTTTTAGAGACCCTTGTCTTCCCTTACCTCCCTGAATATGCCCATATATATTCTCATTGCAATACTCATTCTCAATAAATATATTTCTTTTGGAGATCCTCTCTCTGTTTGTTATTTAGGTCAAAATCATCTGATGTCAAGAAGCAGGATGGAAGCACACTTACCTCAGATGATCACCAGCCCATGGGCTAGAGCATGGTACTGACTGAGACCTTTGTGTCCTTTGTTCCTGCGAGTCACCTTTTCTGCCCTGTTCAATCCTCTTTTGGAATTCTAAAAATTCTTTCTTTTGATTTTATTTGAGATGTAGGGCCACCTTTAATAAAGGTCCTTGCAAACTTCTCAGGACTATAAAAGGTTTGTGTCTTTTCTGGCAAGCCCTTTCTCGTATGAGAACAGCATCTTCTTGGAGAGTAGTTTATACACAACTTAGATTCTGTCCGTGAGGTATGACTTTTCTGGTGAATATATTTTCTTTTTTTCTTTTTTTTTTTTTTTTTTTTTTTTTTTTTTGCTTACATTGTTTAATATTTTACCTTGTCTCCATACCCAGCTTAACATTATTGTGAATACTGTTATTTTGTTTTCATTTTGGTTTGGCTACAGGCATCTGCAAATGCTTTGGCTCTTTCATCTTTCCCTGCTTGTTTCTGAACATCTTCCAAGAGCATAAAAAGTAACATTCTAAACAGCAGGCATGGTATGGCTAACTAAAAGCTGCTAGGGCATTCATCACCATCTATGAGAAAATCTTGTCCCTGAAGAAAGTCCCTGTGATAAGATAAATGTCACATAGAGGCAAGATCATCGCTAGTGAAATGAAATAATTCTCCTGAGCTTTTCATGGATCTTGTGAAGCTGGTGGCTCATTTACTCAACCCACAGCTCTCAACCCCTCTCGGGAGGAGAAGCATGCAGGTGAGTGGGTGTAGCTGCTGGGACGAGTGCTTGTGGGCCCTGGCAGGAATAGAGCTCCAATGAAGCCCTGTGGCAGTAGGGCAATATCCATGATCCCCAGAGCCCCAGAGTGCATGTGCTACAGTGTGTTTTTTCAGCTTTGCCATCCACGGATGGCTTACATGTTTAACAACTCAGTGTGACAGTCTTCTGTATCAGCGCTCTTGACGTGCCCACGTAGGATCATGTCTTACAAATGAAGATTATAAATACAGAGAATTTTATTGCTGATGAAAGTGGCTTTCAGCAATATGGGGAGCTGAAAAGGGGATGGAGTGAGAAGGCGGTCTTCCACTGGAGTTTGGCCATCCTGGCTGAAATTTTTTCCAAAGTCCCACTGTCAAACCTTCCCTCTGAAGTCAAGCTGCTCCTCTCCAACATTCAGCTGCTGCTTCTCTTCTCTTCTTTGCTGCTCTGCCACTCTGCCCGTGGGGCCTGGGGTTTTTCTGAGTACAAGATGAGGGGGAAGTGTGGGCCAGGGTGGTTTTGGGGAAGGCAGTATTCTGGAAAAATACAGGAATGCCTGTTCTTAGTTTGTGCCGTGGGTCCAGGCTTTCGTGTATGGCCCTTTCCGGGGACCACCCTCTTCTACCCAGTATTTCCCTGCCTCCTGTCCATATCACTAGGGCATCTGCCAGTCTCAAGAAAATATCTGTACTACTAGAAAAACCTTTGTCACAGGATGGAAAACTAGGTCAAAGGCCATTCACCGAGTATAAAAAAAAAAAAAGTATCCTGTGACTGGCACACTGCAAAATATCACCAGTCCAAACGGCTCATATTCCCGACAGGATTTATAGATACTTTTCTGTGTGTTTTTCATTTGTTTATTCTTTTTTCTCTGAACACATTAATAAGATATAAAATGGGACTCACAAAATTCTAAGGTATGGCAAAATCTCTGGAATGCCAGCCAGCTATGCATTCAAAGTTTAAGTTCTCACACATATTTTTAAACTGATAGGCAAATTACACCAAGGATAATTTACGGTCATAATTATGGGAAATATTTGAACTCCCTAAGCATGTTTTTATTATAAGAATGAAACTACATACTTAAAAGTTAGAATATTGTAACATTTAAAGGCTTCTAAACTTTTATTTTGTTCCTCTACCTATTTTGAAATTCTGACTTTTCTTCTAGTCACTGCTGCAATTGTTATTATGATAAAAATTAAAAGATTGATAGTCTAAAAGAAAAGAACCTGATAAGTGCTTACAAACATTAGAGTCTCAGATCAAACAAGTTTGCTTATTAACCACTCATGCCTTCCAAATCTCTTGACTTCAGAGGTATAATAAAAGGTGTTTCTGTTCAGCATAGAAATTTCCTTGTCTGCCACACATAGGCCAAAAAAAAAAAAAAAAAAAAGGCCAAAAACACCTCAAATAATCCTTTGAAAATTATTTCTAAAGTACGTTCCCCACCTGCACTGATGAGTCAAGCAACCAGACCAGCAAACAAAACCAAGATAAATTATTACTAAATTCATGGTCACTTGAAGGTTTGTTTTTCCAATGAGTCCCAGTGAAAATGTAAACATCTGAGGAACTAACCCATAAAATCACTTAAAACTATAAAAAAGGGTAAAAAAGACTTTTTAAAAATCAAACTGAAAATGGAAAAGTTCCCTTGCCCCTCTTCAGGGCCTGCGATAGGGGTGTGGCTCACTTCTTCAGTGCCCCCTGCTCAAACCTCTAGGGAGCATACAGAAGGGCAGGCTGTAGGGTTCTGACCCCATGGCAGTGTCTAGGGGTGAATGTTTACAGCTGAAGCCCCTATGGACATGTGTTACATGGTGCTTTTTTAGTTTAGCCCTCCATAGGTGGTTTGTGTTAGCTCAATTAGACCCCTGTCTTATTGCAAGGAGTGGGTTTTCTGTATCCTGGGGTTCTTGCCTTGCGGTACGGGAAGAATCGAATCACACATGGTCTTAAAGAATGAGTGCAAGGTTTTATTGAGTGAAAGTAGTTCTCAGCAGATGGGGGAGCCAGAGGAGTGATGGGTTTCCCCTGGAGTCTGGCCACTCAGCAGCCCAAGCTCTCCTCCAACTGCCCTGGCCAAACTTTGTGTTGTTCTGCTGGTCTGTGGCCTGCTGGTGTGCAGGTGCCTGCTGATGAGCTCCTCTCAACATCCAGCCACCTGTATGTTCCTCTGCTGATGTGCTCCTCTGGTGTCAAGCTGGCTGTGTGTCTGCCTGCAAGGGTCTTGGGATTTTTATAGGCACAGGAGGGGGGGGCATGGTAGGCTGGGATGTCTTGGAAAATGCAACATTTGGGCAGGAAAACAAAATGCCTGTCCTCAACTAGGTCTGTGGGCACAGGCTGGGGGGAAAGTGGGGAGGGGGTGTGTGGAGTCCTAGCTAGAGACCATGCCCTTCCCCCTTTCCATATCATTTAAAAGGACCATGCCCTTACCTTCCCTATACTTTCCTTCCATATCAAAACTGCTATGAAAACCATTTTACCCAAATATAGAGTCTACAGCCTCCATAAAGTTAACTCTCAAGGTCAAATGAAAATTAAGAGTTTTCTGTTATTGTTCATCTGTATGTTTTTGTGTCTGTGTGTGTAAATATTATTTGTATATAATATTTAATTTACATAGAGCTCTATTTAATTTACATAGAGCTCTATTTAATTGATTAGAAAAAGTAAGTTCTTAAATCAACTAATTTTTGTTTTTAAGTTTACATGACTTGGGTAAATCTTTGGTAGATAAACTGATGTTAAAAATTGTTGGTTACATAAAACTGGAAATATCTTCAAAATTGTCTGCTTACATTTTTGCCTTTGCTTAACCATCAGACTGTTATTTTTTCTCTGCTAGATGTTTTACAGCCATGAAACTATAAATTAAGTCTGCAAAAAAAGTGGTCTTTGTGTAATTTTTTAATGAAAAAAAATAGTTTAATATGATTTATTTAATTTTTAAGTGCTATATCATCTAAGTAATTGGAAAAATACCCATATATTCAACGTTTAGGTTCTTAGGTGAATATGTGATGATCAAATACTGTAAATATGGTTGACAGAAATGTAATTTGAGATGACAGCTTGGTCTCAGTTTTCACAAGTGATCTGGGTAGAAATCTCAAAAATAAGTTAGATAAGTATAAATAAGATCAACATTTATAAATGAACTTTGTCATGTAATTTGAAGTCTTAAAGACATGTTATGGTAAACTAAGTGATAGATACTCATTAAACCTCTGGATCATTTCCAAATAAGACAAAATATAAAAACATTAATTACATAAGATAGGTTCAGTTTTATTTACTTTTGAATTTTATAAGAAGGTAGTTCATATTTGGGTTTGTTAATAAATGTGCTCTATTCTACATTGAAAGATTGTTTTATGAGATAATACATGTTTCTCTAAATTATAAGATATATATTCATAAGTTGCTGGTGTATAACAAGCAGAAGAAAATGGCTTAGTTCCTAGGTTTTGCACTAAAAATTAAAGTTAGTAAAAGGTGAATACTTTGCTTAATCTCAGTATTTGCTTTTGAAATCTTTCGTCCCTTTGTTAATTGAATGACAATTATTTTACAATGATATATGATTCTGTTTTAATTAAATGTTTTAAACCATTTGACATCCTTGGCAAGCTTTCTCAGCATAAAAGTTTTAAAATTAAGCCTTTTTGACCTCAGATTTACTTTAGCATTTTCCAGATGTGCCCAGGAGAGCATCAAAGAATGTATATGTCATTATGTAGAGATGCCATACTGATAGATTTCTTTGATGTATTACATTGTATAGGAAATATTGTTCAATAATAAAATTATCTCAGATCATTTTATTATTTGACAATAACAAATGATTATCAAATAATAACAATTTATTATTTTTAATATAATGTTATATTTGTATGGATGTGTTATTGCTATGAATATTTTAAAGAGTATGTGAAATTTATGAAAGTCTGAGATCATGGTGTGATGCTGTCAGGCATGATTCTGGTTGTTACCTTAAAATGCTTTATGCAATAGAAATAAATACATTTCCATGTCAATTTTTCACTATGATATACTCACATAACATTTTTAACTATGTCTATTCTAAGTTCTTGTCATCCACAGTTATTATTTTAATTTTTCTCTATATGCATCTGCCATCAGATTTGTGGAAAAGACTCTAACAAGTACTTTTGAATATGGATTTCTGATAACTTTAAGATCATTGGATGAATAAAAATATGTAGAAATCTAATTAAGAAACTGATGAATTCATGTAACTTCTGAGATCTAGCAGAATGAGAATTAATTATGATACAGACAGGAGTCGGAAATGCTGAGTAGAAGAGGGCAGTTCCCCAGGAAAGGACCTGCCTCAAGCCTCGATAGCCGCACTCCTAAATGAGAACAGGTATTTCTGTTTTTGTGCCTGAAATATTGCCCCCATCTTACCCCCATATAAACCCTGAACCTCAAGCTCCAGAGCAGAGCAGCAGACCAATGATGGTGGAATGACACAGCAGAGAACGAGAGAGGAGAGACATCCAGATCCTGAGGGAAGTTTTACTGGAGGGGGTTGGAAAAGAGTTCAGCCACTGGGTGGCCTGACTCCAGGGGAAGATCACCTTCCTTCCCACTCCATCCCCTCTTCTGGCTTCCCATTCATCTTGCTGAGAGCCACTTCCACCACTCAATAAAACCATGCACTCTTCTTTAGAGCCAGTGTGTGATCTGATTCTTCCAGGACACTGGGCAAGCGCTCAGAATACAGAAGGCTGTCACACTGGCTCTCTACCCTTGTGATAAGGCAGAGGGCCCATGGAGCTGATTAACACTCAAGCCATCTGCAGACAGCTAAGCTGAAAAAGCTTTTTAAACCTGGGGTTGCAGGCACCCACTCCTAGACACTACTGCAAGGCCAAGGACAAAGCACTCACCCTGGCCTCTGCACCATCCCATCTGCATGCACCCCTGAGGGGTCTGAGCTGCAGGATGACCAAACATGTGAGCTACACCCCTGTTGCATGTCCTGCAAAGAGAATCAGGGAACTCTTCCATTTCAATTACATCAGATTAAATAACTGATAAAATAACCTTTTTATGACTATTTTCTGAAACAGTATTTGTTCTTTCCTTAAATATTTTGTTTCCCAATTTAAAGAAACATTCTTTTTTAAGCAATCTATAGTTTGCAGCAGTATAATAAAGTATAATTTTGTGAACAAAAATGAAAACATTTATTTTTTCCTTCCTAGTTGATCCCTCCAAAATTCAGAAATGATTAATGAGTATTTTTATTTTTATGTTAATATGGTTCTTGGCATAAGTTCAGTAAGAATCTGCTCTCTTCATAGCAGAATACGATGGAAAACATTAATTGTCTGAGCCAAGTTTGACTGGGATGTCATATTTAAAATGTTTATAGATACTACAGAGAAAGCCAGAAGCCTGCCTTGGCTTGGCCTTCTAGCCTTGGTAGGTTTTGAAATGTTTAATCTCAGATTACTATGTGGCCAATCACTGGTCTTGCTAAACTTATGTAAATTATTAGGTCAAATTTGACAAAACCAATTATGTAAACTAATTAGCCTTACTTTAATCATCTTTGTTAGAACTCAAGTTTGCTGTGGGAAAAAAGAATAAATTTTTAAAGAAAAAAACTATAATGTATCTCTTATTAGATTGCAGCCTTGTGCACAGCTTTCAAGTTATTAGTCCCTACCTACAAACTGGACTAGAACATTAATTCTTGTAGCTCCCTCCAATCAATTTTTTTCCCATGGAATTACTAAGAATGGGAACTGCTCTTTTTAAAGCGCTATAAGCTGAAGCTAGACAATTAAGTATAAATTTCAAAGGACAAGCCTCATGCATGGTGTTTAGCCTACAGTATGTTCACAAAACTGCCCAATACTAATCCCTAAAGAAATTCAAACTATGAACCAGAACAAGACATTGATCAGTTCATGCTGTGGATAACATTTCCCAAGATAAGAGAACAAAACAATGCATCATAGTAGGATACCTGTTTCTCTTAAGTTTTCCTTGTTTATAAGTACTCTTTCTTTTTAACTTGGCAGAATAATGGTATAGATAAAATGTTATAATCAGAAACCACTGTGGGTAATGACAAAATTTAATATCACATCAAACCTAGATCTTTGTATGATCTAAGAGATCCTTTAGGTTTTTAGTCTAACTCTTAATACAACATTTTATTCAAATTATACTCGTGGTCGTTTTTTATAACACTTTTGCTTTAATTTAATCTAGTTCTGGGATACCAAATAATAAAATGGTTATCTAAACTGCACAAAATAAAACAAGCCACAGATTTACAACATATCTTACATAATTTTCCTTAATAATTTGACTTATTTAGTTGGTTACCTTAATTGTCAAATTTTTGCAGAAATACAGCCCCTAACAGAATACTGCTGGTCCAACCCTTTGAGATTCTAGTCACTGTCTACAGACAGCAGTGGTGGATTTCAGGTAGATTTTAGTCTGTTCTCACACTGCTAATAAAGTCATACCCAAGACTGGGTAATCCATAAAGGACGGAAGTTTAATTGACCCACAGTCCCACATAGCTGAGGAGGCCTCACAATCATGGCTGAAGATGAATGAGAAGCAAAATCATGTCCTACATGATGGCAGGCAAAAGAGCTTGTGTAGGAGTACTCTCCATGATAAAACCATCAGATCTTCTGAGACTTATTCACTATCACAGGAACTGCATGGGAAAAACCCACCCCTATGATTCAATTACTTCCTACTGAGTCCCTCCCATGACACATGGGATTTACAGGAGCTACAATTCAAGATGAGATTTGGGTGGAGACACTGCCAAACCATATAATTCTGCTCCTGACCCATCCCAAATCTCATGTCTTTATATTTCAAAACCAATCATGCCTTCCCAACAGTCCCCCACTGTCTTAACTCATTTCAGCATGAATTGAAAAGTTGACAGGCCAAAATTTCATCTGAGACAAGGCAAATCCCTTCCACCTATGAGCCAGTAAAATCAAAAGCAAGTTAGTGACTTCCTAGATGCAATGGGTTACACGGATTGGATAAATCGGTCATTCCAAATGACAGAAATTGGCCAAAATGAAGAGTCTACAGGCCCTATGTAAGTCCAAAATCTATCAGGGCAGTCAAATATTAAAGTTCCAAAATGATCATCTTTGACTCCATGTCTCATATCCGGTTCATGCTGATGCAAAAGGTGGGTTCCTGTGGTCTTGGGCAGCTCTGCCTCTGTGGCTTTACAGGATAAACAACCTCTATTCTGGCTGCTTTAATGGGCTGGTGTTGAGTGTCTGCAGCTTTTCCAGGTACACAGTGCAAGCTATTAGTGGACCTACCATTCTGAGGTCTGAAAGACAGTGGTCCTCTTCTTATGGCTCCACTAGGCAGTGCCCCAGTGGGGACTCTGTGTGGGAGCTCCAACCCTACATTTCCCTTCTGTGCTACAGTTCCCTTCTCCATGAAGTCACAGCCACTGTAGTAGACTTTTGCCTGGACATGCAGGCATCTCTGTACATTCTCTGAAATCTAGGTGGAGGTTCCCAAACCTCAATTCTGACTTCTGTGCAGTCACAGGCCCAACACCATGTGAAAGCCACCAAGGCTTTGGGCTTGCACATTCTGAAGCAGCAGTCTGAGCCATATGTTGGCCTCTATTAGCCATGGCTGGGACACAGGGCATCCAGTCCTGAAACTGCACAAAGCAGCAAAGTCCTGGGCCCAGCCCATGAGACCATTTTTCCCTCCTTAACCTCCTGGCTTGTGATAGGAGAGGCTGCCATGAAGACCTGTGACAGGCCCTGGAAACATTTTCTCTATTGTCTTGGAGGTTAATTTTAGATCCTTATTACTTATGCAAATTTCTGCAGCCAGCTTGAATTTCTCCTAAGAAAATAGGTTTTTCTTTTCCATCCCATGATCAGGCTGCAAATTCTCCAAACTTTTATGCTGTGTTTCCCTTTTAAACATAAGTTCAAATTCCAAGCCATATCTTTGTGAATACATAAAACTGAATGCTTTTAACAGGACCCACATAATATCTTGAATTCTCTGCTTCTTAGGAAGTTCTTCTCCAGATACCCTAAATCATCTCTCTCAAGTTCAAAGTTCCATCAGTTCCCTAGGGCAGGAGCAAAATGTTGCCCATCTGTTTGCTAAAACATAACAAGAGTCATCTTTGCCTCAGTTCCCAACACATTCCTCATCTCCATCTGAGACCACCTCAGCTTAGACTTTATTGCCCATATTACTATCAGCATTTTGGACAAAACCATTCAACAAGTCTCTAGGAAATTAGAAACTTTACCACATCTTCCTGTCTTCTTTCCAGTTCCAAAGTCACTTTCACATTTTCAGGTGTCTTTATAGCAGCACTCCACTCTACCAATACCAACTTACTGTATTAGTCTGTTCTCATGCTGCTAATAAACACAAACCTGAGACTGAGTAATTTATTTAAAAAAAATAGCTTTAATTTACTCATAGTTCTACATGGCTGGGGAGGCCTCACAATTATGGCAGAAGGTGAATGAGGAGCAAAGTCACGTCTTACATAGCAGAAGACAAAAGAGCTTGTGCAGGGGCACTCTCCATTATAAAACCATCAGATCTCGTGAGACTTATTTACCATTATGAGAATAGCACAGGAAAGCCCCACCCCCATAATTCAATTACCTCCCACCTGGTGCCTCCCAGGACATGTGAGAATTATGGGGCTACAATTCAAGATGAGATTTGGGTGGGGACACAGCCAAATCATATCACTCTCCAAATTTCTCTCATTGCCCAAATATTGTTAAAAGGGTTTTGATACTGAATCTAGTCACCAATCACTTTCCTCGGACATGGGACCAGGCCAGTAACCAAGGATAGGTTCATTTTGGCAGCAAGAAATAATCAAAAGCTAACCACAGATGGTTGATCAGAAATGGTTTTAGAGAAAGATTCAGATCAAAAGAGAAAAGTGTGAAACTTGTCAGAGTCAAAAGAATCATTACGTCAGACCTTGGCAAAATAAATTCAGCAAGCCATGAAGGTAGAGTTCTCATGCACCTATGCCTGACAAGAACTATCACCAAAGATCCTGCAAAAACCACCATGTTGTAAAATTGTCAACCTTACACAAAAATACTGTATCAACCTTACACAAAAAAATCCTTCTGCAAGAACATCTGCTCAGCAACTGCCTTTTCAGCCTTAGGCTGATGCCACTCTTATTGATATCTATAGTCAAGGATTATTGCTTCATAGCAATTTATGTAATCTTCCTTATTTTTCCTTTTAAAACCTTTGTCTTCCTTTACTTTTCTTACTACGCCCATGTGTGTTCTCATTGCAATACTATTCTGAAATAAAAATACACTTTTTGAGAGTCTCTCTCAGTGTCTGTTATTTAGGTTGATGATGTAATATTATATGCTTTGTAATATCTCTTTTTAAATGAATTATGATAGGTATTTACTACCTTCTTCTGTTTGAGGGTACATTAATTAATTATTATTCTTTTGTCTCCTTTTTAAATGTATTAATAATTTAGGCTCTTC
Source organism: Ateles fusciceps (assembly GCA_036589455.1). NCBI lineage: Eukaryota > Metazoa > Chordata > Mammalia > Primates > Atelidae > Ateles > Ateles fusciceps. The sequence continues at coordinate 120,115 of JAZHEH010000174.1, read as the reverse complement.
TGTTGCCCTAAAGAAATCATTAATTTCTGACAGGCACTTAGATATTACATTTCTTTTGGGCTTGAAATATATAATTGATCTAAAAATAGTTGCATTTATCCCATCTCTTAGAAATTTTCTAAGGTCTTAATCTGTGATTCAGCTCTAGCAATAAACAAAAACAGTACTTATTTTCAGCAGAAGCTACATTTATTCTCTGAAACAATAAAACTTTATAATAAACAAAACCAACACCTCAGTGGCTTACAAAAATGAGTATTTACTTTTGCTCATGATGCTTAGTAGAAACCACACAGCCCATGCATAGATTTACGAACAAAGGTAAATACCTATTGTTGTAAGCCACTGAGGTGTTGGTGTTGTTTGTTGTGAAGCATTATTGTGTGGTTTCTACTAACCTGGTCCAGGCTTTGGAGATCGCAGCTGGATTTGCTTATATGGTTTTGGTCAGCCAAAAGTTTGTTGAGTTCTGGCTGAGGTAAAATAGACTTCAATCAGCTGTGGTAAAATAAAACCCTTAGGCAAATTAAATTTAACAGAATCTATTTGATCAAAGAAGAATTCATGAAGCAGGTATCACTCTGAACCAGAAGTTCAGAAAGCTGTGACAGGCAGCATGAACAGTGAGCCTTAAAAGGTTGACCACTGAACTAGGGAAATCATCTGATTGGCTACAGCCTCATTTTGGCATTTTGTAATGAGTCATTTACCTTATTTGGGCTTGATCTGATCAGTTAGATGTCTCTGATTGGCTGAAGGTTGACTGTTTGTGATTGACTAAAACCCAGCTGTTATAAAATTATACTTACAAAAGACAGGTTTTAGTTTATTTTGGTACTAAGCTAGGTGGTTGTTTGTTACCTAAGAATTCAAAGTATGGAGACAACCTTAGGCCAGTAGCCTGCTGCTTATTTAATTTAATAACTGGGGCTCACTTGTCTCTGTTCTGTGTTGTTTCAGATAAGCCAGCCCTTGAAATCTTTGCAGTGACAGAAATAATGCTTATGTTATGTTTGCTCTATCCTGTTAGATAAAGTAAGTAACAAGACAGAGCTTAGGGTAAGAGACACAGAAGAAAACAAAGTGAAAGAGCAAAGGTATGACTCTATGGAGGCCACTGACTGGTGCCATTAAAGTGACTGATCTACCAGCAAAGCCACTTCTAGAAATCCTAAATATCAGAATTTTATTTTTGGTAGAATAAATTGCCTTACAGGTAATTAAATAATTAAGTGATAGTTTTATTAAGATATCACAGAAGGCTTAAACAGTTAGATATGAAGAAATATTTACCAGTTTACAATGAAACTAAATGAGAATGAACTATACATTTTTTTTATGGGGGATGGGGTTTCACTCTGTTGCTCAGGTTGGAATGCAATGGCATAATCATGAGTCATTGCAGCCTCAACCTCCTGGGTTCAAGCAATCCTTTTACCTGAGCCTCCCCAATAGCTGGGACAACAGGCATGAGCCAACAGGCATGAGCCACCATGCCTGGATAATATATTTTTAAAACTCTGGTACAGATAGGATCTCGCTTTGTTGGCCAGGTTGGTCTTGAACTCTCACCTTCAAGCAATCCTCCTACTTCAGCCTTCCAAAGTGCTGGAATTACAAGTGTGAACCACTGTACCCAGACTAATTGTTTTAATTCAGATTTTTGAAAAATAATAATCTTTGCTTTTCACAGTAGATTTAGGTTTACAGGAAAACAGAGCAGGATGTAGAGAAAGTTTCTTCCCATATCCTCCCTTTCCTCCACCTTCAGTTCCTCCTGTTGGCAAAATCTTGTATGTGCACTGATCGTTAGTTACAAATGATAAACTAATATTGATACATTATTGCTGACTCCATGCCTACATCATTGCTGTTTGTGTTGCATAGTTCTCTGAGTGTTACCAAATGCATAATGTCATGTATCTACCATTAGAGTATCACACATTAACTTCCCTAAAAATCCCCTGTATTATACCTATTTGTTCCTCCTCTCTCCAACCCATCTCGTGACAACTACTGCTCATTTTACTTAGTTTTGCCTTTTCCTGTACATCATACATTTGAAATCAAAGCACACCTAGGCTCTTAAGATTGGCTCCTTTCACTTAGTGATTCACATTTAAAGTTCCTCTATGTCTTGTTATGACTTGAAAGATCATTTCATTGTATCACTGAATAAAATTGCATTGTGTAGACGCATCATGGTTGGTTTCTCCATTCAGCCGTTGGGAACATCTTGGTGGTTTCTAATTTTGGCTACTATGAATAAAGTTGCATAAACACTTATGTAAAGGTTGTTGCAGGCCGAGGCAGTGGCTTACACCAGTAATCCCAGCACTTTGGGAGGCAGAGGCATGCGGATCATCTGAGGTTGGGAGATCGAGACCAGCCTGACCAACATGGAGAAACCCTATCTCTACTAAAATTACAAAAAAATTAGCCAGGCATGGTGGCGCATGCCTGTAATACCAGATACCCATGAGGCTGAGTGAGGAGAATCGCGTAAACCTGGAAGGCAGAGGTTGCAGTGAGCCCCGATACTACCATTGCACTCCAGACTGGGCAACAAGAGCAAAACTCCATCTCAAAAAAAAAAAAAATGGGTTTTGTGTGGACATATGATTTCAACTGATTTGAGTGAATACCTAGGAGTGTGATTGCTGGATCATGAGGTAAAAGACTGTATAGTTTTGTGAGAAACTGCTAAACTGTCTTCCAAAGTGACTGTACCATTTCACATTCCCACTAGCAATGAAGGCGAATTTCTGCTGCTCCACATCCCCACTAGCAGTTGATATTATCAGTATTTTTACTTTAGGTCATTCTAATATATGTGTGGTGGCATCTCAGTTTGTAGACATTTAATCTTTTTAACATTTTAATATAATACACATTTAATTAAATATTTTTAAGTATAGATTATCATTCTTGGGTGTGTCAGTCTTTTGTACTTAATTATGCTACCTCCACTTGGGGTTCAAGTGTTTATGAAAGCTAACAGTTATGTAAAAGTCATCAGTTATTCACATGTATAAGAAATGTGATTAAGTCAGGATTATCTTGGATACAGCATATTTTTTTTGTACACAGCATTTTTCATAATGCTTTTGAAATACTCGGTCATTGTTTCAACCAATAAATATTTTTATCAAGTCGAACATATTTCAGGCACTGTGCTAGACACAGAAGGAAAACAACAAAAATAACAGCAAGAAAAAGTCATAAAAATAAGCCTTTCTTACTGGAAAACCATTTCCCAACTGCACGGCTACAAAAAAATAAGAAAAAGAAAATTAATTTTTCTCCACAGCAGTAGACTCTGTATGTGATTTTGGGAAATAAGTCATAAAGTTGTAACACTTCCTCTGTTCTATAAAAGATCCAACTAGCTTGATCTAGATAAATCTAAATAAATCAATTGATGCTATTAATTCACAAGAATGAATTTTCATTTTCACAAACTTACATGCTGCATATAACTAGATATTTATAAAAATCAATACTTATTTTTAATGAATTGGCACATAGTAGTATCAGTATATTATTTAAAACAATACCCAAATATAAGCACTACTGACAACTTGGAAAATTGATGAAGCCTTATAAAAAGAGCAACATGATAAATAATTCAAACCACTATAATGAATTCAGTCAGATGCCAAATAAAATACTGTCTTCAAAACAGGTAGAATAGAGAGTGTCATTTTCTTCTTAATCCTAGTACTTTATGAATTAAGTCAAGACTTTAAGTCTTAATATCTTCATTTTAAAAATGTAAATACAAGGCATGCAACTAAAATTTGTAAAAGGCTTCATGTGAAAAAGTTTTTTCACCTTTAACTTTCTATCATTTTATGTTCTAACACTGTAATTTTCAAATCATGTACTACATTTAACTTTTTGATCACATAATCAATTTAATGGGTTCTGTTTGCACCTTAAAAATGTAATAAAATACTGAACATTAGAATAGAGCAAAATAGAATAAAAATATGAGAGAGTGTCCTGTTTTATATACTATCTACGTATTCATCAATTTACATTGCAGTTTTAAACTACAGGTGTAAACAAAAATGGAAAACCATTATCTGGAAGCTACCACAAATAACCTGATGAAGAGCTATCAGCATTGTTTCAAACATATTTATTCCTCTTTTGAGGATATTTAAGGATATAATTCACAGTTTTATTGGCTCCTTTTAATTATGAATTATTTTTCTATATTATTTTCTATTAAGTTTGCTAAGACATTTTAGAGATCATTAAGGTATTTTCATAGATTTATTGATTTACTAATTATTAAATCAAATAAACCAGGAAAAATAATTATAATCACCATTAGGTAGAGAAAACCAGGCAAACACAAAATAACAACAAAACAAAATATGTAGAGAATCAAAAATTAAAAATAAATCCATGATTAACCGCATGTAGAATGTAACTGTTTATATAAAATTAGCATTACAGAATAGAACAGAATGGGTTTTGGGCAGTTTATCATGCATGCCTATATAATGCTGCACTGTCAACAGACAACTATTTTTGAACACATGATGATGTAGTATGATACACATTCACATACACCTGTGTTAAATAATATTTAGGTCAATCTAGGCTAAGATATGAGTTTATGCAATTTAGATAATGACGGAAGTTTCATTTTCTTCCTAACTTGCTGGTGTTTACATTTTTTAAAAAAACATTTCAAATGCATCAATATGAGCTAATGCCTATTAATTATATGTGAAACTTTCACCTTAATTCAGCAGCATGCTTGTGTGTCACAGTTATAAGGCATTGTTCCATTACAGTTGTTGGGCAAACTCCAGCTTTAGACAAAATACTTCCCTGAACTTGTTTTTATTAGTATGGTTGTATTTGAACACACCCCTAACCATTATTTTATGTATTGTCTAAGCTGCTTACGTGCTACACTGTTAAGATTGAGTAGTTGCAACAGACACCATATGTGGCGAGCACAATATAAATATTTACTCCCAGACCTTTTTCAGAAAATGTTTGCCTGGAAGCTAGGAATAAAAGAAACATAAGATAAGAGATCCCTTCAGGTACTCTCTGTCTAGTCAGGAAAAAATCACATGAAAAACATATAATACAGTGAGAGAAGTGTAATAAAAGATGTAAATAAGGGCAATATGGAAACCTAAGTTAAGTGGGGGGTGATTTCTGAAAGGCATCCAAGCAAAATTGATACTTATATTTTACCTTAAAACATCTGATGTGAACTATTTATTCTCAATCTGTTATAAATATGCATACATGCATTTCTCTTCAAATGAATTTGTGTGTAGCTTTTTTTCCATTGTAAGATTTAATCTGACATAGTATGAAACAAGCGACTTTTCCAAGAACTTGGTTTTGCCTTACAGTTACATATTTCATTCTTTTGACTGAGATACAATATTCCTTATGTGAATAAAATACAGTTTGATTGGTGTTTTCATTTCAGGTTTTTGCTCTCGTGAGGTGTTGTTGTAAGTCTCCCTTAGTACTTATGCAATCATTTATTGTAGATATAAAACTTGGAGTACAGTTTATCAGCCACCATTTTTCAAGTATACCTTTTTACAAACTCTTTCTCAGAATTATAGTAGTTATTTTTTGAATAAGAAATAAACTTGTTTGTTAGCCTATTAAGATAATGAGGTTATTATTATCACAGTATTCTTGCAATTCTAATAAAATAGTTTTGTCACTTTACACTTTACACAGAAGGACTGTGGCCTTACATCTTCTCCAGTATTTGCTATTGAATGCTGTGATAAGTAGAACAATAGAACCCTAAAGGTATCCATATTCAAATTTTCAGAAAATATGAATATGTTATAAAACACTGGAAGCAGGGGAGAGACACAGGGTGGCAGATGTGATTGAGGTGTCTAATCAGTTGATCTTGAAATAAAAAGAATTCTACAATTACCTGCAATCCATTGTAATCATATGGTCACATTATATATGGAAGAAAGATGCAGGGGAATTGTCAAAGTGGTGTGATGTGATGTAAAAAAGACTCAGTGGACATTTCTGCCTTCAAAGATGGAAGAGAGCCATGGGCCAAGGACTACAGGTCATCTGTAAGAGCTGCAAAAGAAAAGAAAATGTACCGTTTCTTAGAAATTTCACTAAGAAATATTATCCAGACAACACTTTAATTTAGCACTAAGAGAACTGTGAGGCTTCTGAATCCTATAATCTTAACATTATAAACATGTATTGTTTAAGCTACTAAGTTAATGGTGATTTTTAAAATAGCTATCATGAGAAACTAATATAAATCCCTTTTCAATTTTTGCCAGTTAAATTAATAATTATATTGGCTTGCATGTCCCTTACTATTAGCCAGATTAGAAATATCTTCAAATATATATTGACCTTCACAGGATTCTTTCTTGTGGAAATTTTTTGTTAAAGCTCTTTGCCGCAATGTCTTTTCACTTTTCTATTATTTCCAATTTTCCTATTAAATTGAAAAAAAATTCTCTATATATTTTTAACAATTTTTCCTTGCTTTTAAAAACTTCAAGTATCTTTTAGTTTGCAGCTCATTCTTTGTTAATTTCCTTAGGGTGACTTTTTATGAAAAGACATCTTGACTGAAACATAAATAAATCTTCTGTTTAGTGATTTGAAATACTGTTTGCCTTCCTCAATATTAATCAGATTTTCTGCTTAGATACTTAAAGTTTTATCTCCATTATTAAAGTTCTAATCAATTTGAAGTTGATTTTTATTTATTTGTGATATGTATTCTAGATATACTTTTACCATTTATACTAAATTTTTAATTGCTAATTGTTAATTTCTGTGGGTACATAGCAGGTGTATATGCTTATGCATATGATATACTTAATATCAAAACTGAGATATTTTGACATAGGCCTACAAAGTGTACAAATCACATAAGGATAAATGAGGTATTCATCACCTCAAGCATACATGCTGTGTTACAAACAATCCAAGTATTCACTTTTACTTATTTTAAAATATACAATTACATTAACCTTGACTATATACACCATTTGTGCCATCAAATACTTGATCCTATTCATTTTTTCTAACTATTGTTTTTTACATATTAAGCATCCCTACTTCCCCAGACCTACCCACTACACTTCTCATCCCCTGGTAACCATCATTCTACCATCTCCAGGAGTTCAGTTGTTTTAATTCACAGCTCCGACAAATAAGAACATGGAAAGTTTGTCTTTTAGTGCCTGGTTTATTTCACTTAATATAATGACCTCCAATTTCATCCATGTTATTGCAAATGACAGGATTTCTTTATTATTATTATTATTATTGCTGAATAGTGCTCTATTGTATATATGCAGCACATTTTCTTATCCATTCATCTGTTGATGGACACTTAGGTTACTACCAAATCTTGCTTATTGAGAACAGTGCTGCAATAAACATGGGAGTGCAGATATCTCTTTGATATACCAATTTTCTTTCTTTTGGATGTGCACCTAGCAGTGGGATTTCTGGATCATATGGTAGGTCTACTTTTAGTTTCTTGAGGAACATCCAAATTTCTCCATAGTGGCTGCACTGATTTACATTCTGCATAATAGTGTCTAAGAGCTTCATTTTCTCCACACCCAATTCAGCATTTGTTATTGCCTGACTTTCGGATGAAAGCCATTTATTTATTTATTTATTTGTTTGTTTGTTTGAGATGAATCTTGTTCTGTCGCCAGGCTGCAGTGGCACAATCTAGGCTCACTATAACTGAGGGAATGTGTTCCTTTCCGGGTCCATGAGGGGGGTGTAGTTTTAAGAGCAAGAATTTCCCAGCCCCATGCCCCCTCCCATTTCTCTCCATCCGGGAGTTTTAACAGTTTATATTTGAATTTCCCCCTGCGCGGGTAGAAACTGAGAGTCATTCACCCCAGCGGAAGTTTAAAGGAACTCCTTTCATTGGCCAGAGGAACTTGGGAAGGTGGGAATTTCTCCCAGGATAAGTTCCCCTGTTCCTTTACCCACAGTGGATTTCCAGCTTTCTGGAATCCCCTCCCACACGGTGGGAGCTCCTTTTCACCTCTGGGATTTCCCCCTCTGGAATCCCCTTCCACAGTCTTCTTGGAAGTCTTTCTCTTCTTCTCTTTCTCTACCTGAATAAAATCACCTTTCTGCAACACTTCTTGGGTCTGCTATTTACTTTTACGAGCATACAGTGCACCTGCAGTGGCCCCACTGCTTATTCTTTAATAGGTTGGAGGCCAAGAACCCACAGCATTCTCCTGGGGAAGCTGTGCCTCACCGGCACTCAAGAAAAAACCCGGTTACACAACCTCTGCCTTCGGGGTTCAAATGATTCCCTGCCACATCTCCCGAGTAGCTGAGACTACAGGTGTGTACCACCACGCCCAGCTAATTTTTTGTATTTTAGTAGAGATGGGGTTTCTCCATGTTGGCCAGGATGCTCTCCATCTCCTGTAATTGTGATCCACCCACCTTGGCCTACCAGAGTACTAGGATTAAGGCATAAGCCACCTTACACAGTGGGATGAAAGCCATCTTAACTGGAGCAAGATGATACCTTAAAGTAGTTTTTATTTCTAATTATCTGATGATCCATGATGTTGACAACCTTTTTTCATTCAGCTACTCTACGTCTTTTGATTAGAGTGTTTAATTTATTTGCATTAAATGTAATTATTGTTAAGTAAGAACTTATTCTTGCCATTTTGTTATTTGTTTTCTCGGAGTTTTAAGCCTTCTCTTCCTTCTTTTCTGTTTTCCTTTTGGTGATGATTGTCTCTGGTGGTGTATTTTAATTTATTACTTTTTATTATTTCTGTTTCTGTCACATTGCTTTATTTGCAGTTACCATGAGGCTTGAAAATAATATTTCATAATTCATTATGTTTCACTGATAAAAACTTAACATTGATTCCGTAAACAAATAAACTAACATACAGGCAAAGAGAAAACTTTACAGTAAGAAAAGTAAGAACTTTACAGTTTAATGTTGTCTCCTCACTTTTTAACTTTTTGTTATTTCTGTCAATACCTTATACTATGCCTTTAAAATTTGTCGTAGTTATTATTTTTGATTGGTTTATCTTTTATTTTTTCTATGTATGATATAAGTAGTTTACACACCACAATTATAGAGTAAAATTATTCTATGATTTTGTGTGTACTTAATATTATCAGTGAGTTTTATACCTTCAAATGTTTTCTTATTGCTTAAAACATACTTTTCTTTCAGAGTGAAGACTTTCTATTAGCATTTCTTGTAGGACAGGTCTGGTATCTTTATTTTTCTTCATGTTTGAAGGATATAGTCACCAAATATATTACTCTAGGATAAAATGTTTCTTCCTTCAGCACTTTAAGTATGTTATGTCACTCTTTCCTGGCCTGTAGCTGAAACTGACCCAATAGTCCCATAGACTGTTCTTTTAGATACACATAGAAATTGACCCTTTTGCTGTTAAAGCTTGAAACTTGTATTTGTTTTATCTGAATTTCTTCCTCAGGAAAGGACCTTCAGCCCTCTCAAAAAAGTATCAAAGTACTGAAACTCACCAAATGCTACACCTCTCATTCATCATGATTGCTTTTTGGCCTCTCTCTAGTTCTGGTTTTCTGACACATTTTTACATTTCTTCCCTGCTATATAACCCTTAGTTTTATTCTGGATGATGGATTTGAGACTGAGCGCCCATCTCCTCAGCTGCAGCACCCAATTAAAGCATTCTTCCTTGGCAATACTGTCATCTCAGCAATTGGCTTTCTGTGTAGTAAGCAGCAGGACCTAGACCGAACCCCTGGCATTTCAGTAATGTAATGTTTCCACTAAAAGTCTGCTGCCAGTTTTAATGGAGCTCCATTGTATATTGTTTGTTTATATTCTGTAGCTTAATTTAGAATTCATTCTTTATCCTTGACCTTTGAAAATTTGCTTATTAATTGCCTTGAGGTAGTCCTCTTTGGGTTAAATCTGCTTGATGTTCAATTACTTTCTTGTACTTACTTAGCCTAAGCTTAAGAAGTTTTCTGTTATTATCTCTTTGAAAAAACTTTCTATCCCCATCTCCCCCACCTTCTCTTTAAGGCCAATAACTCTTAGATTTGCCCTTTTGAGGCTATTTTCTAGATCCTAGCGGTGTGCTTTATAGTTTTTTCTTTTTTTTTTTATTTCCTCTGTGTGTATATTTTCAAATATTATGTCTGCAAGCTCAGTAAGTCTTTCTTCTGTTTGATCTATTCTGCTATTAAGAGACTGATACATTCTTCAGTGTGTCAATTTTTCAACTCCAGTATTTCTGCTTGATTCTTTTTATTTCAAGCCTCAGTAAATTTATCTGATAGAATTCTGAATTCCTTCTCTATGTTATCTTGCATTTCATTGATTTTTCTCAAAACAGCTATTTTGAGTTTCCTGTCTGAAAGGTTACATATTTCTGTCTCTCCAAAATTGGTTCCTAGATGCCTTATTTAGTCAATTTGGTAAGATCATGTTTTCCTAGATAGTCTTGATTTTTATAAGTGTTTCTCCATGTCTGAGCATTAAAGATTTAAGTATTTATTGAAGTCTTTGCACTTTGGGTTTGTTGGTACCAATCTTTTTTGAGAAGGCTTTCCAGGTATTTGAATTGCATTGAGTTTTATGGCCCAACTTTTAGGTTACTGCAGCTGTGTCTGGATTAGGGGACACCTAAAGCCCAACAATACAGTAATTCTGAAAGACTTGCAAAGCAACCACATTGGTGTTCTTGGGTGAGATTGGGACAAATTCTCTGGATTATCAGGGAGAGACTCTTGTTCTCTTTCCCTACATTCTCCCAAACAAATATAGTGTCTTTTTCTCTGTACTGAGCTGCCTAGAGCTAGGGGAAGGGTGACATAAGCACCCCCTGTGGCCACCATCACTGGGATTGCACTAGGTCAGACCTGAAACCAGCAGAGCACCGGGTCTGCCCCAAAGCCCGCTGTAACCACTACCTGGCTAGTGCTTATGTTTGCTCATGGGTTCTAGGACTCCACAGTCAACAGGTGGTAAAGCCAGATAGGCTAGTGTCCTTCCCTTCAGGGTGGTGAGTTTCTCCAGGCCCTGGGTGGGTCCAGAGATGCTGTCTAGGAATCAAGGCCTGGAGTCCCAAACCTTAGAAATCTACCTAGTGCTCTATTCCACTGAGGCTGAGCTGACAGCCTAACCACAAGACAGTCCTTCCTACTCTTTTCTCCCCCATTCCATAGGCAGATGAGTCTCTCTTCATGACCACCACAAACAGCCTGCGAGGAGTACTGCCAGGCTACCACTGATATTCACTTAAGGCCCAAGTGCTCTTCAGTCAACTTGTGGTAAATGCTCCCTCGCCTTGTACTCAACCTTCAGGGCAGTGGACTCCCATAGGTCCTGGATAGGTCTAGATATGACATTCAAGAGTCAAGGCCTGGAATTGAAGACCGCAAGAGCCCACTTGGTACTCTACCCAATGCAACAAAGTTGGTACCTAAGCTGATTTTTGGTTCTTATGAAGATGTTTTTTGTGTAGATACTTATTAAATTTGATGTTTCTAATGGAAGAGTGACCTGTGGAAGTTTCTATGTATCTCTCTTGCTCCACCTCCTTTATGCTGATAATTTTAAATGACTTAATTCCAGAGAATGACATCTTTTTATGCGGTTTATCTGATTCAACTCTACTGAAAATGGACTGCAATAGTAATGCAAGTGTCTTTTTACCATAGTTTCACATAATTTCTAATATCTGAAATGAGAAATCATCACCACCAATTTATCCTGTTCAGAAACACTCCTACCACTTTTCTTTTCTACATAATATTTATATTGGAGTATCAATTTCTATGTAAACTTCTACTGGCATTTTGATAGAAATTCCATTAAATCTATAGGTCAACTATGAGATAATTAGCATTTTTATGGTAGTAAAGCTTTCTACTCATTAATATTTTGCAGTTCTATAATGTTTATAGAAATAATAATTTTATTCATAAAATTATTACACATAGATGGTTATAGTGATTTCTACGTATTTAAAATAATTTAGTGTTTCATATGTAAAGGATCTTATTATCTTTAAATAGTGATAGTTTTACTTTTTTGCTATTGAACTTAGCCCATAATTTATAGACTAAAGCCTCCTCCTCTCTTTTATAAGTCAGTCAAATTAATTTTCCACCACTTGCCCAGTACTTCTTATGTAATTAATTTAAAAAAACATATATATTGATGTCTCATAAAATCATGCAAGCTCTCAGTTCCTTGACTGCATTTTTTAAACCAATTTTTGTCTCTATTTCAATCCAGATACCAACAGCCGTATCCACAACCTAGAAGTGTTGAATGCCACCTGTACAAGTGATAATAATTTAATATACGCCAATGGCTACTACTTGAAGTATCATTAGTTTCAATTAAACAATCCTTCAAAATATATTAATTTTAAAATATGAAGAAGATTATCATAACTTTTCTTCATGCTGCTGACAAGGTCCAAAGCTGCTTCTAATAAAATAATTCTCCTGTAACTAGGGGAATCTATAACTGCCACAACTTAAATTACCCATTATTGTTATACTGGCTTTACCATAGTTCATGATGCATCTCCCTTCACACTGACTTCAGCTGATTTAATTAGAGGTGCTTGTGTGAGCCTCTGACAGTCAGTCTATAATGTGACTGAACATCCATGAATTGATTAAACATCAAGAGTATAGAGAAAAACTTAACATTTCGTATTAGAAAACTAATTTAGATTTGTATCAATTTTTCCACCTATTATGACCATGCCAATGTTAATATCAGCAGAAAAAAAATCATTCTGATATTGCCTTGAACTATTTAATAGAGATAAGAGAGCTTAATGGGTGGAAGAAAACAGAAGTTCTGAAACTGTGCAAACATATGTAAGACACTCTAGTACCTCCTCTTGCAGACAGAGGTTGAAGTACGACAGCAAATATACATGATGCTGTTGATGTGGTAGAGTTATAGCCTTCTGGATGGGCAAGTCGAGAGAAATTTGTGCTAATGAGGTATTTAATAAATATAACAAATACAGCAGGGGGATAACAATTTGATATACATGTCTTTATTTTGATTAGCTATTCTGTTTAAGATAGAGCTAATCATTCAGCTTTAAAAAAAATCCGCACACCTAAATCAGCCCTGTAGCTATAGTATTCCATTGAGATTAAGTAAGAAATATATAAAAAAATAAAATTACAACCCACCTTTGAACTTTAAGATGTACTCCTTCTGTTCTCCTGAGTTGGTAAGAGATCTCCAGCCTCTCTCTCTAGGAAGGGAAATGTTGGTATGAACAATTTTAGGCATTCCAACATCTTTAACATCCAAACCCATTTAAAAAAGTGTAGATCATCTGAATTTTTGCTTGGACCAACACAATGATTGGTCCATATTTTACTAGCAGGCAGAGAAACCACATCTCAAGGAAAGAACAGGCTTTAATTTTTTTTTCTTATCTCTGGGCTTATATATACATTTGCTAATTGTACTTTCCTTTCCATGATGGGCAACAGTAGAATTTTTTTATTTTTTTATTTTATTTATTTATTTATTTTTTTTTTTTGAGATGAAGTCTTGCTCTTGTCCTCCAGGCTGGAGCACAATGGCACAATCTCAGCTCACTGCAACCTCCACCTCCCCAGTTCAAGGGATTCTCCAGCCTCGGCCTCCTGAGTAGTTAGGAGTACAGGTGCCTACCATCATGTCCTGCTAATTTTTGTATTTTTAGTAGAGACAGGTTTCACCATGTTGACCAGGCTGGTCTCTAACTCCTGACTTCAGGTGATCTGCCCACCTCGGCCTCCCAAAGTGCTGGGATTATAGACATAAGCCACCACATCTGGCCAACAGTAATAATATTTTATATAACCTGTAAACTTATGTGAGGGGTCATCTTATAGGAAGAAGCACTGCCATTTAATTTTGCCTTGATAAAGGAGACTATGAGTGAAGAAGGATATGTGAAGCTGGTGAAATAGAACTGATGTTGTCTTCAGGTCTGTTTCTATCTCCATGCATAGACCTAGGGAGAAAATATCATTGAACACATTGAAACACTAGGCATAAAATTGATATTGGCTAATATCCTGAATGGGAGAGAAAATACACGAAAATTTTAAGTTCGAGTTCCATAAATGACAAGTAAGATGAATTATCTGAATGAGTTTAACAAGGGTTTTAGAATCCAAGGATTTGAATTTTGGAATGATTCCTCCAAGACAGAGTTGGTGTTTATTAGTTTTAACATTCTGAATTAAAATAATTTGACCAACAGACCCCAGTGTGTGACATTCCCCTCTTTGTGCCCATGTGTTCTCATTGTTCAACATCCACTTTTCAGTGAAAACATTCAGTGTTTCGTTTTCTGTTCTTGTGTCAGTTTGCTGAGAATGATGGTTTCCAGATGCATCCAAGTCCCTACAAAGGACATGAACTCATCCTTTTTCATGGCTGCATAGTATTCCATAGTGTATATGTGTCACATTTTCCTTGCCCAGTCTATCATCGATGGGCATTTGGGTTGGTTCCAGGTCTTTGCTATTGTAAACAGTGCTGCAATGAACATACATGTGCATGTGTCTTTATAATAGAACTATCTATAATCATTTGAGTATATACCCAGTAATGGGACTGCTGGGTAAAATGGAATTTCAATTTCTAAAGTCCTTGAAGAATCGCCACACTCTCTTCCACAATGGTTGAACTAGTTTATACTCCCATCAACAGTGTAAAAGTGTTTCTATTTCTCCACATCCTCTCCAGCATCTGCTGTCTCCTGATTTTTTAATGACCACCATTCTAACTGGTGTGAGATGGTATCTCAATGTGGTTTTGATTTGCATTTCTCTAATGATCAGTAATGATGAGCATTTTTTCATATGTTTGTTGGCCTCATAAATGTCTTCTTTTGAGACTGTCTGTTCATATGTTTTGTCCACTTTTGAATGGGTTTTTTTTTTTTTTTATTGTAAATCTGCTTTAGTTCTTTGTAGATTCTGGATATTAGCCCTTTGTCAGATAGGTAGATTGCAAAAATTTTTTCCCATTCTGTTGGTTGCCAGTTCACTCAGATGATTGTTTCTTTTGCTGTGCAGAAGCTCTTACATTTAATTAGATCCCATTTGTCTATTTTGGCTTTTGTTGCCATTGCTTTTGGTGTTTTAGTCATGAAGTCCTTGCCTACCTAAGTCCTGAATGGTTTTGCCTAGGTTTTCTTCTAGGGTTTTTATGGTGTTAGGTCTTATGTTTAAGTCTTTAATCCATCTGGAGTTAATTTCGGTGTAAGGTGTAAGGAATGGGTTCAGTTTCACCTTTCTGCACATGGTTAACCAGGTTTCCCAACATCATTTATTAAACAGGGAATCCTTTCCCCATTGTTTGTTTTGTCAGGTTTGTCAAAGACAAGATGGTTGTAGATGTTTGGCATTACTTCCAAGGCCTCTCTTCTGTTCCATTGGTCTATGTCTCTGTTTTGGTTCCAGTACCATGCTGTTTTAATTACTGTAGCCTTGTAGTATATTTTGAAGTTTAGAAGGAGGGACAGCATGGGGGTAGGGAGGTTAGGGTGGGATAACCTTGGGGGGAAATGCCTGATGTGCGTGACAGAGGGATGGAGACAGCACACCACCATGGCATGTGTTTACATATGCAACAATCCTGCAAGATCTGCACATGTACCCCACTACTTAAAGTATAAAAAGAAAAAAGAAAGAAATAAAAGAATAAAAAACTGAATGAAAAATAATAATGAAATAAAATAAGTTGACTAATAAGAAAAATTAAATTTATATCATAATCTTAAATAACTCATGTTAGTTGTCCTTTTATACAACAAACATATATTATTAGTATTTTATATAACAAAATTGATTCTATACATTTTCCAAATTGATAACTTATTTTTTCTTTAATGAATTTGGTACAATTTCTAAGTACCAAGCCTATTTCAGAGTGTAGTTAATATTTAGAAATATGACTTTAAATAACATATACTTCCTCAAAATAAATATATCCAAAAGAGTTTATTTTTCTACTCATATTCACAAATTAACCAAAAAATTGCATTATGAACTATTCAAAATTATATATTGTTGAAGACTGATAATTAGTTTAGAAATCAAATAAAATCTGTAACAAATTTAAATCTTACATGAAGTTTATATTTTATAAAGAGATTACAATAAAAGCCACCCAACTGGGATATCTTCTAAAAATGGCCTATAAATTGACAATAATTTGAAAGATAATGATAAAAAGGTAGCCACAGTTTTGTTCAATTTAAATATGTTTTTCAGTCTATCAACATTAATATGCTAGGTTTGGTGGCTCAGGTCCTATAATCCCAAGTCTTTGGGTGATCAGGCAGTAAGGTTGCTTGAGGCCAGGAGTTCAAGACAAGCCTGGGTGGCACAGTAAGACCTTTCCTGTACAGAACATTTTTTAAAAAAATATCTAGGCACAATTGTGCATACTTGTGTGTGCTTGTAGTCCTGGCTATTCAGGAGGCTGAGGCAGGAGAATCTCCTGAGCCCAGGGATTGAAGCCTGCAGTGGGCTATAGTCATGCCACTGCACTCTGGCCTGGGCAAAAGAGTGAGAACCTGTATCAAAAAATAAAAATTAAAATTAAGAAAACAACAATAGAATGCCTTAAAGTATATTTAATTATCTTAATAAAGAGAAAAATTATTCTCCCTTTACATGAACTAATTCCTGACTTAGGGTAGATCCTTTCATTAAGGAGAGAGACAATATGTTCTAATTGTCTGTGAGACCATGCCATTTAGTAAAATAAATCTGAAAAAAATATACATAACCTGAAGGTAATTAAGAAATAGTATTGTCTTAGAGATGACAAAACATTCTATTAACAATTCACGTAATTATAAAACATTGTAAATAAACAATGAATTTACTATGAAATTAGTCCAAAGATATTGTCCCACAAAGGACAATTTACTGAAGTATTGCTCTCCTTTTACTAGTTGTTTAAACACAACTTTCTATATTAAGCATTAAATTGATCTCACAAGAAAGTACATTTATTCCAAATGTCACTAACTTTGCTCAGAACTAAACATTCAAAAGTAAACATTGAGTCATCTGCTTGACTTTCTTCATGAAAGCATCAAAACTCAAGATGTCCTTCTTCACCTACTATTTATTTTGTATTTTAACAAAAATTAGTACTTTGAGGTCATCTATCTCTCTGTAATCATCATCCTCATACCAATGTGTATAGCACCTAATCCAATCCATTTCCCCAAGGCTCTGCATTCTAACAAAACTTTCACTGTGCTTTTGGGAGTAATCCCTAAGCCCCTCTGTATTTTCATCTTCTCAGAATGTCTCCTTTACCTACTTCCCCCAGTAGAAAATCATATGCCATGGAACAAGCCTTCATTCTTTCCCTCTGAGATTTGTGATCATTTTTCACACGTTTCTTGACAGAAGATAGATTGTTTGTCTTAATCATTTCTCATTGGCACTTCTGAATTACTCTTCTTTCTTTATTTGAAGCTCAGACCATCTAATTATGCACTGCCACTACTGTTACCTTCTCATGAACCTTACAATCTAGTGGATGGAGAAAGATACTAAACAATGAAAATAAATTAATAGATTTGTTAGAAAATAGCTCTTATAGGGAAAAAAGTAAAATATGGCAAGGGAAGATGTGTAGTTGAAGATGTATGTTTGAAATTTCAAGTAGTGTAGTCTATCAGCCTCACCAGATAATATAATAGCTACCTTCTATATCAAAATAATGTACCTTCTATATCAAAATAATGTACCTCCAATAAAAAAAAGAAGCTTCTATATTTCATAGAACCTATACCTGTTTCTACTTTTATACAGGCAAACTTCCATGACTTTTTTTTTTTTCAGACAAAGTCTCATTTTGTCACCCAGACTCAGAGAGAAAGTGTACCTTTGAGCACAGACCAAAAATGGGCAGATATTTTGGGAAAAGTGTTTCAAGCAATAGAAATAGAATGAGGGGAAATGGAGTAGAAGAAGAAATCAGAGAAGTAAAGTAAAGATAATAGCTCATTTTGGAACTCACTGGCAATTTTAAGAATTTTAGTCAATCCCTCTCCTCCCCACAACTGCCTTTTAACTGAATGTTTGCCTCTTGACTGATTAATTCCTTCTCCCTACTCTTGTCAAACTTTATAGTGATTTTGGACTAATGTGGTTGGCTATTACAATAACACACCACTTCATTTAGTATCTTCACCTTTAATAATTGAGTTTTATCTTTTTCTTATATACCCACTGCAGGGTGTCTCTATATTCACAAACATCTATGTCTTCTTCTTTAGTGAATCATCATCCTCACCAGCTAATAAAATGCCTACCTTCTATAGAAAACTAATGTACTTCCAATTTTAAAAAAAGAAGCTTCCATAATCCATCGGCCCTATACCTGTTTCTACTTTCATATAGGCAAACTTCAATGGCTTTTTTCTTTCTTTTTAGAACAAGTCTTATTTTGTCACCCAGGCTGGAATGCAATGGCACAGTCTTGACTCACTGCAACCTCTGCCTTCTGGGTTCAAATGATTCTCCTCTCTCGGCCTCCAGAGTAGCTGGGATTACAGGAGCACACCACTGTGCCTGGCTAATTTTTATAGTTTTAGCAGAAGACGGGGTTTCACCATAGTGGCCAGACTGATCTCAAATTCTGATCCACCTGCCTTGGCCTCTCAAAGTGCTGGGATTACAGGCCTGAGCCTCCGTGCTGGGCCTTTAATGTCTTTTTAATGTCACTTTTCTTCATATATTCTCCTACCATTTATTCACAACAGTCTCTTTCCTGCTACATACATTTCATCATGAATTTTATTTAATTCACAGAAAACAATGTTCATTGTCAAGTTTGCTATGCACTTCTCATCTAAATTAAATGGAAATAAAAAAATTGTTTTCTTATTATTTTTAGAAATATTCTGAATTTGGCTTTTGTGATTGCACACTTCGAGTTGTCCTTCACATTACTGTTTTCTTCATCCAAGTTCATTTGATGGCTCCCCTTACTTTAGCCAACTGTTTTTATCAGATTAACTGAAGACTCTGTCCTCACTGCTCTTCTTTGTGGCATTTAACAAACAAGAAGAGTCAGAAGATCATATTGCAATAAGACAAGGCATTTATTGTAGTATTCGGAATTGCAACTTGGGAGACAGTGATTCAACTGGAAGCCTAACTATTCTTAAGAGAGAGAGGGGAGAAGAGTTTTTTGTAAGAGAAACAGTTGTTTTGGAAGGATTATCATTGGATGAGATGGCTAGCTTAGTTCATGAGTTCATAATTCATTGATTGTTGCTGTTCAGGGTTTGCAACACTGGCAAAATTCCACTGTCTCCAGTATGTTGAAGTCATTGAGATTTGACCCAGTTCAATAGTTCAAGGCAAGTTCCTAGATTTTTTGCAAGTTTGTAGCACATGCAGGCAATCCTTTTTAGAATGGGTTCCCAACTCCCTTTTAGAGCTCTGAAACACAGTGACTGCATTTTGTATATCACATTACACATATTCAGTCTCATGACCTGATGTGCCATTTATGTACACATTTTCCCTTCCAGGTGAACTTTATAATGCTGCAATCATGTCCTGGAAGAGTAAAAAAAAAAGAAAAGAAAAATGATGGCATTTTTATTATATTTAAAAGTTAATTTGGGGCCAAATGGACAATATTCAAAAAGTATTTATCCCCATGAAAACATGTTATAATTTTCTATATTGTCAGATCTTTTCATTTTTAATAAGAAATAAAATCACTTAAATCTAGTCTTTTCATGTTATTTTTTCTCACACTTGTTACTTTTATTATCATATTGGTTTTGGACAATTAACTGAACTCGGGTAATATCATCAGTAGACTAGCAGTTATTTTGTGTTTACAAGTTAAGTGATGACGTCTTCAACTAAAATTATGGCATATTTTTTCCATTCCATTATTTACATATCTTTTTCTTAATATAGTTTAGTGACTAGAACAGAGTATTTCTGAAGCATATATATTAATCGTGATTTGGAAATCTCAGAATTTTGCCAAGTTGTCACTGTATTGTGTTTGGAAATGTAGCATATATTTCATGTGTAATATTCACAAAGGATATTTACCTACAGTGCTTTTTGAACTATGAGTAAAAATATATTAGTCCAAGAAAATTAATTTTCCCAATTGTAATGCCTTACTTCCTATTCACAGACTTTTTAACTAGTCATTTTAGTGAGTATATGTTTGAACTGCACTGTGACTAACTTGCATTTTCCCAAAGAATAATGTGTTTGATATCTTTTCTGTATTTAGTTGTCATCCATGTATATTATCTTTGATGTGTGTTTTCAAATATTTTGTTCATTTATTTAGAATTGTTTTATTTCTTGCAGTGTTTTGCTTGTGTTTTTCTTGTATGACAGTAGACATTGAAAATGAGATTCAAAGTCTGATAAAGTAAAATTTATGTTGTTGAGTGTTGAATTTTGTTGTATCTTTCAAAGAGTGATTTTGTTTGAGTATAAAAATCACTTGGGATATGTTTAATCTTTTAAACGTATGGCTTAAAAGATTATGGCTTCCCTTGACACTTTGTTAGAGTGAGTCTACTATAATTTTTACTCAAGGATTAATTTTGACCTTTTATAAAAATTTACTACTTTGGATTCCTCACCAAAATTTCTGTATATTATAAGTTTTCTCCACTTTCACTGATTGAACTTCAACTATTCCCATCATCTGTGAACTCCAAAAATTATATAATCAATATAAAAAAATAAAATTATAAACCCGACAATTACTGAATTGACCCAACTCTTCACCAGCGGGACACAAAGAAACGTGAAAAACTTTTTCAGGCCATGATGGGGAAGGAGAGGTCAAACATGCTTTATTTTATTTTCCTCACTGCAGAGTTCAGTCACAACTAACGAGCATTAACATTAGAGATCCTAAGACCAACAGAATAAACTCTTTGTGGCACTAGGATACCAATTCCAACTTGACTCTGGTATAACATCACATGAGGATAACCTGTCCTAAAAGGAAATCAAAGTATTTTACCCCAATATATTTTTCTTTGACTTTATTTTTTTTTTGAGACAGGGTCTCACTCTGTTGCCAGGCTGGAGTGTGTGGCACAATCTCAGCTCATTGAAACCTCTGCCTCATGTGTTCAAGCTATTATCCAGCCTTAGCCTCCTGAGTACCTGGGACTACAGGCTCACTCCATCACACCAAGCTAATTTTTGTGTTTTTAGTAGAAATGAGGTTTCACCATGTTGGCCAAGATGGTCTTGACCTCTTGACCTCGTGATCTGCCCACCTCAGCCTCCCAAAGTGCTGGGATTACAGGTATGAACCACTGCACCCAACCTTCTTTGACGTATTTTTAAATGGCCCTGCAAAACTTTCTCCTGTGGGAAAAATTTACATTCTGTAGAGGATTTTCTTTCCTTGCTAGCTTTTTCCACAGGTCTCACACCTTTGATTACAGACATTCACTCTGAAGCTTGCTACCTGGAGGCTTCCTCTACATGACAAGAACCTTGTCTTCCACAATTCCCTCCCTTTTATCTTAACTTGAACTGATTTCAACTCTTTACACAGAGCTTAACCCTTTCAGCCAATTGCCAATCAGGAAATCTTTGAATCTATCTATGAACTGGAAGCTCCTGGTTACCTAACCCCAGTTCATGATGACCCACCTTCCTGGTCTGAACCAATGTATAACTTACATGTATCGATGTGTGTCTTTGCATGTAACTGTTGTCTCTCTAAAACGTATAAAATTAAGCTGCAACCTAACCATTTTGGTCACATGTTCTCAGGTCCTCCTCAGGCTGTGTCACAGTTCATGATCCTAAATGTTGGCAAAACAAACTTCTAAATTAATTGAGATTGATCTTAGATACTTTCCAGTTTGCATAGGCAGCTTACTGGTGAGTCCTTCACTATCATCATGGAGTTATTCTCCTCACATTGTACAGTTGAATCTATAGCCAAATATTCAAGGAGACCCAACAAGTGATTTCTGTAGCTAGCTTTGAATCTCTCTTCTCCATGATATTCTGCTACATAAATACTAGTCATCTGACCATCTCCAAATCTGATTTCTGTCTTCTCAAATCAGTGAGCTCACAGAGCACTGTTTCCCCTCTTTCTGCTGTGGTTTGGAAATTGCTTTTAGATAATAAGTTAGGTTAAACAAAGACCGTACATATTTCATTTATTTCAGGTATCACAGCCCAGCTCTACCTGTTGTCCAAATATACAAGTATTTTTTAATATATTTTTCAGTTTTATATTTTTCTGAAGGAGAGTAACTTTTGTAGCCATTTATTCTTGATGAGCAAACTATAAACCCATGAATACAGGATTCTCCATAATGGACCAAAATTTCAGCTATCCAGATAAATTTACAGTGTCTGTCTTACGACTATGGTTTTTCTTATAACCTTTAAAAATATTTCTATTAAATGAAAAGATTATGATAGGATATGTAAATAAATATTAAATTGAAAATATAAAATATAATTGCACATATCAAGTATTCTTTGAAAATTTAGTTATATTTTTCGTTTGTAATTTTTAAGAAAATTATTCAAAACTTAGAAGTCAAATTGTATACAATTATGCTTTAAGTATTATAAAGAATACCTCAGTTCATAAGCCCTTCCTCCAAAAATTTAAACCTCTAAGAATATTTACCAGTTTTTGGCTTTGCTATTTATTATTTAACTATAGCCTAAATATTACTTTGTGGATTTCTGTCTCCAAAAATGTTGATATTGTTACCTTGTTAGATATTAACCAGTATAGCATTAAGCATGTTAAGTTTTAAACACGCCTTGGAATTATTGAATATATACATTTCTGTTTCCTCTAATATATTTTTGAACCAGTTCACAAATATTACCTGCTTCATAACCAATTAAAGGGTGAAATAAATTTTAACATTAGTTTCTACTATTTTGTATGAGAGTCATATTTTCAACTTTTTGAAAATTATACTTGGGCAGTTTTACAGGTTATCTCCCAAGATATCCAAGTGGACTCAGCTGTCCAAACCAATTTTACCAAAAAAAGGAAACCTCGTGGACGTTTCCAGCTCAGATTCCCTCATTCTTTCTCTCTTTCTGTCTCTTTCTCCCTTTTTCTACTTCTCTTTCTCCCTCTCTGTCACTATTATCTGTGTCTATCTATCTATATCTATCTATCATCTATCTATCTATCCGGTGTCTTGATAGCTAGATTTAACGTCTTTTGTAGAAATAGCTTATTTATTTATTTATTTGCTCCTATAAATGAATTACAAGTGTTTTTAGTCTTGGGTCAACTTTCATTCTAGTGTATGTTTGTGCATAACAAATAATTTATTTTGCTAGGTGCCAGAATATTTTGGAATTAATATTTTTGGTTTGACCACCTTCTTTCTGGATGATAGTATGTATTCTCTCTCATAGGAAAGACAAAATAAAATTGGTGTGTTAGGCTTTTTCATGGTCTGTTAGTCTATTTGTGAGAAGAAAATATATCAAGCTGCCCTTTAAGATCTGGTAAATTGAGTTTTTCCTCTTAGTTTATACTTAAGCCGTAGATGAGGTTAAAGAGCTATATATTCATACAGCTGCTATTAAAAGCTTTTTGCTTGTGTATATATCAGTTGAAGGTTTTTACTTCTGGGTAATGTTGTTAAATTGATTATTTTTAAAATATCAAAAAAAATCTTGTTGTGATGTTTATAAAGATGAATATATACCTAGATAAATCTAATATTTATAGAATTTCCAGGAAACTAAAGAAATTAAGTCTTTTGTATTTAAATATACTCAACATTAATTTAAAAAATCCTCTGAGTGAAACTTAGACAGATTTTATACAAAAATATGTTTTTATAAGTTTTTTTATGTTTTTATAATTGTTGAATCTTTGTACAAATCAGACTTTTTAACATTATTTGATAAAATTCAATAAATACACATCTATGTATTTTTCTTTGATTTAATCATTTAGGGAATAATCTAAAATATATTTTTTATCATATTATAATACTGGAATTGTTTTCTCAGAAACACACTAGTTATGCTTAATTTCCAAAATTCTAATACTGGTTTATGTATTAGAAAAGCTGAAGTTACCACTATATAATGTTTAACATTATGAAATAGTATCATGTTAAACATGATAGATTTCTAAGTGCACTAGAATGACTGATATCAATAATAGGTTAATTTTCAAGATTATTAGTTAAATTTAAAACTTTAGAATATTATTGACTTTAGTTACAAATACTTTTTTAGATATTTGCTTGATTTCTAATTAATATAGGTAGCTGACTGTATTGGTCTGTTCTCACATTCTATAAAGGTCTACCTGAGACTGGGTAATTTAACAAGAAAAGGGGTTTAATTGAAACACAGTTCTGCAGTAGTTTTTAAAAGAGACATGGCTTGGGAGGCCTCAGGAAACTTAAAATTATGACAGAAAGGTGAAGAAGAAGCAAGTACTTCTTCATATGGCCGCATGAGAGAGAGTGAAGTGGGAAGGACTGTACACTTTCAAACAACCAGATCTCATAAATACCCATTTACTAACATGAGAATAGCAAGGGAGAAATGTCCCCATGATCCAATCACCTACCTCCAGGTCCCCATCTCCAACAATTGAAATTACAATTTGACATGAGATTTGGGTGGGAAAACAGAACCAAATCCTGTCATTCTGCCCCTGGCCCCTTCCAAATCTCATGGCCTTCTAACATGTCAAAAACACAATCATGTCTTCCCAACAGTCCCCTGAAGTCCTAACTCATCTCAGCATTACCTCAAAAGTCCAAGTCCAAAGTCTCCTCTAAGACATGGCAAGTCTCTTCGTCCTTTGATCCTATGAAATAATTTAAAAAATTAGTTACTTCCAAGATAAAATGGAGATACAGGCACTGGGTAAACTCCCCTATTTCAAAAGAGAGAAATTGGTCAAAACAAAGGAGCTACGGGCTTTGTGCAAGTCCAAAACTCAGCAGAGCAGTCATCAAATCTTAAAGCTTCAAAATAATCTGCTTTGTATCCATGTCTCACATTTAGGCCACACTGATGTGAGCAGTGGGCTCCTAAGACCTTGGGCAGCTCTGCCTGTGTGGGTATGCAGGGTAGAGCCCAAACAATAGCTTTCATAAGTTGTTGATGAGTGCCTGTGGCTTTTCTGGGCACACAGTAAAGTCTGTCAGTGGATCTACTATTCTGGGGCCTGGAAGATGATGGCCTTCTTCTCACAGCACCACTAGGCAGTGCCAACTCTGTGTGGTGACTCCAACCCCTCCATTTCTTCTCCACACTGCCCTAGTATAGGTTTTCTATGAAGGCTTTGTCCCTGTAGCAGACTTCTGCCTGGACAACCGGGTACTTCCATAGATTCTCTGAAATCCAGGCAGAGGCTCCCAAACCTCAGCTCTTGCCTTCTGTGCACTGATAGTCCTAACACCATGTGGAAGCTGCCAAGGCTTGGGGCTTGTACCATCTGAAGCAATGACTCAAGCTGTACCTTAGCCCTTTTTAGCCAGGGCTGGAGCTGGAGCAGTAGGGACACAGCACACCATGTCCCAAGGCTGCACAGAGCAGCAGGGCCCTGGGCCTGGCCTAGTAAACCATTTTTTCCTCCTAGGCCTCCGGGCTTATGATGTAAGGGGCTGCCACAAAGGTCTTTAAAATGGAGACATTTTTCCTATTGTCTTGGCTAATAACATTAAGCTCTTCTTTACTTATGCAAATTTCTGCAGACTTGAATTCATCTCCAGAAAATGGGTTTTTCTTTTTTACTATATAGTCAGATTATAAATTTTTCAAACTTTTATTCTCTGCTTCCCTTTTAAACATAAATTCTAGTTGCAGGTCATTTCTTTGTTTATGCTACTGAGCAAGGGCTTTCAGAAGCAGCCAGGCTATATCTTGAGTGCTTTGCTGCTTAGAAATTTCTTCTGCCAGACACCCTAAGTCATCTCTCTCAAGTTCACGGTTCCACAGATCTCTAGAGCAGGGGCACAAGGTCACAGTCTCCTTGCTAAAGCATAGCAAGAGTGACCTTTGCTCCAGTTCCAATAGTTCCTTATTCCATCTGGGAGGACCTTAGCCTGTACTTTACTGTCCATATAACTATTAGCATTTTGGCCAAAACCATTCAACAAGTTTCTAGGAAGTTCCAAATATTCCCTCATCTTCCTGCTGCCTTCTGCTTCCTCCAAACTGTTCTAACCTTTGCCCATTACCCAGTTCCAAAGTTATTTCCACATTTCCATGTATCTTCATAACAGTGCCCCTTTTCTCTAGTAGCAATTTTCTGTATTAGTCTGTTCTCACACTGCTGTAAAGAATTTCCTGAGACTGGGTAATTTATGAAAAAAAGAGGTTTAATTGACTCAGAGTACTGCAGGCCATACAGAAGGCATGGCTGGGGAGGGCTCAGGAAACTTGCAATCATGGTGAAAGGGCAAGGGAGATGCAAACACCTCTTCATATGGCTACAGGAGAAAGATAACAAAGGGGGAAGTACTACGCACTTTAGAACAACCAGATCTCATTGTAAGGCTGGCAACCTCATTCTGAGTACCTTGTGACGTCGGGAACTGGTGCCCTTGTGACGTCAGGAAACTGGCGCCCAGGGCCAAGAAGCCAAAAACAAAAAAGCTCAGGCTGATGCAACCCTGGCCGGTTCTTGCATTAAAAAACCTGCCCGATAACCTGCCAACCAATAGTGGCCCGCCCCGTCTCAATCCCCGCTCCCCCTGGAGCCAATCAGAGTGCCCTATTGTTGCTCTGTTCCTCATAGCCATAAAAACCCCATGCTCCAGGAAGTCAGCGTGACTTCTCTGGCCCCCCTTTCCCCGGACCATAGAACCTCACCCAGGAGCTGAATCAACTGGCCTTTGATTTTCTTATACTGGCCCCAGTTTATTCATCTTAAACTCAGCAATAACCCTTACAAGTGGTGCCAACACCTGGGAGGAGTTCAAGACCCCTCCTGGGGGAAACGGACTCCTCCACCCTAAGCCAAACCAGGTAGCTGCTGCCCCTCCAACCGTCTGTAGCCATCACTCAGTAAGACTCCTATTGCCCATAACCCCATCCTCTGTTTGCTCTGAAGCTTGTGGTACCCTGTCTGTAATCACGGCTGCATCCAGGACTCCTTCCCGTCTCAAGCTGTGGGTCTCGTGGGAGATGTCCCAGTGCCCCTGCTCACCTGCCCCGAAAGACAGGAATATTGTGGAGACATCCCTATACTCCTGTCCTTCTCTATAGTCTTCAGTACTCAGGTGTTGAGGTCCAGGACGCCGTTCCTCACTCCTGACTACTCCACGACAGAGAATGGACTATGGGTAATCAGGAGTCCCACCTAGACCCCAAGTTGCCATTGGGATGTCTAGTCCAAAATTCACCCAAGCTGGGCCTCTCCATAAAAAGAAAAGGCTGCTTTTCCTCTCCACCATGGCCTGGCCCCAGTATCCTCTGGACAACCAGTCCAAGTGGCCACCGGAGGGAACTTTTGATCTTGGCATTCTAACTGATTTAGACAATTTCTGTCAAATAAATGGTAAATGGTTGGAAGTCCCCCTACATTCAGGCCTTCTGGTATCTCGCTCCCGTCCCACCCTCTGTTCCTCTTGCACCACCGCTCAGGTGCTCCTGGCCAAAGAAACTCCCTTGCCGCCCTCAGCCCCTCCATCCTCCTCCTCCATTTCCACCTGAAGAACTATCCCTTCCACCCGCCCAACACAGAAATCCTCCACCATATGTGGAACCTAAACCCCCTCCAGCTCCTCCTCTTCCTGGTTCCAACCTAGCCTCTCTGTCAGTGCTCACACTCGCGCTGTGCTCCTAACAATGAAACCTCCCTCCTTTGCTCCCTTCGCAAGGTTGCCAGAGCAGAAGGCATTGTCCAAGTACATGTTCCCTTCTCCCTCTCTGATCTGTCAACCATTGAGAAATGCCTAGGGTCATTTTCCACCAATCCTACTGCTTACACCAAAGAATTCCACTACCTCACCCAGGCTTACGACCTCATCTGGCATGATACCTATGTAATTCTGTCCTCCACCCTCACTCCAGATAAGCGTGACTGCATCCTTACGGCAGCCTAGGGCGCACGCCGATCAGGTACATCTCACAGACAATCAGATGCCAGTAGGTGCAGCAGCAATCCCCCGGGGCCAACCCTAATTAAAATTATCAAACTGGTCAAGATGGCCACCGCCACCGAGACCAAATGCTACAGTGCCTCCTAGCGGGCATGCAAAGCGCAGCCCAAAAGGTAGTTAATTATAATAAATTAAGGGAAATAACTCAGGGTCCTACCAAAAACCCCACCGCCTTCCTCAACCGATTAACTAATGCTATAATCCTCTATACCCAGCTGGACCCCGGCTTCTTTACTGGGGGCTACAGTTCTAGCCACCCATTTCATCTCTCAGTCAGTGGCTGACATTAGAAAGAAACTCAAAAATGCTGATGAGGGCCTCCAAACTCCCATACGAGACCTGGTAAACATGGCATTTAAAGTTTTTAATGGCCAAGAGGAAAAGGCTGAGGCCACCCGCCAGGCCCATCTACAGCAAAAGGTAAGCCTCCAAACCCAAGCTCTTGTGGCAGCCCTGAGGCCAGCAGTCCACCAGGCACCTGGTGGAGGGGGTCCATCAAAACCCACCAAGAACTCTGGAGGCATTCCACATGGGCCCTATTTCAAGTGCAGTCAGGAGGGACACTGGGCACATCAGTGTCCATGTCCTTGACCACCTACCAAGCCCTGCCCGAACTGCAAGAAGCTTGGACATTGGTACAGTGATTGCCCATCCCAGACTACAGGCCCACCCCCCGCACCTCTATGTGGAGGGCAGGCCGGTCCGCAGGAAGCAATCCCATCGCTTGAACTTCTCAGCCTTCTGGACAACTGATGCAACCCGGACTCAAAGACCCCCATCATCCTTGCTGAGCCCAGGGTAACGCTTCAGGTAGTGGGTAAATCCATTTCCTTCTTAGTGGACATGGGGGCTACCTATTCTGTATTGTCTTCCTACTCAGGACCTAGCATACCTTCCCAGGTTTCAGTCATGGGAATTGACGGTAAGCCTTCCTGTGCTAATCAAACCCATCCTTTAGCCTGTGTCCTCAAGGGACACCCCTTTTCCCACTCTTGTTTAATCATACCCTTGTGCCCAGTTCCCTTTTCAGGACAAGACATTCTCCAGACTGTGGGGGCCACTCTCCAACTCACTGGCCCCCCATACTCAAGCCCATCATCCTCTCACCTTCTACTGCCACTCCTGACTGATGCCACGTTCTACCCTAACTCCTCGCCTCAACCCCCTATCCCTCCTGACGTAGTTAATCCCCCTGGTATGGGATACCTCCAAGCCTGTAGTGACCAAACATCATACCCCAGTTAAAGTACTTCTCAAAGATCCTATCCACTTTCCTTCATGTCCTCAGTTCCCCATCTCGAAGACCCACCATCAAGGCCTGAAGCCTATCATCACCCACCTGCTAACCCAAGGACTACTTATTCCCACCAGTTCCCCTTGTAACACCCCTATCTTGCCAGTCTGAAAGTCGTCCAGCAACTACCGTCTGGTTCAGGACCTGCGCCTTATCAACGAGGCAGTGGTACCCCTCCACCCTGTAGTCCCCAACCCATACACCCTATTATCAAACATTCCCTCCACTACCTCTCATTTTACAGTTCTTGACCTCAAGGACGACTTCTTTACCATTCCCCTTCACCCTGAGTCCTACTTTCTCTTTGTCTTCACCTGGACAGATCCTGACACCAACCTGTCACAACAGCTTACCTGGACGGTCCTGCCTCAGGGATTCAGAGACAGCCCTCATATTTTTGGACAAGCCTTGGCAGCTGACCTTGGCTCCTACCCCCTTCAACCCAGTCTACTTCTCTAGTACATAGACGACCTGTTACTTTGTAGCCCCCTCCTGAGGGGCTACACATCCCCAACAGCATACTGCCACTCTCCTTAACTTTCTTGGATCTCAGGGATACCGAGTCTCTCCCCTCCAAAGCACAGTTATCAGTCACCTCGGTGGTCTACTTGGGCATTTGCCTCACCCCCAAAACTAAAAGCCTAACAACAGGTCACTGGAAAGCACTTCTTTCACTGCAGCCCCCGGAGACTGCTGACCAGATTCTCTCCTTTTAGGATTTGTAGGATTCTTCCACCACTGGATACCTAACTTTGCCTCTCTAGCAAAACCTCTGTACATGGTGGCTAAGGACACCCCCATGGGACCTCTCTCCCATCCTGAGATTGTAAAATGGGCTTTTAAAACCCTCCAAACTGCTCTGTCCACCACACCCCCCACTTCATCTGCCGGACATCAATTGCCTCTTTTGTCTGTTCACTGATGAGAAACAGGGCATTGCTGTCCGGGTTCTAACCCAACCCCTGGGTCCTGTGTTCCACCCTGTAGCCTACTTATCAAAGCAACTTGACCCCACAGTCAAGGGGTGGTAGCCTTGCCTGCGGGCCCTGGGAGCAGCAACAAGAACTTACCAAGGAATCCCTAAAACTTACCCTGGGCCAGCCCATCTCAGTGTTCTATCCTCACCGGCTTACCGACCTCCTCTCCCACAAATCTCTCACTCACCTAGGGCCCTGCTGTCTTCAGGAGTTCCACCTGCTCTTCGTTGAAAATCCTTCAGTCAGCCTTCACCCTGCTTCTCCACTCAGCCCGGCTACCCTGCTTCCCCTTCCAACCCTTCCCCCCTTCCCCAGCCCACTCCTGCCCTGAACTAATGGATACACTTGCCAAACCTCGGAAAGACCTATCTGACCTTCCCCTACCTAACCCAGACTTTACCTTCTATGTGGATGGAAGTTCAGTAATGACAGCCGACAGGCGGCAAAAGGCAGTCTATGTGGTAGTCACAGATTCAGCCACCCTTGAGGCACGTTGCCTCCCTGACGGAACCACATCACAAAAGGCGGAACTCATTGCCCTAACCCGAACTCTTACACTAGCACAGGGAAAGTGAGCAAATATCTATACTGACTCAAAATATGCATTTCTTATTACCCATTGCCACTCTGCCCTCTGGAGAGAGTGGGGGATTCCTTACCACAAAGGGGTCCCCCATAATCAATGCTACACAGATCTCTAACCTCTTACAGGCCTTATCATTGCCCAGGGAGGTTGCAGTCATACACTGCCAAAGACAACGGGCCCAGCATGATGTCATCTCCTGGGGCAATGTGCAGGCAGATACAGCAGCAAGATCTTTAACTAATGCCAAGTCGACCCCTACCCCTGTTCTCTTCCTTACCATGGCCACACAGCCTGTATACTAACCATCAGAGAAACAGGCCCTCAGACTAAAAGGGGGGAACAGAATCTAATCAGGGCTGGATCTTCCTAAATAACAGAATCACCCTTCCCCAGGAACAGGCCCCTAAAATTATTGCTGAAATCCACCAATCCTTACATGTAGGACCTAAGGCATTACACTGCTTTGTACAGCCCCTCTTTTCTCACCAGGTCTGCAACAAACAATTGAGCAGGTACACAAGGCATGCATTACTTTCTCTAAGGTCTAGCCTCAGGGAGGCTTAAGGCCACAGTTTCCTACCCACCAAATGCGTGGCAACCTACGGGCCCAAGACTGGCAAATTGACTTCACTCATATGCCCACTCACAAAAAGCTCTGCTACCTCCTAACTTTTGTAGATACCTTTTCAGGTTGGATTGAAGCCTTCCCCCACCTCCCAGGAGACAGCAGACATGGTGACCTCCCTTCTTACTCAAGCAATCATCCCTCGCTTCGGCCTACCTGCCACCATCCAGTTGGACAACGGTCCAGCATTTACAGCCCAAGCAGTCCAGCTAGTCGCCAAGTCCCTCAACATCTCCTGGAAACTACACATCCCTTACCATCCTCAGTCATCGGGTAAAGTTGAACGGGCTCACGGCATCCTCAAAGACCATTTGGCCAAACTTGCTGTTGAGATAAAACTCTCTTGGCCCACACTCCTACCTCTTGCCCTGGCCCAGGTCCGGGCCACCCCATGGGGGCCAACGGGCCTTAGCCCCTTCGAATTGCTGTACAGCCAACCTTTCCTGGTCTCCCATAATTTCCCTGTAAAACTGCCCTCACTGGCTTCCTATCTTCCCTTCCTCTCTCTTCTCGGACACCTGCTTAGGGAACATGCAGACCGCATCCTCTCTGTTGTTCCAGGATGAGAGGACCCTTACCCAGCAACGCCTCTCCAACTGGGCAACAGTGTTCTCCTCCGAAAACTCAAACCAGGATCTTTGCAGCCCAAGTGGTCGGGACCTCACATTGTTATCCTAACTACCCCCATAGTGGCCAAACTCCTGGATCACACTCCATGGTACCATGTGTCCCGCATCAAGCTGGCTCCCCCAAAATGATCAGTGGAAATCCAGACCCCTGGGCCCCACTCGCCTCCGCCTCACCCGTTGCCCCGACCCATCACCCCCTAACCCTTTGGAGCCTCCTCCTGACATTCCTTCTGATATC
Source organism: Ateles fusciceps (assembly GCA_036589455.1). NCBI lineage: Eukaryota > Metazoa > Chordata > Mammalia > Primates > Atelidae > Ateles > Ateles fusciceps. The sequence goes on along the minus strand of JAZHEH010000174.1, from coordinate 87,543 downwards.
TCCTCTTGAAGCCAACTCATATGTTTGGCGTTTCTACATCCAGGAATCCTGAGTTGAGGGTCCCACTACCAGAACTCACTACATTGCCCAAGCAGACTGCCAACCCCGATGGCTGCCAGTCAGCGGTAATAATTGAGATCCAAAAAACAAAAACCAAAACTCTACAAAACAGGTTCTCTGCTCATGGCCTGTGCTTTCTCTATGATCAATACCATGACTATTGCCATTGGTGGAACACCACCTATGGGGGGGTGCCCATATAACTCCTGCATCATCCATACACCACAGCTAGACATAACGGGAACTCAAAAAGGAAAAAAGATACTCACCTCCGATGGCAGAGGTAAGTTATTTCTTACCATCCGCGACTCTTGGGATGACTGCTGGATAAAGGGGGTCAATGGAAAAATCTACCATTGGTGGCAAAACAGCCACCCCCAGGGAACATGGCTGATATTCTGGTCCTATACCCGCATTGTCCCTGAGGTTATAGAACAACTCAGCTCTGTAAGCCAACAATCCTGCAAAATAAAGCCACCCTAACTAACCAAGTCAAACCTTCAGATAGCACCTCTCAACCTTTCTCCTGGTTGACTCTAGTACAGCAGGGAGCCACATGTTGAATTTAACCAAAGCCATGAATATCACCAACTGCTTTTTATGTGCCTCTCTTAGCAACCCCTACTTGGCTGTAGTTCCCCTCAGGTCCAGGTTCAATCTGTCACAATCACCTGCAGGGCCCAGCACCACCTTAACGGATATCCTCTTGTTCAAAGTACACTCTCAAAATTTCTCTCTCTGCTATAAGGCAGTCAGCAGCTCCAGTCCCAGCTGTAACACCACAGTAAAAGTAAAATCCTCCCTCTACACACCACCAGGAGGATACCCCTGGTGTAATGGAACCTTAACTAAAGTTATTAATGCCTCCTTCCCTTCCCTTGTGTGCCTGTCACCTTGGTTCCAAAGTTAGAGGTATATGGACAGGCCGAACTTCTATCCCTCCTTCCACCTTCCCCTAATCACCAAGACAGATGAGCAGTCTTCCTCCCAATGGTCATTGGTCTCTCTATAGCATCCTGTCTGGTGGCGGTTGGGCTGGGTAGCTGCGTCCTAGGCTACAGTGTCACCTCAACCACTCAACTAGAGGACAAGCCTCCCATGGCTATCGAAGCGTCGGCCACCTCCCTGGCCTCCCTCCAGCGACAAATCACGTCACTGGCCCAGGTATCTCTCCAGAACCGATGGGCCCTTGACCTGCTGACAGCAGAAAAGGGATGTACCTGTCTGTTTCTTCAGGAACAGTGCTGCTATTATATCAATGAAACAGGCCTTGCAGAGGAGAATGTCAACATTCTCTATCGCCTCCAAGAAGACCTCCGTAAGAAGCAAAATGCATTAGTCTTGCCTCTCAACTGGTGGCAATCCCCCATGCTTACCTGGCTGACCCCTATTATCACTCCCATTATCGTCATTTGCCTTCTGTTAATGTTAGCCCTTTTTTCCTCAGGTTTTTACAGGCCCACATAAGGGAAATTTCCAGGGTAGCCATAAACCAGATGCTACTTCACCCCTATGTCTGATTTCCAACCAAGGCGCCAGCCAACTGACCCTTTTCCGTCACTATGCCCCTAATTAGCAGGAAGTTGCCAGAAGAAAAACGGCGTCCTATATCATCAAAAGGGTCGGAATATAAGGCTGGCGGCCTCATTCGGAGTACCTTGTGATGTCGGGAAACCAGTGCCCAGGGCCAAGAAGCCAAAAACAAAAAAGCTCCGGCTGAGGCAGAACTGGCCGGCTCTTGCACTAAAAACCCTCCCGATAACCCGCCAACCAATAGCGGCTCACCCCTTCTCAATCCCGCTCCCCTGGAGCCAATCAGAGTGCCCTACTCTTGCTCATTCCTCAGAGCCATAAAAACCCCACACCCCAGGAAGTCAGTGTGACTTCTCTGGCCCCCTTTCCCCCAGACCATAGAACCTCACCCGGGAGCTGAATAAACTGGCATTTAATTTTCTTATACTGGCCTCAGTTTCTTCATCTTAAACTCAGCAGTAACCCTTATACTTATGAGAACTCACTCACTATCATGAAAATAGCAATGGGGAAATCCAACCCATGATCTAATCTCTTCCTACCATGTCTCTTCCCCAACACTGGGAATTACAATTTGACATATTTGAATGTGGCCACAGAGCCAAACCATGCCACTGGATCTTTAATAAGCAAACGTATTTTTTAATTCTTGTGGTTTTGCTTCTTAGTTTCATATATCCAGAGTCCTATTATTTTTGGTTCTGTTAATGAGTACATCCTATTTTGCTGCTTTAAACAAGTGGAAGAGGCTTATGTATGCAATTGAATGATCAAATGATTAGCCATAATGGGTTTTCCTAATCTGATAATACATTTTCACGGTTATTATACATTATACATAGTCATACAGTTACATACATCCTAGTTTCTCTTGGAAAGAAAAGTAAGTTACATTGGACAAGTGACAATTGGTGTGGTTAATTGATAACATGCTAGAAGAAATCACATCAGCTAGATATTCTGTGTATCCAAGGTATAAGGATGTATTTTGCTTTCCAAGAAAAAAAAATGCAAGTCTTCTCCTACAGTTAAATGATATTTCCCTATAATATTTAACAAAATAGTCAAAACAGTGACAGATTAAAGCTAATCATCAATGGCCAATTATAAAATTTTTGACAAAAGCAAATTTTATTGGCTTTGATTTATAAAGCCTGATATAAAAAGAAGTGGAATGTGTTGAAATATTAATGGAAAAAAAGCCTTTTGATAGGCTTTTTAATAATTTTTTTAAAGTTTGTCAGTTTTTCCAGATGCATGTTATGAATAATGTATTGTGTGCCTTCCTTTTATTAAGAAAATAATGACGTAATTCATCACAATTAATTTTTTTATGTTTTTAAAGAGACTTTTTTCCATTTTGATAGTATTTCTTACTGTAACAAATTAATCATTACTATTTAGTTGTATCATCCAATAAGTGGTTTACTCTTTTCTTGCAGGTTTACCTTGAAGCTCTGCTCTAAGCTCCAGGCAAAATATCTGTCTTTGACAAATAAGAATGGTCTCTTAACACCAGGGGGATGTACCAAGTATACTGATACTTTAAAGGGCAGGCTCTTGGGAATAAACTTCCAAGCTGAGTTAAGAGTCCTAGGACTCATTTAAGTCCAGAATCGGATGAAATGATCTCACATAAAAAGAGATCTATACTAAGATAGAGTGAAACACTATTTATTACTTTAAGACTGAATCAATTGGTGAGGGATATATATGTATTTTTAAAACATAATTGGAATTATTTTTACTGCTCTATTTTCTGATGATATATGCAGTTAGTTAGGGGATTTGGGTACCGAGCAAGAAAAAGAAAAAAATCACAACCTCCCAGTAAAACACAATGAGCTTTCATAGAATGGCATGTTGATAAGTTTGCATAGAAAGAAGTGTCAGTCATAGCAGGAGACTTTCCAGAGACAGTGGCATGAGGCCATCACTCAAAAAGACCAGAGAGCAGAGTAAGTCCTGAAGGAGAGGGGGAACTGGAGAGGAGGCTGACATACAGAGGTGATATTGCTCAGCAGTCAAATTATAGAGCTCTGAAGGGTAGCAGTGACTCGGAATCTTTTACAGCCTTGGGGGTTCTCTTATCTATCCTAGCAGATGTGTTTATTTAATCTATATGTAAAACAGTTTAATGTGTTTTACATTTTACATAATGAGTGTGGTGCTGGTGGTCTTTTGACCTAAGAGTCTCTAATAACTGGGAAAAAGTAAACAGGGGTCATTATTAGCCCAACTATACAACATTTGGGTAGGTATGAAAATACTTCAGATATGTTAGGTGTATCTAAACCTTAACTCAGTAGACTTTACTTTTAAGTTAAAATGGAGATTGTTAAATAGTATCATATTTTTACTGGTTTCTTGGTATTCATAATCAGAAGAAAAATCATTTTATGGGGTCTCAGTACTTTTCTTGGGAAGTTGAGTACGTTTAAGAAGAATCTCTCTTCCTGTTTAACAGGAAACCGTTATTCAAACAATTTTGAACAAGGGATCACGGCTAATCCTGGAAGGCCATATAGGGAATATAGCTCATTCGATCAGGTAGGAGTTTGTAGCAGGCCAGGTCTCACTAATGCAGGCCTCCATAACAACTGTTTCAGTACTGAGTGGTTAAATATAAAAAGCTGAAAAAGCCAGCGTCCTTATACAAAGGCTGGAATGTAACAAAAGCCCACCAAGAGTTTTGCCTAGGCCTTTCCTGGGCCTTAAAGCATGACAAAATAACAAAGGAATTTTTGACAGGATCCATTTAGGATTAAATAAGTTTTATTGTGGGGGGCAGAGGATCTGATTAAGCTCCCCAGGCCTCCACAAACAAGTTTATTGGGGTCTGAAGGAACTCCCCAAACCTTCATAATTTAGCAGGAGACATGATAAAAATCATCCCAGCACCTGAACTCATTTAGATTAAGCAAATTTACTGAGGCTCCAGAGGATGGTCTTGAGGACTCAGACATTATTTACAGATTAAAATAAGTTAATCATTTATGTCTTTAGATGAACGCACACTTACAAGTAGACATATAGCTTGGAAGTATGTAAGCTCTGGAAATCTTTGTAATTTTGAGTTGTTCTGGTGATATTTTCCAGGCCTTCTCCCTGTAACCAGTTATAGAAATAAAAGCTCCCTTCTCTCCCAGTTCATCTTATCTTGTTGCTGGGCCTCAAGAATAATCAGCTTTACCCTCAGTTTGGTCTGGGAACAAGCTGAGTTCTGAAGAACAAGAGTGTTATGTTATGTGACTCATTGCTTACAAAGCCATTCCTGAGAAACTTACCTAGTATCCAAATTATAAAGATTCAGCCTCATAAATTGTAAAGAACTCTTGCTAGGGGTCCTTGGGACTTCAAAGTTTTGAGAAACATCAAGAGGAGGATATTAATGTCCTCAAACTTGTTTGTATTTCTGTAGGACCTTCTGAACTGAGATTCTTGAGTACGGTTCCATAGCCTTGAGATAGAAGAGTCAAATAATAGAGTCCTTTTAAGATCCAGCCAAGATTCCTTGCAAAAATTTCTACACATAGGTTAACTGTCTCATCTCAGTTTGTTCAGTAAGTTATTTTCAACAAAGTTCATATGTGTTATCAGTTTTTGCTGCACATATGTAAATAACTGCATACAAAACAAAATGGGACCGGTGTGCTCTGTGTGTGTCTTTGTTTGTATGTTGTTGTCTGTGTGATGGTTAATTGCATTGAAGCAGGAGCAGCCGTGAGAAACAGACATCTTGAACACTGAACTGGGAAGGAAGAAGTGTTTATTATTATTACCATTATTATGGCTGGGAGCCAGGCGACAATTTGTCTAAATGACCAAGGTCACCTAACAAAGAGAAGCTCTGCCTTTATATAGGCTTATACTTTAGATATTACACATGAAAGAATCTTAGTTTTACAACCTTAGAAATTACAAGTGAAAGTGTCTTGGGTTTACAGTTTTAGAAATCACATATGAAAGGGTCTTGGTTTTACAGCTTTAGAAATCACATATGAAAGGGTCTTCATTGATGGAGGAGTGGGGTGGGGTTTTGATCTTGTTCAAGTAAAAACAATGTCTTCTGGGAGATTCCCCCACATGATGCCTGCTATTTACAGGAAGGTGATTTAGGAGGCGCCAGTTGGCCAGCCTTTTCTTCTATTGAAATGCAATGTGGAAGTCAAGGGGGAGGTGATCCTAGAGGCCTCGGTCTCCTTCCTCAGTATGTGTCCACTTTATTGGCTAAAGCGTGGCCAAATAGCTGGCAAAGCATTATTTCTAAGTGTGTCTGTGGAGATATTTCTGGATTATATTAGCATTTGAATCAGTAGACTGAGTAAAGACAATTGTCCTTTCCAACGTAGGCAGGCATCATCTAATCCATTGGTGGCCCAAATAGAACACAAAGGCTGAGGAGCAGCAATTTGTCCTGTGTCTTTGAACTGGGACATCCATCATCTCCTGTTCTTGGAGATCACACTCCTGGTTTTTGGGCTTTTGGAATCAGAACAAAATGTCTACCATTAACACGCCACAATGGGTTCTAATGCCTTCAGCCCCAGATTGCATTGCTATTGACTTTCCCGGTTTTTCAACCTGCAGATGGCTGACCGGGATCTCTCAGCCTCCATAACTATTTAAGACAATTCCCGTAATAAATATATATTTACATACAGATACAGGTTTCAAGATTCAATTACACACACATACACACACATGTAGGTTATTTTTCTCTGGAGAATTCTAAGGCAGTGTGCATAATCAAGAACTATCTTTGGAGATTCCATATGATCACAAAAGAGGGAGATAGGTTGTTAATAAAAGTTTTCTAAAACTTTGAAATAAGAAATTAATGTAAAAATGTATATTTAGTAATAACATAAACAATTAACTTCAACATATCAGCGCTTTACTAATCAGCTCTTATTCATGCATTTTTTCCTTAAAATTGCTAAGGAAAAATATAATATTTAAAACTTTGATATCCAGAGTAAGTAGGTTTCTATATATCTTCCAGGGAACTTGCTTAATAATTCTATTTCATAATTGTCTAATTTTCTAAGAGGAGATTCCTGTGTTTGACTTTGATATTCACTGTTTGATTAAATCCCATTCATTATCAAGTAACATGTAAACTTGTAGATTTCTGTGAGAAGAAAAAAAATAATGCTGAAGTTTACAATTTTATTACCTTGTATTTTTGTTAGAAAATTTAGACCAGCACGTGTTTGACAGACTATGAAAAACTCCATAACTTAGGTTTTCTTTTTTAAACAACAGCTTTGGTGAGATACAATTTTCATACAATTTGCCCATTTTGAAATACAATTCAATGGTTTTTAGCACATTCACAGATTTGTGTAAATAATGCAAACAAGTTTAGAACATTTTTAAATGCTCTTAAAAATTCTGCACCCATTGTTATTGATTCCTATTTCCCCCTTTCATCCTCGTAGCCCCATTCTTGTAGCCCTAAATCTATAGATTGGCCTATTCTTGGTATTTTATATAAATTAATTCATACAACATGTGGGTTTTTCTCACTGATTTTTCTAACTTAGCATAACATTTTCAAGGTTCATCTACAAGTATCAGCATGTATTAGTATTTCTTTATTTTTTATTTCTGAATTTAAACCAAATATACTATTTTATTAGTTTCATTATTTATTGCTGAATTGAATAAAGGTTTCATGTGTGCTCATAGTCTTAGTTTTATTTTGCATTTGTAACTAAATGTAATATTAAGGAGTGATTTCATGTTTTCACATTTTGGATTTTTATTTATTCATTTTTCCATGTTTTAAATAATAGAAATATGTACATAATGTCAACAAAACTTAGAATCCAATATACTGAAACAAAATGAAAATCAACGAATACATATCAGTTTTCAAAAATATAACTATATAAAATATTCAAGAATTATCTACTCTTATCAAGAAAAAAACTTTGTAAATATTCAGTTTGTAGTTAAATAGCTGAAATTCAAATATATTGCTGTTGTTTTGTATGTCCTTGTGAAACAGAAATGTCAAATTCCACATTTAGATAAATTTTATTTTTAATCCTTTTGCTCATTAGAAACATATGAAGGCATTTGACATTGTTTGTAGTTTTGCAGTTGTTTTCAATAGTTCTTGTCAAAGTGTGAAATTTGTTGATTTTTCTGTGACCATTTGAAGAAATACGTTGTGTGTTTGATATACCAGCTTCTTACCAAAAAATGTTCCAAATAAAAGATGTGCTGTGAAATGCCAAACATCCTTCTTACTGTATAAATCTAATCATAATTTTTTTCATGAAAATGAAAAAACTGGAAATAGATCTCCTGATCTTGCAATTCTATGTGAACAAAAAGTATTATGACATTTTTTAGTTAAAAATGCAGAAAACCACTCAAAACTGTAGTTTTGTGCTCTGCATTTGTTTTTTACTAGTCATAGGGTTTGACTACCATTGTACTGGGTTTTTGTAGACTTTCTTTTTTCTTTCTATCCCATTGCTTCTAATATCTATAAATATCAAATTATAAAGCCTATACCCTGTCTCTGATATTAAAGTTATTCCTCCAAAATTGATGTACAATTCAGAGTAAATACATATTGCTGATTCTTTTTTTAAATATATATATACTTTAAGTTCTGGGGTACATATGCAGAACTTGCAGGATTGTTGCATAAGTACACACACATGCCATGGTGATTTGCTGTCTCCATCCCTCTGTCACCTACCTCAGGCATTTCTCCCAATGTTATCCCCTCCCCAACCTCTCCACCCCCACTATGCCTCCCCTAGACCCCATCCCCCAACAGACCCCAGTGTGTGATGTTCCCCTCCCTGTGTTCATGTGTTCTCATTGTTCAACACCCACCTATGAGTGAGAACATGCAGTGTTTGGTTTTCTGTTCTTGTGTCAGTTTGCTGAGAATAATGGTTTCCAGATTCATCCATGTCCATGCAAAGGACATGAACTCATTCTGTTTATGGCTGCATAGTTTTCCATGGTGTATATGTGCTACATTTTCTTTATCCAGTCTATCATTGATGGGCATTTGGGTTGGTTCCAGGTATTTGCTATTGTAAACAGTGCTGCAATGATCATACTTGTGCATGTGTCTTTATGATAGAAGGATTTATAATCCTTTGGATATGTACTCAGTAATGGGATTGTTGGGTCGAATGGCATTTCTATTTGTAGATCCTTGAGGAATTCCCACACTGTCTTCCACAATAGTTGAACTAATTTACACTCACACCAACGTTATTGTAACTGGAGCAGCTGCAGCTGGATTCCCTGGTTCCCACACTGGGAGTCAAATCTGGGCTGCCTGGGTGAAAACCAGGAGTCTTAACTACTAGACCACCACAGAAGCAGAGTAGAAGCAGAGTAGCTGCTGCTGGAACTTAGTCTTTTGGCCTTCCTAACCCCAAAGACTGGGGAAGGGGGCCTCAGTGTTGTGGTGAGTGTTACAGCTCTGATAGAACTCGTGAACCCAAAGAGTGTGAGATAGTGCCATTTATTAGGCAGAGTGAAAAGACAGCTTCCACACCAGGGGAAAGGGACCTGGAGTAGGTGCCACCCCAGGCTGGGGCTACTAGAGAAATAAACTCTGAGTTGTTTCCGCCCCATTCATCTTCTCCTCCAAAGAGAAGAGTTCTTTCAAACTTCCTGTGGATTAATTGATCTTTGAATGCTTTACTGGATTGGCTACTGTTTCACAACCCTAAGTCACAGAGCCTCACTTCTGAGAGCCAGAGGTGGGAAAATTTGAGACAAAATCCTAGCCTGACAGAGGTGGGAAAGTGGAAACAAAGGCCCCTAGCTACCCCAGGAAGTCCCTCTAACACAGTCCTTCATTATCTCCTAATCTGATTTAATTTGTCACTCAGTATATTAATATTTAATTAGTTTAATTAATGCTGATTTAGTTACGTAAATCTTTCAAAGTGCTCTTATTTGTGTATTTATACAACTTAGCTACAAAAATAATATGAATCTTACTCTATTTGGTCTAGTATCTGTATATTTTATGTGGAAGGATATCCATAATTATCTCATATTTTCACATTTATTTAAGAGCAGCATGCTTTAAGATAATTAAAATTCTTGTTGTGAAGCATTCAAACAATACTTTTAATTAAGTTGTATATTAGATTGCTAATACGGGGCAAGTGTTTTGAAATTATTGAAGTGTTGTTTATTAGAAATATCTTTTTCAACCATTAAGTTAAATGTGTTAATGAAAAGATGAAGCAAGACACTAGAATTTGGTGGATTCATCAGAATCAATGATGTTTATAAATTTTATCAGCTAATATATCAGGCTGAATTGTGCAGTTTTGTTACTAAAACTGATGAATTCTCTAGGAATATATTATTAATTTAATTTGAGTTTTCCTCCTTTTTAAGTGTATCTGACACTAGTTTATCAATTCTGTTATTTCACTAAGTGGTGAGTGTTCTTCTCCTAGAAAATGAAATATATGTTTAAACTAAAAGACTTTCTCTCACCTAACTCTAAAATTTCCAACAGCCAACATAAATATTAATAAGGCTAGTGTTTGTAATAAAACTTGAGGAGAAAAGTACTGCAATTACAAATAAAGAATCATAAAGCAAAGAATACTTCTTGACTACAAAATAGCTGGAGTCTTGGCAATCTTGGCATAATCATTTTTTCCCTAACCTTTTCATCATTCACATTTATTCTAGCAAAGAAAAGTGGAAAAATTGAATGTATATACTTTTTCCTCATTTCTCTAAAATGTGTTGTGGTATTGCATGTTAATTATTGACTGTCAAATTATCTCAGTCACGTGATGCAAATTTTATATATATGCATATATATAAAAAACAGCAAATATTTTGTGTGCATGTTTGTATATAGTTCATCCCACATTATCTGCAGATTCTGTATTTGCAAATTTGCTTACTCCCCAAAGTTTATTTGTAGCCACAAAATCAATGTCTGGGGTGCCTTTCAGGTCATTCATTTTTAGAAATTTGCAAGCAGTAAAAAATTTTAGTAACCCCATGCACATGAGTTTCCAGCAGAGGTTGAGTGAGAAATTTGTCACCCCATGAACATGTGCATTCCCAGCTGAGGTTGAACAAGACAATTCTCTGTCCTTTTGTTTCAGATATAGTACAAACAATTCTTTTTTCTGTGATCCAGTTAGTGGCCGGTTTTTGCTTTCTTTGGTTGACATCATTGTTCGTAATTTCACTGTTTAAATGGACACCAACCCTGGCTCTGGAGTGCTGTCTAATGCTCCTAAGCACAAGAAAGCTGTGATCTGCCTAACAGAGAAAATATATGTGTTGCATATGCTTCCTAAAGACATGAGTCCTAGTGTTGCTGGCTATGAATCTATTGTTAATGATTAAACAGTATATGTTAAATAAGGTGTCAGTCAAATACATTCACACTGCTGTGCAATAATCGCTATTATCCATCTCCAAAACATTTGCATAAAAAGGTACCATTTTACTGATATTCAAAAATCCCAGTGAATTTCCAACACAGATTTATCTTAAAAAGAACATCTGTAGAACAAATTAGAGGGTTAAGAAAGGAAATATTTATAATTACATATGTTGCTACTAAATGAATACAGCATTTGATATTAAATGTTACCATTTCTATTTTTTTCACTGTTTTAATTGTGTAATTAAAACTTAGACACAGTATTTAAAACGATCCACTTGTGAATGCAGTAGGGCTGAATATTATTCTTTAACTTTTCCAATTATTTTATATTTCTGAATTTTTTTATGCAAATGAAGTTTATGTACTGAACATGAACACAGAGAGTGAAATAGGTGGCCAAAAATATATTAATTTGGAATGATACTTATTAATCAATACTTACCTTATTTAAAAAATTTATAACAAACCTTGGGAAAAGCAATTGAAACGGGTTTATTTGTCAGCTAAAGTATTTTATGCCATTGGAGTTTGAAGAATTTACGTATGTTGATCTACTTGTTCCCTTCAATGAGAGCCATGGAATTTCTTTAACTTATGTGAAATAACAATTATTTCTGATTCAAGCTTCTCCTGCCCAAGTAATCATCTCTGTCAAAGCAGTTTAACTGAAAAGAAACCACTCACTTTTCTTGGAAATAGTTCATTTGGAATTTAATCATATTGAAAGTATTAATTTGAAAAGTGTACTGTGGAATGCAAACCTTGTATAGGCTTCAGAAATAGAAATTTTAAAACGGACTTGATTCATATGAACACATGCATAGTTTTGATTTCTAAGAATATGCAAAAATGCAAGCCAAAATGAACTTAAAAATTATGTTAAATATGTTTTTCATCTCTTGTTAAAGAGTTACAGGTGTCCTCTCTTCAGAGAGGTCTTTCTTGACAAACTATGCTAAGATAATCGTGTCTACTTGTTATGTTTTCATCACACAGTTGGCTTATTACTTTAGAATTTCTTTTTACAAACTTCACAGAAAATTATAGTTGTAATAATAATGTTTAATTCTTTGCTCATCTATTGTTACTAGACTAAATATCAGATTTATGAGTAATGCAATTGAATGAAATTTACAGCATGCATAGCTATTTATCCATAAGTTTTCATCTATTACATGTTATCTATTATATATATATATATATTTGTCACATATGCATATATATAATATATATATACATGATCAATCAACAAAAAGGACATTTCAAGCCACCAGTACCTAAGAGTAAGCTTTTACAAGTTTTTGGTTCAAAATAAATTTGACCCAACATTACTACTGAGTAGGGTGAACTTAAAATACTTAACTCACCCCAAAAGAAGCATTAGCAATGTCGGGACCTACAGAGAACATGATGATTGTCAACTTGAATGGGATAAAGGATGCCAAGATAGATGATGAAACATTATTTTAGGGTGTTTTTTTGAAGGTATTTTCAAACAAGATTTACTTTTGCCTTAGTAGACTCAGTAAAGGAAATCACCCTCTCCAGTGTGATGACATCCTCCAGCTAGTTGAGGGTCTGAATAAAACAAACAACTTAAAAGAAGGACCCTTCACTTCTCTCCTTGAGGAGCTGAGGCATCCATCTTATGCCCTCCGACACAAGCATAAGCACTTCTGATGCTTGGGCCTCCAGACTCAGACCAGAACTTACACCTTTCCCCCTAGCCCAGCACCTTGTGCTTGAGCCTTCAGACTTGTACTAGTACTTATGACTCCTTTGTCTCCCCCTTGTTCTTAGGCCTGCAGGTTTAAACCAGCTTTCCTGGGATTCTTACTTGCAAGTAGCAGATTGTGGGGCTTAGCTTTCATAATCAGTTGAAGCTATATGTCACAATGAAGATTTTTCTATACATCTATATCAGTATCTAACTGGTTCTGTTTCTCTGAAGAACCCTTATGTAGATAATCAGAATCAAATATTTAGTTTTATAATATGGAATGATATGCACAAGGACTTCTGTGAATTATTTTCTGCAGTTTCTAAGGTAGAGATGACGTGATATAAGCAAATCACCTGTGCTCTTCTAAAATGACCCATGTTGCCATTGCTCTGAGAATGGTGATTTGCAAGCAGATCAAACCAAAAAACCTGGAGAATTTTGATCAATATTTTGCTTTGTTTTATTTTTTAAAGCTCAGAGACTAGTCAGAATATTTGAATTTTTAACAATACAGTTCAATAACACTTTAAGACATGAACAAATATAAGATAGAGATTTGTAGATATAATATTTTTTGTCAGATTGGTTTATCATATCCATCACCACCAACGGAGCATCCTAGGATTCTGGAAGGTTGTTTCTTGATTTTGGCTTACGCTAGCCAGCAGAAGATGCTTTTTCTTTCCTTGTAATGGGTTAAGAGAAGGCCTGTAGGATTTACTCAATAAATTAAGTGGGAATTGGTGGCTAACTGGGGTAGAGAACTCAACTATTCAGAACACGTTATCGGACATTCTGCATTACCTTCCTCACTTTAACATCAGACATTTCAGGAGCTCTTAAAAGCACATCTGTGATTAAGTTTCATCTTCTACCACCACCACATTTTCTTTTCTCTGCTATCGCCAAATTCCATTAATCTGGGTTCTAAGATTAGGCTGAAGCACTCCCAATATGTAACCATGTAGAACAAATTAGGATTGAGGAATCAAGTCTTTGCAAAATATTTCTGGGTAGATGGTCCATCACAAAATGATAAACAGAAATCTTCTGATCATGACATACTCAATCTGGTTCAAATTGAGTAGTTGGGTGTGTTGCAGGTGTTACAAATTTGAGTGTTGAAAGTAGTGTCTCCAAACCTTAAAATATACCAGGAGAAGACATGAGATTCCTGCTTTTATATAAATGTTTAACCTAAGCCGTGAACTATTTTAAAGCAAAAAGTAGTTGCAGTGAAAGAAGTCATTAAAACTTGGGTCAATATGCAAGAGATTATTATTTTCCAGGTAAGTGTATGCATGGTTTTATTCAGGATGTCAGGTAAAAAATGAAAATCATTCATTTTAACAGTGTGGCTCTTCATGTGTATCTTACTCTTATATCCCTCACAAGAACAAACAAGATAAAATATTAAGAAAAAAAACTGGTGGCTTACAGAAATCACCAGAATTATTACATTTCTTTCACTTACTTGAGTTGTTAGTACAATACATCTATTCATATATGTCTATTCATATAGATCCCTTGGTGTCATAATATTAACTCTATTCTTGGAAAGGGGCTAGCTCAATAACTTCAACTCAGGGTCGTCAAAAACATACTTCTGTACTGCAGAAGTAGTCAAAAACAGCTAAAACCAGAGACTTACGAAGTGTCAGCTAATGGCAGCAGAGTTAGGATGCCAGCTAAGCAAACCAACAAAGATTAGTCAAAAAGTGCTGCAAATTTTTCTACACACAAAATAGCAACAAAATATAATCCCATTAGAATATTGACTTTATTTAATATTTTTCAGAGAAATACAAAATCATGCAAAATTTAATGTTGTCATTCTTCAAAGCTCCTTAAGCATATCATTATTATGGAAGTTTGAAATGAGGGAATACAAAGAAAATGAAATAGATCAATATAAAAAGATATCCTATGATGTTGCATATGTTATTGCTATTTTTTAATATACTTTAATTTCTGAGGTACATATGCAGACATGCAGGTTTGTTACATAGGTATATACATGCCATGGTGGTTTGCTGCACCCATCAACCTGTCATCTACATTAGGTGTTTCTCCTAATGTTATTCCTCCCCTAACATCTGCCCCCTGCTATCCCTCCCTTATCTCCCTATCCCCCAGACAGGCCCCAGTGTGTGATGTTCCCCTCCCTGTGTCCATGGGTTCTCATTGTCCAACACCCACTTATGAGTGAAAACATGTGGTGTTTGGTTTTCTGTTCTTGTGTCAGTTTGCTAAGAATAATGGTTTCCAGCTTAATCCACGTCCTTGCAAAGGACATAAAATCATCTGTTTTTATGACTGAATGGTATTCCATGGCATATATGTGCCACATTTTCTTTATCCAGTCTATCATTGATGTGCATGTGGGTTGGTTCCAAGTCTTTGTTATTGTGAACAGTGCCACAATAAACATGCATGTGTATGTGTCTTTAAAATAGAATGATGTATAAACCTTTGGGTATATACCCAGTAAAGGGATTGCTGGGTCAAATAACATTTCTATTTCTAAATCCTTGAGAAATCACCACATTGTCTTCCACAATGGTTGAACTAATTTACACTCCCGCCAACAGTGTAAAAGCATTCCTATTTCCCCCACATCCTCTCCAGCATCTGTTGTCTCCTGATTTTTTTAATGATCACCATTCTAACTGGTGTGAGATGGTATCTCAATGCGGTTTTGATTTGCATTTCTATAATGACCAGTGATGATGAGCTTTTATTCATATGTTTGTTGGCCACATAAATGTCTTCTTTTGAGAAGTGTCTGTTCATACCCTTTGCCCACTTTTTGATGGGGTTGTTTGTTTTTTCTTGTAAATTTGTTTAAGTTTTTTGTAGATTCTCCATATTACCCCTTTGTCAGATGGGTAGATTGCTAAAATTTTTTACCATTCTATTGGTTGCCGGTTCACTCTAATGATAATTTCTTTTGCTGTGCAGAAGCTCTTAAGTTTGGCAGCTTCATCAAAGACTCAGGATGCAAAATCAATGGACAAAAATCACAAGCATTCCTGTACACCAATAATAAACAGAGAGCCAAATCATGAGTGAACTCTCATTTACAATTGCTACAAAGAGAATAAAATACTAGGAATGCAGCTAACAAGGGATTTGAAGGACGTCTTCAAGGAAAACTACAAACTACTGCTGAAGGAAATAAAACAAGACATAAACAGATGGAAAAACATTCCATGTTCATGGTTAAGAAGAATCAATATCGTGAAAATGATCATACTGCCAAAAGTAATTTATAGATTCAATGCTATCCCCATCAAGCTACTATTGACTTTCTTCACAGAATAGAAAAAACCACCTTAAACTTCATATGGAACCAAAAATGATCCTGCATAGCCAAGACAATCTTAAGCAAAAAATAAAACTGGAGGCATTATGCTACCTGGAGGCATCATGCTACCCGGAGGCATCATGCTGGAGGCGTCATGCTACCTGACTTCAAACTATACTACAATGCTACAGTAATCAAAACAGCATGATACTGGTACCAAAACAGAGGTACAGACCAATGGAAATGAACAGAGGTAAGAAATAATGCCAGACATCTACAACTATCTGATCTTTGACAAACCTGACAAAAACAAGCAATGGAGAAAGGATTCCCTATTTAATAAATGGAGTTGGGAAAACTGGCTAGCCATGTGCAGACAGCTGAAACTGGATCCCTTCCTTACACCCTATACAAAAATTAACTCCGGGTGGATTAAAGATTTAAATGTAAGACCTAACACCATAAAAACCATAGAAGAAAACCCAGGCAATACCATTCACAACAGAGGTATGTGCAAGGACTTTGTGACTAAAACACCAAAAGCAATGGCAACAAAAGCCAAAATCAACAAAAGGGATCTAACTAAACTTAAGATGTTGCACATTTTAAAATAATATGTTGACCCTCTTGATTGGTGATGGAAGAATTTATATGCTCTACAGTAATGATTCTTGATGTATCTAGAAACTGGTTAATAAAAAACATACTTCTTGCCACAGCAAGGCTTTTGACAAAGACTGTGGACACTCTGTTGTATATAAAGAAGCTCCTTAGCATTCTCATTTGAGAAAACTTCCCCATGGATGATATAATTGTAAGGAAATTGCAACCAAGGGTAGTAAGCAGAAGCAATGTAGGCAAAATTAGAGGCAGCTTTGAAGGAAAGGCAGCAATCTAAGTTTGGCCATGTAGTGGAAGACGAGGTCATGGAGCATCAAATGTGGAACGTACACAGGCCTCTATGAAAGCAGTTTTTTGACAGTGTCCAAAAAAAAGAGATGTCATTTACAGACCTTGAGTTATGTGACTTGTGGGGGGCTACTTGAAGAAAATCAATATAAATAACAAAAAATAAATTAACTAATTCAATTTTTACACTTTTTTTACAGTGAGAATTCTAATTAAAAGATGTAGTTGAAAGTTGACAAATGCCACAAACAAAAAAAGGCAGAAAAATAACAAATTCTAAAATCATTATTTAAATCCCTAGACATCTCTATAATCCTTTAATTTTTTTTCTAAATTTTTGGCTGCATATTCTTTGATCATCTGTCCAACTGCCAGAATTAAAAACAGGAAAAGACAGGTTTCTATTATTAAATTGAAGCTTTGTATTTTCCAGAAAATCTGTCTTCCTTATTGTTTTATTCACTGCTGAATTTACCATATGGTTATAAAAATTGTAAAATATATCTTAGTAGCATATATGTGTCAAAGCAAGTAAACAAAAAGCTTGTATATGATAATAATCCAGATTTTAAAAGAAAAAAACATAAAAGTTGTGTACAATGTCTATTTGGACGTGATTTAAGTATTAAGCATATAAAAGTCATTATGGAATCACCTTTGATATATTTAATTACATTTTGTTTTATATTATTTTACATGAAATAATGTTAGGAATGCAATACATCACTAAGAAAGGTTTTTATTTAAACAATGGCAATATTAAAGAATTACAGAAGTTCACACAAAACACATCAAATTCCTTTGACAGTCTTCACAGTTGACCAATGTATTTGTAAATTTTCTATATTATGGAAAATTACACAAACTGCAGGCCAGAAATAGGAAATAGGTGGACATAAAATTACAAATTTTAGAAAAAAATTGAATTATGATTATTTAAATTAAGAACACTACAATTCTGCATTTTATGTTTTTATTCAATATTCTAATACAATTGTTTTGTAATAAGACATGTTCAATATCATGAGTGTGGGAAATCTGTATTTTGTTTTATCAAACCAAACATTTTTATTTTCTTATTTACTACATGGACGTGGTTCAGATAATACTTGAATCAGCAGCACCTCTACTTTAAAAATATATCCTTTCAATTATTTGATCATTAATCATTTTAACAATGTTGACATTGTTAACCTAGGTGTGGTTTTTTGTTCTCCAACTTGGAAGATTTGTGAATATTTTACACTTTTGCCAAGTGTCTACACTACCAATGAGAGAGATGAAAACAATCTTAGCAAGCAATGACGAATGTATTCAGTAAGGTTGATTTATGCCACCTATTTTTATATTCCAAGAGCAACATTCCTCTCTCCATTCAACTGATACTTTCAGCATAGATTTGTATTTTTTTCTGAGTTGCCACAGTAAACAAAATGAATGTTGCCTAGGAATTTATTGGGGAATGAATGATTTGATTTGAGAAGGTGTCATCTGTGCTGACTGATGTTTTTAAAAATATTTGATTTAATGGTCTACATCTACAGATATCATCCAGTTAGATAATATTTTTTATACATGCTATATCAACTTTTCAAAATGAAATGTTTGGACCCGTGTAAGTGTGCATGTACGTATGTGTGTATGAAGACACTTAAATAGACACTATAGTTACTACATAGATATTTCAGTTAATACCATCTGAGTAGGCAATTATTATCCTGCTATATAAAGGTAATGAGATTTTGTGTGTGTGATCCATATCATGTTACTAAGTACTTTTTTATACAAAGCAAATCATCAGTGCACACTGGTGGAATAATTTATATGTTAGATTTGTGTGAAAATAAGGATTGAGATCTTCAATCTGTGAGACTCATCACATCTTGATTAGGAAGTGTTACTATGAACCACATGCCTGTGATCAAAACTCAGGGTCAAAAAAAAAAAATAATTTCTAAGTCCCCAAAATAGAATTATCTTGAGGTAAGGAAGAGTATCATTCGATATCTCAGGGCTCCCCACAAATGTCAGGAGTCTGGTCCTGAAACAGCTTGGGACTAACGTTGAAAACCCACAACACCCCTATAATCTGAGAGTACACTCTTTTGGGTAACAATAGGTCAAACAAAAGCTATACAACCTGAAACCCATATATGTACCCAATTTTGTGGGCTGTTTCACAATCTGGACATGGGAAATTTGGTTTAAAATTGTAAGTGTCCATGAGACAAATAACATGTAGTAAGTATAACAATAGATGTAGCAATGCATTAGTCCATTCGCATGTTGCTAATAAAGACATACCTGAGACTGCATAATGTATAAAGGAAAGAGGTTTAACTGATTTACAGTTCAGAATGGCTGGGCGGAGGGGGGCGCCTCAGGACATTTACCGTCATGGCAGAAGGGGAAGCAAATATGTGTTTCTACACACAGTGGCAGCAAGAAATGTTGAACAAAAGTTGGGAAAGCCCTTTGTAAAATCATGAGATCTCTTGAGAACTCACTATTATGAGAAAAGCATGGGGGTAATGTCCCCATGTTTCAGTCAGCTCTCACAAGGTCCCTCCAAGGACACTTGGGGTTAACGGGAACTACATTTCAAGATGAGATCTGGGTGGGGACACAATCAAACCATATCAAGCAACAAGCAACTTTTGTGGTCTCTCTACCTGTTCACCAAAACAGGCCTGATGTATTTGTAATTCAGGAATATAACTCAGATAGATAAATGACAGTTGATAGGTAGATAAATAGAAAGTATTAACTTCCTAAGGCTGACATAAGAAGGAAGCACAAACTGGATTGCTTAAAATAACAGAAAGTAATTTTCTCACAGTTCTAGAGGCTGGAAGTCTGAAATCAGAAGATTGGCATGGTCAGTTCCTGCGGGCTGTGAGGGAGAGTCTGTACCATGTTGCTCTTCTAGCTTCTGGTGGCTTGCCAGCAATCTCTGACATTTCTTGGCTGGCAGTTGCTTTGCTCAAATCCTTTGCCTTTGCCTGATATTCTCTCTGTGTCTCTCATGTAGTCTTACCTCTCTGTGAATCTGACTCTGTCTTCATATTTCTCCTTATTTATAATAATACCAGTCAATTGGATTAGGGTGTACTCTAATGACCTCATTTTAACTTGATTACCACCGTAAAGATTTTCATTCCAAATGAGATCACATTCTGAGCTACTTGTGGTTGGTACTTCAACATATATTTATTAGGAGACAAAATTGAACTCATAACTATCTGTACAACATAAGTAGATGTACAGATAGATTGCTAGATTATATTAAAAGGGACATGTAAACACAGATTATTTTTGTTTTCTTTACACATAGAGGTGGTGTCAACCTTATCAATTATGTATTTAATCAGCATATTAGGTCTCAGAATAAAAGATGAAACTTTAAAATTGCTCTTTAATGTAGGCTATATTGTTTTTGACAGTTAATGAATTAACATAAAAGTATTGTGTCCATCATTTGAAATGTAGAGGAAGAATTTATGGAACAAAATTTCTGCAATTATTTTAACCTGTGAAACTTCATGATAAAACTTAATAGTAATTTATGTTTATATGAGTTTTAAAAACTTGTGGGAATATGTCACATTCTAATCATGTATAGACATTCTATAAATATGAAGATAAAATATAGTTAATATCCTCAAGAAAAAAAACAGTCAATAAAAATCTTAGAATGAAGTGCTAAAAAGTTTGCACTTTATTGAATAAACTATCAAAAGTTATAGGAGATTTTAAATGGGAAACAGAATTTTAATAAGGCAAATATCTATGTAAGATAGGTGAACACTGGTAGAATATAGAGTTTCTTTTTTGTGCTTTTGTTTTTATGAATAACCTGGAGAACAGACAAATCTAAATGTGTTTTTAGATGACCTTTCCCTGGCAAATAAATAGTGACAGTGGAGTTGATATTCACAAGCTATGGTGACTGATTACGTGTGAGAAATATGGAAGGTACATGAATCTGCCACTCATAAACCCAACTCTTATTCAAAACTTCATTCTGTGTGTAGTTACCAGGTGACTGTGTTTTGTTACATGATGAAAGAAAAGCTAAAACCTAAAATTCTGGAACACAAAAATATTTTGTTTCTAACATTCTGTTGAAATTTTTGTTTTTATTTTTTCTTTGTATCTTTAAATCTGAAGAAAAGAGAATAAAATTTTAACATAAGATAAAATGGGAAACTTGAAGCTGAGTTAAATGAAAAAAAATATTGGTACATTTAATATATCCTGCAGAAAGTAAGAAAAAGTTTTTTTGTGGTTCAGCGTGATTGGGAGAGAGGATAAATGAAACTCTAAAATCCAGCATAAAAAAGCTAAAGAAGAAGAACAGACTACCTATAAAAGCATTATTTTTTATAAAACACCCAAAATGAAAGGTATGAAGAAGGTAAAGAAAAAGCCTTGTGACCAGCTGCCTGATAGGTATGGTTTAAAAAAGCAAGTTGAATAGAAAAGCAAGGGAATTTAGTTCAGATATAGAGGACAGTTTTGACTTTTACTTACATTACATTTTGCTTTCTTTCTGAAAGTTTCTTTTACTGAAACACAGCTTACAGAAAATATAGGAAGTGTTACTTCACAAAATAAGAAGTCTGTGGGTCAGAATTCTTTACATGACCTTGATTATGTTTTAAAATTTATATCATGCTTTTGACTTTGCCTTTCTGTTCTGTCATGGGGATTAGTGGAAGCTGGGGAAGGAATATGTTTGGTAAGCTCCGTCTCTTAAACTGGAAGTAGGTTTCTTATATTTTTGATACACTAACAAGTAAATAAATAAATAAAATGTTGAAAGTTAGTGGATTCTCAGCTGCAAAATATAAGTGAAAGGCAGCCAGTCTAGGATATTTGGGGATTTGTTGGTATTTAGGTTTATATGAAGGAGAAGAGTCCCCGTGACTTGTAGAAGCAATACCACACATTTTCACCAGGAAAGCTAATGCCTTTCAATCAAACCCTTGGTTTATCACTTGAGAACTGACTGGTTACAGTGGGGTACAGTCCATGGATTGCTAAAATTCATTTTGTTGAGTCCAGCAAACACAATTCAAAATGTATTATCATTTAGTTTTCTGCTGTCTGACCAGTTTCCCTAGAAACAATTGTTTTGATTCTGTCATCGGTGGTCCTGTTAGCTGCTTTACATCCTTAGGCTCAAGCCTGTCCAGTGGGTTAAATATAATGCATATAATTTCTTGTATCACTGTTTTATTGATGGTTAATGTTCAGTGCCCAGAACAGTGCATGCCATATTGTACCTATAGGGTAGTTATTAAATGCATGGATGAATGTCAAAACTTTTTATCATCTTGCATAAACTTGGATTCATCCAAGGACTTTTAGTTATCACTGGCTTGGCAATGAAGAAAAGCAGTAGGTTAGAGAATTGACCCCAGAGTTCAATTGCATGATTTTATTTTCCATGTCTACTATTGATTAGCTCTGCAAATTTGGGAGCTACTGTTAAATTTGTGTCCCTTTATTTTCTGTTCTATAACATAAAAATATTTAGTTTTTGTGATTATTGCTAATACTAAATTCTGAAATGTCTAATATATGCCATGCAATCACAGTTAGCTATTGAAGAACTTAAGGTGTATAAAGGATATTCTACTGTAACAAAACAGCTACCACAGCTGCAACAACATAAAACCTTTCACAGAAGCAAGAACATTAATTCAGTGATCATCTATATATGAGAAGGCAAGGCACAGAGTAATGAAGGACTGACTTTTATTTGGATTCTGACTATTATGTTTTGGTCCTAGCACTGCCATTTACTACCACAGAGGTGTGGGCTATATAATTTAACCTTTTTTAGTTTAACTTTTCTCCTCTATATGTTGCAGATAATAATGCATGTTAGGTTTTAGATGTTGTGGAAGATAAGATAATTGTTTATCATATTTCACAAATCTGCACATATCATTGCACTCTCTTGCCATGTGCACAATTGAATTATTTAAAAGAGGCTAAATGCCCAATTAAAAGACACAGACTGGCAAATTGGATAAAGGGTCAAGACCCATGCTGTATTCATGAGACCCATCTCATGTGAAAACACACACAGAGGCTCAAAATAAAGGGATGGATGAAGATTTACCAAGCAAATGGAAAGAAAAAATAAAAAGAAGTGGTTGTCATTCCAGTCTCTTGATAAAACAGACTTTAAGCCAACAAAGATCAAAAAAGACAAGGGCATTACATAACGGTAAAGAGATCAATGAAACAAGAAGAGCTAATGATCCTAAATAAATATGCACCCAATGCAGGAGCACCCAGATACATAAAGCAAGTTCTTAATGACCTACAAAGAGACTTAAACTCCCACACAATAATAGGGGAGACTTTAACAATCCACTGTCAATATTAGACAGATCAACGAGACAGAAAATTAACAAGGATATCCAGGACTTGAACTCAGATCTGGACCAAGCAGACCTAATAGACATATACAGAACTCTCCACCCCAAACCACAGAATACACATTCTTCTCAGCACCACACCACACTTATTCTAAAATTGACCACATAATTGGAAGTAAAATACTCCTCAGTAAATGCAAAAGAAGGGAAATCATAACAAACAGTCTCTCAGGCTGCAGTGCAACCAAATAAGAACTCAAGATTAAGAAACTCACTCAAAACCACACAACTACATGGAAACTGAACAACCTGCTCCTGAATGACTACTGAGTAAATAAAGAAATGAAGGCTGAAATAAAGATGTTCTTTGAAACCAAAGAGAATGAAGACACAATATACCAGAATCTCTGAGACACATTTAAAGCAGTGAGAAGAGAGAAATAAACTTATAGCACTAAATGCCCAAAGAGAAAGGGGGAATCACCTAAAACTGACACCCTAATGTCACAATTAAAATAACTAGAGGAGCAAGAACAAACAAATTCAAAACCTAGAAGAAGACAAGAAATAACTAAAATCATAGCAGAACTGAAGGAGATAGAGACACGAAAAACCATTCAAAAAATCAATGAATCCAGGAGCTGGTAATTTGAAAAGGTCAACAAAATATATAGACTGCTAGCCAGACTAATAAAGAAGAAAAGAGAGAAGAATCAAATAGATACAATAAAAAATGATAAAGGCGATATCACCACTGATCCCAAAGAAATACAAACTATCATCAGAAAATGCTATAAACACCTCTATGCAAATAAACCAGAAAATCTAAGACATGGATAGATTCCTATCCCTGAATAGACCAATAACGAGGTCTGAAGTTCAGGCAGCAATTAATAGCCTATTAACCAAAAAAGTCCAGGACCAGAACATTTCACAGCTGAATTCTACCAGAGGTAAAAAGAGTAGCTGCTACCATTCCTTCTGAAACTTTTCCCAACAATACAAAAAGATGGAATTCTCCCTAACTCATTTTATGAGACCAACATCGTTCTGATACCAAAACCTGGCAAAGACAACTAAAAAAGAAAATTTCAGGCCAATGTCCAGGGGGAAAATTGATGCAAAAATTCTCAATAAAATGCTGGCAAACTGAATCCAACAGCACATCAAAAAGCCTATCCATCATGATCAAGTCGGATTCATCCCTGGGATGCAAGGCTGGTTCACATACACAAACCAATAAACATAATCCATATCACAAAGAGAACCCAAAACAAAAACCACATGATTATCTTAATAGCGGCAGAGAAGACCTTTGACTAAATTCAACATCCCTTTATGGTAAAAACTCTCAATAAACCAGGTATTGATGAAACATATCTCAAAATAATAAGAGGTATTTATGACAGACCCACAAACAATATCATATTGAATGGGCAAAAACCAGAAGCATTCCTTTTGAAAACTGGCACAGGACAAGGATGCCCTCTCTCACCACTCCTATTCAACGTAGTATTGGAAGGTCCGGCTAGGGCAATCAGGCAAGAAAAAGAAATAGAGTATTTGATTAGAAAAGAGAGGAAGTCCAGTTGTCTCTATTTGCAGAGGACATGATCATAGATATAGAAGACTGCATTGTCTCAACCCAAAATCTCCTGAGGCTGATAAGCAACTTCAGTGAAGCCTCAGGATACAAAATCAATTTTTTATTTTGCATCACAAGCAAAAATCACAAGCATTCCTGTACACCAATAACAGAAACAGAGAGCCAAATCATGAGTGAACTCCCATTCACGATTGCTACAAAGAGGATAAAATACCTAGGAATACAACTAACAAGGGATGTGTAAGACCTCTTCAAGGACAACTACAAACCACTGCTCAAGGATATAAGGGGACACAAACAAATGGAGAAACATTCCATGCTCATGGTGAGGAAGAATCAATATGGTGAAAATGGCCATACTGGCCAAAGCAATTTACAGATTCAGTGCTATACCCATCAAGCTACCACTGACCTTTTTCACAGAACTGGGGAAAAAAAACACCTTAAATTTTGTATGGAACCAAAAAAGAGCCTGTATAGGCAAAACAATCCTTAGCAAAAAGAGCAAAGCTGGAGGCATCATGCTACCTGACTTCAAACTATACTACTAGGCTACAGTAATCAAAGAGCATGGTACTAGTATCAAGACAGAGATAGAGACCAATGGAACTGAGCAGAGGCCTTGGAATTAATGCCACACATCTACACCCATCTGATTTTTGACAAACTTGGCAAAAACAAGTAATGGGGGACAGGATTCCCTATTTAATAAATGGTGTTGGGAAAACTGGCTAGCCATATGCAGAAAGCTGAAACTGGATCCCTTCCTTACACCTTATACAAAATTTAACTCAAGGTAAAGTAAAGATTTAAATGTAAGAGCTAACACCATAAAAGCCCTAGAAGAAAACCTAGGCAATACCATTTGGGACATTGGTATGGGCAATGACTTCATAACTAAAACACTAAAAGCAATGACAACAAAAGACAAAATAGACAAATGGGATCTAATCAAACTAAAGAGCTTCTGCACAGCAAAAGAATCTATCATTAGAGTGTACAGGCAACCTACAGAATGGGAAAAAATTTTGCAATTTATCCATCTGGGAAAGGGCTAATATCCAGAATCGACAATGACTTAAACAAATTTACAAGAAAGAAATAAACAACCCCTTCAAAATTGAATGAAGAATATGAACAGACACTTCTCAAAAAGAAGACATTTATGCAGCCAACAAACATAAAAAAAAATCTCATCATCACTGCTCATTAGAGGAATGCAAGTCAAAACCACACTGAGATACCATGTCATGCCAGTTAGAATGGTGATCACTAAAAAAATTAGGAGACAACAGATGCTCTAGAGGATGTGGAGAAATAGGAACACTTTTACACTGTTGGTGGGAGTGTAAGTTAGTTCAACCATTGTGGAAGACAGTGTGGTGATTCCTCAAAGGTCTATAAATAGAAATACCATTTGACCCAGCAATCCCAGTACTGGGTATATACCCAAATGATTATAAATCATTCTGTTATAAAGACACATGCACACTTATGTTTATAGCAGCACTGTTCACAATAGCAAAGACTTGCAACCAACCCAAATGCCCATCAATGATAGACCAGAGAAAGAAAATGTGGCATATATATATACCATGGAATACTACGCAGCCATAAAAACGATGAGTTAATGTCCTTTACATGGACATGGATTAAGCTGGAAACCATCATTCTCAGCAAACTAACACAAAAACAGAAAACCAAACACCGCATATTATCACTCATAAGTGGGTGTTGAACAATGAGAACACATGGACACAGGGAGGGAAACATCACACACCAGGGCCTTCCAGGGGGTGGGGGACTAGGGAAGGGATAGCAGGGGTGTGGGGGCTTGGGGAGAAATAGTATTAAGAGAAATACCTAATGTAGATGACATGGGGATGGATGCAGCAAACCACCATGGCATGTGTATACCTATGTAACAAACCTGCATGTCCTGCACATGTACCCCAGAGCTTAAAGTATAATTAAAAAAAAAAAAAGAAAAAAAATGGCCTCTGAACTGGTGAGCTTGCTTGCAAGTAGGTCTCTCTTACTCTCTCTGATGCTAAGTAAGTAGTTTTTATAATTTTCATTAAAACATAGACAATTTATGTTCTTTGAAAAGAGAAAAAAGAGTAAGATGAAATGTTGAGGAGTAAGGAAAGAAGGAAGAAAAGGAAGGAAGGAAGGAAAGAAGGAAGGAAGGAGGAAAGGAAGGAAGAAAAAGAAAAAAAAGAAAAACATATGATCACATTACGCATTACGTATGTATAACAATAATGTATTATGTGACATTCGTGGAATTATTGATGGAATTAATTATCTTATTCCTACAATCCTCAAACATAGATAACTGAGCTTTTACATGTTGTTTTGCATTTTTATATTCACTTATCCATGCTTCTATATTTACTTTATATTTATAGCGAATAGAGTGTTGGCAATTTCTAAAATTATTGGCTTATGTTTATTTTTATGTTTTTTAAATCTTTATGATTATGTGTGATTTATTTCATAGTCTTAATTTTATACAAGGTATGTATGTTGGAAGTGGTGGATTAAAAAGAAGATGAATTAGAAAACTCTTCCTCTATATTTTATGGGGAAGAGCTCCAAAATATCTCTGTAATTGTAAAACTGTAGCTTCCTGAAAATATAGTAAGTTGTTAGCTATGGAGCTACCTGGACTGGTACATTTAAATGTACATTTTTAATTACTTTTTCTTTGGTCAAGTCTATATTTACAGATCTATTAAACTTGTATGGATTTCTTGAGACAATTTAAATTTGACAGAGGTTCAGCTATTTCCTTGGGATTTTAAAATTCTTCCAGATAATTTTTAGTCTTTTCCATACCTATGATTATGTCTCTTTTTTTTTTGCTTTAAAATATTTTTGGAAGGGTTATATTTGATCTCTATATTTTGTTTTCAATTTTACTAATTTCTTATTTTATCTTTATTACACTTTCTTCCTTCATTTTTATTATATTGCTTTATTTTTTTTCTAGTTTAAGATGATCACAAATCCAGGTTTTGTTTCTTGGATTAGTAAAAAGTACTCTTACTACTCTACCCCATTTTATCTTTGAGTAGAGCTTTAATTTTGTCTTTTTGGATGAAGGTGCTTGTTTTTGCTGAAGCAGAAACACAATAATTGTGGATGATCTTAGTTTGAATGTATAACCAAACTGACAACTGTTTTTCCCTATTCTCTACAAATTTCCTTCTCTGAA
This sequence comes from Ateles fusciceps, assembly GCA_036589455.1. Classification (NCBI taxonomy): domain Eukaryota; kingdom Metazoa; phylum Chordata; class Mammalia; order Primates; family Atelidae; genus Ateles; species Ateles fusciceps. Next base: position 59,369 of record JAZHEH010000174.1, on the reverse strand, counting down.
CAACAACAACAAAATCATCTTCCTCCTTTTTTAAAATGTTGTTTCATGAATATTTCTTTTTTTTTAAATTATACTTTAAGTTCTGGGGTACATATGCAGAACGTGCAGGTTTGTTACATAGGTATACATGTGCCATGGTTGTTTGCTGCATCTATACCCTTGTCGTCTACATTAGGTAGATGATAGCTCTACCCAATCCCTCCTCCTCCTGCTATCCCCTCCTTTTTTTTTCAAATTTTTGCTTCGCTATTTGTCAGAGAAAATAAGGAGAATCAAGATATCACTCTCATCTCACACCACCAAGTCTTTTCCCAAAACTGCACCTGAGTTCATATACTTTGTTTAAATCTGGTAAAAATGTATGAATAGTGTGTGCTCCTTACTTTACTAGACTTCATGTCTTCATTCTGTTCCTTCACCATCATTCATGCACAATCATTTTTCCACTCCCTGAGAGATCATTCACATCATCCTGCAATCATGGTGAACTCACTGCAATTAGAATAATGCTTGCCTGTAACCCCACAATTCCTTCACACTGTCCTTTAGTATTCTTTATAGCAAAACCCTGAAGTAGTCCTCTATACTGGCTGTTTCTACTTTCTCACATTCCACTCTCTAATCAAAGTACTCTAATTGGGATTTTATCCTAGCACATTATTAATCCACCCTTGTTAAAATTACAACCTTTATTCTGCCAAATATAGTCCGCAATTCCCAAACTTCCTCTTAATTTTAATTTTCAGTCCAATCTCCTCTTTTCTCTTGTCTTAATTTGTGTTGCTTCCCTTTTCTTGGTTCCTGTTTCTAAAATATTCTGTGGTTCAATCTTGGCTCTTTATTTTTCTATCTGACTTGGCTAATATTTCCTATTCTTCACTATATATTAGAATAACCTGAATAGGACCCAGGGAAGTTTTCTCTTTTTTTTTGAGACACAGTCTCATTCCGTCAACCAGGCTGGAGAGCAGTGGCATGATCTCAACTCACTGCAACTGCACCCTCCTGAGTTCAAGCAATTCTTCTGTCTCAGCCTCCTGTGTAGCTGAGACTAACTACAGGCACACATCACCATGCTCTGCTAGTTTTTGTATTTTTAGTAGAGACGGGGGTGTCACCATATTGGCCAGGCTGGTCTTGAACTCCTGACCTCATGATCTGCCCACCTCGGCTTTCCAAAGTGCTGGGATTATAGACATGAGCCACTGTGTCCGGCCAGGAATGGATATTTTTAAAGAAATTTACTTTTGTAGGCAGGATTGAGATTCACTATCTTCCAAGAATCCTCACTATCTTCCAAGAATTCTCTAAGTGATTTTGTCCAAGATTTGGTGATCAACATTGTATTATGAATAGACAAAAAAAAAAAAATGGAAAAAAGTGGGATGAAGTAAGACAAATGTTCCTATGATTCCAGATTTAATTAAACACCAGGGATGTATACAATGTTGGTGGGAGTGTAAATTAGTTTAACCATTGTTGAAAGCAGTATGGCAATTCCTCAAAGAGCTACAAGAAGAAATACCATGAGACCCAGCAATCCCATTACTGGGCATATACCCAGAGGAATGTAAAACATTCTATGATAAAGACACACGCACACAAATATTTATTGCAGCAGTATTCACAATACAAAAACAGGGAATCAGTCTAAATTCCCATCAATGACAGATTAAAGAAAATGTAGTACATATATACCATAGAATACCATGCAGCTGTAAAAAGAATGAGATAATGTCTTTTGCAAGAATACAGATAGAGTTGGAGGCTATTATCCATAATCAACTAATGCAGTAACAGAAAACCAAATGCCACATGTTCTCACTCTAAAATGGGACTTATGTAATAAGAACTTATGAAGAAAAAGAAAACAACAGACACTAGGATCTACTTGAGGATGGAGGGTGGGAGGAAGGAGAGGAGCAGAAAAGATAACTTTTTGGTACTGTGCTTAATACCTGGGTGATGACATTATATGTACCACAAAAACCCATGATGTGTGTTTTCCTATGTAATAAACCTTCACATATACCTCCAAACTTCAAATTGAAGTTAAGAATATGTAAAATTTTTAATAATCCACATTGTTCATATTTTAATTAATTATTCTTATATTGTTTATGTGGTGATATGTTGAATAACCAAATGAGAGGATTTTTCAGTAAGATTTTTGAATATTCTCTAGCTTCTATCTTTACCAGTTCTGATGTAATACAGTGAATAGTTTCCAATATTTAGGGATTTAGTAACTTCTCTGGGAACTTAACAAAAAAGTGTAAGGCTCCTTTTATTTGAGTACATTGTTTCTGCTTCTTAACATTTGTCTAACTTATTTTGTTTCTGAGTATTTCCTTACACTAAAAATGTATATGACTTATATATACATATTAACATTATTTTTGCTGTATATGAAGTAGAAACTTACTAGGAAAGACTATAAAATACACAGAATCAATAAAAGATTATGAGAATCTTTTGAGTCAGGAAATAGTCTAGAGAGCACAGAGCAATATTAATTAACAATAAAAGGAAATAAAAGTTTAGATGGATGTTTTAATTTAATCTAAATGTAAAAAGTTGCAAATGCAGAGAAAAGATGAAGTGAAAAGTTATAATATAACTGAAACTAGTAGGAACTATATAATTTGAATTGGGTTTATTACATTAGAAGACCTGAATTGAATGCTTCATTTACTTTTATTAAAGATGCTTCAAATTACTTAATTTTTTATTAATCATGAGTTACAATACAATTTCCCGTATACAAGAAATTTTATCTCCTATCAAGGACATGTAAAAATCTTACTGGCCCTTTTAGTAAAATATCACTTCTCTAAAGAAATTCCATTCCTCTTGCCTTTTAGGAAACCTATTTTAGTTGATAAAACCACTGCTTACCAAAAGTAATCTTAATCAATTACAATTCTACATACTTACCCTTGGCACTCCCAATCTTTAAACATCCATTGCTGTTAATATGAAAAATTCTGTTCAGGTGTTCAAAGGAGAAATCAAGTACCAACTGAAAAATTCACAAAAAGAATAAGTTTTAGCACAAAGTATCAACATAGGTATGTTTTGCTCTAAAGTCTATCACTGAATTGAATCTATAATTTAAATAAAAAATGATAGCTGTCGTTTATTAAGAACTTAAGTTAATTGTTTGATTTGGCTATCCAAAACAATCATGAAGGAGGATTAAAGAGGCAGACATTAAAACTTAGACAATTTCAATACGTTGTCCAAGATAAGCTTTCTGAGGCAGAGTATAGCTCCACTACAGTGCCTCACTCCACTGGTATCAATTCTTAATCTCCTGCCAATCAGTATCAGGTGCTTTATTCAATACTTTTTTCAGGAAACATCTTCCAGAATGAAAATTGCCATTGACCTTATAAAAGAGGAGCTAGTCATTTTTCTACCTAGTCCAGAGGCAAGAATGCTTGAAAATTTTACCTTGGGACTGTAACATAGACTAAATTCACACCTGCACACACACAAACACACTTGCACACACACACATACACAAAAATATAAACAAAATATATAAATGATTCACATATGTATAAACTATATATCTATAAACTATATGTGACTATAACTAGACATGTGAATTTAATATATGCATTATACATATTCATATATATATGTGTGTGTGTGTGTTTTTAATCTATGATGTAGTCCCAAGAATATAAGATATTTAATAATTTTAGGTATACTTTCAACCCCCCTTCTCTAGGATATAAAGAAATAAACAATCCTAGAATAATTCTAGACATAAGACTCATTTTTTAAAATTTGTTAGGTGAGTGAATTTGTACATAGGACAGAACAGAAGATTAAATTCATAATGAGAGTGCACAAAAGGCAGAATAAAGTTACAAAAAGATGGAAAATATTATTAAAATTTTTAATAGTCCATTAGCAAGAAAGAGAGTCTAATACCAGTCAAATTGCAGTTCTAGAAGAGAAGTGAAAATACAAGAACAAAGATATTTGAAGAGATAATGCCTGAGTAGGCATTGAGAATTTCCTAAAGTTGTTGGAAGAATGAATCTTTAGATATAGAAAAGGCATTTTCAAATACAGAAGAGTGCCAGATTCTAAATTTAAAAAAAAGGATATGTACAGAAAATACCACCTAAATTTAGTGTTTTTATCTGAATATTTTATGTTTCTGTATAGTGATGCACACCAAATTTAGAATGGTGATCAGGTCCAGTGGTGAAAAATGGCAACGTAATCAAGAGGTATTTATGGACCTTCATTTTAATCGCCAATATTTTATTTTCTAATTTTGCAAAAAAGTGACCAACCTCACTTACAATATGAGAGATACAAACTATAAAGGAACACTATTTTTCATCCATTAGATTGGCAGAAAACAATAAATTATATGATATACTACTTTGCTTTATATTACTGGATTGAATAAAATCTGGCATTGCTCTTATCAGTAACACAATATCTATTGACATTTTAAACACATACATTTATATGAATTATCTATTGCCATGATAAAGCTGTAACAAACCACTCCAGAACTCAAGGAATTAAATAGAATTAGCTTTGAACTCTCACAAGACTGTAGATCAGTGATTTAGGGTGGTTCCTCACAAAAGCAAGCAAACTCAATCTTGAAAGCAACTTTCAAGCCTGCCAACAGTGCCCTCCAACACTGCGCTGACCCACAATTACATGGCTGAACTCAGAATCAAGGATGGGGAAGCAAACTCTGCCCCCTCACTGAGATTAATTAAAAAATCACGCATCAAAGGACATGGCTACAAGAGATGGTAAAGTATTAGAGACATCAAAGTAATCAATGTAATCTGTTCTTTGATGCAACAGATATTTTTCCCCTACAGGATATACTTAGACAAATGTGATATGATCTAGGTATAATAATATTTTGTAAAGCATTACTTATATCAATTAATAAAAAAATACCTAGTGTGAACAATATCATTCATATATCTGTAAGGGATAAATTTAAAAGCTACCAAAATTCCAAGCAAAGAAATGTTCTGTATGAACTGAAAATAATTTACATAAAAATATTTTTAAATAAAAAAGCTACATGAAAAACGGGGTTTTATATGCTATCGGATTTTAAAATAAATAATATATGCTTAGGTATTTCTTGTAGAAAAGTTAAATAAGTGCCGAAGATGAGTGGTTGCCATTAGAGAAGAGAACAGGATGACTGAGCAACTGAAGTGTTCATAATCTTGCTAAATACAATGTACTTTCAATCTATTTAAAATTCTGAACTATAGGCATACATTACCTATTTTACTTATTTTTTATTTTTTCACACAACAACTTGTAAATTTTGTGTGTGTGTATCTGTATAAGTCAGTTTTCACACACTGCTATAAAGATACCACCTGTGGGTAATTTATAAGAGATTTAATTGAATCACAGTTCCTCATGGCTGAGGAGGCCTCAGGAAACTTACAGTCATGGAAGGATGTGAATGAGAAACAAGCACCTTCTTCACAAGGCAGCAGGAGAAGAGAGAGAGATAATGTGCTAGGAAGTGCCACACTTTAAAATCATCAGCTCTTGTGAGAACTCACTCACAATTTTGAAAGCAGTATGAGGGAAACTGCCCCCCATGATCTAATCACCTCCCCACCAGGACCTTCCCTCAGTATGTGGGGGATTACATTTCAAGATGAAATTTGAGTCGGGACACAGTGCCAAACCATCTGAGTATCATACTTCGATTAATAGAGAACAACTCTATAATAATTCATTCCAAGTAGGTAGATATTTCTAATATGTTTCTGATATATCATCATAATCTGTGATCTTAATGTCTCAAAATGGAGTCACTCACATCAAGTGGTGCTGAGTCTACAGTGAAGTTACTCCCCCACTCAACGTGATAAGCATATATGGTACAGAATTTTAAACAGATTGAAAGGTACCTTGTATTTAGTAAGACACCCAAATCTAAGGGATAGAAAGTGAAAGGTATATGAAAGGATGAGATAAGGAGAATAGACACGTCTACAGAGGATTATAAAACAGCCAAGACCCTGCCTTGTGAAGACACTTTTGGAGGCTCTGCCTGTGAAAATCCTGAGGTCTTCTTCTGACTTTGGTGGGTACTGCTTTTCCAAGCTCAAGAAAAGCAGTGGCCTTACCCTAGGATTCAAAGGACTTTTGGACCCAGTTGACTTGTCTGTGGGTGCATTGGTCTCTGAAGTCATCTCTTTGGCTCGTTACCCTCTGTTAATTAAGTGGCTGTGCATTGCCACATTAATTACATGTTTTATGATGTGTGACTGCCTCACAAGCAAAAGATGAATTTGAGCAAATATTAATGGATATTGAGTCTTTGTGAAAACTAGGAGTTACTAGGAGTTAGCACATCTGCAGAGCAGGAACTAAATTAACATAATAATTTTCCAGTCTTTATTTTGGTCTGAATTAAGATTAATCTATACTATCTGGAATAGAAAGATGGCTTGAAATACATAAATTTCACATAATTTATATGAATTGCTGAAAGTTTTGTGTGTCTGTACTTGAATTAATGAATATGGTTTGTTCATCTTTTCAATTTCTTAGTTTGGTCATTGTTTTCTTCATTTAGTTTTACTAATAAGATGACAACTCTTCTTTTAAGGAAGAGACAATGTTTGTATTTTGTTCTCTGCATAGTTATTTAGAGTGGGAAGCAATACATCACAGTGGAAGTGCAACAAGATTTAGAATTAAAGACAACGGCCACAAATTGTCAAAAGGTAGAGCCATTTGATCTTGAGCAAATTGTTTAAATTTTTTCTGGCATCAGTCCCATTTTAAGGGAGAAAAATGGGAGAAGGATTGTCTAGCAACCAGTGATAATTTGAATACTTCTCTTCCTTATTTGTATTCTACCCTGTAAGTTGTTGGTTGTTAATCGTTCTGATATTCTATTGTTTGACATTAGTAAATATATTCAGTATTTATTAGATTCTTCTCCATAAAGATAACTTTTTTTCTGGTTAAAACAAAAATGATCATGGGAAAGGCAATACATTTTTAAATCCTCTAATGGTTTGACAATTTATATGAAATATTTTCTATTTTAATGTACAAACAATAAAATTTAACACAAACATATTACACTGGCAATATTTTAGGCTGGTCTCTTGCTGTTTTTAAGACAGATGGCAACATTTCTGAAGTTATAAATATAAATTATAGTGTATATTCCATTGGGTATTCAATGCATAATTTCAAATATATTTGACTACTTATTCTTCATAAATATGTAAATATTTTGTTTTATCTTTGGGGACCAAATCAATGCATTACATCCAAAGAATAATCCAAAGGGAACAAATATCTCTTGAACTTGGTTCCAGAAATTATAATGAATATCTTTGGCAAAGTAAATGACTTTCAGTATCTGACTTTGCAAAGTGAATAGCATATTGCAAAGAGAAACTGTTCTGACTGATATTAGAAACTAACAATATCCTGTATTGGCTTTACAATGAGAAAATGGACAATAACAATTTTAAAGATAACGAACAAGAGACAAAATGGAAAAGAAGACTAATAAAAACAAATCTCATTTATTGGTTTTTTTCTTTAATGGTTTAATTGTTTTTTTTTTTAAAAGTATTTTAGTTAAAGCTGCAAAATTGACACTGCAGACACTACCTAATTTACATAGAAGGAGAGTTCATGTATAGATAAAATCAAAGATTCTATTAATGGCTAAGTACAGCTTACTTTCTCTGTGTCTATATGTGTCCCTATAGATCAATTATAATACAGAATTTCTGAGTTCAATAAAAGTTGTCCTTTAGTGAACTTTATCTAGTGTCATGTACACAATGTTCTCACATTCCTACCCAGATGACAATAAATGTTATTAGATCTTAATGAAAATCAAATTTCCCTATATTCAGTAATTAGCTAGTAAAACTCATTATTTGAGGACCTACAAAACTAGTGTTAAAGGTGATTAAGCCAAGTTAATGATTACAAAAATAATTATACATACACAGTGAACTTCAGAATTATAATTGGACTGTCTATCCCAGTTAATTAGATAATTAGCACACCAAGATTGTTGAAAAACTTTGAGTAGTTGGGAAAGTGCATTCTTTAGAAATCTCACATTTACATGTGCTCTTTAAAATGATTTGATATCACCAATTTTCCAAAGAGGCAACTTAATACTTTTCGTTATTCAGAATAATTGGTAGATATCTAATTAATGCTACTATTGTTAATTTCTTTCTATTCTAAGCAAAATTTCGTCAAAATTGCAGTAAATTTCAATCAAAAATACAAACAAAGATTAGGTGAGTTTTTTGCTTGGTTGCCTCCAATTGAATAAATTCTGTAAGACTATACTGTATTCTGTTAAATATTCCAAGTACAAACTAGAACATCTATTCTGAATAATTCAATTATAATATCTTAAAGAAAACTATTTTTATATTGGTCAATTTTTGGCAGTTTTGACAACTCTTTCTATTTCAAGTGATTAGAGCATTGTCCTATATATATAATTATTTTAATGTTGCTATTTTAAAAGTCTAAAAAATATATACCTCATCAACGCCCCATTATTAGGATCTGTTGACGCTCAGTGTAAAATATCCCAGTTGGGTGAACTGGGATTAGCATAAATAGCTTGACACACAAGCACATATATATATTATTGCTGGTGATGACTTATACATACACACAAATAATAATTAAAAATAAATTCTCTTTCATAGTGTTGTATGTTTTTATATGTTTCACAATGTTATATGTTCATAACATTGTTTGGCTTTATAATTATTTGTTCAGAAATTTTCTCACCCAATAAACAGATGGTTCTAAAGGGTAGACCCAACATGTTTCATATTTACAATATTTTTCTGTGATGCTTTGCTCTTAGAAGAATCCCAATAAATATTTTTTGAATATTTGGTTACCGTTTAGAGGAAATCAAAAGTTTTGTTCCCACTAGACTCTCATAAAGTTTTGATTTAAAAGTTACTTGCAGTTAGTAAATTTGAAATGGACTAATAATTTTGGTAAATACTTAATTACAAATTTTCATAGCCAGGAGTTGATTATATGTAACAAGGAACATATTTAAAATTGATCATTATATTACAGATGTATTGAAACTACTTCTTTGATTGGAGTTATTAATTAGTTATCTAGGTCTCTGGGAAGGATAAGCACAGAAACCTCTATTGATTAGGTTACCAATAGAAATTCAGACTTTGCTCAACACTCAGAATTCTTAGAATAAAGAGAATTCTTTAAGTTCTGGGGTACATGTGCAGAACATGCAGGTTTGTTACATAGGTATACAGGTGCCATGGTGGTTGGCTGCATCCATTCCCCCCCATCATCTACATTAAGTATTTTTACTAATGTTAGCCCTCCCCAACCCCCCCACCTCCTGCTTTCCTTTCCCTAGTCCCCCACCCCCCAGACAAGCCCTGGTGTGCAATGTTCCCATCCCTGTGTCCCCATGTTCTCATTGTTAAACACTCACTTATGAGTGAAAACATGCAGTGTTTGGTTTTCTGTTCTTGTGTCACTTTGCTGAGAATGGTGATTTCCAGCTTCATCCATGTCCCTGCAAAGGACATTAACTCATCCTTTTTATGGCTGAATAGTATTCCATGGTGTATATGTGCCCCGTTTTCTTTATCCAGTCTATCATTGATGGGCATTTGGGTTGGTTGCAAGTCTTTGCTATTGTGAACAGTGCCGCAATAAATAGATGTGTGCATGTTTCTTTATAATTGAATGTTTTACAAATCTTTGGGTATATACCCAGTAATGGGATTGCTGGGTCAAATGGTATTTTTGGTTCTAGATCCTTGATGAATCACCACACTGTCTTCCACAACAGTTGAATTAATTTACACTCCCACCAACAGTGTAAAAGTGTTCCTATTTCTCCACATCCTCTCCAGCATCTGTTGTCTCCTGATTTTTTTAATGATCACCATTCTAACTGGTGTGAGATGGTATCTCAATGTGGTTTTGATTTGCATTTCTTTAATGACCAGTGATGATGAAATTTTTTTATATGTTTGTTGTCTGCATAAATGTCTTCTTTTCAAGAGTCTGTTCATATCCTTCACCCACTTTTTGATGGGATTGTTTTTTTCTTGTAAATGGGTTTATTTGTAGATTCTGGATATTAGCCCTTTGACAGATGGGTAGGTTGCAAAAATTTTTCCCATTCTGTTGATTGCACTTTAATGATAGATTCTTTTGCTGTGCAGAAGCTCTTAAGTTTAATTAGATACCATTTGTCTAGTTTGGCTTTTGTTGCTATTGCTTTTGGTGTTTTAGGCATGAAGTCCTTCCCCATGCCTATGTTCCAAATGGTATTGCCTAGATTTTTTTCTAGGAGTTTTATGGTGTTAGGTCTTACATTTAAATCTTTAATCCATCTGCAGTATATTTTTGTATAAAGCATAAGGATTCAAGTTCACTGGCAACCAGTGACACAATCTACGTATGGTCTTTCTAAGTTCAATCAGAAAGACAGAGTCATTGCAGGCATGAAAAGAAAGTGGATATAGGTTTGAATTAGGTCATCCAGGGTTGCAGGGGGTCTAGTGGAAAGAAGTTTGAAACATTGCTGCAGGCTGGTTAGAACAGTGGAGAACTAGAACAGAGAGACATTTATCTTGAAGGAAATGAGCCAAAACTTTTCCAAGTAAATATGAGGAGGAGTCTGCAAATTCTCTCCAAAGTGCAAAGTGGTTGCAATATGGAAAATTGAAACTAGTGGAGAGATCCTGACGCCATTGTCTCCGTATATCACCAACTTTAAAGAATAATGATGTTTGCCTCCTTTCTACCTTCCAAGTTGATGACAGTGTCTGTCCTTGCAAATTTTAACCCTGAGTCCCATAAGAAAAGGATATTTGGAAATAGTTTCCCATGTTGAAAGGAAATTGCACTGTTGCTTCATTAATAACAGACAATTCTGAATAAGCCCACAAATATAAGAATATAAAAATATATGTATCAGAAATTGTTAATCAAAATAAATAAATGCTTACTGACTGTGTGAGATTATTGACTTCGTGTGATTATAATCATAGATCTGATCAGGGAATTCTGTTTTTATAAATTAAAACAAGGATCTGTGACTTTAAAGGAGAGCACTTTTCTTATTTGCATGACTGTCTTAGTGAACTTTTCCATTCAAATATATGATATTGAATATGTTATACAGATAGATAATACAACATTATTCAATAGGGAAAAATTTCATATGTCAAAATGATATCATTCCAATTAAAATTGCTTGGAATATGGGGAAAATCCTAGATGGAGAAGAAGGTCTGGAGAGGATGTCAAGTGCAGATGGGCTAGGGCCTCCCTGGAGTTGCTAGGAGTCTAAGACACTAAATCTAGAGAGCTAAAGTAAATTCAAATCCATAAGGCTCAGCAACATTTGGTATTCAAGTGATCTGGTCCTAGAGATTTGAGTGTGCTGAGATTTGCGAGAGATGATTTGAGTTGTGCTAGTTTTTGATTCCAGATAGATAAAGCTTTTAGTCCTAAGAAGATATTTTAGGTCTTAGGGGTGTTATAAAAAGAATGGTAAAATAAATAAATCAGTTCAGACGTATGGTTAAGAACTGCTTAAATCCAGGGGGAAAAATATAATTCCATAGGAAAAAAACAACTTTTAAAGAAGAATGAACAAATGCACTGAGAGTAATAAAAGAAAAGTAATGTAATTCTTGTATCGAAACCCATAATGCCCAATTCATACCTGGTTCATGAGACCCAATGCAGTGGTTGCACAGACTTATCCCAGAGTAGTAACTTAGTGTGAATAAGTAAGAAGAGCCAAGGCTTCCTCCTCTGCCCCAGTTTTTCAAGCTGAAGAGTTGACTATTTATGAAACCCAACATGAGAGAAGCAGGTGTCCATACTCCCAGTATGAGATGAGGTTTTCCCCAATATATCTGTAGTGTTGGGTTTATAAGAGGATGCTTGTCTTTTATTCACCTGGTGTTGAGACTGCCAGAAAAAACACAACAAAGGATGTAAATCCATATTGCCATATCTGAGAAGAAAGAGAGAAAAAGAAAGAAGCTGTCCTACAATGACAACGTAGACAAGCTTCCAAACACTTTTTTAATTTAAAAATTATGGTCCAAATATAAGAGTCAGTCAAAAGTATGTTAATTTTCAGAGGTATTAATATTTTCAAATGTATTAATCTTAGAATTCAACATTGAAGCAGATTAAAGACATTTTCTGACTCGTGATTACCCCGCAAATATTTGCTGAAAAGAAAAAAGACTATGGTTAGGAAAAAAGAGGCATTATTCAGGAAAGTGTCAGTGACATAATATTAAAGACTCTACAGTTAAGAAACTGATTAAAATATGGTAATATGTATAAAGAATAATTTTTAGTGTATATTATCTTTCTGTTTAGATATTAATACATTATACCTAATTTTAATGAATATGTTCCTTTTTTTAAAGTGAATTTGATTTTTGTAACATGATTTTTGAAAACATATATATCAACTTCTACAAAACCAGTTTTGTTGCCAAAACACCAGAGGTTTGGTGTTGGTGTTTCGCTTGCCACACCGAAAGCCAATCACTGAGATGATGAGTATTATCAGGAAAGAAGGCTTTATTCAGGTTTTGTAGTCAATAAGAACAGATTAGTCTCAAATCCATCTCCCCTACCTACTAGCATTGAAGGTTTATATAGCGAGGGAGGAATGTAAAACAGGAATTAGGAGGAGTCAGGAAGCAATCATGATACATAAGAGGGTCTGATGTCTCATTTTCTGCGCAAAGTGGTTTGTTGAGTTTCATTCCCTTGTATCATGGTCAGTTTCCTGCAAGAGGAACTCAGATTAAACAAATGTAAATTTCAAGTTTTAAAACCAGGTGAGTCAATTTCTGTGCATATTCAAAAACCCACTAATTTCTATGAAAAATTGGGCCAGTTCCTATTGGTCAATGAATAAATATTTCAAAAATTACATAATTTTAACTTGTTTATACTATCTCCTTTTGGATGGTAGATTACATATTTATCCAGTCTGTAAATTTTCTGCTAAGTGTATTTTTAAACTTGTTATTGCTGAGAAACTCATGGATAGATCTGGATTCCTAAGGGTGGATTATTTATTTGGACATTTTATATTGTCTTTGCACAGGGATAGGGTTATATATGTCTTCATGAAGTTGATTCTACAGTTTGGATTGTCTTGCTAATAGAAAATACTGAAAGATTTACTGGCCAAAATTATATTACTTCAAACATGGCAAGGAATTTGTTATAGGATTTGTTTCAAACATTTATTCTCTTCATTTACCTTGGTGAGGTGTAGTGGAAGCCAGACAATCCCCTTAAAACTCCACCTTCTGCTCACAGAGATGCAAATCATAACAAGCAGCTCATTGCCATGTACCCTTGATAAACTCTGATTATCTAAGGATGTCCTTATCATTCTAATACCATTCATTTATTGTTTTTATGGATAATGGTGTAGACTACTATTGGGATTAAAAGTAAACTCAAATAATACTTGATCATTAACAAACTTGCTATAGCAATTGTTTTTTTTTTTTTTGGAGTTTATTTTATTGATAATTTTTTCTTATGCTATTAAAGACAACATGTACAGAGCAATATGTAATAATCTCTAACCTTGCAGATTAAAATAGTTTGCTCTTGCTGTAAGGTATGTTTTTATTCAGCAAATATTTGAGGGGTACCTATGAGTCAGAAAATGTTTAGATACTTACTGGTGACACACAAGTAAACCAAACAGACAAAAATCTTCACCCTGTGAGTTTAAGTTTTAGTAAAAATTTTCGTTTAATTTCACTGTAGCATAGATCAGAGAATTGTAAATAGGCAATCCCAATATCCAGTTAACCTCCTTTTATCCATAACATCAGTGTTTCTGGACTAGGCCCTCTGAGAATAATTGTGCTCAATCCACAGGCTTCTGCTAAGTAAGAGGAATGATACTGATCATTAATTTATTCCAGAACTTTCTAAAATCTACCCGCAGTTTTCAAGTCTATTTTATTATGTATATGTAAAACATAGACAACCTAGTAACAGGCATTTCACCTGAACAAAATTAATGTTTTTCAATATTTGCTTCACTTAAAAATTAAATATTATAGATAAACCTCAACTCCTATGGTTTTCTTAATCCCATTGCTATATGCCCCTTGACAGATTTAACACTCTGTAGTCACTAGGTAATATTCCTCTCCTGAATTATTTTATAAGCTTAATATATAAAACCTCCTTAACAAAGTCATTTGTCTACTCTGTATGTGTGTACGTACAAAAACACAGACCTACATGTACACATACATGTAAAATGGATTTATGCTGACACATATAACTATCATTCATTCATTCATTTATTTCGTTTATGTGAATATACCACAATATATATCTAATATTTTATAACAGTTAAGGTAATTTACACGTTTTCAGTTACACTAATCTTGAGATACATATTCTTAAATGCTACACCTTGGCTGAACGTGTTAAATATTTTCACAGGGCATTTTGCTAGTAGATTTGCTTTCTTTTATGGTGTTCATATATTTCATTATGATATAATTTATCACAGTTTGCCACCAATTTTTTTTTCCATTTGTAACTATTTGCATTCCAACTATCATACAGGTAAATTTCATTTTCAGGTATCCTTACTAATACATAAACATTAAAAAATTGCCACATTTATGAAATAGGACATTTTAGGTTAAAAGTCATTACCCTTATTACCAGTGAGGTTGAATATCTTTTGATAATTTTATTGAATATTCAGTTTTCTTCAGTTCTGAATTGTCTGTCATATTCATTACCTAATGTACTATTATTTTACTTTTCTTTTTATATTTCTTTATTAGAGTTCTTTATATACTGCAAAAGAAATTACCAGTTTCACTTAACCATAGAGGAATCATTAGGGAAATCTTATCAAATACATTCATACAGACTAATTTCTTAGTTACCACTGTTGAGAATTGTTGGCTTTGGTTCACGTTTTTAATCAGTTGAATCAATAGTTTTTAATCCTGGTGTATATGACAATCACCTGGGGGAGCTTTTAAAAATTACAATGTCCCCTTCTGAGATTTTGATTCAATCAATCTACAATAGGTCTTGAGCTGTACATGGCTTTAGACATTTCCCAGCTGTTTGCACTATGAAACATTGGTTGATAATGACTGGATTGGATATGGTCAAGTCTTTCACTTATGCTGAAGAGAATGCATAAAAATTAGTGGTACATGGTCATTTCTGCTTGGAGAAACAGTTCTGATTTACAATTGTTACCTGCATTTCTGCCCCTCCTCCCAGTCCTTTCAGGTGTATGAATTCTCCTTTGCTTTGCAGGACTTTGGCTTCCCCGTCAGCTCCTGCCCTTGACATGTTTTAATGCTCCTTTGAAAAACCATTCTTAAATAATCAGATTTCAAGTATTCCAATATTTTTAATATCTTACATATTATCTTTTATGCCATTACCTTTTTCAACTTCTCCCTTTGATCCTTTCCAGTATATATATATTACATTATATACAATATAATGTGTACATATATATATAACATATATTTTTTATTTATATATATGACATATATTATATATATATAGACACACACACACACACACACACTCACACACATAAGGGACATTTAAATCCCTGAACAGTTCTTTAAATCAAGTGGGCTCTAATATCATGACACTTTCTGAACTGGATCCAGCCCTAAAGAAATCACTCACTCTGTTTTCTCCCAGATAAGGATGATTAGAGTAAGACTCACC
The DNA here is from genome assembly GCA_036589455.1 of Ateles fusciceps. Classification (NCBI taxonomy): domain Eukaryota; kingdom Metazoa; phylum Chordata; class Mammalia; order Primates; family Atelidae; genus Ateles; species Ateles fusciceps. The sequence continues at coordinate 43,541 of JAZHEH010000174.1, read as the reverse complement.
AAAATCCCATATTTTCATGTTAATCATTGTAACCAATGAAACAAAATCAACTGGGGTATTTCTACATCTCGAAACATGACTAAGTGATGCTATAAATTAATAATAATAAATAATAATTATTTTTTTCTTTTTTTTTTTTTTGAGATGGAGTCTCGCTCTATAGTCCAGGCTAGAGTGCAGTGGCACTATCTGAGCTCGCTGCAACTTCTGCCTCCTGGGTCCCTGTTCAAGCAATTCTCCTATCTCAGCCTCCCAAGTAGCTGGGATTACAGGCATGAGCCACCATGCCCAGGTAATTTTTGTAATTTTTAGTAGAGACAGGGATTCACCATGTTAGCCAGTCTGGTCTTGAACTCTTGACCTCGTGATCCGCCAGCCACAGCCTCCCAAAGTGCTGAGATTACAGGAATGAGCCACCTCGCCTGGCCAACAAGGAATTCTTATGGATGAAAGAGTATTATATAGTTTTATATGACATGCTAGTCTTGAAATTTAGTTATATCTGATATTTTCAATCTTATATTGTTGTGAATGTCATAACAATTACAAGGAAAATTTCAGATTAGTATTTTAATAATAATAACTGTCATTACAAAATAATGGTCAGTGTCAACACACCTAACCTTCTATCTTTGTAAGTGTTAAACAGGTGAACTGAGGCCCCATTAAATTTTTAGCAGTTTATTTGAGCAACCAGTGATCCAAAAATCAGGCAGCTTCAAACCAGAAGTGGTTTGGGATCTTGGAAGAAGAAGCCTAATTAATGGACAGCCTTTATGGCGCAAATGTGGAAGTCATGTAAAGAATATACTTGACTGGTTACAGTTATACAGTTGCTTTATGTGGTCTATCCCACTGGAAGTTCTTAGTTATAGAATTATAAGTTTGTTGGCTACTTTTGATTGGATGAGTTTAAGGTTTGCTTTTCTGTAATATAGGCATTTATTTAAAGAAACTCAAGTTTCTTTTTTGTTTTCAAACCAAGCAAAGTTAAGGTCACTTATGAGGCCTGGCAACTTGTCTGCTGAGGGCTTCTTTAGACCTGGTCTCCATCTTCATTGACTTTCACACTAATCCTGAGTTTACTGATCATCTGAACAGGAGCCATACAAATATTGTCTCTATGCACCAATATATTTGTGCTTCTGAACTTTTGCTCTGGCTACCTCTCCCCTTCCAGGCTCACCAGGCTACTTGTATACATTATTGTGTGCACAACATTTACATGTCTGTGGTCTTGCCTATGTTATTTTTTCTCTGTATGACAACTCTTTTTCACATACATCTTATTTAATTTTCAAGGTTCAGCTCAAATCCAGAAATTTTTTACTGAGGCCTCTATCAAAATAATAAATGAAAATCATCTTAATTCTCTGCAATCTTGCTTTGTTTTGCTTTTATACTTCTTTTTATTATTATTATTATTTTTTTATTGCATTTTAGGTTTGGGGGTACATGTGAAGAACATGGAAGATTGTTGCATAGGTATGCACTTGTATATCCACCAACTCTATGTGATTCTAACATGAATAACACCATTAACTCACCACTGTCTTCACAGAACATAATATGTAGCACCTTGGCAATAATAATGTGCAACAAATATTTGCCTGTTACATGGAATTGAATATCACACCATCAAAAACATAGTATAAAAGAAAATATGTGGGATCAGGTATACACTTATTCAACCCTTATTTGTAGATAAGTTGATGCATATTTTACTTGGTTTTGAAGAATAAATTAATGTATATTATCAGTAATTATAGTTATCAGGAATTCTATATTCGACAAACATATAAATTTACATAAGGAAAACAATAGCTATATATAATTTCATAATGCTTCACATATACAGATATTTTGAAATATGAGATTATACATTATACTACTTCCATGTATAATTTATTTTGTGAAATATTTCTGCCTTGAATAATAGTAACGTACATTTGGAAAATTTTATTAAATTAAATTTCATATAATTAAAATTATGATAAGTAGCTATAACAAATATAAAAATAAAAACAAATCACTAGAGATGGCATTATATTAATTCAAAGTATTGAGCAAGTTGAAATTGTTTAAAAAAGCAAATTGCCTTGTTATGAAACTTATTACTTAATACAATTGACTCAGCATAAAATATATCAAATACATTTTCCCTTTAGATAAAAGGCATAAACAAATGGATTACACTAAAAAAGAGGTATTTGTTTGGAACCTTCATTGAATCAAATAGATTCTTAAATATTAATAAAAAGCTTTTAAATTCCACATGATTTCTTCTCTCCAGTAGCTCACAAATCACTGAGAGCTCTAATATAATATATATGCAAGTAGCCATCCTGCCAGAGTTGCATCAGTGCTTGACCATCAAGCTTAGTGCCCAGAAAAGATGCAACTAGCCTCTCATTTTTGTTTTTGTCCAGGGTAAGCCTATCAGTCATCTGGCCAACAGCACTGCTGACAAAATCGTCATCCAAAGACCAGCAGCACTGGCATTCTGTGGAGGATTTATAAAAACTCAACATCTTGGGGCTTCTACAGACCTCCGGAACAAGAGTTTACACTTGAGTAAGATTCTCAGGTGATTTGTGTGGGCCTTAAAGTTCAAGAATCATTTGTTACATAGCAACAAATTCTCTACATTACTTTTAATTTATAAGCCAGATATCTAACCCCGATATTCAACTTTCCCTTGCTGAATCTTCTACTGACTGATAGTCCTGCTTTTCTACACCAAATTTGTTCCTGTTTGTTACCACTTAGATCATTGTATTCATCATTTCTTTGCCTTACCGTCAACTGCTTCTTGAGAATACTACTTTCCTTCCAGTTCTCTAACTCATTGCTGATTTTTTCACACCAACTCAATGGTTTTTGGGCCAAGCAATGGGCAGCACAATTTAGTGCTTGCTTTGTACATTGTTAACGTCTCCAAAGTCACTATTCTGCTCTCTCATGAACATATTCTTGTTTCTTGCGAACCCATAATGTAAAATAAAATCAGACCCCAACATCAGAGAACTAGGTCACGCAGGCCAGTTGCCTACAAAGCCAATTGGCTGCTATAGCTCAGAGAGCAGAATAGCTTAAGGGCATCTGTCAAATTTATTTTACTTTATTTAAAATCTGCATTGGAACCTCCACTTCTGCTGCTTCTAAGGTTCAACTGAAATGGGGTCAATTCCAAGCTCTGATTTGCTGGCTGAAGCCAGAGTAATAGAAATAGTTCTACTAATTCTGCCTCCAAGAAGACAAACACTTGCTTATCCAAATATATAAGTCAAAACAAAACAAAACGAACATGTAAGTCAAGCTAGAAGGGCTTGCTTCACAACTGTTGCTAATTATTAGTATGCCAGGATTCATGCTGAATGAATTTTCTTATTCATATTTTGAGAAACAGTCACATTTGAAAATTTCCTGTGTCATAAGGTCAGGAACACTGAACATAGCATATAATTGTCCAAGAGAGGCATATTAAAAATACTTCTCCTCTGTAGATTGGGATGTATCTTATGGGAGGTTTGGCCCCTCGCTGAGAATTATTGTTATTTTATTATAGAGTTTCTTGAAAGTATTAGTCTGTTCTCACACTGCTATAAAGAAATACCTGAAACTGCGTAATTTATAAAGAAAAAGAGGTTTAATCAGCTCACAAATCCACAGGTTGTGCAGGAAGCATGGCTGGGGAGGACTCAGGAAACTTACAGTCATGGTGGAAGGCAAAGGAGAAACAGGCTCATCTTCCATGGCTGGAGCAGGAGGGTCCAGGGGGGGAGGTGCCTCACCTAGCTTTTAAACAACTAGATCTTGTGAGAATGCTATCACAAGAACAGCACCAAAAATGGAAATCTGCTCCCTTTGTCCAATCAATTCCCACCAGATCCTACGTCCAACATTGGGTATTACAATTTAACAGGAGATTTGGGCAGGGACACTAATCCAAAACATAATCAAGAATGTTGTATGATTAAGAATACTGGAGGAAACTCAGTGAAAGGGGACACAGATTTTTTTCTTCTTTTGAGACAGAGTACTGCTCTGTTGCCAGGCTGGAGTGCAGTGGTGTGATCTCGGCTCACGGCAACCTCCGCCTCCCAGGTTCAAGTGATTCTTCTGCCTCAGCCTCCTGAGTAGCTGGGACTACAGGTATGCACCACTCATGCTCAGCTAATTTTTGGATTTTTAGTAGAGAGGGTTTCACCATATTGGTCAGGATGGTCTCTATCTCTTGACTCCGTGATCTGCCCACCTCGACTTCCCATAGTGCTGGGATTAGAGGTGTGAGCCACCACGCCCAGCTCACAGATGTTTTTTAAATTGATTTTAATCTACATTAATTCTCTACTTTAGGTTGTGCTTAATCATACAGATAATATTTTAGTATTTCTTCTTAACATAATCCCTACTGGTATCTCTTTGCCTTGAAGATAATATTACTCAGCATAGAATAAATATTCTTTTAATTTTTGCACTTTTGGAAAATGCTGTGGATCTATTTTAATTAACATGCTCATTTATTGCATCCCAAATTTTAAAGGCTATCACCTTTAACTTCCCAATGGACAGAGAAAGGCTTGAGATATTGATATTCCCATTTATCACAGACAGGATATAGACAGAATGTAGACATTCTTAAAAATATATAGTCAATTTCAAATTGCACTTATGTTGCTCTTCTTTCAGTTATGTGATCTACTGTATTAACTGACATTGCTTATGATCCGATATAAGCATATAAATAGTATTATCTGGATGCATGATCTATCTATAGTATCCAAAAGGACATATTTCAAGGCAGGTGCAATGCCAGGTCTTTAAACATAGCCCCCATGTATAGAAATCTCGTGAGTTTGTCACTGGTTAGGTGCTTTGGATTTATTTGGATTTATAACTCAACTTGATCCAATATGCACAGTCAATGAAATCTAAAGTATTTCTTTGATATCTCAAGTTCAGTTGATAAATAGTATGCATTAATTTAACACATCAGGTTGGCAACTAGTGGAATTTAATCAATGGCCCAGTTCTTATTCCTTCCAAATAAATTATAACACAGGAACAGAATACTAATACAGTTTTGATATAAAATGAAAAGAAAAGATCATATTGATGTAAGGATAACAAAAGATTGTTACCATATCAATAAAATTGGGTCTTGTGGGCCAGGTAAGCTGGTGAAGAATATGGTGCATTAGCTAAATTCAAGATTGTATAGTGGTTGCCTGGGCCTGGGGTAAAATCTTTTCCAAGGTAAAATAATGCTCACTGTTTCTTTTGTAACATTGAGAATATGTGATCTATATGCAAATAGTTCACTGTGAATTGATATATTTCATATGGTTATTTTATGGACCTACAATGTTAAAGGTGTTAATTATGGTGGCACAAATCAACTATTTTTTGCCATTATTAAATAACTAAAATTAATTGTATGCTAAGAGATCAAGAACGTATATCACCCAAAGACTTATGGTGGAACTACTTTTGTAAGTTGAATAAAAAATTGCATGTGAAAAAGTTTTTATGTATGCATGCATGTATTTATTTATTTATTAGAGATGAATTCTCACTCATTGCCCATGCTGAAGTGTGGTGGTGCAATCGTAGCTGCAGCCTCAAGCTCCAGGGCACCAGCGATCCTCATGCCTCAGCCTCCCACCTAGCTATGATTACAGCTTGAGCCACCAAGCTTGGTGACAAGTTGAATTTAAGAAAGAGAGAAAGAGTTACAATTAGGTTATTTTTCTTCCACATATATACGTTGCTTGGTAGTTTTTGAAATTATTGGTGCAATATTGGAAAGTACTTTTGATGCTCTTAAAAAAGCTGGGACCAGCACTTTGGGAGGCCGAGGCGGGCGGATCACGAGGTCAAGAGATCGAGACCGTCCTGGTCAACATGGTGAAACCCCGTCTCTACTAAAAATACAAAAAAATTAGCTGGGCGTGGTGGCGCGCGCCTGTAGTCCCAGCTACTCGGGAGGCTGAGGCAGGAGAATGCTTGAACCCGGGCAGCGGAGGTTGCAGTGAGCCGAGGTCGCGCCACTGCACTCCAGCCTGGCGCCTGGTGACTGAGTGAGACTCTGTCTAAAAAAAAAAAAAAAAAAAAAAAAAAAGCTGGGATATTTGTCCAACTACAATGTATGGTGGTACAGGCATCAGATTTTAAATCTTGATAGGACTTACGGTTCATGTATTCTGAAGACTCACACTACCAGTAGTAAAGCAGGAGTGTCTATAAAGTTTAGACAGACTCCTTCTGCCATAAAGTTTAGACAGAAATATAGATTCTGTAGTGCAGTCATCTTAAATACACCATCTCTTCTCAGACTTAATTTTATCACTCAATACTGAATTTATGGTCATTGGCTTATATATCAGTCATAATTGTGTTAAGTACTTTTGTTTTAGTCTCCATAGTTACATAGTTTAGATCAAAGAGTTTATAGCAAAATGCTTTTTAGATCCTTAGAAAATTTCCATTATTAGCGTGTTGACTCTGGTCTAAAATATTCATTATAGTCTGAGACTCTTAGATAGGATGTAGATTAGAATCCTCATTAAATCGACTTACCAGGGCTTTAAGATTACATTCAAAGAGTTATATCAGAGGAACAATTGCCTCCTGAACATTGGTAATTAGATTAATAAACGGCTGAAATGGTAATGAAGTCTTTAATCTCTGGGTTAATATCAGTGGATAAATTTCCTGGATATAAAAGTTCATATGTTTTAATCATTTCAACTGTTCCTTTGCATCTTCATACTTAGTGACGTAAGCATTACTTCACTGGAATTCTAAACATTAGTTCACTCAGACTGTTAAAAATCTTCTGAAAATATGAGTGGGTTGGAGTTAAAATTAAGGTTGCAGTATGAGATAATGTGCTCTTATTGTGACCTCTGTGATTTATTGTCTATTGTTCAGATGTATGCCAAAGATGCTGAGATATTATCCAATACTTTGGCAAGGGTTTAACAAGACAATAAAGGGTTAGGTGAGGCTCTCCCTGTTATTGGTATTCTAGTTTTTATATCTTGTTCTCTCCACTATCCAGGCATCATGCCCCCAGGCAACTGCATGTGCATTTTATAGAAGCAATTTAATTTTGCTCTCTTTGCAATTTGTTAGTTGGAAATGTGGATTTACTAACTGCAAATTGATTATATATTTTTCTGTCTACCCTTTACAACAAACCTTATAACTCTGTATAAATTTTGTCCATGGCAGAGTTCAGCCAGTAGAAATTAAATGCTGCTTTTTTACTGAAAAAAAAAAAGTTACTAATATTTATTCCAAACTCACTTGACCAGTCAGGAAGATTTCCTGTTGCCATAAAATTAGATAGCCTTCTATAGGCATATTATGGACAAAAGACTCGGGGTGGTAACTTATCTTCTACCTAGTGATTTTGAGTCCCAGCTCCTTCATTTCCCTTTTTCCTGACTTTCGCAAACTTCTCAACATTGACAGAAAGTCAAGGCTTTTTCAATATACTGAACTTGGAGATAAATTGTACGACACCTATTTCAACTACTATAGTTTCCCTTTCAAAAATCCCCACGCTGAGCCAACCAGGAGCCCAAGAACTGATATTTAGATATGACTTTTCTCTTGTCTTTTTGAATGGCACAGCATTTCATTCCTCAGTGTTGTACATTTCCTGTCATAATCATGATTATTGTGAAATTCATGAACAACTTTTATATCAGCCCTGTCCAGCAGATCATAAGCCGTTATTTCGCAAGGAGGTTGGCAAGATCCATGAAATACAAAACATTTCCAAAATTTGTTGGTGTTACTGTATCCCATCCAGCTACATATTGTTGAAAAGAAAGTGGTGAAAGGTAGGGACATTGATGAATTTGACCATTTTGTTAGTCTGAGATCTTTTGTTATCCTCAAGTCTTCTGCCTCTCGCATTACAATCATGTTGTCAGGCAATGTGGAATGACATTCATTTGAATGTTAAACTGATAAGAAATAAACCCATTCACTTATTATTCTCATGAATTCTATCAGTATCCACTGGCAGATCATGCAACAAAAACTGCATATGTGATTTTGTTTTACATTTAATTTTTGTTTTTAATAACATTTTACTGGAAAATAAACACTATTACCCAACATTGCTCTTTGCAATATGGTTAAACCTGGAATTATCATAAAGGAGCATGTTTTCTTTCTCTACGTTTTATAGCAACACTATTGACAAAGGGCTTTGACAGGACTATGATGAATTAGAAGTCACTTGTTTATTTTCTTTCAGCCTTTTTTTACCTGTTCATAAGAGACTTTCCAGAAAATTTAGTAGTAAGCAATTTGTATAATAATAAGGATGTTAGAAAAACAGAGGTCCCTAGAAGAAAGAATTTAGTTCACGCACAGAGTATTCACATTATCTGAGTTCACGGCCCAAGCAACTAGGCTTTAATAAATGTAAAGTTTATCATGCACCCAGCTTATGTTTTCTCTGTGCCTGAAAAATAGTTCTAATATATCCCCAAAGGCAAAGATCTCCATATCTTTGTAATGTTCCTTCACATGGAGAATGTACTTAGTTTTATCCACTTCCTATAAAATTCTTAATTATTAAGTCTTTGACAAAATAATTAAACAACTACTAGCATGCTTAAAATCATGTAAATCAGACTATAATCATCTGTTACTATTCTTATGAAATAATATAATTATTATGTATATAAGTGTAATAATTACCTTCATATTACTATATGACTGACTATTATCTTCATTCATATAGCACAATATCTTCATTATTGTTCTATAGCTTTATTAAAAAATATCTCCAACTGAATGAGGTTTTCTTTTGAGAGGATTATTAATAAAAAAATATTTTAACTTAAAATGGGATAGATTTTGTTGTGTGACCCAAAATGAAACATGACCTTATTTAACAGTTGAGAGCAAGATACATTATCATCATATTAGTTAACAGTATACAATGAAATTTAGCTAAATTAAGTCTCTTGAGAAAAGCTTTGGGAAGGAAAACAGAATGGCAGGTGGCAAAACATTACAGTTTCTCAAACACAAAACAAAACCTCCAAGTCTCAAGACCTGGGGGAGTGAGAAAGAATAAAAGAAAAAACATTGAACAGAACAATCTGAGATGTTGTTAAAGTCTCTTAGGAAACCAAAAAACAAGATTCAGGGGAAAAAAATAAAAACTCCAAAAACTGAGAGTTAGTGGGAATAGAAAACAGAGTAAATTACTGGTATCAGAAAGAGTAGCATGTAAAGTAGGCAAAGCAGAGCCAGGGACAGAAGAGTGAACTAAAAAGGTAGCCCTTTCTCACCATTCGGAAACCAAACATAAATCTGAAGAAGAAATAGGAGAGAAGTAAAGAAGGTGGGAGAAAAAAGGGTAAGAGGAGGAGGAGGAGCCAAACGAGAGGAGGAGGAGGAAAAGACAAAGTTTAAAAATGAATTTCTTTTTTTTTCAGATGGAGTCCTGTTCTGTGGTGCAGGCTGGAGTGCAGTGACACGATCTTGGCTCACTGCAATCTCCGCCTTTCAGGTTGAAGCAATTCCCCTGACTCAGCCTCCCGAGTAGCTGGGATTACAGGCGCGTGCCACCAAACTCAGCTAATTTTTTGTATTTTTAGTACAGACGGGGTTTCATAATGTTGGTTAGGATGGTCTCAATCTTCTGATATCGTGATCCACTCACCTCGGCCTCCCAAAATGCTGGGATTACAGCATTTTAGCCATTGCACTTGGCTAAAAAAAAAATCTAATGTACAGCATGGAAGTGAAAAATAGGAACAACAGGACATGTCCATTACTGCTTTCAATAGAAATGTCTTACGATTTGAGGTTACAAATGGCAAATAATTGTTATTGGTTATGGGAGTTTGTTTATAAACAAGGTAGAATAGATTATTTATGTCTTACTAATATCTTGTAAATTTGAGTTCCAGTAGTATAAATTGGTCTACATTGAAAACTATATAATAAATGCATTTAGTAGGGAGGATTATTAATGTGTTACATATATAAGATGTATTTCTGATCTATCATTTCCTTTCTGTAATGAAATAATGTTTAAAATATACAAGTGTTTTCAGTGTGCATTAAGAAAATGTGAACAAATACAAGTTGCTCATAAATTAATTTTTAATATGGAAATATTAGACATTCATACATTTCATTATTGCTAAAGGTGCCAATATGCCCTAGTGATTCTAAGAGCAAAGTGAGTTATAATATTATTAAAAACAATTAGATCTTTAGAATTTAGAATAAGCAGTAACACATTTGATATTTATTTTAAGAAAGCCTGGGATCAGAGTTATTGCTGCGATCCTTAGCAAGCAATAAAGGAAATACAGAGAGAATTTTCTAAACATGAAATTGCTTGCATTTCAAAGGTTACTATCGATAATTCCAGCAACCACTGCCACAACAAAAATAAAGGGAGGTAGTCATTGAAAATTACTTATAGTAGAGCAAAATAGTTTGAAAAAAATCATTTGAATTTCAACATTTAAAACAAATCATATACATATATAAGCACATGTATACCGTCACATGTCCCTTAACAATGGGGATATGTTCTGAGAAATGCTTCTTTAGTCGATTTTGTCATTGTTTGAACATGTAGTAGTGTACTTACACAAACCTAGATGGTATAGTCTCCTGCCTATGTAGTCCATATGATATAGTGAATACTGTAGGTAATTGTAACGCAATGGTAAGTATTGGTGTGCTTAAATATAGCTAAACATAGACAAAGTACAGTGATAATACAGTTTAAAAGGTAAAAAATGGTACTCATTTATAGGACACTAATTATGAATGAAACCTGCAGGACTGGGAGCGTCTCTGAGTGAATCAGTAAGTGGTAGATGAATTGTGAAGGTCTAGGATATCACTGTTTACCACTGTAGACTTTATAAACACAGTACACTTAGGATAAAATAGAGTTATTTTAAAAATTCTTTTTTAAATAATAAACTAAACTTAGCTTATTGAAACTTAAATTTATGAATTTTTAACCTTTTTAAAGTATTTTGTAATAACAGTTTACAAATTTTACAGCTATAAAAATACTCTTTTATATCTTTATTTTATAATATTTTTGTATTTAATTTTTTTTTTACATTTTAAACATTTTTTTGTGAAAAACTATGAAACACACATGTTAATCTAGGCCTTCACAGGTCAGGATTATTAATATCACCATTTATGCCTCTACACCTTGCCTTACTGGACAGTCTTCTGGGCAATCAGGGTCAGGATCATTAATATCACTGTCTTCCACCTCTACATCTTATGCTACTAGAAGGTTTTCTAGGGCAATAACCCATATGGTGGTGCCAGCTTCTGTAATAACAATGCCTTCTGGAATACCTCCTGAGGTGCCTGTCTGAGGCTGTTTTACAGTTAACATTATTTTTTTAAAAAATAGGAATAGACTGTAAAATAATAAAAAAGGACACTGTAGCCAATGCATAATCCAGTTACATTATCTTTTATTGTAATTGTCAAGTATGTACTGTACATAATTGTATGTATGTAAAAATTCTATACTTTTATAGGACTGGCAGGTCAGTAGTTTGGTTTTACAGCAGCATCACAATAAGCACATGAGTAACACCTTGTGTTACAACTTTATGATGACTATGAGGTCACTAGGAAGTAGTAATTTTTTTTGGTCTCTTATAATCTTATGGGATCACCATTGTGTATGTGGTCTGTTGTTGACTGAAACATTACTATACAATGCATGACTATATAATATATGATAAATGTATACATATTCATATGTATACATGTATATATTTTATAAATATACATATCACATTGCAATACTTATAAGATCTTTCTGGTTAGAATTTACCACCTATGGTATTTTTAAAGTTATAGTTAATCTCTTTTTTTTTTTTTTTTTTTTTTTGAGACGGGGTCTCACACTGTCACCCAGGTTGTAGTGCAATGGCGTGATCTTGGCTCACTGCAATCTCTACCTCCTGGGTTCAAGCAATTCTCCTGCCTCAGTCTCTTGAGTAGCTAGGATTACAGGTGTGCGCCACCACGCCCAGCTAATTTTTTTGTATTTTTAGTAGAGAGGGGTTTTACCATGTTGGCCAGGATGGTCTCGATCTCCTGACCTCGTGATTCACCTGCCTCAGTCTCCCAAAATGCTGGGATTACAGGCATGAGCCACCGTGCCTGGCCCTTAATTTTTATTCTTAATCATAAAATACATTTTCACAGATATATCTGAATTTGCAACATGTATTCCTTTAAGTAGCATTTTAGATTTCTGGTTGTCCCACCCTAATTAGTGTATACAAACTGAAATAACTATAATGAAGATTTCATTAAAGTTAGGAGACAATTAAGTACAGCCATTTCTCTAGGAATTACATTTCTTTAGCTCTTACCAACACAATGATGAATCCAATGTTTACATACACCTGCAAAAACATTTCACAACCTCCGTAACTTCATGCCTGGATTTATTGGACATTTCCACTTGGATGGCCCATGAGCACCTAAAGTTTTACATTTTCATACTTCAAACATGTTTGTCCTCTGTAGTTAATTCCTTAGTGGATAACTCTACAATCCATCCAGTTATCAACTGTTATCAACTGGTCTAAAACATCCAAGTCAGAAAAGAAGACATCTTATGTACCTTCTTATGTTTTTTTTTTTTTAATGTCTATATATCAAAGAAGTTAACAATTTTGTCTCACAGATTTCTATTGCTTTTACCTATTCCAAAGTCCATACTAGTACTTTAATTCAGGGTCAATCTTTACTTTCCTGCCTTTCTTATCCAGTCTTATCTCCTTACACTCCATTTTACACTCTCAATAAAATATGTTTTTATTGACATACATATTTAGTTGTGTTATGTCTCTGCTCACAATTTTGAAATGGTTCATTTTAACTTTCAAAATGCATCAAAGATAACATCACATCCCTTCATAGAGTGTACACAACCAAATTCTTCTTTAAATTTCTTTGTATACTTAATCACTCTCAAATTTTTGGGCTTTCACTTTCATGTTCTCTGCCATTCCACATGTTGTTTTTTTTGCCTTAAACAACTACGTTGGATTTGTCCATTAAGTCCCAATAAAACCATATTCTTTTCTGTACAGAATTTCCTAATGTTGTTGATGAAGGCCCTGAAAAAATTTCAATTTAATACACATTGTTTCTCTTACAAACTTCCTTTATAGCAACAGCCAAAATGTATTAGACTTTTCTATAATATTTATGGGATATGCCTTCGTGCAAAAATGTAGGCGACTCAAATTATTTGGAGCCTGAAGACTTCTAATTCAATGCCCATATTCCCAAGTATACTGCCATCATTCCCTTTACTATGAAGATAATTCTCTTTTTGAAAAAAGAGACAGTTTCATACTTTTTAAAACTGCAAGTGCCTCCCTGCATGAGCTGTATGGCATTGATAATATTGCTATCAAAATATCAGGCATTCAATCTAGCTCCTGCTGCTCACCACACAGACAGCCAATCACTGAGACAATGAGTGTTGCCAGGGAAGAAGGCCTTAATCAAGTACTGCAGTTGAGGAAATGGGAGATCAGTCTCACATCCATCTGCCTGACTAAGTTGGGGGTTTATATAGCATGAAAATAATGCAGCTACCTGCTAGTAAACAGGAATTTGAGAAGAGTAAGGAAACCATGAAGATGGGGGGTGTGGATTCTCATGGTCTGGATATGGTGATCTGGTGAGTTTCAGTTCCTTGATATTATCTGAGAGGACTGAGAGTGTCTCCTGAGGAAAGAATTCAGATAAGAGAAATGTACATTTCACGCTTTAAATTTCTATCTTTATTTTAAAAGACAGTAAACATGAATTCTATGAGACAATTGGGCCAGTTTCAATATTTATACTAATAGTGATGGAATTTACTCTAAAAACTAAAATTTATGTATTTACTAAGCTGTTTACACAGGATGCTTACTAACTTGTTGGGATCTTGGGAATCATTTTTTAGAGATATATTAAATATATTAATGACCTCCAATCTTGTTAAAGGCCAATTTACTTTTGCTACCATTATCTTCTATGTGGCATATAAGCAGAGGATCTGGGGCATACAACTTGCTTGTACTCTTTCTACACTGGTTAGTGCCCTTGGCTTATTGTATCTGGTGTACAAACCAAGCACACACGATGGCAGCATCACCGTAACTGAGACAAGCTAAAAAATTGTTTTTCAAATGTCAGAAAGGGAATTAGTTACCTTTTAGTAATTAAAGACACAATATTGACTACCCTTATGTTGTCCTCAAGATAACTGTTATTAAAAGTTGGCAGAAATCTAGCCTATCCAAGTTGTGAAATGGTTACTAAGGCTTATAAATACCACTGGTAATTCAACCTCCACTTATACATAATCCTATAACGCCCAAATATAGTCTTCTCATGCAAGGAAATTATGTTAGCTGAAATATAACTATGCTTATAGTTATCTTCTCAAATAAACACCTGTGATTCCTAACCTTTATTTTGATCTCTCTCCATAAATCACTTTTATATCAACAAAATTAACAAATCAAATATCACAATATGAGATGTCACATATTTCTGCTTACACATCAGTTTTCCCAGAAAGTTAATTTAAGCCAACATCAGTGACCTTTTGTGAGAGTAAGAAATTCTTGGACAGAAAGCTGAAAGCTGACAATCATAGAAAGGACAATTAGAGGAATTCTAGAAGATCAAATATCTGCTAAGTGCAAATAAATTCAAACCCAGGTCTCTGTGACTGCAAAGCCTATCTTCCTTGCAATGAATTTCTTAGTACTTGTGCCCAAAAAACCTTAGTTGATATCTAGAACAAGCCTAGGCAGTTACTAAAGCCCATACTTCTGGATGATGTTCTACCATAATAACTGAGTACAGGTTCTATCTGAGAAAGATCACATTCAAGTGTTCATTTCTAAGTCTGAGTTCACGTGTATGAAAACACTGACACTTTACAACTGATCTGTTAGCATCCAATACACCGAAAATATGGGGGACACAAGTATTAGGTCAAAGAGAGTCCTGGAAGGTGTATAGCATTAAGAAACTCACAGATGATCTTGAAAAGCATTGGAAAAATGCCAGGCACGATGACTCATGCCAAAAATCTTAGCATTTTGGGAAGCTGAAGCAGGAGGAACACTTAAGCCCAGGAGTTCAAACCAGTCTGGGCAATACAGTGAGACTTCATTTCTTCAATTTTTTTTCTTTTTACAAATTAGCTGAGCATGTTGGCATGGGCCTGTAGCCCCAGCTAATCATGAAGCTGAGTTGGGAGGATCACTTGAGCCCTGGAGGCAGAGGCTGAAGTGAGCCTAGATCACCCCACTTTACTCCAGCCTGGGTGACAGAGCAAGATGCAGTCTCAAAAAAAATTACCTTCATAAACTTTGCTACTAATTCTACCATGCTATTAATTACACATCTCAGAAAAAAATAAATCTCAAGCATTCTAAAATTCAGTTAACCAATTTTCTAAGTGAAAAAGTAAGAAAACATAACCTTTTAGGACACATTCATCCTTCATTAATATGAATTTATGTTAGTTTGAAACATAAAATAATTTAATTTGAAAAGGAAATAATTACATTTCCTCTAAATTCACATCTGCAAAGAATGAATTAAAAGCCAAAATATGGCCTGGAAAAATGTATTTGATATTTAATTTATAAAAAGTATCATGAACTATGGGTAAAGCAAATTTGACAGACTAAATAATCATAGTTTGGAGGATTATAGAAAGTAGCCTGAAAGACAAAAAAAAAACTAAATGAGGTATGATGCTTTGTAGTTAGAAAAACAAAATATATTTGAAAGAAAACAGATTAGTGAAATAAGGAAGACTGCCAAATTTTCTGCTGGTCTGCTACAATTCATTTCTGACCACATTGATACAAAAAGTAAGCAAATCACTGAGCTTTTATAACTTTACATTGAAATCATTGCAACAGAGTCTTTGTGATTACTACCAGCAGGTCACCATTTGCGCATGGAAGAAAAGACCATTTTCATCCTTTGAACAATTTGAACTCAAGGGAAATCCCCAGCAAATTTGTCAAATTGATGAAGATATTTTTGGTATTCTTGGACCTCCTTCTCTGTACTTAGGTTTTGTCTTAGTTCTTTTATATCCAGATATATCCTATTCTAGGACTTATTCAATCTATTTACGTTTGATATGCAAAAAAATGAGTTGTATTTATAATTAACCTTATAGTTTCAATGCAATTCGTGCAAATTCTAATGTGAATATTTTGGATTACTTAACTAACAACTAGAAAAAGAAAACATGTAATCTATGTTAATATGGGAATACACTTAAGACATACTGTAATGCATATCTGTTTACCTTTCTTTCATTAAAAAATCTAGTTTAATAAATTTACATCAAAAAATGATACAACGAAATAAACATCCAAAGATTTGACAAAATAGTTATGAGAAAAAAATACATTTCCAACTCCTTTGATCCCTGAGAAGAATTATCTATTCTGCCTGTATTTAATGCCTTCACTGTTTAGTCTAACTTAAATAAGAATGCAATTTTAAAATTGAAAATTAGTTTCTTTCTTGTCAATATTGACATGAGAAGAAATTCAGGAGAAATTTTGTGCTTCTGTCATGGAAAAGCCATGTTTGACACTTGTGAGTATGTGTTTTATTTTTCTACAGCTTTTCAGAAAGTATAACTTTTGTGTATTTTTTTCCTCTTTCAGAAACTCAAGATCACCTTGACAATGATTGCTCCATTTGAACCATTTGAGAAAGAACAGCAGAGCAATTTTACCAAGGACTAAATAGTTTCAAATGGGCTGAGATACTGATTCCAGACAGCCAAATGACCATTAAAACAGAGATGGGCGGTTGTGGAATATGAAGCTAATTTGAGAAATGTGTATTTTGACATTTTTTATTACACAAGCAGTCATAGACACTCTAACATTTCCTTTGAAATATGGGGAAAAGTTATCCTTGCCATAGAAATGAAAGGGCAGTTAAAGAGGGAAACTCATTTATATAGATTTTCAAGTGACTATAATAAAACCAACAATACCAAAATGATATAAGTGGGGGAAATGGTAAGTGCAGGAAGCCACTTAGCATCTGACCTTTGCCACTCTGATCCTCTCAGACACACCAGGAGTTGACACAAAATCAAGCAAACACACAAAGCAGGGAAAAATTAGAAATGTTAAAAAGCTACACTGCACTTCAAATCAAGTAATAGTATAGCAATATTTTGATATCTAAGATGATATCTCTGAAAAATATTTAAAATTATTCTGTATAATTTGAACTTGTGTTAAATAAAGAATAACATTGCTTAGTATGCAGATTTTAATCTGCAGCAGTTTGGTTGAATATAGTTCCTGATGTAGCAGATAGAAATAAAGTAATACACATTTGCATAATTAATAAAATTACGTATTTAGCTTAATTTCACATAGCATTCTAATAAGGCAATATATTATCACAATTTTATAGCAGAATATTTCATTGTCGGAAGAAGTAAACTTATTTACCTTAACATACATTTTGTATAATGAATCAAGTCATTATTAAAAGAAGGGGTCTTAGGGCATCTTAGAAGTTTTTACCATGCTGTTGTTAAATACGCTTGTGAATGAAATTTGCAAATATCAAGCATTTGTTTGATTATCTTTATATTCTTAGAACACTATAGCTCAACACAAAATTGGAAAACAAAATGTACAAAACCAAACAAGTAATACTAGAAATACTCCTGCTCTTGAATTTTTATTAGCTTCTTAATTAAATATTCAATTCTAGAGGTATAATTCCAATAGTTGTAGATTCTATACAGGGCTGAGGAAACTCATTTGTAAGCTATTCTTTGTAACATAACAAATAAATCTCAGTTCCATTTATCAGTACCTTCTCTCTGTCTTTTTTCTTACAAAAATGTGAAGTTGTATTTGAAATTGCATCTCTACAATTCTTGCCAGTTATACTATTGATCACATGCCACTTCAAAAATGTCACCTTACAATTTCCTGGTTATCATTTGCAAAGTCTTCAATGCCTTTGCCTTAGAGGCTATGCAAATTTTTTGTTAGATATAAGCCTTCTCGTTTCTGATTTCAGGAAGTCAACATAACCCATCTGCTGCTTTCACTTCCCAGCTGTATGCAACTATGCCAAATTGCTCTAAGTTGAGCTTTATACTGTTTTCGTGGGCTATCTTTTACCCACCGTGCTTACATTTTCCTTGTGTAATTCACCCTAGACACAGGTGCAGATGGTATGTAGAGAAGAGCAATGCATTTGGGAACATGTAATATTTGGCTTGCAAGGGCTTTGACAGAACTTTGAATTAAGGTCCTAAGAAGTGAATTAATTTAGTAAAGGAATGGGCACTGGTGCATCAAAACGGATACAGCTTTCAAAATGATGCCTGATTCAAATTCTGTTTCCATGTTTCTTGAAGAAGTCACTTAGTTCTGTTGCTTCCTTTTTAAACAATCCCAAAATAAGATCTTGTAACTTTTCAGTAACTTTCCAAGGATGTGCTTTAAAAAAAAAATCTAGATAGAGAGATGATCGATAGGCCAATGGATGATAGATAGATAATTTGTAGAATGATTTGTTTTTATTAGCACTGTGCCATATAATTATAATATAGTATTCTAAGTAACATTAAGTGTACTAACTATGCTTCTGTTCTAACTATCCATGACTTTAGAAGTAAAAATTAAGAAGATAGGCAAGTCTTTATCAAGAAGACCATTGTAATGTCTAACTCCCCTGAAATGCTTAAAAATAAAAACATATTGCAAGGAAGTTATGACCTCATAATTGGCCATTGAAAAGGCAATTACGGACATCATTCTTTTGTTGACTCAGATTTGTATATGGAAGCTATTAAAACTGCTTTCACTGCTAAAGTATAATTTGTATACCTTAGCAGTTTGTTCTACACTGATAACACTTGGGGCTGGCTGGCTGATAATTATTATTCTTTTCATTTTAACATATTTTGTTATATGTCTAAAGGAAAACAGTGAGATGTGAAAGATGAGGAAATACACCTTAATGAGCAGTGCAGAAAGAGTAAGTCATTCGAACTTTTGAACTAGTGCTCATTTTAATATAGTCACTCTATAGAGTGGCTATAGCAATAAAAACCATGGAATAAATGTAGTACTATGCATGTTTGTAAAGTATCTACATGTAGGTGATATTACAACTGTAGAATATAGGCATTTGTGATAGGAACGATGACAAAAACACAAAAAAAGTGTTGCTATTAGAAGTGTCAGCATATTTCATGGTCCGACTGAATGTCTCGATTTGTGTATAAAGGACACTTTTTACAAGTGCAGCTTTTAATCTTGAACTGACATGACATATTCATCACAATTTAGTGTCAAGATAGATATCATCATATCTGCTTCTTGGTACCAGAGACTTCAGGATGAAAAAAAAAGCACAAGTTTATCTGTAAGGATGTCAAATGTTTCTTAGGATTTTGACTTACTTGTCAGTTTACAACTTTTCCAAATGTCCTAGATATGCATTTAGTATAAATGTTAGGAGAAAAGGACAGCTCATAACTTGTATAAGTTTAAGAGAGAGAACAAACTGTGCTCTCTCCTTCCTAATCCCTTGCCACCCAAATCAGGACACAATGGAATCATGAAAGATATTGATTCAATATTTTCACTTTAATTAAAGTAATTTCCCAGATACTCACTCTATAAATACATTTCTGGTACAATTCTTTGAATAATGATGGATACGAACTGACACAGAACAATGAAGGCATGCTCCTTAAAATAGATTTGTAAATTTTATAAAGTCTCATGTTTAAAGGCTCGCTTTCTTTCAAAGAATCTAGAATGAGATTTAACACAGTATTAATTAGTCAAAAATTGTCTCTTTCTCATTTCAAGAAAATTTTATTTTTAAGTCCTAGCATTCCTTTAATCAAATATGCGTAATAGGTATATGTTAAATGAGTGTAAAATCACTCAGAGTTAGAACAAACAATATACAGCAATTTCTGATTGCTATGAAAATTGGAGAAAGTTATGCCATATTTGTTTTAAAGACTATTTTATTACAATGTATGACACGCTATTCATGGAAAATATTTTCTGTCAAATAATTTTATTACACAAAATCTCAATATTTGCTGATTTCTCAGCTAATTTCTTTTGGCCTGAATTAGTTCTATAATTACTTCCTCATGTATTAAAGATGTGCGTGAGCCTATGGGATTTTTATTCTATTGTAAAAAAGCAGAGGTGTATATACATATGTTAGATAGATAATTATTTATTGAGGGCCTAATGTGAGATCTGTGCTTGGTTTCAAAGGTTTTTATGTTTACTGACACGCAGATCCAAGTTCTAGTTACCTGTAGTATATCGTTAGTTAATGTCAATTGATTTTTCAAGCAATCCATCCAGTCGCTTACAGAAGACTTGGAAATGCTGCAAAATAGACCAATGTTAACATTCCATAGGTAAGGGTAGTCAGTGGGACACACATACCCCATGAAACAAGATCATAGTGAGGTGAAGAAGCCATTCAATCTTGCTCCAGAGAATGAAGGATTATCTGTATATCTGTTTAGATTGAAAATGGAAAGTACAGAAAAGATGATCTCCTCTTTATTACTAGACAAATATACCGAACAATCACATGCAACTTTAGGGTGAGATAATACCTTAACTAGTTCATGTATACATTCCTTCTCCACCATCCTCCCTGCCCCAATCCAAAGTGTAATGTTTTAAAAAATACAAATCTGTAACATCTTCACTCTAACTATTCATCAGCTTCCCATTGTGCTTGAGGTAAAGCCTCTGAGCCCTTGTTTATCACCCAGCGTTGTCTGTGAGGAATTTTCTTTGGCTCCTTACTTGCCTGCTCCAAGTTCATGTTCCTTTTCCTCACCATTGCCAGACACCCAAAATAGAACATTTCTATGTAATTTTCACTTATTTATCTCCTACTTTCCCTTAAAACTTACCACAAATATTCCTTTAAGGGAAGCCTTTCAAAATCAGTACACCTCTTTTGCTTAGTTCTGGGTATAATTAATTATAATTTTAACATAATATGCTATTGTGATTGATGCCTTACTCCAACACTAGAAGCTCCAGAGGACAAAATTTTGTCTATTTTTCCTCACTCATATATGCCTTGGTATATTCCATTGTTTGGCAGTCCATAGCTAATACAAACCCAAATAATATTAATGAAGGGCTGTACCTCAGTGTATGCAAGGGAAGGAGAACATTAGAGAAATGAATAATGAAGTAGAATTTTGGGCATGCTTTGATCAATTTAATACTTAAATGCACCTGATAATTGTTTCTGCTGTAGCGGTTGTCTTCTTAAAAATGTATATATGATGGTTTACTAAGTAATGCTAGTATAACTTGTTTTATCTGGTCCTCACAATGAATATAATAAGTAAACAGTGGCTGATTATCACACACACAGGCATTAAGGTGTCACTTATGTACTTGTCAGATGTCCAGAGTAATGGGAAATTGATCTCCTCATCCTTTTGAATCAAAGCTATATCATATATCACAACTGTATTTTACTGAAGTAAGTGTCAAGAGGCTATTTTACTTTTAGTTGTTTTTTAAATCTCATTGCTCCAAGTACAATAGGAAAATATGAGCAATTAATAAAGTTCTCTGTTTTTATTATTGGATTTTGAATATTAATTAGAAGGAAAACTTCTTTCATTACTAACTTTAATAGTTTGAAAAAGAAAAGCTAAGGAGTTAGTTATTTCAGCAGAATGGAAATAGTAAAGGAAATAGAGGAAATTGGGTTCTTCGGTTAAAGCCTTACATGTTTGAAGCCAGTGTGTAGTACACAACAGAAACTAACAGAATTATCATTGATTCTTCTTCAGTATTAAATTGAATGTTCTGTATTTATTTGGTTTTGCCAAGCATTGGACAGTCTTAGAATTGTAACTAAAGTTTATATATTTTCTTTTTCCATTTTAGAGGTTCGTTGTAATGCCCCCTGTTTTTTTTTTTTTTTTTTTTTTTTTGGAAATTAGAAACATATTTTTTGCATAAATTGGCCACCAAAAATCTTTTGTTTTATTCATTTATTTGGTAATATCAGTGTCTAAGTAGATGCAAGACAAGGAAAATAGCTCATGTCTTCATATTATGAAAATGATGATCAATTTCCCATTTTTAGCTTTGTTGCCAACTTATTATCTTAGGCAAGGTTTCTTGCCATTCATTTTGCCAATCTATAAGATTGACATAATATTGTTTATTTTACTTTAGGGTTAGATGCTTGATGAGGTATCAGTATTTACAGATAATTCTAGAATAACTTTGAAAATATAGGATGACCTTTATATATGTCTAACTCACTTTATTTTCACCTAATTATTCTGTCTTTCAATGCAGAGTTCTTCATTTATGAGCTTTGATGTTCAAATTTACTTTTCTTGAATTCCATTTCTCTGTAACATCCAGTTATAATATTTTGAAACAAAATTGCTCCAAGAAAAACCAGCTTATTATCAAACTTAAACAAGAGCAAAAATTAAATTTTGCCTTTATAGCCTTTGAGAAAATGCCTAGAACAGCCATTATCAACCATACTCTGGTAAGTCTTTAGAAAACTGAAAAGTTTAACAATTATCGCACTGTCTTAAATAATGTAAAAGGATTCTTGTGTTATTGGAGAAATAGTCAAAATACTTTATTATGCATGAACTATTTGTATAAATTCTGTCACCAAAACATCAAAGGGAATGAAAAGTTATACATAAGCGCACAGATAATAAAATTCTAAATTGTATATGGAGTGCTAAAAAAAGTCATGGGGTTAAAAAGTTAGGAACTTTGTTATAAGAACCTCTGTTTAAGATTGGATGTTTCCAAAATGCTGATTTTCCTAACTGACTAATTTAAAAAAAAGAATAAAAAACTTTAAAACCAATTTGAAAAGAACTAATAGAATAAGAGGGTAGCAGGTGACATGTCTCAATCATTTTCAATTTTCAGAAGATGTACATAAGCTGGAGCTCTTCAGTTTAGGACACATTTTATCAATCAATCAATAAATCAAATAGATGTTCCCAAAAGAATATATAAAAAAAGAATAACAGCAACATGCAGCATAGAGTGACAATGAAATGAAAAATATAGAAGAGATCCCAAGAGATATGAAAGATAAAAGGAGAAAATTTAACATAGGTCTATATAGAGGTCCAGAAGTAGTTAATAGAGAAAAATTTAGAGAGGCAGTATAGAAAGGTATATTGACTAAAATTTTTCCAGAAATGTTTAAAGTCATAAATTCTTTTTTTTTTTCTTTTTTTTCAAGACAGAGTCTCCCTCAGTTGCCACTTTGGAGTGCAGTGGTGCAATCTTGGCTCACTGCAACCTGCAATTTTCAGGTTCAAACGAGTCTCCTGCTTCAGCCTCTTGAGTAACTGAGGCTACAGGCACGTGCCATCATGCCCAGCTAATTTTTGTATTATTTTTAATCGAGGCAGAGTTTCACCATGTTGGCTAGAATGGTCCTGATCTCCTGACCTCGTGATCCACCCACCTTTGCCTCCCAAAGTGCTGGGATTACATATACGAACCACTGCATCTGGCCTAAAGTCATACATTCTTAAAAAAAAAGAATGAATCCAGAAATAAACAAATACATTCTCATTTTGTTCATATCATAGTGAAGTTGCAAAGTAGCAAATGCAATGAAAATACGTTAAAAGTAGCTGTGGGAGCAATGTGGAAAGAAATGATGTACAAATAGTGGTGATTAGATGTAAACTAACTGCTGGGTAGCCCAAACAGGAAAAAAATAAATTAATTAAAACAAGCAAATAATTGAAAGAATAATAAAAATAAAATGGGATAATCAAAAAAAGTATATAAGTAGTTTTTCAAAAATTCCCAGACTAAAAGAAATTTAAAATTTAGAACTGAAGAATTTTTAAAACATTTCCTTCTCTACTCAAAGAAGAAACAGTATTACAGAAAAATAAATAAATGGATCTTAAGAGTAGCATGTATTTTAAAAGTATTAAAAATGTAAGACAATATGATCGGTATAATGGCAATATATTTGATAATTTAAATTCAAAGAATAAACCATACAAAAATATAACAAGAAAATAAACTCAAGAATAAATGTATAAATAATAATCTAATCAAATATTGAAAAATCATTTTACATACAAAACAGAAAATAATCACATACTTCAAGGAAGAAAATTCCAACAATACATTAATTCCTTCAAAAAATACAAAAAGCGAAAATACTTTATTATCTGCACTAAAGCGTATCATAGAAATAAACACTACTGATATGGTCGGGTTGTTTTTGTCTCCTCTAAACTTTATGCTGACATGTCATCCCCAATGTTGGAGGATTCCCAGTGTTGATGATGTGATCCTCAATGTTGGAGGCCTCAATGATGGGCCTGGTGGGAGATCTTTGGATCATGAGGAGAGATGCCTCATAAAAGGCTTGGTTCCCTCCCATAGTAATGGGTTACCATTAGATCTAATTGTTTAAAAGAGTCTGGGACCTCCCCTTTTCTCATCATGTGATGTTCTCCTCCTCCTCCTTCTGCCATGATTGTAAGCTTTCTGAGGCTTCACCAGTTTTCAATCATATGTTTGCCCATGCTTGTATAGTCTGTAGAAATATGAGCAAAAAATAAAACTCTTTTCTATATAAATTATCCAACCTCAGGTATTCATTCATAGCAATGCAGAACGAACTAATACAATTACAGTCAAGATTTGTTATAAAATACATGCAAAAATCTCAAAGAGAATAGAAATATATACAAAACATATTTTAAACATACTAAGGATAGTGCACACATACATGTACAATGTGAAGTCATCGGAATTAAAATTGAGTCATGTGTTTTAAAAATTCTGACAAGTAGATCCAGGGAAGACCATAAGGGTAAGGTTCTTATGCACAAATGCTTAATAACAAGAACTGTTGCAAAAGACTCTGCAAAAAACACAGTCTTGCACAAAGGCCACCAGAGATATTAGTGGGCTAGGAGAGGACCCCAAATGCTAGTAGAACCTCAACCCCAACTGGTGTCTAGGATCTTGACACCACTTTAAGAAGGAATTCAAAAATGAGTCATAAAATAGTGGAAGTACAGAGATTTATTTATTATTACAAAGTGAAAATCACTCAAGAAAAGAGAGTGTGAGCATACCTAAGAGGGAGTTGTGCCAAAGGGGTTTGGGGGTTTCTATCTTTATCCAGCCCTGGCAACAGAGTGGGACACTGTCTCTATTACAAGTGTTTTAAAAATTAACTGGGTACATGCTTGTGGTCCCAGCAACTCAGGATGCTGAAGTGGGAGAATTGCTTGACCCCAGGAGTTTGAGGCTGCAGTGAGAGCTTGTGATTACATCACTGTATTCCAGCCTTGGAGTATAGACTTGTCTCAACAACAACAACAACAAAATGCTGTGCTATTGCTAATATTTCTTGCTGTAGCTAAACAAATTCCTCTTGGAAAGTTGAGACCCATAGACACAAAATAAGAAAGCCGGCCACATGGTTAAAATAGGTGTCACCCAATTGATTATTGTCATTTGTTTATTTAATTTGTTGCCTTTAACTGTAGGTTCATAGCTCAAAACCATTAGGTAAAGTGGGACTATGCTATCACTATAAATTTTACTTCATATTTTTGGTTTTAATTTTAAATGTTGTAACTGTTGCTTGTTAAATGTATGTACAACCCCTAACTGGATAATGCTGGCCCAGCATTTTAAGGTAACAGACAAATAACATTGAAGTTAACGATGAACTTTAGGTAGACTTAGCCTGAGAGTGACTATTTCCAAATCTCCCATGTAGCTCAAATGTGGCAAAAAGTGGTTTTGACGCAGGATTCTACTTGTCAACTATATCCTCCACCTGCTGAGGTGGGTGGATCACCTGAGGTCAGGAGTTCAAGACAAGGCTGGCCAAGATGGGGAAACACCATCTCTACTTAAAATCCAAAAAAAAAAAAAAAAAAAAAGCCATGTTTGTTGGCACATTCCAGTTACTTGGGAGGCTGAGACAGGAGAATCGCTTGAAACTGTGAGGTGAAGGCTGCAGTGAGCTGAGATGGCACCATTGCACTCCTGCCTGGGCAAGACAGAGCAAGACTGTCACAAAACAAAAACGAAAATAAAAATGTGAAAATGCCAAAGATATCACTATTATTAAATCAATTCATTATATTACCTACTTTTACCAGTGAAACAAGAAGCCGAGGATTCCCCAAACGGGTCTCCCTTTTCAGTTTTTACTGCCTACAGTCAAGTCTCCAACAACAACTGGAGAAATTCTGTTATTACTTCCCTGCTGGAACCAATCCAGTTTTGTTCTCAATTTTCTTAGCGTAAGACCCAAAGATGTTACAATGGCCTATAAGTAATTACATGATCTGGCTCTCTCTTTTTACTAACGTTTTCCCCAGAGTATTTATTACATAACATTTAAGTAATTCACCTAGTTATTATGTATATTGCTAAGGTGACCATTCAATGTGTTATCTGAACCAGTAAAATTTGAAGAATGATAGAGGTTGCTATGCACAGTATGTCATGACAACAGCCATACATCGGAGCTTTCACAGGCAAACAGGGCTGTGGTTATCCACCCTATGGCTTATTATACAGTTTTTTTAAATGATATACCTTCCATGAAGGCCAAGATCTTTGCTTTGTTTAATGATGTAATTCAGGTAGCTAGAATAGTCCCTGCTAAAATAATATTTTTCCAGTAAAGAAATAGCTGATAATCTTTTTTTTAGCCATAAAAAAAATCTTTCTCCCCCCAAATATTTTGTGATTATAAAACTAATCAGATATTCTTGATCAGTTAACTAGGTAGCAGATGGAATTCCTAAAAATTCTATTCATGTAACATGAATTCTCCATTGTTCGGTAGGCAAGAATTATTCCTAAGGTGTACATGTACGTTAAGATGGCTTTGTATAATGTAAAGTATTGTATTTTGACACAATGCCAGAGGGTTTTCTTTGTTATTTTTAAATGTACTATATTTTCTTCAAATATTAAAGTTTGTTTCCCTCTCATTTGAAAATTAGGTGGAATTTTGCAAAATGAAACAGAGAAGCAGGTGTCAGCAACTAGAACACACACAGGCTGGCGAGGCTGGCAGATGCAAAACAATTAGACCAACAAAAGCATTTGGAGCCTTTACATTCTTGCCAGTCTCATGCCTTAGCACAATCTGCAAAGTGCTGTGAGGGTTGTCCTTATGTTTATTCATTGAATAAAAAATATTTGCAAATTTCTTTTTCCCCTTTGGATATAAAGTTCTGTAAAATATGATAAAGTAAAAGGAACATTTGAATGGCAGAATCTGCGTACAGATTTTCATTACAGGCAATAGGATTATTTGCCTGTAGTGAAAATCTTTTTTTAAAAAATTATTCAAGCACTGTATAAGCATATATTTTAAAATTTACTAATAGTTATTTTGCAAGAGAACAGCCAATAAAAAACTTGGGTAATTAGTTTCATTTTTACATAATGAATATTTTAATGACTTAAATATAACTTCAGAACCATGAGAGAAAAAATTCAACATAATTATATAACATTTATGTAGCTAAATTGAACCCCCATTGGATATTAATTCTTTTAAATAATAAACATTGGTTCTTTATAATATTAAATAGAATTTTTTTGGTGAAATTTCCTTTTAATAAACCAGATTGGTTCTTGTATGAATAACTTTGGCAATATACGTTTCTTGGCAGTTACTGTGCGAAAGTAGGCTGTTTAGGATACATTAGGTTGTAAATGCACCTGTAGATTGTATTAATTTGTCTTCTGTCTCTGAAATTCTGGCTCTGGTTGCCTGAAACCCATGAAACAAATTATATTATTACTTTCATTCTAGACTAGACAACTAATACACAAATCCGTATATGTTATACATTGCATATCATATCTTGTTTATATACAAATATATCAAATGAGCACAGATATCAAGATATACACATGCAACACACAGATGAATGCACACTACATATATAAATTTCAATTTTCAATGCTACATCGTTAAGTATTTGGTTTAGAAATGAGCACTCAGCCACAGTAAATCTTCTTCATCACTGTTTAGAATAAGGGCCACATGATGCTTCTTCTAGGTGTATAAAGGCAGCTAGTACAATCCTAACAATATCACTCTACAGTTGTATGCATGAGTCAGAGAATGCACTCACAGGAGGACATTTTTAAATTAACTTGTTAGCTGACAGCCTGAGCTAAAATAGTTGCTAATATTGTTACTGGAAAGTAGTTGAAGTCACTCAGAAATCAACTGTACAAAAAAATTGAAGACTTTTTTTTTTTATTATAGACAGATAACACAAACATTTCTGGACATGCTATCCTCATGTTATCCTCAGATGTTAACAAGGAGATCGCACACTTGTCTAGTGCTATCTGTGTCTTTGTAAACTCATAAAAATCCCCCTGCACGAATTTATATTCATCACAACTCTGTCCCCAAATATTCACAAACAAACAAAAAGTTTTCAGTAAAACTGGAATTGTAGCATCCACGCCACCAGAGAAGTCAGCTAAATGTAATACAGAAAGGATTTGTTTTGTTGCCAGGCAGATTAGCGATTAAATCTTGTTATCACTAGGGGTTAGCCAGGTCAGTTTACTTATCCTCTGTAAGCCTTAGTTCTGCCACCTCTAAAATTGAAATAATTCATAGCTTATATGCATATGCTGAATATTAAATGATATAAAGTATTTAAAGTTGTTCTCAGCTTATCCCACACTCAGTGTATGCCATATGTTATCATGTTCTTCTAAGGTTAAATATTATGATTTTCTCTTTTATATGTAAGTGATTTGGATTTTATTTTCTTTGAAATATTCTACAAGTATTTTAATCTTTATTTTGGTGGCTACTGGAAAAATCACTTATATAAGACATGAGTCACTAAACTTTTCCCACTTAGTATCATTAATAATAGAAACAAAGAGGGGTGGAACGGAGCTAGGATTTTAATATTAGTGATACTTCTTGCAAATCATTGTGTTTACAACTACTACTATAAGCACTCTGAATAGTCACTTTTTTTTTTGTTCATAAGCACTCTGAATAGTCACTTTTTTTTTTGTTCTACACAGATATATATTTACCATCAAGCACTTTGTTAGTTACCACCATTATAAGCCATTAATATGACTAAAATAAAAATAGATGAAAAAATACACACAGTAGGTGATATCCATTGTTTTATCTAATTATAAATATTCACCTAATCTTAGTTTTCTTATTTATTTCAAGCACATTTGAAACACTTTTAAGTGTATGCATTTTTAGTAGTATCCTAATGTAACTTTGTTTGACCCTGACTGCTCTCTTTGCTATTCGACAAAGATCTACTTACAGGGATGGGAAGTTTTCACCTATTTCTTAAAATTCACTTATCAAGGCAATTTTCAAACTTTTCCAAAAGGAAGCTCCAAGCAATTAATTAATTTGCTTGTTTGATTATACTTTTCATTGCATTGCTCCCAGCTAAGAATTTTCTCTTTTGAGTCGCAAAAACAATTTGGTCATATTCATTCACAATTTGCATTATTGGCTTAAAAATATTCCTCTGAGTGATATTTCCATTTAGTTATTGCTCAAGATTTTCTCTCATAAGAAACAACAGAATGCAGACTCTTTAGAAACTTCAGAGAAATAAAATCCATATTTTAAGTAAGCAACCACATAAATTCCACTCTTTTTACTTTGGTTAATGAATAAATTGCAGTTGCGATAGCCTACTGGGAAGCAGGAGTATACTCTTTCAACTCCTATTTCTAGTTACTATATATTTTTTCCTATTTTTATGGGTTACAATGTCATGCATTAACTATTCTTTAATGTCTGATTGATTCTTATCCTACTTTTTAAAAATAAATTGTTAAAGGACTGCTTTCTAAATGGAAAAAAAGTCTGAAGATACAAAAATACATTAAAATACGTATGTATAAATACATTTACTTCATTATTGAACTTGATGAAAGGGAATTATATATAGAATATATTTCCTTTATAAAATATAATTAAAAAATACTTCCAAATTACTCTGGGTGACCAGCACTCATTCTGTCTTGTTCCAGTTTCAGTAGAATGAAGTTCCTTTACCATAGTGCTCATAATTTCATGTCAAAGATAAGACTTTTGAAAAGTATTTTTCAATGGCTATATAATTGAAAAGAGGCCTAAGACTAACATGGGAATCTTCTTTTTTTAAAATTTATTTATTTTACTTTAGGTGCATACTATATCTGGCATTTCTCCCCATGTTATTCCTCCTCACCCTCTCCTCCCTCCCCACCCCCCATTGTCTCTCCCCTAAGCCCCACAACTGTCCCCTGTGTGTGATGCTCCTCTCCCCCTGAGTCCACGTGTTCTCGGTGTTCAACACCCACCTACGAAGTGAGAACATACGGTGCTTGGCTTTCTGTTCTTCGGTCAGTTTGCTGAGAATTATGGTTTCCAGATTCATCCAAGTCCCTACAAAGGACACGAACTCATCGTTTTTTATGGCTGTGTAGTATTCCATGGTGTATATGTACCACATTTTCTTTGTCTGGTCTATCGTCGATGGGCATTTGGATTGGTTCTAGGTCTTTGCTATTGTACACAGGGCTGCAATGAACATACATGTGAATGTGTCTTTATAGTAGAATGATTTAGAATTCTTTGGGTATATACCCGATAGTGGGATTGCTGGGTCAAATGGAATTTCTATTTCTAGATCCTTGAGAAATCGTCACACTGTCTTCCACAATGGTTGAACTAATTTACACTCCCACCAACTGTGTAAGAGTGTTCCTATTTCTCTACATCCTCTCCAGCATCTGTTGTCTCCCAATTTTTTAATGATCACCATTCTAACTGGCATGAGATGATATCTCAGTGTGGTTTTGATTTGCATTTCTCTAATGACCAGTGATGATGAGCATTTTTTCATATGTTTCTTGGCCTCATATATGTGCTCTTTTGAAAAGTGTCTGTTCATACCCTTCACCCACTTCTGAATGGAGTTGTTTTTTTTTCTTGTAAATCTGTTTTAGTTCTTTGTAGATTCTGGATATTAGCCCTTTGTCAGATGGATAGACTGTAAAAATTTTTTCCCATTCTGTTGGTTTCCGGTTCACTCTAATGATGGTTTCTTTTGCTGTACAGCAGCTCTGTAGTTTAATTAGATCCCATTTATCTATCCTGACTTTTATTGCCATTGCTTTTGGTGTTTTAGTCATGAAGTCCTTGCCTATGCCTATGTCCTGGATGGTTTTGCCTATGTTTTCTTCTAGTGTTTTTATGGTGTTAAGTTTTATGTTTAAATCTTTGATCCATCTGGAGTTAATTTTAGTGTAATGTGACAGGTAGCGATCCAGTTTCTGCTTTCTGCACATTGCTAGCCATTTTTCCCAACACCATTTGTTAAACATGGAGTCCTTTCCCCCATTACTTGTTTTTGCTGGGTTTGTCAAAGATCAGATGGTTGTAGATGTGTGGTGTTTCTTCTGGGGTCTCAGTTGTGTTCCATTGGTCTGTCTCTCTTGTTTTGGTACCAGTATCATGCTGTTTTGATTACTATAGCCTTGTAGTATAGTTTGAAGTCTGGCAGTGTGATGCCTCTGGCTTTGTTCTTTTTGCTTAGAATTGTCTTGGCTATGCGGGGTCTCTTGTGATTCCGTACGAAGTTTAAGGTCGTTTTTTCCAGTTCTGTGAAGGTCATTGGTAGCTTGATGGGGATAGCATTGAATCTATAGATTATTTTGGCCAGTATGGCCGTTTTCACTATATTGATTCTTCCTAACCATGAGCATGGAATATTTCTCCATCTGTTTGTGTCCTCTCTTATTTCCTTGAGCAGTGGTTTGTAGTTCTCCTTGAAGAGGTCCATTACAGTCTTTGTTAGTTGTATTACTAGGTATTTTATTCTCTTTGTAGCAATTGTGAATGGGTGTTTGCTCTCGATTGATTAGTTTTCTTGTGGTAAAATCTTTAAGGAGAAATATATTCAAAATGTTTGTTTACTTTGTTCAAACTGTTAGTAAATAAGCAGTCACATATGCAGTACCAGTAAAACAATTCTCTAGCACACAGGCCAGTAGTATTATATGTTATTTTGACAGTTTGACTAAAGTGGAGATGAGAATCATTGAAAGAGTTGTCTTCTTTGAAGTCTAATGATATTAAACAGACTTTTATAATTATAACTGATAAATTATAATTTTTCCAACATATTTAATGGAATTGTTACAAAGATGATCACCTATCATCTGTGTTTAATTGAAATTGTGAAACAGTTACCATAAAGATATTCCAAAGTATAACATCCTCAAATTTAAAGTATTGAATGAAAATGTATAATTTTTCAACTCTTCTTGGTTCTACAGATGTAAGTTTTATCTCAAGAAATACACCATTGTTTTATCTTTTACTAATGGATATGACTTCTTTATGACATTCATTTAGTAGTAGAAGAAGAGTTCATAGAGACTCATTCTCCCTTACTCTTATGTCTGTAACAGATGTTTTGTATGATTCCAAATTTAATGTCCTCTATATATACTTGACAAAGATAAAATTTTAAAGTTAGGGGAAAAAGGAAATAGTTTAGGTGCTTTGTCTTACATAGGTGTATAATCACCCATTCTTATATAATAATTAAGCATATAAAGAATGCTATACTGAGTCTTTATTCATTTATTGCAAAATATTTAGAGCAAACCTACTATGTTATTGGTTCTCTGATAAGCATATGAGAAGATAAAATGGACACATCTCTTCTTTCAAAAGACATATTTTATTCATGTTTTAAACTGAGATTACAAATGAAAATAGTAATTATGTTTGGATCATAGATACTATGGGTTCACACCTAGTCACTGATTTTTTAGACTCAGAATTATGTCATTTACAATATATTTAGGGTTTCAAAACAACATTTAATTTACATACCTACTCAGTTCAAGAATCTCTACTGCCTAGAGTTTGCAAACTGGAACTCATCTGCTCTATACTGCCGAAGTTGAGATTTTGTTTGACTGTGAAAATATTGCTCCACAAGTAACATTGTGTGTGTGTGTGTGTGTGTGTGTGTGTGTTAGGAAATTAAATTTTTTTTCAAATATGTGATATTACAAACTTTTCAGAATTTTTAATTTGTGATTGGCACATAATTGTGCATATTGTAGAGTACAAAATATAATAAACATATACATTGCATATGATCATATCAGGCTTATTAGCATATCCATAACCTTAAATATATATTACTTCTTTGTGATGGGAATATTCAGAAATCTCTTTTCTAGCTATTCAGAAGTATACAATATAGTATTGTAATTTCTAGCCATTCTACTATGGAATAGAATATCAACACTTATTTCTCCTAATTATAACTCTGTACCCCTTGACCCATCTCATTGCTCATTATTGGTTTGTTCAGTGTTTCTATTTGTTTATGAATCAGTGTTGGTAACTTGCATGTGTCTGAAAATATATCCACTTCTTCTAGGTTTTCCAATGTGTTGATGTGTATTTGTTCATATGTCTCTGAGGATCTTTTGGATTTCCATGGTATCAGTTGTAATTTATCCTATTTTTGTCTCTATTTGTCTTCTCTCCTTTTTTCTTAGTCTTAAAAGTTTTTAAGTATTATTTATTCTTTCAAAACATCAAGTCTTTGCTTTACTGATTTCTTGCATTGAATTTTAGTCTCCATTTATTTAATTTTGTTATGATCTTTATTATTTCTTTCCTTCTACTAATATTGGCTTAGTTTGTGTCATCTCTAATTTCTTTGAGTAGTAGTATATGTAGTTCTCATTGAAGAGATATTTTACCTCCCTAGTTAGCTATGTTCCTAGTATTTTATTCTTTTTGTGGCAATTGTGAATGAGAGGTCATTTGTGATTTTGTTTTCAGATTGATTGTTGGTGTATAGTTATGGTAGCAATATTTGAAAATTGACTTTGTATCCTGAGACTTTGCTGAAGTTGCTTATCAGCTTGAAAAGCTTTTGGGCTGAGATGATGGGGTTTTCTTGACAATAGTATCTACAAACAGGGATAGTTTAACTTTCTTTCATCCTATTTGAATGCCTTTTATTTATTTCTCTTGAATGATTGCCATGAAGAGAACTTCTAATACTATGTTGAATATGAGTAGTAAGAGAAGGTGCCTCTGCCTTGTGCCAGTTTTCAGGGGAAATGCTCCCATCTTTTGCCCATTTAATATGATGTTGGCTGTGGGTTTGTCATCCAGATTTCATAATGAAGACACCAAAAGCAATTCCAGCAAAAACAAAAATTGACAAAAGGGATCTAATTAAAAAGCTTTTGTGCAGCCGAATAACAGATGACCTACAGGATGAGATAAAATTTTTGCAAAGTATGCATCTGAGAAAGGTCTGATCTTCAACAAAGCTGACAAAAATAAGCAATGGGGAAAGAGTCCTTATTTAATAAATGGTGTTGGAGAAACTGGCCAGCAATATGCAGAAGATTGAAGCTGTACCCTTTCCTTACATCATACACAAAAATCAACTCAAATGAACTACGACTTAAATGTAAAACTCAAAACTACAAAAACCCACGAAGACAACCAAGGCAATATCATCCTGGACACAGGAAAAGGCAAACATTTAATGACAAAGACACCAAAAGCAACTGCAACAAAAGCAAAAATTGACAAGTAGGATCTAATTAAACTTAAGAGCTTCTGTACAGCAAAAGAAAGAGTCAACAGAGTAAACAGACAACCTACAGAATTAGAGAAAATATTTGCAAACTGTGCATCTGACAAAGGTCTAGTATACAGCACCTATTAGGAAATTAAAAATTTTCAAGGAAAAAACAAACGTCATTAAAAGGGGGCAAAGATATGAATAGACACTTCTCAGAATAAGATGTACATGCAGCCAAGTATCATTAAAAAAAGCTCAACATTAGTGGTCATTAGAGGAATTCAAATCAAAACCACAATGGGATGTTAGGTTGATGCAAAAGTAATTGCAGTTTTTGCAATTACTTTTAATACCATCTCACACAGTCAAAATGGCTATTATTAAAAAGTCAAAAAATAACAGATGTTGGAAAGGTTGCGCAGAAATATGAGAACTTTTACAATGTTGGTGGGAGTGTAAATTAGTTCAACCATGGTAGAAGACAGTGTGGCAATTCCTTAAAAACCAAAAAACAGAACCACTATTTGACCCAGCAATCCCATTAGTGGGTACATACCAAAAGGAATATAGATTATTCTACCATAAATACACATGTATACATATAATCATTTAAGCACTAATCACAATAGCAAATACATAGAATCAACCTAAATGACCATCAGTGATAGACTGGATAAAGAAAATGTGTTACAAACTATGAAATACTATGCAGCTATAAGAAAGAGCAAGATCATGTTTCTTGCAGGGACGTGAATGGAGTTAATGGCCATTATCCTTAGAAAAACTAATGCAGGGACAGAAAACCTAATATTGCATGTTCTCACTTATAAGTGGAAGCTAAATGGTGATGATATATGGACCCATAGAGAGGAACAGCACACACTGGAGCCTATTGGTGGGTGGAGGGTGGGAGAGGGGAGAGAATCATGGAAAATAATTAATGGGTACTAAGCTTAATACCTGGGAGATAAAATAATTTCCACAACAAAACTCCATGACATGTGTTTACCTATGTAACAAAACTGAACATGTACTCCTGACCTTAAAATAAAAGGAGGCTTTTATAAAAAGAGTATCAGAGGCTCTCTTTTAATTTCTATGTGCATGAAATAACTTTTATTCATCTCTTCACTTTCACTTTGTATGTTTCCTCACAGGTGAGGTCGGTTTCTTGAATGAATCATATAGTTGAGTCTTAGTTTTCTGTCCATTCAGTAGCTTTTAATTGAATAATATAATCTATTTATACTTAAGGTAACTACTAAAAAGTAAGGTCTCACTACTGCCATTATATTAGTTGCTTTCTAGTTTTATTGTGTTTATTTTTCTATTTTTCTACCTCTCACTGTCATCTTTTGTGGTTTAATGACGTTCTTTAGTAGTGTGTTTCAATTCCTTTCCAAATAAATTTTTGTGTGTCTATCATAAGTTTTTGATTTGTGGTTACTATGAGGCCTGCAAAAACATGTTTGAGTAGTAACAAATTACATGTAGTAATAAGTAGTAACAAATATCAAGTTACTTTAAACTGACAGTAGCTTAACTTTGATTGTAGGTAAAAAAAATTTACACTTTACACTTTATATTCCTTCACATTTAGAATTTTTGATGCCCTATTTTACATATTTTTGTATTATTTATTGACAAATGAGTGCACTTATTATTTTTAATAGATTTTTCTTTTAGGGTTTAAACTAAAAATATAAGTGACTTACTGACCTTTTATTGTATTTGAATATTCTGAAATTATATACTTACTATTAAAAATGAGTTTTATACCTTTAGGTGTTTTCTTATTACATGTTAGTGCCTTTCTTTCAATTTGCAGAACCAGAACTCCCTTTAGCATTTCTTGTAAGACCAAGGACTCTCTTTAGCATTTCTTATAAGGCCAATCTGGTTGTAATAGATTTTTTCAGCTTTTGTTTGTTTGGGAGTTTTAGTCTCTGTATTTCAGAAGAGCAGCTTTGCCAGGAGCATTATTCTTGATTGGTAGGTCTGGTTTTTGCATTGAGAACTTAGAATCAACTCACTTTCTCTTGGCTTATAAGATTGCTGCTGAGAAATGTGCTGCCAGGTGAATTGGAACCCACCTAAATGTTATTTTCTTATTTTCACTTGCTGCTTTCTGAATCTTCTCTGAAGGCTTCAAGACAGATGAGAGCATGATTATAATATAGATTACACTTATTTGGGTTTAATCTTAATGGCAATCGTTGACATTCTGTATCTGGATATTTGTATTTTTCTCTAAATTTGTGAAGTTTTCTGTTATCTTTGAATATACATTCTACTCATTTGGCATTTTCAATTTCCTCTTGAACCCCAATGACCCAAATATTTGTTATTTTGCTGTTGTACCGTAGTTCTCATAAGCATTGTTAATTATTGTTTTCTTTCAATGGTGTATTTCCAAATAGCCTGTTTTCAAACTCAGTGATTCTTTTTTTTACTTCACAGATTCTTCTATTGATTCCCTCTTTAGCATTTTTCATTTCATCCATTGTATTTTTTATCTCTGGGATTTTTGATAGATTATTTAAAAATTATTTTCACCTCTCTGTTAAATTTATATGATAAATTACTGAATTATTTTCCAGGTATTTTAGTGAAGTTCATTGAGTTTTCAAAAATAGTTTTGAAGTCTCTGCCTGAGAGATCACACATTTTTATCACTTTAGGGGTGTCTTTATGTAGGCATATGATTTTATCCGTTTGCTGAGGGACATCATGGTTACCTCAATATTCCTGATGCTTGGGCCATGTGACAACATCTGTGCATTGCAGAATTAGGTATTTATTCTAGTCTTCACAATTTGGCTTTGTGTCCCTTCTTCCAGAGCTTTTAAACAGACTGATGATTATGTTCTCTGACCCCATGGTCATTCCTGCTATTTGAGGACTCTGATTCCCAAGATCAGAATTGCCATGAGTCCATGAGTCCATAGTTGGTGTTTTGCAGCTTTTACAGCACTAGAGAGAGATCCAAGGCCAGGTTTCCTGTATGTCTATGATTGATGTGTTTTTTCTACTTGGATAGTCTAAAGGAGGGCCCAAAGAGAGTAGTGCATATAACTAGGTCCTTGAGTTTCTACTTTGAACCAGGAGTTTTTAAGAAGCCCCTTCTATGTTCACCAGCTTGTGATAAGGTGCTATGGGTCTCGGCTTGCATCTCAGCCTCACTGTGGTAGGCCTGCCACTCGAGTTCAAGGCAACATACACTGGGCCTACTTCCTTCTCCTTTCCCCATGTGAACAACGTTTCTCTCTATGCTGTGCTGTCTGGGTTTGAGGAAGGGATAGAGCATGCATTTCTGTTGTTATTCCCACCACCATAATGTTGGATTGTACCTGAAACCCAGAGCTACAGAGACCAACACAGCACAGAGATACGTACAAGTTCCATGCTGCTGCAGCCTGCCTGTTGCTGAAACTTATTTGTGACTTAAGGCTGTTTCAGAGGGCTGGTGGCAATGCAGGCTGGAACATGAGTTTGACCTACCAGGGTGGAGGGTCTCCACCTGGCATGAGGGTGGGTCCAGAGACTCTTTCCATAGGCAACAGCCTGGGGTCAGGGGCCCCTGGGTTCTACCCACTGTTGGATTTTATTTTGGTAGGCCTAACAATAAGTTCTAGGCAAAGTCATGCAGTTACTTTCTCTCCTTTCTTCAAACAGACAAAGACACTCTCAACAGTGAGAATCATATTCTTAGGGTTATGGGAGAGATAATGAAGTCAATTCTTTGTTTGCCAAGGTTGAGGTCTACTGTCATGAGGACCAATGCATCCTCAGGTGCCCAAGGCTCATGCTTCTATAGCTTGACTGTACTTGTTTTCCTCTTGGTTTTTTCAGCTAGTTGTCTCTCTCTCCATGATGTGATACTTAATGCTGAGGAAGTGTTAATGTGGGCAATGTAACACTATCCTTTTCTACCCTCTTCAATGTGTCTTTTCTTATTATTATGCTAAAATCAGATCCTATGATCTTTCACTATATTTCCTTAGTCCTTGTGAAGGTAATCTTCTATATGGATACTTGTTTAAATTTATATTTCTGTGGGGAGACAGTCACCGAAGGGTTTTTTACACCAACTTACTCTTCTCAATCCATATCTCAGATTTGCACTTTTCTAAAAGTATCTAACAAGATTACTGTATTAGTCTGTTTTCACACCGCTGATAAAGACATAACAGAGACTAGGCAATTTAATAACAAATGAGGTTTAATGGACTCACAGTTCCACATGACTGGGGAGGCATCACAATCATGCTGGAAGGTGAAAGGCACATCTCACATGACGGCAGACAAGAGAAGAGAGCTTGTGCAGGGAAATTCCCCTTTGTAAAACCATCAGATCACTGCATGTTCTCACTTGTAAATGGCAGTTGAACGTTGAGAACACATGAACACAGAGAGGGGAACAGCACATACCAAGGCCTGTTGAGGGGTGGTGATGGTAGGCAACTTTTGTAACACTCTTACACAGCTAAATAATGGCCACATATTAAATATATCACAGAATTTAACAGTTTGCTACTGACCATCCCTTCTCTTGTTCTTTTTTTTTTTTTTTAAACTTTAGGCCCAGTGTCTACAATCATTAATTACCACACTTATTTTCTGTGTTTTTCATGGCAAAATCAAGAAGAAAGGAAAACTTTTACAGTATCCATGACTCCATAAAAACTGAACAATGTAAAAAGATCAATCTGCTTCAGAATTCTTAAAGACATTAACCTTGTATCTAGCTTGATTCCTTCATATATGTTATATACTAACCTCTGTAGACATTTGAGTATTTTTTTCTCTGTTCTACAACATTTCCAAAGGTGATTATACAATAATTGTTTTATTACCTCATGTGTTGGAAAGCTTTCTTGTCAGGCAGCCATGCCATCAAAAAACAGCTGCAGCTGTTAAAGTCATCTTACTCTTTACTTATTTAAACACTTTCTTCTTGTATTAGAAATATGATTTCTTTGACTTACATTTATGAAGGATCTGCTTGTTGCAGCAAAAAGTTGAAGAGTCTGTTCATGATCACAAATACATGATGAAAATGATTTCTCTGTCAGTCCAATTATTTATCTGCATTAGAGTAACACATCTTCATAGAAGGTAAACTAAAGCTTCAGAAAGATATCTAAATATCTCCCTGTTACCTGCATTCACAGTCATGAAGTGTAATCCCAACAGATTAGAAAAGCATGACCTTCACTTATAAAATAAAATTGTTTAGATCTATACAAACCATGAGATTGTTTAAAATTGCTAGAAATGTGCTTATTGTCAATGGAACTCATTAAAAATATTATAAAGGCTAATAACACAAAATTAATTATATTTACATATAAAATTATGTTTAGGCATAAGTATCCTAAGGTAAGCTATATATCTTAATGTTTCATCTATTTTTAATTAGTTTAGTTAGCATCTAGTCATTTAATCAAGATGGTTCTTTATATGTTCTGAATATAATTCTATTGCTATATGATGTGTAAATATTTTCTAACAATTTGTGGCGTATTCATTAGTTTTCATAATGATGTCTTTTAAAGTAGAGTTTCTAGCTTTGATGAGGTCAAGTTAATTTCTTTTCTTTTAAAGATCATGCTTTTGGTTTGGTGGTTTATCTAAGAAATTTTTGCCTAACCCATAGTCATGAAGATTTTCTTTATACATTTTATAGTTTTTGCTGTTACATTTAGGTTTCTGTATCATTTTGAGTTAATTTTTATGTATGGTGCAAATTGTCTAAATTATTTCTTTTGCACACATGCCTACCTAATTTTCCCAGCAACTGTTTGGAAATATTATTCTTCCTCTGTTTGTATTCACACCTGTGATTAATTAGTATGACTATAGATGTAAAGGTTATCTTTGAACATTCAATTTTGTTTGATTTATCTCTATACCTGTTCTTGCTCCAGAGCTACACTATTTTGACTACTGTATCTTTATAAGTTGCTTCCAAGTCTATATAAATTTTAGGTTCAACTTGTCAACATCTACAATCATGTCTGCTGCAATTTTGACAAGGAATGTGTTGAATTATAAGCAATTTGTTGAGAATTCCTCTATTGACAAGAGATACTTTTATCCCATGCATTTGAAATAAAAATTTTCTACTTATTTTTATTTTCTATAATTCCTCTCAGCAATGTTTTGTAGTCTTCAGTGTGTAACTTTTGTACTTGTTACATTATTTTGATGTTAGTATAAATATATTTTAAAATTTTATCTTTTCACTTAAAAAATTGAAAAGCAACAAAAGCAGACAATACCAACGTGTTTGCATCATTCTTAGTTTAATATCAACACCATAACAATAAACCATTAATATGCCTTTAATTATACTCTATAGATATCCCTCTGTTTGATGTCATTGATGATTTATTATGCTTTTCTCCTCCTCTGAGAGTTATGTGAAAACACCAAGATTACATAATTATAAATAAATATGAATTATTTATAGTTTTCAGTAAGTAGAATAGACAAAATGGAACGCTTCACTTGTTATTTAGTAATACTATGTGCTAACTTATTGTGCTAACTATAAAATGCTTTTCAATGTCTTCTACTTCCTAAAATTATATGAAAGATATAATAAATAGAAAAGTAACATCTAGACAAATTTATCCTTTTAAATGTGTTGGTTATATTTGCATACTTTTTAAAACATCTTAGTATAAGGTGAATCGATTTTGGTTTCATTTTCTGATGTGAAAATATGCTATATTATTTATTGGTTATAATTCTAGTCCCCTTTATGTGTATTAATGAGGACTTTTTAATGATTCATTTGCCAAAATTAATATTTGTTTTAACAATGTGCACAATTATATTTTATAAAATTTTATTGTTAAAATTATATATTTAAGAAAGTTTATCATCTAGTCTGAAAAGGAGGAGTATGTCAAGTTGTTAAATTAAAATTTAAAATGAGTAATATATTGTTTTATATGGTTAATTAGTTCCTTTGGGACATTTAGTCAAAAGTAGGTCATGATTTTATTATATTGTATGTTCTGGTATATATATATATATGTATATACACATATACACATACATACATTTAAACATGCATATAAAATAGTTCATATTCCTCTACCTAATTATGTTTTTAAAAATTATTCACATTAAATTATCATTAGAAGTTATAAAAATACACTAGGATTTTTTATTTCTTCTGTTCTGAACCCATGTTTCTCAAACCAAATACTTTCAGAGTATTTATGTTTTAATTTTATAACACACTCTGAATTATTAATAACTATGAACTAATAACTATAAAGTAACATGGATATAAGTTGATTTTCACAAGCGTTACTGTACAGTGTATTCATATTACCCCTTAATGTCAGTTAAAGCAATTAGCTAAAAGTTAGAACATATTTATTTGCTTGCTGTGGCACAAATGGAGAAGGAAAAGCACCATTTAGATCATCTAATTAAAGAAAGCGTCTGTCCACCTGAAAAGTGCATGTTGGTTCAAAGTCTCCAGTGCTCAGAGTCTTTAGAATCTTGCTATATTTTCCAGCAGCAACCATGCATGTATCAAGAAGGCCCCAAGCCAATAACTAAGATGATAGTAAAAGGATATGCCTATTTCCACCTCAAACAGGAGCTTCTTTAAGGAACAAAATTTTCTCTGAGGATTCTCGATTGGACTGGCTCAGAATTTGGGGGGCCAGGGTCATGGTCTGATTGTTGGCTTTGTCCAATTCTACCTATTTTTCTTTCTTTTTTTTTTCTCACAAGTATTACTACCCAATATAATTTTGCAATTCCGTTTTTTCCCAGACATTTTGGGATTTAATTGACAAACAAACATTCTGTATATTCAGGGTCTACAATGTGATGAGCTGACATCTACATACATTGCAGTGATAGTG
This sequence comes from Ateles fusciceps, assembly GCA_036589455.1. NCBI lineage: Eukaryota > Metazoa > Chordata > Mammalia > Primates > Atelidae > Ateles > Ateles fusciceps. The sequence continues at coordinate 842 of JAZHEH010000174.1, read as the reverse complement.
TAATGATTACCACATTCAAATAGATCAACTCGTCTGTCACCAAACATAGTTACCATGCCTGTGTATGTGCATTTATGTGTGTATGGTGAGGATACTTAAGATCTCTTGTTAGCAAATTTCAAGTAAAGAATACAGTATTATTAACTTAAGTAACCATGCACTACATTAGATCTCTAGTATTTATTCACCTTATAACTCAAAGTTTGTGACCTTTGGTCATCTCCTCATTTCTTCCAACCCCAACCTCCTGGCAACCATCAATCCATTCTCTGATTAGTGAGTTAGACTATTAAACTCCAGATGTGAGATCATATAGTATTTGTCTTTCTGTGGCTGGCTTATTTCACTTAGCATATGTTTTACATTCATCTAGGCATTATTTTCTCTTTTTTTTATGAGTGAAGAATGTTTCATTTCACACACACACACACACATTCACACACACACACACACAGAATGGCATATTATATATATACATGTGTGCTTGCAAATATGTATGTATATATATATATATATGTAATCATTGTGTGTGTATTTTTTTTCTTTATCCATTCGTTTGTTGAGGACACACGTTTCCATATCTTGACTATTGGGAATAATGGTACAATGAATATGGGGGTGCAGATATCTCTTTGAGATACTAATTTTATTTATTTTTGATATATACCTAGAAGTGCGATTCCTGGGCGGATCCCAAGATGGCCGATTAGGAGCAGCTGAGGATTGCAGCTCCCAGTGAAAGCGCGGAGGGTGAAGTGGACGCCACATTGCCAGACAGATATTTTTATTGCCCCACAGACCAGGAGATTCCCAGGGGGAGGAGCCCCACGGGTCGCCAGCGC